>CM046957.1:4297009-5725179 GCA_025698475.1 Gossypium anomalum | reverse complement strand
GGCATTACAAGGGTGCTAATCCTTCCTTGTATGCAGAATCGCCTCCCAGGAACTATTCTTTTGATTTCGTGAGACCAAAACCAACGATTTTAAAACAAAATGTTTTAAAGGTGATCCAATCACACCTAAAAAGATTGGTGGCGACTCCGTGATTCGCTTTTCTTAAAGGTCGATTCCCATTTTCCAAAAACTCGATTTAAAGATGGTCTCGTGACTTGGCGACTCACTTTGGGACTAATAAGAGAGTCAAGCCGTGTAATTGATTATCTCTTGTCTTAATGTCGAAATTAAAAATTTCAAAATTTAATCCTCTTTGCATTACATGTGTTTGTTATTATTGCATGTGTTGCTATATTCTAATACGCATTGCATTTGCATGACCGTTGTGGTCACACCCTTAAGTGAGAGTGAGAAGCTACGCCTTTCGTGAGGTTTTCGCCTCCGTGCAAGATAGTGGTTCACTTTTAGGGATACATTCGTACCTATGGTTTCGTGAGATTTTCATCTCCGTGTAGCCAAAAGGAAATGTATTCCCTTGAACCTGAACTCGATTCAAATGAGCCTATAATGGGTGAGGATTGAGGAATCTTTGTCTTGTACCTCAACTTTAGAACCAACTTTTATATAGAAAACCGTAAGAGCCCAACTTAGTTAGAGTTGAACTTTAGATATTACCCTTATAAATTATTGTTTTAGATTCTTTTTCTTATCAATGAATAGATCTCTTTACTTGTATGACTTAGATGTCCCAGTATTTCTCAAAGAATACTGACTATTTCTTTTCTTTTGTTTGCATGACATTTTTTTGCATTTACAAAGGTATCGATTCACTACATCTCTAAGTTAGGAAGTTTTGTTATGGAGAACGGACTTATTGATAGAGTGGAGGGCAACGCCAACGTCCATAAATGGTCCGAGCAAACTCAACTAGAAAAGGAGATAGTATAGTGTGGGATATATATCGGACCTATCGGAATATGCTCGTATTAGTGTCACGCATGAGAACAATCTCCGTGAGCTTAAGAAAATTTGGGATCGGTGGGGCAATGAGATCAAGCAGTTATTCTACAGTAATTATGGAGATTTACCTTACTTACTCGATGTTCGGGTAGATGAGCGCTTGTTCCGAGCCCTTGCCCGATTTTGGAATCCAGATATAGTTGTTTCACTTTTGGGAAAGTAGACTTGGTACCTACCATGGAGGAGTACACTACTTACTTGCCGTTGTCCCAAATTTCAAATTGATAGGATCTATTCTCGAGTCATTAGTGTCCCTACCTTTGGAAGAAATTGATGACTATTACGGGGATGAGCGAGCGTTGGATCACTACTAGAATTAAAGAGAAGGGTGAGTGCAAGTGCATTTGTGGGACGCTTTTAAAGGGTCCGATTTTGACACACCCTGATAAGACAAAGAAGGTAGATGTTTTTACCTTAATTTTGTATGGATTGATGGTATTCCCTAAGGCTTTGGGATATGTGGATGAGGCAACCACAGATCTTTTCCATCGACTCGGTAAGAGGGTCACTTCCGTCCCTGCGATTTTGGCGTAAAACATTGTGTCCTTAGGCTCATGTAGGAAGGTGAGTGCAGTGTGTTTGTTGGTTGTGCTCAGTTACTTTTAGTTTGGTTCTATAGCCATTTTCGATTGATAGATAGGGTTATTTGTCGGGTTTTCTTCGAGGATTATTCACCGCTGAAGGACATAGTCGCTTCAACTAGGAGAGTTGATGTTCCAGAGGAGAATTGGATAGCGCTACTTCAGAATCTTCAGTCGAAAGATGTTGAGTGGAGAGCTCCGTGGATAATTCCTGGTGAGATTCTTTACCGATAAGGTAGTTTCGATTGGGTCCCTCTATTGGGAATTTGGGGTGCCATTGGTTATGCCCCCTTACTTGTGTTGAGGCAATTTGGATTGAGACAGTTCAGACCAGTGACTCATGGATTGGCTCAAAGCGAGTTTGTATACAAAGGAGCCGATTATAAGAGGAAGGTTAGTGAGGTTTCTAGTGCTTGGAACAAAACTTGTCGGTTGAAAAGAGTAGCTATTAGCCCTGCTACGAAACTGGAATATGATGAATGGAGAGGAAGAAGGATTAATGATAATATCCCTAAGCCAAACAGAGAAGGAGCTCGGCAATAGAGGAATATTCGCGAGTGATGCCCTCAGAGCTAGAAATCATGAAGCAAGAGTTCGAGAGAAGGAACTTGGAGCTTGAGAAGAGGATAGCAAAACTTGAAGAAGAAAAGATGTACTTGAGCTTAGATGTCGATAGAGGTTGAGAAAGAAATGAAAGAAAAGAGGAAGACTGAGGAGGATAGAGATAATTTGAAAGAACATTACAAAAAGGCACAAGTATCCTTGAGAAGAGCGAGAGTAGGAGGGTTTTCAGATCAATTGCAGAAGGAGGTCCAAGAGGAAAAAGCTAGGGCCAAGTATTGGGAGAAAAGGTTCCAAGAAATGCGGTCGCAGAATTTGGCTAGATGAAGAAAATAAAGGGTTAAAGACTAAGGTAACTGAGCTTGGAAAATCTCTTCGTTGGCATCGAAACCATGACTCTACGGTCGAGTTAAAAGAGCTAAAAAGTAAGGTTGAAGGTTTAGAAGTGGCATTGCATAATGGTAAACTTTGATTGAGTAGCTCGAGGCGTAAAAAGATTATCTAAAGGAGAGCTTCATCGGTTTAGAGGACAGTCGAGAAAAGGATCATGTCATGGGAGAAGCCATAGCCGATTCGAGAGGTTCTTTGAATATGTACAGGACTTGGCGAATTTGAGCCGATGTATTGAGTCCGATGTGTGGGTCGCCATCGATATAGGACGAGAGTTAGCCTTTTATTAGATAGAATTAAAACTTTGGGCATTAGAGGCGAAAGTGTACTTGTAATCCATTTATATGTAAAGATATTCTTTTTCTAAATAAAGTTTTCTAAATGAGATTGAATCGAGATCGATGTCTTTGTTGCATTCATGCATTTGCATTACATCTTATCATATGTATTCAAGGTTATAGAAAGACCCTAATTAGTTAAAGTTTCTTTACAAAAAGGTAGAAAATAAAACTGAA
Source organism: Gossypium anomalum (assembly GCA_025698475.1). Taxonomy (NCBI): domain Eukaryota; kingdom Viridiplantae; phylum Streptophyta; class Magnoliopsida; order Malvales; family Malvaceae; genus Gossypium; species Gossypium anomalum. The sequence goes on along the minus strand of CM046957.1, from coordinate 5,722,112 downwards.
ATCACACATCCTTACGGCACTCGCACTAAAACTAAGAACATGGATCAAAGGTTTGAGCAGATTTGCAAAAGAATATGCAAGACCAATTGCAAGAGGAGTTGGCCAAAATGCGAGAATGAGATGAGGAGCAAATGTTGGAAGCTCAGAGGAACATGATGGCCGAAATGGCTTAGTTAATGAGGGCCACCGATAAGGTCAAGGCTCTATGGCCATCATGAAGAGGAAAATGAGGGTCCTCCTCCGTGTTTTACTCCGCCTCATGTGCCATTAAACCGAGGCACCTCCTAGAAGGCCATCTCATCCATTGTGAGGCCTCAACATGGGCCGATTGATCTTTGGAATCCTGTGAATTTCCCATTAGGGTTGGGAAATAATGTGGATGATAGCCCAATTAACCCTATCACTCCCGATCTAGATTTGATGGAGAAAGAAGGAATGGCAATCGAATCTGCAAAACAATTGGAGGACCGCTGTAAGTGGTTAGAAGAGAAATTTAGGGCTTTGGAAAGCATCGCAATCATCATGGGATTGATGCCAAAGATTTAAGCCTAGTCCCAAACCTAGTGCTTCCTCACAAATTCAAGATGCCGAGTTTGAGAAGTACAATGGTACTACTTGCCTGAGGCCCACATCACAATATCTCAAGAAAGATGATCAGGGTATGTAAACAATGATCAGCTATTGATCTATTGTTTTCAAGACGATTTAGTGGGAGCTGGCGGCTGGTGGTACAACGGTTGAGTAGGGCTAGAATAAATTCATGGAGGGATCTTGCACAAGCCTTCATGCAGCAGTATAATCTTATGACTGATATGACCCCTGATAGGATCACCTTGCAAAACATAGAGAAGAAGCTTAATGAGAGTTTTAGGCAATACGCGCAACGTTGGAGGGAGGTGGCAATGCAGGTTCAACCACCACTGTTAGAAAAGGAGACCACCATGTTATTTATCAACACTTTGAAAGCGCCGTTCATCACTCACATGACTGGAAGCACCACGAAAAGTTTCGCGGATATAGTTATGGCGGGGGAGATGATTGAGAACACCATAAGGGGCGGTAAAATTGAGAGGGAAGTGGCCAAAAGATCGGCCCCAAGAAGAAAAGACAATGAGGTGAAAAAGACCAAGTAGCTTCAATTCAAAAGCGGTCAAGGTTAGTCGACCTAAAGTAGCTCTGATTGGGCAATAGGGCTCTCAAAAGCAGGAATCTAGCACCAGGCATGAGAGGATGCAATTTACACTTATACCTGTGACGTATCGGGAGCTTTATCAAGACTTATATGATGCGCATGCTATAGCCCCTTTTCCACTTGAAACCATTACAACCTCTATATCCTAAATGGTATGATGCAAATGCCAGATGTGAGTATCATGCTGGAATATCGGGGTACTCAATTAAGAATTGTACTGGATTCAATAAAGCCGTAGAGAGGTTGATCAAGAATGGGGTTTTAAAATTTGAGAGTACCTCAAATGCTGGTGGAAAAAGGAGGAAAGAAAACGTTGCTGAGATAAGGATGCCTTTAAGGGTAATTTGGAAAGAGATGGAGAAGAGAGGGATGATAACCTCTAAGAAGGAAAGAGAGGAAACGGGGAACTACTGTGAGTTCCATGGGAAAGAGGGTCATGAGATCCAAGATTGTAAAGAATTTAAAGCCTTGGTGCAAGGCTTCATTGATAATAAAGAGCTATAAATTTTTGAAGGTAGCTCTTATAAAAGAGAAATAAATGTGCTGGAAGGTGAACAACAAGGAACCAGTCGACCAAGAATTATTATTTCCTTTCCGGGGAATAATGAGGTGGGAACGCCAGCAGTGCCCAAGGTCATCATTCATAAACCCACTCCTTTCTTCTATAAGGATGACAAGAAGGTGCCATGGAGCTATGACTGCAGTATAACAGTTCCTCAGGGAGAAAGTGTAGCCAATGCATCTAAAGGCATACAAAATGAAGGTTCCCATACACGAAGTGGAAAGCGTTATGACGAGGGGAGCATTAGAATGGAGCCCACCAAAACAAATGATGTTGAGATTGAGAAGGAGAAGAAGACAAAAGTACCAGTTAATGAGCCGGTAAGAGAGGAGGAGGCTAAGGAATTTCTAAAGTTCCTTAAGCATAGTGAATATAGTGTGGTCGAGCAATTGCGTAAGCAACCAGCGCACATATCAGTTTTAGCTTTACTTCTGAGTTTTGATGTACATCGGGATGCATTGCTGAAGGTACTTAATGAGATGTATGTCACTCACGATATATCTGTCAATAAGTTGGACTGGTTGGTATATAACATCAGTGCTGACAATTTCATCTATTTCAATGATGATGAAATTCCACCTGGAGGTATAGGGTCAACTAAGGCCTTGCACATCACTACTCGGTGCAAGGGATATACGCTTCCAAATGTACTAGTTGATAATGGGTCGGCTTTGAACGTCCTTTTATTATCCACATTGAATCAACTACCCATTGAAAGCTCACATATGAAAACATGCCACAATGTGGTAAGAGCCTTCGATGGAACCGAAAGGAAGGTGATAGGGCGAATTGACATTCCCTTGGAAATTGGGCCAAATACATATGAAGTCGATTTTTTGGTGATGTATATCAAACCCTCCTACAATTGCTTATTGGGGAGACCCTAGATACATTCGGCAGGAGCAGTGCCCTCCTCATTACACCAAAAGTTGAAGTTAGTAACAGATGGACGGTTAATAACTATCAATGCGGAGGAAGACATTATAGCAGCAGTCACTAGTAAGGTCCCTTACGTCGAGGTAAATGAAGAGGCTGTTGAGTGTTCTTTCCGCTCTTTGAAAATTATCAATGCAACCTTTATTTTGGAAGGAGGAGAGGTGCCGATTCCCAAAATGTCTAGAGCTACAAGGATGGCCCTGCAAATGATGATGGGGAAGGGAGCATTGCCAGGGAAAGGACTAGGAAGACAGTTACAATGAGGGATTCAAATCCTGAAGTTAATTGAGAAGAAAGAATGCTTTGGTTTGGGCTTCAAGCCAGACCATAGGCACAAGAGGCAAGAAATTGAGAAGCGCCAAGCGAGAAGAAAGGCGCGTTTGAATGGAGGAGAAATAGAGTGGGAACCTATGATATTCCCACCTATATCCGAATCCTTTAAGTCAGGAGGATTATTGATGGAAGAAAGTTATCAGATCAACGCTATACATAATGAGAGATTGGAGAAAAAAAACCTTGAGGGTATTTGCCCTTACGAACCGGGGAGCTCTCTGAACAATTGGACTGCGGAGGACCTTCCTGTAGTCTTTAGGAATTTTTCAGAGTAATGCTCAAAACATGTCTATTACTCTAAAGCCTAGGAGTAGTAAGATTACATTTGTGAAAATAGGCTTATGTTCATCTATTATTATTTAAATAAAACATAACTTTCATCAATTTAGACGAGTATTGTTTCACTTTTATCAACCAATATTCTTTTAAATTTTGGCAATTCTTGTTCTTTTATTCATAGCACATAAATAATCATTCTTAAATTCATTCATTCTTTGTATATTCTTTCATACCCCCACAGGTCCCTAGATATCAATAATATGAGCACTAATACTGCCGCTCCTGATTTCTCTTGTGAGCAAGACACGTGTTTAGAGGAACCTCAGGATGTTGAAGATGTTCAAAATTGTGACGTACCTCTCGATCTGTTAAGAATGGTAAAACAGGAGGAGAAACAAATCATGCCACACGAGAAAGAGGCGATAGAGAATATAGCCCTAGAGGAAGGGAAGGAGTTGAAAATTGGAACATTGATTACCGAGGACTCAAGGCGTGGCTTGATTGAGTTGCTTCGGGAATTCAAAGATATTTTTGCATGGTCCTATCAGGATATTCCCGGATTGAGTACCGACATTGTAGTACATCGTCTTCTGATAAGACAATATTGCAAACTAGTCCAACAGAAGTTGCAGAGAATGTGGCCAGATATTGTTCTGAAAATAAAAGATGAAGTCAAGAAGCAGTTTGACGCAGGATTCTTGCAAGAAGTAAAGTATTCCGAATGGGTAGCTAACATTGTGCCTGTTCCTAAGAAGGATGGAAAGGTACGGATGTGTGTTGATTACAGATATCTGAACAAAGCAAGCCCAAAGGATAATTTTCTTTTGCCACACATTGATACTTTAGTAGACAACACAGCAGGGTATTTGTTGTTCTCTTTCATGGATGGTTTCTCAGGATACAATCAGATAAAGATGCATCCAGAGGACATGGATAAAACTACCTTCATAACCTTGTAGGGCACCTTTTGTTACAAAGTAATGCCGTTTGGATTGAAGAACACAGGGGCAACCTACCAGCGGGCCATGGTGAACTTGTTCCACAACATGATGCATAGGGACCTTGAGGTATATGTCGATGACATGATTGCCAAATCCCGAACAGAGAAAGAGCACATTGAGGTCTTAAGAAGATTTTTTTTAAGGTTGAAAAGATTTCAGTTGAAACTCAATCCAGCAAAGTGTACCTTTGGAGCCGGATCGGGAAAATTATTAGGCTTCGTAGTCAGTGAAAAGTGAATTGAAGTCGACTCAGACAAGGTCAGAGCCATATGAGAGTTACCTCCACCCTGTACTCAGAAGGAAGTTCGAGGATTCCTGAGAAGGTTGAATTACATCGCTCGGTTCATTTCACAATTGACCAAGAAATGTGATCCTCTCTTTCACCTCCTCAGAAAGCACAATCAAGGTACTTGGGATGAAGAATGCCAGAACGCTTTTGAAAAGATCAAGCAGTATTTGTTGAATGCTCCGGTATTGTCTCCACCTAGCCCAGATAAACCGTTAATACTATACTTATCAGTGTTCAGTAATTCTATGGGATGTGTGCTTGGTCAACATGACGAGTCGGAGAAAAAGGAAAAGGCAATTTATTATCTCAAGTAAAAAAATTCGACGACTGAAATGAGATATTCACCAATTGAAAAGCTGTGTGTGCGCTGATTTGGACTACCCGGAGATTAAGACAGTACATGCTATACCACCACTTGGCTTATCTCAAAGCTTGATCCATTGAAATACATGATAGAGTCAACGGCTCTAAATGGGAGAATGGCTAGATGGCAAATTTTGCTTTCAGAGTTTGATATAGTCTACGTAAGTCAGAAGGCTATAAAAGGAAGTGCGGTAGCTGACTTCTTGGCCAGTAGAGCTCTAGAGGATTATGAGCCATTGAACTTTGATTTTCTAAATGAGGAGTAAATGTGTATAACAATGACCGAAGATTCTCGATGGAGGCTCAATTTTGATAGGGCTTTTAATACAGTTGGGAATGGAATTGGGGCAGTCTTAGTATCCCCTAATGGCGATCATTACCCATTTACATGCAAGTTGGACTTTGATTGCACCAATAATATGGCTGAGTATGAAGCATGCATCATGGGACTTCAAGCAGTCATAGGCCGAGGTATAAAAACTCTAGAAGTATATGAAGATTCTGCGCTAGTAATTTATTAGCTTAGAGGTGAGTGGGAGACAAAGGACCCTAAATTGATCAATTATCGAAAGGTAGTTTTGGGGTTACTTGAGGAGTTTGATGATATCACCTTTAATTATCTTCCACGAGACGAAAATCAGATGGCAGATGCTTTAGCAACCTTGGCCTCAATGATTAAAGCAAATAAAGAGGAAGAGGTGAGACCAATTCAAAATGAGTGTCTACGAAGCTCCAGCTAACTGTTGTAACATTGAGGAGGAAGAAAAGGATGATAATCCCTGGTACCAGGATATATTTCGATATGTAAGAGATCGTAAATATCCAGAACAGGCAACTGAAAATGCCAAACGAACTTTAAGGAGGTTAGCTTGTGACTATGTCTTGGACAGGGATATCCTGTACAAGAGAAGGAAAGACCAAGTACTTTTGAGATGTGTTGATGCTGTGGAAGCTAAGTTGATTTTAGAAGAAGTTCATGAAGGTGTACGTGGGACGCATGCAAATGAGTTCATGATGGCAAGACAAATCATGAGGTTTGGCTATTATTAGGCCACCATGGAAGGGGACTGTATCAACTATGCCAAGAAATGCCATAAGTGTCAGATTTATGGGGACAAAATTCATGTACCACCATCACCTTTACATGTTATGACTTCTCCATGGCCCTTCTCCATGTAGGGCACGGATGTCATTGGACCAATATCGCCGAAAGCTTCGAACGGACATCTGTTTATTTTCGTGGTAATCGACTACTTCACAAAATGGGTAGAAGCCGCTTCTTACGCAAATGTTACTATATCAGTTGTAAGTCGATTTTTGAAGAAAAAAATTATTTGTCGGTATGGAATGCCTGAGAAGACCATATCCGATAATGCATTGAACTTAAACAACAAAACGATAGCAAAGGTTTGCGACCAGTTCAAGATCAAACATCACAATTCTTCTCCCTATCGTCCAAAAATGAATGGGGCAGTGGAGGCCGCCAACAAGAACATTAAGAAAATAGTGGGAAAGATGACTGAGACTTATAGAGATTGGCATGAGAAGCTACCATTTACACTCCTGGCATATCGAACATCTGTCAGAACCTCTATTGAGGCAACCCCATTCTCATTAGTTTATGGAATGGAAGCAGTGTTGCCTATTAAAGTAGAAATACCTTCTCTCGGTATTTTGACAGAGATAAGGTTGGATGAAGCTGAATGGGTTCAATCCCGGTATGATCAGTTAAACTTGATTGAGAAAAATAGGCTGAGAGCCATCCGACATGGTCTGATGTATCAGAAGCGTATGATGCGAGCCTATGATAAAAAGGTTCATCCAAGGGAATGCCATGAGGGGGATCTCGTGCTGAAAAAGATCTTTCCTATTCAAAAAGACTTTAGGGGAAAATAGATGCCGAATTGGGAAGGGCCGTACGTTGTGAAGAAAGCTTTCTCTGGCGGTGCATTGATTTTGACAGAAATGGATGGGAAGAGCTTACCCAATCCAGTAAACTCAGACTCAGTCAAAAAGTACTTTGTCTAAAGGAGAGGAGAATCTAAGGTGAAAACCCGCAAAGGGCGCCTTGAATTTTCGGCAAAAAAAAAAAATAGAGAGGCCAAGGTGAAAACCTGCAAAGGGCACCTTGTGACCAAAGGGGTTTTGAGTTGAAAACCCGAAAGGGCAGCTCAAATTTTGAAGGGCATACAACAATTTGGCTATATTTGACTCAACAAAGAAGTAAAGCACGTCGCATATTGAGGCATCAACAAAGTACTTTGGGTCTTTTAAACACATGTCAAACTCAAGAAAGATTTCATGGAGCTGGTGTATAGACGCTCAAGCGATGATATCTGGAGCATCTAACTTTTATCTTGTTTGCTGTCTTTAGATTCTATTTCTTCTCAAAGATATGTTATCAGATTTATTTCCTTTGAATTTTTGACGATTCATTCAAATTCAATTATTCTTAAAGATTTATTCATCTTTTATTATTCTTTAAATATGTTGCATTAAAATAATGATAGATGAACTAAAATATTTTCATAAAGAAGTTTTGCACATTACGTTGAAATTTTTAGATAATGCAAGAAGCTAAAACAGGACAATTGTTCGAGAAATTCACGTAAGTAAGGGATGAAGGAACTCGAGGAATTTCTTCCTTCTAGTCCAAAAGGAACATGGACAAAACCAATGATTCAATTCTTACAGATATCCTCAGTAGATCGTAGCATTGGAGGAAGACCTACAGGCTGAGCAAGAATGAAATTTTGAGAAAAGAAAAGACAAATGAAGGAATGAATGGTGGCGCCTAGGATAGGGGTCATATTCACAGCACTTTGCATCATAACATGTTTAATTAGGGACATTCGACTCACTTCGAGCATAGCATCCTAATTATCAGGCATAATCATTCTACAGGTAATCAAGGACATAGCAGATTTGACTCTCAGATGTTCTTAAACAGACCTAAGATGATTTGACATCCTTGTGCTTACAAGGAACAAATCAGAAACATAGCTGATTTAGCTATTCACGTGTTTACGATGAAGCAAATCTAAGATGATTTGTCGTCTCTGTATTGTCAGAGAACAAATCGAAGTTTGGCATCTCCATTCTGACAGAGAACAGACGCATAGCAGATCTAACCTTCAGATGTTTATACTGAAGCAGATCCTAGATGATTTGGCATTCTTGTGTTTACAAGGAACAAATCAAGGACATAGCAGATTTGAATCTCAGATGTTCTCAGACACATAGTAGATCTAACCTTCAGATGTTTATACAGAAGCAGATCCAAGATGATTTGGCATTCTTGTGTTTATAAGAAACAAATCGAGGACATAGCAAATTTGACTCTCAGATGTTCTCAGACACATAGCAGATCTAGCCTTCAGATGTTTATACTGAAGCAGATCTAAGATGATTTGGCATTCTTGTGTTTACAGGGAACAAATCGAGGACATAGCAGATTTGACTCTCAGATGTTCTCAGACACATAGCAGATCTAACCTTCAAATGTTTATACTGAACCAGATCCCAGATGATTTGGCATTCTTGTGTTTACAAGGAACAAATCGAGAACATAGCAGATTTGACTCTCAGATATTCTCAAATAAAACCCAGATTATTTGGCATTCTTGTGTTTACAAGGAACAAATCGAGAACATAGCAGATTTGACTTTTAGATGTTCTCAAATAAAACCCAGATGATTTGGCATCCTTGTGTTTACAAGGAGAGAATCGAAGACATAGCAGATTTGGCTTTCATGTGTTTACATTGAAGCAAATCTAAGATGATTTGTATCCCTACAAATCGAAGAAGCAGATTCGGCATCTCTGTCAAAGATATCAACATGGCAGTTATAAAGAAAATTGAATACCATGATCTGATAAGGCCGGACAAATTTGGTCTTTTTGTGAGTCTTTGCTCGATTTCCGTCACCTGATGAATGAGCAAAAGAGGGCAATCAGTAATAGCCCAAATTCGCCCGGGCTTAATAAACCAAACAGAAAACCAAAATAAATAAAGTCCCTTTTATACAAGTCCATTTACAAAAGAAATAAAGCCCAATTATACCCTCATAAACCCATTACACCCGAGGCCCAATTACAAACACTACCCGGCAGACCCAACCTATTACATTACAAACCCATTTCTAAGCCTACCCTTGACTCAATCTAATGAAGCCCAAGAAGGCCCAAACAACAAGCAGAACATGGAAGGCCCTAGGGTTTCAGAAACCCTAGGCGCCGCAAATGGAAAACTCTAAAAGTTAAATCAGTACGCCGTTCCATCTGCCCTATCAACGCCGTGATTCTCGGCCCCAAATCTGGCCGTAGTTGAAGCCGAATGAAAGCAGATTAGCGCCAGGACCGTTATTATCAGGGCCTAATCATCCTGGCTCACTGATTTCCTCGCGAGACATCTGCAAAATGAAAGAACAACAACAGAAAACAGGGGCAAAATATGGAAAGAAATCAAAAGATTTCTTTCCTAGATTGTAAATCACTTACAAAGGGTTATAAAAACCCATCTTTTTCTGATTTGTAACACACGATTTTTCAGAGAGAAATATACACACAGATTCAACAGAGCATAGTATTATCAACTTACAGTAACCAATCGAGTACAAAGGTGAATATTTTTAACATATATTACGAATATTGAAAAGGGAAAACGATACCTTTAATCGATATTGAAAGGGAAGGTTTTTTTAACCTCCGACCACCGTGTACGGTGGAGATGACGGGGGCACGTGAGCACGTGCAGGTCCCTGAATGGAGGTCCGATGACACTCCGAAAACCCCTCCCCAGCTCTCTTTCAGAGAGTTTCTTTCTTTTTTTTTAAGAGCAGATACAAAAATGATTCTTAAGCTTAAAAATTTGCCTTATATAGCCTTGATGAAACGATGATGTATTAGACCCCCAGGATCCGCGCGTTGACCCGATTACCCGGGGAGGATCCGCGTGTTTTTGAGGATTGGGTTAATTACCCAATTAGTCCCTCTACCCTCTTTATGTTTACGGTTTATTTTTATTTTATTTATGATTCAGACCTGATACTTTGTTTTAGTTTTAATTTAATCCCTATACTGACTGTTCGAAGTCCGAGATTAAAACGCAGTCGTTTTGGGAATAGGGCAATTTGCCCAATGAGTCCCTTTTACTTTATGCACGTTTTAATTAGGACCTTAACTCAGTTTTATTTTTAAATTCACCCCTGTAATTTTGCTGAACTTTGAATTTAACCTTACACATTTATTTCTATTATTATATACATAAAACTTTATATATTGTTATTTTTTTTATTTTTAATCTTATTTTTATATCATATTATATAATTATTTTATTATATATTATTGTTAATTATTATATATCACTTTTCACAAATTATTTTTATTATTTTACATTATTATTTTACTTGTATTATATATTTATTAATTATTTATATATATTGCTCTTACATATATACTTTTTTTATTTTATATCTATCACATTTCTTATTTCCTATATATTTAGATTATATTTTATTATATAACATTTATTATTTTATATATATTACTTATTATTTTTATTTTTAGACATGTTATGTATATCATATATTATCTATTATACTATTTATGTTTATATTATTCATTATATTACTTAAATTTTAAAATTTGTAAATTAGATTATATTTTTAATTCATATTATACACATAGTAAATTATTAATTAATTATTTATTATGTATTATTTTTTGTTAAAACGATATTTTTATATTATGTGTTATTTTATAAATTCTTTTACATGTTTTTATTTTATTTTTTTTACCCGATATATTTTATATATAACTATTATTCTTTTATAAATATTTTGTTATTATATTTCATATGTTGCATAGCAAATACTATTTTAAGATTATTATTAAATATTATGTCTTTATTTGTGATATATGTATATTCTGTTAACAATAACTCGTTTCATTTTTTTTATATATTGCATATATCATATGTTATTTTATATTTATTATTACATTTCATGAATATGTACATTAATATTGTATTACCTTTTTTGTATATCATGCATTATTTAATTATTACTTATGTTTGTATGTTCAATCATTCTCAACACATGCTATGTATATATCTTTGTATGCATATTGTTACTATTCGCTATATATATTATTTTTTTTATATGTATGTATCTAATGCACGGTCTTTATATTATTTCCATCATCTTGTTTAAATGCACCTATTATTTACTTGCTACAATAATATGTTACTATGTACGATTTATAATACAATACAATTCCCCACGCATCATTTTTAAAAAAAAGGAAGGCTCCAAAGTTTTCAAAAAATATAAAGGCAATGCTTGATGTTCAGAAATTTCGAGAAAGTAGTGCCCTAACTTATCGGGTTGCGACTTTTCTCGTTGAGTTCGAATAGTTAGGTACCCTTCTAAGTTTTAAAGTTTTTCAAAATGTAAGCAACTGTCTTGGAATTGCAAAGCAATATATCCTAACTTATTGGATGTAGTGTTTTGTTGTTTCGAGATAGGAATTTCCAAAAGCTAACCTGGTGTCAATACTTTGATACAAGTGAATTCCAATTTTCAAAATCAAAAAATTTTAAAGAAGATTATATCTTAAAACTTTTAAATTTCCGACATTAAAGACACTTGATAATCAATTAGGTACCAATTTTTGGGCATTACAAGGGTGCTAATCCTTCCTTGTACGTAGACCAAAACCAACGATTTTAAAACAAAATGTTTTAAAGGTGATCCAATCACACCTAAAAAGATTGGTGGCGACTCCCGTTTTCGTTTTTCTTAAGGTCGATTCCCATTTTCCAAAAACTCGATTTAAAGATGGTCTCGAAAAAATAAAAAAAAAAAGATGAGAAAATGCAGGGAACAAAAATCATTCTCATATCTCGAGATATTTATTTGTTGATATGTTTTGATCAATATCGGTATGTATCGATCTGTATCTGTAGAAACCATTTTTTTTAAAAACAGGGATCGACTTTTAAAACGAAAATTTAGAGTTGTCACCAATCCTTTTTGTGGTGTGATTGGGCCACCTTATAAAACATTTTGGTCTACGATTTTTTGAGAAAATAGGCTCGGGAGTCAGTTACATATGAGGAAGGATTAGCCCCTCCAATACGCCCAAAATCGGTACTTTATTAATTAGTTTATGTCTTAATGTCAAAAACTGAAGATTTGAAAAAATTTTAAAGCACGATCATCCTTTTTGAAACATTTGCGTGAATTAAACGTGAGTTAAAGACCATCTCGCTCCAAGGTAAAACGTCACGTCCAGTACAGTAGGACACAACGTTTTTGACCCCTAATTATGAGCTTGTCTTTTATTTAAAAATTCGTGCACTTTTTTTAAAGAAAAAAAAAGGGGTATTCAGATATTTAAATCAAACGTAAAACCACAATCCAGTACGGTAGGGCATGATTTTTCAAATTTTTAAATACAGAACAGTGCCTTCACTTTTCAAAACTTGGAGAAATTCAATAAGAAGGATATTCGAATACTTAAATCGAAATAAAAAACGAAACCCAGTACGGTAGGGCACGTTTTTTAAAACGATTGAGTATAGAAAATTGCCTTTATTAAAAACTATTTGGGAATAAAATGTTGAATATAATACTTAAATCGAATAAAAAAAAGACGAACCCAATACGGTGGCACGTTTTTTAAAACGATTAAGCATAGTAAATTGTTTTTATGTTAAAAACAAGTTGAGAATACATTATGGAATAAAAGAATTAAAACGATTAAAATTTGGAGAGGAAAAAAATAATAAATAATGATGGATGACATAAAAATGGCAATATGAGAATTGTAAAAAAAAATAAAATAAAATAAAAAATAAAGAACACAAAATTTTACGTGGAAACCCTTTCGGGAAAAAACCACGGGTAGAGGAGAAGAAAATTCACTATGTCGAAAATTTGAATCAATACAAAAGGAATAGACTATGTCTATTTATAGGCTTGTAAAGCCATATTCTAGTAGGATTGAAACACCTTATCCTAGTAAATATAAAATAGATGGAGTTTAATAAGGTTTAAAAAACCTTATTCTAAAATAAAATAAAAGAAGTCTAGTTCTATATGGATTTTACTTTTATTTTATTTTCCATCGTATTTTATTTAAATAAGAATTAGGGTCACTTAATTCTAACAATCTCCACCTTGACACAAATTCTCAATGAACAAGTTCTTTATCGCGACAGCTTCTTCACCTCTTCCATAAAACCCCTTAAGGGTTTAACTTCAACAATGAACACCAACCAAGTCTAAGCAATGCTCAAACTTGGTTATAGGAAGTGACTTGGTCATCATATCTGCAGGATTTTCATGAGTACATCGATTTTGCTCACAACAATATCACCACGAGCAATAATATCACGAACAAAATGATACAGAACATCAATGTGTTTTGTTCTCTCATGAAACATTTGATCTTTCGTAAGAAAGATGGCACTGATTTGTCACAAAATACTGTGTCTTGATTTGAAGGTCTTCATTTAGTTCACTAAAGAGTCCTTTCAACCAAATAGCTTCTTTACAAGCCTCGAATCGCCATGTACTCACGCCTTGATGGTAGACAAAGCGATGTAGTTTGCAAAGTGGCTTTCCAACTTATTGCACAACCTCCGATTGTAAAGACATAACTCGTGAGAGATCTTCTTCTATCAAGGTCTCCAAAGCCAAAATCAGCATCAACATACCCAATAACTCCATCTTCGATTCTTCCAAAGCGTAAGCAAACATCGTAGTACCGTAAGTATCTTAAAATCCACCGAATCGCTTTCGGTGTTCTTTACCGGATTCGCCATATATCGCTAAGCGCATCGATCGCATATGATAAATCGGACGTGAACAAACCATAGCATACATGAGAGATCCCATTGCACTAGAGTATGGAACATGTGACATGTACTCAATCTCATCATCCGATTATGGAGACAAAGTCGATGAAAGTCTAAATAAATGGTTGCTAAAGGAGTACTAACAGCTTAGCACTCGCATATTGAACTCGCAAAGAAGTTTCTCAATGTACCCTTCCGACTTAGGTACAATTTACTTGTTTTTCTATCTCTAAGAATCTCCATACCAAGTATCTTCTTTTCTTTGGTCCCAAATCTTTCATCTCAAATTCTTCACTTAGTTGGGCTTTGACCTTTCTTATCTCTCCTTTGTCTTTTGTCGCTATCAACATGTCATCAACGTAAAGAAGTAGATACACAAAAGAACTATCATTGTTTTTCTTAAAGTAAACACAACTGTCAAAACTACTTCTTTTGAAATCGTGAGAAGTCATAAAGGAATCAAACCTCTTGTACCATCGCCTTGGTGATTGCTTTCAAACCGTAAAGGGACTTTTTCAAGCAAGCAAACATAATCCTCTTTTTGTGAGAGATCAGAAACCCTCTGGTTGTTGCATGTAAATATCTTCCTCAAGTTCTCCATGCAAAAATGCGCTTTTTACATCTAATCGCTCAAGCTCTAAATCATGCATGGCCACAATACCAAGCAAAGCTCGAATCGAACTATGCTTCACAACCTGGGAGAACACATCTGTGAAGTCCACTCTGGAACTTGATCTGTAACCCTTTGCAACAAGCCTTGCTTTATATTTAGGTTCTTCAACTCCTCGGAGTCCCTTCTTTCTTTTTAAACACCCATTTACAACAAGCAGTCTTCTTACCTTTAGGAAGTTTCACAAGATCCCATGTTTTGTTTTTGTGGAGTGATTCCATCTCCTCTTGCATAGCAAACATCCATTTTTCTCGAGTCTTCACACTAATCGCCTCAGAATAATTTGATGGCTCTTGATTCGCATCTATATCTTCACCACATTTAAAGCATAAGCAACTAGATTAGCCTCAAAGATACTTCTTTGGAGGTTTAATTTCTCTTTTAGTTCTGTTTTTGGCGATAGAGTATTGAGGCGAAGAAGCAACTCTATTCTCAATTTTTGTCTTGATTTGAGGAGTCGACTCAGTATTGTCTGATGCTCCACACTGTTTTTGATTTTCTTTATTGGAAGAGTCTTTAAGAGATAAGTTAGGAAGCATAGCAGTTTCATCAAAACAACATCTCTCGCTAATCACAACTTTCCTATTTTCAAGACACCATAACTTATACCCTTTTACACCACTTTATAACCAAGAAAAACACATTTAATGGATCTCGGTTCCAATTTTCCATTATTAACATGAGCATACGCAGGACACCCAAAGATCTTTAAATCGGAATAATTAGCGGGATTACTGACCATACCTCTTGTGGAGTCTTTTCTCAATGGCAACGCATGGAGATCGGTTGATCAAAAACATGCGATGAGGTCGTACGCCCAAAACGACTTGGTAAGTTGGCATTTGACAACATACATCGAACCTTCTCCATGATCGTTTCGTTCATTCGTTCGCAACGCCGCTTTTGTCGTGGAGTATGACGAATCGTCAAGTGTCTCACGATCCCTTCTCCGACTTGCACAATCTATTAAACTCATCGTAACGTAACTCTAAGCCATTGTGCGTGCGGAGGTATTTTATCTGCTTTTCCGTCTGCTTTTTCAATCATAATTTTCCAAGACTTAAATGCGGAAAACACATCGCTTTTTCTTTTCGCCGGGAAGAACGCCCAAACTTTTCGGAAAAATCATCAATAAAGGTTAGCATATAATTAGCTCCACCTCTCGAAGGCACTCTGGATGGTCCCCATAGATCGTAATGAATATACTCCAACGTTTCCTTCGTGTTATGGATTCCTCTAGTGAATCGAACTCTCTTTTGCTTCCCAAAAACACAAAGTGCTCATGTAAATTCGGTTTGCAAATTCCTTGCCCATCAAGAAGTCCTCTTTTGCTCAATTCTACCATGCCATTCACACTCATATGCCCTAGGCGCATATGCCAAAGTTTAGTAATATCATCATCCGACAAGGAAGAGGAAGCGACAATCTGCATCACCGAATGAAGAAACCACGCAAAACATATAACTTGACAGCTTTTCTTTGCCCTTTCATCACAACAAAGGACCCTTTGGAAATCTTTAAAACCCCATTTCATTTGTGTATCTGTGCACTTTTGAATCAAGAGTACTCAACGAAATTAAATTTCTTTTCAATTCGGAACATACCGCACGTCACTAAGTGTTCGACAACTCCATCAAACATCTTAACTTTAATTGTTCCAACACTGCGATCTTACACGAAGCATTATTTCCCATCAAAACAAAACCTTGAGACAATTGTTTCGTAAGTTGTAAACCAATCCCGATTGGGACTCATATGGAAGGTGCGGCTGAATCAAGTATCCACTCCTCACTTACTTTAGAATCATTGTGAAGCGACTAGAAGTTCACCATCATTGTAGTCTTCTACAACATCGCCTTCACGAGAATTTTCTCGGTTGTTTTCCTTTGATTCGCAGCCTCCTTTTAATCTTATTTTGTAGCTTATAGCACTCAGATTTAATGTGCCCTTTCTTCTTACAGAAGTTACAAGTTTTACCTCTATTTGAAGACTTCGATCTACCCTTAGATTTACCACAATGATTTCTTTCCTGTGTCCTACCACGATCATCATCGATGATTCGATCTTGTCTCCCACGAACAATGAGACCCTCTCCCGAGAGTCGGGTTTAACCACAAGATGTTTCATCTTATCATACGAGGTTAAAGAATCATAAACCTCATCAACTGTGAGAGACTCGCGGCTATATAAAATCGTGTCTCTAAAGGTTGAATAAGACGGAGGCAACGAACAAAGTAGAATCAACCCTAGATCTTCCTTATCATACTGAACCTCCATGGCCTCCAAGTTTGAGAGAATTTCTTTAAACAACTGTTAAGTGTTCGTGTCTGACGCACCTTCCTCCAAACGATGAGCATAAAGACGCCGCTTCATATGCAACTTGCTTGTTAGAGTTTTCGACGCATACATATTTGTTCTAGCCTCTTCCATAATCACGTGGCGATCTTCTCTTTCATCACATCTGCAAAATTTCATTGGACAAATGCGGATGCAATTGTGTTAATGCCTTTCGATCCTTACGCTTCTTCTCTTCTTCATCTGTTAATGTCGAAGGCATCTTATCTATCCCTAGCGAGGGCATCCTCGAGATCCATCCGTGCAAGAAGCGCTTGCATCTTAATCGCCACAACGCAAATCGGTGTTGCGATCCAACAACGGAATTTCATATTTCAAAGACGCCATTACCGTGATCGAGATGAACAACCCTAAGCTCGATACCAATTGTGAAAAAAATAAAATAAAATAAAAAATAAAGAACACAAAATTTTACGTGAAACCCTTTCGGGAAAAAACCACGAGCAGGAGGAGAAGAAAATTCACTATGTCGAAAATTTGAATCAATACAAAAGGAATAGACTATGTCTATTTATAGGCTTGTAAAGCCATATTCTAGTAGGATTGAAACACCTTATCCTAGTAAATATAAAATAGATGGAGTTTAATAAGGTTTAAAAAACCTTATTCTAAAATAAAATAAAAGAAGTCTAGTTCTATATGGATTTTACTTTTATTTTATTTTCCATCGTATTTTATTTAAATAAGAATTAGGGTCACTTAATTCTAACAAGAATCATGCTAACCCTATATTAATGACAAAAAAAAATGTAGTTTTTAATAAATAATAAAAAAATGGAAACAACAATAGTAATAAATATGATAATATAATAAACATGGCAATAATAGCAATATATCAATAGTATTACTAAATATAATAATAATAGTAAAATTAAAATAATAACGATGCTAAGTTAACAATAATGATAAATAATAAATAATAATAAGTATAATAAACTATATTTAAAAATAATTAACTTTTAATAAATTAGATAAAAAAATGAATATCATATAAAAATAATTAAAAAAAAGTAACCTAAAATAATAATAATATACAATGGTAGTAAAAAAAAATGATAAAAATAATATAATAAGTTAATGATAAATAGCATTAGAAAGTAAAAATAATATTAAAACAAAAAAGGGGGGAAAAAGTAAGGATAATAGCAACAAATAATAAAGATAACCATAATTATATATGAAAAAGGTACTCATATAAAATGATATAGCAGTGGTATTTAATGATGATAAATAAATAATTAAGACAATAATAATACAAAACGCCATAATAATGGAAACCATTTTAATTATTAAAATAATCATAATGAAACATAAATACATGAATATTGAATTAATTAGCATAATAAATAAGGAATAAAAATTAAAAAAAAACCTTCAACAACATTTTCCTTTCATTTTCCTCAAAAACCATTTGAAAAGCTCTCCAAATTCTCTCACCCCATCCAATTCCTCAGCAACCGGACCAGAGCTTCGTCCCCGTCCGTCGTTTTGCCGCCATCGTTGGCCACCACGTGTAGTGGCCGAAGTTAAAAAAGTAAGTTTTTTTGTATTTTTATTCTTTTTAACAGATATACATAGTAAAGAGTGGTCAGATCCAAAAAAGAAATGAAAAAAAAAGAAGAAAAAAGAAAAGAATCAAAACAACAACCTTGGTAACTTTCGATTCTACAAAATTGCCTTGTATGTTTCTTTGTCTTCCGATTTGTGTGGTATCTCGAGTTCGATCTCTCTGCTTTTATTTCTTTTGGGTATTTAAAATCTTGGTATTTGATATTATCTTATGTTTGTATTGAATCAATTTCCCCCTACCTTGTTACAATCTTTGGCCTTTTATAGCCTTTATTTTTACAGGTACAAAAATAAAATTATTGCAAATGTGGAGCCATTGGAGCCGACATGGGCGAGAGGCGACATGGGGGAAGCCGGCGTGGGCGCGTGAATGTGGAGGACGTGCTTGGGAAGGCTTGCGGCGGCTGCAACAGAAAAGGGTGTTAGGGTTTTTCTTTTCTTTTTGATTTAGGGTTAAATATTTAGGTTTAGGGTTAATTTAGGGCTTGGGTAATTTGGGCTTCAAATTTGCGTTAATTTTATTTTGTTTTTGATTTGATTTTGGGTCTATTTTTGGTTTTTGGGGTTTGTTTTTGGTTTAAAAATTTGGGCTTTAATGGTAAATGGGCCCGGGCAAAAATTGGTACCCATAACTGCCCTCTTTGCTCGTTGTTTGTGTAACGAGAACGAAGCAAAGACATTAAAGAGCCAATTTTGCCCGGTCCTGCTGATTCCTGACTCCTTATTGTTCATCTTGCTCAAGTAGCCATATTCCATCCCACTGCATCTTCAGGGGTATAGGAATTAACATTTTCGATCTACTCCAATAAGTTTCAGAGAGAAGAGATTTGTAGCTTCAATCTACTCTACTGACACATGAAGAAGATAATAACTGGTCACTTCAACCTGTTCCACTACTGCCTAGGGACACAAGGTTTGTATCTTCAATTTGCTCTCTGCAACTTCAGAGAAGCAAGGTTTAGTATTTTCAATCTGCTCCACTACTGTTTAGGGAGATAAGATCTGTTATCTTCAATATGCTCCGCTACGGCCTCAGAGAGATAAGACTTGTAACTTCAACCTGCTCTCTGCAACTTCAGAGAGATAAGGTTTGCTATCTTCGATCTGCTCCACTGCTACTTAGGGAGATAAGATCTGTAATCTTCAGCTTACTCCACTACTGCGCAGGGAGATAAAGCTTGCCATTTTCGATCCGCTCCACTATTGCTTAGGGAAATAAGATCTGTAATCTTCAGCTTGCTCTACTGTTGCTCAGGGAGATAAAGCTTGCCATTTTCGATCCGCTCCACTATTGCTTAGGGAAATAGGATCTGTATTTTCAGTCTGTTACCCTATTGCTTAGGGGTTAAAACTCACTATCTTTGATCTGCTCTACTATTGCTTAGGGAGATAAAGATCTGTCATTTACTTGCCTATTACCCTACTGCTTAGGGGGTTAAGGCTCATCGTCTTCGATCTGCTTCACTACTGCTTAGGGAGATAGGATTTGTAATTTTCGATCTACTCCATTATTGCTTAGGGAGTTAGGATCTGCTGAAATTTAATCTGTTCCACTCCTGCCAGCGGGATGAGATCTGCTAAAATTTGATCTGCTCCGCTCCTGTTCAGCGAAGATAAATTTACTGAAATTTGATCTGCTCCGCTCCACTCAGCGAAGATCAGATTTATAGTTTTCAATTTTGCTACACTGTCCACTGGGGAATCTGTCTGTAGAATTGATTTCCTAAGGTATGCTTATGTCAAATGATTAGGATGTCATGATCAATATAAATCAAATGCTTCTAACTAAATGTATTACGAATGACATTTGTATGAATGCAGAATGTCATGAGAATTATCCCTTTTTACATATTTGGGCTGACATTACTCGTTGTCTATTAAGGCTATCGCTTTACTGACATGGGTTTTCTCGTTTAACTGATACTTTTCGATAGAGAACTCGTAGAAACAATCCCATTTTTTTAACTGGTTTACCCCACTATAACTTCAAGGTCCAGTCCACTGTACTTCTGGCTTGCACCATCTTCAAACTCCCCCTCTGCAACTCAGGGGAATATAATCTGATTCCTCTTCAACCATTCCCCTCACAATTCAAGGGTATAAGATCTGAATCTTCCTCCATTAATTTGATCTGTCACACCACTTCTTGGGTGTCATGATCGGATGTGTATGCCTGATATTTGCATGGATGCTGAATATCATTTTTCTCTCGAGAATAAGCCCCTTTTCAAACTTGGATTGACATTGCTCGTTATTCGTCGAGGTACCTTTGACAAACAAAATCCCAAGAAGTGTACTAACTTAGACCCCTCTTTTCAACATTTTCCGCACTTAGGCTTGGGAAGTTCTAAACAATAGTCCTGTTTCCGATTCTTGTAACATTAGAAGCTTCCAAAATAATATACAAAACCTCTTTTGTGAGAGTATTATTAGTCTATTAATCATCATTTCAATGCAAAAAAATGCTCGAAAGAAAAAAAATAGGCTAACAGAAAATTGTTTAGGAATAGAACTCAAAAACCGTTAATCCAATATGGCAAATATCATAAGAAGAAAATTTATTGAGACCAAAAATAGAGTCAAAAATAAATACAACATGGGTAAGATATGAAACTAGGTGCCCTAGATATCACAATCTGAGCTTCTCTGTACGAGCACCTTGAGGCCTATTTTGAACTCAGCATGTGTCTAGGAGATCTAGGGTACTTTGTCGATGCCCCAAGATGTAGCATACCTCTTCTCTATCAATTCAGGCATAGCAAGAATACCATCTGCCCTTACCTTCAATCAAAATTTGAATTGCCCTTTTCAGTTTTCAATTCAAAGCCCCATTAGTCACAAGGTGCCCTTTGCGAGTTTTCACCTTGGCCTCCTCCTTTTTTTTTTTTTAAGCAAAGTACTTCTTAACTGAATCTGCATTGACTGGGTTAGGTAAGTTCCCGCCATCCATCTCAGCTAATATCAACGCTCCTCCAGAAAATGCCTTTTTTACCATATACGGTCCCTCCCAGTTTGGCATCCATTTCCCTCTAAAATCTTTTTGTATAGGAAGGATCTTTTTTAACACCAAGTCCCCCTCATGGAACACTCTAGGGCGAACCTTCTTATTGTAAGCTCTCATCATTCGCTTCTGATACACTTGTCCATGATGTATGGCTTTTAGCCTTTTTTCCTCGATCAAGTTCAACTGATCGTATCTGGATTGGACCCATTCTGCTTCATCCAATTTTAATTCCGACAACACTCGGAGGGAGGGGATTTCAACTTCAATAGGCAAAACTGCCTCCATTCCATAAACCAATGAAAAAGGCGTTGCCCTAGTAGAAGTTCTGACAGATGTACGATAAGCAAAAGGAGCAAATGGTAATTTTTCATGCCAATCCCGATAAGTCTCAACCATTTTCCCTACAATCTTCTTTATATTTTTATTAGTTGCCTCAACTGCACCATTCATCTTCGGGCGATATGGCGATGAGTTATGATGCTTAATTCTGAATTGACTGCAGACCCCTGCTATCATGCTATTATTCAAATTCACCACGTTGTCTGATATGATCCTTTCTGGCATGCCATATCAACATATAATCTCCTTCTTTAAGAACCTGCTGACTGCTGACTTCGTGACATTGGCCTATGAAGCAGCCTCTACCCATTTGGTAAAATAATCAATGACCACAAAAATGAATCGATAACCGTTAGAGGCTTTTGGCGAGATTGGTCCAATGACATCCATACCCCACATTGAAAAAGGCCATGGGGAAGTCATAACATGAAGCGGAGAAGGAGGCATATGGATCTTATCCCCATAAATTTGGCACTTATGCCACTTCTTGGCGTAACTGATGCAATCTCCCTCCATCGTAGACTAGTAGTACCTAAATCTCATGATCTGCCTAGCCATTGTAAACCTATTGGCGTGCGTTCCACAAACACCTTCATGGACTTCTTCCAAGCTTTTTTTCATTTCCACAGCGTCGACGCACCTTAACAGTATCTGATCATTCATCTTTTTATATAGGATCTCTCCATCTAAGATATAGTCATTAGCGAGCCTTCTCAACATTCTCTTGTCATTTTTAGTGGCTTGATCGGGGTATTCACGATTCCTCACATATCGCAGAATGTCATGATACCAAGGATGGTTATCTCTCTCCTCTTTTTCGTCTATATTGCAACAATGAGCTGGAGCATCACAAATACTCATCTGAATTGGCTTCATATCACCTTGTTTATTTATCCTGATCATAGAAGCTAATGTAGCCAGGGCATCGGCCATCTGATTTTCATCACGCGGGAGATAAAAGAAAGTGACATCATCAAACTGCCCAATTAATTCCAAAACTAACTTTCGATAACTGATCAATTTGGGATCTCTCGTCTCTCGTTCCCCTTTGAGCTGATAGATCACCAATGTAGAGTCTCCATATACCTCTAGCACCTTGATTTTACGATCTATGGCTGCACGAATTCTCATAATACATACCTCGTACTCTGCCATATTATTTGTGCAGTCAAAATCCAACTTGCAAGTAAACGGATAATGATCTCTATTCGGGGATATCAGAACTGCCCCAATTCCATTACCAACGGCATTTGATGCTCCATCAAAATTCAGTTTCCAAGAAGAATTTTCGGATGTGTCTTCCTCGGTGGTTGCCACATACATTAAATCTTCATTGGGAAAATCAAGGTTCAGAGGCTCATAATCTTTTAGGGCTCTACTGGCCAGAAAATCTGCTATGGCACTTCCTTTAATGGCATTCTGGTTCACGTAGACTATGTCAAACTCAAAAGTAGAATTTGCCATCGGGCCGTCCTTCCACTCAACGCAATTGATACCATCATGTACTTTAAAGGATCTAGATTCGAAATTAACCACGCGTATGGTACAACATGTACTGCCTCAATCTCCTAGTGGTCTAAACCAAAGCGCAACATAATTTTTCAATTGACGAGTATCTCATTTCACACTCAGTAAATTTTTTACTGAGGTAATATATCACATTTTCCTTTCTCCCGGTCTCATCATGTTGGCCAAGCACACATCCAATTGAATTGTCAAATACTGTTAAATACAATATCAGTGGCCTATCAGGACTAGGCGGCGTCAACACTGGAGGGTTGGACAAATAATGTTTAACTTTGTCGAAAGCTTTTTGGCACTTATCATCCCATATACCTGGATTGTGTTTCTTAAGGAGATAAAATATGGGGTCACATTTCTCTGTTAGTTGTGAAATGAATCGGGCAATGTAGTTTAATCTTCTTAGGAAACCACGAACTTCTTTTTGAGTACGGGGTGGAGGCAATTCCTATATAGCTCTAACTTTGTTTGGGTCAATTATAATTCCTTTTTTATTGACAACGAAACCCAGTAATTTTCCTAACCTAGCTCCAAAAGTACATTTTGTCGGATTAAGTTTAAGTTGAAATTTCCTCAACCTCAGAAATAACCTCTTTGAGACTTGTAAGTGCTCATTTTCTATTCGAGACTTTGCAATCATGTCGACAACGTAAACCTCAATCTCTTTATGTATCATGTCATGAAAGAGGGTTATCATAGCCCTTTGATATATTGCTCCTGCGTTCTTCAAACCGAATAGCATCACTTTGTAACAAAACGTTCCCCACAGGGTTATAAACGTAGTCTTTTCCATGTCTTCAGGATGCATCTTAATCTGATTATACCCCGAGAATCCATCCATAAAAGAGAATAGTGAGTAGCCTGCCGTATTATCTACTAAGGTATCAATGTGAGGCAAGGGGAAGTTATCCTTTGGACTAGCTTTGTTTAAATCTCTGTAATCCACACATATCCGCACTTTTTCATCTTTTTTAGGGACGGGGACCACATTAGCTACCCATTCTAGGTAATTAAACGCTCGTAAGAAGCCAGCATCAAATTGCTTCTTGACTTCTTCCCTTATTTTCATTGCCACATTAGGTCTCATCCTTCAGAGCTTCTGTTGTACGGGATTGCACTCCTCCTTTGTGGGGACACGGTGTACCGTAATATCGGGTTTTAAACCTGGCATATCTTGATACGTCCACGCGAAGACATCTTTGAACTCTCGTAATAATTTGATAAGGTCCTGTCTTGTTTTCTCATTGATGCAAGTGCCAATTTTCACCTCCTTTCCTTCTTCCAAGGTCACGCTCTCAATTGTCTCCTGGTGAGGCAGAATCTGTTTCTCTTCCCGCTCTACCATCCTCAACAAGTCTGGAGATAAACTATAATCCTCATCATCTTCAAAATCCTGAGCTCCCTCTAAGTACAAACCTTGCTCTAAAAGAGATTCAGGGTCCATATCAGTACTACTCATGTCATTGATATCTGGGGACCTGCTGCAAATATGAAAGAATGTCCAAAAATGAATCTAAGAATAGCATATTTGTAACATGACAATGAATAAAAAATAGAACAAGATATTTGCTCAAAGAGTGATAAAAATGCATTTCTCTATTGAAATAACGATGTTTAAACATGAGCCTATTTCACAAAAGATTCTTATTGTTCTAGGCCGAAACAATAAGTATGTTCTGAACATTACTTTGAATTTGCTCTAAAAATTACAGGAATATCTTCTGTAGTCCAATTGTTCAGCACACTTCCAGGCATGTAAGGGCGGATACCCAGTAAGTTTCCTTCTTCCACTTCTTCTCCAAGTATAGCATTAACGCTCAGGCTATCGAACATGTCTTCAAAATATTCTTCCCTTGTCATCCCGCTCTCCAGATAAATCATTCCTCCTGACACAAAAGTTTTGGATATGTCGGGAAAGCTCATCGGCTCCCATTTGATTTTTGCCCCACTTAAACGTGCTCTTCGTCTCTCTTGTCTCTTTTCTGCTTCCTTCCTTTTTTGTTTTGCATCCGGCTTATATCCCAAGCCAAAGTAATCTCGCTTATTATTCAAGACTGGTGCCTCGACCCGTCCATGCAGATACTTTCCGAGTCCTCTTCCAGGCAATACTCCACTTCCAACCATCAGTTGTAAACCCATTTTCGTAGCACTAGACACTTTGGGTATCAGGATCTTACTTCCCTCCATAATAAAAGTGGCATTCACAAACTCCAAGGAACGAAAAGAACACTCCAACGCCTTATCATCCTTCTCAATGTATGGTGCATCACTGGTAACAGATGCAATAATGTCCTCTTTCACGTTTATTGTTATCAATCGACCCTCTATTATCAATTTCAACTTTTGATGCAATTATGACGGTACTGCCCCTGCCGCATGAATCCAAGGCCTCCATAACAGGCAATTATAGGAGGGCTTAATGTCCATCACTAGGAAATCTACCTCATATGTATTCAGGCCAATTAAAAGAGGTACTTCGATCCTTCTCATCACCTTTCTTTCAGCCCCGTCAAATGCTCTCACCATGTTCTGACACGTATTCATGTGAGAGCTATCTATTGGTAGCCTATTCAATGTAGATAAAGGTAAAACATTTAGTGTTGACCCATTATCAATTAGAACCCTCGACACAGTATACCTCTTACAACGAGTAGTGATGTGTAAGGCCTTAGTAGATCCCCTACCCCCGATGGTATTTCATCATCGCTGAATGAGATGAAATTGTCTGCGCTTATGTTATTGATAAGACGGTCTAGCTTGTTTACTGTGATGTCATTCGCAACATAGGTCTCATTTAACACCTTCATTAACGCGTTACGGTGTATCTCTGAGCTTAAAAGCAAGGTCAGTACCGAGATGCGAGCTGACTGTTTATGTAGCTGCTCCACGACACTATATTCACTGTGTTTTAGGAATTTCAAAAATTTCTTTGCCTCATTCTCAGCTATTGGCTCCTTAACAGGTAGCTCCTCCCCCTGCTTCAATAAAGATTTCCCTTTTACTAAATCGGCTTTAGTATGGAAACCTACATCCTAGGCTTCCCCTTGCGTGTTGACCTGGTTCTTCCCTCCCGGGATTGTCACATTACAATTATAGCTCCAAGGTACCTTCTTGCTATCCTTATAAGGGAAAGCAACGGGTTTCTGTATCACTATTCTTGGCGTCATTTTCAATCCAACTTCATTAATCTTTGGCTGTGAAAAAATTACTCTTGGGCAATTAATCTCACAGTCTTTTCCTAACGACCCTCCTTCCAAAGTGCATACATCTCTCTCTTCTACATATTCAAAGAATTCAAGCTCTTTGTTATCCATTAGTTCCTGTATTAGGGCCCTAAATTCATCACATTCTTGGATCTCATGATCCTTCTCATCATGGAACTCACAATAGTTCCCTATTTTCTGAAGTCTGTTTCCCGAACTCTGCATGATTAACCCTCTCTTCATTATTTCCTTCCAAACCTCTCTCAATGGTGTTCTTACTTCAGCCACAGTTATTCTAACTCTCTTCCCGGTATTCTCAATTACTGCATTTACCCCCTTGTCGGCATGATTGGGTAACGGATTTTCCCCGCCAGATGACTCATCGAATTTTATGATGCCCATTTCAAGGAGCTTTTCCACTAACCTCTTAAATGCGGTGTAATTTTCTATCGCATGTCCTGTGATACAACATGTGCATTAAATAAAGTTTGATATAACTCCTTATATGTCACTGGAATAGATGTAAACTAGAGTTTCTCCGTATTCCGCTTTGTATCAGACTCTTGCTTTGATGAGGCTTGCTGACTCGCATTTACTATTCTCGGTTGATTCACGGTGATCGGTTTAACATAACTCCTACTTACATTGTTTACTTCATTTTCTCTCTTTCGTGGGATCGACTTCTTGGTGCTCTCCCTAGCTTTTATCTTTCCGCACCTTAGTGCATTTTCTATCATCTCACCAGATATTACTATATTCGAAAAGCTCTTGGTTGCGCCTCCTAGCAAGTGATTGATGAAAGGTGCTTTCAGGGTATTGATAAACAACATGGTCGTTTGCTTCTCAAGCAGTGGCGGTTGAACCTGCGTAGCGATTTCTCTCCATCTCTGGGCATATTGCCTAAAACTTTCGTTCGGTTTCTTTTCCATACTTTGTAAAGTGATTCTATCAGGTGCTATATCCGTCACGTGGCCATATTGCTTCATAAAAGCTTGTGCCAAGTCTTTTCATGAACTAATTTGGCCCCGATTCAACTGGTTATACCATTTGGCCGCTGCCCCAGTCAAGCTATCTTGGAAGCAGTGGATTAATAACTGATCATTATGGATATATCCTATCATCCTTCGACAAAACATTGTGATGTGAGCCTCAGGACAACTAGTCCCGTTGTATTTCTCAAACTCCGGCATCTTGAACTTTGGAGGAAGTAGTAGGTCTAGGACCAGGCTCAGATCCTTAGCATCAATCCCACCGTGATAATCAGCATTCTCCAATGCTTTGAACTTCTCCTCAAGCCACTTACAACGATCCTCTAGCTGCTTTGGGATCTCCATTCTCGCCTTTTCCACTTCTACTACCTCATCGAAATTAGGGACCCTAGGATTCGCTAAATTATCCTCGGGGTTAGAGCTTGAGCCTATTGGGAAATTCATCGGGGCTGATGTAACACCCCTTACCCGTATTCATCGTCGGAATAGGGTAGGAGGCATTACCAGAGTTTACCGAATAAATTTTCCATTAATACGAGTTAAATACTATTTATTTACTAAAACATGTCATGGTGTCCTTTAGATGGGCCTTCAAAGCCCAAAACATACTTCGAGACCAAACTAGAATTAAATCGAAACCATAGGGAATTTTTCGCAAAATCCCAAGGTTTTTTTTTTTTTTTGCTCAATATAACCCCTTTATAAATATCTAACCTTCCCTGCAATTTTTAAAACCGAGACCAATACAACCAACCAATTCATTTCAATCAATTTAATACAAAATTATACTTCTATTATAATTATACTATTTAACATACTCATCATTCTTTACTTTAATGTATATTCATTATACAAGTCTTAATATTTATATAATCACCAAGCCTTATACATGCCATATAAATCAAAAAGGAAATTTACAAAAGCTACCGGAGATAATCTGGATAGTGTGATCCTCTGTATTGATCCGATCCTCCGTATATTTCCACGTCAATCTACAAGAGACATTGAATACACTCAAATAAGCTTATAAAAGCTTAGTAAATTTATAAGCATAAAACATAAATCTTACCAAATATTTATACACTTATACTATATACACAATTATTAAGCTCACCCGTCAATCACAGTCATTAGTGAGTTCCCTATATAAACTCACTACCACTTATCATTCCATTAATTCTTTTGGGCCCATTTGTCATATATCATTCTTTAACCAAATTAGGGAATGGTAACGGAAAATTGAGTACTTCACTTTCACTTTGCCATAGTATAACTATGGTCTTGCATATGATCACTTATCACTTTTTAAAATCATAATCCTGTCACGGTCTTACACTGATCACATTTATCACTTGTCACTGATCAGATAAGTGTAGCTAAAGCTACCACTTATCACTTATCACTTGTCACTGATCAGATAAGTGGTAGCTTACTTATCACTTATCACTTGTCACTGATCAGATAAGAGTAGCTAAAGCTACCACTTATCACTTATCACTTGTCACTGATCAGATAAGAGTAGCTAAGCTACCACTTATCATTTGTCACTTATCATCGATCGAAGTACTCAAATCCGACATTCCACTCAATTTGATCATTTATTCGATTTTCGAGTTGTTATTTTATTTTCTATTCATCAATAAATATATTTCATCATACATTATATAATTCATAAAATTAACATATAATCATTAAACTTCAACCATATGAACTTACAGGTCGATTTGTAAAATTTGTGAAAGTTCGGGGACTAATCACTACTTTTTTTTCCTCGACTTGCTTGGGTTTCGATTTGCGATAAAAATATGAAAAACCAGCTTAAGAAAACCTTTCTATGGTGTTTTTGCTGATGAGAATGCGAAAAAGAATGAGAACTCTAGATAATTCCACTTGATCCTAGTTTATTAAGTAAATTTTGTAATATTCCAATTTTGCCCTTAATTCATCAATTTTCCTGCTTTGATTTCATGCACCTTGCTTGACCCAAATAGACTTGGGGTCTATTTGCCTTTTAAACCCTCTTTCTTTTATCATTTAAGCTATTTAATCATTTCCCATAATTTTACATTTGTTACAATTTAATCCTTTTTACTCAATTAACTATCGAAAGTTTAAAATTTCTTGACGAAACTTTAATGCTAACTTATTAACACTCCATAATTATTTATGACTCGTTTTAAAAATTTTCAAACTCTCGATATCTCGTTTTTCTAATTTAATTTTTTTTTTAGTACACTATTCGCTATTTCAAAAATTTTCCTAACTTCACACTTAACTTATATTCACTAAATTATTAATATTTTCTACTCATTTGTCGGATTTAGTGATCTCAAATCACTGTTCCGACACCACTGAAAATTCAGGCTATTACAATTCTCCCCCTCTTAAGAAATTTCGTCCTCGAAATTTGTTACCTGAAAATAGGTTCGGATATTGTGATCTCATTGATTCCTCTGTTTCCTGAGTTGCCTCCTCCACACCATGTCGATGCTGAACACTTTTACTAACGGCACCCGTTTGTTCCTTAACTCTTTAATTTCCCGTGCTAGAATTTTCACCGGTTCTTCTGAATAAGTCATGTCGGGTTGGACCTCTATTTCCGTATGAGGAATTATATGTGATGGATCTGATCTGTACCGTCTCAACATAGACACATGAAACACGTTATGAATCTTTTCAAGTTCCGGCAAAGCCAATCTATAAGCTACCGGACCGATTCTTTCAATGATTTCATACGCCCGATAAATCGTAATGAGTTTTCCCTTTCTACCGAATCGCAAAACTTTCTTCCACGGTGACACTTTCAAGAATACACGATCACTCACATTAAACTCTATATCTCTTCTCTTTAAATCTGCATATGATTTTTGTCGATCAGAGGCAGCTTTTAAACAATCTCGAATAATATGAACTTTTCTTGGTTTCTCGAATCACGTCCACTCCCATTAGTTTCCGTTCACTTAATTCAGACCAATATAATGGAGTTCTACACTTTCTTCCATACAGAGCTTCAAATGGTGCCATTTTAATACTAGTTTGATAACTATTATTATAAGCAAATTCGACTAAAGGTAAATACATTTCCCAGCTGCCACCAAACTCAAGTACACAACACCTTAACATATCTTCTAAAATCTGAATCACTCGCTCTCGATTGTCAAGTCTCATCTCGAGGATGAAAAGTCTAATGCTAAAATTTAATTTAGTGCCCAAAACCTCTTGTAATTTATTCCAAAATCTCGAAGTAAATCTCGGATCCCGATCCGAAATAATAGATACTGGAACTCCATGTAATCTCACAATCTCAGAAATATACAATTCCGCTAACTTCTCCAATGAAAAACTTGATCTGACTGGAATAAAATATGCCGACTTTGTCAATCTATCAACGATAACCTGATTGAATCTTTCTTTTCGAGTCACAGGCAATCGATACAAAATCCATCGTAATGTGTTCCCACTTCCATTCAAGAATCATAATAGGTTGTAATAAACCCGTTGGTACTTGATGCTCGCTTTCACTTGCGACATGATTAGACATTTTGCAACAAATTCACAAATCTCTCGTTTCATACAAAGCCACCAAAGTACATTCTTTTTAAATCGCAATACATTTTTGTACTACCCGGATGAATAGAATACTTACTATTATGAGCTTCAAAGCAAGAATATCATTTTTCAATTCTCGAATTATTCTGGAACACAAATTCTATTACGATAACGCAACATACCGCCATCATCAACGCTATATTCGAACTCAAATTATCACGAACCGTTTGTCGTTTCAAAGACTAGTTCGGATCATCACTCGTAATTCACGGATCCGTTGAAGGAATGTAGATTTTTCTTTCAATTCCGCGCTACTATCGAACCATCTTTATTAACAGACAAATGAACATTCATTGCTCGAAGTGCAAACAATGATGATTTTCGGCTAAGTGCATCAGCGACCACATTAGCTTTCCCTGGGTGATAATCAATAACAAGATCATAATCTTTCAATAGTTCGAGCCACCGTCTCTGTCTCAAGTTTAGCTCTTTCTGTGTCATCAAATATTTCAAACTTTTGTGATCAGTATACACATAACATTTTTCCCCATATAAATAATGTCTCCAGATTTTTAAAGTAAACACAATCGCGGCCAACTCCAAATCATGGGTAGGGTAATTTTTCTCGTGTGATTTTAATTGCCAAGAAGCATATGCCACTACTTTCCCTGACTGCATTAAAACACAACCCAAACCATTTAAAGATGCATCACTATACACAACATATGGTATACTTGATTCTGGTTGAGTTAACACTGGAGCTTCTGTCAACATTTTCTTCAACTGGTCAAAACTTTGTTGGCACTTTTCAGACCATTCAAATTCAACATTCTTCTGAAGTAGTCGAGTCATCGGCAAGGCAATCATTGAAAAATTTTTAACAAATCGGCGGTAGTATCCCGCTAATCCCAAGAAACTCCGCACTTCTGTTACGTTCTTTGGTGTTTTCCAATTCACCACTGCTGACACTTTACTTGGATCTACTCGAATTCCTTCAGCTGAAACAATATGACCCAGAAATCCAACCTCCTGTAGCCAAAATTCACACTTGCTGAACTTTGCATACAACTGCTTCCCTCTCAAGGTCTGCAACACACTTCTCAAGTGTTGTGCATGATCAGGCTCGGTCTTCGAATAGATCAGTATATCATCAATAAATACAACCACGAATCTATCCAAATAAGGTTGAAAAATTCGATTCATCAAGTCCATAAATGCAGCAGGAGCATTAGTTAAACCAAATGGCATTACCAGAAACTCGTAATGACCATACCGAGTTCTGAAGGCAGTTTTTGACACGTCACATTCTTTAACTTTCAGCTGATAATACCCAGATCGAAGATCTATTTTTGAAAACACAGCAGCACCTTTCAACTGATCGAACAAATCATCAATGCGGGGCAAAGGATATTTGTTCTTGATTGTAACCTTATTTAACTGTCTGTAATCTATACACAATCTCAACGAGCCATCTTTTTTTTTCACAAACAAAACAGGTGCACCCCAAGGAGAAGTACTCGGTCTAATAAACCCCTTATCTAACAATTCTTGTAACTGAGTCTTCAACTCTTTTAATTCTGTCGGTGCCATTCTGTATGGTGTTACGGATATTGGAGCTGTTCTCGGAATCACATCAATCACAAGCTCAACTTCACGATCTGGTGGTAAACCCGGCAATTCCTCAGGAAACACATCAAGAAATTCATTAACAATCGCAATCATTGTTTCAACTTTGATTCAGAATCCCGAACATCAAGAATGTAAGCTAAATATGCTTCATTACCCTTCCGTATTAGCTTCTGAGCTGAAAAGGCTGAAATAATTCGGACATTATCTTTTATATTTCCAAACTCAGCCGAAATCATTTCTCCTGTCTGATTTTTCAAATCAATCCGTTTCTCTCGACAATTCACTACAGCGTCATGTTTTGTTAACCAATCCATTCCCAGAATAATATCAAATTCCCGAAAGGGTAACAACATCAAATCAGCAGGGAATTCATAGCCTTTCACTTTCAGTGGACAATTACGACATATTAAATTAACTATCACACTTTGACCTAATGGATTAGTGACTTGTATATCATAATTAGTGGACTCAACAGATAATTTCTTTTCAGATGCTAGCATAGTGCAAATATATGAATGAGTAGACCCAGTTTCTATTAATGCATAAACAGTAACATCATAGAGATAGAAAATACCAGCAATTACGTCAGGAGCCATAGCCTCTTCCCTTGCTCGAATGGCATAGGTACGTGCTGGTGCTCTATTCTCTGATTGACTAACTGGTTCTCTTATACTCGAACGGGTAGCCCTCGTGCTTCACCGCCTCGCCCGAACGTCTACTTCTTGGGAATGGTTTTTTCAGTATCTCTTCTCGATCCACTTCATCATTTTTTTGCGGTGGGGCAATCTCGAATAAGATGATCGTAGCCCCACATTTATAACAAGCCCCCATCTTAGTCCTGCATTCACCGAAATGATGTCTTCCACAATATTGACACTTAGGCCGGGAGTATTCTGAACACTTCTCACACTTGCCGCAGTCTATCAAATACCTTGAAATCATTGTCTTGATCTACCTCTACCCAATCTTCCCAAAGACACGGATGTAGTTCGACTAATTTCTTCTCTAGATTTCTTACCTAAGCAAATCTGAAAATGACTTAGAAGCACCTCTTTTAAATGACTCTTTATTTTTCCGTTCTCGTTGCATTTTTCTCGTTATATACTTCTTCAAGCTTTTGAGCACTGATCGATAGAACAATGAACTCGTATTTCATTAGCCCCAATCATCATTCTAATCTCATCATTTAACCCTTCTTCAAATCGATACACATTTCTTCTTGATGGGTACAATGTCTCGAGCATATTTCTTTGAGGTAGACAAATTCTCTTTCGTATTCGCCATCGACTTATTTCCTGCTTAGTAGATCAAGAAATTCTCTTTTTTTATCTAGATATCTTTTCCCCACATATTTCTTTTTAAACTCGTTGGAAAAATTCCCAAGTAAGCTTTTCTGCAGTACTACTGAGCTTTCACAGATTTCCCACCAATTATATGCTTCTTCTTTTAACAATGAAACGGCACATCGTAGATAATCTTAGGAGAACAAGTCATCCGCTTAAAAATTCTTACCAAACTCAGAGCCAATACTCGGGCTTTTTACAGGTCATCATCCGATCTCCTCGAAATTCTTCAGCTCCAAACTTCCTAAGGTTTTCAATCGGAGAACGTTTACTAGTTTCAATTATTGAAGGAGGTGGAGGAGCAACTGGAGGTACCATAGGTGGTGCAGTAGGGGGAGGAGGTGGTTGAGACTGACTTCTTTCTTGTATCATCTCCTTATACCACTGATTCATAACTCCATAAATCATATTTTTAAGTTCTCGCTCTCGTATCATAGAAATTGGAATATCACTACTTGTTCCTTGTTCTGAAGTCTGCACCCCATTTGTTAGCTTCTCTCCTGCTCAAGATGCGTTCGAGTCTATCTGACATCTTTATAATCGGAGAGTATATATAAAAATGACAAAGATTAGATCGGATCATACACATCACACTATCACAGATTTATATGGCATGTATTTCTAAACACTTTACACATAACACATGTTTCGAGAACCGGCTAAACCTGGCTTTGATACCACTAAATGTAACACCCCTTACCCATATTCATCGTCGGAATAGGGTAGGAGGCATTACCGAAGTTTACCGAATTAATTTTCCATTAATACGAGTTAAATACTATTTATTTACTAAAACATGTCATGGTGTCCTTTAGATGGGCCTTCAAAGCCCAAAACATACTTCGAGACCAAACTAGAATTAAATCGAAACCATAGGGAATTTTTCGCAAAATCCCAAAGTTTTTTTTTTTTGCTCAATATAACCCATTTATAAATAACTAACCTTCCCTGCAATTTTTAAAACCAAGACCAATACAACTAACCAATTCATTTCAATCAATTTAATACAAAATTATACTTCTATTATAATTATACTATTTAACATACTCATCATTCTTTACTTTAATGTATATTCATTATACAAGTCTTAATATTTATATAATCACCAAGCCTTATACATGCCATATAAATCAAAAAGGAAATTTACAAAAGCTACCGGAGATAATCTGGATAGTGTGATCCTCTGTATTGATCCGATCCTCCGTATATTTCCACGTCAATCTACAAGAGACATTGAATACACTCAAATAAGCTTATAAAAGCTTAGTAAATTTATAAGCATAAAACATAAATCTTACCAAATATTTATACACTTATACTATATACACAATTATTAAGTTCACCATTAAGTCAATCACAGTCATTAGTGAGTTCTATATAAACTCACTACCACTTATCATTCCATTAATTCTTTTGGGCCCATTTGTCATATATCATTCTTTAACCAAATTAGGGAATGGTAACGGAAAATTGAGTACTTCACTTTCACTTTGCCATAGTATAACTATGGTCTTGCATATGATCACTTATCACTTTTTAAAATCATAATCCTGTCACGGTCTTACACTGATCACATTTATCACTTGTCACTGATCAGATAAGTGGTAGCTTACTTATCACTTATCACTTGTCACTGATCAGATAAGAGTAGCTAAAGCTACCACTTATCACTTATCACTTGTCACTGATCAGATAAGAGTAGCTAAGCTACCACTTATCATTTGTCACTTATCACTGATTAGAAGTACTCAAATCCGACATTCCACTCAATTTGATCATTTATTCGATTTTCGAGTTGTTATTTTATTTTCTATTCATCAATAAATATATTTCATCATACATTATATAATTCATAAAATTAACATATAATCATTAAACTTCAACCATATGAACTTACCTGGGTCGATTTGTAAAATTTGTGAAAGTTCATGGACTAATCAGCTACTTTTTCTTTTCCTCGACTTGCTTCGGGTTCTCGATTTGCAGTAAAAATATGAAAAACCAGCTTAAGAAAACCTTTCTATGGTGTTTTTGCTGATGAGAATGCAGAAAAATAATGAGAACTCTAGATAATTCCACCTTAGTCCTAGTTTATTAAGTAAATTTTGTAATATTCCAATTTTGCCCTTAATTCATCAATTTTCCCCATTGATTTCATGCACCTTGCCGTCCAGCCCAAATAGACTTGGGGTCTATTTGCCTTTTAAAACCCCTCTTTCTTTTATCATTTAAGCTATTTAATCATTTCCCATAATTTTACATTTGTTACAATTTAATCCTTTTACTCAATTAACTATCGAAAGTTTAAAATTTCTTGTTAAACTTTAATGCTAACTTATTAACACTCCATAATTATTTATGACTCGTTTTAAAAATTTTCAAACTCTCGATATCTCGTTTCCGATTCTAATTTAAATTTTTTTTTCTAGTACACTATTCGCTATTTCAAAAATTTTCCTAACTTCACACTTAACTTATATTCACTAAATTATTAATATTTTCTACTCATTTGTCTGATTTAGTGATCTCGAATCACTGTTCGACACACCACTGAAAATTCAAAGCTATTACAAATTGAAGTACCAGTTTGACATAGAGGTTTAATGTTAACAGATACCCTAGGTTGTAGCATTTGAATGCCCACCGGGGTAAAGCCTGGGGGAACAGAAGGATCTTCATCATCATTTCCAGTACCAATCATAGGACTCTTACCCTTATTCAAAGCTCCAGCCAACATTTGTGCAAATCAGTTTATCATTTTTTTTGGGATTCTAACATCTGATCTCTCATTCTTGTTGTATTTTGGCTAACTGCTCTTCCTTATGCATCTGTTCCAATTTCTCTAATCTTTGGTCCATGGCTCTCGTTTTCTTTCACGTATTATAGTGGTGCTTAATTGGTGAACTTTTGCGAGTTTTCAGATTAACTAAAATAAATTTTAATCAATTAGGGATCTTTTTATGAAAGCTAATGCATAGATATGATGTAAATACAAATGCATGAGATGAATGCAAAAAGAAGACGTCGATTCTGAACAATTCCATTTAGAAAACTTTACTTCAAAAAACAAAATCCCTTACATAAAACGGATTACATATATGGCTTAGCCCTAATACTCAAATTATTCACTTTCCTAAGAATGGAGGCTAACTACTGCCCTCGTCCTGACACTAACTCATATTTGGCTTTCAAAGATATCTCGCTCAAGCGCAGAGTCTGTAAGTAATCAGCCACTTATCGTATTTGGATTATAGCTTCGCCCATGAGGTAATCTCTATCCCAGACCTGATCTTGAGATCGATGAAGCTGCTCGCTTAACTGACCGTTATTTGCTTCCAGTCGTTCAATTCGGAGCTCACAATTCTGAAGTGTAGACTCCAGTTCTTCTACTTTTCCTTTCAAATCCTCGATCCTACTTAAGCTAGCCTTTAATTCAATCACTTAGTTTCAACTCCGATGCTGGTGTAGTGCCTTCTCTAACTCAGCTACCCGGGCCCTTAACATCTCATTTTCATTTTGACTATCATCCAAGCCTTTCTCTAACCCAACCTCTCGTGCCTTAGTATCATGGAACTTCTTCTTCCACTGATCAGTTTTAGCCTTTTCTTCTTGAATTTCGTGCCTCCACTGTTCAGACGTTTTACCCAAGCCAGCGTTCTTTACTGATGCATGATATCTCTTGTAATATTCCTTCAAGCTAGCAAGGTCTTCCTCAACTTTTCTCTTTCCTTTTCTCAAATTCTCGGCCTCCGACTTTTGAACATCCACATCCAGCTTCAAGTACACATTTTCCACTTCCAACTGTTCTATTTTCTTTTCTAACTCCGAACTTTTCTTTTCAAAGTCTTGCTTTATAATTTCCAACTCAAAGGGGACTACTTATAGATATTCCTCTATCGGTCGAGCATCTTCTAGATTTGGCCTCAGAATGTTATTATTAACCCTTCTTTTTCACCATTCGTTATACCCAGGGGTCACTATTCGGGTTTACAGCAACTCCTTCCATCCGGTAGGTTCGGTTCTAAGCATTATAAATCTCTCTAACCTTTTTCTTGTAATTATCCCCTTTATAACAAAACTCGCTCTGAGCCAGCCCCTGTGTTGCAGGTATGAATTGCCTCGACTTGTATTGCCTCGATACGAGGAAAGGGGCATAACCAATGCCTCCCCAAATCCCTAACAAAGGAACCCAATCATAATCTCCACACCGAAAAAGAATCTCACCGAGAACCACCCAAGGAGCTCTCCACTCGATATCATCCTCTTGGAGATTTTAAAGTATTGCCATCCATCTCTCCTCTGATATATCATCCCTCCTCGGCGTAGCTGCTATTTCCTTCAAATGAGAGAAATTTCAGAGGAAGGCTTGATAAAAGAACTTCTCTATCTTTTAGAAGTGGCTATTGAACCAAACTAATAAAAGCTGTGCACATCTAATAAATCTGCCTTCGCCTGCTCTTCGGCATGCATTCAAAGATCTGAAAGTCTCAGCTAATATTGCAGGAACAGGTGTGATCCCTTTACCAAGTTGGTCAAATAAATTGGTAACTACTTTGTCTATATGCCTTAAAGCCTTAGGGAAAACCACCAACCCATAAACACTCAAAGCAAACACGTCGACTCTTCTCTTCATATCAGGATGCGTCAGAATCAGCTCTCTCAAACTTACCCAAGGGATACACTTCCCATCACCCTTCTGCTGGACTCAAGCCATAACTCACAGCTCACTTATTCCGGTAATATTCATCAATCTCTTGACAAAAGTTGGGACATTGAAGATTCTAGAAAAAATCTTGTCGGTTTAAAACTTCAGCCATCTAAACAAAGTCATATATTCTTCTATAGTAGGCGTTAAATCCACATTTCCAAAAGTAAAACAACTGTAAGCAGAATTCCAGAATTGAGCCACGGCTCGGAACAAATACTTATCTACCTTAATATCAAGAAGATAAGACATATCACCATAATTATGATAGAATAACTGCTTCATCCCACCATCTCAATGACTCCACATCTCTTTCAGCTCCCTAAGATCATTCTGTGCCACACTAATACGGGTAAAGTCCCATAACTCCGATGTATACCCTTCTGCCAAACTGTCACCCTTCTTTAATTGTGTGTTCTCTGACCATTTCTGGTGTCGAGACCATTTTTAAATCGAGTTTTCGAAAATGGGAATCGACTTTAAGAAAAACGAAAACGGGAGTCGCCACCAATCTTTTTAGGTGTGATTGGATCACCTTATAAAATGTTTTATTTTAAAACATTAATTTTAGTCTACGAAAGTCGAGAAAAATAGATTCGGGAGTCGGTTACGTACGAAGAAGGGTTAGTACCCTCGTAACGCCCAAAAATTGGTACCTAATTGATTATCAAGTGTCTTTAATGTCGGAAATTTGAAAGTTTTAAGATGCAATCCTCTTTAGAATATTTTAATTTTGAAAATTAGGGTTCACTTGTTTCAAACGAGTCAAAACTCACATCCAGTAAGTTAGGAAGCAATATTTTTTAGACATTCGAAGCTAAGCTAGCCCCTTTTGAAAATCCCTATCTTACAATGACAAAACGCCATATTCAGTAAGTTAGGACACAACGCTTTGAAATTTCAAGACAGTTACTCGTATTTTGAAAACCTTAAAACCTAAAAGGTGCTTCACTATTCGAACTCAACTAGAAAAGTTGCAACTTGAGTAAGTTAGGGCACTATCTTTCGAAGTTTCCAAATACCAAGCATTGCCTTTTTATTTGAAAATTTTGGAATCTCATTTTTTATTGATGTATGAAGAATCATATAAAATAGAATATTGCAATAATAAGCAAATAAAACATGCATTTAAACCTAAAGAAAAACATAATACATGCAAAAATTATACAACAATAAATATCATAAAATAGCACATAAAAGAAATAATTAAACATAGCATATAAAAAAATGAAACTATGCACAAATAAGATAAATGACATACACTAAAAAATGAATAGATAGAACATTTACAAATTATAAAAATATAATGCAATAGTTCAAAATACATGAAATGATAATATAATATATATACATGCATAGAAAATATATATTTGAAAATAAACTATTTAAAAAGGTTAAATATTATAATATAT
The DNA here is from genome assembly GCA_025698475.1 of Gossypium anomalum. Lineage (NCBI taxonomy): Eukaryota > Viridiplantae > Streptophyta > Magnoliopsida > Malvales > Malvaceae > Gossypium > Gossypium anomalum. The sequence goes on along the minus strand of CM046957.1, from coordinate 5,682,006 downwards.
AAAATACATAATCAAATGTATAAAAGATAGGAACAAATATACATATTTGAAAAATGAAGAAATTAAAATAAAAAAAAGGGTTGAAAAACTAAGATAGACGAAGAATAAAATAAGAACAAACCACAGAGAGTAAGAACGCAAGAGGGAGAGAAATTTGAGTGAATGCTCTTAAGAATTCTTATTGCTTCCCAAAACTCAAGTGAAGTCAAGTTGTTTTACAATGAGGGGAGAGACCTCTATTTATAGTTGAGCCTCCCAAATCTAACATGATGAGATCAACTACATCAACGGTTAAGATTAAAGGATATCTACAAATTAAATCTCCAAGATTACAAGATCATATCTTCAAGATTGCATATCATATCTAAGATTGCAATCATATCTATCATTGAAGATTATATTCCATATGAGTCAAGCTTGTAGATGGACCTTAAAACTTTTCAAGTAATGGGCCATTCCGATCGGGCCAAATTATATTTGTAATTCTGGACTGAACTTGGACTTCATTTTTTTTGGGGTTTATTATTTTTATTTTTGGACTTATTTCTGGGCCCGGGCAAAATTGAGTGTCTACAGCTGCCCCTCTTTGCTCATTGCTGTGTAATAGGAATAGAGCAAAGACTATAAAAGGACCAATTTTGCCCGAGCTCGCCGAGTCTTGATTTCTTGATCTTTGATCTTCTTTAAATGGCCTCTTGACGGCTTCAATCTGCTTCACTGCAACTCAGGAAAGCGATATCTGCTATCTTTGATCTGTTCCCCGTCTAATACAGAGACGTCAAATCTGTTATCTTGGATCTGCTTCGATGTAGGTCAGATCTGCTATGTCTTCGATCTGCTCTTCGTCGAATATGGAGATGCCAAATCTGTTTCTTCGATTTATTCTCTGACAATATAGAAATGCCAAATCATCTTGGATCTGCTTCAGCGTGAACACCTGAAGGCCAGATCCGCTATACTGCTAACCGATTACCCCATCGCTTAGGGAGTTAAAGCGCATCTTCGATCCGCTCCCTCTCGCTTAAGAAGATAAGATCTGTAATTTTAGCTGTTACCCTACTGCTTAAGGGATTAAGGCGGGTCTTCGATCTGCTCCACTACTGCTTAGAGAGATAAGATTTGCAAATTTAACCTGTTATCCTACTGCTTAGGGGATTAAGGCGAGTCGTCGTCGATCTACTCCGCTACTGCTTAGGGAGATAAGATCTGCGAACCTGTTACCCTACTGCTTAGGGGATTAAGGCGAGTCTTCAATCTGCTCCACCATTGCTTAGGGAGATAAGATCTGCAAAATTAACCTGTTACCCTACCGCTTAGGGGATTAAGGCGAGTCTTCGATCTACTCCACTACTGCTTAGGAGATAAGATCTGCAAATTTAACCTATTACCCTACTGCTTAGGGGATTAAGGCGAGTCTTTGATTTACTCCACTACTGCTTAGGGAGATAAGTTCTGCAAATTTAACCTGTTACCCTACTGCTTAGGGGATTAAGGCGAGTATTCGATCTGCTCCACTACTGCTTAGGGAGATAAGATCTGCAAATTTAACTTGTTACCCTACTGCTTAAGGGATTAACGCGAGTCTTCGATCTGCTCCACTACTACTTAGGGAGATAAGATCTGCAAATTTAACCTGTTACCCTAGTGCTTAGGGGATTAAGGCGAGTCTTCGATCTACTCCACTACTGCTTAGGGAGATAAGATCTACAAATTTAACCTGTTACCCTACTGCTTAGGGGATTAAGGCGAATCTTCGATCTGCTCCCCTACTGCTTAGGGAGATAAGATCTGCAAATTTAACCTGTTACCCTACTGCTTAAGGGATTAAGGCGAGTCTTTGATCTGCTCCACTACTGCTTAGAGAGATAAGATCTACAAATTTAACCTGTTACCCTACTGCTTAGGGGATTAAGGTGAGCCTTCGATCTGCTCCACTACTACTTAGGGAGATAAGATCTGCAAATTTAACCTGTTACCCTACTGCTTAGGGGATTAAGGCGCTGAATTTTTTAATTTTCAATCAATCTTGCTACATTGTCCACTGGGGAATCCACCTGTAGAATTGATTTCCTAGAATTTATGCTTATGCCAAATAATTAAGATGCCATGATCGAAATGAGTCAAATGCTCCTAATTAGACATATTATGATGTAAAATGTTTATGAAAATAACTCTTATTTCGGACGTCATCACTCATTCATCTATCGAGCTTTCCACCTCGTTCTTCTCGACATATCAATCATACTCTGCTCGTATGCCTCGAATCTTCTCCATCAATTTGGTCTACCGTACCATTCCCCGAATGTTACGACCCACTGAAGATGTTTATAAAATGATCCTTTCTTAAGATCAATATTGCTTAAAACGTCCAACCACCTTTTGGACTGAAGAAGAAAATATCTCGAGTATCTCTAACCCATACATATGAGAATTCTTTAAACAATTGTCTTGTTTCAGTTTCTTATATTATCTAGAAATTTCCAGAGTAATATGCAAAACTTCGTTTGTGAAGATATTTTAGTTCATCTATCATTATTTCAATACAACATGCTTTATGAATAATGGGAGACAAATAAATTGATCCTGAGGATAATTAGATTTAGACAAATTATTGGAAGGAATGCAAAAAGATTAAGCTGAGAATATATCTTTGCGAAGAAAAAGAATCCAAAGATAGTGAATAGGATGTAAATCGAGCCTTGAGATATCACCGCTTGAGCGTCTATACACCAGCTCCATGAAGACTTTCTTGAGTTCAACATGTGTTTAAAAAACCCAAAGTGCTTTGCCGATGCCCCGATATGCAACGCGCTTCACTCTTCATTGAATCAGATATAGTAAGATTACCGTGTGCTCTTCAAAATTTGAGCAGCCCTTTCAGGTTTTCAACTCAAAACCCCTTTGGTCTCAAGACCTCCTTTGCGGGTTTTCACCTTGGCCTCTCCATTTTTCTTTTTTTTTCTTTTTCTTTTCTTTTTTTCCTTTTTTTTTGAAATAGAAGTCCCAAAGTGCCCTTTGCGGGTTTTCACCTTGGCTTCCCTTCTCCTTCAAACAAAGTACTCCTTGACCGAGTCTGAATTCACTGGATCAAATAAATTCTTCCTATCCATTTCTTGTCAAAATCCGTGCACCTCTAGAGAAAGCCCTCTTCGCAACATATGGCCCTTCCCAATCCTTTTGCATGGGAAGGATTTCTTTCAGCACAAGGTTTCTCTTATGAAATTCTTTTGGACGAACCTTCTTTGTCACAAGTTTGTGTCATCCATTCTTGGTACATTTGCTTAGGATGAATACTTTCAAGTTAAGTTTACTAGAGGTATTCAATTCTTGACTCCATCAAAGCTTGGAGGAAAAATCTTGATTCATAAACCCATGAGAAAGGGATTGCCCCAGTAGCAGTCTTGGCTGTTGTTTGTCAAACCCTATAAAAAGATGGTTCAATGATTCTCAGTAGACAAGAATGAAGTTGCTGACTTTATCCTTCAACCTGGAAAACTGGGGTACAAAGATTACTCCCGAAGCATACATCCCACCATGACTCGATGATGTTTCTGAAGCATCCCTAATCTTCATAAATTGCCCCTAACTGTAAAGCTGCCAAATGAGCGTAGAAAATAGGAGCCACAAAAAATATGGCTGTGGTGCTCCTTTGATACATATAGGATAGAAAATGAACAAACTCTTGCAGATCATCAGCCGAAAACCTAGCCTGGTCTAAGAGAACATGATAGTGGGTCTGCCTCGTGATTCCAATCATTCCAGCATGGGTACCAAGGTAAAAACCATTGTTCTTTGGATGGCATACTTTGTTGACAATGACAGTACCATGTAGCACATTGTCAGGAGATCCCTACTGAAAAAACTTGGTATGATGGTTTTTCGTACAACAATAACCATAATCTTTAGGGTTCCACTTCTCGTCAAGGAACTTGCAAGCCTCAATAACTTGATCAAAACTTCATTGAATTGAAACTCGCTAACCCCATCCCTGAAAATAATAATTTGATCAGAACTTGTATAGAAGTCTAAGAGAGCTTCCTTCATGATACCGTCATCCATTTTGTCAGAAACTGGTTTTGAAGAAAGAATCTATCATTTTAAGCTTCAGATACTGTGTACGGCCTGATGCCCTATAGCTGGAAATCAATGGCCACCGCCTGGAGCTAACCATCACAGCTATTGATGGCACATCAGACTGCTCAAGAAAGCCAAACAATGTACCCATTCCAAGGATGATGGTTGGAACCTTTGAAACAACTGGAATTGAAGGTGTTTGCCCCAGCGTAAGCATAGAGAGTAGGTGGTAGTTTCTTATGCCAATTTTTACCAGTCTCGGTCATCTTTTGTAATTTATTTTTTTCTTCTTTTTCTTTTCTTTTGGCAACCTTTGTTGTACTGTGGTATGGCACATTATCTTTGAAAAGACTGCAAACTTTTGGCATTGTGCAGTTATATATAATCTTCTATTTTTTTTGAAATGGATGACTTTTAACTTTGTAATATTGGCATATGAAGCTATCTCCCCCTCTTAATGGAGTAGTTGACATCCACAAAGATGAGTCATTGTCAGCTTGAAACTTTTGACGAGCTCGGGCCCATAACATACATGCCCCATAAGTCTTGACTCCTTTAAATTTGGCATTCATTGTACAACTGATGCATTCCCTTTCTATGGTGGACCAACAGTGCCCCAAAACCTCATGTTTATCCTGGCAATTGCAAATTCTCCTGTATGCATCTTTGGACCACATTTTTGAATTTCCATAATAGTCTCAACAAGGTCTTGTTTTGTCTCATCAGCTAATTCCCATTTCGCAATCTTTCCTTCCTCTAAGGCTATATTTCCTACCACCACTTCATGGGGTAAAAAACATTTTCAACAAATTCAGAAACAAGTCACAATTTCTGTTACCTTTAAAGTACTGAGGTTCCTCTAAACACATATCGCACTCAAAAGGAACTCTGAATCTGTAGTATCGTTCCCCGCGTCATTGATATCTAGGTATCTATGATAGGCACACAAAAGAATATACAAGGAATAAATGAATTCAAGAATGACTATTTACATGAAATGAAAATTTATAAAGAATGTCAAAGGTCAAAAGAATCAGAATGAAAGAATATTTACTCGGATAAATAATAAAAGTATGTTTTATTGAAAATAAAAATGTCTGAACATTAGCCCACTTCTCAAAAGAAATCTCATTACTCCTAGGCTTTAGAGCAACAAGAGTGTTCTGAATATTACTCCGTAAAATTCCTAAAGATTACAGGAAGTTCTTCTGCAGTCCAATTGTTTAAAGAACTTCTCAGTTCGTAAGGGTGAATGCCCTCAAGGTTTCTTTGTTCAGTCCCTTGACATTGATGGGATGATTTTTATTTCCAAACACCCCCTTCTCCGGGTAAGCTATCCCTCATGACACAAAAGTCAGGGATATGTAAGGGAACGTCGTTAATTCTCATTCAACTTCTTTTTCACTTAGCCGTGACCCTCTTCTTTCTCTCTCTTTTTCTTTCTTTTTTTAATAACTTTAACTAATTAGGGTCTTTTTTATAATTTAAATGCATATGATGTGATGTGATGTAATGCAAATGCATGAATACAAAAAGGTATCGATCTCGACTCAATTTCATTTAGAAAACTTTATTTAGAAAAATAATATCTTTACATATGAATGGATTACAAATACACCTTCGTCCTATGGCCCAAAATTTTAACTCAACAAAGCTAACTCTTGACAATGATCTGACTGTAGCTTGTATTTCGTGCTCAATGTATCAGCTTGTACCTTCATGGTCCGTAAATGATCTACTACTATCCCGAATTTGAGCTATGGCTTCACCCATGAGATAATCCCTACATATATGGACACCTCTTCCAATGTCTGTGAAGTTGTTCTGATTATCTTGAAAGAAAGATTGGCAAACAAGTGGGCATTCCTACTTAACATGCTACCTTAAAATGATATCCAACACCTTTAGTGTTTCTTAAGAGCTTTTAGATTCCTTTCTACGAAAAGCATTTTGAAATGCTTACATGGGTATCTTCTCAGCATAGTTAATCTCTACTTTAAAGGTCTTTTAAATGATATGGACTTCTTTAATCTCATTCTTTTGCGTCTATTTTGACAAATCATCAGGGCTTGTGTTTCCATTATCTCTGATAAGTGCAACATAGTAAACTCATGCTTGTTGCTTGGTCCTATAATAAATAATCCTTTTACCATCATAGAAACAATTCTTCCCACCCAACTCACCTTTGTAGGTCCATGCATTCTGTCAATCACTTTCTTTCCAACACTCTTACCATCGACCATCTTCCTATGAAAGAGAAATGTTGTAATGGTGGAAATGTCCATCAATACTCTTCTTGTTCACCTTAAAATGATTGGCGAGTACATTACCTTTTGCCCTGCAGCACGCCTTGCCATAGAGTGTCGAACAATCTTCTTCGTATCCAATTCTGCTTTGATTGGAAACAACATTAAGACGCACCAGTGGCGGAAGAGGCAGGAATTCCAAGGCTGCCCATTTTCCTTCCTGTTCTTTCCATTTTAGCTCACTCCCTATCCCCATGACGCTCATCAACTTCCTCATAAAAGTTGGAATACGATCAGCCTTTGAGTAAACTTGAATCATAGGACAACGCCACAAAACTGAATATTCCTCCACCACAGATACCATATCGGCTTTTCCAAACGTAAAGCAACTGTATACAAGATTTCAATACTGAGTGATGGCCCGAAACAAATTCTTGTCTATTCCCAAGTCTAGCAAGTACTGCGAGTCCCTATGGTTGTTGTAGAACAACTGCTTGGCTTTGATACCCCATTGATCCCATATTTTCTTTAACTCATGCTAATTATCCTGTGTGACGTTGATACGAATGTAGTCTGACAGCTTTGACACATATCCCATGGCTAGACTATTTTCCTTTACTAACTGAGTTTGCTCTTAACCATACATGGACGTTAGCGTTGCCCTCCACTCTATCAAGAAGTCCGTTCTCCATAATAAAACTCTCTAACTTAGAAACTGACCGTGAATCGATACCTTTGTAAATGTAAAATATCATGCAAACAAAAGAAAAGAAATAGTCAGTATCACATGATATCAATAAATCTCAACAATAATTTATAAGGGTAATATCTAAAGTTTAACTCTAACTAAGTTGGGCTCTTACGGTTTTTTCTATATGAGGTTGGTTCTAAAGTTTGAGGTACCTGAACTAGCAGATTCCTCGATCCTCACTCATTATAGGCTCATTTGAATCGAGTTCAGTTCAGGAGGATACATTTCCCTATGACTACACGGAGATGAAAATCTCACGAAACCATAGGTACAGATGTACCCCGAAAGTGATCCACTATCCTGCACAGAGGCGAAAACCTCACGAAGGCTTAGTTTCTCACTCCCACTTAAGGGTGTGACCACAACGGTCATGTAAATGCAATGCATTATAATATAGTATCACATGCAATAATACAAACACATGTAATGCAAAGAGAATTAAATTTTAAAATTTTTAATTCCCAACATTAAGACGAGTGATAATCAACTACATGGCTTGACTTTCTTAAACGTCCCCAGTGGAGTCGTCAAGCTGTCGAGACCATTTTTAAATCGAGTTTTGGAAAATGGGAATCGACTTTAAGAAAAATGAAAACGGGAGTCGCCACCAATCTTTTTAGGTGTGATTGGATCACCTTATAAAATGTTTTATTTTAAAACATTAATTTTGGTCTACGAAAGTCGAGAAAAATGGATTCGGGAGTCGGTTACGTACGAGGAAGGGTTAGCACCCTCGTAATGCCCAAAAATTGGTACCTAATTGATTATCAAGTGTCTTTAATCTCGGAAATTTGAAAGTTTTAAGATGCAATCCTCTTTAGAATATTTTAATTTTGAAAATTAGGGTTCACTTGTTTCAAACGAGTCAAAACATCACATCCAGTAAGTTAGGAAGCAATATTTTTTAGACATTCGAAGCTAAGTAGCCCCTTTTGAAAATCCCTATCTTACAACGACAAAACGCCATATCCAGTAAGTTAGGACACAACGCTTTGAAATTTCAAGACAGTTACTCGTATTTTGAAAACCTTAAAACCTAGAAGGGTGCTTCACTATTCGAACTCAACTAGAAAAGTTGCAACCCAGTAAGTTAGGGCACTATCTTTCTCGAAGTTTCCAAATACCAAGCATTGCCTTTTTATTTGAAAATTTTGGAATCTCATTTTTTATTGATGTATGAAGAATCATATAAAATAGAATATTGCAATAATAAGCAAATAAAACATGCATTTAAACCTAAAGAAAAACATAATACATGCAAAAATTATATAACAATATATATCATAAAATAGCATATAAAAGAAATAATTAAACATAGCATATAAAAAAAATGAAACTATGCACAAATAAGATAAATGACATACACTAAAAAAATGAATAGATAGAACATTTACAAATTATAAAAATATAATGCAATAGTTCAAAATACATGAAATGATAATATAATATATATACATGCATAGAAAATATATATTTGAAAATAAACTATATAAAAAGGTTAAATATTATAATATATAAAATACATAATCAAATGTATAAAAGATAGGAACAATACATATTTGAAAAATGAAGAAATTAAAATAAAAAAAAAGGGTTGAAAAACTAAGATAGACGAAGAATAAAATAAGAACAAACCACAGAGAGTAAGAACGCAAGAGGGAGAGAAATTTGAGTGAATGCTCTTAAGAATTTTTATTGCTTCCCAAAACTCAAGTGAAGTCAAGTTGTTTTACAATGAGGGGAGAGGCCTCTATTTATAGTTGAGCCTCCCCAAATCTAACGGTATAGATCAATTACATCAACGGTTAAGATTAAAGGATATCTACAAATTAAATCTCCAAGATTACAAGATCATATCTTCAAGATTGCATATCATATCTAAGATTGCAATCATATCTAAGATTGTATTATATCTAAGATTGCATATCACATCTAAGATTGCATATCATTGAAGATTATATTCCATATGAGTCAAGCTTGTAAATGGACCTTAAATCTTTTCAAGTAATGGGCCATTCGATCGGGCCAAATTATATTTGTAATTTGAAACTTGACTTCTTTTTTTTGGGTTTATTATTTTTGTTTTTGGACTTATTTCTGGGCCCGGGCAAAATTAAGTGTCTACATCTGGGTAAACGCATTATACTCCACTTTATCAGAGAATTCGCTTTCCATGGCAAAATTTTCTATTTAGTAACCGAACCGTAAATCGACACCTTCTTTTATGGTGAAAATGATATGCAATCACTGTTAAGGAAAAAATAAAAACAAATCAGAATCAAAAATAAAAATCAAAGCAATCAAGCACCTACTTCGGTAACCACTAGGTCTCGGTGTAGTTCTACTTAACGCAGGCTCCTAAGGCGTGCTATATGTGGGTTGGTTCTAGAATAAAGGTACCTGAACCCGTAGATTCCTCAATCCTCACCCATTATAGGCTCATACGGACCAAGTTCAGTTCAGGGGAATACATTTACCTATGACCATGCGGAGGTGAAAACCTCACGAAGACATAGGTACAGATGTATCCTAGAAGCGATCCCCTAGCCCATGCGGAGGTGAAAACCTCACGAAGGCATAGTTTCTCACTCCCACTTAAGAGATACGACCATAACGGTCATGCAATATGATGCGAAAACATATCAAAAAGTAAATTCAACAAGGACACAGAAGATGCAATGTGAAGATAGTAGATTTTTAGAAAACCAAATTTCAAATTTCGACAAGAAAATAGAAAATAATCAATTTACAGCTCGACTCTCTTATTGGTCCCCAGTGGATAAAAAAACAGGGATCGACTTTCAAAACGAAAATTTGGAGTCGCCACCAATCCTTTTTGTGGTGTGATTGCGCCACCTTATAAAACATTTTGGTCTACGAATTGTTGAGAAAATAGGCTCAGGAGTCAGTTACGTATGAGGAAGGATTAGCCCCTCCAATACGCCCAAAATCGGTACTTTATTGATTAGTTTATGTCTTAATGTCAAAAACTGAAGATTTGAAAAAATTTTAAAGCACGATCATCCTTTTTGAAACATTTGAGTGAATTAAACGTGAGTTAAAGACCATCTCACTCCAAGGTAAAACGTCACGTCCAGTACGGTAGGACACAACGTTTTTGACCCTCGATTATGAGCTTGTCTTTTATTTAAAAATTCGTGTACTTTTTTTAAAAAAAAAAGAGAAAAAAAGAGTATTCAGATATTTAAATCAAACGTAAAACCACAATCCAGTACGGTAGGGCATGATTTTTCGAATTTTTAAATACAGAACAGTGCCTCCACTTTTCAAAACTTGGAGAAATTCAATAAGAAGGATATTCGAATACTTAAATCGAAATAAAAAATGAAACCCAGTACGGTAGGGCACGTTTTTTAAAACGATTGAGTATAGAAAATTGCCTTTATTAAAAACTATTTGGGAACAAAATGTTGAATAAAATACTTAAATCGAATAAAAAAAAGACGAACCCAATACGGTAGGGCGCGTTTTTTAAAACGATTAAGCATAGAAAATTGTTTTTATGTTAAAAACAAGTTGAGAATACATTATGGAATAAAAGAATTAAAACGATTAAAATTTGGAGAGGAAAAAAAAGATAAATAATGATGGATGACATAAAAATGGCAATATAAGAATCATGCTAACCCTATATTAATGACAAAAAAAAATGTAGTTTTTAATAAATAATAAAAAAATGGAAACAACAATAGTAATAAATATGATAATATAATAAACATGACAATAATAGCAATATATCAATAGTACTACTAAATATAATAATAATAGTAAAATTAAAACAATAACGATGCTAAGTTAACAATAATGATAAATAATAAATAATAATAAGTATAATTAACTATATTTAAAATAATTAACTTTTAATAAATTAGATAAAAAAATGAATATCATATAAAAATAATTAAAAAAAAGTAAACCAAAATAATAATAATATACAATGGTAGTAAAAAAATGATAAAAATAATATAATAAGTTAATGATAAATAGCATTAGAAAATAAAAATAATATTAAAACAAAAAAGGGGGGGAAAAGTAAGGATAATAGCAACAAATAATAAAGATAACAATAATTATATATGAAAAAGGTACTCATATAAAATGATATAGCAGTGGTATTTAATGATGATAAATAAATAATTAAGACAATAATAATATAAAATGCCATAATAATGGAAACCATTTTAATTACTAAAATAATCATAATGAAACATAAATACGGGAATATTGAATTAATTAGCATAATAAATAAGGAATAAAAATAAAAATAAAAACCCTTCAACAACATTTTCCTTTCATTTTCCTCAAAAACCATTTGAAAAGCTCTCCAAATTCTCTCGCCCCATCCAATTCTTCAACAACGGGACCAGAACTTCGTCCCCGTCCATCGTTTTGCCGCCGTCGTTGGCCACTACGTGTAGTGGCCGAAGTTAAAAAAGTAAGTTTTTTTGTATTTTTGTTCTTTTTAACAGATATACATAGTAAAGAGTGGTCAGATCCAAAAAAGAAATGAAAAAAAAGAAGAAAAAAGAAAAGAATCAAAACAACAACCTTGGTAGCTTTCGATTCTACAAAATTGCCTTGTATGTTTGCTGTCTTCCCGATTTGTGTGACCGTCTGAGTTTGATCTCTGCTTTTATTTCTTTTGGGTATTTAAAATCTTGGTATTTGGTGTTAAATCTTGTGTTTGTATTGAATCAATTTCCCCCCTACCTTGTTACAATCTTTGGCCTTTTATAGCCTTTATTTTTACAGGTACAAAAATGAAATTATTGCGAACGTGGAGCCATTGGAGCCGACATGGGTGAGAGGCGACATGGGGGAAGCTGACGTGGGTGCGCGAATGTGGAGGACGTGCGTGGGAAGGCTTGCGGCGGCTGCAACAGAAAAGGGTGTTAGGGTTTTTTTTTTCTTTTTGATTTAAGGTTAAATATTTAGGTTTAGGGTTAATTTAGGGCTTGGGTAATTTGGGCTTCAAAATTGGGTTCATTTTATTTTGTTTTTAATTTGATTTTGGGTCTATTTTTGGTTTTTGGGTTTTTTTTTGGTTTAAAAATTTGGGCTTTAATGGTAAATGGGCCCAGGCAAAAATTGGTACCCACAGTATCGATCTGTATCTATTGATACAATATAAAATTATGCGAAACATCTTTCAAAATTAAAAAAAAATGGTGAGAAAATGTAGGGAACAAAAAATCATTCTCGTATCTCGAGATATGTATTTATTGATATGTTTTTATCAATATCAATTTCTATATGTATCTCCGTTGATACAATATTTTAATACTTCAAACCAAGTTCTAATTTTTTGTTTTAATTATTTAAAAAAGAGTTTCGATCAAAAAGGACTAACAATTGAAAATTAAATAATAGTTGTAATAGGTCAATTTTGGCCTGAGCCCGAAAAAATAATAACCGAAGCCAAATGATGCAATCGGTCCAAAACAAGCCAAAAAGGGCCAAATTGGAAGACAATCATTAAATTGTGGCCAAATCAAAAAGATGGAGAAAGCTAAGGGGTTATCAAATTTTGTTGACTTGGTAAAAGGCTAATAATAGGAAGATATTATTTTTATTTTATTTTATTTTATTTTATTATTAAATTAGTTAGGCTATTTTTAGTAAACCCCATGTATATAAATAAGGGTATTTTGTTCTTTGAGAGGGATTACTTTTGGTATTCCTACTTCAATTTGGAATTGGATTATTCTCTCTTTTCCTATTTCCATTAAAATTGAATTATTTTCTTTTCTTTTTCAATTACGTGGGAATTTTGTCCATTTCATTTTAATTTCTTTGTTTTTTCTAAATTCGTCCAATTGCTTTTAGCCCTTCTGTTTTTTATTTGTTTTGCAATTAAGTTTTCATTATTCTTAATTTTGGCCCTAAAATTTATTTTGACTACATTTTGGTCTTCCTTGAAGCTGTGTGTTTTGGAGGGTGGGGATTATTTCCCTTTTGGTCCCTCGTTATTCGCACGTTCAAATTGGTCCATTTTCTTTTATTTATTTTTTATTTGCCCCAGAATTTTGCTTTAAGGTTTGATTTAATCCTTTTTTATTTTCGCTATTTTATTATCAAATTAACTAATTTAATATATTATTGCTATTATTTTTATGTTTCTATTTATATTTATTTTGTTATTCTAATACTATTTTTATTTATCTATTTATATTTCTACTATTATTATATTTCTATTTATTTTATTTTTATTTCTATTTATATACTAATATTATTTTTGTTATTTTTTTATATATGTTTTTCACTCTTGTTATTAACATTCTATTTATTTATTTTACTTTTTTGTTATTATCTATTTTAAATTTTTATATAACGCTCATTTCAAATTTTTATACATTATTTAATTTAATATTTTCATATATTATGCATTTCAAACTTTTTTTACACATTATATATTTTGAATTGTTTATATATTATTTTTAAAGAGTTTTATATATTATTTTATCTTGAATGGATACTAATTTTTTTTGTAAAATTATTTTATATACTTTAGATCGCTTTTATAATCATCTTCATTTTAAAAAACCTCTCAAAATAAGGAATATTTTGTGTTTGAAAATTCGAGAAATCGTGCCCTACCGTGCTGGGTTTCGATTTTTCGTTCAACCGAATAACTGAATATCCTTTTGAAATTTCATCCATATTTTCTTAAATTAAAACGAGGCAATATTTCGTGTTTGGAAATTCAAGAAATCGTGCCCTACCATGCTGGGTTTCGATCTACTGTTTGACCAAATAGCCAAATATCCTTTTAAAATTTCAAATGCATGAGTTTTGGAAATCATGAGATAATCTTGTATCGATGGTTCGAAATGTTGTGTCCTAACGTGTTGGATATGATATTTTATTCCTTCTGAACGAGAGAATCTCAATATCCAATTCAAGTTATCCAGACATTTTTAAAGGAATCGTATTTAAAAATCTTTTCAAGTTTTCAACATTAGGACGTTAATTGATCAATACGGTACCAATTTTGGGCGTTGCGAGGGTGCTAATCCTTCCTCGCGCGTAATCGACTCTGGAATCCGTTTTCTAGTTTTTCGTACCCTGTGATTGATCATTTTAATAAAGTATTTTTGTTTATTAAAATAATGTTTTTCGTAGACCAAAAATATTATTTTAATAAACCAAAATACTTTATTAAAATGATCAATCACAGGGTGACCCGATCACACCTAAACAAAAAGGATTGGTGGCGACTCCATACCTTATTTTAAAGTCGATCCCCGTTTTTCAAAATAAAAATGGTTTTGACAATAGTAAAAAATATATATTGTTAAGATATTATTATGGGATATATCTAAATATATTGTATATTATTATATATTTAGGAATATATTATATATTTTTCCTAGTCCTATATGACTACAATAGTTAGGCATAAGATAACGAACAATTAGTACAAATTTAAACTTGAAATTAGAAAAATAATGAGTAATAACTCTTGTAAAAAATAAAACGTCATTAAAATAAGCAAAATTTTGACCTTCTTTCTACTAAAAGCAAGTTATAAGAGTGGTTAAATATTACCAATTGAATTAGCTTATTGTATGATGCGGAACATCTTTCAAAATAAAAAAAATGATGGGAAAATGCGGGGAACAGAAATCATTCTCGTATCTCTAGATATGTATTTATTGATATGTTTTGATCAATATCGATTTATATTGATATGTATCGATCTGTATCCATTGATACAATATAAAATTATGCGAAACATCTTTCAAAATAAAAAAAATGTTGTGAAAATGTGGCAAACAAAAATTACTCTCGTATCTCGAGATATGTATTTATTGATATGTTTTGATCAATTTCAATTTATATTGATATGTATCGATCTGTATCCATTGATATAATATTTTAATATTTCAAATCAATTTCTAATTTTTTGTCTTAATTATTTTTAAAAGAGTTTCAGTTAAAAGAACTAACAATTGAATTTTTTTTTGAAATGTAAATTCATTAATTCATTCAATGAATGGAACCATAAAATTCAGGGGAAAAAAATAACAAACACTCATTGTAAATGGTGAAGAACAAGCTCCATCAACACAACAAAAGCTTTAGTCTCAGTATTAATAGAACATCATAGCATGTTGACAATTGGCTTTCTCACAACTCAAGCACGACATATCTGAAGTTTAACGACCCGATAGTCACGGGTGTCGAAAAGTGCATTTCCGGGATTTTGTTTTCGTAAAATAGATTCGTAAATATTTATTAAAAATATTTACGAAGTTAGTTGTCTAGTTAATTATGTTTTGGTTGGGTGAATTTGTATGAATTAAGAGTAATTAGGTATAAGGACTAAATTGCATAAAAGATAAAATTTAAATTATAGATTAAAGAAAAAGTAAATGGACTAAATAAGAAATTAAGCCTTATTTCAAAAAGTGGATAGTAATAGTGATTACATGTGTAAAAATAATATACTTATGTATATATTAATGAAATATGTATTACTTAATATTTAAGTAAATATATATAATATAATAATAAAGTAAATATAATAAAATAAATAAGTAAATGAAATAAATAAAGAATAGAAAAAGAATAGAAAGAATAAAGCAGAAAACGAAACAGGGAGAAAAGAGAGGGAAGAAAGAAAAGAAAGAAAGATAGAAGAAATTAGGGTTTCAAGGTTTCAAGTTCAATTGGTTAGTTAATTTAGTTCATTTTCTTATAATTTTTATGTTTTTAGAATCCCTGTATTAAATACTACCGGACCCATGTCAAAATTTTAGAAATTATTGAGTTTTTAAGTGTTGTCTATGTTGAATAATTTTAGTATTAAGGATTAAATTGATAGATTTTTAAGTTAGAAATGAAAAGGGATTGAATTGTAGAATAAATTATAAATTTTGAGTATTAGGGACTAAATTATGAAATTTCAAAATTTAGGAATTTATGTGAAAATAGGGAGTTGAATTTAGTCTAAAATGGAATTTGCATGAAAATAAAGAATTAAATGTGAAGAATAAAAGTTAGTCTCGGTTTAGAGACTAAATTGGAATTTATACAAATGTTGAGTAAAAAGTTGAAATATTCAATATGAAATTTTTATTGTATTGATAAATTTTAATTGTTTTAATTCCGTAGCTAACGTCGTATCGGAACTCTCGACTAAAAAGGGGAAAGATAAAGTCGACGAAGAATAGCTCGAAATTTCTGGTTTGTATTTCTATAATCCGAAGTTAGTTATTAATTGTTGTAATTTTTATTTAATGTATATGGTAAGTGTTGAGGTGAGAATATTTGTGTTTTGCAATTGAAATAGATTGATTTGGTATATGATGAAATTATTGAATTTATATTGATTGAATTGAATTGGAATATATATTATGAATATATATGTGTAAATGTAATATTGTGCAAATATGATATCGGATATTATTATTGGAAAGTGAAATTAAACCCTATTAACTGTATTATGCTGAGTCGGATATAGATGGCATGCCATAGGATTGAAAGAGTTCAGGGATTTCTTTGACTTCGAGTCGATGAGACACTGGGTGTCAACCTATTACTTTGGATTAATTTGATGAGGCACTGGGTACCAATTTACTTCGATTTAATCGATAAGACACTGGATGTCAAATTATTACTTTGAATTATCCGATTAGGTACTGGGTACCAAACTGGTGTGTTTTGGTTGGATCTGTGTATTCGTCACAATCTGACTCGTGTTAATAAGGGTGATTAAATGAAATGATACTATGATTGGTATTGGAAAACATTGAATGTGAAAAGCTATTTGAATAGCAAGTATGAGATTTGAAATAGCAAGAGATGAGAATTGTATGTTATAAATGATGTGTTGATGAATTGATTAATTGAATGATTAATGTTATTGTGTGATTAAATGTATATATTAAATTATTTTGCCTTTAATATTCGGATTATAGAAATACCACTGAGTTTATACTCAGCTTACAGTTTTGTTTTCTATGTGCATGTTAGGTACTTAAGTTTGATCGCCGATTCAGCATCCATCAACGATTTTGAACTCAAAACATGGTGATGTTTTTCTTTTTGTGTCGGCATGTACCTAGGGCGTCTAAATGTTAAGTATTTTGTGAGTTGATCGTAAATAAGATTATAAGTTAATATTGGTTGATTATATACATATGAGTATATATTATGTTAAGGCTATAATATGACATGTTTTAAATTAGTGCATAAATGAACATGATATAGGCAAATTAGAATGAATTTGACATCTTTACAAATTGGATTTATATGATGTCTTGTTGATGTGGTTCGATGATATAATTGTGGTACCTAAGGGTATATTGGTTAGATGCCTTGGTTTACTGTTCTGACATGTTTTGAATGTGTTTGATCTGAAAAATCCAATAATGCTCCGTAACCCTGTTCCGGCGATGGATAAGGGTTAGGGGTGTTACATGAAGTGATTGCAAGCACTTAATACAGTAAGGAAACCAACCCCGGATAGTCCAAAGCGGCGAGCAAAAATCGATAAAAGAGTTGAGCATTCACCAAACTAGAGAGGACGACAACGAGACCGTCCTTAAACTCACTTGTAAAACTAAGGTTACATGCATAAGCAAGACTAAAAAACGTGCTACAAGAGCAGGCAAAAACTTCTAAAACTGAAAACTTATTAAACAATGAAAAAACAAACAAAAAATATATAAAAATTAAGACAATACGGGTCAAAATCGACTCGTGAAATCATTTATTATTATGAAATTCTCTCAAAATAGAAACATATTAAGAAGCTGACGGAAAGCCACATACTTTCCAAGAAAAACTACTAGTGGCTAGTGGAGTTTTAAAGAACGATGGGCGCTATTATTTGTCCATCACAACTTACGAAGATAACAAAGATACCCACAAAATAGATCTGCAAATTAAAAAGATAGAAAACATATAGGGTGAATGAGAAGAAAAAAGAAAAAAAGGTTAATAGGAGGCAAAAAAAAGGCAGGCGACAACCAACGCTAAGGTTAGTACCACCACTTAACAATTGAAAATTAAACATTAGTAAAACAAAATCATTTATTATTAAAATATTATTATGATATATTATCTTTTAGGAATATCTAAATATATTGTATATTATTATATATCTTTTCTATTCTTATGTGACTGTTGCTATATAAATATTATGTGTACTCCTAACGTTTATAAATAAAATTGAAAATTGAAAGTGATTAAATTTGAAAATTATAAAGATGGGCAAATAAGAAAAAGATACAATGCACAATTAAAAATTAAAAAGGGCTTTTAAAATCCTAATTGCTAATTTACTTAATTTTGAAATTAATGACGCGTATTTAAATAATAATAATAATAATAATAATAATAATAAATGAAAGTTATGGCTGAATTTTTCTAATTAAAAATTGGCAGGGACAGAATTGTGGAACAGTTTCCTTAAGAAGCTACCAAATTTTAGTATTTTCTATTTTTCGGATTTTTCATTAATTTTAGTTTTCTTTAAACTTTACTTTTAGGTCATTTTTATTTTTGAAACTTTGGGATTATTTCTTGCAAGAAATTTTCATCTCGTGCACACAAAAAGGTCATTCTTCCTATATATATATTTTTTATATTTCGCTTGATTACTAATATAATAAAAAAAATTATTTATTACATATGTAATAGTTAGGCATAAAATAAAAAATAATTAGTATGAGTTTAAACTTGAAATTAAAAAAAAAAATAATGAATAATAACTCTTGTAAAAAAATAAAATCTAAGTAAAAATTTAACCTTCTTATAACTAAAAGTAAGTCATAAGAGTGGCTAAATATTATCAATTGAATTAACTTATTACAAATCTATATGCTAAAACATGTGTAAAAATAAATCATTATGTTGTAGGTAGAAAAGTTTGGGTTCGATTTAAGTAACCTCATTCTCCTCTCCTATTTTTTTTTTTAAACAATTTCATTATTGGTTTTGATCATGCTCTTTTTAACACAACACCTAGAACTACACGTAGTTTCTCCCCAATTCATAGAAAAGAGGATAATGTACTTCAACACACTCGAACCTTTGTCCTCCTACATTGATAATAATACTCATGCCAATTGAACTAAAACTCAATCAGTCTCCTCTCAATTATTTAAAAAAAATTATGCATTACGTCAAATGGAATAAGATTTAGACCTTTTTACTAAGATTAAGAATGTATTTTGGGTATGATTATGTCGCCCATCTTGGATTATTTTGGTTAATCTTAAACTTAATTTTATTGCTGGATTTTGTAGGCCATTAATGATTATGTGGGAGGACCAATCCTAAATGTATTGGGCAGCTTGGGAGCCTACAATGCAAGACAATTCGGTCTCAATAAGCCCAAAGAGTGGCCAGCCATAGACGAGCTTACTTAGCCCAAGAGTGGGCAGCTTGGTAAAAGGATTTTTTTTTTTTTTTTATCATTCTCAATTCAATATTAAGTAGACTTGTCCCTCTAAAAAATTCAAAACAATTTAACTTCTATTCGTTTTGAAGGTGAGTAACTAGAGACAATTAGTCATAATGTTAATACCTTTTGTCAAATGTACATAACTTTTATTGGTAAAATATCAAATGTAACTCTCAAAGTTTATACATTTTGTCAATTTGATCTTGATTTAACAAATTTAGCTTGTAACATTTACACATTTTGTCAACTTAATTATTGTTTAATAAATTTAGCCAACATTTACACGGAATATATAAATATCAAGAAATAAATTTATACCAATAAAAATAATGTACAATTGACAGAAAAATACTAATACTTTGATTAATTGTCCTTAATTACTCAATTTCAAAATTGACATGGATTAAATTGCTCCGATTCTTTTCAAAAAAATCATTTTGCTCAATATTAAAATCGAAAGAGACTAGAAAATTCTTCTTATTTTTCTTTTTTATGCAATCTAGCAATTTTTTAATTTTATTTTTGAGCTGTTTTCAATGTTGAGCTTAGGCCTTATTCATGATGGGAGCTGCCTCAATTTGCTTCATTGCTAATACAAAACTGGTTCCTACAATCACATCAAATATGCGAGGCATTAGTGTATAAACAACTTTTTCTCCTTTGAATCCAACTTCTTAAAAACCAATCTCAATAGCTAAAAAATTGCATGTTCAAAGCTTTTATTTCATCCTCTTCAATATAGATATGTATCTTGTATAAGTATTTAATTAGTTTTTTCATATATTTAACATATCATAAAAGTCGATGCATGATATAATTTATTGATTAAGAATGAAATATAAAATATGAGTTAGAAAACAGTTGAAAGGTCAAAAGCTCCGATCTTATGATCGCAAAAAAATAAAAACCTGGATCTTAAACCGAACATGGGACTCCATTGAAACAAGCACTTTTCTTCTTTTTTTTTTCTGCGTTTTCTTTTTTCTTTTTGTGAAATTCTATGATGTCATTGGATTGTTAGGAGTAATCAAACATTTGATCTCAAGATAAATCAGAGCATGAATTCATTGTCAATTATCAAATATTTAAAATCTAAATTTAGCTACCAAAGTGGGTTCACTTTTATCATTTCACATTAGTTACTTTGAAATTGAAAACACCATGAGACATTATTTATGTAATGATCTATATCCATATGTTTGCTTCTCTATGATAACTGATCTATATTCATGCAATGAGATTTCTTAACATCTTTCTTAGAAGCTGTTAATTGGATATTGTATCTCGAGTTTGAGATAAAACATCTTGCAAAATGAAAGGTAAGCCATAAAAGTATTGGAGTTTGTACTTTGTGACACTCTTCGATTCTAAAATTCGTGAGAGAATAATAATCATCAAGAGCAAAAAAGAAATTTAATAAAATAATATGAAAATGAAAGAGAGGATGGATATAAAGGTGTAGCTAGATATTTTTGTAAAGATTTGAAGCTACCAAAGAGCTACCTTTGCATAAGGGTGCCCATGCTTCTTAATTTAAGTTAGGTAATTTTTATATATTGTTGAGAGTTAAAAGATGTTTGTTGTGTTAAGTGTTACATTTCACATTATACTAATTGAATATTCATGGAGTTGAAGACGTTAATTTTTTTATATTCACGGTCACAACAAGAAAATTATAGAAATTGATATTTGAATTTCAAAATTAGAAATATATAGTGTACAAAGATAACTTATCCTTTTCCACTTAAGTAAGTAGAAATTCACTTTCCCAAACTTTATCAACTTAAGCTTTTAGAGAGCACCCACAAAACATAAAAGAAAGCAAAAGAGGAAAAGCTGCCTACCATTAAGGGTACTCTACCCTCTTAATTTCTAAAAAGCTCATCCACCCATTCAACCTTTTCTTCCATCTTTGGCCCCTCATATTCCTTTTCCTTTTATTTTAAATTTTTTTTCCCTGTTAGATTCTGTATACAGTGGTTCATATAGCCCCTTTGGACTTTATAGGTAGCTATCCAAAGACAAAAAGACCTCTCTCTTTCCTACTACTCTCTAAAGTATGCAAAGAAAAAAAACCCAATTTTCAAGTGCCTCTTTCCTGTCACTTTTAGAACATCTTATTCAACTCGGTTATCTATCACAAAAGGCCATGTGGGTATGGTCGCATCTGAGTTTTGGGTTAATTCTCTTAGTTTTTTGTTCATGACTATGTTGTTGCAAGGTTTGGTCGTGAGGGGGGACTTGTATAGGTGGTGGTTTAAGTGGTGAGCTAGTCATGGGTCTCAACGAATAGTTGTTTTACTGTATAAGACGGGTGATAGAGTCAAATGAGGTGTCTGGTAATGATATGATAGGATGTGACCATATCCTCTTAGAATGTGATTATGTCGTAGGTAACTTGTTATAAAGTCTTTGTGATGCATGTGAGGGAACACCAATGCCGTGAGGTTTTTTGGGAGGTCGCTAATGATATCATAGTGATTGAAGTAGGAAAAAAAGACTTGCTTCTTTTGGCGGTGAGGGGAGCTTTGTATGAGTAGTGGTTTTAGTGGTGAGTTGATCAAGGATCTCAATAAATAGATGTTTGTATAGAGTCAAATGAGGTGTCCAATTAGGATATGATAAGATACGACCAAATCTTCTTAGAATGTGATTGACAATGCTGTAAGTAGTCGGTTGCAAGGTCTTCGTGATGCATGTGATGGGACATAAAGGATGCGAAGTTTGGGGGTCCATGATATTCTAGTGGTTGAAGTAGGAAGACAAGACTCCCCTTCTTTTGGTGACGAGGAGAGCCTTGTATGAGCAATGATTTTAGTGCTGAGTTGATCATGGATCCCAACAAAGAATTATTTATAGAGTCAAATGAGGTGTTTGGTTAAGATGTAATAAGATATAACTAAATTTTCTTAAAATGCGATTGACTATACTGTATATAGTCAATCATAAAGTCTTTAGGATGCATGTGATGGGACACGGGGAATGTGATGATAAGTTCCCGGAGAATGTGAACCTTTGGCCGAGAGACTTTTTGGTCTAGATCAAAGTGATTAAGTTTGCAAGGGCAAACCAAAAAGGTGTCTCCATGCACAGTAGGAGAAAAGGCTAATTCGTTGTACCTGCTATTATAAATCTTCAACATCCTGTTTCCCAAACAAACATGAACCCTTTTTACAGGTTTCAAAATTAATTGAAATAACCCAGAAACAAAAAGGTGGAGATCATTGTAGGATCTTGTAAACGAGTAAAGATTATTTTTACCCATTCTTCAGTTCTAAAACAGTTCCACATTGACATTGTTCCATATGCTTATAAGGTTGAGCTGTTTAGGGAGATAAGGTTGGGCAAAAACATGAGCAAGTAGATGCCCCCATTCTCATGTGTTCCTGTTTTGGATATGCACTGATAACTCAAATGACTCGTATGATTAGACTGCAAGTTATGGTCACTTGCACAAGTACCATATTCTCTTAAAGGAGCAAATTTAATCAATAGCACCAGTCATTTTTTTCCTCCCCCCTTTTTGTAACTTTCTTCAAAGGAGTCCTCATTACCCAAATCAAGAAGCTTTTCAACAACAGCTCCTTGTTGTCATAATGTCCATACATCAATGATGAGTGTATGAATCCCAACAAAATTCTCTGAAATTTATTATTATTTTTTAACACCAGTCACCCACACCAATCAATGTGCCCAATACCTTAATCTTTCCCCATACTGGCATCCAAATATATAAAAAAGAAGTGTCAAAAACATATCATTTCCTGTTTGATATAGGATCTCTCATTATTTTCTTCATCAAGGTTTCCTTCAACTCTTTGATTAAATCTTTGAAAACAGAGAGGGGTTGAATAGATGACGAAGAACCATCTTATAGCATCATAGCAGACAGCCTTCTTTTCTGATATGCTTTTGTTTCCCTGGAAACGGGGAATTTTTTGGTTTTTTTCACACCAAAAATTCCAACTTTTTTTTTTTTTTTTTTTTTTTTTTTGTAGTTCTCACATGCACACAACTATCATTTTTCCTTCTTTGTGTGGGTTTCCTTGAGAACCCAAGAAAATATAAAAACCCAACTCACACGTGTTGCTGTCATCAAAGAAATAATTCCTTCGTCCCCACTTTTCTTTTTCATGGTTTTTCATAGATGACCATCATGGTTTTTTTAATAAATTTATTTTAGGGGGTGGGAAAGCTGATATACATAGTGAAAAAATTGACAAAACAAGTGCCTTTCAATGACAATAACTCATCAATTCGTCTTCACCACAAATGGATCAATTGGATTCAAAACATATCCCCTTTGCTTTGAACATGCATTCAACAAAATATTGAATCCTTCTAAAAAATTTTGCTTTGATTCAGTTCAGACCCTGTATGTGAATTGCTGTTTTCACCAATGAAGAAAAGGGTTTTCGTTTTACCAGATATTATGCTCTGAAATTGATGATAAATGATAAAATATCCAATAATTCTGCAAGTCTCATCAGCTTTTTTTTATTAATCAGGGCCTAGCTTTTGGCTTCACTTTAACTCAGTGAGTGCAGTTCTCATGATTTTGATTCTTTTTGGTGGCCCTGTGGTGAAACAACTCTTGAGTTTTGTGTGTTCATTGCTGTAATTCTTCTTTTGCTCTTTCACTTCTTAAAGAGAGTTTCTTAACCATCTCCATCAACAGGTATCAACTTTTGAAAGAATTAATGTTTATGAATTATAGTCAAAATACCTTCATGTTATATAAAAAAAAAAACCCAAGTATTAATCCAGCAGATTGCACTGATTTGTATGCTGAGTTTAATTCTTTGAAAGTGCATCTAATAATAGCAAAACCTTTATGACACCAGCTCCATGGCTAATGGGCTAATTCCAGTCATCACAAAACAATTAATCTCATTCATGGACATGTTTACGTTTCAAGTAGAGGTATGCAAAATCTGATTCGATTCGAAAAATTTGATAAAATTTTTAAATTTTGAATTAAATAGTTTGAGTTATTTGAGTTAATCAAGTTATTTGGATCAACTCGAATAAAAAATTAAGTTTTTCGGTTTAACTTGAATATGAATTATACAATTCGAGTTATTCGAAAATCCGAATAAGAAAAGGCAAAACTACGTCATTCTGACAAATGTTTACCTTTTCTAAAGTTAAAAGTCAAAACCATTAAGTTAAAAGGCAAATCTACGTTGTTTTGATAAATGTTTACTCATTAAGTTAAAAGGCAAAATCATTATATTGTTTATGTAGTTAAATAAATTTATACTTCGTTTACTAGTTAAATAATCGATTCATGTAACGCAACATTGAGTATAAGTGATAGGATTCGTTAACTCGACTCGACTCGACTCAAAATTTTTTGACTCGATTCGATCCAATTCGAAAAAAATTCAAATTGAGTTCAGTTTCTAAAATAGGATTCATCAACTCGACTAACTCGAAATTTTTTGACTCGATTCAACTCGACTTGATCGAATACTCACCCCTAGTTTCAAGTACAAATTATGGTTTTTTTAGGGTAAACTATAAAAATAGTCACTTTTGTTTCCCTCAAATTATATTTTAGTTACTTATGTTTGAAATGTTACATTTTAGTCACTTACGTTATCGTTTTGTTACGAAATGGTTATTCTACAGTTAAACTCCATTACCTCCCTAACGACAGTCCAAATGGGTTTTAAATGCCAACTTGGGTATCCATGAAAATAGGTTTTTAATTAAATAAATTTAATTTGGACTACCATAAAGGATATCTAAGTTGGTACTTAAAACTCATTTAGACTGCCACGTAGGACCGCCGTTGTAGAAGTAACGTAAAGTGATCACTTCATAACAAAACAATAACGTAAGTGATTAAAACGTAACATTTCAAACATAAGTGACTAAAATATAATCTAAATCAAACAAAAGTGACTATTGATAAGGGTAATCACGAACTCTGAAAGAATTAATAATTATAACTAGTAAAACAGACATAAAAATATTTTAATTATACCCAAAAAAAATTCTAAATAATATAAAAAAATTGTGTAATATAAATTACATTTTGATCTCTCATAATTTTATAATTCAAACTCCATTTTCCTTAAAAAAAAATATTCTAAACATGGTATGAAATCTTGATAATATAAATTATTAATATATGAAAAATTATCTAAATATAAAAATTATATAAATTTTGAAAGACATACATTTCAAATGAATTAATTAAGAAAAAAATGAGACCAAAATCTTCTGGAGAATATCCTGTTTAGAGTTAAGCTATAAGATTGATGACTTAATGGAAGTGGGCAAGAAACACGTTGCACAAACATATTGACTATTTGCTTCAAGAATAAGAATATATATATATATATATATATATATATATATATATATATATATATATATATATATATATTACTTGTAAATTATGTAAAATCAATTTAGATTTTAAAAATAGTTGCAATAGAAAATATAAAAGGAAAATAATATATAAACTTTAATTTAATTTATATCAAATGAAGATGACATTTCAACCAAGATATAAGCAACAAATTGTATATAATGATGTGTTTAATTCTGCAAACGATATCGGAAGTGTAATTTCGGGTTTGGTTCTGCCTTTGAGAGCCATGCAACTAAAAGTATTTTACACATGTGCATATGAGCTCCTTTTTTAATATTAACCCTCAAATTTATTTTATTTTTTTAAGTAAATTAAAAAATATTGTATATCATTTTAATTTTTTTATTTTACACCCAGATACGATAGCTCAAGTGACCAAGTTCACAAGTAATATGAACAAAACCTTCATACGAACCCTTAAACTTACAACTTGTCTGATAAATGGATTTACTCAATAATTATCACATGAGTTCTCAGCTATCACAACTATCTAAGGTATCTCAAGGCATGTCATAGTTTCAGTCTCCCTAAACCTATGACACCAAACCATTTGCCTTTGACCCGACAATAATAACTTGACATGTGGCACTTTAGGATAAAGGACGACATGTATATAAAGCCTAAGGATAAGACTAAGCAACTTGCCTCTCCTATCCTCCCAACTTACTTCTAGCATTCTCATCTCCCCTCTTTTTTTATTATAGTTACTTTACCCAACAACTCTCCGCTCAGTCATAAGCAAGGTGAATCATTCATCTCTGTCACTTATTCTCTCTTGTATCAACAATTTTATTATAAATACTTATCGTAGTGTTAGGAGTAGTGCCGAGGATTAATAAAGGCCTTGGCTCCCTAAAATGGATAATTACATGTTTGATCCTATAAATTTTATAAAATTATAAATTAATATATGGTAAAATTACACTTTAACTTTTAAAAATGATATTTTTTAATCCTTTAAAAAATAAATTTATAAACTAATAAAATAGGGAAACAACAAATTAACTCAAAAAAAAAAAAAAACTTGTAACTTAGCCCCCGTCCCAAAAAAAAATTTGGGCCTGTAGTGTTTTTGTGTACTTTTTCTTTGTCCTCTAGAAATTGACATTTATATTTGTGCCCTAATTTTCTTTTGGCTGAAATATTCTTTATTTAAATTCATTTCAATATATAAAATTATGAAGTATTTTTGTTTATATATTCAAAAAAGTTAGTCATTCGATTTTAATTTATTATAATTAGATTTTAATATTTTTAAAAAATTTAAAAAATTAATCTAATCATCATTAAATCATTTAATGTTGAACAATAACTGCTTGAGAAAAAAATTCTAATAAATTAGGGTAAAAGATAGATTTAAATTCCTTACCATTAATAAAATATTACATAATATGAACCAATCAATTAATGGAATAAAACTAGAAATAAAGAGGTTTTGAGTTTCAAAATAATTCAGTGACACACAAGTTTTTCCATGAAATTATAATTTTATGAAATATCTTATGATAAGTGAGAAATAATCATTTATTTATGAAAATAAAATGGCAAAAAGATCGGTGATTAATCGCACCGACCCGAGTAGTGAGGGCCATGATACGCTGACACCAACCAAATCCTTTAAGCTCAAAAAAATAAAAAGCGCCAAGCCGTAATAGGAGCCGAGCCGTACCACCGCTTTCCAATTTCGTAGTAGTTTTTTTTTTTTAACTATTTACCCACCAAAATAAATAAACGGTCGAAAAACCAGGTACGCCAATAACCGGTAAAGAAAAACAAAATTGTGCATTTGGAATGAATTTTATGTTAATTTGCATTTTGGCCAACTGTGGGTACCTAACCCCAGTCAAATTCTAACCCAAATGTGACCCCTCTTTTGTTTTATTTAAAGTGATGGGAACTGGTTATGACCCCTGCTGGGTTCTTCTCCTTTCTCAATACTCAATTACTAATATCTATTCTTCACTTCTTCCATTTCAACACTTTCAAACTATATTCTAATTTTGAGGTTGTGTACTGATGTAAACACAAAAAACAAAAAACAAAACATATTGTGGGGAGTTGTTCATATTACATGTCTTTTGGGTTTTCTTGAAAGCTTTGTCTTGTTGGGTTTTGTGTTTTGTTTTTGGATGGGAACTGAGAGAAGTGAAGAAACTGTGTTGAAGAAACAGAAGAAATATAATGGTGGGGAAAGTGAGAGAGGGCAATGGTTGTTGTTGTGCAGTTGTAAATTTCTACAACCTTGTACAAGTTGGTCTTGTTTTAGACAAGGGTGTTACTCTTTTTACAAGTGATACTACAACCATCCTGCATCTCTTAAATCTTGTATAAAAACAAAACTTCTGTCCCAAAACAATACACAATTAAGGCTCTCTCGCTTTTTTCTTTTTCTTTTTAATCTGTTTGAAATTTACCTAAAGGTTGATTCAACCATGAAGAGGTCACTTGGCAGCTCAGATTCCTTGGGTGCTTTGATGTCTATCTGTCCCACAACAGGTTTAATACAAATCCCAATTTTGAAACTTTATTTATTTCTCTCGGATCTACTCTAACCACGACTGGGGTATGAATGACTTGTGTTTTGGTGCAGATGAACATAGTCCTAGGAACAACCATGTTTACAGCAGGGAGTTTCAGTCGATGTTAGATGGATTAGATGAAGAAGGTTGTTTAGAAGAATCGGGTCATGTTGCTGAGAAGAAGAGAAGATTAAGTGTAGATCAAGTTAAGGCCTTGGAAAAGAATTTCGAGGTTGAAAACAAGCTTGAACCTGAAAGGAAAGTGAAGTTGGCTCAAGAGCTTGGTTTGCAACCAAGACAAGTAGCTGTCTGGTTCCAAAATCGACGTGCTAGGTGGAAGACCAAGCAATTGGAAAGGGATTATGGCCTTCTTAAAACTAGTTATGAAACTCTTAAGGCCAATTATGAAGCCCTACAACATGACAATGAAGCTCTTCTCAAAGAGGTAATAATTAATAATTAATAACCCAAAGTGTTCAATTTCCCTACATCTTGTTTGAACATGGAATGATTTGTTGCAGATAAGAGAGTTGCAGGCAAAGCAAAGTGGAGAAAGCACTGAGACAGAGAGCAATGTTTCAGTGAAAGAAGAAGTGATTGTATCTGAAAATACTGATAACAAAACACTTGAACAAAGTGAACCAGCTGCAGATCTCAACTATGGATCGGTTGTTGTTGGTGCAACCCTTTTTCCAGACATGAAAGATGGATCATCGGACAGTGATTCCAGTGCTATCTTAAATGAAGACATCATCATCAACACCAACACCAACAAGGACAATAGCCCTAACAACGCAGCTTTTTCATCATCTGGGGTGTTAGAGCTAGACAGCCAACACCACCTTTTGATATCATCTTCTTCGTCACCAACATCCTCCATGGATTGTTTCAATTTCACAAAAACAAGCTATCAACCCCACCAGTACGTGAAGATGGAAGAACATAATATCTTCACTGCAGATGAAGCTTGTAATTTCTTTTCAGATGAACAAGCTCCAAGTCTTCATTGGGTATTCTCCTGAACAATGGAACTAAAATGAAGCTCCAAGATTTTTGTAAGATGGGAATTATGTAAGAAGTTAAAAACTAGTACCCAATACCATGATCTTCAGCCTGTGATGGAAGTCAATAATGCAGAAAAGAAAAGAAGGGAATATGGAGAAGAAGAAGAAGAGGAGGGGGGGGGGGGGTTTCACGTGGGATGGGAGCAAAAGGTGACAAACACCAAAAAGAAGGGGCGTGCGGGAATGATTAGATCGTAATTGGGACCTTTAAATTTCTCTCTTCTGCTGTAAATGGAAAATTCTCCATAATCCATTGGTGGAAAGTGAAACTTCCTTTAATGGAGAGAAGCTGAACCCATAATAATAATATTATTAATAATGAACATTAATCATCATTGTTCCTTAGCTTCTTTTTTTTAATCTTTTCTGTTTCTTTTTCTTTCTTAGTTTCTTTGTGCAGAACCCAGAAAATGGAGGGATGTTTTAAGACATGATATTCACCTGGTAGTCAAAGAACATAGTTGTGGTTTTTCCTAGCATTTTCTTTTTGGGTTTAAATCTTCTTTTGAACTTTTAAAATTTAATTCAATTTAATCACTCTAGTTATCTTATTTGAAAACTGAAAGTTCAGCTTATACCACTATTAATAAATTTTTATTAAATTAGTAACATATTTAAATTTAAGCAGTGTTATCATTCGAATTTAGAATTAAAATTTTTGAATTTAAAAATAGAGCTAATAAATTTTTTGAAGGATAAATATATAGAAACTAAATATTCTATTAGATGAACGGTACAATGTGTTTAATTTACTTTTCATTTTATATTTTAATAGCGTTATAATATTTAATCTTACTACGTAATATTCATCCAAACATACATAGTGATATAACTAAATTTTCTTTCAAAAGAAACGAATGTCTATTTGAAAAAAAACAATCATCCGGGGGGAATTGGTTAAAGTGATTGGTTTTACCCAAAATTCTAATGTTGCGGAATATTTGCTTTACGTGAAAAGGAGTGCTTGTTTTGACAAAAGTATCGTTTTGGTAGATTTAATTTTAGATGGTTTCTTTTTTGTTGAAGAAAATAAAAAAATTTATTTTATTTTAACCTTTGTAATAAATCTTCACTTATACTTATGAATTACATTCTTTATTAAATTAGTTTACTTATAACAGCATATGTTCTAAAATTTTAACTAAAAGTATAGTTATTTCATATACGTAAGTCCATTAATCATTATTTATTAAACGAAAAACGATCTTAATTAAAATATTATTTTAATAAAATAATTCAATTTCATGTGAAGAAATTTATTAATCATATTTTATTAAATGAAATGAACTTCAATGAGTGAAATTAAAAAAATCAATTCAATAAACTAATAAGTTTTCTAATTAAATATTCTACTATGAATTTGGAATATCATAAACTTATAAATTGATTATTTGAATTTAGTAACCCACGATAAATTAATTTATTTATTTTTATAACTCATATTGATTTATTGAACTTGTCATATTTATGAACTTTATAATTAATTATGTGAAATAATGTAAAATAAAATATGCATAAAACCAATAATGCATGCATCTGTTGTATGTTTTTTTTTTTAATTTTGTTGATTTGATTCTAGCTTTTTTTATTTGATGAAAATTCACGATATGAATTTTATGGTAAGTTTACAATGATTATCTCTCTATAATACCATCCACCTTTCTATAATAAGCAAAATCTAGGCAGACAAATGGAGCTGATATAGAGAAGGTTGGCTGTAATTTACAATGATTAAAACATTTAACATTGGTTATAATTTTGGCTATATTAGAGGGTGAGTGCCATTTTTTATATACATCATGTTATCTTAATTAAAAGTAATCATGTGCAACACCCCACACTCGGCCTAGACGTTATGACCAAATCTTGAGGAATTGCATTACTCGTTTTAACACTTTAGATTTAACCTTGATAACGAATATTTCGAAAGCATTACTTTTAGAAAATCTCTTACGAGCTTTTACAAAATGCACATAGAACTTATTTATTTTACAGGAAAACACTTAATTTGTTATTTAATTTTGCAACGAAAATTTCAGAGTTGTTAGTTTGAAAATCGTGATTCCAGTACGTGAAAACATGTAATTTGCAATTTAACAAAATCAAAATCCAGCAGAATATCCAAAAAGAAACTAAACAATAACGTCTAAAACATTTATACAGCTCAAAAAGTCCAAAATTAAGTTTAAATTTATAAACCATCTTTTTATTTAGCTAAAATCCAATCCGAGCTCGCGTATGCCGTCCGATCCTAAGTTCGCTGATTACCTGAGAAGATAAATTATTGGGTGATCTTCAAAGCTTAGTGTGCAACTCAGCCTACATACAAAACCAGATAACAGATAGTCATACAAAAATCAATAACCGAGTAGAAATAGATGACATGGCATATCATGCGATACAATATAACAAACAGATCAGATACAAATGACATGGCGTTTTATGCAATGCAACATAACAACCAAATTAAACCATATCCCCATCCGTTACATACCATTTTCGTCCCACACAACACACCAATTAGGGTAATTAATACTCATCCAACCCCACACACCAAATTAGTGATCGTATGTCACTATACAGAATTATGCAGTCAAGCTGCCATATATAATGTGGGAAATTGGCAGAATCAGATATATGCAGTGTTTAACTACTAAATAAAGAAATTTGCGATGTTACCGCTAGAAATTGCAAAACATAGTCTGCCAGAACTTCTTCTGTCACATACCATATCCTATCCCAATGCACATACAAAGACATACCGTATGCAAAGATTTATTCAGACTATATATGCTCATTTATTAACCTATCAGATCAGATATGTGCTTTTAAAGCGTACAACATCACAGACCAGAATTATGCACAACAGCAAAATAAGAGATACAATATAGACATGTTTACCCAAATACTCATGCAACAAATATACAGTTTTAACATATTGCTTGTATTCACGAAATGTTTGCATTTAATCATCATGCATAACCTAATGGTTTTAATCGATTTTTAATATGACCACCTAACCATTACAAAATTTTAGGAACCACACATTGGGACCACTTAACCCATGAAATAGGCCCACACGCCCTCAATGCCCAGCTTGTGTGGTCGACACAGCCAGACACACAGTCGTGTGGCATCGACTAGCAGATTCAGTTTTAAGCGATTTCACAGTTTAATCGAGTTCGAGTCACACACTTGATGATTTTCAAAACACCGACACTACAACACACTTTCAGACCCTATGAATGACATCTAGAACAAACCAATTAGTAACAATGCACCAAAACATCACTTGTTCAACCTAAACAATAGGGCATTCAGCCTTAGCTAAAAACAGTCCATAACTCGGCATCCGAATGCTTACCCCAAGAAGAAACAATTCAAAGGCCCTCAACTCACAGGGGGAGGGTGCGCCTTATGACCTTCTCTTATTAGAAACACAGACATAGTTAGATCACTCCAATCGAAAACTTGCAACACCCTATACCTGGTCCAGTCACCGTTCAGAGCTATAAGATATTATAGCTACAAAACTTTAACACAATTCAAAATTTAAAGTCAAATATAATCAAAATATTTATCACCAACCATTTCCATGCTTTTCGAACAATTTGAGACCTAAATTGAGCTTGCAAAACATTTAAAACAAGCCAAGATCAAATCTGGATTAAATTGAAACTTTTACAAAATTTTAAGTGAAAAGTGAATACAAGGGTCATACGGTCGTATGGCCAAGCTACATGAAAAAGGTTAGCCTGTGTGTGGCTACCCCACATGCCTTTGTGGCTACCCGTACATGCCCATGTGTTGAAACAGTGTAACTAACTGTGCCTGTGTTCTTCAGGGTCACACAACCGTGTTCTAAGGCTGTGTAACTCATTGTGCCCATGTGAACCATCTTGCAATGGAAGATAACAAGACATATGATCGTATGACTACTCAGACGATCATGTGGCAGACCGTGTGTACTTAAAATGACTTAAAAATCAAGGCAATTTTCACATATTATTTGGGTAACAAACCAAACCTAAAACCTAACATTTTTATACATTCAAATGCATTTAAACAAGTTCAAAACATAGCAAAACATACAACCTAAGTGCCAAAACATTATGCCTAAATGACACCACATTCAATTACCAACTAAAAATCACATTACATATCAATTTAGTTTACATACAACAATTCTCAAATACATTCATTTCATCCATTTAAGTAACATGAACCAACAACATATTCAACAAGCTTGATATCAAAAACCAACCCAAGTACCATTACAAAATGACTATTAACGTACATTACCAAAAGAAAAAGGTCATTTTTAACAAAACACATATCAACTTTACACACTAGTACATTTACAATCAAAGTGGACCAAAACATTCACTATCTTAACAAAACAATATCCTAGTTACATGCCATTTATAAGTGGACCAAAATTAACATATAACTACAAAAGTGCCAGATAGTGTGATCTCCAAAACTTCCAATCAACAGCAAAATTCTGACAACCTACAAGGAAATACAACCAAAACCAAGAAAGCTTACATATAGCTTAGTAAATTCGTATAATAACATCACATACCTTTTATTAGAGTATAAAACATACAAAGTATGAACTAACCATTCTTGCTAATATACCAATGTTTTAACATTTCGAAACATTTAGAACTGGATAATTTATACCATTAACATAACACAAGATAAACTATCATAAACCAAATCATTGTTATATTAACATCTCATGTCAAATAGTCAAAAGAATAATACTCATTCAAGCCAACTTTAAAACTTTAACTGACTCACGATGCTGCTCACACAAGCTTCAGAGTATTCGCAGCACATGCAGGATCTCAAGCCATCGTTACAATCTATATCATTGGTACATGGTACCTGCTAAATAAATCACCGGCTTAAAGCCTGATAAATAACCACTAGCTCAAAGCTTGCTAAATAAACACTGGCTCAAAGCCTGCTAAATGACCACCGACTCAAGGCCTGTTAAATAAGCACCGGCTCAAGGCCTACTAAATAATCACTGGCTCAAAGCTTACTAAATAAAAACCGACTGAAAGCCTGCTAAATAATTACCAGCTCGAGGCCCGCTAAATAAACACCGACTCAAAGCCTGTTAGATAATTACTATATTCATTTAGTATTTATTTCATAATCATTCAATAGATAATAAAACATTAAATCTAATTATAATAAAGTATATGATAAGTAAAAATCATTATAAACATAGGAATAGTAGTACGAACTTACCTTAAGTACAACAGTTGTTACGATAAAGTCGAGAATTAATTTGAGACTTTTGATTTCCCTCAGTTCAAGTCTGATTAATTATTTTCTTGATCTAAATATTAATTTCATTCGATTAAATAATTCAAATAGCTTAATATCCTTAATTCTAACTTATAACCCATTTTAATGTGAAATTACAAATTTACCCTAACATGTTCACTTTTATGCAAATTAGTCTTTAAACTCGAAATTTACAATTTAACCACAATTAACAAAATTTCATGCTAGCTGAGTTTTATAGGGTTCCTTAACAACCTAAAAGGCTAAACAAAGCAACCAATCCTAACTTTGCCAAGGCAAACGTAGTGGAAGTTAAGAAGGACTCCAAGAAAAGAAAACATTCTCAGACTAGGTCTAAACTATGACCAAAAGGCAGTGTTTTCAAGAAGAAAAAATTTCAAGAAAAATGCTTTAATTGCAATAAGATGGGACACAAGTCATCCTATTGTAAGCTTCTAAAAAGGGTCAGAACAAAGGAGGTCAATGTTGTGGAAAACATTTCTAAGAAAGTATCCGATCTTGAGCTCTTTGCTGTGATTTCTGAAGCCAGCTTGGTTGATTCAAATACAAGAGAATGGTGGCTTGATACTGGTGTCACACGTCATATTAGCTATGACAAGGACTCCTTTGTTAAGTTGGTTCATTGTGAGAAAAGAGAGAAATTCTATATAGGCAATGTTGCAACTTTCAAGATCAAGGGGAAAGGCACTGTGATTTTGAAGTTGAACTCTGGCAAAGAGTTGAAACTTCAAAAGATGTTGTATATGTTTGAAATAAGCAAGAATCTTGTCTCTAGGACCCTTTTAAGTATGCATGGTTTTAGGATGGTATTTGAATCCCAGAAGTTAGTTTTATCAAAAGGGGGAACATTTGTGGGAAGGGGATATGTATTAAATGATATGTGGAAACTCAATGCTATTTCTATGAAAGCTAATACTATGAATAAGAATGATGCTTCTTCTTCTGTTTATATGCTTGAGTTATTTAATTTATGGCATGGTCGGCTCGGACATGTTAATTCTAATACTTTATGTAGATTAATTAACTTGGAGCACATTCCTTCATTTCACAGTAATTATAATAAAAAATGTGAAACGTGTGTTGAAACAAAACTAACAATGTATTCATTTCAATTTGTTGAAAGAAATACTGAATCACTTAATCTAATACATAGTGATATTTGTAACTTAAAGTTTATTCAAACTAAAGGACGGAATAAATATTCTATTATCTTCATTGATGATAGCATAAAATATTGTTATGAATATTTACTTAAAAGTAAAGATGAAGCTATAGAAAAACTTGTTCTCTATAAGCAGGAAGTTTGAAACCCAACTTAATAAAAGAATTAAGAGGGTGAAAAGTGACCATGATGGTGAATATGTTGAATCATTTGATAAAATTTATGCACAACATGGTATTATTCATGAAGTGACACCACCATACTCTCCTCAATCCAAAGGAGTAGTAGAGCGTAAAAATCAAACCCTAAAGGAAATGATGAACGCAATACTAGGAAGTTCAGGGTTGTCACAAAACATGTGGGGGAAGCTCCTTTTAAATAAGGCGTCCCGCAAGAAAAAGAACAATACACCATATGAGTTATGGAAGGGCAGGAAACCTTCATACAACTACTTGAAAGTGTGGAGGTGTCTTGCAAAGGTGTTCCTTTGCTGAAGCAAATGAAAATAGGTCCTAAAATGGTAGATTGTATTTTTATTGGTTATACACGCCACAACAATGCATATTGGTTTCTTGTACATGAATCAAAAAATCTTGAAATTCACAAGAATACGATATTGGAATCTAAAAATGCCTCATTCTTTGAAAATATATTACCTTATAAGACTAAGAAGATGGGTCAAGTTTAATAAAATGAAGTTAAAGTCGAGATAGAACCAAGAAGAAGTAAAAACGCAAGGGTGGAAATGTCCTTTGGATCATATTTTATAACCTATATGTTAGAGAGTGAACCTCAAACTTATAGTAAAGCTATATGCTCATCTAAAATCATTTTTTTTTGAAAGATACTATCAAGAGTGAAATTGATTCCATCATGAAAAATCATACGTGGGAATTAGTGGATCTATCATAGGGAATTAAACTACTAAAACAAAAAATGAATGCAGATGGAACAATTGATAAGTACAAGGCTAGATTGCTTATAAAAGGTTATAAACAAAAAGAATGCACTAATTACTTTGATACATTTTCTCCTATATCAAGAATAACTTCTATAAGGATGATATTTGCTATTGTCGCTTTGCGGAATCTAGAAGTTCATCAAATGGATGTTAAGACACCTTTTCTAAATGGAGATATTGATTAGGAAATTTGTAACACCCCTAACTCGTAACCGTCGCCGGAATAGGTTAAGAGGCATTATCGGATAATACATATTATTCACATACATTTATGCATGCATTATCATAAACCATTCAAAACAAGCATACAAAGCTTTAATCATACATTCGAGACTAATTCGGTAACATATAAAAATTTCGAATACTTAGAAAATTTTCAACATTTCAAGTACCACACGCCCGTGTGAACAGGCCGTGTGCCTCACACAGTTACCAGATACACCCATGTCATAGATTGTGTGAAAGCAGGGCATACATACTAACTTGTACCACACGGCCGGAGACAAGCCTGTGTGCCTTGGCTGTAGTTGAAACTGACTTGGTTCACACGGCTAACCACACGTCCGTGTGTTTAGACCGGGCTCGAGACTGACTTTAAATTGTAGGACTACCCCAGGGGACACACGGTCGTGTAACATTACCATGTGTCGCACACGACTGAGACAAACGCCCGTGTCTCTGCCCGTGTGGACAAAAATAGGCCATTTAAAAAGCCAATTTTCCACCCTTATCTTTTTCTAACCTAGCCATCAAAATACAAACATTTTAACTCATATATAGGCAGCTAAAACATACAAATTCAATCAAATATCATGCTATCAATATCATTAATCATATCCATACACAATTTCAACTCAAACATACTAATTCCATGTACCTATTTTATTCCATAAACATATGATTCATATCACATTTATAACCATTTCAACCACATAACTAACTTACCAAAAAGACCATTTCACTAGGCTATATATATATACACCAAATATACCATTTTTGTATCACATATCATATACCAAAATCAAACCATAAGTTCAACCATAATCAAGCCATATCTCATGGCATGATATACCCATCTAAAAACATACCACATTAGTCCTAGCCTATAAATGCCATACTTTGATATATATATTTTCAAAAGGTACTAAAATAATATTTGATAGCGTGGTGATGATCCTCAACAATCCCTGAGCTTCTAGTAGCTTCGATAATCTATAAAACAATTGAAAAACACACAAAGTAAGCTTTCCAAAGCTTAGCAAGCCATATACAAATAAACTTGTCACATAATAATTATAGACCAATTCATACATATGAATCATGTCAAAACACAATTGCTTATAAACACATCACATTTTCATATAGCTCACATATCAAAAGATCATATTCATACTCACCTTTTGTTGCCAATTTCCTTAAACATTTCATACGTACCTGAATCGAATATACATTCACATAGTTATTCATTTCTCGGAATGCCCGTTGAACCGTTTGAAATCAATAAGGATACTCGGATAGCTCGAAAAGCTCATACAATGCCAACGTCTCAGACGTGGTCTTAAATGTAATCAAGTATCAATGTTACTGTCCCAGACAGGGACTTACACGAAATCATATACGATGCCGATGTCCCAGACATGGTCTTACACATAAATCTCAAATTGATGCCAACGTCCCAGACGTGGTCTTATACGAAATCTCATATCGGAATCTTATGTCATGACATATGTATCTTAACTATTTCTATGGTTCGTACAGGGCTTTTCAAACTTTGCCACATTATCAGAACTTTCTCGGATTTCACATATTCAGCTCTTATATCCATTCATCAAAATTCAAATATCATAAAAACAATAATAATTCAATTTAACACATTTATTTGTATATCGACTTACCACGTACGAGAATGAACGGAAACGAATAGCTATTCAACTACTTTTGTTTTCCCCCGATCTAATTCCGTTTTCTTTGGTTCTTGATCTAAACACATTCAAATTTGACTTATCCAATCTCACATTCATTTAAATCAATCCATAAACACATATTTAGGGCATTTTACATATTAGCCCTCATATTTTCACATTTGACACTTAAGTTCCTATTTCATAAAATCACAAAATATGCATAATTTCATATTACAAATGCTAGGCAAAATGTTTATGGGGTTCATATAAGCCCACATATTTAATTTATTTCACATTTTAGTCCCTCCAAATATCATTTTCACAAATTAGCCCAATGTACTCAAATTCATCAAAAATCCAAAGACAACATATTTATCAAATACATATCTTTCATTTTTCACCAAATAACATTACAAAGCTCACAATTTCATCAATGGTAGAACTCAAAATCATCATAAATTCTAGAAATTGAGACATGGGCTTGATAGATTACTAATCAACAATCTAAAAAACATAGAAATTATCAAAAAACCGAACAAAAACGGACCTTTAATCAAGCTTGGAAGTAGCCGAATATCAAAACATATGAGCCCTAGCTTTTCTTTCTTAATTTTAAGCAAAATGATGAAAAGATGAAGCAAAAATCATGTTTTTTTTTAATTAATAAACATTAATTCATCATTTACCAAAATAACCTTATTATATACATTTAAAATCCACTAACCCTTGGCATATATGTCCATTCATAAATTTAATCGTCTAATATCAATATAAGGACCTCATAATTAATAAGCTATGTTAATTCGACACTTATTCATGTAACACACAACTTTTATATTTTCTGCGATTTAGTCCTTTTATCAAATTCAGCACACAAATGATTAAATTTTCATACGAAAATTTCACACA
The DNA here is from genome assembly GCA_025698475.1 of Gossypium anomalum. Classification (NCBI taxonomy): domain Eukaryota; kingdom Viridiplantae; phylum Streptophyta; class Magnoliopsida; order Malvales; family Malvaceae; genus Gossypium; species Gossypium anomalum. The sequence continues at coordinate 5,642,270 of CM046957.1, read as the reverse complement.
TGCTTAACCACATACTGTAAACACGAAAAATAATATTAAAATATTTTGCTGCCTCAAATTTGTGGTCCCAAAACTACTATTTTGACTAGGGTCTAAACCGGACTGTTATAAGATTTACATGGAACAACCTAAGGGTCATGTAGCTCTAGGGCAAGAAAGAAAATTTTGTAGATTGGTGAAGCCTTTGTATTGACTTAAGCAAGCACCAAAGTAGTGGTATGAAATGTAATACCCCTAACCCGTATCCGTCGTTGGAACAGGGTTAGCATTACCAGAACTTTCAGAATATTTTTCAAATAGTTTATGTAAATTACTATTTATTAACCGAGATCATTCAAAGTGTCCCAATACGAGCATTAGAATGGAGTCGGGACTTAATCGGAACCTCTAAGAATTTTTTGCAAAATTTCAAAAATTTTCCAAGATGCAAAGCTCACAAGCCCGTGTGGTCCAAAGGATACGCCCATGCTATAGGTCGTGTTCGACCCCGTGTAACTCTCTGACATGTGCACACGATCGTGCCACACAACCGTGTGCTAGGCCGTGTGGTTAATTAATTCAATTCAAAATTAGGTATAGGTTTCACACAGCCAAGAGACACGCTCGTGTTCTAGGTTGTGTAGCATACACGACTAAGACACACGCCTGTGTCTCTGCCCGTGCACTCAATTTTGAGCATTCTGTTTCTCAAAATTAAGGTGCAGGGGACACATGGCCTAACTACACGCCCATGTACCCGACCGTGTGTCACTCACGGTCTAGATACACGCCCGTTGTCTGCTCGTGTGGACAAAATAAAGCCATTTCCTAGCCTTATTTGTCACCAAAATTTACCATTTTCCTGCACTAAAACATACCAAACACATTCCAACCATTTCAAGCATTCAAATTAAGCAATTTCCATAATTCAACATGGCATATCATTGCATGCTTACATGTTTACAATCTTTCAGAACATTTTTTAAATAATTTATGTAAATTACTATTCATTAACCGAGATCATTCAAAACGTCCTTTAATTGGGCCCTTGAGGCCCAATACGAGCATTAGAATGGAGTCAGGACTTAATCGGAACCTCTAAGAATATTTTGCGAAATTTTAAAAATTTTCCAAGGTACAGGGCTCACACGCCCATTGTGGTCCAAGGGACATGCCCGTGCTAGGTCGTGTTCAACCCCGTGTAACTCTCTGACTTGTGCACATGATCGTGCCACACACCCATGTGCTAAGCCGTGTGGTTAATTAATTCAATTTAAAATTAGGTACAGGTTTCACACAGCCAAGACACACCCCGTGTTCTAGGTTGTGTAGCATACACGACTGAGACACACGCCTGTATCTCTGCCCGTGTACTCAATTCTGAGCATTCTGTTTCTCAAAATTAAGGTACAGGAGACACACGGCCTAACTACACGCCCATGTACCCAGTCATGTGTCACGCACGGTCTAGGCACATGCCCGTGTGGACAAAATAAAGCCATTTTCTAGCCTTATTTGTCACCCAAATTTACCATTTTCCTGCACTAAAACATACCAAACACATTCCAACCATTTCAAGAATTCAAATTAGGCAATTTCCATAATTCAACATGGCATATCATTGCATGCTTACATGCTTACAATCTTACCTTAGTTCAAACCATGTGTTTAACATGATTTTGATCAACTACTTAACATATATATATATAGCTACCATAGCATGATATTACAAGTATATCAAAACAACCATTACTAGCCATTCCAATGGCTAGATTACAAGCATCATTATCAAGCCATTAATGGTCAAGTTGCCCTATACATGCCATTATACCAAAATGATTTTACTAAGTATACCCAAAATAAACTAGTTGATAGTGTGACGATGCCCTAGTGATATCCAACCTTTTATGAGCTTCCGAGCATTATAAAAGAGAGGAAAGATAAAACAGAGTAAGTATTGCATGCTTAGTAAGTTCATATAACAGAAACTAAACTTACCAATCCCGATTATTAAATCTAAGCATACAATAACAAGTTTTGCATCCATTTTGGCAAAATTGCCTAATCACATGCATCCAATCAAACATGTTAGTCACAAAGTTTACATATACATCAAGTAAGGATAGATGAGCTCATCATGCAATACTCTTTCAAGACATTATCATTTCGTCTCAAAATTCTCATGCCATGTCAAGAGTTATATGTCTGTTTAATCATTGAAATTTCGATGAATACTCAGGCAGTACATTCAGGGTGTACAATTCAATAATCCGTCAATTCTTATTCGAGGGTACCCCTTAAGGCACTTAACCAAGGAACACACTCTCGAGTAACATATCGTATAGCAGGATTACCAGTCTAGGCTAAATTATTTATATGACGTATGCTCAAAGAGCTTAATTAGGATTACCAGTCCAGGCTAAACCCTAATCGTAACGTATACTCGAGAGGTATCATATCAGGATTACTCGTCTGAGCTAAATCCTTTCTATAACAAGGTCAATAGGATTACTCGTCCGAGCTAAATCCTGTCCGCAACAAATGCAGGACGTTATTCATTTCGAGAAAGCGCATATAATCATCAGAATTCAATATTCAATTGGGACTTAACCATTTTTCACCATTTCAAGCATGTATTAAATTTTTTATTATAGCATTCAAATAATGTACATGAATATAAGTCATATTCCATACAAACACAACATTCAATTAAATATATTTACATGCTCGATTAAGTTACACGAACTTACCTCAATACTTGTTCGCGTATAAAATCTACTAATCCGACACCTTTTTTTTCCTCGATCTAGTCTCAAATTTGTGTTGTCCGGATCTATATAAATAGCTTTAATAATAAATTTCACATATTTCATTTTTATTTGGACTCAATTTATGGCCAAGGAAAAATTACCATTTTGCCCCTAACTTTTTCATAAATTCCAATTTCGTCCCTAGGCCCGGAAAATGAAACTCGTGCAATTTACTCCCTATTCCAAGCCTAAACCAAAATCCCATTACAAAATTGACAGCACATGTATTCATAAAAATTCAAAATTTTTCATCAAATTTCACAATTTTACATTTTAATCCTTAAATCATGTTTTCATAAAAAATCACTTTGTGAAAGTTGTTTGTCTATCAACAACCTTTCATTTTCTACCATAAATTTCAAATTTTCAGCATATACATCCATGATTCATTTTCCATACTTTGATAACTTTTCAAATTAATCCCCCAAGTAGATAGATTAGACTATCCCGATTTCAAAAATATCAAAATTACTAAAAACGAGACAAGAAAACTTACCCAATTAAGACTTGAAAGTTTCTTCTCTCTCTCCTAGTGTTTCCATAAAATTTTGGGGTTAAAGATGATAAAAATAAGATGATATTTCTTTTTATCATCTTTTAATTAATTAAATATTTCAATTTCCAATTTAGTCCCTACTCTTTTTTAATTTTTCCATGGATAAGTCACCAAAAAAATATACATACTTCTTTAATGGTCTATTTACCATATAAGGACCTCTAGTTTTGAATTCCATAGCTATTTAATCCTTATAGCTACTAGAATTCAACTTTCGTATTTTACGCGATTTAGTCCTTTTCGTAATTAAACACTTAATCGATAAAATTTTTGTATCAAATTCTTCACAAGACATGTTTATCATAAAATAGACCATATAATAAAATAAAAATAAATTTTATTTTTGGGTCGAATTTGTAGTCTCGAAACCACTGTTCCGATTTCACTGAAAAATGGGTTGTTACATGAAATGTTTGATAGTGTCATGATATCAAATGGATTTAAAATTAATGAGTGACAAATGTGTGTATGTCAAAACCACTGTTAATGGATATGTAATTTTACGTTTATATGTTGATGACGTACTCATTGTTGGAAGTAACAATGAAATGGTAAAACGTACCAAAAACTTGTTAAATTCAAGATTTGACATGAAAGATATGGGACTTGCTGACGTGATTTTGGGCATCCAAATCAAAAGGTCATTTGAAGGTCTCGTATTGACTCAATCACATTACGTAGGCAAGATTCTTAAGAAATTTCGCAAGGATGATTTTGGTGTAGCCAGAACTTCGATAAATATAAATCAACATCTATCCAAAAACAAAGGTTAAAGTATTGACCAAGTGGAATATGCAAGAGTCATAAGCAGTCTAATGTACCTTATGAGTTGTACTAGATCTGATACTGATTCATTGTAAGTAGTTTAAACAGATTCATAAACAATCCAGGGGAGAACCACTAGAAAACGATTGTGACAATACTGAGATATCTCAGATATACTCAGAACTATGAATTACATTATACCAGAGATCTTATTGTGTTAGAAGGATTCTTTGATACAAGTTGAATATTTAATATTCAAGATACCAAAGGCATAAGTGGTTATATTTTCACATTAGGAAGAGGAGTTATGTCATGGAAATCCTCAAGGGAAACGATTATAACCAGATTGATAATGGAATGAGTTTGTAGCTCTAAACAAATATGGAGAAGAGACAAAATGGCTATGAAACTTTTTAGAGTATATTCTTGAATGGCCAAAGCACGTGCCCACAATATGCATATATTGTGATAACCAAGCAACAATTGGTAGAGCATATAATGTAATGTATAATGGTAAGTCGAGACAAATGTGTCATCGACATAATACCATTAGACAACTAATCTCAACTAGAATTATCTCTATTGATTTTGTATGATCAAAAGATAACACTGCGGATCCTATAACCAAAGGGTTAAACTGAGATCAAGTTGATAAAACATCGAAAGGAATGAGACTAAAGCCCATGAATACTTAAGGCGCTATGTGAAGGAAAGCCCAATCTAGTTGATTGGAGATCCCAAGATCTATGTTCAACATGTTCTTGAAATCTCCTATCTTGGTTTTATATAGATGAGAGGAAATGAATGAAGATATTTAAACCGATTTAGGAAGAGTTTGGTTGAGAAATTAATAGATATAAGTGAATAGAGATAATGAATGAAAAAAATTGTAATATTAAACTAAGAGATACAATTGTTCAAAAGATACAATTGTATGAAAAAAATGTATTATCAAAACCAATAGATACAATTATATTAATTAAGCCAAACTTAATATTTAATTGTTATATAACTCTAATATTATATTAATTAAGTGATGATTAATATGCTTAAAGTTTTATTCAAATGATAATTCTGTTTTATATCAATAAAATTAGCACAAATTTTAAAAAAAATTAACAACTTTTTTCTGTCGAATTTTAACTAGTATTTTATAAATCATCATTTTTTTATATTTTATGCTTAGAGTTCTATCTAAATAATAATTTTATTTTAAAATTAATATAACTTTTTAATTAATAATTCCAAAGTAAATTAAAATATTTTATATTATCATAAAGTAACATCCACCTTATAATTATGCAACCTTCATTTTTCCAAAGTTTTACTCAAAGCGGGTTGACAGTTAACAACAAACTTCATAACCGTATATACAATTTGCCAAAAGAAAAGGTAGATGATTCTTTTTAATTAGCTTCATAATATATATATATATATATATATATATATATATATATATATATATTATTTAAAATTCAAAGACATGCTTAATCGAAGACTTTTATTTGACATATTACATAATTATTGCTTTAATTTCACATTGTGGCATCAATCAAAAGTCACCCTTTCACACCAATGGATTAATTTATTTAATGCTTTTCTTACAAAAAATCATTAAATTCATCTATCTTTTTTAAAAGGTTTCTTCAAACTTCTTTTTAAAAAATAAGTAACTCCTTCCCTCTCTTTTTTTTCACTCAATTCAACACTTCAACTTTCAAAATGCATAAAAAAATATTCTTAAATTTCTTTAAAAAAAATAATTAAACCCTACTTTTTTTTCATTTAATTGGGTACTTGAACTTTTAAAATGCATCAAAAATACTCTCAATTTTTTTTAAAAAGCAATTAAGCCCCTATTCTTATTAAAAATTATAATAAATAATAAATTTAAAATTTATGAAAAATTAGAATTTTTTTATAAAAATCTTAAAAATATAAAAAAAATAAAACTTTATAAAAATTATAAAATAATTAATAACCCTAAGTTTTTTTCAATTAATGTCATCACATGTCGCAACACAGTGTGACATGTGGTGAAAAATGATAAAAAAAATAAAAATCAATAAAAGCTATAGAAAAAATTATAAAATACTTCTTTTGGTACAATAATTTTTATAAATTTTTTTTACGAAATTTATATTTCTTTACCTTTTGTATAATTTTCTTGTGACTTTATAAAATTTTATAATTTTTTTATATTTCTATATATTTATAATTTTGTACATATATTTTTACTATTTTTATATATTTTTTCTAATTCTTAATAAATTTTTAATATTTGGATTTTTTATTAAAATTTAATAATAATTATAGCTTTTAATTTTTTATAATTTTTTTCTATTTTTTAACAGAAGGAGGGGCTTAATTGTTTTTTTTTTTAAATTGAAAGTCTTTTTAATGCATTTTGAAAGTTCAACTACCCAATTGAGTGCAAAAAAGTAGGGGCTTAATTACTTTTTTTGAAAAGGTTTGAGAGCTTTTTTGATACATTTTGAAAGCTTAAGTACTCAATCGAGTGCAAAGAAAAATAAGAGCTTAATTACTTTTTTTTTTTTTAAATTGAGGGCTTTTTGTACCCTTAAACCTTTCTAAAAAAAGTTAATATAATTTTTTTATCTCTAAATTTGATAATTAAATTTATTTAGTACATATATTTTTTTTATCTATTTTAGTACTTAAATTTAATAATTAAATTTATTTTAATCACTCAACTTAAATTCACTAAACTTGAATTTAAAAAAATTGATAATGACTCTTTGAGTTATGTCACCTTATTACCTAAAATTAAAAAAATATATATTTTCTGATAATGATAAAAATACAGATAGCAAAGCCTACTTAGATGTCAAATTTAGGACAGAAAATTACATTAATTTTAAAAAATAAAATAAAAAATGTATAATTTACCTTATATGTGATATCAATAAATATTTTAAAAATATTTAAAAAAACTATTAAAATTTCGTAAAAATAATTATATTAATAAATTATGATGTATTTTTTTTATGCTGATATAGTGGTTTGTTTTTGGGTTGGTGGTTGTTGTCTCCATGGGGGACCTGTGGGTGGTGAAGGGTGGCTCAATTTGGGGGGTTGGAACCGATGTAGGAGTTGACAATAGTGAGGTCCTATTTTAGGGGTTGGAACCATGTGAATGTTAATTAATTTGAAGGCTTCACCTCTAATACTAGCTTAAAATCTTTCATGAAAGTTCATAATATACTGTTTAATTATGAACACAAATTAACAATGTTTTGCACTCAAAAGAGCACATATATATGGATCAGATTATTTAGCACATCCACTATATCACATTAAGTTCTCCGGTTTAATTCGAGTAGAGTGTAAAATTTTATTGTTTAATTGATAAAATGTAAAATCATTTAAAAACATATTTTATAATAATTATCCTGATAGAATTTTTTTTCTATTACATAAAGGTTGACGCTATAATATTTCCTTTTACTGATAAATGAAAGCATTTTTCGATTAAATTAAGGAATAATATTTTATGCTTAAGTCTCATGCATAATTAATGAATAATAACAAAAAAACATGGAAGACTATTAAATAATTCTAATAAATTTATTTAAACATAATTAAAATAATAGTTGTAAATATCATAAATAAATATTAATAATTCTCGGATTTAGGATATTGAGTTTAAGTGTTTAGGATCTAGGATCTAGGGTCTTGGGTTTAGGGTTTTAGTATTTATTAATAATTTATTGTTTAATTATATTTAAATAAATTTATCAGTATTTATTTTTAAGTCCTCCACATTTTTTTTATTTAATAAGAAGGGGTGATATTATTATTCAACAATGGTGCATGGGATTAATATTCTAGCAATGTATCAAATGTTCTCTCTTAAATTAATTTCATATCTCATTTCTCAAATAAATAAACTTTTAATTAGAGAAGAGCATTAAGCAATTAGTACTCTTTTGAATAAAGTGATAGAAAAAAGAAAGAAGAAAAATATAATTTATTTTTTTACTAAACATGTTATTTATTATGATTTGAGGGTAAATTTGATCAAAACGGTAAAAAAAAATGACAAATTTGTTATAAAGTGACATTTTGAGTGGAATTACATGATAAAATGTCATATAATAGATAAATATTTTTATCTACGAAAAATATATATAGTTGAAATGTTACTTGAAGAATAAATCAAAGGACTATAGAGTTTGATACATTAGTTTTATTATTATTATTATTTCATTTTGATTTAAGTAATGGGGTAAAATTATCAAAAATATTATATTGTTAAGGGAATGTAAGATTACTTACAGAAAAGATGGTATTGAGATTACCTTCTATATTTTGACATTATCGACTCAAGGTAATTTTTGAAATCTAAATGTTAGAATCTTACGATAGAATCTCACATTACCTTAAGACATGTTACATTTTTTGAACCAAATGCATCCTAATAAAATTATTTCATATTTAAATTATGTAACACATTATCAAGTATCTTATATTATTATTTTGGTTTAACGAAAGATTTTAGTTTTTATCATATCTATTTTTTTTATACAATGCTTAGTTCATTCTCAATTCTTAAATAAGAGATAATACGCTTTAGCATACTCAAACTCACATCCTCCTATATTGGCAACAATACTGATGCTAATCGAGCTAAGACTCAATCAATTAAAAATATAAAGATTTTAAATTTTATCTACAAGAATGAGTTTGTGATTTTATATGACCAAAATCTAATGGTGAACGAAATTTTTTACAAATTTAATAGTTCCATTTGAACTAAAGCTTCAGTCAATGTTTTCAGAATTGAATCGTGAATTTCTAATTTAACTGGTTTAAAAATTAAAAAAAAAAAGAAAGAAAGAGAGAAAAACATAAACAAATCAAATTTAGGGATTTTGATAAGTTGAAGTAGCATTTGGCTCACGTTTGAACCTCAAAATTGAGGAATTCACATCGAAACTGATATAATAGTTGGGATAGAATTGATACATCAACTAAATTTGGATATAATCCACTAATCCGACTTGATTTATATAATATTTAACTTCTATATCACACTTAAATAACATCCTATAATAAGGATCCATAAAAAGCAGCGCCACATGATTGGATCCCAAAATATACGTGGCCGTTGGGACTTGGGAGCCGCACCCTTTATCTTAACATCCTTCTCTTTTAGTTGCCTTCCCACCCAAAACTTAATACCATTTTTCTTCGACAAAAACCCATTTTCTTGTTTCATCTTTTTACCAAATGAAATAAATAAATAAATAAAAGCAGCACAATAAAGGTTGTAAATATTATAAAAAGCTAAAAAACAAATATCCACTACAACCACCAATCAATTGATTCTGCCACGCACCCATTTCATCCCTCCCCCACCCAAAAGCAAACCATCTTTTTCTCCTATTTTTTTATTATCAATAAAAAATGTAGCTTTTATAATTTAATTTGAATTGGTAGTAAAACAGTGAGTGAACGGGCAACAGTAAGGCTATTGTGAAGGTGTCACATGGATAGGGTGAGGTAATTGCTTGGTGTTTTTCTCAGAACCACCATGTCTGTCATTCTGCCTTCCCATGTTTACATTTTAGTTTAGCGTCACACAAAAGTTACTCCTTTCCTATTACCTATCCCAATATCTCACATTTCTTTCTATCACAAAACAATATTAACAACTATCAGATTTATACTAAAATTAAATTATATATTTTTATGATAATAAAAATATAATTTTATTATTTTAATAATTTTATTTTTATTATTTTAAAAGATTAAATCAAAGATTTTCCATTTGATGACAAAATATAATTTTATCATATGCTAATTTAAGATTTTTTAAATTAAAAAGGGACTAAAAATAAAATTTTTCATTTTAAAGTAGTTGAGACACAACACCCTTTTAGCTCCAACCCTAGTTATCAAATAACTCAAATCATAAAAATTGTATGGCAACATATATGGTTAACTTCCCGAGCACAAAAAAAAAAAATTGAATGCAGTGATAAGGCATGTTGCATTATTAAGTAGAGCACATAGGTTTGAACTTTAGAGATGATATTGTTATGAGAGATAATTATGAATCTCGAATATTAGCAAGAGTAACATTATAATTTCTAGTCTTTTGATACAATACTTAAAACTATCCATAATCCCTCCTCAATTCTTAAATACGAAGATAATGCACTTCAATATACTCAAACTCTCGTATTCTTATACTAACAATAATACCGATACCAACTGAGCAAAGACTCACAATATTATTTATTTTTTAATCATGCTATATTTAAAGTTAAACTATTTCTTTCCATAACATACGTATTAATAATATGGTAGCTTGGCCATTATGGAATAAAACTAGCAGCTGAACCCTAAAAGATCCCCTAAATGGTGATTAAGCTAAGGTAGGACAGAATCATAAAACCCCTATATAATAGTGGTAAAGCCCAAATCCAAAAGTTTGAAAGGTCATATCCATGTTCATGTACTATAATATTTCCATTTTTTAAAATTTCAATACAATTAAAATAAAATAGGAAATATTAAACCATTGATCCAAATAACAATGACATATTTATTTAATTTATTTTTCAACTCCATGGGATGGGAAGCATTTGGTAGGTTCACCTTTGTCTCGTAGCAAACAAAGGTAAGGTAGTGCAGAATTTAAGTGCAGAGCCAGCAATTTTAAATAATAAATAAAAATAAAATAAAATGGCAGCTATAGAGCTACTCCTTACTGTCCCACTAGACTAGACTGTGGGCGCACCTACTGTACTAGTTTCCCACATCATGACCTGTTAACTTTCCACTTGTTACATTTTTGTTATGTGTACTATGTATTAATATTATTGTATTAACATAATTACTTATTTAACTTTCTAATTTAAAAAAAATTATTTTAAATGTCTTTTAAAATTGAAGTTAGAGCTGTTTTAGAATATCTTCTCTTAATTTGGAAAAAAGGGTTAAGATAAATTAAGTTAAAATGCGACAATACTCTTCTAGTGAAATCTCTGTAGGTAGATGGAGTTGTTAATAGTTTGATGGTTAAACTATGTTCAGTATATTGTCTTTTAGGTAGAAGTTAGAAGGTACGTGTTTGTCATATTCTAAGGGCGCATAATAGTATTGCAGATCATATGGCTAAGTGTGTGAATCCTATTTTTATGAGTTTATGCATTTGATGAACTGTCATTATCTGTTCAAGGGTTGTTTTTAGCTAATTGTAACAGCCCTTCACAAGCTTAAGTGTTGTTTGATGTAATCACAATTTGCTGTTATTTTCTACCAAAAAAATTATTTAAAATTTTCATTTTATTTTTTAGCTCTTAAACTTATATTATTTATCAAATCATCTAAAAATAGATAGAAAACTTAATGTTTATTAACTTTACTCTGTGTCAACCCATGTGTATGTCACCTTAGGAATTAACTAATTTTTTAACAATTAAAAATATTAAACAAATATTTTTTTTATAAATTTGAAAAGTTTTTGATACTTTTAACACTTTTAATTTTTTTTTAAAATTAATTTTTATATATTTTAATTTTTTTTAAATTTATAAAATTAATTAATTATCGACGTGGTATCTCACAGTTAATAAATATTAAAATTTTAATTTATTTTAAGGTAGTTTGACAAATAACATAAATTTAAACATTAAAAAAACAAAAGAAATTAAATGAAAAATTAATATAACTTTTTTATAAAATTAAAAAGTGAAATAAATAAATATTCCTATTATATTTTAGAGATTCTTACACCATTTGGCAATGTACATCGTGGGGGACAGAAAACAATTGCATTTGCAACCATTATTATTACAAAATTTAAACCCATTTTGTAATATAAAATTAAATTGTAATAAAATCTAGTAGAAAAAAAAGGAAAAAAATTAGGGTCCCCTCCCCCCTACATGTTGGTATTGTGTTGAAATGGGTCCCATTTTGTTCATAGCACCTTTATGAAATGCAGGTATTGGTTGAAGGCATGTGATGTGGGTCCCTTTTGTTTTATTTGCATCAAAGCAACGTCGTTTTCATCAATGGGTCACTATCCACGTAAAAATTTGCAGCAAAGCTGGACTAGGCGAGATTGATAGGAATGGCTTTATCATATATTTGCAGTAAAGTAAATTTATATTACTAAACCTTGTTTCTTTTTTCTTTCATTGGAGCTGTAAGCCGTTTGATTGGTGACAACTCATCTACTCTACATATATTTTGTTTACAAATTCAACAGCAGGGAATATAAAAATGAAGAATATTGAACTTTTTACTAATAAAGGCTCATTTCTAATTTCATTTATGGAAATAGGCCACATTTTTCATTATTTATCGGAATCGGTCGAAAACATCAAAACGCGTCCACGTAAGAGCATTTTAAGGGGAAATTCCAGCAAAACACGTCCCTGAGGGAGCGATTTTGCCATGTCAGTACAAAACGCGTTGACGTGGACGCGCTGTGCTGACATGGCAAAATCGCTCCCTCAGGGACGCATTTTAGCCCTTGTTTTTCTAAGGTTAGGGCTATTTGCATGCTTAGTGCCTAGGGTTTGTGGGTTTAGGGTTTTAATGTTGTAGTGTTAATGTTTTGTTAAAATAATTTAGGATTTTATTTATTTAGGGTTTAAGAATTTTAAAAAATAAATTAAGATTTAGAGTTTTTTTTAAAATTAATTAAATTAAGTTTTAAAGGTTTTAAATAAATAATTAAATTAGGTTTTATTAAATGAAACAATATAAAAACAGTTTGTACAAATATATTTAAAAAAATCAATGTACGTGCTGGTTGGAATCAGTGTCACATGGGGGTGGTTGACGGTTACGTGCTGGATTCCTTCTTGGTTCAGCTTCTGGCGGGGGTTGTGGTTGCTCCAACGAGGGTTGTGGTTGTTCTGGTTGTGGGTGTTGGTGTTGGGAGAATGACCCACCTCGATAGAATAAAGAATGTAGATGTGTTTGCATTACCTACGGCGAAGGTGTTTGAATCCCACAAGGCGATGGGGATTAGAAATGAGATGAGCTCCTCAACGGTGCCTCGTGCGATCCCTCTTGCGACGATGGCCTATATATCGTTGGTTGAGTCGGAGTCATCCGGAAAGGAGATGCACCGAGCCATACATTTCAACCTGGCATAGAACTGGGAAAAGGAAACATATAAAGGTTAGGATACATATAAGGGTTAGGATACGCACTTGGCATATTCTGAAGGGGTTGTAGTGTGGGCGTCGTCGCTTGAGGCGTTGGACCTGGTGATTGTGTTGGCGCTATTGATGGTCCCGTGCCGTCATTCCTTCTCCTTGGATTTAAAGGGCCCTGTCGTTCTCTTTCAACATGGATTTGCCGACACCTCTGCTTTTCCGAGAGCAAATATGGCTTGCCATGGATGCTAAATCATGGCATGTAACCCGGCGCACACGCTAACTCTGGAACGATGATCGGTTCGCGAGTAGGTATATGATTATACCGATTTCCCCAAATTTTGATATATTTCAAGAAGAATATCAGTCAATGCGTATTCGATTGTCGTAAGTCTATTTTGTGCTCATCATTGAGCGCATCAGGTGTCACGAGAATCGGTTGTTGGAATCTAAATTACTGCAACACTCTATCCGTCTGGTGTATCTTGACAGTAGCATAGTTGACCAATGAGACCTTAACATACCAAATGTTCAGATTTTGAAAGAATTCATCCGGAATTACTGCCCGAATTGCAGATCCTCGTATGGTGTCCATTGAAACTATTGAACGTGATAAAAATATTAGTTATATATATAATACTAATTACTATATATGAAACGACTATGTTATATATATATAGCTTCCGACCGTTGGTCTAATAGAAGCCGTATATCTTCAAAAGTGGTAGGTATTCCAACATAACTTGCCGAATGGTTCCACCTAATTAAATAAATTTTTAGCATAAAATTATATTTTAAATATATATAATAATTTTAAAATCTAATGTAAATTTTACCTCGTTATAAGTGATAATGTATATGGGTGGTTCACTCCAGGACGTAAAAATGGAAAGCAAAACCGAGCCCATGATTGTAGTAGTGATAAGCAACATTCGATTTTGGCTTTATTTGGTTTCGTCGCCCTGCACATCTCCTTGTACAATGTTGCCAACACGGCAGACCCCCAACTAAGTTCGCCAGTTGCTTTAAAATCAATAAGTTTCAGCAGCCACCTCAGATGTACAAGGTTTCGTGACAAGTTTGACATCAGATAACCTCCAATGATCTCAAGGATGTATGCCCGAGCATATCGTATTCTTTCTACTTCAGTCGAATCATTCCTCGACTTCGAGAATGTGTCTCATAACCAGCCCATCTCGATTCGACCTCTGTTAATATTATCTGAAATCGCACCCAAAAGGTCGTAGCATATAACTCCCCAATCAGCAGATTGAATGGACCCGGTGAGTATGGACCCGTCCACCGGTAATCCTAATTGTAACTACACGTCCTCCAAAGTGATGGTACACTCTCCGCATGGAAGTGCGTCTTGGGTCTCCATCTCTCTATGATTGCGCTGATGAGTTTCGGGTCCAACTTGCACCCCCGACCTATATTGGCCATGTGCAAAAAACTCGTTTCCCTAAAGTAATTTTCTATCAACGGTGATAAAGAATCAGACATATTACGAATATAACTTTATAACACCCGATTCACAGGCTATTATAAAAAATTATAAAATAAAAATTAATCAAAATTACATAAATGAAAAAAATATTAAATAATATTCAAAAATTGAAATTAACCCTTACCATTTTCATTTGTTTGGCGGAGATATGTTTATGATCAAGACGAATCAATTCCCCAGCTATTGCTAACACGATCAAATATTTTTGAAATTATAAAAAAATAATACTAATATAGAAAAAAATTTAAAGGACATAGAGCTTTGAGAAATTTAAGGAGAAATTTGAGAGCTTTTTTGAGAATTTTGGAAGAAATATTTGTGTGAAAAAAATATGAGGGGGTTTTATATATATTTTTAACTGTTGGACCCCCAACGGTCAAAATTTTAAATGATCGTTGTGCGTAAAAAACAAGGGCTAAAACATGTCCTTGAGAGAGCTATTTTGCCATGTCAGCACAAAACGCGCTGACGTGGACGCACTCACTCCCTTAAGGACGTGTTTTGTTGGAATTTCCCCCTAAAATGCTCCTACGTCGACGCGTTTTGGTGTTTTCGGCCCATTCCAGTAAATAATGAAAAAAAGTGGCCCATTTCTATAAATAAAGTTGGAAATGGGCCTTTATTGGTAAAATGGTCAAGAATATTATATAAAATAGGGATATTATTATTTTTCAATTGTTTAATGTTAGATCAGTAATTTCATCTTAAATTTCAAAATTTTCATTTGGATTTTTATTTCACAATGAAAATGCTTAAATTCAGGATGTGGCATTAATCTATTGAAAAAGAGATATAGATGATGTGACGTCACTGTTTCATTGTCACATCCCAAAAACTGGGTTAGAAGAAATTGAGTTAGTGAAACCAAGAATGGTCACGTCATGTTTTTGAGTAAAGGTTGTGGAAATTATGACAATTGAATTAATTTGGTTTAATGTTTAAGTATTGAGCTTGTGTGAGAGAGGTTTTAAGTTTAAATTATTTGCCTTGCATTTTTGCTAATTTTTGCATTATCTTTGAACATTTGGTTTATAAATTATTTTTTCTCAATTGTTAACAAGAATCAGTTTGCTAGTTCAATGGTAAGGCTTTAGCTTACCCAAAGGTGTTGTGTTTGAAACCTCGTGTGTGCAAAATAGATGTTGTTTTTATTTTGAACTCTGAGGGAATCTGATAGGTGGTTAGTTAATGGGATTTAGTAGGATATGGGTACTTTTGAAATTATTCCAAAATATTTCTCCTACTTCTCACTCTCACGTTTTTCTCTTCCACTCCCCCTCTTCTCCATATTTTCTTCTTTATTTTCTTTTTCTTTTTGTGAAGTTTTCTTTTATTTTCTTATTTCCTTTGAATTTTGCATGTTTTCGTTCTATTTTCTTTTGATGATCGTACGTGATATTTGCTCTTGGATCATAGTTCGTTCATAGTGTAAGTTTCATTTAATTACCTTTTTTTCCTGATATCCTATTTTTAGTTCGTTCTTTGATTAAGATAGGGTTGCGTTAGTATTATTTTCATTCTACATTGTGTTTAATGATCTAGTGGTTTTTTATAAGGCAAAGGATGTGAGAATCAAAATCCTTCAGCAAGGTAATTGTTGATTTTGACGTTGTTCTTGAGAGGTAAGTGCTTGAACATCGTATCATGAACTGAGTTTTATTAATATATGGATGTTATCTTGGATGGATTTTTTATGATTAATCGATGCGAATTTATGATTGTTTGTATGATTCGTGAGTTTCTGGTTATGTGGTTAATCAAATTTGTTATTAAGTGTGTGAATCTAACTCGAAACTTCGATTAGAACCCAGAAAAACTCGAAAACAGAGGCTGTTTTTGAAACAGCTCTACGGCACATGGTCGTGTGCACTACATAGGCGTGTGGTCAGCCGTGTTCTAGGCCATGTAGAGCACACGGGCAATTTTGTTAGGCTGTGTGAGATACACAGGCGTGTGTAACCACACGGGTAGATTAGGTAGGCCGTGTGGGCCCATTTTTTAAAAATTTTCACTTAGGCCCGTTTGACATAAGAATTTGTAATTAGACCTCCCGTAATCTGTTTGGCTTAAACAAGATTCGAAATGTGACATCTGTCAATTTGTGATATGGTTAAGGTAGCTGAAAAACTTCTATACGATCTATGTTCTGATAACTCTAAAAGCATAATTATGTGTAAAAACATGCATGACACCTGTATGTGGAATAACTGTTAGTATAAGCTATATGATATGTTATGATCTGTAAGATATGGTTAGGTATGCATGATATACCATTCATGTGATATGTATGTATGTTATTGTTACTATGCATGTGCATTGGGGTGGGTTTTAATATGATGGAGGAAGTGTATTCTGATAGTATTACTGCAGTTCTGGCAATTAAACCGCAATGTCTGTCTGGCAGCTCAGTTGCACCATTATGAGTGGCATACCACCATGATCCCGTGTGATTGGATGGATGAACTCTTGTTGTCCTATTTGGTGTAATTGGTTGGATGGAGTTGGTATGTAACAGATGGGGGTAGGATTTATTCTAATCTGATATGACATTCTGATATGATATATGTTTCTGGAAATATGACATTTTGATATGATATTTGTATGTGTACATTATAAGTAGAATTATGTGATGACATTTACAT
The DNA here is from genome assembly GCA_025698475.1 of Gossypium anomalum. Classification (NCBI taxonomy): domain Eukaryota; kingdom Viridiplantae; phylum Streptophyta; class Magnoliopsida; order Malvales; family Malvaceae; genus Gossypium; species Gossypium anomalum. The sequence continues at coordinate 5,624,865 of CM046957.1, read as the reverse complement.
TTGTACATATTATAAGTAAAAATTCTATTTGTGGGTCGAGTCACACACTGGGCTTCTAGCTCATTTGTTTGTTTAATACTTTTCAGGTGATCTTCAGTTTTAGGATCGGGTAGCATGAGGGAGCTCTGATTGTTTTCACGGCTAATTAAATATGGTGATTTACATTAGTAATTTTTCTGGACTTTGATATTGTAATCCGTTTTTGGGCTTTGATTTGGTTTTTTGTTTTGATCACCGATTTTTGGTATTTTAACATGAAACTGAAAAATCATACAATTTACCAAATCAGAATGCAATTTAAAAAAAATTTAAAACATTGAAATTTCTGCTACGAAACTAAATAATTCATGAAGTGATTTTACTTTAAGATAAGTGTTTTTGAACTTAAGATTTGACTATAACAATGTAAGGGTTTTGCCAAGAATTAATATTTTCAAATCACATGATTACTAAAGTTAGATTGCAATTTCTGAAAGTTTCCGCTATTTTATAAATAAATGTTTAAGAGATCATGCTGTGAAATAGGAGTTTTCAAAATTTGGGATTTCCTAAAACTCGTATAAGATTAGCTAAATTAAGATTTCAAATCACATGATTTCTAAGCTGGATTTTTAATTAGTTTTTCAAACGAGTCGATGTAACTCTTCCAAATTCGGCCATAACTTTTAGGCAGGGTGTGCAGTGTTACATTCATACAATCCTTTCCTATAAAAAAAATTAGTTTTTTCTAAAAAAACTAGTTTACCAATACTATATTGACAAGTTAGATTATTATTTTAAAATTTCTTGTATTTGCTAATTCTATTTGGTAGTAAAACCAACCTCTCTTTCATAGATATTGGAATAGTAGATGAAAGATGGTCAAAGTGAAGTGTTTAAACAATGATGTTTGGCAAAGCAACAAATTTCAGTCTAGGAAATGATAGTGAGTTAAGATTTATGAATAAAAAATTTCAGTCTAGGAAATGATAATGAGTTAAGATTTATGAATAAAATATTTGTACTAGTTGGGAACGAACTGAAGAAAGATTTGTTAAGAGAAGCTCATCAGGGACCTGTTTCATATCCTGAGAGCGTCAAAATGTATAGAGATCTGAAAAGCTCATATTGGTGGCCTGGTATTAAAAGAGAAATTGCATAGTATGTTTCAACTTGTTTAACTTGTTAGAGAGTCAAATCTAAACATCAAGTACCTTCAGGTAATTTGTATCCTTTAGAAATTCCAGAATGGAAATGGGATAGAATTACTATGGAATTTGTATTAGGTTTGCCTTTCAGTCCTTCTAAGAAGAATTCTGTATAGGTAATAGTAGATCAGCTTACTAAGTCAACGATTACATTAATATACTTTTTATAATATCCTCATGTGGTTTTTTCATACAAAGCAAAATAGAAGCAAATATTGGCTCACTGTTTGTCTAATGTTTAAAACCAATACTAAGTGGTATTATGTGATCAGATCGTAATACGAAAAGACAACTTATATTAGTAGACGAACCTAAACATATCCTTATTCTAATCAGAAATGACCAAACTGATTAAAAACTAATATGCCACCTATCAAGTCCAATTGAGGAGATGCCCTATCTTGGGCATCAGAGAGGATGACTCTTGTAATATAGAGACATATGTGATTGAATGGACTAACAGTACATCGGATTGGATCCAAGAAGAATAGATTTTGAATCCGTTTATGGATTTATTCACTTGTGATGTTCATAGTGTGACATACCTTAATCTTGAATGGATAACGAATTATGCTGCGTGACTCATATACTTTGATATAAGTAAAAGCCTAAGTTCAAATAGATAAAGAACCGAAAGTTGATGCGTTGGGTATATGAATTCTACGGTATGTAGTGTCATTCACAATAGTGGAATTCATAGCTAGAGATATGGGTAAATGATATCCTATCATTGACATTACATGATAGATGAAAAGTAAACATGGTCATGGGTCGTTTGTCCTTGTAGTAAACCACTTGATTACTATTTGATAGTAATTGACTTTTCGTGAAAGAAGATGTAATAGTTACCATGAGTTAAAATTGGATCATATTGGGAGAGCGAATTTACCCCAAAGAGATTAAGGATATCCTATGAGGGTAACATACTTATGACAAGGTCATTGGATAAGCACCGATTGAGTTGCTTTCATAATGGTATGTCATTGGAAGAGCTCAGTCACGATACTATAATGAAATGATTTCGTGAGTAAATGAGTTTATAATTAATAGGTGAAAAGCTGAAACTTAATTATAAATCATTTGAGCCCTAATCGTATATGTCCAATTAGTCCATCTGCTAGCTCGTTGAAACCAAAAATGAATTACATGTTGAATCAAATGAACAAAAATAGATAGAAATGGTAAAATTAGATAAATGGAAAACATTTGGAAATGAATAAAGTTTTATCTAAATGGAAATGACCTAAAAATTAATTTATGATTTTTTGAATTATTAAATAAATAATTAATTAAAGTTCAAAAATGGAAATAAATTAATTGGTCATAGTGAATCCGTTGAATATAGAAATATTAAATATATTTTTTTCATAGACTCTTTTATGGTAAAGTTGTCATGATTTTAACAGAATTAGAATTGGGTTAAGAAAATTATTTAATTGGGAAATTAATTTAAGATGTTTATTTTAGGAAATAGAAAAAAAGTATCGAGTTGGATTGAATTATAAAGTATTTGGTTAAAAGTCCAGAAAGTATTTGTAATTGGACCCAATACAGGAGATACCCAAAAGCCCCTCATGTTAATGCTAGGGATGACAAACCCTAGTATAATTAACTAAGGTTGTCATCCCCTTAATCCTAGTTATACTATGAGTTTGTTTTTCTATTGAAATACAATTCTACAATTTAACAAGGGTTTGAGTCAATCCAACCCAATATTGATATTGATATTGATATTCTACCTGAAAATAGTAAGAATTTATTTTCTAAGTATAAATTATTTTTTTCGGAATAACAATTCTACCGATTTCTATTAAGAGAGATTTGTTTTCCTACTGAAAGTAAAGTAAAGTAAACAATTTTTGGTTATGTGTTTGATTCATATTCGTTTGAGCCCATACTTGAAGCAGTTTATAGAACGAAAATAGCAGAGAAGGTCGTTCCGTTGAAAGCCGGGAACGATAAAGATCCATCTAGTCAAAAACACATGTGTGATTTCGGTAAAATATTTATTGCTATAAATATTACAAATCGACTCGTTTTTCAAATTTTTAATTCTTTTACTATACAAAAAAATTGTTTTTGAACCAAAATTTTTCTAATAATTACTGGCTCAACATATGAACTTATACTAATATAAAATCTATTTCTTAATACAAATTGAGAGACATTCATATCCTCATATAATATGTGATTTATTCTTTTATACAAATTATTTTAATTATGATTTTACAATATTTGGGTTATATAATTATATAATTTCTACTATTCTATATTGCCACCTCCTACACCTTGTATAGGTTTACAAGTTAAACATTGTAATAACTACTAAGGATTAAAAAGAAAGAAAACAATTTCTTAAAGACCCTTTGGCCACTTATGAGGGCAAATGCAATTTGCATGGATGACAACATCTGAAAGCAGCACAAACATTTAAAAAATGGGTAAAATGGAATCTTTTTGTTGCCTCTTTCTCCATTTCAGGTGCTTCACGTTAGATTATTTTAATACACCTCTTTTACCTCCACTCTTTCCCTTCTTATTATTATTTTTTAAATTATGCTTTTGATCACCTCTGATTTTGTTTATTATTATTTTTAATTCAATTATCAAATGGTTTATCCTTGAATGACTCCTTCCTTTTCTTTAATTTATATATTTCAATTTTGGGGTTTCTTTGCAGCAGCTAACACAGGAGGTGGCATGCTCCACTTTGTTCACACAAAGAATACTATGTTTGGGCTCTTTATAAATAATAATCAAATCGCCCTAGGTTTTGGTGTTTTGCTTTTGCTATTATTCTTTTTCTTTATTTTTATCAACCTTTCAATGCACGAATCCAAGTACTTTATTAACATATATGAACCATGCATGCATATATAGCAAAGATTATCAGGGATATATATATACACACACAGATAGACCTTACCTAGGGTTTTAGGTTTGGTTAATTAACATCTAAATTATAACATCAAATCCAAAAATAAAATGTATAAGATCAATCCCATAAAAACAGTAATTGATGTAAAATAAAAATTAGAAAAAGATTAAACATTGAAGGGACATAGGAAAAAAGAGAGAGAGAGTCTAGTGTACATATTATATTGATGAGACCAAAGTAAGGCATCACATCAAAAATCAAGTACCCTTTTACATCATTCATTTAACATCAATTGCATAAGATAACCACTAAATGGACCCCAATATCTATCATCATCAATCAAGATATTTGCCACCCCCTTGGCCTAGCTTGTTATATAGCCACTAAAACCCTTTTTTCTAAACTTATTTTTATCCCCAAGAATTAATTTAATTTATGGCTCTACTAGAAGACAGATTATGGAAACGAAGATGATTATGAGGGTGTTTGGTGGATATATATTTTATGGGTTTTGCTTTATAAATGAGAAAATTAAATTAAATTTTTAGTTAATAATGTCATTAGGGTTTAATTTTATATGAGAAGAATGAAGATTAGTATATCTTTCTAAGATACGCCCTAGAGAATAGAGATGCTTATAGCTCTTAGCTTTAACTTTGGAGCAAACTTGTAACTGTACTATATTTTATAATTAGCATCAAATTGTTTATTTATTCATTTAGTATAGCTAGATAAGGTAAGCTAGCTCGTTTATATATTAAAAATATTTTAAACATAATTATTTAGTATTATATTCCACTACTGATGTATCAGATAATTATCCACATTTTAAATTCAAGATTATTTCAAATAATTTATGTATTCATTTCATGCGTTTATTTGTTGACATGTATATAACCTTTGATACCTCATGAATTGTATTAATACATAAATTTTGATGCATTGATCTGACTTTCATTTATAAATGAATTAAAATGGAGTCGCCACTAATCATGTTTATGAGGTATGATCGGATCACCTCGTAACTTGATCATTTTAATAAAATGTTAGATTTATTAAAACAATGTTTTTTGGTCTAAAAAATCTAGAAAATAAGTCCGAGAGTTCGTTACGCACGAGGAAGTTCGTTACGCACGAGGAAGGGTTAGTGTAACACCCCTAACCCTAATTTGTTCGCTGAAACAGGGTTACAGAGTAATACTAAACTTTTCAGATTAAATACGAATATTTCATATCATTTAACATACATATTAGAAACTAATTATAATTACTCATATTGTCCCTTATATGAGTCCTCGGGGCCTAAAATACACGTTAGAAATGAATCGGGACTAAATCAGAAACTCAAAAAATTTTTTGCAAAATTTCAAAATTTTCTTAGGTGCAGGGAACACACGCCCGTGTGGCCAGGCCGTGTGAGCCAGAGACACGCCCGTGTTTTAGGCCGTGTAGGCATTCTAAGTGGGGCACATGATCGTCTCCCAACTCGTGTCTATGCCCGTGTAACTCTCTAACTTAGGTCACACGGCCAAACCACATGCCCATGTGCTAGGCCATGTGAGTATACTAACTTGTGAAATTAATGTGCAGGGGTCACACGGCCAAGCCACACACCCATGTGCTAGGCCGTGTGTGAACACACGCCCATGTCTCTGCCTGTGTGGACGAAAATAGGCCATTTTAAGGCTACATTTCTCACCCATTTTTTATTTCAATCTAAACACTTCAAATTTCATACTCATAGGCCATAACAAAACCTTCAATACACTCAACTCAAGCTCTAAACATATCATATTGTCTCATATATCATGGCATTTAAAATTTACCATATTGATCAAAACACATATACATATATTTATGCTAATTATACTATACTATTTCAATCACCAACATGCTTATAAACTATCATTCATTTAACCATACCAAACCCATGTCAAGCATGATAAACTACCTACATATGTATATAAGTTGATTGTAAGAAAATAAACAAAATGTAATTCATATTATATACACAACCAACTTTGATCAAAGCATTCCAACCCTATACATGCCATATAAATCATAATATACGTTGCAACAACTACCAGAACAAGTTGGATAGTGTGGCTTGATGTGTTGATTCGATCTCTTGACCTCATGATAATCTACAAGGACATTAAATAACACAAGTAAGTTTAATGAAGCTTAGTAAGTTCATTAGGTTAAACATAAATCTTACCGAACCTAATATAACAAATCAATAAGCAAATTATTCATGCAATCTCCCTGTCAAACACAACTTTAATCGATGAACATACTTATTTCAAATCAATACCAATAATACAATAAGTCTTTCAATTTGAATTGCTTAAGTCACTTACCTAATCTTACCAAATTGGAGAATGGCTTACGGATAAGAGTGCATCGTTATCAAAAGCTTGAAGGCTGAACAGAAGCTCATGAGAGCTAAACAGAAACCCATAAGGGTTGAACGGAAGCTCATAAGAGCTGAATGGAAACCCATAAGAGTTAAACAAAAGCTCAATAGAGCTGAACAAAAACTCATATGAGTTAAACAGAAGTTTGTGAGAACTAAATGAAAAGTAAACACGGAAGTTCGCAACAAATGCTGAACCTCGGTTCACTTGGGTAATTTGCTGTCACTTTCCTCCAATGTTGTCAATTCATCGATTGCTGAATGTACTCATATCCCGTGTTCCATTTATATCCGAACATTCAATTCAATTTTGTAACTTTAACAATATTTCATTTTCAGTAGTAGAATAAATACATAATACCATCCATAAAATCAATATCAATATAAATATTTAAGTTTAACCATACAAACTTACCTGGGTTAAATTGTAATATTTGAAGGAGTTCAAGGACTATTCTGCTAATTTTCTTTTTTCAAGAGTATATACGAGCTCTTGATCTAAAATATAAAATTACTCATTCATTAGCATAGATTTCAATTCCAATTCAATTCACAATTAATATCCATCAATTTTTCAAAATTACACAATTACCCCAACTTTTACAACTTTTGCATTTTAATCCCTTAACTAATTAGTCTATCAAATGAACTATTTTTTCTCAATTGATAATTTATCTAAATATTCTAGGCTATCATACAACCCTTGATAAATATAAATTTAATACCAAACCCTAATATTTAACCTTTTCACAATTTGGTCCTAAAATCAATATCTATCAAAATTACTATGTAAAATCATCATACAACAAAATTAAAGCTCTAAATCCATGTTATTTCATAAAAAATATCCAGTATTAATCAATGGTAACTTTTAAAATTTCCAATAAAATAAAAAACTAATGAAATAGTTAGTTGGACCTAATTGTAAAAGTCTCAAAAATATAAAAAATTCAAGAAAAAGGTAAGAATTAAACTCACATATAGTAAAATAGAAAACCAACTTCTTAAGAGCTTTTCATTGGTGTTTTTAGGCTGAAATTTAGAGATGAAATGTCTAGAAATCATTTTAGCCATTTGTTTTAATTTTCTTAATTTCACCAAATGACCATTTTGTCCCTAATTCACCTTATTCACCTTATTTTGTTTCCTTTTCTCTGCTTATGCCGCCTCAGCCATCTCCTTTTTTGGCTCATTTACTCTTTTAGTCCTCCCTTATTTACCATTTAAGTTATTTAATCACTATTTCTCTTAATTAGCAAGTTTTGCACCTTTTTCAATTTAGTTCTTTTTAATTAATTTACTATCAAAACGTTAAAATTTTCTAACGAAACTTTAATACTACCTTAATAACACTCCTTAAATATTTATAAAAATATTTACGGTTCGGTTTATAGAAACAAGGTCTCAATACCTCATTTTTTAAACCACTTGACCTAATAAATCCTTATAAAACACAAATAACTAATGCAAAAATCTTTCTAAAATCACATTTGACTTGTAAATACTAAATAATAAAATTTACGAGTTTACTCATTGAATTTGATTGTAAATACTAAATCGAGTTCTCACTGCTAAAAAATTAAATTAATTGAGCCCCTCTATTAACAGAAATAACTTTTTATTGGTTTTGACTGTTAATTGATTGTGACGTGACAAATAAAAATACTAACATGTTGGCACATGAGAAAGGATTGTATGAAACTGTGATTCCATGTCATCCCTATCCCTTTCCAATAGAAGAATGACAAATTAGGTTTTTACTCTTGATTTTTAGCCTTTTGCTCTTGAAAAAATTCAAATCCAACTAAAAATGCTAAAAATCGGGAGGAAAAAGTTGATTTGTCATTTTCCTATTGGAAAGGGATAAGGATTACGTGGAATCACAGTTTCAAACAATCCATTCTCGTTGACACATACACACCATATGGATTAATATGTCAAAAAAAAATAAAATTATAAAATGTTATTGACATTACAAAAGAGAAATTGTTTTGTACATGAATTTTTAGACTCCACAAACAGAACCAGAGAATTGAAAAAATTAGATATTAAAAAAAAAGACACATGTTAATTTTTTAATACTAATTGTGGAATAATTACTATACTCAAATCCCACAACTCTCTCATGTTTATATCACAAACTAACACACAATAGACATCCTTTTACTAACATTATGATTCCACCTGCAAATGTTAACATAAACCCAAAGCTAGCTTCAGCTCCAGCTCTTACTGTAGTTGAAGTTGAATCATATGAGAAAAACCATTATACGGGTGTAAAAAGATGACCATGGGGCAAATTCACGGCTCAAGGTATTTGGCTTGGAACCTTTCACATCGCCATTAAAAGTAAAAATCATATTAAATTCCTTGGAGTTTTTTGTAATTTATTACTAACAATTTTTTTTATAATTTTTTGATAATTTCTAACATTTTATTATTTATTGTATTTATTTATAATTTTCTGTAATTTTTTATTAATTTTTATAATTTTATTTAGTTTTTGAATAATCTTTACAATTATTTAAACGTTTCAATAATTTTTATTTTATATTTTTTAATAAGTATACATGCTTTTTATATTTTAAAATATTTGCTAACTTGGCATGCCATTTTAGCATATTAATATGAAAATATCGAAATTAAGAAATATCGAAATTAAGGCTCCGTTTGTTTGCAGGAAAACATTTTCCGGAAAATGTTTTCTTACTTTTCCAGTGATTGTTTGACTGAAAACATTTTTCACTTGGAAAATGTTTTCCAAGGCACGGGTAAAATGCTTTACTTTTTTGGGAAAATGTCTTACGGATTTCATTTCTGTAAGACATTTTCCGGTTCCTCCTTCATCCAGGTAGAAGTCTTCTTCTTCCCTTCTTCATTTATTTTCCTTCTTTCCTTCTTCATCTTCTACTCCATCGCTATCTTCTCTTCTCAGGCTGCTGTTTCATTTCTTCTCTTTCTCTCTTTCTCAGGCAAATCTCGTTCTTCTTCGTTGGGTCTTGGCTAAGGTATGGGATAAAGCTCTTTTTTTTTTCTTTGTTTCTTTATGCCTGAAATTTTATGCCTGAAATTTTTACCGAATTTATGCCTGAAATTTTATGCCTTTCTTTGTTTTTATTTTTAATTTTATACCTGAAATTTCTCGTTCTTCTTCCCTTAATTCTCTGCTTCTGAGACAACCATCAATGCACAAAATCATGGAACTCTATCCAGGTTTGAGAACCCAACACTTTATAATTAAAAAATAATAATAATAAAAGAAATACCAATGTTTATCTCCTTGTTTCTTGCTTTCTTCACTGATTGCATTACACTATTCGTTGTCTTAAAGTAACGGGATTTTCTTTTCATTTCTTCTGATAACTAGGTTTTCTTTTATTTTTTTTTCGTTGATCTTTTTTATGCAATTCTTTTCTTTTAGTTCTTTCAATTACAGGGTTTATTGATAACTCATAATTTATACATATTTTTTCCCATGCTTAACACATTTTTGGATGAATTATCATTAGATTTGTGGAATTTGATGCTCCTAATCCTTTAATTTCATATCTTATACTTAGGTGAGCATAAGAAAGTAAAAAGAACGAGAAACAGGCCAAAAACGGAGAAAATGGGCCAACGTGAGAAATCAACACGGCCTGGACTTCCTCACATGGGTAGATCACACGCCCGTGTCTATTTCACAGCCTTGAACATGGTTTGAAGCATTTGCACATGGCCGTGGCCCTATCGAGCCCAAGTTGAGTTCTATTCGAAAAAGGGCAATTTTAAGGGTTTGAAAGCATTCTAAAGCCTATTTAAAAGACTTAAAAGGAGGATTCTCCTTCAAGCCTATTCGGAAAAGGAAGCTAAGAATTACTAGAAAAAAGCCAATTGATCCATCTCAAAAGCCGGATTCTCCTTCAAGACTAAAGATCTCCCTTTAAGTTCCTTCGGGGGTTTTTGGGTTTTCTTTATGTTTTGTCATCATTCTTCTGAGATGTTGTCTTTTATCATTATGAACTAAATCCCCTAAATACCTAAGGAGGATGAAACCTAAGATGGATCTTGTTAATATTTTTTGAACTATATGATAAATATTTGATTTGTTCTTAATTATGTTTTTAAATCTTGTTTGAATATTCTAGGATATTAACTCAAGTATTGATGTGCTTATTCAGATGATGAATAGTCCCGGTCTAAGAGTAGATCATTCATAATTAAGCGGAGTTGCATACAATCCTAGAGATAGGACGACATAAATTTGCCAGATTAGAGTCAAATCTAATAAGGGAATCTATAGATCGAATTAATGCAAAACTAGAGGTTTTAATTAGAAAGAGATTTCAATTAATCAACCTAGGGTTAGACGTTATTAGTCTCGAGAGGGATAATAATATAAATTAGGGATTTCTACGAATCAAGTCAAGTAAATAAATCGTCTGGTTCAGAGTCGAATAACAAGTGAAGTCTAGGTGGATTCTTCCTTGGGTATTGTCTAAATCAATCAGTTTTCCCAAAAGTATTTCCCCAATTTACTTTCTGTGCATTCTTAGTTTAATTAATTGGTTTAGATAAAGCAAATCCCCTTATTTTTAGGCTAGATAATAAAAAGAAGGTTAATACTAGTACTTTTAGTTCCTGTGGGTTCGACATCCGATCTTGCTATAAACTATACTACTGTTCAATAGGTGCGCTTGCCTTCATCGTGATAATAGTTAGTTTCAAGTACGATCAATTATAAATTTAAGACTTAACGCGAGTGACAATCATTTATCTTCTTTTTACTTGTGAATATCTGGGCTCTTCTTTGGTGAGCTTAACTTGTTTTGATTATTGGTTTTTAATTACCCTTTCCCTTGATCTTTTTTTTTTGTTCTTCTTTCACTGCTTGCATTACATTATCTCATTGTCTACAAATTATTTAGCTTTCTTCGGATTACTGGGCTTTCATTATTTTGTTTAGTTTATCTTTTGTCTTCTTCTCTTCTTTTAGCTCTTTTCAATTACAGGGTTCAACAGTTTTTTACTTGTTCTTTGAATATATGAACTTTTCTTTGGTAAGCTTGACTTGTTTTCATTATTGTGTTCTGAATATTGCTTCATTTGATATTTTAAGTACTCTGTTTTGGCTATGATGCAGTTGTTTTCTCAAACAAAAGTTGATTGCCAGTGTATATTATATTGTTTATTGGTATACTCAATGTGAATTATCATAGGTTTTAGTACAAACAGTTGTTACTTGAAAGTGAAATCTTTCCTTGTTTAATTGCTATTGGAAATTCTGATGTAAGACCAAATTGAAGACAAACATCACCCAATGCTTTTAAATCTGGCATATGTCCCCAATCTAAGACATTGAACCAGTTGCAGGAGTTATGCACATTTAATCATGATCACACACCCAAGGTTCTGTTCTTCATGTTACCTGTTTAATTATACTTTCTTTTCAAGACTGCTTCCAACATATTATTGTTAATCTTTTCATGGCTATATCTTCATATCTCACGTTTATTTCTTTCCTGTTAAAATAGGCTAGAAAACCCTACACTATAACAAAATAGAAGGAGAAATGGACTGAGGAAGAGCATTAGAGGTTTCTTGAAGCTTTAAGGTTGTACGGTTGTGGTTGTCACCAAATAGAAGGTAAGTGCACAATGAGTTGAACTGATTTACTTATCTTTGCCATGTTCACTATGGTTTGAACAATTTAGAAAATTAAGTATATCCATGTTGGCACTTGGCACTCACCTTTTAGGCCAAATAACATAGTTTTAGATAATTGAGATTATTATGTTCTTTTTGGTAATTAGACATGGTTTTTTTATCTGGTAAGCACAAGGAAAAATGGAGTTCCATATTCCTTTTTCTTCTGAAATTATACTTGTGTTATTACTGCTTTCAACCTTCTTTGCTAAAATGCAACACCAAACATTGATATTGTATTATACTAGGACTTTGACTGTCCAGCTAGCCCTTTGTTTACAATGATTGGACAGCCAGACAAGGTTGATAGTGTTAACAAAAAGCAAAAACCTGAATATCAATTTATGAAATCTCAAATAACCAACGTGGATACCATAATTGAAGCAATGTTTTGTTTTGGCTTCCTAACGAACTCGACCTCCCTTTACCCTCATGATTCAATGGTTGTAATTTCCCTTTGGCTTAAAAGAAACCAAGCCAGTTCCTGCAATTTGCATTTTGTCACAAATCTCATTAGATGTACAATTTTGCATTTGCATTCAATGGAATTTTATGTTTCAAAGTGTAGAAATTTCAAGAATCCCATCAGTTTTATCTCTAAAATGTTTGTAATTTCTCATTTTTTATTGATCTGCTCTCAATCTTTTATACTATTTGGATAAATTTTGAGTTTTAGTTAAACTGTTTAAGGCCATTTATTTCTGGTTATGGTGTTTTTAAGTAGTATATTTTTGTGACTTGGGGCTCTTTTTTCTTTAAGGCCATTTATGTTTTTGTTTAAGGCCATTGATCTACTCTATGTTGACTTGGGGCTCTTTTTTCTTTGGCAATCAAGTTAAAGAAGTATTAATAAACTAGAAACGACAAAATGTTACTATCGGATCAAGAACTACAATATAAAGCCTATGTAGAGAAGAAGAATATGCCTACTTTGCAACTGCTCAAATTGTATTATAGTTAGTTGAGTAAAGAAATTACCACATAACTTCATAAGGGTGAAGACTGTAGCAGCAAAAAAGAAGACCATTGAAATTGCAGCCCAAAAGTGCTGCAAATTGAAATAAGAGCTAATTAACAGTCAATTCTATAAAAACCTAACAGGCTTACTTCCTAATAACAGTAAATATTTTATTACAAGAACCAAGTTTCTCAAAGGCTAGAACACCGAAAATATTCTTATACATTCTCAAATAAAGACTTACCTTCTATTGTACAGAATTGAGCTATTAATATTATTTTTGTTTAATTGCCCTTTTTTTGTATGAAAAGCACTAAAAATTGTTGGAAGAATAAGGGATTAATTCAAAAATATGGTACTTTATGAGTTTAACTAGAAACAAAGAGTAATTTAAGGGATTGATTAGACAAAGTACTCTAAGAGTATGTCTTAATTCTTTCTTTGTCAATATGAGAAAAATAATAACAGCAAAGGCACGAAAGTATTGCAAGCTCCAATCTTTTACTAGTTCGTATACTCATGAGGAGCCTTCTACAATTTTTTTATAATTTTAAATTTTCTATAACATTTTTTTAATAAATTTTGTTTATGATTTTTAAAAATAAATTTTAAATTTTAAAATGGCTTAATTAATTTTGTTCTATTGGGTACTATAGTTTGTGATGAATATGTCTTGAATTATGCCTTTTTTTTTTGTTATTATTAAAAGTTGGGGTTAGTTAGTTAACTCCATTCCCTTTAGTCATAGTAACTTGAGTCATTGCTTGAGAAACTTTCACATATGTATGTATGCACTTTAGTCATGGTAACTTTAGTCATATATGTGATATTATAAAAGTTTGCATCTTTTTTGTAGTGATCAAATATTTGTGTGGCATTATTTTGTGTAAATGGATCGTAATCAAGATTAAAATACAATTGTCGGAGTCGTGGCTTCAGTTTTAGCTTTTCGGGCTCTCTGGATTAAAAAATTAAAAACTAGGAAGGAAATTGCTTCTCACCCTCGTGTGAATCGAGATTATGAAAGAGAAAATTATATTAATAGTATTTTATATAGTGGTGACCAGCATTGTATTGATGTGATAAGGATGAGATCGATAGCCTTTTTTAATTTGTGTGATATTTTTAGTAAGAATAATTTGTTACAGTCAACTAAATCGGTGAATATTAGGGAGCAAGTAGTTATATTTTTACATATAATTGGTCATAATGTAAGGTTTCGAGTGATTGGATCTAGATTCGTTACTTTAAAGCTGTATTGAGAGCTATTTTGAAATTGTATAAGCTAGTCATTAGATTACCTGATAAGTCAACTCCTAGTGAAATTAGAAACAATCCAAAGTTTTATCCTTATTTTAAAGATTGTATTAGAGCATTAGATGGAACTCATGTTCGTGCATCCATTTCACTTAGCATTCAAGGAAGATTTCGTAGCTGTAAAAGGGGGATGACACAAAATGTATTGGCTGCCATTACATTTGATTTGAAATTTTCGTATGTTCTAACTGGTTGGGAAAGTAGTGCACATGATTCTCGTATTTTAAGTGATGCATTTTCACGCCCAAGAGGATTAAGAATTTCGGAAGGTAAGAATTATAAATCATTAAATACCAAATATTTCTAGTACGCTCATAATTTATTAGTAATAATTATGTTTTGTAAAATTGTAGGTAAATATTATCTTGCTGATGCTGGATATGACATCCGAAATGGATATATTACCCCATATCGTGGTGTCCGATATCATTTAAAAGAGTTTAGTGCTGAGGGGCCTGAAAATAGAAAGGAACTATTTAATCTTCGTCATTCATCATTGTGAATCACTATTGAACGTGTTTTTGGAATTTTGAAGAAACGGTTTTGTGTATTAGATGCTGAACCATTTTGGAATTTTCAAACTCAAGTAGATATAGTTTTGGCTTGTTGTATCATTCATAATCATATAATGGGAGTTGATCCTAGTGATTTACTTAATCAAGGATTATACGAGGAGTCTGAATCTGGTTTGATAATACCAACTCTTACGGAGCGAGAAGAATGAGAAGAAGCAAGAGAATGGTCTGCTAAGAGAGATGAAATTGCAGAAACTATGTGGATTGATTATATGGCTAGAAATATTAGATAGGTTTAGGACTTAGGGTTATTATTTCTATGTTATATATGTTTTAGTATTTTTTTTTTTTGTTAATGGTGGTTGGATAATGATATTGAAATTTTAGTTTGTTGGATTTTGAAATTATTATGTCTTGAATTTGTTAGATATTGAATTTATTATGTTTAAGCTTGTTGGATATTGAAATGATTGACAATGAAAATTATTAATGTAGAATGGGTTAAGGCAACAAAGAAGGGACCTCCAAGCAATTCAGGTGGACAAAACCGATGAAACATCTTTTTCTTGAAATTCTAGCAGAGGAGGCCCAGAAAGGAAATAAGCTTCTAACACTTTTAAAACAGTTTCTATTAATCGAGTTGCCGAAGCTATTTCTGAAAGATTTCAAGTCCAATGCGATGCGAAGCATGTGGAAAATCTTTTGAGGACTGTAAAAAATCAATGGGAGATTA
The DNA here is from genome assembly GCA_025698475.1 of Gossypium anomalum. NCBI lineage: Eukaryota > Viridiplantae > Streptophyta > Magnoliopsida > Malvales > Malvaceae > Gossypium > Gossypium anomalum. Next base: position 5,609,176 of record CM046957.1, on the reverse strand, counting down.
TATGTACAATTCGGGGTGAAAGTGGTTTTGGATGGGATGATAACATGAAAATGATCACATGTGATAGAGCGACATATGATGCAGCAGTGATGGTAATATATGCATATATATGTTAAGTATATTTCAATTATTTTTTACTTGTTATTCTAATTATGTATAATATCCAATAGGTACACAAGAAGCATGAACCATTTTTGAATAAAAATATTGATCATTATGATGAAATGGCTTTGGTTGTTGGCAAAGATATGGCAATAGAGAGTTTTGCCAGAACATTTGCTGACATAGATTTGGATGATGGTAACCAAGATTCAGTGCCTATAGACTACGGCAATGAAGAGACTGGAGAGGTAAGAACAAAAGTATCTTCATCTGGCACATCCAAACGTAAAAGAAAAAATGCTCAGGAAAGTGTCGTTGATGAACAAATTAAATTTGTGGGTGAACAACTTGGCAAAATTGTTAATGCTTTGGAACAATTTACTGCGGATAAGACACCACATCTTTACGAAGAAGTGATGTCGATGGAGGTAGAAGGATTTGATGATGACTTCCTGTGTTCTGTGTTTGATTATCTAGTGAGTCATGAATCCGAGGCCAAAACTTTTTTAGTTAAAAGTAAGAAGCATAGAAAAATTTGGCTTCAAAAATTTTCTCAAGGTTGAAGATATTAATACTTTTAATGTGGTATAATATTAGTTATGCACTTGGACAATTTTGTTGTTATCATGTGGTGTACTAAAATTATGCATTTGGATAATATTATTAATTTCTAATATTAATTGTGGTTTGGAAGCTAATTTATAATTATTCAATCCTTGTTTAATTTTTTTATAACACAATTAGAAATAATTTATTTGACTTTGGTTGTTTTTAATTTATTATATATTTTAATTTATTTATTTATTTATAAATAAATCATTGCAATATATGTTAAAATAATTTAAAATATAAATTTATTAATATATGTAAAAACAGCTTTTCCGGAAAATATTTTCAGGGAATCTGCCAAACAACAGAAAATATTTTAAACAGATTCATCCAAACACCAGAAAAGCAAATCATTTTCCAGAAATCATTTTCCAGAAATCATTTTACTGACAAACAAACGGAGCCTAAATGAATTAGTTATTACGTTGAGTTGCAACTTAGAGGAACAACTTAAAATTAAAATAGTAAACAATGAATACAAGGAATTTTTTATGTAATTCATATCCAATCAGTAGTAGTTGATTTCACAGTGCAATAGATGATTTAAGTTTAACCTCACTCATGCTCGTTGCAATCTCTTTCCCATATAATCAGGGGCGAAGTTAGAAAAATTATTTAGGGGAGCGAAATTAAATTGTAATTTTTAATAGTCTATATCTTTATAAAAGTTAAAGGATTAAATCAAACATTTATCATTTTTAGGGGGTCAAAGTGCAATTTTATCTTTACTAATGTTAAATTTTATAATTTTTAAAGGACTTAAATGGATAATTTTCTATTTTAGGGGGTTGGGCCCGTGCCAGCCCTTTAAATACGCCATTGCATACAATTACAATGAAAGAACTCTTCCTACTAAGACTTTCCCAATAAAAATTTAGGGCTTCTTTAGCCATACTTTTGAAATGTGTTGTGGAAAAATACTTTTGAGAAGTACTTTTAAAAAGTTTAGTTTAAAATTTGAGTGTTTAGCATTACTGTCAAAAAGTACTTTTGAGAAATAAAATATTTATTTTAGGCATGTTATTACCAAGCAACAAATATACATTTAAATAATGTTCAAACTAGTTAATATTATTATATTTTAATAAGAATATAAAAAAATTATAAACTATATTTTAATTAATATTTTAGTATATGAAATATAAATTTTAAATATTTTTAAGTAATAAATTTTAATTATTTATAAAATTTAATTAGAATATATAAACTATATTTTAAATATTTAAATATAACCATTAAATATTTGTAATTAGATATTAACACATTTGTATTATTTCAGAAAATATTTTTTTATTTGATGATTTTAACACGTTTGTAATTAAGCACCAAAAAAAAAAAGAAGAGAAAGTACTATGTTATCGGAGGGGTAAAAAAGTAATTAAGCACCAAAAATATTTTTGGGAGAGAAAAAGCGTTATTCTTTTCAAAAGTGCTTTTCAATTTTGAAAAGCCAAAAATATCAGTTAAAAATAATTTGTTTAGCATAGTTTTTCTTTCAAAAGTATTTTTGGAAGTAAAAATACTTTTTTTTAAGTATAAATTAGTAACACAGTTTAAATGTAGTCACGAAATATTGTTAATATGATGAGAATAAAAATGTAGAATTCCGCGGAAGTAAACCGCATATTATGTAACAATAGAAAGATATTTTGCATAATTCTTCTCAAGTAAATTTGATAATTAAGGAAAGATAATCGCACTTGCCTAAGTTTCTTTGTCAGTAAGTCTTCTTTTGCTCAATCATGTATAATATTAAAAAGTCCAAAGCAAACCAACAAAAAAGAGACTGGCAAAGAACATTCCAAGTTTACCCAGTCCCAATTTGGCAAGTCCATCACCTAAGCCATTAGCCTCCCTTCGTGTATGAATGAAACTGACTATGAAACACATCTATGTCAAAAAATACATTTCAGAACTTCCAAGGACTCTGAACAGGATTGAAAATCCATTTAATAGAGTTCAAAGATTTAGTCCCAATAACAAGATGTGTATTGCCATTCCAAGGAGAAGAACAAAATGGATTCAATGCCCATAAAACACACCCCAAGCCAACCCCTCGTGATCTCTCAGTACTCCCCCTACACCAGCATAAATAGAACCTACCCTCCAAGCACCATCAACATTAAATTAAGCATTTCAACAGAAGCACTCCATTCCACCCTTCGATTGTTACTAGTCGCCAAGTTAAAGATAAAATGAGGATTACACCACCACCGTTCCTCCTGTACATCGATGTTAGGAAGAACTTTGACCCAATCCATAGACCCCAATTTGCACAAAAGAACAATCTCATCAACAGTCCAAACTTTTCATTTAAAAACAGATTGATTGCGAGCAAGCTAAAGCGTCCAAAGCAAAGTTGCCCGAATAAGTCTTCTTTTGTAATGCTACAAAATTTGTTTAAAAGCTGCACAAAATTAGTCAAAAAAGTGCCAACAAAAACAAACTAGTCTAACTACTATTGGTAATACATATAAGTGTTAGTTGATGGCTCTTAGAGGCGCATTTTGCATAATTAACCATTGGTGTTCGCCGTCACTAATCATTTTAATTAATTAATTTCCACATGAATTAAATTTAGAAAGTGGATCCAAGTAATTTAAATTAGGGTAAATTATAAAAACAGTCTTTAGATTTACTTTAATCACTCAATTACTAATTTTTTCTGTTTAGTCACTTAATTTTTTAAAATTAAATATTTTAATCACTTTCTCGTTAATTTTCGTTAGACGAGTAACGGAAAGCTGGCATAAACCCTTTTTTATTAGCCTAATAACAAATTTAACCTTTCAATGTTTACACATTTTATCAATTTGATCTTAAATTTAAAAAAAATCACAAATTTAACCCTTAATGTTTACAAAATTTATTATTTTTAATTCTAATTCTAAAATTCAATAAATTTAAACCTTAATATAATCTAACTTAACGAAAATTTTTAAACAGTGATGTCGTAAATTAAAAAGTAAGGAGAGCTTAGAGGTTTCTTTTATGTCTTAAGCCGACTTTTTTTATTTTTTTTATTTTTTAACCTTTTGAATTCTATATAATAATAAAAGTAGAACAAAAAAACAAGGAAAAAAATGCAACATCGTTATCAGACACACAAAATTTTAAATTTTAAGCTAAAATATGTAAATAAATTAATCAATTAATACAAGATATGAAATAGTCTTGATTCCGTGACAAAATTAAAGAACTTTACCAATAAAAAAATGTATAAAATAATAATATTTGAATAGAAAAACAACAACAATTACATCATAATTCATACTCTCTCCAGGAATTGCATCCCAGCATCTATAAAAGTATAGAACAGAATGATCCTCGTGAAATTAATTGTATATAATTAATATAATAATTTAGTAATTCTTTTTCAAAAGAAAGAAAATTAATAAAAAAAAAGGGGAACATCAACGGCCAAATTTGACCGGAGGTGGCTTAGAAGAAGGGTACAGCCAGTGATAGCGACAGTAAATGGTCAACAGATTCGGAAAGTCGAACGAGACGTCGCCGTTCACGACAAATTACTGTTCAGAAAATGACCGACAATGACACCAACCTTTCACCAATCTTCTTTTTCACATGTAATATTATACTAAAACATGGATAAATTATGTAAAAATATTGATTTAAAAATATAATTAAGTGATTAGAAGAGAGATTGGACGCGTTTTCATTCAATGGTTGAATTGTCAACGACCATTAAAAAACGGTTAATTTTTTTCCAATTCTCTCAAGAATTTAGTTTTGAATTTTTAATTAAAATTCCCTTAAGTTCTTCTTGATTTAATTCTATTCTTTTATTCGTTTTAATTTATTTTTGAAATGACAAATACTCTTATTCGTTTCGATGACAGTCACATTTTCGCGATTCAATTGCAAATGGTAAGAAAATATTTTTAATTTTTAAAATTTTATTTATATTCATTATTAAGTTGTCAAAAAGATTATTATTATTATTATTATTTATAATCAGGTCAAAGATTGGATTTTGGAGACATTTATACACAATCTATCTACGAGGCCATCGCGTATGATTGAACCTTGTCGAAACTATTTCTTTTATTAAAAGAAAAGCGGGAATCGACTTAAAAAATGCGGAGTCGCCACCGATCTTTTTGTTTTGGTGTGATCGGATCACCTAAGAATTTGGTTATCTTAACAAAACATTTTCGGTTTACTAAAACACCGATTATGGTCTGCGAAAATTTTAGAAAACAGGCTCGGGAGTCGGTTATGTATGAGGAAGGGTTAGCACCCTCACTACGCCCAAAATTGGTACCAAATCGATTAAATACTGTCCTTTTGTCTAAATTTAAAGTTTTTGAAATGTGGTTCCTTTTATAACATTCGAGTAATCCGAATTGGTTGCCAAAATTTCTTGTTTCGATGTCCGAAAGTATATAATTTGAGAATTACAGAAGGATACTCAACTATTTAGTCCAACGAAAAAATTGAAACCCAGCACAGTAGGGTACGATTCCTCGAATTTCCAAATATTGACCATTACCTCACTTCATAAAATACGTGTAAAAAAATTTCGAGGAGATATTCCATTATTTTGGACAAATGAAAAAGCGCAGCCCAGCACGATAGGACTCGATTCTCAAATCGCCAAACGTTGAACATCGTCCTCGTTTTTAAGTATTTGTTTTTAAAACATGAGTGAGAAAGTAAAGGAATGTTTGATCATTTTGAGCAAACCAGAAGCCACAACCCAATACGATAGGGCATGATTATTGAATTGTCAAACGCCAAATATTGCCTTCGTTTTTTTTTTTAAAAATTTAAAAAAATATGAATGGAATTTTGAAGGGAAGCCCGATCATTTTGAGCAAACGCAAAATCGCAACCCAACACGTTTGGGCACGATTCCACGAATTGCTAAATATTGAACCTCGTCTTTGTTTTGAAGAATTTTTGAATGAATGATTATAAAGCTAGTTTAAGACGTATTAATTGGATTTGAAATAAGACGAAATTAATCATAAATTTGGATTTGATAAAACCACATTTCAAAAATCAAGTAGAAAACGATGAATGGGAGGATAGGCATATATGAAATACAATGTTTGATAAGAGAGAATATTAATCAACTAGCAGAATAAACAATTAAACATAATTAATCTAAAAATCATAATCTAATTTCAATTGCGCATGAAGAATAATTGACGTATCAATAAGATGAGTTCCGTGTAATGATAATGTATACGCTATAATATAAAACAACCAACTAAATACGAGCAAGAGCAAAGTAGAATTTAGAAGTAAAAGTGATATAAGATCGATCAACTCATGATATATAAGTTGACAAGTTAAAATAAAACTAGGGATATATAACTATAGAAATAGGTATTATAGGATAAAAGTTTGAATCAAATTGCATGTAATATATTTTAAACACAAATTTACTTAAAAGTTGACAAAGTCTATGACGATTTAAATAATATATGATAAGAAAGAATAGTAGAGACGCATGGCAAGGCATAATACAAAATAGATTTATAAAACATGTGTACATATAAGTTTATTGTAAAAAGATCATGAGGTTACTAATGTACATATAAATTTTCAAAATAATCTAAAAAACTGTACATATCTTTATATTAAAGCTCTTAAAATAATGGACCATATATATATATATATACGTATATAAGATAATGAGTAAATAAAGTATTTTAAAGTAAGTAATGTATAAAAAGTTCAAAATAAATGACAACAAAAGGAATCTAAAACGATTAATGTATGAGATGATATAAAATAATATATACGAAATTTTAAAATACGTATTATATATAAAATAATAAAAGGTATGTAAAAACCCCAAAATAATAATATTTATAGTGGTGAAAAGTAAACAATATATGAAAAAGAACTTTAAAATAAATAATATATAAGAGAACTTTGACATAAGTAATATTTATGAAGAAAACTTTAAAATCAATAATATATGAAATAATTTGAGGTATATAATACATACGAAAAATTTAAAATACATATCATGCAAAAGCTTAAAATAAACATATATATAAAACGAAAAGAATAAGTAATATATATAAAACAATTTAAAATAATATGTAACAAAATCATTTAAAGTAATTAATATGCATATGTACATGTATATATACTGGTATTAGGTTAAATTTCACATAACTCTTTGAACATAAAAGATTTTAAATAAATAAATTGTAAAAAACATATACGTAATGGAAGTATAAAATAACAAATTGGAATCATGCAAAATTAATAAAGCAATCTAAGATAATATGCTGGAAAGTGGATAACAAATAGATTTCAAAGAATTATAAAGAATAATGCAAAGGGAACATAAGCCGAAAATAAAAAAAAATAAAAGATAAAAATATAATGGTAGTAACAACTCAATCGAAATAAAAATAGAACCAAAGAGACAATTTGTAAATAAATAAAGTAGCAAAATGGACTAAAGATTAAAACACAACACGCGCCAACATCCAAGGGTTTAAAGAGAAAATAATCCCAATCCAAAAACGCAGTGTACAGGTATGGACCAAGTCGGATTAACGCATGAACTTTGGGGAAAGATTAAAAAAAAGAAAAAAATCTGGAGCCGACTTAATTAAACACCATCACAAAAGGGAAGGATTAATAGCGCAAATAACCCTCAAAGACCCAGAACACGCGGATCTGGTCGCGTCTGGTCGGGTCATCGGGTTTGCCTACTGAACGACGTCGTTTTTAAACCATTTAGATTGGTTGAAACGGTGTCGTTTTTGTTTGCTTAAAAGGGCTACATCAAGCCTTCATTCAGCCGAATCCCTTATGCCTTCCCCAGCCCCTCTTTCTTTCAACTAACAAACCCTAAATCCTTTCTTTCATACACCGATCTACCACCACAAATGAAGGCCAATAGTTTCAGACTTCGAGGGGTGTTTTTTAGCCTTGCGATTCCTTTTAGGCTTCGACTTTAGCGAAGTGAAGAGGAACCAGAGGCCGATTCGCCAGGTATGATTTCTTCCCTTTTGTGTTCTATTATGCTAAAATTACATGCTAAATCTAAGAAAGAAACAGATAGAATAGATTCAAAAAAGAAAAGAACAGAAGCACTCGACAATCACCTTTTGATTTTTGACTTTCTTCTTTTTTTTGTGTATTTCCAATCGTGTTTGCGTTTTTTTTTTTGTATTTCGAATCGTCCCCGATTACATTACAGATTCTGGCTCTTATAGCCTCTAAAGCACTGTGTATTTGCTGCTGTTAGTACCTTATCTCTGCTTCTCTGCTTTTGTTTCTGGATTGTTTTGCAGGTTAAGGAAGGTCAACGGGCGAAAGACTCTATTTCGGTGCAAAACGACATATGGGTGCCGAGCCTCGGGCGTTGAACACGCCGACGAAGCACGTGGGAGAGGAGGGAAGGCACGGCGCTAGGGTTAGCTAGGGCTTCGGTTAGCTGCACCTTGATTTGCTCTTTGGGCCTATCGGGCCAAGTGAATTAAAGGTATTTGGCCTGTTTGTAAAATGGGGATTTGGGCCATCAAGGTTTTTTTTGTAAATGGACTGCTGAAATTTAGGATTTAATAATTTAGGATTTTTAATTTTTGGTTTGGATTTGGGCTGGGCAAAATGGGCCTGTCACAAACCTTATTTGGAAGTGGCGGGATTCTTGCACGTGTCTCTTATATTGAGGGGTGTAAATTGGACCCACACACTTATTAGCATGTTGGTAGAAAGATGGAGACCCAAGACATACATATTTCATCTTCCATGCAATGAGTGTGCAATCACACTCAAGGACGTTCAATTATAGCTCGGTTTACCAATGAATGAGTCAGTCGTTACAGGATCAGTGGTCGCTGATGATTGTAGCGACATTTGCAAGCAACTGTTAGGCAATGTTGCAAGAAAATTTCCAAATTTCCATGGGAGTTCAAGTCCCCTTAAAAAAGAATAACACGCCCAAACATACATCTTGAGGTTAATCAGAGGAGTTTTAATGCCCAATAAATCTCGAACTCTTTTACATTTAAGGTGGCTACTACAACTCGTCGACTTGAAAGAATGTAGTCAGCTAAGTTCGGGGTCAGTCGTGTTGGCAACGCTGTACCAAGATATGTTTCGGGTGACGCAACCAAAAAAAGTTAAAATTGGTGGTTGTGTACTCTTTCTGCAGTCATAGGCATGGTTTCGAGTACCATTTTTACATTCGTGAGCCAACTACCCTTATACTTTCCCACTCGTAACAAGGTAAAATTAATTCTATAATATAGCTATCATAATATTATTTAATTAGGCCAATTTTTGAAAATAATATTATTTGAATAAGTGGAACTATAGCTCGAGTTATATGGGACTACTAGAGGAGCTCGAAGATGTTCGGCTACTGTTAGATCAACGATCGAAAGACGAGGTTAGTATTTTAAAATATTTAATTATGTAATATTTATGTAAGGATATAAAAATTAATATTAAGTAGAGAATAAACTTTATTATTTCGTACTAAAGTTTGAATAGATGCCATACTCTAATTCGAGAATTCGACAATGCATCTCATCTGAATTATTGGTCAATCCTAATATTTGGAACGCGAAGGTGCCATTGATAGTTTATGCCACGGTGAAGATGCATTCAATCTGATTGATTGATGCGGCTATTCGGGTTTAAGCAAACTATTCTGTCGCCACCTTAAGACATCGGAGCACTACACAAGGTCGACTTGTGGGGGAGAACCGACAAATATTGGCCTAAATTCCACGAGTAATATATCAACATTTGGGAGCATAGGTATGCTTTCTTACCTATTCTCAAAATAATTGTTGCTTAGGAATTGGTGACCACTCCAAAGTATATGACATGGTTTAGACACCACGACAAGTCATATCTATTGCCAAAAAAGGTAAAGGGAAGGTAACATCGTCCAAGGAGGCACAATGACCGTATCGAAATCCAAGGCTGGAGTAAGTGTCGAGATGGGTCTATCATCAGCTTCAATCCAAAGAGGAACCAATGGCTACACCACCTCCTAGTCAGTATGGCTCAACTTATTCTGGTATTTTCACTAACCCTACATATTTTTACAGAAGCACTACACTAGTACGTCTGAGAATAATACCCCGAGATTCCCATGGTTCTGGAAACTTTTCAAGGGGTGGAAATTGGGAGGGGAAAATTCCCCGCTGGGGGCGCGGTTTCAATGCATCTTTTTGTAACGTCAGTGAAAGATGCATCTTTGATTAATCAAAGCACGTTTTTTCCCTCTTTCAGTTGTTCCCCATCCAGTTGCCTATATAAATGGGGCTTTTGCTCCCTCAACTCCATCAACTCTTTCGGCCACCTCCCATCATCCCTAAAAACTACTCTACACCATTGTTTATATTTTACTTTCAAGTGTTTAAATTTTTCGACAAACAGATTTATTTCTATTTGAGGGAGCTAGTGTGCTAGTTTTAAGGTGTGCTTGAGTTCACGATGATGCAGTGGTGCTCCTAGACCCACATATTTCATTTACTATATTAGGACAGAACCATTGCATTAAAAGCCCATCGCATTGCAACTCAGGCATCGAGTTTATGATGCTTATACAATCACAAGTTATAGTCTAACTATGAGTCCTAATTGCCTGACATTAACGTCCGGTCACGGCTTGGAGTGTGACTCTTGAGCCCCTTGATGGTGGTTATGTGGTCACGGGTTCAAGTTCTGCCTCACCAGAAAAGGATGCTTTGTAAAATCAATACATAAGTTTGAGATCATAAACGTAGGGAAAAACAGAGGGGCTTTCTAGTATAATGCAATTATCCTTTTTCTATATCACCACTAGAGGCAGTATCGTCACCTTCCCTCTTATCCAAAATTGGTGACGAAGTTGGGGGTAAGTGCATTATCCAGGGGCGAGTGACTGTCGAGTTGGACAAAAGCTGGAGGTCATTTCGGGTCGATAGCGCTTTGTTGCGATTAAATAACTGATTAATAACTAGAAACATTGTCACCCTGACTCGACCTCCAGCTACAGTTGCCATCCTGACTCGACCTTTAGCTTCTCTCTACATCCATTGTCGTTCCCCCCACCTAATAATGCTCTGGTATCCAAATTTGTCACTGTTTTTGACAATAGGAAAGTTACGGATCCTGCTTAAGTAAACTTAGTGAGAAGTTAAGGCTCAATCGGTCTAGAACACAACCTAGAAGTGCAAGTAAACAAATTCAACTACGAGCAAGGTGGTCAATACTACCAAAATCAATATTACAACCAATATTAGTATGAAACAACCAATATTGTAACACCCCTAGCCCATATCTGTCGCTGGAACAGGGTTACAGAGTATTACCGAAATATACAGATCAATTATAGACATTTTCATATCAAAAAACAATCATATACAATCATAATGTCCCTTATATGAGTCCTCGAGACCCAAATTATGCATTAGAAAACAGTCGGGACTAAACAGTGAACTCAAAGAATTTTTAGCAAAATATCAAAAGTTTTCTTAGGTGCAGAAACACGCCCGTGTGGCTAAGCTGTGTGGCTAGGCCGTGTGGCTCACACTGTAACAGCCTGATTTAGACCCTAGTCAGAACAGTAGTTTCGGGACCATAAATCTGAGCTCGTAAAATTATTTTAAAATTATTTTTGGTGTTTAGAATATATTAATTGCTATGTGTGAAAGTTTCGTGAAATAACTTTAGCGTTTGAATGCGTAATTATGAAAAAGGACCTAATTGCATAAAATGCAAAAGTTGCATGCTATTTGTTAAAGGTGCTATTTGACCTTGGCTTTTAAAGTGGAGGTCCTTGCATGTCAATTTGACTATTGGTAGTGGAGTTGGACATATATGGGCATATAGTAGGTGAATTTATAATGTAATATACTAAGGGTAAAAAGGTAAATTGAATATTAAAAGTTAATTAAATAAAATAAAACATGTAAATGCATGCATTTCCATCTCTTTTTGCCGAAATTGAAGAGGAGAATTGCCATTGTTATAGCTTCAAAGTTCGGCTAGGTCTTTGGTGTGCATGTAAGTCTATTTTGTCTCGGTTTTTAATAATTTCTACATTTTTGTGATCGTTGCTTCATGTTCTAGCTAGCTCGTGTCTTAATTTTTGAGAGTGTTCATGAGTTTGTGAAATGCCATCGATGAGTGTTTGAGTTCTCGAACGTTTGATGATGAAAAATGAAAGCTTGGTGTTTAATATACAAGTTTTGTTAAGTGATTTTTGGTAAAAATACCTAGTATGGATTAAATTGGGAATTGTTAAAAATGTGTGGTTGAAATGTGAAATAAATGAAAGTTTTAGGCTGCTAGGGAGCTATATGAAATTTGGCTAGCATTAAATTGGAAATAAATTGTGTAATTTGTGTTTTGATGAAATGAGGACTAAATTATAAGAAATGTGAAACTTTAGGGGCTAAAGTGCAAAACACCCATTTATGTGTTCTTGAGTGAATTTAAATGAATAAGTTATTAAATGAGTTAATTTTGATTGGAATTAGATCAAGAACAAAAGAAATTGGATTTAGATCGGGGGAAATCGAAAGTTATCAAGTAGTCGACCTGATTCGTCTATTCTGACAACTAGGTAAGTTCATATGCAAATAAATATCATTACATTGAAATGTTTATGTTATTTTGTCATTGAATTGCCATGAATGTTGAATGATTGCACACGAGCAACAATCGACAAAGTTGCGACATCCGAAAACCTCGTACGAACCTTAGGAATAGTATTGGATACAAATGTCATGACATTAGGTTATCAAGATATGTTTACATGTAAGACCCTGTGTGGGACAGTGGCATTGTATTGTGATTACGTATAAGACCATGTGTGGGACATCGGCATCGTTAATCGATTTCGTGTAAGACCCTGTGTGGAACAGTGGCATCGATAAGTGATAACATATAAGACCATATTGAGGATATGGCATTGTACGAGTTATAAGTGATTACCGAGTATCCTTAATGATTCAAATGGTTCAACAGGCAAAGTTAAGTCAGGAAAGAAAGTGTAAGTGAATCAAGTGACTTAGCTACGTACGAAACTCATTTGAGTATTGAAACAGAAAGTATTGGATGGATTTAATTATAGAATTGAAAATGTATATCATGAAGTAGGTTTGTAAATTTGTTTATACATTTATATGTGCTCATGTATAACTTGTTAAATTGATGAGAAAGATACTGATGCATGAGATGACTTAATTGTATATGGCTTACTAAGCTTTTAAAGTTGTGTTTATTTTTCACTATTTTGTTGATCATTGAAGCTAACTCGGATTTAGGGATCGTCTAGAAGAGTCATCGTACTATCAATCAATATTTTGGTACTCTTGAAGTTATGTATATATTGGTATATGGCATCTATAGGCTAGTGTCATAATGGTATATTTTGGCTTGTAAATGAAGTGTATTTATGATCATTTTAATTGGCTTTAAATGGTGAGTTTGACTCATGTTATGTGATGCATATATAATGCCTAGGTGATGGCTTATTTTGCTAAGTGATTTAGTTGTTGGTTTAGGAGGTCATGAAGCATGTTTTAGTTGATGATAGGAATGAGGTTGTTTGATAGCCTACTTCATGATTTTAAATGTGCCATGTTAATGGCTAGTGAATATGTGCTTGTGTGTATAAATTGAGGGTGGCAAGTTGGCTTGGAAAATAGCCTTGAGTTGTCCACACCCGTGTGTCTAGACCGTGTGTGACACACAACCTGCACCACAAGCGTGTGCCCTGGCCGTGTGAAGTCTGCATCTTAATTTTGGAATTTTATTTGTCACATGAGCTGAGGACACGGGCGTGTGCCTTGGCCGTGTGCCCCTTATTTGATTGCTGACATCACAAAAACAAATATAAGCTAGTTTTGGCACGGCCGAACACACAGCCTGAACATGGGCGTGTGCAAGGCACACGGGCTGGACACATAGACGTGTGGTCTGGCCGTGTGAGGAAGTCAGTATGTATGCCCTATATTCACACGGCCTGAGACACGGGCGTGTCTCTTGACCGTGTGAGTGACAAGGGTTGGGCACACGGGCGTGTGACACATGCAGTGAGGAAAATTTTCTAAGTTTTGTAAAGTTTTCTCAAGTTATCGGTTTAGTCTTGAACCTCTTTTAAGCTTGTTTTAAGGTACCATAGAACCTTATAAGGGACAATATGGATGAATGTATAAAAGTTTTAATTTGTATTGATAAATTTTAATTTATACATATTTTTATCCCTCGCTTAACACGTTCATGAATGATTTCCCCTTAGATTTTGTGAATTTGATGCTCCTAATCATTTAATTTAAAGTTTTATACTTAGATGAGCATAGGAGGACAAAAAAACGAGAAACGGGCCAAAAACAGAGAAAACGGGCTGACAAGGGAAAACAACACGGCCTAGACTTCCTTACACGGGCAGAACACACACTCGTGCTAATCTAACAAGCTCGACCACGGCCCAAATCAACCTTAGCACGAGCGTATTGATATCTCAGCCTCGAGCCTGAAGTAATTGCACACGGTCGTGTCACACGGGCGTATCTCTGTCGAACCCTAGCTAAGTTCTATTCAGAAAAAGGCAAGTTTGAGGGCTTTTAGGCATTCAAAAGCCTATTTAAACACTCTAGAGGAAAACTAAAAAGAGGAGGAGAATAGGGAGTAAGGAATTACTCTAAAGAAGCCGATTGATCCATCTCAGAAGCCAGATTCATCATCATCAAGGCTGAAGATCTCTCCTCAATTTCCCTTCAGGAGTTTTGGGTTTTCTTTATGTTTTGTATTCTTTATTATCCTGAGATGTTTTCTTATTTAGTTATGAACTAAAACCCCTAAATACCTAAGGGGATGAAACCTAAAGACGAATCTTGTTATTATTTTCTAAATCGTATGATAAATATTTGACTTGTTCTTAATTATGTGTTCTTAATTCTTGTTTTGGTATTTCAGGATATCACTTCAAGTTAATGCTCTTAGTTGGAGGATGAATAGTCCCTGGCTAAGAGTGACTTTGTCATAATTAAGCGGAGTTGATTGCGTGCCTAGAGATAGGGTGACAAGATTTTGCCGGATTAGGGTGAAACCTAATAAGGGAATCCAAAGATCGAGTTAATGTAACCCTGGGGTGTTAATTAGAGAAAAGTCTCGGTTATTCAACCTAGGGATTAGATGTTATTAGTCTTGAATAGGGATAATAACATAACTTAGGGATTTCTACGGAACAAGTTAAATGAATAAATCATCCAGTTCGGAGCCAAAATAACAAGTAAAGTCTAGGTAGATTTTTCCTTAGGTATTATCCTAAATCAATCGTTTTTCCCAAAAGTGATTTCCCAATTCTATTTTCTGCAACTTCTTAGTTTAATTAATTAGTTAGTTAAAACAAACCCCTTATTTCTTAAGCTAGATAATAAAAAGACAGTCATTACTAGTACTTTTAGTCCTTTAGGTTCGACAACCAGTCTTGCTAAAGCTATACCATTGTTCGATAGGTACACTTGCCTACATCGTGGTAATAGTTAGTCTCAAGAACATTTAATTATAAATTTATAAAACTTATCACGGAAAATCACGATCAAGCATGCAAGTTTATGTTATGAAATGTGACTGAATGATTCGATGTAAGCCTGGTAAAGCCTCGTACCCTATTCCAGTGTCGTTTATGGGTATGGGGTGCTACATACACGGTCAAGAGACACACTCGTATCGCAGGCCGTGTGGGTATTCGAAATAGGGGCACACGGCTGTGTCCTAGCCCGTGTCCAATTTAGTGTGCTCACTGATTTGGGTCACACACTAAGCCACACGACCGTGTGCTAGGCCGTGTGAGCATACTAACTTGTGTTAATTAGGTGCAGGGGCCACATGGCCAAGCTACATGCCCGGGTTATAGTACACAATCACACAAGTAATAAAGTGAAAAGTAAATGTCGAGTTATAGTACCCACAGGGACTGTGTATGCAAGTTATACAAGGCATATGTATCGCCGAATACAATGCTAATTTAAACTTCAGCTACCTTAGAAGAATAAACATGCACTAATTAAGCATTGTGTCTATTAATTATAATTTCAATACAATTTAATAATTAATTCATTAGTTATTTAACAATTATATTGCAAGAATAACTTAGGCATGATTTTACTTAACCAAGCAATTTACCGATGTCTATAACAGCATAAACATCATTTTAACAATTTAAACAGGCAAAATATAATCAACCCAACACAAACTTAATTTAAGCTAAATTGATTAAAATAACCATTTCAATAGCATAAATATTCATAAACATGTTCGTCAAAACAACAACAAAAATTAAAGAAATAGGGAACAAGAAACAAATCCAGTTTTTCTCCGTGGCTTGACTAGTTGCTCTGTTCTTCGTTCTTCGTTGCCCTCGGCTATCAAGGTGGCTTATGAACACCTAATTGTTGCTCCAAAATGGGTGATAAGAGCCTCTTTCCCAAGAGAAGAAATCGACACTTGAACAAAAAGGGAAATGGGATGGAAAAAAATGGAGAGAAAAGTGAGAGAGGAGAAGAGAGAATGAGAGAATGTTGTGGGATTGAGGGATGGTTTGAATGATCAGCAAGGGGTGACTTTTATAGCTGATTGTGGCTGCTAAAAATAGCGAATTCCAGCAGCCAAAGAGCCCCCCTTATGGCCGGCCATCTACTTGGAAAAAGTTGAGATTTTCAACTTTGCTAAAAATAGCCTGGGGCAAATCTACAAAGCCACAATTAAAGGCGGGGTTTGAATGCAATTTGGAAGTCTTCCAAGGGACTTTTTGCAAGCATATTTAATCAGATAAAATGCTGATTTGGGTCAGCATATGGACAGTTCTGGGCTGCCCAATTAGTGGCTGGTTCGGTTCACTCAATATGGTTCGACCAGTGCGGTTCAACTGGACCATTTCTCCATAATTAATTAAAAATAATTTATTTAATCCAAATTAAATGGGGAATAAATTAAAATTAATCAAATTATGAATTAATACACATTTCTGGACCGTCTTAGGCTGGAAATTAATGTGTCTCGATACTTCAAGTTGCTTCTCGGTTTTGTGCTTTCAGCAGTGTCAGCCGAGCCAATTTTCGCCCTTTGCGCGAATCTGTCGAAAATAGCCAAAATTAATCAAAATTAAGTATAAAATTAACTAAAATTCACCATGTTCATATTTTTAACACAATTTAATTGTTTTATAGTATTTAATTATTTTTCGACAAGATTTCAACCGATTTTGCACGAATTTAAGTGAAAATGGGTATGAAAAAGTATATGAATTTTTGTGTTTCCAGTGCTAGGCCTTATGGATAATTTTGAGCATTCTGCTTCTCAATTTTTAAGATGTAGGAGACATACGGCCAGATCACATGCCCTTGTCCTAAGTCGTGTGTCACACACGGTAGAGACACGTGTCCGTGTCTCTGTACGTGTGGACGAAAATAGGCTATTTTCTGAGCCACATTTCTCACCCAATTTGTATTCCACCTATATCAACACTTAAACACATTTATAACCCAATACAAGTCCTTCAAATCAAGCCAAAATAAAGACTTATGCATGACATATCAATACATATGACCAAGTGTCTAAACTTACCAAAATAACCTAATACATATATATATACATCCTTGTACTAAATTTGCCAATTCAAACCAATCATTAATATACCTATATGATTTCCATCTTTCATTCATATCAAACACACATCAAACATATATAAACTCTTATATACAATTAAAATATGTCCAACACAAGCCATTCCAATTTCTAGTCACAACCAAACACATACACACCACCATTGGCCAAATTTAGCTTATACCTGCCATTATAACCCAAAATTTAGTATGTTACATATACTGAACCGAGCTGATGGATAGTGTGAGATATCTCCGCCAAGCTTCCAACCCAACGAGCTTCCGAAACACTATAAAATAGAGGAAATAAAACAGAGTAAACATTTAATGCTTAGTAAGTTCGTATAACATGGAATTTAACTTACCATTATTTCACATAGCATACAAAACATATTCCAAACAACTTGGCCAAAAGCCTAAACACATATCCTCAACAATCACGTTAGTCATGTTTTTCATATAAATATAAAGAAACATGTATGAGCTAACAAATAATCAAATTTTCAAATTCATACACTTTCCTCATCATGTATCCTTGTAATAAGTACAATTAAATCCATGTATTTTAAGTATATTTTTGTAACAATTCGTCTTGAACTTAGATTATCACATATCATAACTTTTCTCATTGAATCATTTAAATATAGATGGATACACGGGTAGTACACACAAGTACAAAACTGTAATCCGTCAATTCATATTCGGGTATGCTTATTCGAGCATATAAACGGGAAGCTCAAGAGAGCCATTAATCGGGAAGCTCATTCGAGTTGTATAACGGGAAGCTCATAAGAGCCATAATTGAGAAGTTCAAGCAAGCCAATATCGGGAAGCTCCAGAGAGCCAATTATTCGGGAATATCATGAAAGAGCCTTTAATTGAGAAGCTCTGAAGAGCCATATATCGAGTCGCTCATAAGAGTTATGGTGTGGCCACAACACATGTAGGATCACAACCAATAGAGATGCTCCGAAGAGCTATTAACGGGAAGCTCATGAGAGCTAATAACGGGACGCTCTTTCGAGTTGTGGTGTGTCTGCAACACATGCAGGATCACAACCAATTTTCGGGAACCCTGTATCCATCGAATTTCATTTAATCAAACGGGACTTAATACTTGTCGGTCATCATTGGATATGTGATTAATTTCATATACATAGAAATAATACAATTACATGCACAACATTCAATTCAAACATATACATATACAATTTAGTTACACGAACTTACCTCGATAATGTTCGTGTATGCAAAATCTACTCTGTATTTGGTCTACCCGGATCTATATGAATGAATTTAACATTAATTTAATACAATTCATAATCAAATCAATCCAATTCACATCTTAGGAAAATTTATCATTTTGTCCCTACACTTTTATTTAATTATAGGGTTTTAATCGTTCCGCTTGACTGGACGCAAAATTGCGATGGATTAGACTACTTGCTGTTTGAAATTTTGAACTGAGCAAAAGATTTCTTTTCATTACTTTTTACTCTATGCTCTAAGCCCTCAATTCTTCATTCGAAACCTACAAAGTAAGGAAGAAAATAGGAACTAAATTTGATCTAACTCTAAAAATGATAAAAATCAAATAACATATAATTAACTGGAAAAAACTATAAAATGTAATAAAACTAACCTAAATGCTAAAATTATCTCCTAAAATGCTTAAAAAACTATACTAACATAACTCTAAATATGAGAGTTATCAACGTGCTACACCAATATAACATTTTACATTATTATTTGAGCCTTTGATGCCATCAAGTGCAAAATGTTTCCCTTAACGTTATGAAAGCATGCTAAAAGCAAGTACTTAAAAGTTGTCAATGATATCTATATGTAACACCCCAAACCCGGCCTAGAAGTTTAGACCGAATTCGGAATACTACATTGATCACCGAAGTGACCGTGATAAAGTATTTATAAAAACATCCTTTATTCATTTTTCAAAAGTGTAAATATCACATATTCAAAATCAGGATAATAAAATGATTAAAACGTAAAACAAAATTCTACCACAGTGTTAATAATAATTTATTCTGTCTTAATACTGCCTGAGTCCTCCGCATACCGAGTCCAGCATCCAAAATCTCGAAATGTACCTAAAAGGGGAAACAGAAGAGGGGGTAAGCTATACGAGCTTAGTGTGAGATCAAACTAACTAGCCTCCGAAACAGAGACAGAGACAGAGACCTGAAAATAATTCAGCAGCGGAACACACTTACAGAACGATTTAACAACACAGACCATATGTAACTTTACAGTCATATGGCTCTGTTAGACACAAAATCAGAAATTCTCAGAAGTCACAACCTAGCCTAAGCCCTTTTCCAGGAACAGAATCGATTGGGCCTTAGGATATCTCACAAAGTTCCCTTAGACACGAGTGCCTTCCAAACAATTAATACAATCAGAAATCTCAGTCAACCAGACAAAAATATTTCAATCAGAAAAATGTTGCAGTCACAGAATCGGACAGATGCATATGAGTGCGAATGAGTTATAAAATAACCCACCCATCCAACCAACACACAATCTCCGTCCCCCATCAAACCTCAATAGAGCTGTAAGCTTATCCAACCAATCACTCCAAATAGGACCTAGAAAAGCCCATCCAACCTTATATCCCTTATACATTGTCCACGACCCTCAGGGAATTGGGATTATCAGAAAGTTGTAGAGTGCCATGCGGAAGACCGCGGTACAGACATGCAGTATAAACTACCGGATCAGGTATATCACGCAGCAAGGCTAGCATATGAGTTGTACTGTGTAATGCGGTAAACTACGGTACAGACGTGCAATATGACTGCCAGATCAACTATTGGTATGCACGGTAGCTAACGTACATGCGGTACAGTGCAAGGCGGTAAATCGCTATACCGTTAACAGAAATGTCCACGACCCTCAGGGTATTGGGACCGCCTATGACCCTTTTAGGTATTATTAAAGCATTCAGAATGCAGGTAACTGCTAGATCGTAAATTTCCTTTCTCTTCAACATCTTACCCAAAAGCTTTGTATGCAGATGTATGTATGTAGATGTGTGCATGCGGGTGCACCAACTCAAAACACAAATCCAGACAATCATTCAGAGCAATCACATACAACTAGTCAATCAGTCACAGAAATGTGCATACTCATAACTCGAATTCGGTTTCAACCATGACACACACTCAATCACGTTTATCACATAACCCGAAGTCAGAACAGAGTCGTAATCACCCTCAATAAGCTTAGTTGAGAGGTTAGAACAAATAGAGGTCACGATTACACTTAAATCAACCTGAAACTAAACTTGGCAAAATACGGCCACAAGCCCATGTGCTCCAGCCGTGTGGAGCACTTCAGGCAGTGTGGGGGTTCATACGTCCGTGTGAAGGGTAGCACACTGCCGTGTGACAGAAGCACATGCCCGTATGGTGCAAAGGCACAGCCATGGAAATAGGCCGTGTAAGGCACTATCCAAATCCACTAAGTTCAGAAGCAAAGTAGACACGGTCGTGTGAAGGTGTCACACGCCCTTGTGGCAATTAGACACGGTCTTGTGTCTTATAACACACACCCGTGGGAAATTTTTAGGCCCCAAATCAACTACACGGCCGTGTGTCCCAAAACACAAGCCCGTGTGGGACCTTAAAATCACCAAATCAGTCACACGGTCGTGTGGTTAGGCCATATGACCCCAAATCTCAGATCCCTAATTCCTAAACTCATACACCCGTGTGCCCTAAGAGACACACCCGTGTGGTTCCGAAAAATTCCCTAAATCGGCCACACGCCCATGTGGCCAGGCCGTGTGGCACCCATAACTAGCCTGAAACCTTAATCCCTAAATCCACACGAGTACAAGCCCGTATGGCCATCGGGGCAATCACGAAACCACCCTTGAATAGCCCCGAAAACACCACCTCGGCCACCAAACCGTCCCTCTACTTTAGTACTATCAAAAACACATCAGAAAACAGAGTATCACACTCCCTTTCAGCCATCAAAACTCTAAAACTAGAGAACCCAAGCACTCTCACAAAAAGTCGAAACAACATTTGCAAACTATAAGAACGATAGATTAGTCAGAGTTGAGTCCCACACCTGATTTTGACGATGAAGGAATGACAGAGGAGCAGAATTCGCAAAGTCCACAAGCCAGACCAAATTTGAGTATATTTAGAAAATAGCAAAAAGGTAGAAAACGAAGAAGAAGAAAAGAAAACTAAAACGTTGAAAAGAGAAGAGATAATAAAATACCAATCCCCAAAGTAAAAATAAACATCAAAATAAAAGTAGACATAAAAATGAATAAATAAATATTTAACTAAAACAAATCAAAAATTAAAAATAAAAATAAAAATAACTCGCGCACCCAAAGACTCGAACCTCAAGCCTCAAGGTTAACTAACACTCTATTTATCCACTAGACTAGCAGGCCCATTCTGACACTAAATTGCACAACTAATCACATATGTATGGCCCTTCCTGTGACCCTATCCACTGAATCCCAAAACTTTCAGGCCTAAAATTTGGGGCGTTACACCATAGGTAGATTTGATGAACTACCTCAGCAATTTGCAGATCAAAACTCAACTAACATTGATGCGTAAAAAAACCTACTATGATTTTCAATACCAGAAAAGAGGAAGGTGAAAATTTACAAGAGTATATTCTACGATTTACTACTACCACCAAAAGAATTTAGGGTTTAACAGACAATTGGGCAATTCATGCCTTCACAGTTGGAGTAACCTACAAATATCTTAAATATGTATTGGTAAAGCATCAACGAGAAAACCTATACGCTCTATATGAAAAGGAAGTTGCACAGGGATTGAAGAGTTGAGTGCTTCCATCAAATGAAAAATTTATGTGTCAATCTTTATGTTTTGGAAGAAGTTAAAAAAGCGAACGTAGTTAAGCTAAATGTTCGCTTTTAGCAAATAGATAGGGATTACAATGACAAAGTACAAAATTTAAAATTCCAGGTTGGTGATATGGTTATATGCGACATAAAAGCCAGCATCTTAATGGGGCAAAGAGGTGAGATGGTTGCAAGTTAGAAAGGACCTTACAAAGTTGTTTGGAAGATTAGTCATGGAGTGTATACGTTGGTTCACCTCAATGATCAAATTATTCCTAGGACATGGAATGTAGAGAACTTAAAGAAGTATTATTTGTAAAGCTCCCCTTTGCCTATTTATGTAAGCCCATGTATGTTATTAGAAATAGGAGAACTAGTTGTTAAAAAGTATGCCAAGTGATCTGGTAAGAATTTTCATAGTTGAAGTAGTTCTCCATCAACTCCGACCATAACTTTCTAAGGGTCTAGTGCCCCATTGAGTGTGGCCTAGCAAATACCCCAGTGTCACTCTAGTGTAGCCTTCTAAGGCTATTATATAGCATACTTTGAGCCAACATCCTCCTATAGATACCTCCTCTCAACACCAATGTAAGAAAGGCAAGAGAGAAGAGCTCTACCATATAACCTTCATTCTACTCAAACACCACCTCTAAACCTCCATCCTTAGTGGCTCTTCACACTACTTACAGTGTGAACAGGGGCGAAGCCAGAAAAATTTTTTAGGGGGGGCCGGATAAAATTGTAATTTTTTATAGTTTATATCTTTATAATTTGTAAATGATTAAATCGAATTTTTATAATTTTAGAGGGACCAAAGTGAAATTTTACCTTTACTAATTTAAAATTTTTAGAAAAATTTAAGGACCTAAAATACAATTTTACATTTTAGGGGGACCGGGGCCCATGCCAGCCCCCCCGGCTACGCCTCTGAGTGTGAATCACTACCTTTTTTTTTATCCCAACATCTTGAATAACTTAATTATTATAACAATTATCTACATGAAGTTTCATAAAAAAAATTTGATAAATTCTAAGTAATTTTGAATTGCATTACTTGATCATTTTAAATGATATATTACATCAATATGAAACTTGGTACTAATGATGCATTTTATAGTCCTTCACACAAGGGCATTGTAATTTACAATAACGATGTAAAGCTAAAATCAACCCAAAATTTAAATGCGATGTCAAAGCTCTTGAACTTCACCCAAAAATTTGATAATTACATAATAATTAAATAGCAAATCGAATTGAATGCAAACCCAATGGATTATATTTGAAATTTGGTTCAATTTAAATTAAACCTACTATAAACAGTTAACTCAACCATAGATGGGGTTAAATTAAACCTACTATAAACAGTTAACTAAACCATAGATGGGGTAATACAATGAACAATAAAATATTGTTAAAAAAAGCTATTCAGTAGTCAAAAATTAACTTGCCCCTTAAGTGAGTGGTGGAAATTTTAAGTTTTAGTCCTTTTATATAATTTATAAAATATTAAATTAGTGTATAGTAAAATTATATTTTAACCTTTTAAAAAATAATTTATTTCTTTAAAAATTATAAAATTTACAAAATTTTATTTTTGTATCCTACAAGTATACAATTTAATTTAACCCATAAAAAAATTTTCTAACTTGGAAAAAAAATATATATGATAAATAAATAGAAATTCACTATTTGGCCGCACGATATTTATGATTAAACAATTCCAACTTTCATTTCAAAGTATCTTAGCGACAACAAATAACCTCAAATGTCACCATTTATAGTGTCCTTTTCGATAAAAAAACCAACTTGACAATAAAATTTCAACTTGAAAGGGGTGGGGGGAGAATTTCCTTTTCCAACATTAGAAAGCACTACTTTTGTCTCTTTCTTTGCAGCCTAATATATATGGATAAATAAGTCATAATTTTTTACAAAATATTTTAAATGTTAAATATTGAAACTACATAGTAAATGTAATTCTATAAAATAAGTAACGTTATTACTTGATAATAGTGAAATACTCTATAAGCATCATGTATATAGAATAATAAGTTTTTATATTTTATTTTTTAAAGTATACATTTTATATATCGAATCCGATCATAACATGTTATTAAAAAAAATTAAATAAATATATAGAAATATAACTATCAATACATCAACTATTAACCTATAAATTTTTGTACCAAAAATTAAATCACATCATTATATTTGAATTTTTCATGAAAATAATAATATTGGTGTTATATACAACTGGCAAACACAAGAAGAAAAAAAAATTGTATCTGTCATAGGGCAAAAACAGAAGGAAGCTGCTTTGGATTCTTCTTTTAAGAACAAACTAGGATTACAACAAACAAATTATTGTACAAGTCTTGGTACATATATGTCTATAATTAATTTAGTATGGTATTTTTGCCGGTTGTTACATTTACTATTTCCAACACTCAAATTAGCTGTTTTTGGATGATTTTTAGATAACAACTCATTGAATTATTTCATGGTTTTATGAAATAAATAAATAAATCATACAACAAAATAACAACTCTTTGTCTATATGCCAACTTGGTGCTACCCATGCACCAATTTATACATGTGAACCACATCTAGCATGTCGGTCGATAACCTCAACATCACATTGCTCCTTCCCCTAACTATTATGTGTTTTCAAAGAAATTACACGTGTTCATAATTTAAATTCCATTTCTATTAGTAGTAATATAGGTCTCACCAAAACTGACAAGAAAACAAGTTTAACATAATTACAACCCATAAAACAAACATAATTCATAAAATAAAACTCTATATTAAAAATCAAGCATCAAATCAAACTAAATTTTCATGAACGATTCAAACACTTTTAAAAAAAGTTAATTAGTTCAAACCAAATTCACCCCTACTTCACGATAAAACATTTGTTTAGATGACCCACGGCAAACTCCTCCATTATATAAATTCCATCCATCTCCAAAAAAAAGTTTGAGCAACCATTATAATGTTGAAACTTACTCAAACATTTCCGCACCAAACACTCCTAACATCCACTAATGATTGTCAACACTTCATCTCAACCTCCTTCGATCTCATCCTCTCAAAACTTTTATGAACAAAAAAAAAATTAAATTTTTTTATCTAAACTCATTTTCAAAACTAAATTTGATTTCCAACATAAACAGAAAGACAAAAGCAATTCGGCATGTCTAATATGAAGTGGTTACAAATAAATTTTATGTAAATAATTTTTACAAGTATAAACTTCAAAAAAATTAATTAAAAAATGGACTAGTTCATATATTGAAAGATACATGAAAAGTTCAGGAATGGTTATTATTTCATCTCATTAAAGGAATGGATAAGGTCATAGAAACATGAAAGATATATATAATGTCTTTATCAGATAATGACACGTAAAATTCCAACTTTTTGGGCATCTAAAATTTTATGATTGCATTTCACTTACTTACAACTAATTAATAGAATTAATTATCTCCCCTTTTATATATTTATATAATAACATAAAATCAAAAGGCCAGCTTTCTTTTTCCAAGTTGGCTTTTTAAAAACTTTGATTAACACTTTAAGTGGATCATCATAATTGTTCATCTTCTTTGTTTAAAATAGTTTTGTCTAATAAACCTCTTTTTTGGATTTTAAGTGGATGATCATAATTTTTTTTTAGGTTTAGCTCCACTGACATATGTGTCTTAACATCACTTTAAAACCATCATGCATCAAAAAATTATCATATTAATATGTCACTCCCCTTGGTTACTAAAAACATTTCAATGATTTTGAAAGGAGAGTAATTATATTGTGATTATCAGTTATTAATCATACACTAAGAAGTGTTGGGTGTATATTGTACCTCCAAGGGAGAACACGAATTTGAACATTAGAGATAACATCTTTAAAAATAGCAAACATGAACCCTAAAAGGATTAAGTCTACATTGACTGTAAAACAAACATAGAAAATACTTTGGTTCAAAAAAAAAGGATGGGATGAATTAATGGTGATTCATATTGAACCCTAAAACTAGGTAGGCAAAGTGATGAAAGTTCGTGATAAGACCATTATAAAAAAATGTGAGTGAAAATTTCTCACAATGTATTCTAAAAAAATATATTCAAAATGTATTAATCTAACCTCAAATTGAAAATAAAATAGTTTTAAGCATATAAATGAATATCCATTGCATCTTATTAGACATATCTAAAGAATAACTAGATATCCTATCACACGCGTATGCGTGTGGAAACTATAACACCCCATACCTGATCTGATCGTTGGATCCGAACTATAAGGTATCACATTCGTTGCCGGAGCAACTACGAACAATTTATAAACTAATTCGCATAATTAAACATTCATTTGCAAGTATGGAAAAAAAACATTCATTTGCAAGAAAATTAAGTATATAAGTGTTGTACTTCATTTTTGGGTCTTATACAAGCTAACAAAAGCTCTAACGCCAACCCAAGATTGAATTAGGAATAAATTGTAACGATTACAAAGTTTTAGGTTGATGTCGCGACGTTAGGGGTTTCCTCGTCGCTGCACGACATGCTAACTAGTCTCGTCGTAGAAACCTTTACTCAACGTCGCGTCATGGCATGGTGGCCTGATATCATCGCGGCGACATACACCCGATGTTGCGACGTGACATCCTATTTTTGCAACTTCCAAATGAAACTTCAGCATGCACTTTCTAGGCCAATACATATGCAAAATCAAACCACATTTTTAGTCAAAACATAGGATCTCTATGTCTCAAACATGAAAAAATACCTTTGACAATGGTGTACCAATACTATGTTACCTATAAGTTAACTAATTAGTATAATTCATTCCAAACCTTCAACAACCATACTTATTTACCAAGGTTATTGGCATTTACAACATTTCATTCTATTTTCAAATCATATTTGGATCCATTGACAATTTGCCTTATATTAATCAAGTTCATACATTAACCCTCTAAACCAAAAGTATATATAAACATAGTTTGTACCAAATTTGACTCAACCTAGGTACATGTCATACTTGAAATTAAAACAAAACTTATGCAAACTTTTTTGAGTTAGGGACTGCTTCCGAGATGTTGGATTAACTGCTCAAACTAAAGGGAATATGCTATACCTGCGCACAAAGAAAACAAATTGTACACTGAGCAAATATGTTCAATGGTATTTCCATGATTCAAGCAAAAAAAATACAAATGTAAAACATATGCATACATTCAAGCCAATTCCAATTCATAGAACTGCAATAGCTTATTTTTTAGTGGTGTCGAAAACAGTGGCAATTTTCGACAAGTGAGTCCATAAATATTATTATTAAATATTTACGAGGTCAATATAAGGTTTAATTAAATTTTGGTTCTTTAATTTTGTCAATCGGGTAGTTAATTAAGGTACAATAACTAAATTGTAAAATTAATAATAGTTAATCGCTATAGATTTTAATTGTTTAAGGACTTATATAGTAATTTAAAATAGGGCCTAAAAAGGTAATTAAGCCATTTTAAAATGATAGTGGACAGTTTGGTTTAATAATTGTTATAAATAATATTTAAATTATAATTATATTAAAGTTACAAAATAAAATTAATAAAAATAAACATAAAACATAAAAAGAAAGAGAACATCTTCCACTTTCTTTTCCATGCACTAAAACACCATTGTTGAAGATGAAAGAATATTCCCTTGAGTTTCAAGCTTAGATCCCTCAATTGGTTTTAGTTCCCTATCATCCATATTCCTATCATTCATCCACCAGGATAGAGAGGCACTCATCTTCCCCAAATTGGGATTTTAGTTCAACCTTGCAAAGAAGTCTTCTGACCAGACTTCCAATTCGCAACTAAGTTTTTCTACTGCTGCACACTCTTCTCACAGACTTAACCAACCCTATCCTGGAGTTCCACACCCTCAAGGATCAAGTGGAGTCGTTTTTACCTCTTCCAAAGGATCAACCAAGAAGCAAGATATCGTCGACACGGCTGCCTACTTGGCAACTAATAATACTACTTTTGTACTTTTCATCCGTTAAAATTTCCTTTCTTTATCATTTTTACTTTCAATCTATGTACTTACTTTTCCTTTTCTACATTTATCTACTCTCACTTCCTTGTAGTTTCCTTGTATCTTTTCAACATGCATTTACTGGAATTCCTGCCACCATATTTTCGTAATTATACTTTCTATGTATATTCAACTATTGGTACTTACCTCTCTGTCTGCCAATCTAGGCGCATGTATCTACGTAACCCATTTATTCGCTTAACAATACTGAGGACTCAAAGGGACTTATCTAGTTGGATCGCCATGCAAATAGGGGTACTTTTTTCTAATTTTTTAGGTCAAAAGATTTGCTGAACATATGCTCTGATACCACTCAAATTGTAACACCCCACACCTGACTCTACCACCGAATCCGGGTATGGAGCTTACAAATGGACCGGATTAACTTAACCTAAAATTTAGTCAACTAAACTATTATGAATCAGACTAAAATAAAAATCAATAGTAATTATTACAACCCAGGGCCTTAAGCCACTAAATGTTTAGATCTTCATAGTTTCAATTTCTCACTAGATTATTTGTTTAGAAGAAATTCTTAAAATTTAGCTAAGGACTATCTATCCTAAAAATTCAAATTCTAGGTATGCTATCTAACTTTGTTGTTATTGATCTTAAAGTGAAGCCTCAAATAGTACCCTCTTCCTATGTGCATAACTTGATCCAACAGCGATATCGTTCTCCACTCTATCTGGCTTAGTCCTTCCTCTAAATCCTCGATCAACCTTAGAAATCTTGAAGCTTCATAGTTTCCACGGCTTAGCTTCCTCGAATGCCAAAGCTCGTATTCTCCTGGAAACTAAGCATTTCAACAAAAAATCATGGGTTCAACTGAATATTCTCAGCTAAATCCCACATACGGAGAATCTTCAAAATGGTTTTAAAGTCCATAACTTTATTTAACTATTCTTACGTACACAAAGAGGCTAAAAATCTTACCAGATTATTAGTTTCCCTACTTTTCCATCTCCATCCTCATGAGGTTTGCCTCATGCAGAACCTTTCATGGTTATTCCTTCTTCAAAGCAACTGAAGAAGGTGAACAAGATAAAATGATACTAATTTAAGAATAAAATCATCCCTAGGAGTAATCTCTCAGCTATTTATAACCCTTCCCTCGCTATTACCAACCTTAGGAGAATTGTCCATAGCTAATTATTATGTCCCCGACTAAGGAATCAGCTGGTTTCATTTTGTTGATAATATGAATCATTTTCTCTTTTATATACCAATAGAAAAATTTACATGGTTATTTATACTAAAAGAGTAGACCTAACTAAGGAAACATAATCAATACATTAAAACAATAATCCTAACTTTAAGTTAATCCAATCCCTAAAAATTAGTAAAGAGATTAGCTGAAATAAGTTGTCAACACTCCCCCTCAAGTTAGTGCGTAGATGTCTCACATGCCCAATTTTCACACCAAATTATGTTAGCTTCTGTTGTTAAGTCCTTTAGTGAACATATCAGCTAATTACTTGTCAAAAGCTACATGACTTAAGCCCAAGATGCCGGCAGTCAACTTTTATTTGATGAAGTGTCGATCAATTTCTATATACTTTATTTGATCATGTTGTACTGGGTTTTAGGCTCTACCAATGGCAGCCTTCTTGTTGCAATATAAGGATCATTTTCCTTTATTTGAAAACTTTAATTCCTCCACAACTTTTAATAACCACAGTAGCTCGCAAATGCCTTGAGCCATGGTTCTGTATTCTACCTCAGCACTTGATCGAGCAACCACACTTTGCTTCTTTCTTCTCTAAGTGACTAAGTTTCCTCCCATAAGTGTGTAATATGCAAATGTAGACCTCCTATCATCCATAGGTCTAGCCTAATTTGCATCTGTAAAAGCTTCTATCTCGATATGTCCATGTTTAGAAAAGAGGGGACATTTTCTTAGTGCAGACTTTAGGTAGCGTAGAATGCGAAAGATAGCCTGCATATGAGACTCTCGAGGATCATGCATAAATTGACTTACCAGACTGACTAAATATGATGTGTCAGGTCTAGTGTGTGAGAGATAAATTAGTCTACCAACTAATCTTAGATATATTTCTTTATCCAGTGGCTATCCTATTCCAACTTGCAACTTATGATTGCTTTCTATAAGTGAATCTGCTAGTTTGCATCCCATCATACCTGTCTCAGTCAAGAGGTTTAGGATGTATTTTCTTTAAGATATGAAGATTCCTTTCTTTGATCTAGTTACTTCAATTCTCAAGAAATATTGTAACTTCTTTAGATCTTTTATTTCAAATTCTTAAGCCAAACATTGTTTCAGTTGAGCCATTTCTTCCTCATCATCTCTTGTCATCACTATGTCATCAACATATACAATAAAAAGGGCGATCTTACCCTTGTGACATTTCATAAAAAGGGTATGATCATCATTGCTTTATTTATAACCAAAAGTGATTATAGCTTTGCGAAATCTATCAAACCATGCTCTAGGAGATTGTTTTAATCCATACAAAGCTTTCTTCAATCTGTATACTTTTCATTACGTTTTTGCATTATCAAATCCAGGAGGAATCTCCATATATACTTCCTCTTCTAAGTCTCCATGTAGGAATGCGTTTTTCACATCAAATTGTTGTAGGTTCCAGTCAAGGTTGGCTGCACAAGATAACAAAATTCTGATGGTGTTCATTTTGAAAACAGGAGCAAGCGTCTCTTGATAGTTTACTCTATAAGTTTGAGTGAAGCCTTTAGTAAAGAATCTGGATTTGTACCTTTTAGTCGAACCATCAGACTTGTGTTTCAGAGTAAACACCCATTTGTATCCCACCAAATTCTTGTCTACTAGAGGAGTTAGTAGCTCTCAAGTCTCATTCTTTGTTAGTGCCTTCATTTCTTCAACCATGGCTTCTTTCTACTTGAGATCTTTAAATGCTTCACGCCAATCCTATGGAATAGACACAGAGGATAAAGACAAGGCAAAGGCTTTATAGAGACAGGACAATGAGTCATAATAGATAAAGTTAGACATAGGATGTCTAGTATATGATCTAAAACCTTTTCTTTGGGCAATTGGTTTATCTAAATCATTAGTGGATAACTCACCAGAAAAGGAAGATTCTTGGCACATAATATGTTGCATGATGGCTTTTTCTGTTCTAAAATTTATTGAATACTTCTTTAAATTTGGTTTGCCCAAATACCTAACAATCTTCTTTTAAATAGAAGTATCTCCCTGAGCAGTAGCTTCCCTTTGAACAATGGTGTTTTCAGGAACAATAGTCTCCCCCTGAATAGTAGCCTACTCTTGAACAATGGTGTTTTCTAGAATAAAGTTTTCAATAGTTACTAAGTCAGATATCACTTCTTCTCTCCCATTGTTCTCCCCCTGAATACATGATTTAGTTATACCATAATAATCTGTCATAATTCGGTGTAGCAGATTAAACTAATTTTTGCACTTTCAAAGCTGAAAACAAGTACTTTGGTTAAGTTTTAATTATGTTTTTGTAAGTTTCTTTTAAGTTAATAAAATTACAAATTCAGTCTTTCATTGACCTTAGGGGCCGAATGCAGCTAAGGGTGAGCTAATGAACTTTATAAGTGTGCAGGAGACCATTAGAAGGTGTATTAAACTGATACTGGTCACTATGTTGCAACATGAAATGCTCAATGTTGCAACATAAGGATTAGAATTGAGAAACCACGAGACTGCCTTCGATGTCACGACACAGCCCAAAGGTCTCGCAACATACCAATAAAGATAGCTCAAGAGGAGTACACTGACTATTATGCCGTGACACAGGTCCTGATGTGTTGCGACATCAACTCTAGACAGGAATTAAACATGAGACAGTGGCGTTTTGATCCGCACAATCAAACTTAAAGCTCGAAAACGTCTGCTAACCTAAGGTTAAGGACGAAAGACACCTGAAACCTATAAATAAGCTTATTTGTCACATGTTATAGACATCATTCATTTAGCCTAGAATCAGTCTTTTAATTTCAATTTAGTTTTCTCTTAGGTTGGATTTATTTTCATTCATTCTTGTTATATTTTGAGAGATCTGTATTGTGGAGACAATCAAGCCTTATGAATTTGTGATAAATCTTAATACAATCTGGCTCTTTTGTAACTCTATATTGTTGATTCATTTAGCATGTTTTCTTTTTATATCAATTCTATATTCTTTATGGAGACCATGAGGAACTAATCCCTCTATGAGGGATTAACGAGTGGAAGTATGATTGGTTGACTGTTTTGTAGGGATACCCAATAGATCAGTTGTTTGAGAAAGGAAGAATGTAAAACACACCCTAGGCCTGACAAACTTGGGAAGTCATCGAGGTAAGAATTAACCCAAAATTGGTATGGCCCATCCGTGAACACCTTTACCCCAAATCGGTTTAGACTATGAGGTCGGAAGATAAGTAGTTCTTGACGACCCATTATTTGAGTAAGAGATCTGAAGATCCTACTGGGATAGCGACTAGTTGATTGACGAGGAACCCAAAGCGATAGTTTATGAGGACTACTGAAGCGAGCTAATCACCCATTATCATATTTGATTATTTCTATTCTTCAATATCTCAAATTTTAGTTCTTTATTTTATTTTATTTTTATTTTTATAAAAACCCTAGAAACTCTTTATATTTTACCTTTGTACTATAACTAAACTAAAATACTAATTAGATCTTTCAGTGTTTAGATTAAAATTGATCTAGCACTAGCCTTCCTTGGGTACGATACTTAGAGTACTCACCTACTCCGTTGTAACTATATTACAACTGGACCCGTATACTTGCAGATACCACCTTATTAATATTTCTTTTACTACAGTATTCGTACTCTAGACGTTAGTACGCTCGGAGGCGATCAAGTTGTTGGCGTCGTTGTAGGGGAGGCAACATCACTAGTTTGATTTTAATTTTTTGCACTCAAAAAGAATAATTAAGAAATTTATAGTAATAGATACGATTTTATTTTATTTATTTTACTAATTTTCTCTTTTTGGCTTTAGTGTATGACTCGTAGTAGGGGCACACCCATAGTAGCAGTCACAGATCCAGAAAGAATAATTAGGAGAAATTGCCGAGAGCAACAATAGCAACAACAACAGATGCAAGATCTACCACCACCTGCTGTCGATAATGTACCACATGAAAATCCACTATTTGGCGAAGCTAACAATAATAAGAAATCCACCAGCACCACCACAGTTACCAGCGAATTTGCACATGACTCATAACGAAAGAACCTTAAGGGATTATGCATTACCAAGTGTAGAAATGGTTCAGGAAAGCATAACAAGGTCAGCTATTATAGCGAATAACTTCGAGATTAAGTCAGCAATGATTCAGATGATATAGAATAATCTACAATTTAGGAGCACGATGACAGAGGATCTGAATTAACATTTGAAATGGTTTCTTCAACTTTGTAATACTTTTAAGTATAACGGGGTCACTGGTGATGCTTTTCATCTTTGGTTGTTCCACTTTTCTTTGATAGATAACGTCTTTTCTTGGTTAGACTCACAGACACCAAGATCTATCACGACATGGGATGAACTTGCTGGAAAGTTCTTACAGAAGTTTTTACCTATTAGAAAAGCAGCCCATTTAAGAAGAGAGATTGTTGTTTTTAGACAGATGGAAAGGGAAAATTTCCATGAGGCTTGGAACATTTCAAAACATTTATTTAGAGATGCTCATACCACGGATTTCCTGAGTGGATGCGATTGCAGGTAATTTATAACAAATTAGATGCAAATGCAAGATCAAACTAGACAGAGCGATAGGAGGAGCTCTTATGAACAGAATGTATGAGGATGCGTACAAAATCATTAAGAACATGGTACTAAACCCCGGCCATTGGCCAATTGAACGATTTACATATGGCCAGAAATCACTACAGTAAAAGCTATTCAAAAGGATGGTAAGTATCAACAGTTACTGGATAAACTTAACAATATTGAATCTGCAAACAATGCACCGACTATGAGTAGAAGAGATAAACTGCTTTTTCACTATATCAACAATCATTCCGATGAGGTGAAATACATCATAAATAGGGGTGAAAATCCTTATTCAAATACATACAATCCCAGTTGGAGAGATCACCCAAATTTGAGATGAGGAAACCAATGAGGAGGTAAAAGTTCAAATCAAGCTAAAATACTAACTATCAACCTCCTTATTTTTAAAAACCTCAGGTTAGGGTCAACCCAGGTGACCAAACTACATGTGGTCAACATCTGGACATAATCGAGGAAGAAATGCAGTCAATGAGAACAGATGTAAAACAAGTGCGGTCTGAGTGTACCAACTCAACAAGAACATTGACTAAATTGGAGGATAAAATGATCTAACTAATGAGAATAATGGGTGACATCAAAAGAAAAATTAGCACTAGTATTTCAAGTAATACAAAAGATAATCCTCGAAATGAGGGTAAAGAGCACATGAAAGCAATATTTTCGATTTAACAAAATATTGAGTAGCCAGAAAACCCTATCCCAGAGGTGAACATTGAAAGTACTGATAATCCTCTAGAGCAATCCCTAGAGGCTGAAGACGAACCTGAATTGGATGAGGTAATTGTACTGCCAGTGGAGCCAGAAAAAGAAATAACTAAATATGTTGTCATTACAAAGATCTCATTTCCTTCAAAACTATAAGAAAAGAAAAGGCGAGATGAAGATGAATTTGTAAGCTTTCTAAACTTCTTCAAAACATTAAATGTAAGTATGCCTTTAATTGAATTAATTGAGAAAGTCCCTAAATACGCCAAGTTTTTAAAAGAAATTATGTCTAGGTGTAGGAAAATTAAGGTAGGAAAACAAGTTAATTTAAGAGTCTCCTGTAATGTTATTATTTCATGGCAGGTTCCCCAAAAATTGAAAGACTCGGGAAGTTTTACTATTCCCATAGAGATAGGGAGCATTCATTTTAATAAAGCCCTATATGACCTAGGAGCTAGTAATAATTTAAAGCCTCCATCTATTTTTGAAACACTTGGGTTGTGGGATATCAAGACTACTCTGATAACACTACAGTTGGCTGACAGGTCTTCAGTACATCCAAAAGGTGTATTGAAAGATGTGTTAGTCAAAGTGTGTAGCCTCATTATCCCAGTAGATTTTCTGGTTCTAAATTTTGAAGAAGATCGAGAGATACCAATCTTATTAGGTAGACCTTTTCTAGCCACCTCAAGGTCCACCATTGATTTAGAAAAAATTAATTAACCATGAAAATCAATGGTGAGACTAAAACTTTTAAATATGGCCATCAACAAAGCGAGGATGGTAGGAGGAAGTTAAAGGAGCAATGCAAAGAATTCACTATTTCTAACATTCTCTAGTCAATGGATACACTTCCTTTTATGCATGCAGAAAGAATGAATAGGTTTAAGGAAAGGGACAAGCCGGCAAAGGTGGAATGGAACAACGGAAGATGGACTAATACCAATAGAACGGAAGAATCGTCTATCTGTGAACTGATGATATTGTCGGATGAATCCAGCAATAAGACTTAAAATATTTGATTAATGCTAACTTGTTGTAAATTATTGTAAATTTAGCTAATTATTTAGTATAAATTTTAGTTTTTATTGATTTTTCATTTTATAGAAATCGTAACACTCTAGAAAATGGAGTTTTGAGTGAGAACAGAGCCCATGTCGCAACTCAGGAATCCTGTGTTGCAACATCAAGGTAGTTTTAACAAATTTGAGAAAATTCTTTCGATTTCTCGACACGAACACTACGTGTCTCGACACTGCAGCCAGTATACTAAAAAAACCAAAAATCTAGAGTGTGTCACAACATTGAACCCCGATGTCGCGATAACTGTAAACGGCCAAGGATGTCACAACACAGAACACTTGTGTCGCGACATTACTGCAATTTCTCTGCAGGTAACTCAACCTGATAAGTACAATATTGCGACTAAACATTTATTTTACCCGACTTTTAACGCTAAAAATTGTCATAGAGTATACTCTTGTCCTATCCCAAAAAGAATTTGGCAAACTGTTATATATATATTATAATTTCCTTCCTATTTGTTATAAATTGGATTCAGATCATGCAAACTCATTTTTGGCGGACTTAGCAATAGTTTCAAATATTTGAACTAATCTCTTAACTCTCATAAGAGTGAATTCCATGACTATTATAGATGCCAAACAATGAGAGTAGAGCTGGCGGATCAATATTAACTTGCATCACCGTCACTTTACCCAATTCCATAAGCACAACAGCCTTCTTAGAATATTAGATCACCTTTCATCGTGCTAGTACGAATGGGCGTAATGCGCAATCACATTTACAAGACAGTCCTGACGGACTTCCACATTAGATAGTTTTGACAGACTTCCTACACTATATAATCTTGACGAACTTCTCACGAATACGATAGTGCCATGGCCATGGGCTTTCATTCGTCGCACTAAAGGCTCTCATAAGTCCTGCACAAGGGGCTCTTAAATGTCTCACACAAGGGGCTCTCATACATCTATGCACACCATTCTCCATATTATTTAATCTCCTTTCCTAGCTCAGTCCAACTGAACCTCCCTCGAAGCCACATAAATATAATGAATGTGTAATCATGTGTATAACCATCCAAACCTCCTTAAAGCCACATAAATATAATGCATATAGCATATACAAACATTCAATCGATATATATTATCTATCACAAGACATATAGCACGTCAATCCTACCACTTATACATCATGATCAAATCTACTCTTGGCCAAACTATCCCATATCAGTACGTCAAACATTTCATCCATTCTACATGGTTAACTTACTACCATACAAGTATTTACATATTACACCACATGCAAGCACACTACATCAGTATAGCACATTCATCGTCTATATAGCTTAATACATACTAGAAGCATCACAATATTTCAACTTTTAGTCACGGGTTATTTTCTCTTTTTTTAGTACGAAAAACAACATTTTTAGCACACAATACTATCACAAGAAACATCCATTTGAGAGTTGAGTCCTGGAACTTAAAGCCAAATCCATCTACTAAGTTTTTTTCCCTTGTTATGCGAGGCTTCTTGGTCAATACAACATAACAACCATTTCAGAATCACTAAGACCATTCAATATCATAAAAATCATAATCTCTTTGCATGCAGGGGCGATATAAATCATTAACCTCCACTTTACCCAAAACAAAACAGAATCAATAATCAATTAAAACCCTTAACTACCTTCTTTTTATAAATTCTAGTTATTCAAGATTATTAGAAAGCTTACCAAATTTCTAATTTCTAAGACTTAGATCTCAGTCTCTCCCCTTCATGCACGAACAATCCTTAATCTTTCTCTTTTCTATTGATATAAGCTTTAATTTTACCCGTTTTAAGCTCGGTATTATGGCATGTATTTTGGTGCTTATATGTGTCATATCTTGTGAATAGATGGTTTGGCTGAAACTATTTTTAATGTTTGAATTTTGAAAAGCTAATGTTCATATATGCATAATTGTGATTCAGCAATATGATAGGCTTATATTAATGGAAAATTTTGAATGTGTAATGGAATGATTTGACCATGAATATGGTATAGTTAATTGTTGTTTGAATGGTTGAAAGCATGATAGATATAAGTTGGCACTTCTGCTAAGTTGTTTGGAGTGTTTTGGTGCCAAATTAAGGCAAGATGATCTAATTGATTTTGGCATAGACTAAGTGATGAAATAGTATGCATTTTGGAGTGTTTTGTGCATATTCTAATGTATTCTTTAAGGCTCCTTTTGAATACAAGTTAGTTAGAGTGTGAAATTGGCACCAAAGTGTAACTTTTTTAATTTTTTTAATTTTTTGTCTTTTATTTCTTTCTCTTTTTTTTCCTCGTTTCACTTATTTTTCCCGTCCCTTTTTTCCTCTTCCTCTCATCTCTCAATTTTTTCTCCACTTTCTCACTTATGTTGCCTCTACAACCTAGTTTTATCCATTTTTGCGGTACCCCATTCTCCTTCATTCTTATTGTTTTATTCATTTTGTTTGCTGCCATTTTTACACCTTTCTTGGTTGAATCTTTTACTGCCATTATAACACCATTGTAGCCCCTTTAGTGGTTGATTTTTTTCTTGCGCTGCTGCCCAAAAAGTCTTCACTTTGCATCTATTTCCTTCTTTGATTTGTTTTCGTTTTCCAGCATTTTACCAACCTCTTTGGCTATTGTTTTGATTACCAAAATTATCTCTTTTTTTTGTCTATTTAACCTCATTATTGTCGCAGAAAATAGCCCATTTGCTGCCAGCTTTTGTGGTGTTATTACTCCTTAGAAACACCGAAAGAGGCTGTTGTTTTTCTTTCCATATGATGCAAATCCTTGTTGCCATTTTATTCACTTTTCCCTTGTTAAAATAGCCTTTAATGTTGTCTTTTAAGTGTGCATCAATTTCGTTTGAATTTCCATCTCAGATCTAGAAATCGTGAAGTGTAAGTGTTGTTTCAGTAGTGATCTAACATCACTTTCTTTCTCGTCACATTTTTATTATGGTTGAATGCCTCTAAAGGCTTAACCAATTATTTTTTTAGTTGTTGACTTCTAATGATTTTTATGTTGGAAGGATCGAATCTAAACTCCTCAGGTCAGTAGTGATGAGGAAGGTAATTCACATTTTCGTTTAGTAGAAAAATAGTGTAATTTTATTTACCAAAGTTGGATCTGAAAGGTCACTTATGTAGCACTGATTGGTCGAACCGCATAAAGGTGTTTTAGGCTAATTCTAGCCTTGTTTTGTCCATGTTGTATGATTAGGTTTGTTCGATTTTGAGTCAGGAAAAATTGTGGATTAGCGATTGGGCTGCGAACTTCCGTAATTCAGGTGTGGGACTTAGTTAAATGTGAATTATGTATGTGAGTACTTCTTGTTTGATTTGGCCGAATGATAATGTGTCTTTGAGAGTTTTCCAATTGATGCTTATGTTCAGTGTTTGGCCAAATTGTATGTGTACCCTTCAAGGAGAAAATCGAATGCACGTATATTTTTTTTTATGAATGTCAAATGTGAAGTGCTAATCTACCATTTGTGTGCATTGTTTGTAATTGATATTATGTGTTAATAATTAATAAATTAAGCTTGTTGGTTTGGGCATGGCCGAGTGGCCTAAAGTTAAATTATGAAAATGTCGATCAAGGTATGTATCAAGTAATTTGGCCGAATGTTAAAGGCCTTGTTTGGGATTGCCTAAATGTGAAATTTTCATATGTGATTGTCGGATGGTTTGCCTTTATTAGGGTTGGTTATATGCATGTTGTAACGTGCGCTACATTGTATATTATGAAAATTGTTATAGTCCATTGGTTGCATGTATAACATGCAACACTCTATGGCACTGCTTCAATTGCATATTAAATATGCCCTGACTGTATTATACGTTGTTTGTTTGTTACATACCATTGATGCCATTGATCGATTGACTGAAAGTGTGCAAGTCACATATTGAAACTATTACCAAAAGCATGTTAAGCATGCCATTGTTCTGCACTGTAACTGATTCTGTCATGCATGATTATGTTTCACTCATGGCATATCATATTGCATTACATGGAAATTGGGATTAATGAGTGACGGAGGAGTTTCATAAAGTTTTGGCAGTATTTAAAACCACAATATTGTTGTCAGTGCACCGCACCAAAGTATTATAGGAGGTATTGGATATTGGTGGTTTGACCACAACATTGACAACATTGACTGCATCTTTTAGCAGCGTGTCTGCATTATTAGCAGTTTACATTAATTTACTAGTAATTTATCTGCATTTCTAGTAGCTTTTCCACATTACCAGAAGCTTGTCTACAAACTATTGTTGGTGGTTTATCCACACTGAGTTACAGCTCTTAATTATTTTGGTGATTCAATAGACGGGTTTTGGGAACTCATGGTGTGTAACAAATGGATGGGTAAGACCTTTTTGTATTGTCATTCTCGAACATGCATATGCATAACTGTTGGAAGCACCATAAAAGTGCGAATTCTGTGTACTACTGTAATTACCAATAATCTATTAGCTTTTATGCTCAATTGTTAAAGGGGTTTCTTACATGATTTGTAAGTTCAGCATACTTTGTTTACCTTTGATTAAGACTCACACTAGGCTTTTTAAACTCATTTCATTAGTTTAAAATTTTTCAATTAGTCCGCAAGGTTAGGGCTCAGATTCGAAATTTTGGAGATCTTGTCTCGATTTTTATTGAATAAAGTATTTAATTTGATATTTTTATTTATTTGGTTTGTAATAATTTATTTTATAAATTGTGCCATGCGATAGATTTTAGGGATATATTTAGTTATTGCATGCATGAACGTTAATAATTAGATAAGTTGAATAACTAATTGAATTAATAATTGGTCATTTAAGTTAGTAATTATGGTTTTAGTATCAAATTGTGAACACTAATTTTTTGCAGTAAAACTAGATTTTTTGGAAACTCTGAATAACAATTAATGGTAAAATATGTAATATGTTTTTAATTTAAAGAGAATCTTTTCAATTGGAATTTTAATTAAACTTGGAAAAATTAATGTTTTTAAAAAAACAAAGAGATACCCACTACGATTTTTCAAGAAATAAGTGAATGTTTTGAAAATAAGTTTCTGAGAGTTCGCTTGTTTCTTCTGGGTCATTTCAGTGGTCGATGTGACCTTTAAAATTCGGTCATAACTTCTGGATTAAGTTGAGGAGATTACAGAGAAATGATGAGGTGCGCCTTGAATACAAAATTAGGGAGAAATGGAACAATGTCATGTGCCTAACTATTTCTAGTGCTTGAACCATTTTGAG
This sequence comes from Gossypium anomalum, assembly GCA_025698475.1. Classification (NCBI taxonomy): domain Eukaryota; kingdom Viridiplantae; phylum Streptophyta; class Magnoliopsida; order Malvales; family Malvaceae; genus Gossypium; species Gossypium anomalum. Next base: position 5,568,125 of record CM046957.1, on the reverse strand, counting down.
TCATAATTTCTTTAAACTCATACTGTCACAAGCCTTAGAATGTTAAAAGCTTAGAAGACCTATGTGACTTAAGTATTCACTATGCATAATTTTCTAGAATTTCTAATAATTAAATTGGTTGAATGTTATTTGATTCCCATGCTTGTATCTACTCTATATTTTTATGAATTAGAATGAGGGTAACATGATTAAATATTTGGTCATTTGGTCACTTCTAAGTTTGTTAATTATTTAACTTTGTAAACTAGGAAATTTACTTTAGAAATTTTCAAATTGACAATGTATCTCGATTAAGTCGCATGTTAAATAGAATTAATATCACTTTAATATTTGTTAACCATATTTTATAGTAGTAATGTAATCCAAGGAACGTCTTCTGCATGTTATGTGTTAGACTTGGTTTGCTTGAGGACAAGCAAAAAGTTAAGTGTGGAGGATTTGATCTGCCACGAATTACATTATTATTTACAACCTTTTTCACATAAGTTTAGCTTATTTAATAGTTCAATTAAGTTGCTTTAGTATTTATTTATGTTTTTACAGTTCAAGTCGTATTTTATGCTTTTTCCATAGTTTTTTATACTATTTAGATACTTAATAAGCTTATGTGGTTGTGATTGTAACAATCTATTTTTCAATGATATCAAAAATGGTGGTTTTGAAACCCCAATTTTTATGATTGAGTAATTAAATATTATAAAATAATATTAGCGAGTCTATTATAGAATTATTTTAAGTTCTGGTCTAGTAATTTTAGCAATTAAACAGCTAATTAAGGAAAAGGGACTAAATCATAAAAGATGTAAAACTTAATTGCTATTGAATTTTATTAGTTAAATGGCTTATTTAATAAATGTGGGAGGACTTATATGGTATTTAGACCATAATGAAATATTGGTGGACAGTTCATGCAAGTCTTGGGTGGAAATTTTGAATTATTTACAAGGGTAAATTGATAACTAAGTAAATAAAAACATAAACTAAAGAAATCAAAGTCACAATCTTCTTCATTCTAACTTTCCCAACTGAAAAACACCATTTTTGAACTAAGGAGAATCGGTCAAGCTTGTTTCATTGCATGTAAGTGATTTTTTATTTCGTTTTTAATGAATTTTATGTTTTTGAGATCATTGTAGCTCAATCTAGTTAACCTAGGGACTAATTCATAAAAATTTTAAAGGTTTTTAAACTTTCCATTAATGATTGTTAGATGTTCTTGAAGTTAAATAGTATATTTATGAGGTTGATTCTTAAATAGGACTATTTTGTAAAGGAAATTGTATTAGTTTTGAGCTTAGGGACAAATATGAAAATATGTTAATTTTAGCATGAAATTTCTTTAAATTTTAGTATTTTAAGGCTTATTAGGTATGAATATTAATCAGTTTTAAGTTTGTGGTTTAAATGTGAAAGATATAATAGTTTCAATTTTAGGGACTAAATTGAATAAAGTGAAAAAATTCATGGAAACTTTGTAAAATGAAATAAATAGGTCATATACATGAAAATGAGTATAATAATGCAATTGGAATTGATAAATTGAATTTAACTATTATATAGATCAAGGATTGAACCGTACGGAGGAAAATCGAGCAAAAGGGAAAATTGTAGAATAGCCCCTATGAATCAACTCGATAGCCAAATATAATAGTTAATTTCATAGGTAATAAATGTATATATATATTGCTACTGAATTGTGAACATGTATATATATATGTTGTTCAAATTCATGGGTTGGGATTTGAAATGCTATAAATTAAGTACAATGTGAGAAAAGACTTATTTGAAAACTGTTGAATATTTGTGAAACATGATTTGTATGATTTTAAAATGAACATGAGTTGTTTCCAGCACGTGTACTGATATCATGGAAGTGGCCCTAATTTATAAATGTTACGAATCCTAATAACCGTTTAAATGTAGTATACGATTATGATACAGTTGGCATGCCAATAAGGTTAGAATGCGCACTTGTGCGGGTTTGAACTTCGATGCTTATACTTTTCACTTTGGTGCCCCTTTTTGCACTCTGGTGCCCATGTTTGCACTATGGTACTCATTGGTACGGTGTAGTTACCTGAGTATTTAAATTAATTTGCTATAGTTCATCGGGCTAGTTAAACTTGTGATTAATTAGCAAATGACTTGTTGATATATGTGAATGCATATGAATGATCTAGATGAGATTCTTGATAAATATGGATTATCTTGTGCATTGAACTTACGCAAATCTCACATGTTTTCTTGTAAATTGAATGTCAGGCTGTTATCTTTATCTTAATTGTTTAGATTTCAATTACTTGATTAAGGTAAGTTTTTTTTATGTTTTAACTATGAACTTACTAAGCTATTATAAGCTTACTCTGTTTCATTTCCTGTTTCCTGTAGTTGACGTTTTGCGGAATTAGGCAGTCGGATCAACTTCAAGGCTCACACTATCAAGCTTCAGTTTTGGTAGATTTTGACTCATTTTATTTTGGTTTTGTAACATGTATATAGGTTGTGTTTTTAAATCATGAGTTTTGAAGTTAAGTTCTGAAAGTTGTAAAGTTTGGACTTGGTTATTATGTAAAGTTGTTTATAAAGATTATTTGGCATGTTTGATGGAATGAATGGTATAAGCATGTGTAGTTGATGTGTGTTTACCCTTGAAATCATGGTAGATTATGAATTGGTAAAGTTTGATGAATGATTGATTATTAGATGTATGATATAAGGTTAGTTCTTGGCTTGAGACTTATATAGTCAACATTGACAAGTGAATGGCATGTCTTATGTTTGTTAAAAAGGTAAGTTTTGGTATGTTTATCATGGCAAGAATGTACTAATTCATTTTAAAGTACAATGTTTAAATGAATCATGTTGGTATTATAATTGTTGAATGTCTTGGTAACGATTTATGATTTGTTTGTGATGGTGCCAAAATGGCATATTGGTTAGGCACTTTAGGTTATGTTGTTTCATGATCTGGACTGAATTCTTGAAGTGTTTTAGGCAAGTTTAGGTTGTGCATAAACATGTGTTAGATAATGCTTAAGGGTTTGGATTGTATCTTTTGCAAAACGGCCAATTTTTTATGTCACACGGTCATGTGCCACACACAGTTGGTTGACATGTCCATGTGCCATTGGTAATTTAGATGCAGGACTTTTGACACGGTCTCAGTCTCTCACACAACCACAGTTTTTTACATGGCCTAGAGACACGGTTGTGTGGCCTTGCATTACACAGCATCAGCCTTGTACATGGTTGGAGTGCACGACTATGTGGTTCAGCTCCACACAGCCTCAGCCTATCACACAACTTGGCCACACAGCCGTGTAACCCCTTGTTTTGCATTTTTGCCTTACTTTTCTGTAAATTTTCAAATTAATCATTGCTTAGTTCTGAATTGTTTTTAGAGCTTTCCTAAGCTCGATTTAAGCCCGATCTTGCATGTATAACATGTTTTAACTAAATGTTTGATGATTAATGACTGTTTTAATGATTTTTTTAATTTAAACTACTTGCTCCTATTATGTTATTTACTTTAGCATCCCGTAACCTTAGTCTAGAGATAGAGACAGGTGATGGGTGTTATAGTAACACCTTGTACCTGACCCAAACGACAGGTTTAGTTACAAGATGTCACGTCGTACTTACATGACTAACTTGAACAATTTACAATTAAATTGTCTAATTAACATGAATAAGACAACCAACTAAGCATTCTATAATCATTCTTAACTTAAGTTGAATACTATCTACAACAATCTTATCATATTTGACTGGTTGATCCGCCAAACTAAAACGCTACAATTACATCCTAGTTTATGTTATTAACATGTGAAATTATGAAAAGATTAACAATAATGGCTTTACTATATTTGAAAAATTTCTCATTATAGAATATAATATCCTAGGTTCATAAATAGTCACAAAAATTCAAACCTTGAGGTTCAGCCTCTAGGTCACCCTATTATATGCATGTTACAGATAAGAACATAGGTTCACCTAAGCTTGAACGAATTCTGGCTTGATCCCTCTTCAACTCCTTATATAAACTATCATACCTAGAAAACATAACAAAGACTAAGTAAGTTCAAATGAACTTAGTGAGTATATAACACACCATTTATAAATCGGACAAGACCCAAGTAGAATAGACCCTGAATCCATTTATGGATTTATTTAGTTATGGCATTTATAGTGTGGCATACCTAAATCCTAAGTGGATGGCGGACTATGTATACATGACTTGTACACTTTGATGTAAGTAAAAATTTGAGTTCAAATAGATAAGGAACCGAAAGCTGGTGCGTTGGGTGTACGACTTCTGTAGTATGTAGCATCATTCACAACAATGGAATTCATAGCCCAAAACATGGGTAAATTATATCCTCTCATTGGCATTACATGGTTGATGAAAAGTAAACATGACCACGAGTCGTCCGTCTTTGTGATGGAATTTACTCCAATCTTGCAATCCATTGGGTACAATCCTCAGAACACTTCTCAGTATTCCTTTGTAACACAACTATATTACAAGCTGACATGTTCGTTTGTAGATATCGCACTTCAATTTCATATCTTAATTGCATGATTTTAAGCCCCAGCGCACGCACGTTAGGGCGTGGTCAAAAGGTTTATTGATTGTATTGTGAGGTATTTTAGTGAGTGATTTGTCAAATGGAGTCGGTATTGGGTTGCAATTACATCTTTGTGTAAAGGTAAATTAGGTTTAAGCCAATAAGTGATATGGATGATTTTTAAATAATATCATTGGGTAAGGCTCCGCAAGCATAAGATCGTTGTGTTTGAACTGTGTTAACAAAGATTGATTGTGTCAAATTTTTGCTCTTATTTTTACACTGCTTGTTTCATTCCAACTGTTGTTAAAATGAACTGTAATAGCCTGATTTTCTGTGGGACCAGAAAATGTGATTTCGAAACCTCATTTTTTATGTCCTAGTTCATAAATATTATTATTTAATATTTATGAGTATAATTTAGTAATATATTAAAATATGGTTTAGTAATTTTGTTAATTGGAAAGTCAATTAAGGTATAAATGTATAAACCTTAAAGTCAATGGTTTTGGAAAATAAGGTATTGGGACCTCATTTCCGTAAACCGAATAAAATATTTATGGAGTTATATATAAGTTAATTGTATTTTGGATAAGCAATTTTGTCAATTAGTGACTAATTAAGGTGTAAGGAGTAAATCGTAAAAAGTGATAAAATTTGTTTACTATAGATTTTTTTTGTTTGTTAAAAGATGAAATAATAATTAATTAGGGCCTAAAGTGACAATTAGCCTACTTCAATTCATAGTGGACGGTAGCATGATGGTGTTTTAAAATAATGCTAAGTTAAAAACTAAATGATTATATATGTTATATGTTAAAATAATAAAACCCTAACATTTTCTTTCTTTCTTCTCCAACTGTGAAACCAAGAGAAAAGCGAAGCCATGTTTCTTGAACTTCAACCTTTTATGTCTTGCATGGTAAAGTTTTTGGAACCCATTTCTTGGAATTTTTTTCATTTTTAAGATCGTTGTAGCTTAATTTAGCTAACTCAGGTATTAAATCATAAACTGTTAAAGTTTTAAAAGTTTTCCATTTATTATTTTTTGAATCTTTTGTTGTTAAATGGTATAATTGTAAGCTTAGATATGATATAGGACTAATTTGTAATGTGAAATTTGTTAGTTTTGAGTATATGGACTAAAATGTAATTATTTTAAATTTGCTATGAAATTTATGTAATTATTTATTGTAGAGGGTTATAAAAGGATAAAATTTAAAATGAATTGAAAAACAAAGTTCAAATGTGAAAGTTATAGTTGTTTTGATTTTAGGGACTAAATTGAATAAAATGTAAAACTTCAGAGGTTTGTGAAAATTATAGAAAATAAGTCCATGCATATCATATCATGTTATTAAATTGTTGGAATTGATAAATTGAATTAAAATTATTATATAGATCAAGAATTGAACTAATCAGTAGATAAATCCGAAAAAAGGAAAAACTGCATAGTAGTCTTCAAGGTCGTGTTTGTTGTTGTTTTGGTTAGGTAAGTTTATATGGACTTACTTTATTAATTCTTGATATGTTTGTATTATTTTTTTTTCTATTAGTTAGAAATATTATATATATATAAAGTTTTTGGCATCAAATGGATTAAATCTTACAATATGAAATATATGATAAATATGAATAGATGTGTGGTATTGAATGAATGTGAAATTTTTATATAATTGGATAATGTGTATTTGATGATATCATATGGTTAAAAATGTATTTGGATTGCTTTTTGAAATACGAAAAATATGTATACAGCTACAGAGATTGAATTGGTATGAATACGATAATAGTATTGTGTGTATATCAAACGTTTGTATGATATGATGATATGTATAGAATGATGTTACAGTGATTAAAATGTTATTCATATAGTGATAAGGCCCATGTGAACTTAGCAAATGATTAGGATAGGAATGGCATGCCATTAGGGTCTAAAAGGAATCAAGTGCCGATTTTAGATGTCTTTATCGATGGTTGAGGTCTTGCATGTGTTGTAGATTCTCCACAGCCCATGTGAGAAGCATCGAGTAAAGTTTAAAGTCCCAATTTATAGCTCGTGTGAGCAATTATATTCACAACTCGTGTAAGCAATTACATTCACAACTCGTGTGAGCAATTTAAGTTTCGTGTATCCAAGGTTATTTTACTAAAGTTCTCCGAGCTAAAATGTTACATTAAATAGAAAGGTAATGATTAGAAAGGTTGAATGAGAATTCTAGGTAAAGTTTATGATTAGTATGTTTAAAAAGTATACGATGGAATGGTATAGTATAATAATGTATAGAATGAATTCGATGTTCATGTTTTGATATGGAACTAACCAATTGGTTTGTTGTGTGAATTTGCATAATGATTCCAAAGGAAATATCATGCTTGTACCTTTGTAATTTCAATTAATTAATTATTTAATGCTTAGGTAAGTTAAGTTTATTTCCGTACGAACTTACTAAGCATTAGAATGCTTATTGTTGTTTCATTTTTTTTCTTTGTAGATCGTCAATTGTGTTTGGTTCGATCAGATCACACCAGAGCTCATACTACCCATTCTACGATTTAGTAGACTTTTGTCCATTTTGGGTCAATTATATGTGGCATGTACATAGGTGTCATTGTGTATATATATGTTGTTTTTTAGGCTTGCTGTTTTGGTCTCTATATTAGATTTGATATTTGGATGAATGTAAATTATATGTATGAAAGTGTGTGGTTGATGCTTTGATCATATTATATTTGATGGGTTGAATGGCATTTTGACGTGGAAATGGTATGATGAATATAAACATGTTGAATGAAAAAGGGTACTTATAGATTGTTTTACCTATTTTGGCATGAATTGAAATAGAACTTTGAATCAATTATGAGAGGTGTCATTGAATGGCATATTGGTTTAAATGTTTATAAGAGTGATGTATGATATGTGTTAACATGATTATTGATTGTTTTGAGTAGGTTTAATTCATGTTATATGCTTAAAGTTGATGTCATGTAAGGTTGGGTTGAAACATATACAAAATGACTTATTTTTGCACCACACGGTCGTGTGTTAGACACGGGCTGGTGGCACGATCATGTGATTTTTTGGTAAAAAAGAACATTTAGGGTCACACAACTCCCGTTTGTTACATGGGCCAGCCACACAATCGTGTGACTGTTGGAAGACATGGCTGTTTTATGCCACACGGCCTAGACAAAATGTCATGTGTCTTATGTTTTACATAAATGTCTTTATCTTTTGAAAATATTGCAATTTGATCATTGTTTGTTCTCGGGTCAACTTTAGAGCTCACTTAAGCTTATATAAGACTCGAACAAAATTTTAAATTGTATTAAATAGTTAAAGTTATTGAATTTTGATTGTTAATTGTTTATAATTGTTCCATTTTGTACTGTAGCATTCTATAACTCGATCTCGATGACGGGGACAGACAAGGAGTGTTACTCGAACGTTTAGCAAAGTTCATTTATCATATCTACAAATTAATTATTATATATGTATTTAATCGATGAATTTAAATAACAAAATGTACATATTAAAATTAAAATATATAAAATGTTTAATTTTTAATCCGAGATGTTATTAGACATACCTAAAGAAAAATTATCCCAAACAAACCATGATTTATAGAAATTTAGTAATAAAATAAATGTCGCAAGAATTCTTTAGTTATATATTAAATAATCGATTATTATTCTCCATAAACTTAGAAATTCATCGAAATAATTATAGTTATTAACTATTAATTCAATATAAATTTTTAAATAAAAAAAACTAAAGACACTGTTTTCTTAAAAAAAATTCTATAAAATTAATAAATGTATTAAAAAGACTCGAAATGATGATGAAAGTTGATGAAAAATGAAGTGTTAAAATTAAATGTATAAAGCGAGAGAGAGAGAGGGGGGTATAAGTGTAAATGCAAAAGCGAAGCTGGGCTAGGCCCATGGGTGACAACGGGAAAACATTGTTTATTCAGAAAGGGTGTCTTTTAGGTGGGTCCTATTAAAGAAATTAGACTGTTTTGTGGGCCCCTAACCCCCCAAGGAGCCCGGACAATTGGGCCCCTGTGATAGCAACACCTGACAGCCCCTCTTCCGCCTCGATATTTTAAACTCCACCGCATTAGAACAGCGCGTGCACTCCAATCTAATTTATCTGACCACAAATGTAACAAAACAAATAATAACAAAATATGTAGTTTCCTCGTAAATTCGATCACCCCAACTCTGCTAAATCTCCTATAAATTTAAAAAATTCAATTTCATTGAACTGAAAATGAAAATACACAAGGAGAGGTTCATTTCAGGCAAAAAGGGTTGATAAGTAAAGCCAAAGAGAGGCGCGTGAGAGAGGTAGGGGAGAAATAAGCTATCACATGGTTGGTGGGAAGTAGACCCCACCCTCCACAATGTGCCACACGTCTTATGTCACATCAAACCAAAAAAAAAATATCACAATCCCATAAATTTAATTTTTATTAATTAAATAAACTGCCCTTTGGATCCACCCAACCAATTGTTTTATTTTTCTCTTTCTTATGGACTCGGAAACTCGGCGGGTGTTTTTTTTTCTCTCCATCCAAACAAACTCTTGTTCTACAATCTTGTTTGTATGTCAATATATTGAAATTTTCATGTCACCTTGATTTTTTTACTCACTCAAAGATCCTTTGATGATAGTCATTCATAAAATCTCCCTTTTGGTAAAATGTTTAGGGTTCATTGTATATTTATTGTAATTAAAAATTAAGATTGTGATGGGATAATATTATATAGAAATTAAATGTAATTTTGATTGAAAATGTAAAATCTTTGACATGGGATTTAATTCAGAATAAATAAATTTATATGAAAAGCAGAACATATTATATCAAAGGTCCCCATGGCTTAATTTTACCAATAAACCAAACACTCTTCAATTAATGTGTTTTAAATATGAAACTAGTGGGTCTTTTGCTTTATAATTCGGAAATTTCATGTGATTAATTTAAATTATTTTTTTATTTTAACATTAATTTTATTATAGTTTCTTATCATATCTGTTATTTTTTATATAATTATTCATAGTTCATCCCTAATTCTTAAATAGGAGGATAATATGCTTGAGTATACTCAAACTCATGTCCTCTTATATTGGCAACAATACCTATTTCAATTCAATCAGCTTCTTAATTTAATTCTAAGTTTCATATTCTCATTCTACTAAAATGTACAAGTTCGTCTCTCAATTTTTGTGATTTATAATAACTGAAAATTTTACTTAAACGGTAGGTTTTTATTAATGTGTTGTCTATAAATTATGTAAATAATTATTTTTGCTAATCCCCATTTTAATATCAATGATGTCATTGTAAAGTAGATAAATAAAATTCATAGAAATTTATACATGAAATTTATTTTAATATGTAATTTAATGCATAAATTTTAATTTCATACAATCATACACATAAGACTTGAATTTTGGTTCATATGTATATATGAATTTTTTACTTTGATTTAATTGTGCACATTTAAAAATGATTACATATAAACATTTATTTTTATATTAGATTAATATAATTATTAATGTGAAATTATATTAATTTAATAAATTTTTGACAAATAAAAATTCATATATAAAATTATTCAAAAATTAATATTCCTATCTCTATTAAATGTGGAGTAAGGGGGGGAGTGACCTTTTGACTCAGCCACTGGGAGTGGGACCCTCTCTGTTTTTAAGTTACACTCACACACACGTAAACTGTTTGCTTTCCCATTTTGATTAATTTATTAATTAATCTATGAATAAAAGGCAGTGCACAGATCCCTATGAAAGCATCTTACTCCTTGAATTTTGTGCCCCACCTTCACTTTTGTCTGTTTGGGTTTTGGGGTTCATTTTTATTACTACCGCTCCTTTACCCACCAAGCCAAGCCGAGCCAACCCCAGCCTAACTCTCCCTTAACCTTTTATTTTTCCCATTTCCTTTTTAAATTTAACAATCAACTTGTGTTTTTTCTTTCGAATTTAAATAATTTTTTTTACACAATACTTAGAATTATTCATAACCCTTCTTTAACCCATAAATAAGGAAATAATATGTTTTAACGCACTCGAATCTATATCCTATTACATTAACAATAATACTCATATCAATTAAGTTAAAACTCATTCCATCGAATTTAAATAATATTCAAATTCAAATACTCTCTAACATATTGAAATATTTATTATTTAAATTTGTTTTACTTTTTTGAATTCAAATCATAATTACTTTTTACTTTTTAAATAATAAGTACGGATTTGAATAATTCACGATAATATTTAGATTTAATGCAAATAATAAATAATTTTGACAATAAAATTCGAGATTACTGATTATCTAATTGGCTACCTTCTATATTTCTTCACCTTTTTATGCAAGGCTGAAGTGGATCCTACAATGTCCTGGGCCAGATTATGGTCCTATGTCCAAATCTGAATAGTTCAGTCCAATTTGGTGGTCGATTTTTATTGTTGATTATTATAAAATATTTGAAATGTATTCAATATTCTTAATTTAAATATTTATTTAATTTTTTTATTCATAATTTAAATTATTTTTTATTTTTTATCTATTTAACATGTGTTATTATTAACTTCTAATCTTATGTTTCATTATTTATTATATGTTATTTTAAAATGTAAACATGTATTCTAAATACGTGCATATGTCATGGGACTAGATCTTTTGTCTCGCGATCCGTGCAGCCTTAGACGATCCGTTTATTCCAAACTCGTCTAATTCAGCCTAAACATCACAAGTAAAGATTCTTTTAGAATTCCTTCAAGGCACCAATTTTTATAGCGGAAGCAATTATGCCAAAAGAAGTCACAAAAGAATAACAAAAAGCCACATAAAACAACGCACGAAAGATGTTTGAGTAAATGCTCTCAATATTCTCTTATTCACAAAGAATAAAGAAACAATGGATGAATGAAATCATTTACAAGTGAGGGGGAGGCTCTCTATTTATAGTTGAGCTCTCTCAAAACTGACGGTCAAGGTCAAGTTACATAGACGGACGAGATTAATCTTATTCGTTAAATTATGGGATTTACAGGATATTTAAAATCAAATCAAATCACAAGATATGATTCCCATCAATTAGTTCCCTTATTTACTGAAATAGCATATGTTGCTATATTTTCATTATTGGACCACCCAAGCTTCTCCAACAGCTTAATGAATCAGACCAGCTCTTGTAGACCAAATAATCTCCATCTAAACAATAGACCTCTATTGGATGCATTTGGTGCGTTGGTCACGGGTTTTGAACTGCAACCTGTGACACATACATGTATGATAAAAATTCTAATTAATATTTATATACCTTTATAATTAATATTTATTTTTAAAATATTAATATCTTATTTGATTACAAATTAAGCTGATTCAAATTTTAAAATAAATAACAGAATGTGTTTTTTTTTTTTTTGGTAAAACACATTCTGCTCAATGTTCAATCCATGCAAATAGAAATAAGTACAATTAACAAAAATGTTAAAAAGGGAAATTAGAAACTCTATTATACGTGTATGCATGGAGATAACATATTTAGAATATAGATTTGTTTTTTAAAGTAAAGTTTGAAACTAATTAATGATAATAACACATAAAATATGTACAGTCTTAAAATTCAAGAAAAAAAGATTAAATTGTAAGTAAAACGAAATTTAAATGTTTGAATACATCATATTAAGAATATTAAATGAATACAATTATTTATCATGGTGCTACCATTAATCCTAAGTTAGTGTTAAGTTAATTTGTGACATTATCTCAATCAACGGCATTATTAATATATATATATATATATATATATATATACACAATTAATGGAGGCAATAAAGTGTGCATAATAAAATTAAAATTATAAAAAGATCAAAACAAAGTTTTGGTTGAGTGGTAAATTTAAAATTTTTACCAATACAATTAGAGTGAGTTCAAATTCTTTCTTATGCATATTTTTTTTTATTTTTTTAAATAAAAATACTAAAGTATCTTTGAATAATATAACTTAATTTAAATAAGAATGAACATTTTTGTAATTTTTTTAACTGAGTTGATACATGGTTGACTTGTGACACTAATTCAATTAAGGGCTTAAATAAAATTTCTATGAACTTTGAAATTTCAGTATAAATTTTTCCATCAACATTTATATGATGCTTGATAGGTTGAGTGGATGATACCATTATTATCTTTATTTGGTCTCCTAACATATTGATGTGAATAGGGGTGAGCAAAACTCGATTCGATTCGAAAAAATCAAAAAAAATTCGAATTTCGAGTTAAACGAATCGAGTTATTCGAGTTAATCGAGTTATTCGAGTCAACTCAAATTTTTTTTTCGAATTTCGAGTTCGAATCGAGTTGAGTTTTTAAATTCAAATAAATCGAATAATTCGAATATCAGACTATAATATTTTACATTTTTACCCCAAACTCCCAAACCTTTTTACTTTTCCCTCAAAACTTTTACTCCTTCCCACTTTCCCCCCAAAGCTTTTACTCCCCTTCCATCCCAACCCCCCAATCTACCCAAAATCCATTTCCCACCAAAATTTTACTCTCCCATTTACTTTTTTTTAAAATTTTACTCCCAAAAACCTCAAAACTTTTATTTTCCCTTAAAATTTTTACTCCTCCCACTTTCCCCCTAAAATTTTTACTTCCTTCCTATCCCACCTCCTATCTACCCCAAATCCACCCCCCCAATTTTTTTTTAATATTTTCCCTCCAAAATTTTACTCCCTATTTACTTCCCCTCAAACTTTTATTCCCAAAACTTTTTATTTTCTCCTAAACTTTTACTTCTCACCTTTCACTCTCAAATAAAAATAAAATTATCCAAAAATCACTAAACATAAATAGTAATAATTTTATTTATATCTATTATTTATATTATTAAATTAAATTTCACATTTTATATTATTTATATGATTGAATTGTTTAGTCGTATTGAATATTTATATTAAAATTAAATTATTAATTATGCCACTAAATATTCATGTTAAAATTTTATATTGGTATCAATTTCACATTTTATCTTTAAAATAACTTTTATTAAAAAATCACTTTTTTACATTTAATATATTTTTTAATTCCAAAATACATAGTGACAAGAATTTGAAGATAATTGAAACAACTAAGCAAACAAAGAAACTAACCCGTATATAAAAGATTAATAAATAAATTATGAGGTGATGAAAGTTAATAAAAATTTTGATTAAGGTGGAAAAATTTTATTACGATGGGTGACAGTGGTTACAAGGACCCAAAATTATTTTATAAAATTTAACTCGAACAAATATATTCGATTCGAATTCCATCTCACTCGACTCGATTCGAGAAAATTTCAAATAAAGTTAGGATGATAAAATAAGATTCGAAAACTCAATTAACTCGAAAATTTTTGATTCGATTCGATCGAATGCTCACCCCTAGATGTGAATGGTCAACTTTTAGATTTAATCGTTGGGTTAGAGGTTTAGGACAAGAAGTTCATTTTTGAGTGTGGAAAACCTATCAGCATTGATTGTGGATACGATTTTTAGAAATATACTCCATGGTGTGCGAATAAATCCTAGATCCCCAAATATCTCCCATGTATTTGCATTACTCTTTATTTGCGCATGGGTATAGGAAATTGTTGAATTTAAACGGATATTAGTAATTTATGTCGAATGTTCTATTACAATATTGATTCATCTAGATGTTGGAAATCTTAATTGGATCCATTAATAGTTAGATATCTATATATTTGGGATTGCCATTCTGGTTTAAGAGATCAAAATCTACCACATTTAATTATATGAATGAGCACATTTGGAAGAAGATACAAAGATGGAAAGGAAAGCTTTCTCGTGGTGGTAAGGATGTTCTCGATAAGGTAATGGCTTAGGTTATTCCCACATATTTTATAGGTCTTTGCCTCTTTTCCGCAATGTTTCTTTGACAATATTAACTCCATGCTTAGCCGGTTTTGTTTGGGTAAACATAATGATATGAGTTGGGCTTCTTTGTGGCGCTTTTCTGTCCCTAAAATTGGGGGTGACCTTGGCTTCCGTGTCTTTGCATTTTTTTTAGTCCCTACTTATCCGCAAAGCATGTATGCCGACTTGTGTCTCATGCAAACCTAATCATGGGTCGGGCCATTTTATCAGATTTAAAGGCCCGCCTGAAAAATTAAAAGATATGAATAAAGATATAGGATCAAAAAATGTGTTTGAAAAAAAAATTGTTTTATAAATATGTCGAGCTTTAGGTAAGTTTTTTCAGCTCAAATTTGACTAGAATACCGTGCTGCCCTTTCTTTTCTTTTCCTCTCAAGTCCCGACTGCCCCAAATCAGATTTTTTTTGACTCTTGTTCCAAATTTCTTTTGCATTGCAGCTGATACTTGTGTTTTTATTTATGCAGTTGTAGACATTACTCTGTGTTTTGGAAAAGCCAACCCATCTATTTTATAAGCTGCCTGCATTGGTTTTATGCTGAAATTGTTGGCTAAAAACTTAAATATGATGACTGAATGGATAGAAAACAGCATATAGCAATTTTTACCACAACAAGTCTGCTATGGACGACCGGAACTGCAGTTAACCCATTGTTTCACGCTGCTTATCTTACCAAAGATGGAGAGAGAAAGGTCACATTAGTTTTAATATCGTTTTTAATTTGTTTGCTGTTTTAATTTTGATAAAAAAACAACGTATAGTAATTTTTCAATTTGTTTGTTGTTTTAATATATGTTTTAATGTTTGTATTTTATATATTATATATTTAAAATTTGTTTTATATAATAAAATAATTTTAAAAAAGTTTAATAGAGCCAGACAGAGTTGGCTCGAGTTTAGCATCTATAATCCGAATTGTACTTGAAAAAAATTTTAAGCTTATTTTTTGGGCCGAATTGAACCCAAACATAGAAAACAAGTTTAAAATTCTATTATAGCCCGGCCCGGCCATGATCAGCTCTAGTGTCTTATCCCAAATCATTTTGTTCTTTTGCTTTACTTAGCAAAGTTCATCCGAGTGGAAATTCATGGAATTATGTGGAGAAAGTAAATGACTCATTATCGAAACATGTATGACACCTTATGTCCCATCCCAAATCATTTTGTTCTTCTATTTTACTTAAAAAAAGATTATTTGAATAGGAATTTACGGAATTGTGTTAAGAAGAATAACTCCAATTAAAAAATATTTTTAAAAGTTTATTTAATAATTCGTACAAATATCATACGATAAAAGACCCAAAACGAGGATTGAACACATGTATAAGTCCTTTATTGCATGATATTCTTAAGGTGGTTTGTGTTAGTTATTTTATTAACTAGTCCAATCAAGTATGAAATGAGGACCTTGTTCAGGTAAATAATAAGTGTTAGAGTTATATGACTCAAATCTCATTTGATTTGATCTAAAAAGTTCGAGGTACAACTCACTTGTTAAAGAAATAAAATAGAGAGGCAAAATTGAGAATCTGTGAGGGCTTAGGACCGAGGGCTGGAGACCTTACCGCACAAGTTGAATTCGTATAGAACTATATTTCTTCTATTAGACGGGTTGTTTAACCCTTAAAAACTGCGCATAGCCGTAAACCTCTTATATTATTATTTTTCAACATTAGTGAATTTCTCCTTTTCTACCTATAATTTTTCCGGTAAGAACTTTCGACATAAAATTTGCAAGATAGGTCCAATGAGACGGTTTGATATTTTAAATTAAACCCATTCCATTTTAAATAATAATAATAAACCTTATTCGGCAAGATTTTTTGGACATTGTTTAGCACCGCTTCAAATCTTTCAGGCCAAACCAGCATTTTAATCCAAAAGCAACGTAAGCAATACTAATTCGTTAATTCAAACTGTTTTTCCAAGTCATAAAAGAAAAGCTGAAAGTTCTAACTTATCAAAAACTGGTTTGGGTGTCAAATTGTCCCTCATTTATATTAATTAAAAATTATGAATGTGATTTTTTTATTCAAATTAAGTCTTACAAATGATTTATATTAATTTCTTTAAAATTATTCAAAATTATCATATTAATGAATTATCATCTATTCTTTATATTTATATTATAATTTAAATTGAATATTAATTAACTCCAAAATAATATTAACATGGCATCGTGGTAATGATAATAACATGAGAAAGAAAAATACTTTGCATCTGAATCAATTATTTTATCATTTATATTTTTTATTAATTTATAAAGAATTGTGTTTACAGTGATTTTAATATCTAAAATATGTTTTATATATTTTAATTAAATTTTATAAATATTTTATATTAATTACTTTAAAATATTTAAAATTGATATTTCATCCATTATAAATTTTATAAATGTGAATGAATTTAAGGATCATTTAAATTAACTTATATTTTACTTTAGAAAACCGTATTTATAATGGATATTTTTAACACTTTACAACATTTTTTTATAGTAATGTTAAACACTTCAAATCTTAAATCATGTTTTCCAAAAGCAATGTTAAAGTTGTTGGATCTTGTGCCCTAAATGTGGTTTTTTTCGTCTATATACATTTGTATTTTTCAAATAAATTGGTTTAATAAAAATATTCATAAATTATATCGATACCCTTGTATATTGTCTTCAATGGTTTTTGCACGCAAAGCAAAATGAAAATAAATATTGGCTCAATGGCTATCTAACGTTTAATTAATACTAAGTAGTATCATGTGGTTGGATCATAATACGGAAAAACAACTTGTATTAATAGATAAACCTAAACATGTCCTTAGTTTAATCAAAAATGAGCAAACCGATTGAAAGGTTAATATGTCGTCCATCAAGTCTAATTGGGGAGATGTTTTGTCTTGAGTATCAAAGTGGATGACTTTTAGAAGATAGAGACATAATTGTGACTGACAGTACATCGAACAGGACCCAAGTAGAATAGATTCTAAATCTGTTCATGGATTTTTCCACTTGTAATGTTCATAATGTGTGTTATAGGCTAATTTTGGCCTAGCTACATTTACAATATAAGCCCACCTACCCAATACCCATGACCCATTTACATTTTTACAAAACCCATTTAATCTAAATCTACCCAAATCCATTATAAAACCCAAATACTAACCCCTGACCCAAAACCCAACTAACCCCTAGCCCAATACCCAAATAGAAACCCAAATAAATTAAGACCCAAATACCCCCAAGCCCAAATCAGCCCAATACCCAAAATTAAAAAATAAAAAAAAACTCTAAAACCCAAATCCTATGGCCCACTACCTAAACAGATTTTGGCAGAGATCAGGAACCCTAGCCCCCTAGCCGCCGCTTCTGTCCCATCACCCATGCCAGTCGACCACCTGCCCTTTGACGCCTCTGACAACGCCTCAGCACCGCCCTACCATCCTCCAAGTTACACCCTTGCAAGCATTAAACGAGAATAGACAGCAAGCAAGAAAAAGAGCAATATATAAGCAAAAACATACAATGTAAAAAGGGGTTCTTTTTTTTTCATTTTTTCTCCTATTCGAATGCAAAGGAAAGAAGCAGATTAAAAAATATAGCAAGCAAATAAAGAGATATTGTGCAAAGGTCTCACCTTTCCGTTTATTTTTTCTTTTCTCTTCCTTTCGAAACACATACATCTATTTTCTCTTTTTATTATTAAAAAACAGCATATATATATATAGTCACGAAAATATAAAAAAAATTCATAAAAAAAATTACCTTTTTTGAAACTCCACGGTGGTGTGCGTGCGACGATTTAACTATGGTCCGATGGCTGTAAATCCCCCTCTCCCCTCTCCTCTCCTTTTTTTTTTCCCTCCGCTGCTACAAATGATTTTTTTTTTTGAAGAATTTAGCCTTTATATAGCCTCCCAAAACGACGTTGTTTTGGGGGCTGCCCTTTAGCCCCAAAATGACGTCGTTTTGGGCTATACCCGATCCGTCCGACCCGACCCGCTAGAGGATCCGCGTGTTTTTGATTAATGGGTTATTTATGCACGCGGTCCTTCCGTTTTTTCACTCTTTTACAATTAGGTCATCTTTTTATTTTCAATTTGGCCCTATTTGTTTCACGCTTTTCAATTTTGTCCCCCATGAAACGCACGTTTTGGGGTTTGAGGAAAATTTCTCATTTGGCCCCCCTATACCCCACACACATTCAAATAAGCCCTTACTTTTTATTTTTATTTCGAATTCGCCACGAAATTTCATTTTTCTATTCAATTTCGTCCTTTTTTACTTTTCTCATTATTTTATCTTAATTTAAATACTAATTACACCATTGTTACTGTGATGATTATTATAGTTTTATTTATTAGCATTTCATTACCATTATTTCCACTTAATAGTTATACGTATATATATATTATATATTATTATTAGTTTTTATTTTTATTTTTATTATTATTTGTCTTAATATTATATTATATGTATACTCTTTTATATATATTTTTATAACTATATTGTATATTTCTAACTCTATTATTATATATATATGTACGTGAATGTATTTATGTAGCGTATGAATAATTTTTTTTATATACTATTATCATTTCTAATACGTATATATTGTATATATTTTAATGTTATTAGTTATATTTTTTATATTGTCTCATATATATATTTTTATATTATCCTTATTATTATTAATATTAGTATATGTTTTATTATATATGTATATATTTTTTAATATATAGGTATGTATATATTTATGTAATATTATTAATAGGTGTTTTTAACATTATTATTTCTAATATGTATATATTATGTAGATATTTTACTATTATATTATGTATATGCATTTTATATACATTACATATATATATACCTTTTAATATTGTATTTTATATATATATCATGTATATATTTCGGATACCACATTATGTTTTTCTTACATATTATCTTATATATATATATATATATATATATATATATATATATATATATATATATATTATAACTCTATATTATGTAGGTATTTTTAATATTATACTATGTATATTTTTTTTTTACATTATGTATATATTTTTTGTAATGCTATTACTATGTTTATATTTTAATATATGTATGTATGTGTATAGGTAAGATTATTAGTGTTTTTAATATCATGTTTCCATCACTTTACTAATTATTATTATATGCCTATATATTCATTGTTTTTATTTCGTGTTTAATACTACTATTACGTTTATTATCACATATACATTGTTAATGTTTTATATATTATTTGTTTCGTATATTCTTAACTTTTTATTATTTATCTGTTCTGAATTTAGCATATTAGTTCACACCTTACTTCAACATCGACATTAGTTTTCTTTCTATTCATTTTTCTAAATTTCAATAAATAAGGTAACGCACCGATTTAACATTAAGTCGTCAATTTCATCGTTATGTTGGGTGAATATCAATCGGCTTGTGTTAAAAACGGAACATCCTTCTCAAAAGAAATCGAAATTTTAAAAATTCTCTTGTTTTGATCGGATCACGATTAAATGTTACATTAACCTCGCATTTTTGAAAATTAAGACAACATACGTTTAACGAGATACCAATTTTGGGTGTCGCGAGGGTGCTAATACCTTCCTCGTGCGTAACCGTCTCCCGAACCCTATTTTCCTTTGGATTTTGTGATAGACCTAAACTCGACCTTCTTTTTGTTTTTAAAAAAATAATAAATTTTCTTTTAAAAAAGAGGATTTATTATGTGTCCGATCACACCTAGGAAAAAGGATCGGTGGCGACTCCCTTTTTTAATAAAATCAAAAATCGGTTTTCAAATTTTTAATAAATCGTCTTAAATAGCGATCGAAAGCAAAATTTTTACGTTACTACAATGTGATATATCTTAATTCTAAGTGGATGATGGACTATGTGTGTGTGACTCGTATATTTTTATATAAGTAAAAGTCTGAATTCAAATAAATAAGGAACCGAAAGTTAGAGCGTTAGGTATCCGACTTCTACAGTATGTAACATTATTCACAACAGTGGAACTCATAACCCATAAAATAAGTAAATGATATCCTCTCACTAACATTACATGATAGATGAAAAATAAACGTGGTCATAGGTCGTTTGTCTTTATGATAAACAACTTAATTATTATTTGATAGTAATTGACTTCGATGTATTGGTTACCATGAGATAAAATATAATCATATTAAGAGAATGAATTTATCCCAAAGAGATTAAGAATATCCTATGAGGGCAACACACTTATGACAAGATCATTGGATGAGCATTGATCAAATAGCTTTCATAATGGTATGTAATTAAGGAGAGCTCAATCATGATATTATAGTAAAATGACTTTGTAACCAAATTAGTTTATAATTAATAGGCAAAAAGCTGGAACTTAATTATAAATCATTTGAGCTCTAATTATATATGTTCAATCAGTGCCTTTGCTAGCTCATTGAAATCAGAAATAAATTGCACATAGATCAAATGATAAAGTTAGAGAACTGTGTCACATTTGAAAATGAATGTGTTTTCTTGCTAAGTATAGAGATGACTTGATAATTAATTTAAACTTTTCCAATTATTATTTAATCAAATAATTGAAATTCAAAAATAGAGTTAAATTAATTGGTCATTATGAATTCGTTGAATATGAAAATTAAATATATTTTCTCATAGATTCTTTAACGATAAAGTTGCTATAATTTTAATAGAATTAGAATTGGGTTGAGAAAAATATTTAATTAAAAATTTATTTTATCTAATTAAATTAAATTTATAAATAATATTTATTTTAGGAAATTGAAAAGCATGTATTGGGTTGGATTAAATTATAAAGTGTTGAGTTAAAAGTTTAGGAAGCACATATAATTTGACCTAATATGGGAAATACCCAAAAACCCCTCATAATACGTATTAAGGGCAACAACCCTAATATATTTAACTAGGGGACCACAACTTTTCTATCAAATAAGTATTATTTGTTTTCTACTAATTTAACCAGGATTCTTTTATATTTCCCTATAAATAGATGACACTAGTAGAGCTAAAAATTCACAACCTTGAGATATTGTTATTCTGCCCGAAAATAGTGAGAAATTTATTTTTTAAGTATAAATTTTATTTTTTAAGAATAACAATTCTACTCTATTGAGAGAGAATTACTTTCGTACTGAAAGTAAGAAATTGTTTTTGATTCTGTGCTTGATTCGTAATTATTAGAGCTCACACTCGAAACAATTCATGATATGAGAATAGCAAAGAAGGTCGTTTAGTTGAAATTTAAGAATATCTGCAATTCATCTCACACAAATCACAAATACTTTTTAGGAAAAATTTATTGTTATAAATATCACAAATCAGCTCGATCTTCAAAATTTTAATTTTCGGTTATGATAGAAAATAATTTTTAAACTAAATTTTTTTTTCCAACAAAAGTAGCCCTAAACAATATGTATGGCAACACTTCACAACTCATATTAATAGCTTCCTTGTAGAAGCCACCACCCAATATACTTTTAATTGGTTCAATTATGCTTTTGGTACCTTTATTCTTTGCACATTTGAAATTTTATCTATCTATTTTTAAGATTGAGAATTTAGCTCCTCTACTCCTTTAATTTAATAATTAAATTCCAATTGATGACATCAATCAAAGGAATTTTATTAAATTGGAATATGTGACATTTTTAAAATAAAAAATAGTTTCGTAGCCAAAGCTACATGCATAGAAGGCCATATTAGCAAATAAAAATGTAGAGTTTAGGATTACCAAATTTTCGAATCTAAATTTAGAGTTGTAAAATTCTTTAAAATTGTTTGATAGAAGTAGAGTAAAAGTCGATACATGATTCAATTTAATAAAGTTATTTTTATTATAGTGTTGTCCATTGGACTCTAATTATTAAATCAAAATAGCAGAGTGACTATAGTCAATGGTTGGATGAAGTGGAAGTAGACTTCTTCCTTGAACCAAGTTTGTATTCTGGAGTTATCATTGTTGAGAAAGTTTTACCTAAATATCACTTTCAACTTGAATAGGATTATGCTTAGATCGTAAAATAACCTGAACAAGATTGTGCTTAGATCGTAAAATAAATGAAAACACTTATGATTATTCCAAAGAAAAATAATAGAGTGGGTAAAGTTTAAATACACAAAGATTACATGGATTATGAGAAAATTAAACCTTTTTAGTTATGTTTACATATTACGTAACGTCTTACGCTCTTCTACGAATACAAATAAACAAAACCCTAATTTTTTCTTCTTGTGGGGAAGAAAAGGAATTTCCATCAAATATACAATAAAAAAAACTAATTATTGTGTTGAAAAGTTAAAAAAGAAAAATATTCTACTAGTAAGATGTTCTTACTTTCCCAAATGTTTTTTTTTTAATATTATGTTACTAATATTTTATTATACATTTAAGACATGTTGTTTAATATTTCTATTTTTATTTTGAAGAATTTAGTATTTATATTTGTAGAATTTAAAAATATAAGTTCAATTATCAACATCATTATTTTTGTTGTTGTTAAATTTAGGATCATTATAACGTAAGTTTTTTTTTTATTATATGACACTACAAGGTAGTATTTTTGTTATTCCAAAGTGTCGCATCTATGAATTTAGCAAAATAATTTTGTCAATCGGACATGAATTTTAAAGTCCGAAAAATAAAAAGACTAAATTCCTGTAAATATAGAAAGAATAAATTTCAAATATATGAAAAATACATTTACTTGAAACATATTTTAACCTACAAATTTAATTTTAAATTAAACTCCTACACGTGGATATTTGATTTGTGAATAATGTATGTCAAAATAAAAACTTAATAAAACGAGCTAAACTTAAATTTTAACATTTTTATTTGAGTTAAATTTAGACAAAATTCTATACCTATTTTTAAACCCGAATCAAGCGAAAACTTAATTAAAATTTTAGTTGAGCCCAGCGGTAACCATCAACAATTGTATTTTTCATATGGCTGTTTTTTAATATTAAGTTTTTCTATTTTTTATTTCTCAATGCACGTGTGGGGATTGTAAAAGCTAACGTCACGGCCTACAGCAAACATTTCAATGTACACGATCTCCACACTGATCAAACGGTGATAAAACAAACATTTGTTATCCTAACTCACCCACCTGTAATCCAACCCTGTTTTCTTCATAGAATGAACTTTCTTGGAAACCGACTGGAAATTTGTTTCCCACCCCTAAGTTGTCTATATATATATAGACACCCAAACCAAACCAAACCAAACCAAAAGACATCAACAGTCGAAAAACTCCAAAAAAAAAAATTATTATGGGGTTCTCTAAATCAAGCTATAAATGCAACAAGCACCCAGATCACCAAGAAAATCAAGGGGTTTGTCCATCATGTTTAAGGGAAAGATTATCTCGTCTTTGTTATTCATCTTCTTCATATAGAGATTCTAGCTTAAGAATCGCCCCGTCGTCATCTTTTTCTCCGGTTGAAAACCGACGGGGTTCTTCTTCTTTCACGGTAAACGTTGATACGAATGGTTTCAAGAAGAGTAGATCGGTTGCTTTTATTGCAAGAAACGATGAAGAAGTTATTAACAATGGGGGGAAGAAGAAGAAAGGGTTTTGGTCAAAGTTACTTCGTTTCAAAGGGAAGAATGCTAAGGATTTTCTTACCCATTCATCAAGTATGAGATTTGTTATTGGAAGAGTGAATTAATTGTTTCTTTTTTTATCGTTACAGAATCAAGGGGATTGAATTGAATGTTTTTGTAATTAACAAAGCTTGTATCAATATATTTATCCTTTTGATTGTGGGTGTTTCAATTTCTTCCAAGAAACACAAAATTAGGTTTTAGGTAGGTGTTGTCTTTTGTTTATGCTCACGTCTTTCTCCATTTTTCATGCATATCATGAATGTTGACTTTTCATCCACCATTTACATTCAATTATTATAACTCACACCATATATCTATTATTCTATTTTAAAAGTTTATATTTTATGAGTTTTTTTTTATTATAATATGTAATGAATGGTTGTGTTTATCATTTCAGATTAATTTAGATTCAAGTTGCACTAATCACGTTTGATTTATATTATATGCAAGACAAAAATGTTTGTATTATAAAGTGGGTTCAAAATTCCCAAAAAGATTACAGCTAATTTCGTTGAAAAGTTTGAAATAATCTACAAGACAATCCTAGTCAAATGCTTCCTACTTTTCACAATTGTGTTAAACGGCGGATTCCGACATTTATCATTGACCAGTTTTTGTCCAATCGTTTGCACACGTGTGATATGCTGAAAATAATTTCATTTTTCAACAAATAAATCATTAGTTTCATACAAAAGAAGATAAAAAAAAAAGAAGGAAAAGAAAAAGAAGTCAAAGTAAAATCAATCATATAACAAAACAAAGAAGATGAGTAGAAAACCGAAACACAAGGCCAAATAAGGCATGATCGTTACCTTTGTCGGTTAATGAAGTGTAATACAATTATAAATATATATAATAACTCGATTTGAGATTCAACCCGATTATCCGTTTCATAAAATCTCCTTAAAATATAATTTTAAATCATTTCTTTCTTTCTCCATTTCTGTTAATATTGTGTATGAACATAAGAATTTTATCTAATCCCGATTTAGATTAAAAATGTTAAATTTGTTCATGATTTGGTTAGCCCGTATTAATTTTTTTAGATTATTTTTATATAAAAATAATTTTAAAAATATAATATATCAAATACACTAAAAGTGTTAAAATAAATGTTTCTCAACAAATTGAAAATACATTCAAAAAAAGTTGAAATACTTAAATAACACTAAGATAGTTACAACTTATTAAACAAATGTCTCTAAAATAGTAGCAAAATTAACAATAAAACAAGAGTTACACAATATCCAAACAATAACAACAAAATAATGGCAATATAATCGTTACATAATAGCAAAATAGTTGATTGGGGTCTGGGCCAAAAAATCCTACCCAATGCTTAATTTGTTTAGAAAACGGTGCTTATTTCTTGTCCAAACTCATTTTTGGGGTCTATATTTCTGCTAATACCCTACCATTTTTTGGGCGAACTTTTGGACTTAGGCTAGTGGCCAACCCATTATTAGGTCTAACTGCCTGTTACTTCTTAAATTTCTCTTCACATACAACACTATTTTCAGTACTCGCTCTTCCCCTAATTTTCTCAACTAGCTATCAATTTGATGCCTATAAATATTACAAGCTTTAGCCTTAGTTGAGTTTTTCCTCTCTTCTTCTTCTTTTCCACTCGTTGTTGAAACTAACGAACTTGTGGAATCTTAAGGGATACACTATTAGGCGAAATAATTTTAAGGACAATGATCTACACACCTCATGCACTATTATTCAAATTTTTATTTTCTTCGGTTCTATTTTACACAACATTGAGGATACTTATGGATCCCATTGTCATTGTTGATGTTGTTGTTCCTCTTGCTACATCTAATTTTGCTATCAATCTCATTGCTAATGCTACTGCCAACTTTGCTATCAATGTTGTTGCCAATATTGTAGCGATGCCAATGTTACCTGATATTTCCTATGCCAAGCCCTTCCCTAGCATCTCTAAATTTGAAGTGTTCGATGGGGATTATTGGAAGAAATGGAAGGAGTACATCTTCTCAATCCTAGATATGCATAGAGTTGTCTTTATGCTCACAAAATGCAAACCAACTAATTCCTCAGTTAAGCGATTTAACCTATGGGTTCATGCTAATATAGTATGCAGGCACACTATTGTTTCCACACTTTCAAATGAAATTGTTGAGGTCTACTCTTTGTACATAGAAATAAAAGAAACTTAGGACTATGCGATTACTAAACATATTATTGAATTTGTTGGTGAGTAGAAAATTGTAATCGGGAAGTACTATAGGATGGAGGTGATTGATGAAAAAAACATTAAGGTGCAAATCCATGAGTACCACAAATTGCTAAAAGACCTCAAATCTTAGAATATATCTCTGTAAGAAGAGTTTGTTGCTGGACTTCTTTTCGCAAAGCTGCCTCTAAGCAACAACTTAAATGTATGTTGTCAATGTCTATTTCAATTTCTTAACAGAACTTTGTATTGGTAGTTTGGCTACGGGTGAATGAGAGAATAGAGACAATGCTTATGATGAATATGAGACTTATCTTAGGGTGTGTTGGAAAACAATTTTTTTATCATTATAAAATTTAACATTTAATTTTTTTATAACTATAATAAATTCACTTAATTCAATATTTAAAAAAAGATGTTGAATAAAGTAAATAAGTAGATAGTTATTTATCACATAATATTAAAAATATTAAGTTAATTTTATTTTTTAAAAATAAGTTACAAAAATGAAATAATCAAATTATTATATTCTCCAAATTATCTAAAATAATATAAAATGTCATATTAATAATATTAAAATCATGAAATAAGCAATTTTGAAAATTTAAAATGTATTAATATCAAGCAACATAATTATATTTGGTACTTAATTTGTATTAATATAATTAACAAATAGTTTTATAATGAAAATCCAACACTTACTTAAATTTTAAATTATCAAAAAATATCATAATTCGCTTCTTGACATTTTTTACTAGAGGTGTTCATGGGCCGGGCCGGGTTTGGGTCGGGCTCAACTAAAAAATAATGCCCATTTATTGGGCTCGGCCCGGGCCCGGCCCAAAAAATGGGCCTAAAATTTTGCCCAAGCCCGACTCGGATAAAAATACTAAAACCCGGGCCCGGCTTGGCCCGCCCGTATTAATTTTTTATATTATTTTATTATTATTTTTAAATATATATAATACATCAAAAATACTAAAAATATTAAAATAAATATTTTCCAATAAATTGAAAATAAATTTGGAAAAATATGTAGATTAAATAACACTAAGATAAATGCAACTTAACAAGCAATTGCTTCTAAAATAATAATAAAAATTAACAAATGCCTTTAAAATAATAAGAAAATTAACAATAAAATAAATTTTATACAATATCCAAACAATAACAACAAAATAATAACAACATAATAGTAAAATTGTAGCAAAATATGGAGAAAACAACAAGAAAATAACATTCAAAAATAAAAAAATGTAGATTTTTTTTTGTCATTTAGTGAATTTGGGTCGGGCCGGGCCGGGCCCGGGCTAAAAATATCTTACCCGAGGCCCAGCCTATTTTTTAAACGGGCCTTATTTTTTTGTCCAAGCCCATTTTTCGAGCCTATATTTTTGCCCAAACCCTCCCACATTTCAGGCGGGCCTTCGGGCTGGGCCGGGTAGCCCGACCCATGCACACCTCTATTGTTGACTATTTTTGAGAATTAGTAGCCTTTTATTTCACAAAGTTTCATTGTAGTGCAATGTTGAATGCTAGCTGTAGCTAAGTTTTTGGGCCAGAAAAAGAAGTGTTGTTTCAGAAAAAGGTTGTTGTTTGGCATAAGCTTGACCATCCTAATATTACAAAGTCTTTAGTATATTCATTTTGTTTTCAATTCTAACACACATATTTATATTCTTATAAATCACATTTGTATGTGAATCTCCGTGCCCTCCACTTATTATATGAATGATTCAATATCAATTGTGGTTCTTACTTAAATACGTTGCCTTTAAAAGGAGGAGTTTTAGCTTGTATTCTGAATGGAGGAGGTGCTAGAAGAATATTGACGGATTTTATGCTCTTGTTTATTGTGAGTTTAACACATTAAAGAAGACACTATTTGCATAAAGAATTTTATGCATAAAAAACACGAATGTGAAAAAGTTAAGAACCTTTCATCTCCTATCTCCTAGGTTGCTTGTTTTTATATTGCCCATATTGACTTCCCCCATTTTTTTTGTAGCGTTTGGGAAACCCTTTTCGTGGTTGTAAAAGGGACTTCGAAGCTGTTCGTAGATAACAACATAAATGAAAAAATAATTGAGAAACACTACTATATATGTCTTAATAGGGTTTTATTAAACATTGACTTAAACAGGTGGGAATATTTTGAGCCAAAAAAGTGGAGCCATAAAGTTTTCAATGAGGTTGATGTAATAAAGTTTCTTTAAATCTGATTCTTTTGTTCAAGTAAGAAAGAAAAAATTTGCAGTCTAGGAACACATTTTCCTTCAATCAATTTGTTAGACTTAGACAAATAATATACAATTGATATTTCCTTCTTTATCTATAGTTTTCCTGAAAGTAATGTATGATGCTATATATTTTTTGCACTTATTGCTTATTGTCTTCCATGTTTCTAGAAGAATTTTAAAAATAGTCCCTAACATTTGACTGATTAGTCAGCTTAGTACATTTAAAATAAGTTGCTTCAATAACATAATATAATATCACACATTTAGATTTGACGATCGGGTAGGGTGTGAGGTTTCACATATTAGAGATTTTAAAGATACATGTGTATTTAATGATACTAAGTTCGTATTTATTCTTAGGTAAATTCTGGAACTTGTTTTGAAGGTGGTTATGGGTGTTGGATATTTGTTGTTGTTATGTGGCTTTTACATTTGGCAAACCACTAGTATTAGTGGTATTTTTTTTTTATAAAATTCATGTCTTTTTGAGAAATTATTTTTTTGATAAACATTATAAATTTTATTTGTTTTATAGGAAAATTCTATGCTACATACTTTTTCAACACAAATGACTTAACTATTACACCCTCTATAGATTGGAAGGAGAAAGAAGCTAGAACATCGGTGACATAAGATATGGTTTTGTTTTTTAGGTGAAAAATTACAAACAAATATTGGTTGTTTATTATAAGATTATTCCATCCAAAAACAATAAATAACTACAAAAAATAGAGAAAGAGATCATACAAGAAGTGATAAAGGATCTTTCTATAAGGAATTTAAACTACAGGTATTGATTGTTGGATATGGTTCTAAAGATTCATGAGGTAAAAGATAGCGAGTCAATTGATAATCATATACAAAAAAATCCTAAGGCACTTGTAAGATTAATTTAAATGATTCATATCCATTGATTTATCGAATTCTTTAAAGATGTTTATGACATTAATTTGCATCTTATATATTATTTGATCAAACACCAAATGTAGTAATAGTTGTTGAGTGGTTAGCACGCTTTCATCTTGTAAACACTTATGAGAGAGAATTGAGACAACTTTTGTGTGTATTTTTGTTGTAGTTTAAGTTAGTGTGCATTCCCATGTGATGCACGGGTCAATTATAGTCCATATTAAAATAGTTTTATGGTCAATTACGATATTACCTTCTGTTAATTTAGTAATTGTTTACAATATACTTAAATATTTCAAAATTTTTAACATATATGTATAAAGCAAGATGCAATATAAAAGGCTATATTAAATATTAGGCCATAATTAAATTTAAGGAACATATTTATAAAAATTTTAAAAATTATTTATTTTGCTACTATCAAGTTAGTATTTGTTAGCTAACTTAGTAACCATTAATGATCACGTCAGCAATTCTATTAGAAATTAATTGTCAACATCAATTAAATGGTTAATTTAGTCAATTTATAAGTTCAATGGTTTAATTGAGTACAAAATGTTTAGAGGGATTAAATTAATATCTTGAAGTATTTCAAAGGCTTATGATACCATTTAACCTTTAATTTGTCCACAAATAAGTCATGTTGAAACAAACAAAAATAAATCCACATATGTTGAGTTGAATGGTAAGAAGTTCAATAACCTTTAACAAGGTCTTAGATTTGAATATTATAGTTGTAAAAAAAATGAATTCGGAAATATTTCGTATTTGTTTTGATATTCGATCCAACTTAATTTTAAATTTAATTAATACATGGTATTGTTATCGATACCAAAAAAGTTTAAAAGGATATATTTTCTAATCAATAATAAAAATTTTCTAATTTCTCTCCATTTTGATATTAAACAAATTGGCCCTTCTAAAAAATTAAAATAATTTGATCACTCTCAAATTTGAAAGTTAGAAATTAAGGACAATTAATCACAACTTTAATATTTTTGGTCAAATGTACATAATTTTTATTGGTATAATAACAAATTTATCACTCAAAGTTTATTATGCATTCTACCAATTTGGTGTTTATTTGACAAATTTAGCTTGTGACATTTACACACTTTATCAATTTAGTCCTGATTTAAGAAATTTAGTTTACAACATTTACACAAAACATAGAAACATTGAGGGCTAAAAATTGTAATTATATAAAGAAAAATTATGTACAGAAAATATTAATGTCATGATTAATTGTTGTTAGATACTCACTTTCGAAATTGACAGGATTAAATTAATTTAATTTTTTAAGAATGACTAACTTGCTCAATATTGAAATTGAGATGGACTGAAAAAGTAGTTTTTACCATTCGAATCCCATCCTTGACACTTACGTTGACCTATTCTTAAGCAAATGCTAAATTCATCAGTGCCAAATCAAAATTTTCTACTTCTAATTTTGTGTTAAATCCTCGTAACATCTTCGTAACCTTTCCCAAAAATAGAACATTAGAGCTAAAAAGAACTTTTCGTCGACCAATAAGAATCAAGCACTCAACCATCACGATCCGTGTCTTCCCTCTATAATCTAATCCCAACCGTCCTTCTCCTCTCAGAAAACACAACTTGTGGCAGTTTTTACCGTCAGATTTCATACAAAAGAAACACACGGATAGTAAATCCTAACCGTCAGATCAACTCCATTAACAACCCCCCCAACCTTCTACAATTACCTCTGAATTGCTTCACTTTTCAAACGTTTGAACCAGAAGATAACAAAGCGTTTGTCTCAGATCTCAGAGTTAGTCGCCTTCTCTCGCTCTCTTAGCTTTTATTTATTTGTTTATTTTTATAATAAATTAGGGTTTGTAAATTCTGATTCTTCTAATTTGTTTTTGTATTTCATGTGGTGTAAGTTGAATTGGGGAAATAGGGGGGGGGGGTAAGGTAGAATTAGGTTGAGTTTATTTATAATTAGGGTACTTTTTATCGGTTCTGAGTTCATTTAGGACCTTCGACTTCTGTTTTAATTCTTATTCTGGTTTTCTTTTTTGGCTTAGAAGTTTTCTAGTTTGAAAATTAGGGCTTTTGGGAATTATACAGTAATTATCTACGATCTGGCTTTTCTGTGTTATGTTTGGTTCATGAGAAAATGTAACTAGTTTTTTATTTTTAATTGTCTTCTGAAATTATTCATATCTTTGCAGAGATGGCCCGTACCAAGCAAACTGCCCGTAAGTCTACTGGTGGGAAGGCTCCAAGGAAGCAACTTGCTACCAAGGTGATTCATTGTATTGCATTCAAAATATTAAGCGGTTTACCAAATTTGGGCTTTCTTGTTCTGTTATTGACGTCTGATCTTTATCTCTCTGTTGCATTTCCAGGCCGCCCGTAAATCTGCCCCAACCACTGGTGGTGTGAAGAAGCCTCATCGATACCGTCCTGGAACTGTTGCTCTTCGGTATTCTTTCATATTTTCTTAACATTTTTCTTGTTATTTTGAGTGTGGGTGTTTCTTTTTATGGATTGACATATTATAATTCATTTTTACAGTGAAATTCGGAAGTACCAGAAGAGTACCGAGCTTCTTATCAGGAAATTGCCTTTCCAGAGGCTTGTTCGTGAAATT
This sequence comes from Gossypium anomalum, assembly GCA_025698475.1. Taxonomy (NCBI): domain Eukaryota; kingdom Viridiplantae; phylum Streptophyta; class Magnoliopsida; order Malvales; family Malvaceae; genus Gossypium; species Gossypium anomalum. Next base: position 5,535,957 of record CM046957.1, on the reverse strand, counting down.
GCCCAGGACTTCAAGGTGCGGAATATCTCCATTAAAGTGTCAATTCCTTGGCAATTGATGGTATTTCCTTTTGGTTGACAATCATTGATATGATCTTTGTTTGCAGACTGATTTGCGTTTCCAGAGCCATGCCGTTCTTGCTCTTCAGGAAGCTGCAGAAGCATACCTTGTGGGTCTCTTTGAAGACACCAACCTGTGTGCGATCCACGCCAAGCGTGTTACTATAATGCCCAAGGACATCCAGTTGGCTCGTAGAATCAGGGGCGAGCGTGCTTAATTTCCGAGTGTGTTGATCACTTACTTAGAATGGAGAAACTATTGTTTGTTGTTAGGCAGATGTATTGTACTATTTTTTTTTATGTTTATTTTTAATCCTCTTTTAGGCCAAGATTAAAGATAGGTTTATCTTAGTGCTGAGGTTCAATGTTATGATGATGAAATGGGGTTATGGTGGAGAGTGTGATGTCTGATATTTTAATGGATAAGAACTCATGTCTGGTATAGTTTGTTTAAATGTGCTTCCTAATCAAAACTAGTGATTTCGAATATTTATTCATGTATTGGAAAGCAAATCTTGTTCAGTAGTGTTGTGGAATAGGCCCGTGAAGAGAATATTGTGGTGTGGGTGTTGGGGGGGGGGGGGAGAGACATGTTTAGGTAGTGGTAGGTTGGGGAAGCGAAAGTTTATGGGCTTAAATTTGTAAACTGGCCGGAAAGAGCGATTGACCCTCTCGGGTCGGTAATGAAAATGTGTCCATGTGAAAAGTGGGACGCGTGTTTTTCAGCGTATCTTATTACTATGGTCAGCGTAAATTAAACGAATGATATTGGTGCTTTTGTTAAGAGGCTCTAGATGTTTTGTATAAGTGGCATCGAGTAATTGTGTGAAAATCCTAATGGAATGCTTTCAAATATAATACGGAAAAAAGGTGAAATTTTTGGTTCAAGAATTTGAATTTTTGGTTCAAGAATTTGAGGTTGATTCTATAATTATGGTACGTCTTATTTGATAATTTGAGATATTAGAAAAAATGTATAATAACTTATTTAGGCCAACTTTGTAAAAAAAAATCATTTTAGCTTTCAAATTAATTTTTTATTTTTAAATATTTATATTTGTATCTTTTTTCATATCACTCATACTGGATGGGAAAATTAAAGTTGAAATTATGACATCAACAATTAGTTATTTTTTAATAGAAAATTCTTAGGATTATTTAAAAATTTTGTAAAATAAATAATATTACAAAATATTAAAAATTAATTAATTACAAATGTGGAGATTCACAGTAAAGTGTTAAAAATTTCAATCATTTTAAGATGTTTTGATAAAAAAAACTCAACTTCTAGAATTAAAGAAACGAATAATTAAATGTTTATCTTTTATTAAATTGTAACGTGAATAAATCCTTATTGCTAAAAACAAATTTAGCCAAATGAGCCTTGGAAGGAAATTAATTAGGTAATGTAGTTTTCGGGGGAGTAATTTGTGATGAGAATGGGAATGGGTGTCTGGCTATAACCATTATTTATGGAAGTGTTCGGTCATTGATGCCGAACTTTAGAGTATTTTGAACAGTCTCAAGCTAATCTAATGTAGAGGCTATGAGACATTTGATAATAGAATAATCAAATCTTATAGTTTGGATGTTGTTAAAGTTAATTAAGGAAGCGCTGTTAGCAGTTTAGCACGTCGAATTCAACTTTGATTAGACATATAGAAAATATTTTGGCACAAGAAAAACGGTGGCTCTTGCTTTATAGGAGGATTTGTAGATTTTTGATACCCTTCCTATGTCGTTTCTAACCTTTCTCAAATTAGACAAGTTAGAGGATGTTTTTCTTTTCTGAGTACTTCTATACAATTAATTAGTTAATATTTTCACAAAAGAATTTGCCCAAAAATCAATCTTAGATAAATAAAGGCTCAGGTTGATTATTTATCTGTTTATATTTATTTGACCTAATTGAAAAAATTATAATATATTTAAAGTATTGTATAAAATTATAAAGAATGTTAAAAATCATTAAAGATTATAAATATTGTTAACTATGAAAATATTTGTCAAAATAGTCAGTTATAAACCAAAATATCACATGTTATTAAGGCTTAAAATAAAAATTTTCTTCAAAACACTTCTTACTCTTTTTTAAAAATAATTTTTAAATTTTATTTTTACTATTAATTATTATAATTTTTTACCATTTTTTATAATACATATTTGAATTGTGTTTGGAATGAAGTGAAACAAATTTATATATTACATCAAAAGGAGCTTAGATGTCTATTTCTCCCCTCGCTTTTGGTACTTCAATTGTGTGTATATATTTTTTTAAGATGTAAATTGATTTATTAATTTTTATTAAGAGTTTTTTAATCCCTTTTTCCAAAAATATTTATGGTTTTTATAAATTTAGATAATCATCAAAATTATAATAAAATCTAAGTTCAAAATATTCAAAATTCTTTCTTAAATCTATTAAGGACTAATACCAAATTACAACAACTTCCATAATTTAACCCATGCATTCACCTATTTATAAGTGAATGTTAACCCAAATCAAATTTGCCATATATATATTTTAATAATCTCATTATAAAATTATGATCATATATTTTTTTTTACATAATATTTAAAACTATCAAAAATCTCTCCCAACCCATAAATAGAAGTACAATTCACTTCAGTACATTCAAACCCACATTCTTCTATATTAACAATAATACTTATGTCAATCGAATTAACATTTGATTAATTCGAGGTTTCTGTGGTAAATCCAACCTTAAAAACATTTGTGCTAAAAAGCAATTTTAGTCGACCAATAAGAATCAAGCAATCAAACCATCACGATCCGTGTCTTCCCTCTATAGTCTAATCCCAACCGTCCTTTTCCTCTCAGAAAACACAACTTGTGGGAGTTTTTACCGTCAGATTTCGTACAAAAGAAACACACGGACAGTGAATCCTAACCGTCGGATCAGCTTCATTAACAAACCCCCCCAACCTTCTATAAATACCTCTTAATTGCTGTACTTTACAAACGTTTGAACCAGAAGATAATAAAGCGTTTGTCTCAGATTTAAGAGTTAGTAACCTTCTCTCGCTCTCTTAGCTTTTATTTATTTGTTTATTTTTATAATAAATTAGGGTTTGTAAATTCTGATTCTTTTAATTTGTTTTTGTATGTCATGTAGTTTAAGTTGAATTAGGGAAATAGGTGAGGTAAGGTAGAATTAGGTTGAATTTTTTTTATAATTAGGGCACTTTTATTCTGTTCTGAGTTCATTTAGGACCTTCCGACTTCTGTTTTAATTCCTATTCTGATTTTCTTTTATGGCTTAGAAGTTTTCTAGTTTGAAAATTAGGGCTTTTGGGAATTATACAGTAATTATCTAAGATCTGGCTTTTCTGTGTTATGTTTGGTTCATGAGAAAATGTATTTAGTTTTTTGTTTTAATTGTCTTCTGAAATTATTCATATCTTTGCAGAGATGGCCCGTACCAAGCAGACAGCCCGTAAGTCTACTGGTGGGAAGGCTCCAAGGAAGCAACTTGCTACCAAGGTGATTCATTGTATTGCATTCAAAGCATTATACGGTTTACCATACTTGTGCTTTCTTGTTCCGTAATTAACTTCCGGTATATCTCTGTTGTATTACCAGGCCGCCCGTAAATCTGCCCCAACCACTGGTGGTGTGAAGAAGCCTCATCGCTACCGTCCTGGAACTGTTGCTCTTCGGTATTCTTTCATATTTTCATTACATTTTTGTTTTTGTTCTTATGATTGTGGGTGTTCCGTTTCATGGGTTTTTGACACATTATAGTTTATTTGTACAGTGAAATTCGTAAATACCAGAAGAGTACTGAGCTTCTTATCAGGAAATTGCCTTTCCAGAGGCTTGTCCGTGAAATTGCCCAAGACTTCAAGGTACAAATTATCCCTATTATTGTGTTTATTCCTTGACCGTTGATGCTATCCACTTTTGATTGACATTCCCTGTTACGGTCTCTTGTTTGCAGACTGATTTGCGTTTCCAGAGCCATGCTGTTCTAGCTCTCCAGGAAGCTGCAGAGGCATACCTTGTGGGTCTTTTTGAAGACACCAACCTTTGCGCGATCCATGCCAAGCGTGTCACAATTATGCCCAAGGACATCCAGTTGGCTCGTAGGATCAGAGGAGAGCGTGCTTAATTTCTAGTGTGTGGATCAGTCGCTTAGAAAGAAGAAACTATTGTTTATTTTTAGGCAAATGTATTGGTTTTTTGTTTTTTCTAATCTTTTAGGCCATGATGGTAGTGGTAAGTTCAATGTGATGTGATGATGAAGTGGGGCGTCTGATATGTTAATGGACAATAACTCATATCTGATATATCTGTTTAAATGTGTTTTTGCTTAATCGAAATTTGCTTTGCCACACGGTAGTGGCTTTGGTTGTTTTATTTGTTGCGAGTCAAACTTGTTTAATCATGTCAGTTCTTGATTTGGCTTTAGAAAATGTTGTTGAGGGTACAAAATTTTTGATTTGTTTGGGTTGTAGTTCATGAGCCTTTTAGTGAATTGGATCCGAATTTACGAGAATGATTAATCAAATAGCCATTAGCCAAACTAAATCACAATAAAAAATGTGTCCATTTGGAATGTGGGCTGCATTTCTAATTTTAATTTTTTGAGTGGCAGCAATAGGAAAGCTATTATATTGCTTATGGTCATTTTGGATAGGTTAAAAATAAATATATAATGTTGGTGCATTCTAGTATTTTATTTCACACGATGTTTTGTGCGTAGATGTGAACATCAAATGGTGGCATGAAAGTCCAAATGAAAAATTTTAAATTATAAAATGCAAAATAATGTCTTAACATTAAATAGATTTACATTACTTGAAATATTTCATGCTCTCATTTATCTTATGGGGGTCTTCCCAACGTGGATGGTTGGTATTAAAAACAAGTTAGGGCTCCAAGAAATAAAATAAAACCGATCGAGTCCTTAGTGGAAACAAAAGTGGGTTAAATGTATGACTTACGTGTTTATATCAATGTCAACATTCATTTGTCTTAATTTAAAACATTATTAAATTATAAAACAATGAACACATTATAATTACAAAACTATTATTATTAATGTTATAACAAATTCTAAAGAATTATGAAACTCCATTAGAATCATAAAAAGGTTATAATATTTTTAAAATTCTAATGAAATTGTGAAATTATAAATATTATTAAAAAGGTCAAAATAATCACAGGACTGAAATAAAATTTGGCACAGATATATATATGCAATAAATATACATAGTTCCAAATTAGTGTTGATATTTCATCCCACCATCGAAACACATTTTTACTTTTCATTCTCTTAAGGATTTTATGATTTTTTATAAAAATAATTATTTTTACTATTTTTTTCGCAATATGACAAATCATTTTCAAATTTAAATATGCATATATTTAAATGTACTTCAGCATGTTAGCAATCATTAATGGTCAAACTGGTCAATGATAGTTTTGTTAATGGAATAGCTTAATAGCTTTCTTTTTTGCCACCACAAACTCAATTGGATGCACATTTTTCCGTCTAAGAGATTGATTTGTTTAATTTTTTGTACTAACAACTTTTAGTTCCATTTCTTAAAAAAAATCATATTTTGTAATTTTAAATAATCATATAAATTTCATCTCAAAATTATAATAAAATCAAAATCCAAAAATTTCAAATTCATTATTTTTATTGAAATCTAAGTATTCTTCAACTTATATGGGAATTGAGTAATCTTGTCATATCAGAAACATTTTAAAGTACTCTTAATAAGCGTACATGAAAGGTCAAGTTCAAATTCAACTTATGCATGCCATTGATGGTATACATAATCCTTCAAACTAGGCCTAATCCGTAATACCAACATCATATTTTATTTAAAATTTTCTATATTTGTAAATGGTTAGCTCGAACTAGTTTAAATTTGCTCATACTATTATTTTTGGAGGATTACATATTTTTTGGTGATAAACAAGCAATCGAGTTACATCAAATTAAATTGTTCGAAAGCACTATTAGCTTTATTTTGTTGGAAAATTTTAAAACTTCATTAGGGGCGTCATCATAAACCTGTAAGCCTGTCTTCTATCCTAAACTTAGCTTAGCCAACCAGTCAGCAACTAGATTAACCTTCCTAGGTACATACCTAATCCACCATTGTCCTTCAATTCTCGTGATCCGTTGGACCCTCCTGTGCACCGTGATTCCTGAATCGACTGTCACACTACCTTGTAAGGCTCTGACCACCTCTAGATTTTCGTTCTAAATCGTAACTCTTTTAAAACCTTTGCTAAGCAAAATCAGTATGCCATCTAAAATACCCCATCGTTTAGCCTTAAAAACTGTGCATTTTCCTAAATAGTGATTATACCCCAAGATCCAATTTCCATTCTAGTTACACAACACTCCACCATCATAAGCACTTACAGAACCTCTATCCATTGCACCATTAGTGAATAAGTGTACCCATTTACCTATCAAGGGTGCTCGAGTATCAAAAGTATCTTTATTTGCTTGTATCCATTATGGCTTAACTCATACTACTGTGCCCAACTATAGGAAATTTTAACAATTTTAAGACTGTTCCAAGTAATACCTTGGAAGATAAACAAATTCCTATTCTTCCAGATGTGACAAGCAATTAGTCCAAAAAGACAATACCAAATTATTCCTCATCTAGGCAACCTTATGGAACAACAAATGTTAGAATTTTAAGCAATCCTGTAGAGTCCCAGAGAAAAAATTGTGTTGTTGATCAAGTGGGGCAATATGCAACCACACTTTCTTCGCTGCCGAATAATCCAGAAGCACATGAAGAGTATCCTCTGTTTCATGTTCGCATAACGAGCAAGAGCTATTATACCCAATTCCCCATCGAGTACGCTCCGCATTAGTAAGTAGCCTTTGCTTAGATACTAACCAAAGGAAACTTTTAACTCTTTGCGACCGTTAATATTCCCATGTGTTCTTCCATAAGTCATCTCTAGAATTCCAAGAGTTTTCCTTTAAAGACTAAAGGGCACTTTGAACAGAACCTGACGCTGTAGGTGTCAAAATAACCTTATCCGATCCCGAAGAAGGGCGAGAAGGAGGAATACTTACTATTTGCCTGACCATATCCTTTGACGAGGTCAAGATTTCAAGTTTCATCCGGTTGAACCATTTCACTAAGAGGGCAATCCAAATTAAGATTATTAGGAGCATGTATTTGCATTATCAAAGGACTTACTGTCGGAACCCATAACTACTCCCAACAACAAATGCTATTACCATTTCCTATTGACCAAGGTAAATTCTCTAGAAATAAGGGTCATACCTTAGAAAAGGCCCTTCAAAGATGTGAGCATTTACTTTTAGCAATGCTATTCTATAATTGTTCTTTCAAATCATACTTCGCTTAAAGGACTTGTACCCATGAGGAACTGTCCTTAGATACCAAATTCACCCAATCTTCATAAAAGAACAAGGTGTTTTGATCTCTCATATACCGAAGTCCAAAACCACCACGAGACCGAGTTTGACTGATGGAGTCCCACCCAACTAATGTCATCATCATATTTTTTTAAAGTATACATTTGTATTTCATGTTTAGTAGTTTTTTATATAAGCATTTTTTCTTTTAGTAAATTGTTAAATTAAACCCATCTTTCTTGCACAAAACCTCGGCCCACTCAAAATTCCAATTTCTATTTCTTCTCATGTAATAATAATTGAGTATTTTGCTGTCATGCTCCTTCGCTTTTCCCTCCAATCCACACCCATAATCTCTCCCTCCCTTCTCCCCATATTTCATATTCCTTTCGCTTTCAAAGCTCTTCTTTACCCAGCTAAGTACCACTCCTTCTCTGCTCCCCGTGTCTATGATTGCAACGTTAGGATCCGGGAACTTTCGCGGGCCGGTAACATTAAAGCTGCCCGCCAACTGTTCGATAATATGCCAACTCCCGACGTCGTCTCCTGGAACTCTATCATTACCGGCTACTGGCAGAATGGGTTTCTTCAGGAATCGAAGAAACTTTTTATTTCAATGCCTGATAGAAATATACTCTCCTGGAACTCCATGATCGCCGGTTGTGTCGAAAATGGATACATAGATGAAGCTTTCCAGTATTTTAAAGCAATGCCTGCGAGGAATACCGAGTCGTACAATGCGATGATGTCAGGGTTTATAAGATGGGATAGAGTGAAAGAAGCTGAAATGCTTTTCCAAGAAATGCCTAGAAAGAATGTGATTTCTTATACAGCAATGATGGATGGGTATATGAAGGTAGGGGAATTTGAGAAGGCGAGGGCTTTGTTTGATGAGATGCCGTATAGAAATGTTGTTTCTTGGACGGTGATGATTAGTGGGTATGTTGATAATGGCAGCTTTGATGAAGCCAAGGAGTTGTATGAGCGGATGCCCAATAAGAATGTTGTTGCTATGACGGCTATGATAACTGGGTATTTTAAGGAAGGGAAGGTGGAGGATGCTAGGACCTTGTTTGATGGAATTTGGTGCAAAGATCTACCCTGTTGGAATGCAATGATAACAGGTCTGTTTGCTTCTTTATCTACAATAGAGTGTCTGTTTTGCTATGTTGATGATCATATAATGACAAAATTGGAATAAACTTGTAGTAATCGTACTTTGATCCGAATCAGAAGATGTAGAGTAGCTGCACTGTGTTCCTTTCATTTCTTGAGGGAAAAAATGCTTAGTATGTAATAGTTGATGCAGAATATAGTTTACAATGGCTTTGCAAACATCTGATACAAAAAAGTGTCGTGGTTGTTGACTTTGGAAATATTGCTTTAGATATTGAAAAGCTAAAGATCCCTTCATGTTTTAGAAGGAAGATTACTTTTTTTTTTTTTTTTCAAAAGTTTGAAGGCTAAGGTGAATGTAATATATGGTGCAGGTTATGCACTAAATGGGATCGGAGAGGAAGCACTTAAGTTGTGTTCAGAAATGGTTAAGCTGGCTATCCAACCGGATATTTTCACCCTTGTTTCTGTTTTCACTGCTTGTTCTGGTCTTGCATCAGTTAAGGAAGGCAGGCAAATGCACGTGCTTGTTATAAAAAATGGCTTTGAATCAGATGTTTCTTTGTGCCATTCCTTGATTACTATGTATAATAAATGTGGTAGCATTCTTGATGCTGAGCAAGCTTTTAGACAAATGAATGGAGCATGCCTTGTTTCATGGAATACAATCATTTCTGCATTTGCGCAGCACGGTCTCTATGAAAAGGCTGTTGATTTCTTCAACCAGATGGAAGTGGTTGGTGTTAAACCAGATGGGGTAACTTTTCTTAGTTTATTATCAGCTTGTGGTCATGCAGGGAAAGTAAATGAAAGTATGGACTTCTTTGACCTAATGGTAAAAGAATATGGGATTTGTCCTGGACCTGAACACTATTCTTGCTTGGTTGATATACTGAGTCGAGCAGGTCAGCTGGAAAAGGCATCAAAAATAATACGATCGATGCCTTTTGAAGCTGATGCTGGAGTCTGGGGTGCTCTTTTAGCTGCCTGCAGTGTTTACTTGAATGTAGAATTAGGGGAATTAGCAGCTAAGAAAATTGTGGAATGGAATCCACATCATTCTGGCGCTTATGTTGTTTTGTCTAATATATATGCTGCGGCTGGCATGTGGGATGAAGTCACAAGAGTGAGGCTACAGATGAAAGAGCAAGGAGTGAAAAAGCAATGTGCATATAGTTGGATGGAGATTGGTAATAAGGTGCACCACTTCCTTGGAGGGGATATCTCTCATCCAGACACCAATAAGATTCATTTAGAGATTAAGAGTATTAGCTTACAAATGAAAGCACTGGTTAATATTGCAGAAATTGATTTGTTGTGGAGTAGTTTTGATTGACATATATCTCAATGTGAGTTGTGATTCCAGATAGAAAATGTGCATTCATTTGGTTACAAACCAACAAGGATATCTTATGCCAAGGGGGGAAAACGCATTTCACTGTCTCTCTAGTCATAGAATTTCAGGAGAAACAGGGAAGCCACAACTATTGGTAGGAACTTGTGAAAACAAGTTGTGAACATAGCCTATTATTGTTCTACTTATCTGCTATCAACTCCTTGGCTGCTCTGTTTGTGACTGACAGCAGTGGTGACAGTTACTGATTATTTCGGCATATGCCACAAATTTGGTGACAGGGAAGAAATTGATCGTCAGCCTTCTACTCGTATACTTAGATACCATGTTGGCATATTTCCACTTTGCATATTATTAGATAGGGAACGGATTTTATGGTGGAATTCATGCTAAAAGATAGTGCGAGTGTGTTCTGCCTTAGTTGTTTCTTACCTTTGAGTGACTGTGAACAATGTCTTAAAAATTGTCTGATCAATGAAGGAACACCTGTTTTAAAGTAGGTATGTTTGGCCTTCAATTGCATTGGCTCATAACTCTGGACAATTAGTTATTATCATCTAGATTAGGTAGGGTGGATTATGATCTGGCAGGTGGTGCTGGTGGCTGGTTCTTCCATTGGATTCTGGCTTCATTTGTTGCGTTTTACCTTATCTTCGCAGGGATGGAATTGGTAGGGATTACTAGGTATCTCTTGCATACCTGTGCAGAATCATCGGATGAGATGGGACTAACTGAATGATATACCTCCATGCAACTGAGAACACGAAAGCCAGTATCCACTGCATTTGCTTGAAGGACATCAGTAAAAATTAAGGATCTGTTCACACTATTTGTCATAGCTTTGTTTAATTCCTATTCCTTCAATCTGTTGTATATGGTAGAAAGTTGAAAAGAAAATGAGATTATGGTTTTAATTGTAAATCATGTTAAAGATGAATGATGAAAGAACGGAGCAATTGGAATAGATTGTGTTACATGTGACCACTTAGTTCAAATCAACTACTTTGACCAAGAGAAGCGAAGAAGGAGAAGCTTGCTCTACTTGTAGTCGAGGGGTCTTAGATGCCCCGTGATCATCATACTCAAACTACGTCTTTTTGCAATATTTGTTTGCAACATGTCCAGCTTGTGGTTAACACTTCAAATCACATCAAACACACTTCGGGGTTTCATACATATACCATGACAATTATTTGTTCTCTTTAGCCATGGTTCAATTTTATTATTAGTCCTTATATTTTACAAAAGTCGTAGATTTAATCTTTCAACTTTAACTTGGTCATTCTTAGTCCTTGTACTTTTCAATTATTAAAATTTTGGTCCTTACCATACAATATTTTTAATTTCACTAAGTTACATTATTTCCAAAATCTGATGCACTAAACATATTATTATATATATAATGTCATGTCAACTTGTTATTTCCACAATACTTATTAAAAACCCGATTAATGGATTAACTGTTGTCATTTTATATCAAGCCTAAACTTTCAAAAATCGAAAAGTATAAGGACTTGAAATGTTCCATTTGGAGAATGTGGATCAAATTTAAAGTGCGTATGGTACAAGGCTAGTAATTGAATTTAATCAAACGGATATAAATGATATAGTCAAAGACTAAATTTTTAAAAGTTTTTTAAAATTCAAAAAGTAAAAGAATTAACATTAATCAAATTAAAGTGTAAGGACTAAATCCACAACTTTCTTAAAGTACATGGACTAAGAGTAGAGTTTAAGCGTTAGCCAAACAAAATAATGTAAAAGGACCCACTTCAAAAGTTATACATACCCTCTCCACTAATCACCAAAAACGCTTTGAAAACTCTATCAAACTCACCATATAACATTCATTCTATACTTTTCCCAAACCACTAAAGCAATCTTTGGAGACCCATCTCAGCCGGCTGGCTAATAAGGCCTAACCCACCAATTTTCTAAACCATTAATTTAAATATTTTTCATCTACCATTTGAACCACCTTGTTTGATTGTTACAACTTTATCGTTGCGACAAAGATTCGATCACTCTTATGAGAAGGATATTTTACGTGTGGTAGTACTCCAACATTCTTAGCATTGGTTTTAACTGATTACCCCCACCAACTTCGGATTTTCTTACAGAACCACCCATTTTCTTTCCCTCTAGATTTGGAACATTTTATTTAACCAATTTTATCCTTTTAGATTTTGGTCCCCTTGTTTTTCTCCAATAGGATTTTTCTTGTTCATCATAGATTAAATTTAACCAATTTTAAAACATTTCAACATTGTTTAAACTGGCTTGTTTTCACTTGTATCTGTTATTAGAAAACAATGGAGTCAGTATAATCTCAATCACCAAATCTTGTTTATTTTTAGAATCGTTGCCCCCCAATGGTGCTTTTTCAAAAAGAACAACCCCTTCCTCCCAACAAAAAAAAAAAAAAAACACTTCAACATCAACATTTTCATGTCAATCAAAGGTATATCAATGTTATCATGTTAGTATGTTTTTTTTTCAATAATCATCAATGTCTGAAACTTTTCATGTTTGTTTTTTTTTAATGATCAGAAATGGAGGAATCAATGAATGGGTATGAAGATGAAATTGGGATGAAGTTAAGTGAAGATGTCAATCAAAGGTATACATCAATGGCGTCTGGGAAAGTTGCAGACATTCATACAGAACTTAAGAACAAGGAAAGGTACATCCAATCCTTGAAAACTGAACTTGGGAAAGCTAAAGAATTGGAAGTGAAATTGGCTGAAAAAGAAGCGTCGTTTCGTAAACTAAAACAAGAGTTGGTAAAATCAAGATTATTCGAGTCCGAAGCCATGAATTTGTTGTCTCAAGGGAAGAAGAGAATCCAGGAATTAGAGGAAGAGATTGAGAGAAGGAAAGAATCCGAGAAGAAGATGCATGATTCGTTCGTTGCTCAATCAAAAGAACACAAACAAACCCAGGTTTCTTTAGAAAGATCCAAGCAAGAAATCAAGCTTTTGTTGGAAAATCTGGATAAATCTGAAGGTTCATCAGAGGTTGCATCGCAGAGTTCAGTGGGGGATGATCATTTAGAGAGACATGAATTTGAGCTTCAATTGACTAACGCTAACTCAGCTCGTGCTCTTGAAGATGAACGAGCTTCGTCATTGAAAGCAAAGAAATTAGCTGAAGAAGTGAAGTCGTTAAAGAGTCAACTAAGATCCACCATTGAAGCTGAAGAAAACAACCAAAAGGCCATGGATGATTTAGCCTTAGCATTGAAGGAAGTGAAATCCGAAGCAAACGAAACAAAAGAGAAGCATTGTTTAACGATCCAAGAGCTCGAGAAATCGAAAGAGGAAGTCGAAAACTTGAAGCTGCAACTGAAGAACGTTGAAGAACAATACATGGAAGCAAAGAAAGCAGCTGATAGATTCAACAATACTTCAGAGAGATTGAGACTTGAAGCTGAAGAAACCCTTTTAGGATGGAATGGAAAAGAGAAGGGATTCGTTGAATGTATTCGAAAAGCCGAAGATGAAAGGAATGCAGCTCAAGAAGAGAACAAAGCATTGCTTGAAGCAATCGAGGAATCTAAAAACATGTATAAAATAGCCAAGGAAGAGAACCAGAAACTACGGGATATAATGAAACAAGCCATAAATGAAGCTAGTGTAGCAAAAGAAGCAGCTAGTATTGCCAGGGAAGAGAATTCCCAGCTCAAAGACACCATTGCTAAAAAAGAAGAAGCTTTGAATATCCTTTCACAAGAGAATGAAAGTCTTAAGATCAATGAAGCAGCAGCAGTTGAAAACATTAGGGATTTGAAACTATTGTTTTGTGAAGCAAATTGGGAAACTGAGGATCATCATGAACAACCTACGAAACAAAAACCAGTCAATACTAGTTCTGCAGAAAAGGATCATAGTAAGAAAGTAAAGCGTTATCATGAACGCAGTAGTGGTCCTTTGAGCTTGACATTCCCAGTGAGAGCAAGTGATGAAGATTCGAGTTCGGATTACTCTGATGATCCACTTAAAGGATCCATTTTTGATGTGGCTGAAACCCCAAAGTCTGCTCCTGCCGCTGGTTCAACACCAAGTGGAGGAACCCATCAGAGGAAAAAGTCATCTTCTGTGTTGACGGATGATGAAGGAATGAATGGCGAGGAGTTTGAGGGAATTGATACTGGCCATTTTGATGAAGAAGGTGATAGGAGCACCAGAAAGAAGAAAGCTTTGTTAAGAAGGTTTGGTGATCTTATTAGGAGAAAAAATATTCCCAAAAAGGAGCAACCTTTAGATCAAGGAGAAAAATAAAATGAAGTGTGTATATGATCTTCAATTTGTTTGTTCTTTTTTTTTTTTTTTTAATTATTTTTTCTTTAATTATGTGTTTCTTACAAAAGTGTAATGTGTCTTACTATTACACAAATACTTGTTGGTAATATATACAATTAAAACGTGCATAATAAAATTAAAATTAGAAAATGTAAAAATAGATTAAAATTAAGTTTTGGTTCACAGATAAATTTAAAGTTTTTTCAATGTAATTGACATGGATTCAAATCTCACTAAAGTATCTTCGAATTATATAACTTATTTTAAATTTAGAAATTTATTTTTGTAATTTTTTAATTGAGTTGGTGTCTAGTTGACTAGTCACACCTACTCAGTTAAGAATTCATGATTTAGTTGGTGTCACGAGTCAACTAGACATCAACTCGGTTAGAGAAATTACCAGAAATGTAATTAAAACAAGTTATATTATTTAAGGTACTTTTGTGTTTTTATTTTTAACAAAAATCAATAAAAATATGTGTATGGTAGAGTTTAAACTCATACTAATTGAATTAATATTTACTACTCAACTAAAACTTCATTTAATTTTTTATACGTTTTTATTTTAATATACATAGATTATATATATATATATTAAAATTTAATAACTAATTAATATTCACATATGTCATAAATGAATTTAAATAAATAATTTTATTAATTAAAGAATAATTGAAATCAAATTATGAAAATAGCTCAGTCAAGAACTTTCTTTTTTTAAGTCTTCCTTCTTCGTGAGATGTATCTCCTCGTAGATAATTGTATTTATTCAGTATTTTTAATTTAATGTATTTATGAATTTAAATTTTATTTTAATCACAATTTAATCTAATTTTATTCATTTTAATATCATATATATATTTTATGAGTTATTATTAATTAACTTTAAACTATACGTTTCATCATTTATTATATATTATTTTCAAACACATTTTAAATACATGGTTTTCAGACGCATATGCATGTGATAAAATTTCTAGCATTAATAATTTTGTTAATTGAGTTGGTATTATAAGTCAGCTCAGCACTAACTCATGATTGGTGACAACACCATGATAACAATCATAGTGCATTCTAGATTGTTAATATGATGTATTTATGTGTTTAAATTTCGTTTTATTTACAATTTAATCTAATTTCTTAATTCTAATATAGTGCATATTTCTTGTGTTGTTATGATTAATTTATTTCAAACTACGCGTTACATTATTTACTATATATCATTTTTAAATACAAATTTATGTTCTAAATCTATAGTTTTCACGTACATAACCGTGTAATAAGATTTTTAAATTTTTTTATAAAGTTGTTAAACTTGGTCTAATCAAATAAAACTACACAATTAACCATTTAGATTTTTTTTTATTTCAACATATTTCTAGAATATAATCTTCCCTTTGTTTTTATAAAGTGTTTTATTTTTTTTAATTGAAAAATAGAATTTGATAAAACCACCCATGGAGGTTATAAAATTTCAAATTTCGATTTTTTACTAGTATTTTTTTCTCTAAATTGTTAATGGTTGATTTTAGGTTTTTTTTTTTTTAATTTGTGCTTATGATTTTTATCAATTTTTTTATTTTTAATTATTGATTTAAGTATTTTCAAATCTTATTTATTTTTGGTTTTGTTATTCCCCACAAAATTTTAATTATTTTAATTAAATTTTAATTAAATTAGAGTAAAGCGATTATAGTGGGTCCAAGCGAGCCCATTTAACCAATTAATCCAAAGCCCAAATTAGAATTCAGGACCCATTAAATGTCCACATGTATGAGTCTAATTTGATTCAGATAAAAGTTACGGTGTTCACTAGCAGCACCCAAATATTCCCCTTTTATATATATAAATATCCACAAATAAAAACCCTTTAACAGAAGCGAAACCCTAACCTTAAGGCTTAAAGCTAGCAAGAGCAGAGCTGCGGCATTTCTTCCTCAGAAGACCCATCAAACAGAAATGAAGGTTTTTTTTTTTTTTGAACTAAATATAAATAGATTTCAATCCGTTTTTGGGGTTTGTTTATTCTTTTCATTTTGCTGATTTTTTTTCCTTTTTTTTTCTCAGTTCAACATTGCAAATCCGACTACTGGTTGCCAAAAAAAGCTGGAAATTGATGATGACCAGAAACTGTAATTTTCTTCTCTCTCTGTCTCATAAAATAGTTGGGTTTACGTTGAATTCGTTGATTTAATTTCAGTATTTAGTGTTAAATTTAATGCTGCTTGTCTTAACCATGAAAAGACCCATATGAAGGATATGGCTTCTTTTTGGTCATGTTGTCTATATATATATTTAGGTTTCAGTTATATTTTGTTTGGGTGGGATTCAACTTTGCTGAGTATTTATAGAATGTGAAAAGTCAATTATGTTGAAGCAAAATAAAATGTATATTATTTGCTAACGAAGTTTGGATATCTTCTATTTGAGGCATAAATTTATGCAACTGTGAGAAAGAAATTAAAAAAAATTCTGATGGCCTTCTCTTTTATCTTGCAACACAAAATCAACAAATGGATTTGATTTGTAGGTCTTTTCTTTTTTCATTTAGATATGAAGTGGAACTTATAATATTATGGCGGATTAGCCTTCTGGATATAGTTCACTTGTATCCAATCGGTGCGTCAAATATACCTTATAAGATAATAGCTCATCTGTTAAATTTGTAGCTGATTATTATGTTAAAATAATAGTTTCTTTTAAGCAGCTTGGCTTGATTGTATTTGTGAGCGTCTATTTACTCTCTTGCGTCAATGCGAGTTGGTAGTTGTTACATTGTATTAAGAAGAAAGTATTCTCATATTGACATTTGAGAAATGCAGTCGAGCCTTTTTTGACAAGAGGATCTCACAGGAAGTCAGTGGTGATGCCCTCGGTGAGGTATGTTTCCAAGTTACCTTTAGCTTTTCGTTCACTGCCTCAAGTTTCTGCTGGTGCATCTGGACTTCGAAGCTGCAATTTGCTCACCCCTTAATTATCCTTCAACAGGAGTTTAAGGGCTATGTATTCAAGATCATGGGAGGCTGTGATAAACAGGGTTTTCCAATGAAGCAAGGAGTTCTTACTCCTGGACGTGTTCGTCTTTTGCTTCACAGAGGTCTGTGGACTCTGAAATATTTTTCCTTGGTTCTTATTTGTGTAGAAATGTTTTTTTCGTTAATTAAATGTCTGCTTTTCTAATTCTTTGAACAGGTACTCCCTGCTTCCGTGGGTATGGTAGGAGAAATGGAGAGCGCAGGAGGAAGTCAGTTCGTGGATGCATTGTTAGTCAGGATCTTTCAGTTTTGAACTTGGTTATTGTGAAAAAGGGTGAAAATGATCTTCCTGGACTGACTGACACTGAGAAGCCAAGAATGAGGGGTCCAAAGAGAGCATCAAAAATCAGGAAGTTGTTCAACCTGTCTAAGGAGGATGATGTTCGGAAGTATGTTAATACTTATCGCCGAACCTTTACAACCAAATCCGGTGAGTACAAAGTGATACATTTGAGCTTAAGTTTGCAGGTGGAGGAATTCTTGTTCACAATATTTGAGTTTATGACAAGCTGCACTTGTGTTGGAAATAACAATCACTTTCTTGGAATGCAGGTAAGAAAGTCAGTAAGGCTCCCAAAATTCAGAGGTTGGTGACCCCTTTGACCCTGCAGAGGAAGCGTGGCAGAATTGCAGAGAAGAAGAAGAGAGTTGCAAAGGCCAAGGCTGATGCTGCTGAGTACCAGAAGCTGCTTGCCCAGAGGTTGAAGGAGCAGCGTGAGCGCAGGAGTGAGAGCTTAGCCAAGAAGAGATCCAGGCTCTCTGCTGCTTCTAAGCCTTCCATTGCAGCTTAACTGTGGTTTGGCATTTTGGTCAGTAGTTGAATGTTTGATTCTGAAACCGTTTTCATATGTCGAGGTCATTTTGATTATTCAATTTTCTAGAGTCTGCCGATGGTTTTTTGGGGTATTGTTTTTTTAGTGTATCAGTATCACATGAACAATATGTTTTGAATGTGTTATGACTATGTTTTGGATGTTTACCTACTCAATTACTTTATGAATGGTTAAATTTACTGATTAGATTACATCATGACACACTAATATAGACAGCAAAGGAAAGCTTTATAAACGTGAAAATGGCTTTTGATTCCAATTCACAAGTCCTTGGGTTACATTTTCATCTCCACCAAGTAGACAAAGCTTGTCTAGCTTTCGTCTAAACCATCAATTTGGTTAGATATACAATTGTTTAACAGTGCAGATCTTTGTTTGATTTGGCACACCCTTGCTTGATTAAAGGAGTGAAAGATAAGCCAAGTTCGTAACTGTCTTTTTAAACAAGGAATTCTCAAAAGCAAAAATACCTGCACAGATTCATCCAATGCAGCACAGGGTATTGTAAGAATGGTGAAAAAAAGTAAGGTTACATATAATTTTAGTCCCTTGAATTTAGCAATATTTTAGGTTCGAAAAAAGTTGATGATGTGATATTTTAAGATTGTCATTGTAGTAGGCCAAATTTGTCCGACCCAAAATAAACCAAAAAATAAGTATAAAACTCAAATAAAAATTAAATATCCTTTTACAGTCCATTTACAGTGCTCAGCCCTAACCAAAATCTAGCCCAAATACAAGACAAAAATTTAAATCACAACAGACCCAAGACCCAAACAACAAACCCATTTACGGATAAACCCAGACTCAAGTTACATCGGCCCAAAAGGCCCGAAACATTTCAAGAGCAGAAACCCTAGGGCTCACTCCTCGCGCGCAGACCTTCAACCCGTCAGACTGACCTCAACATCGCTTCGTGCCTCCACGTCAACGAAATTTCTTGTACGCCAAGATAATACACAGACACAAGCCGGGCCTCGTGACTGCGAAGAAACAGACAAAACCACACAACAGCAAATACAAAAAGAGGAATTTGTATTTTGATTTTGATTTATTTTTGAATCTTTCTTATTCTGTTTCGGATATAAAGCCAAAGTTCTGGCTCATTGTATTTTTTACACACTCTACGAACGCATTCAGAAGCAATAGAGAGCAAAAAATAGAACAAGGTGATTCTTGGCTTTGAATCTCCGGGGTTTATTACGCTTTTTTTTCTCTCTCGAATTGCCTTTTTGATTTTCTTTTTTCGTTCTTTACATCTAAACAAAAGGAAAAGGAAACGAAACCTTACCTTGAAAACAAGCCATCGGTTCTCCTTTGCTTCGCTAAAATCGGAGATTCAAGGGTAACCTCAAGGCCACAAAGTGGTCGCTCAGCAAAAACTCCGAAGAATGAGGCCTGATATCTTGCTAAAAATAAAAGAAGAGGTTCGCAAGCAGTTTGACGCTGGATTTTTGAAGGTGGTAAAATACTCAGATTGGGTAGGCAACATCGTCCCCGTCCCTAAGAAAGATGGAAAAGTGTGAATGTGAGTGGACTACAGAAATTTGAATAAAGTCAGCCCGAAAGACAATTTCCCACTGCCTCACATTGACACCCTAGTGGACAATACGGCATGACACTCACTGTTTTCATTCATGGACGGTTTCTCCGGATATAACCAGATCAAAATGCATCCTGAAGACATGGAGAAGACCACATTTGTAACCATGTGGGGCACATTTTGCTACAAGGTGATGCCGTTTGGACTAAAGAATGCAGGGGCAACTTATCAAAGGGCCATGGTAACCCTTTTTCATGACATGATGCATAAGGAAATCGAAGTTTATGTCGATGATATGATCGCAAAGTCTTGAACTGAGAAAGAGTACGTACAAGTCTTGAGGAAGTTGTTCCTAAGGTTGAGAAAGTTTCAGCTAAAACTCAACTCGGCCAAATGTACATTCGGAGCTAAATTTGAAAAGTTGCTCGGATTCGTGGTTAGTGAAAAAGGGATTGAGATCGATCTAGATAAAGTTAAAGCCATACAAGAGCTATCTCCGCCGCATACCCAGAAGGAGGTTCGAGGTTTTCTAGGAAGATTAAATTACATTACCCGGTTTATTTTACAACTAATCGAGAAATGTGACCCTGTCTTCTGCCTCCTCAAGAAACACAATCCGGGTGAATGGGATGAAGAATGCCAAAGGGCTTTCGACAAGGTCAAACAGTACTTATCCAACATTCCGGTGTTGATGCCACCTAACCCAGATAGGCCGTTAATACTGTATTTAGCAGTATTCAAGAATTCTATGGGATGCGTATTGGGCCAGTATGATGAGTCAGGAAGGAAAGAAAAAGCTATTTACTACCTTAGTAAAAAGTTCACGGAGTGCGAAACAAGGTACCCGCCGATAGAGAAGTTGTGTTGTGCCTTAATTTGGACAACCCGAAGGCTGAGGCAATATATGTTGTATCACACCACTTGGCTCATATCAAAATTGGACCCTTTAAAGTACATGATGGAGTCAACAGCCTTGAATGGAAGGATGGCTCGATGGCTCGATGGCAGATTCTGCTTTCTAAAATCGGCATAGTCTATGTGAACCAGAAAGCAGTAAAAGGAAGTGCAATAGCAGATTTTCTGGCCAGTAGAGCTTTGAAAGACTACGAGCCTTTAAACTTCGACTTTCCGAATGAAGACCTAATGTGTGTTGCTACCACTGAAGAATGTGCTCTGGAAGAACTTCCCTGGAAATTAAATTTCGATGGAGCGTCAAATGCCGTGGGTAATGGAATCGGAGCTGTCTTGGTATCCCCAAACGGAAATCATTATTTGTTCATTAGTAAATTAGATTTTGATTGTACGAATAACATGGCAGAATACGAAGCGTGCATCATGGGTATCCGTGCAGCCATAGAATGCAAGATTAAAATGCTAGAGGTGTATGGGGATTTTGTGCTAGTAATTTATCAACTCAAGGGAGAATGGGAGACCAGAGGCCCCAAATTGATTGATTATAAAAAACTGGTCCTTGAATTGGTCAAAGAGTTTGACGATATTACCTTCTGCTACCTTCCACGATATGAAAATCAGATGGCCGACGCTTTGGCCACCTTAGCTTCCATGATCAAGGTTAATAAAAAAGAAGATGTTAAACCCATCCGGATGAGCATTTATGAAATTCTAGCCCACTGTTACAATATTGAAGAAGATGAAGAGAAAGACGATCACCCTTGGTATCACGATATATTGCAATACATGAAGAATTGTGAATACCCAGACCAGGCAAGCGAGAATGACAAGAGGACGCTAAGAAGATTGGCCATTGACTATGTCTTGGATGGGGAGATCCTATACAAAAGAAGAAGGGATCAAGTGCTACTAAGATGTGTAGACGTTGTGGAGGCTAAGAAAATCTTGGAAGAAGTTCATGAAAGCGTTTGTGGGATACACGCTAATGGCTTTACAATGGCCAGGCAAATTATGAGATTCGGGTACTATTGGTCCACTATGGAAGGAGACTGTATCAATTACGCCAAGAGATACCATAAGTGCCAAATCTATGGAGACAAAATTCATGTGCCTCCTTCACCACTACATGTCATGGTTTTCCCATGGCCATTCTCTATGTGGGGCATGGATGTGATTGGACCAATATCACCGAAAGCTTCCAATGGGCATCGGTTCATCTTTGTGGTTATCGGCTACTTCACCAAGTAGGTAGAAGCCGCTTCGTATGCTAGTATGACAAAGTCGGCAGTGAGCAAGTTTCTGAAAAAAGAGATCATATGTCGATATGGGATGCCGGAGAAGATCATATCTGACAATGCATTAAACCTGAAAAATAGTACGATAGCGGAAGTCTGCAGTTAATTTAAGATCAGACACCACAACTCGTCACCACATTGCCCAAAGATGAATGGGGCAGTGGAAGCAGCCAATAAAAACATTAAGAAGATTGTGGGGAAGATGACCGAGACCTATAAAGATTGGCATGATAAATTACCGTTTGCCCTCTTTGCTTATCGAACGTCAGTCAGAACCTCAACTGGGGCAACCCCTTTCTCTTTGGTTTACGGAATGGAGGCGCTATTGCCGATTTAAGTCGAGATCCCATCACTCTGAGTGTTATCTGAGTTAAAGTTAGACGAAGCAGAATGGATCCAATCTCGATACGATCAATTGAACTTGATTGAGAAAAAGAGGCTAAGAGCTATCCGTCATGGTCAGATGTACCAAAAACGAATGATGCGGGCTTATGACAAAAAGGTCCACCCAAGAGAGTTTCGTGAGGGAGATCTGGTTTTGAAAAAGATCCTTCCTATACAGAAGGATTTTAGAGGAAAATGGATGCCTAATTGGGAAGGGCCTTACGTGGTGAAGAAAGCTTTCTCCGGAGGAGCATTGATTTTAGCTGAGATAGACGGTAGAAACTTGCCCAATCCTGTAAACTCAGATTCGGTCAAGAAGTATTTTACCTGAAGAAAGAGAGGCTAGAGTGAAAAATCGCAAAGGGCACTCTGAAATCTAAAAAAAAAAAATAGAGAGGTCAAGGTGAAAACCCGCAAAGGGCACTTTGAGACCAAAAGGGCTTTTGAGTTGAAAACCCAAAAACGGGCAGCTCAAATTTTGAATATGAGGCATATAGTAGTCTTGTCCTCCCGAAATCAGCAAGACAGAAGAACAGTACACCTTGGAGCATCAACAAAATATGCAGGATCTTTTGAATACACATTTGGTTCGAAGGAGCCTTTGAGAAATTGGAATAGTAAAACTCGTGCTGCGATATCTGGGGCACCTCTTTTCTTATTGTACTTTGTGCTTTAGCAGACTTGCTATCCCGTTTTATGTATTCACTTTGAGTTTTACTCAATAAAGTTCCATTTAGTCCATTATGATAATCTCTTTCGAGCATTTTTTGTTGAAATCACAATTTTTGGACATGTAATATTCACACAAAAGATGTTATGCATATTACTCTGGAAAGTCTCTAAATAGTACAAGAACCTGAAACAGGGCCACTAGTCAAGACTAACCAGGTTCAAAGTTGGAAATATTAAAAAAAGAAGGGTCCTAATTGTGACTGTTTCTTCAAATTTTCTATCGAAGATAACGGCTAAGCAAGAGGGCGTGGTAGCACATCAATGATAGAACCTGGGTGAATTATGAGCAATGACACCTTAAGCGTTTAAAAAGGAATCACTCTCATGACATTTCTACATTCATAGTCATTCATCTAGTTAGGAGCACTTGATTCATTTCGATCATAGCATTCTAATTATTTGACATAAACACCACATCTAGTTAGGGACATTTGATTCATCTCGATCATAGTATTCTAATTATTTGACATAAACACCACGTCTAGTTAGGGACATTTGATTCATCTCGATCATAGCATCCTAGTTATTTGACATACACAGATACAGGAAACCCATTCTACACATCATGTCTGTAGAAGACAGTCTAGCGATATTGGCGAATCCTGCAGATTTGGCATCTCTGATTGTCGAGGAGGGGATCAAGATAACAGATTTGGGTCTCTCAGACAAGGAGAGAGCAGATCAAAGATAGCAGATTTGGCGTCTCTGTATTGGCGGTGAGCAGATCGAAGATAGCAGATTTGGCGTCTCTGTATTGGCGGAGAGCAGATCGAAGATAGCAGATTTGGCATCTCTGTATTGGCGGAGAGTAGATCGAAGATAGCATATTTGGCGTTTCTGTATTGGCGGAGAGCAGATCGAAGTTAGCAGATTTGGCGTCTCTATATTGTCAGAGAGCAGATCGAAGGTAGTAGATTTGGTGTCTCTGTATTGGCGGGGAGCAGATCGAAGATAGCAGATTTGGCGTCTCTGTATTGGCGGGGAGCAGATCGAAGATAGCAGATTTGGCGTCTCTGTATTGACAGAGAGCAGATCGAAAATAACAGACTGGTGTTCCCAAGTTTCCAAGAAGCAAGTTGAGGATAGCCAATTTGACACTTCTGAAGGCATCAGAATACCTTTGGGGAACATGAGGATCAAGATTATGAGACTTAGCCAGACCGAGCAAATTTGGTCCTTTTTATAGTCTTTGCTCTATTCTCGTTACACGACAATGAGCAAAGAGGGGCAGCTGTAGTAAGCCAAATTTGCCCGACCCAAAATAAATAAAAAAAAAGTATAAAACCCAAATAAAAATTAAATGTCCCTTTACAGTCCATTTACAGTGCACAGCCCTAACCAAAATCTAGCCCAAATACAAGACAAAAATTTAAATCACAACAGACCCAAGACCCAAACAACAAACCCATTTACAGATAAACCCAGACCCAAGTTACATCGGCCCAAAAGGCCCGAAACATTTCAAGAGCAGAAACCTTAGGGCTCACTCCTCGCGCCGCAGCCTTCAACCGTCATACAGCCCCAACATCGCTCGTGCCTCCACGTGAACAGCCCTTGTACGCCAGTACAGCCTTGTACACACGCTAACGGGCCTCCGTACCTGCGAAGAAACAGACAAAACCACACAATAGCAAATATGAAAAGAGGAATTTGTATTTTGATTTTGATTTATTTTTGAATCTTTCTTATTCTATTTTGGATATAAAGCCAAAGTTCTGGCTCATTTTATTTTTTACACACTCTACGAACGCATTTAGAAGTAATAGAGAGCAAAAAAAAGAACAAGGTGATTCTTGGCTTTGAATCTCTGGGGTTTATTACGTTTTTTTTCTCTCTCAATCTGCCTTTTTGATTTTCTTTTTTCGTTCTTTACATCTAAACAAAAGGAAAGGGAAACGAAACCTTACCTTGAAAACAGGCCATCGATTCTCCTTTGCTTCGCTGAAATCGGAGATTCAAGGATAACCTCAAGGCCACAAAGTGGTCGCTCATAGCCTGAGGATGCCTGTCACCGACGTGGTGGCGGTTTGGCATTTGAAAAGAGGGATTAGAGGCTGCTGGAGAGAAAAGAAATGAGGCTAGGGTTTGGGTTCGGCCAAGGCAGCTGATTTAGCCATTTTATACGACCTCAAACGACACCGTTTTAGACCCTGCCTAATGGCTCTCCAAACGGTGTCGTATTGCTACGCCCGACCTGATCCGTTTCTCCACCCTAGGACCCGCGTGTTCTCGCGGAGAGGGGATAATTTCGTAATCAGTCCCTCCTTTTTGTATCGACTTTCAATGGTGTCTTATCTTTTTAATTCGGCTTTGTAATTTTACGCACGAGTGCGATTTAATCAGCACCTAAACGCATCACTGTGGGTTCTGGTATATTGCCAGTTTTAGTCCCTCGCATTCGCGCGCGTTAAAACTTAGTCCTTTTCCTAATTTCAGTAACTTATTTTATTTATTAATTGTCCCTTTAGTTTCATTTTTATTTCAATTGAGTTTTTTATTTATCCATCATTTTCAGCCCTTTTTTATTCTTTGAAACCCTTTTACTTTCGAAAATTTGATTATTATTTACCATTCAATATACTAACTTGAAGTATTTTATTAAGTTTGTATGGTCTTATTTTAGTATTCATACTTTCATTTATATACATGCATATATATCCACATGTAACTATATATATCTATCCATTTATTTTCTTTTAAATTTGTTGGTTTAAAATGTTCTTTTATGCGTATATATATGTACATACTTTATAATAAAGTCAATGTTATTTCATACACATAATGTTTTTTTTTACTCTATCCACGTATGCTAACATATATTTTTATTAGTCTAACATGCTTTGTATATATATTTTACATAAAATCCGAGCTATTTTATAGCCATTTATATTAGTACATGTTTTGATTTACATACATTATCAAATCTATATTCTATATACATAGTTTCCTTTGTACATAAGCACGCTTTTAAGTCCATCATAGTTTTTAATAAAAATAATTCAATCTTGAGTGCGTTTCTAGGTTTTACGAGCAATGATTTTTAGTTTATTTATATACGTATATATATTTTTAATTTATGATAAAATCAATCCATTTTTTTTATATAATTCATATTTTAATTCCATGATATATTGTATATAATTGCTTCAAAATTCATTCATATACATATAAGCATTCTTAATTTTTCTTTTACAAATTGTTTCAAACTCGAGCATATATTAGTACATTGTTAGTCCATCAATTGTTAGTCCACTATTTTATGTCATGTTGATCTTATATCGTTTGGTATCCCATGTGTTAATTATCTTCACGACATTTCTTGTATATTTGCTACATCATGCTTGCTCATTTTCATATGTTATCACATCAATTATTCCCCATGCGTGATTGTAATCGGGTTATGTTCCTTAGGTTAGTTATATTTTTAGGGTTCTCTAATTGATTGTATCTCATGCATATATGGCCCCATATCATCGTTTTCCACATAGTTTTTGAAATGTGGTTTTATATA
Organism: Gossypium anomalum; assembly: GCA_025698475.1. Taxonomy (NCBI): domain Eukaryota; kingdom Viridiplantae; phylum Streptophyta; class Magnoliopsida; order Malvales; family Malvaceae; genus Gossypium; species Gossypium anomalum. Next base: position 5,509,491 of record CM046957.1, on the reverse strand, counting down.
ATCCAAATTTTTATGATTAATTTCGTCATATTTTAAATTGGTTAATACGTTTTAAGCTAGTTTTATAAGTATTTATTCTTTGAAACGAAGGCGATATTTGATATTTGGCAACTCGCGGAATCGTGCCCTAACGCGTTGGGTTGCAATTTCGCGTTCGCTTTAAATAATCAAATATCCCTTCAAAGTTTCACTCGTGTCTTCTAAAAATCTGTTAAAATGAAGGCAATATTCGGCGTTTGACAATTAGGGAATCATGCCCTATCGTGCTGGGTTGTGATTTCTCGTTTGCTAAACACAATCGAATATCCCTTTAGGTTTTCACTAATGTTTATCAAAAACCTTTCAAAACCAAGGCGATGCTCGATGTTTAGCAATTTGAGAATCGCGCCCTATCGTGCTGGGTTGTGCTTTTTCATTTGTTCAAAACAATCGAAGATCCCTTTGGAATTTTACTCGTATTTTTTAAGGTGAGGCAATGTTCAATGTTTGGAAATTCAAGAAATCGTGCCCTACTGTGCTGGGTTTCAGTTTTTTCGTTGGACCAAACAGCTGGGCATCCTTTTGTTAATTTCAAATTATAAACTTTCGGACGTCGAAATAAGAAGATTTTGGGCAGCCAACTCGGATTATTCAAACGTGATTGAAAAAGAACCGCATTTGAAAAACATTTTTTAATTTTAGACATGAGGACAATATTTAATCGATTTGGTACCAATTTTGGGCGTAGTGAGGGTGCTAATCCTTCCTCATACGTAACCGACTCCCGAGCCCATTTTCTCATATTTTCGTAGACCAGAATCATTGTTTTAGTAAGCCAAAAATGTTTTATTAAAATAACCAAATTCTTAGGTGATCCGATCACACCAAAACAAAAAGATCGGTGGCGACTCCATATTTTCGTTTCCCAAAAAGTCGATCCCTCATTTTCCATCAAACATGAAATTTTTTAAATAAAAGGGTGGTTTCCACAGTCATGACTCGAACTTTGATTAACATTATTTTCCAAAAGTAGTTTTGAAGCTATAAAACTTGAGTGCTTTTGCATTTGGGAAAAACTTTTTTAAAGTAACTGTTATTTATAATTTAATGTATTTTATGTAATATTTATATTAGATGTAAAAATATTTTTCTATTAAAATTTATTTCAAATATATAAATTATATATATTCATATTGAGTTTTACAAATAATTAATATTAATTGCTTAAAAACATTCAAAATTTCTATTTCACATATCAAATAATGATAAGTTACAATAAATTTTTTTTAATATTCTATTGAGATAAAATAATATTAACGAATTTAAATTGTATTTAAATGCATACATCTCATTTTTTAAAAATATTTTTTAACAACAACACTAAACACTTTATTTCTCAAAACCTTAGTCCAAACTTTTTAAAAACACTTTTCAAAATCGATACTAAACTTGGTATCAATCTCAAAGTGATATTTGCTAAGCTAAAGAGAAGTACAAATACTTTTATGGCAAAATTGCATTATCCTAAAAAGTAATAAACCAGGGGAGCTTCAATTCCCTGTTCGACCAATTTCTAACTATTGGGCCTAGGCGAACTTCAAAGGTAGCCTGTTAGCTAACCTTCAATGTCGTCAACCATCCAACAGCAGCCAATTACTGGATTCGGTTTCAGACATGGCAGGACCAATATCTACATCCTTCAAAAGCTGCCTTTCGGCCTTTTCTGGCAGTTGAAGAATACCAGATGGGCCATGTTGTAAAAATAAACAGTAGTAAGCCCATGTTCTTTTGTAACTAAATATCTGAGAACAAAAACTAAAACAGATCCCACTCTCAATCTTAAACTCCCCCTCTCAAAACCTCAGCGGCGGCCACCATCTGACAGAACAACTGAAGAAGCAGAAACAATGGGAGGTCGAAGAGGGTCTCGTACTCAAAGGAAACATTTTAAACAAAGCAGAGAAAATGTTTGGAAACGACCAAAAACCGAGTCTTCATCTGACTCCAATAACCCCAACTCTAATAACCCTGCTTGGCAGCCTTTTGCTACTCAAAACCCTTCCTTTGATGAATATTACAAAGTAATTTCTATATGTTCTTTTTCTTGTTTCATCTATATGTGAAAGATGGAAGTGTTTTATGTAATTCCTTTTTCTTGCAGGAACAAGGGATTGTTTCTCCTGAGGAATGGGATGCTTTCATGGAAATGCTTAGAAAACCATTACCTGCTGCTTTCAGAATTAATGCCACGTATGTTTTTCTTTCCTTTTTTTACTTGGTAAAGATTTGGGGTTTGAGGATTGATTGTGAAACAATCATTTCTCTGCTTAGTAATATCTTTACTGATCTTTTGCAGTAGCCAATTTTGTGAGGATATTCGTTCACAGTTAGAGAATGATTTTATGAAATCTCTTCAAGCTGAAGTGCGTTGCTGAATTTTCCTTGTGCTATGGATATATTAATTAAATGGTATTGTAAGTAACTGTCTTTTGGCCTTGTTGCTTGCTCTTTTTTTTTTTGCAGGCTATTGAAGGGGGTGATTTGGAGCCTATAAAACCTTTGCCTTGGTACCCTGATAACCTTGCTTGGCAATCGAATTTTTCACGCATGCAGCTAAGGAAAAACCAAACCCTTGAGAGGTAAGTCGTTTTACATGATCATGTATTCGGCAATCCTATGTGATTACATAGTGTCAATATTGCCTTACTCTTCAGGTTGAGTTATTTGCATGTTCTTGAATTTTACTTGTATGTAGCATTTGCAACATTTCAATGTCTTCTAGATTTTACCTGTATATCAATTATATGATTTACAAGTGCTGGTTTTGTCATGTTAATGCCTTGTTGCTTTTCATATACTAAGCATATATGTTATGTCCAAGCTGCCTAGTATGATTTTAAATGGTTTCCATGCTCAAGTTATGTGTTATTATTATTATTGTATGGTCGTTAGACGATTCATGATTTGGCTAAATAACTTTCAGGTTTCATGAGTTTTTGAAACTTGAAACTGAAATAGGGAACATCAGTAGACAGGAGGCTGTCAGCATGGTAGGTGGATGTCACTTGCAAGTACTTTGCTGTTATACATTCGGCAAGTTTCTGACTGTTTTCTTTGACTGATATTCCACTTGTTCATGATGTAGGTGCCTCCTCTATTCCTTGATGTACGTCCTGATCATTTTGTACTTGATGGTAAGCAACTTTCATTGTTTTTTATCTTCTTTCTAAACATCACCCCCTTATTTTGTGCAATTTTAGTTAAGAAACTGTATCTGATCTATGTTGGAAATATAGTTTACTATTTTCTGCTGTTCCCTTGTGCAGTGTGCGCAGCACCTGGTTCAAAAACTTTTCAGTTGCTTGAAATTATACACCACTCAGCTAAAGGACGATTTTTACCAGATGGCATGGTTTGTTTACTTTTTTTTTTTTTTCTCTGAACTTTGGGTTTTAGTTGGTCTGCCCACCATCACCATAAAATCATGCATTGCTTGGGTAGCCTCTTGGCCTGCTCGGATAACAACTCTTACCTCTTATTTCATATGCTGAATTAATTGTTATATGCACAGACATAGTGTTCATTCGGTTAACGGACCGGTTAACTGACCGAAATATCATTAACCGAATTAACCGACCCTTCAAAATTTTTAACCATTAACCGAACCGAATTTTTTTTGTAAAAAATTAACCGACCCCAAATTTTATCGGTTAATTCAGTCGGTTAACCGAATTAACTGAATTTTTTTTTTTTTTTAATTTTTGGTTAAAATAAGTATAAAATTACCCGAATTAACCGAATTAACCGAATTATTTGTATAAAATTATATGTTTTTTATTTTTATTTTTAGTTTTATTTATGAAATTATTTGTAATTTTTATGATTGGGTTGGGTAATTGGGTTGGGTTGGGTACTTGGATTAATATATATTAGATTGAGTACTTGGGTTTATGTTGGATTGGGTTTGAGTAAATAGTGGGTTATTTATATATTATAATTTTATTTATTAATTTTTTCGGTTAACCGACCGGTTTCGAACCGAATTAACCGTTAACCGAAAACTCAAAAAATTATTAACCGACCCCCGACCGAATTAATTCGGTTAACCGACCGATTAACCGAATTCGGTCGGTTAACTGACCGATTAACCGAATTCGGTCGGTTAACCGAATTTTTTTAGTTTTACCCGAATTTTGCACACCCCTGTATATAACAATTTTTCATTTTTTTTTGCTTTAGGTTCTAGCAAATGATCTTGATGTACAAAGATGTAACCTTCTCATCCACCAAACAAAAAGAATGTGCACTGCTAACCTGATAGTTACAAATCATGAAGGTCAACACTTCCCTGGCTGCCGTTCCCACAAAAATATCTCAAATGGTTTAGAAACAACAAATAACTTGGAGCAGAGCATTACTCAACTTCTCTTTGACCGTGTATTATGTGATGTGCCCTGCAGTGGTGATGGTACTCTCCGCAAGGCTCCTGATATCTGGCGTAAATGGTTCGCCATTTCTTGCTCTGCCTTCTCTTCTTTCGCATCCCTTCAGTTGCTAATATCACATTTCATAAGATCTTATTTATGTGCATTCATACAGGAATGGAGGAATGGGCAATGGACTTCACTGCCTACAGATTCACATTGCCATGCGAGGTATCAATTATAGAACTTAAGATTTTTATTAGTGGATGTTATCAATTATAGAAGACCTTAATTTTTAATTAGTGGATGTTCCAGTCTCTAATTTGTTGCTCTATGGCAGGCCTATCTTTGTTGAAAGTAGGTGGAAGAATGGTTTACTCAACCTGCTCCATGAATCCAGTTGAAAATGAAGCTGTGGTTGCTGAGGTAATTTATGCTGCCGAAGAGACAAAATCACTAAACCGAAGTAACTTCTTTGGTTGTTTTTACTTTTATGTCTTTTAGAAAATGGAGTTACCTTTTTAAAAAAGAGAGGGAGAGGGGAGAGAGAAAGAGATGTCTCTTTATTTTCGTGGTCAATAATGTAATATATAGGGACACTAATTGAATCAGAGATTTAGAATATCATCTCCTCTTTGGAAAAGAATAACACCCATTAAAATATGATGTCTTGAGCTGCATTAAGATGAAAGTTTAAGGCCCTAGAAGGATCCCAATTTGTGAAGGTATCCAATCATGTCAAAGCGAGATGAATTTTAGGAAAGATGAAACAACGCAACTTCTAATTGTCATGTGAATTTGAAAAGCTGATTAAAGTAATTAGTGTAATTCAATCCTCCAAGATGAATCTTTGATGAAAGCTTATTGATAGAGTCTTGCCAGTGATGGTAAAACATTAACAGATACGAACTGGTCAGTACACTAAAGCATGAATTGGTTGTTCAGTTTGAGTTCAGGTAGCTGATAAGATGTTCGTTATTAAACATGTATTTTGTGGTTTTAAATTTAAATTAAAGTATTTTTTAGATGAACTATAAATTTTTAACCCTGGTCTTAGTAGTTACTCCTACACTTTTATGTTATGTTTTACTATCCATATATATATGAATTTTTTCCCTCAGTTTCTTGATCTTACTCTTTCCTCATCATTCAATTTTGCTGGTTTTTTTAAATTGTGTTTAAACAAGTTCTTTGTCTCCCCTTTTTGCTTCAGATTTTACGAAGATGTGGAGGGTCTGTTGAACTGGTTGATGTCTCAAATGAACTGCCTCAATTAATTCGTCGACCAGGTCTAACTAAATGGAAGGTTAGTATATGGTGCCTCATCTGTTAACTAAATGTGCCATATTTATTCCCTAAGTGAAGGTCTGGATATTTATGTTTGAAATGCTCTCCCGATAAGATAGTGTAACTACCAACTAATAACAATAATATGATACTTTTCATGAAGATTTTGCTTTTCAACATTCCATTTTCTTCTTTTCATGTGATAAGGTTTTACGTGTTCATCAGGTACGTGATAAGGGAGTCTGGTTACCATCATACAAGGATGCTCGCAAGTTGCAAAGAAATGGGATTGTTCCTAGCATGTTCCCTTCTGGCAAAAATTATGCGGATCTAACTAACGACAACCAGAAGAGTGAGAATGGTGAAAGTGTAAATGCTGAAGATGTAGTTCAGCCTGATGATACCATTTCTTCGATTGATGATTTGGAGGAAGAAGTTTCTGATCTCCCACTACAACGCTGCATGAGGATAGTGCCTCATGATCAGAACACAGGAGCCTTTTTCATTGCTGTCCTCCACAAAGTTTCTCATTTGCCAGGTAAATTAAAACTATCAATTTTGATTCCCTAGCTCTTCTCTTTCATTTAGCTTGCCTTATTGGGCTTTTACAAATTGGTTTCATAATGATTGCTGCAGCAATTCCTGACAAGTCTGCTACTTCACAAGGAAAATTATCAATTAGAAGTGAACTGCATGAAAATTTGTCAGACCAAGCTACTGAAGAAATTAATGGATTAGAAGTTAGTTCTGTGGATGGGGCAGATGAAAAGATCTCGGAAGTAGCTTCAAAGGCTGAAGAAAATATCTCTGAGATGGCTTTGGAGGCTGCTGATGAAAAGATCTCAGAAGAGACTTCAAAGGTTGATGACAAGATCTCTGAGGTGGCTTTAGAAGCGGATTTAGTTGATGATGAACCAGCTGGAGGTGCTCCAGAGAGCAATTCTTCTGAAGCAGCTGATAAGAAAACCGATTCTGCAAAAAAAGGAGAGAAGAGGAAATTGCAGATTCAGGGCAAGTGGAAAGGCGTCGACCCTGTTCTTTTCTTCCAAGATGAAACTATAATAAACAGCATTAAGACATTTTATGGTATTGATGAATCCTTCCCATTCACTGGCCACCTTGTTACAAGAAACAAGGATGCTAACCATGTGAAGAGAATTTATTATGTTTCAAAATCAGTTAAGGATGTTTTGGACCTGAATTTTCGAGTTGGACAGCAACTGAAGATAACTTCCGTTGGCCTGAAGATGTTTGTGAGTATTTTTTTTTTTTCTTTTAATTGCCCTATTTTTTTTTCCGTAAGGAAATTTTCATTTTATCAGAATTTGCATAGCCTGGTTTGCTTCTGAGTCACTGAGGATTCTTTTTCTCATTTTATTTGATTTTGTTCTAAAAATAGGAGCGCCAATCATCTAGAGAAGGTTCCTCGGCACCATGCTTATTCAGGATATCATCAGAAGGGTTGCCTGCGATTCTCCCATACATTACCAAACAAATACTATATGCTTCCCCAGCAGATTTCAAGCATCTTTTGCAATATAAATCAATCAAATTTGCTGACTTTGTTGATGCTGATTTCGGTCAGAAGGCAGCAGACCTGATGTTAGGCTGCTGTGTGATTGTTTTGAGAGAAGGTAAGTAACTTCATTTGATCTGCCATTCCTGCCAGAACAATCGGTTTCCATGATTCCCTTCCTAACCTTTTCTTGGCAGGAGACAAATCATTATCAGACCATATCCAAGCAGATGCATCGGCAATAGCCATTGGCTGCTGGAAAGGCCGGTCGAGTTTGAGTGTGATGGTTACAGCAATGGACTGCCAGGAACTGCTGGAAAGGCTTTCAGCACGCATGGAGACTGAAAAGAATGGAACTTTGGCACCCGAAAGCCTTGGCGTGCTAGATAAGAAACAAGATATGAGTGGTGAAAATGGAACCCCACTGGAGGATCACAATGTTGAAGCAGTGAAAATACAGGATACCAATGCCAGTGAATAGGACTAAAGATGAAAGAGTTTCAAGGTTCTATAGATACTTTAGTAATTTGAAGGTCTTACTGACTGCTAGATCGAAGCTTTGATTATTATTGAGAAATTTTAAGATTTATTTATTGTCACCGTAGGTATAATGGAACATAACAGTTTAACAAACAATTTGGTTCACGCTATCAAAGTTGTCAAATGCAATTTTATCTGGCCATTTGTATGTTTGAACTCTTATCATGTAATTAGAGGGAATCCTTAATGTTGTTATATGAAAAAAGGTGATGCTAAGAACTAGAGTGAAATAAAAATACAATATAAATGGAACCTATTATTGAAGCTTCAAAATTTTGGTTTCATATTATTCCTCAATCTCAAAAACATTCAATTAATTAGCTGCCCTTGCATGCTTAAAGCTATAGCAATGTAAATATACAAGCAGATAAAAATGTGAAAGAAAGAAACTGACATTAGGAGATAAATCCAATTGCATCATGATCTACAACACGTGTTCCTCTTTGCTGGAATTTCTTGAGCTGGACCTGGAATGATGATTTTCTTGCCTGCTAGTGACGTGGGATTGCCATTGCCGTTCCCTTGATTCTCACCGGCAACTAGGTTTTTCTTGTTCACAATGTTGAAGATCTCGGTAAGCACAGTTAAGAATGCGGTCTCAACATTTTTCGCTGCAAGAGCTGAGGTCTCCAAGAAAAATAGTCCTTCCTTTTGAGCAAACTCGGTGGCATCCTCTGTTGAGACTTCCCGCTGCTTTTCGAGGTCACTTTTGTTCCCAACCAGCATTATAACAATGTTCTTGTCAGCATGACCACGCAACTCTTCTAGCCAGCGTGCGATGTGATTGAAGGTCTGGCGTTTCGTTACATCATAAACCAGCATTGCCCCGGCAGCACCCCTATAGTATGCACTCGTAACAGCCCTGTATCTGTTCCAATATAACATTAAGAAAAGAAGCAAAATCATCGACTACTCTTGAAACTGTATTCAAACCAGGAAAATAATACCACCAAAGGAATCCCCATAACCAAATAACCAATGCCCTGTTCGAGACCAGCAGATCAGACAGGACCAAAGGCATTATATACCTTACCGAACATTCATTTTCAAGCTAATATGATAAATATCTAAATGGTTGCAACTTAACGGCTCAAGTTCAAGGACACCGGTCGCAAGCTACTGCAAGCACATGTTTTTCAATGTGTAGGCCAGAGATCTCTTGCAAATTTATGAGATCAAGGATCTAATACAATACAATACAATACTTTGCAATAAAGGTGACACCAAGGTTCAACTGATATGTCAACATTGTGATCGAGATCCACGTAAATGTTTACCAATCCCATGGCCATCATTAAAAATAAAAGGATATATGTATATATATATATATATATATATATACACACGATCAACAGTAACTATACAATTCATCCATCGAAAATCCAATCCAATCCACTCCTGATTGAAATGGCAAACATCTCACTAACCATCCATCTAGACAAGCTAAATACAATCAATATATGTCCTATCAGTCCACAGTAAAACTAGCAAAACAAAATAATTCTATCTACAGACATACAGATCTATGAACGAACAAGAAGAAAGATGCAAATGCAAATAAAACGAAAAACCCAGAAAAAATTTCACCAAAAACAAATCTTTTTTTCATATCTTTCCACAAAACAAATTGCAAGTGTAAGAAAGAACAAGAAAAAAAGATGCAAATGCACATAAAACGAAAAACCCAGAAAGGAAAGAAAAAATAAAAAAGAAGCAAGGAAAAAGGTATGAATTTGCAAGAAAAGTTACCGTTCTTGACCAGCAGTGTCCCAGATCTGAGCCTTAACACTCTTGTGCTCAATGAGGAGGGTTCTAGTCTGAAACTCAACTCCGATGGTAGACTTGGAATCTAAGCTGAAGTCGTTTCTAGCAAAGCGAGCAAGAATTTGAGACTTACCCACACCTGAATCACCGATCAACACTACTTTGAAAACGTAGTCAACCTTCTGGCTTGGGTCTGCATTTGCCATTTTCTTGTTCTGCTTTCTTTTTCCACTTGATCTTCTCTTGTTTTCAACTTTTCATTTGCTTTCTCCCCCTCCAATATCATATATTTATATATATATATATGTATAGCCAAGAATTAATTCGCAATACAGTGAGTAAAGATTTTGATGTCTGACGAACAGTTGGAATTTTGTTGTTTATTTTCGTTTAATAAGTTAAATAAATAGACAGGAATAAAATTTTAAGCTTCATGTATAATTGTTGTGGCTGAAAATATTTAATTATTGTTTTTAATTAATAGTTATTTTATTTATATAAATAAAATAATAATTATGTAACTATATAATAAAAATATATATTTTATATATGTGTGAGAAAGAGAAGGGAAAAAGTTTTGGATTAATTATAAATGGGTCCCTAAATTTTAATCAAAAGTAAAAAAAGAAGAAGAAAGGTTTGTGTCAATCACGCTTTGCCATGTCAGCAATTCATTAAAAGAAAACAAAAATTTTAACAACAATAATAAACTTACACAATTATTTTATTTAGAGTTGCTAAATTGAGAAAAAAATTTAAAATGATTAATATAGGACAAATTCTATTTTAAAGTGACCATAAATACAATTTACCCTTGATTTTATGTATAATGTACACAAAAACTATATACATAGATATATTATATAAAACCAACTCCTAAGCCATGTGAGTATAAGCTACTTTCAAATTTATTTTAATATATATTTTCAATTTCTAAGAAATAAATAAGGTTATAATAGATTTTTAATATGTTCGAATTTGTATATCTATATAATATTATCTATATATATATATATATATATATATATATATATATCTCTTATTGAGTTCATAAGAATTAATAGGGTTAAATTTATCATTTATTCGTAATTTCTCTTTGGGTTATAAAAATATATAAGATTAAAATTGAAATATCTCACGTCCGACTCGATCACTAAATCCGAATGTGTGATGTCACATTACATCGCCGAAGCAATTCAAGTTACTATAACACAAATATGTTCAAATCAGTTGTCAAAATAATTCCTTTACATGCATTTATACACTCATTGATTTCATTTAATCAATTTACGGGGTTATAAGGGTTAATCTCAAAGTTAAGACTTGAATCCAAATTCAAAAGTCAAATTTCAAATTTATATCTCGAGATAGGTCATAAATTATTTTGGGATTTTTAGCTTCGAAGTTAACATGTCTCAAGTCACTACAACTTGTGTCTTGAGACCTACTTGTGAGACCAACCTCCCATGTTTTCATTTTTTTACTTCTATGTTTGAAAGTCTCAAGACAATGGGTTCTTGTTTCGAGTCTTAGAGCAAGACAATATCTATTTAGCTTCAATGTTTTTTTTGTCCTGAGGTAAAGACTACTTGCCTCGAGACCTAGGAATAATTATCTTGAGTACAAATAAGTCTCAAGGCCTTAAGCACTTAAATGTAAAATTTAAATGAAATTGGTTCTAGCGGTCTCGAGACATGTTCTTTTTGTCTCGAGACTCTGGTCAAAATCCTGCACTTTCAAGTGTTCAAAGCTTTAACCAAATGAACCTAAACATACTTAAAATATACCACAAGACATATTCATCCAATTAACCTATCTAAACATGTTCAAACATTTCCAAATCATAACCTCCAACATAACATTACTAAACCAACCAATTTGCACATTCAAACTCACATAATCAAACTTAATTAACTAGTAATCAAAAGAAAAAATTCAACGATTATAACATTATAGGTTACTCACAAGAAATGCCAAAACTAACTTAGATAACAAACATACCAACCTAGGTACATGCCATATGACTTCAAGCATACATATACATATAAAATATGACCATAATGGTTTCCAAGCTAAGCCTAAAAGTTGGATGCTTGACCGAGAAACTTTTATAGCTTTTATCCAAAACCTACGCATGGAAACAAACTAATCAGTACACTGGGTAATGGTTACTCAGTGGTGCTAACATAATTTAAATTTAATTAAAAACATAACAAAATCAAATAGAAATAAGTAACAAGATAAGTTGTAACACCCCTCACCCGATTTGATGGTCGAGTATGAGTTATGGAATGCTACATTTGTTGCCAGAGCAACTACAGCCAAATACGCAGTAATTATTCAATCACACATGCAATTAAACATCGATTACATTTAATTTATATTAAATACTCATTTTCGGGTTTTAAATGAGTTTATGAAAGCTCTTTTGTCAACTTGAGCTTGAATTAGGATCAAATTGTAAGGTTTGGAAAATTTAGGGTTGACATCGCAACCTCACATCCTCCACATCTTGATGTCGTCGAAACAATAAGTCATGTCATGACCTCGAGCATTCTGATGTCACAACGTTACTCATTGTTGGCACCATGTTGTGACGTTGACAATTGTGGTCGTGATGTGAACCTTATTTTTGGTAAAAATGCACAATTTGGTACCTAATCCAAAGATTCCAACTAAACCTTTCAATACATATATTCATATATCATGCTCACTTATACCAAAAACATGTTTGTTTAACCTAGAACAATGTCAATAAGACATCAAGTATATGACCATTCAAATGGCATCATATATATATAGTCAAAACCAAAACATATTCAATCCATCTACCCATTTCCTTTCATATGCAATTTTTAGCATACCTATGTGACATATTCAAGTTTAAAATCATCAACTAAACAACTTCAGCCATAGCTAAACCATATACCATTTGTCACATACCACTTTACATACAACTCAACACTTGCCACAAACATCAAAAGTACCATATGAACAAGAAAGTAACCATTTCCTTAACATCTTATCTCTATATACATGCCACAATCCCAAAACTAAAATAAATATTTATTAACATTTTGGTTATAGTGTGAACTTCAAGATGATCCGACTTTTTGTGTTTTGCAAGGTAATGATCTACAAGGAAAGGAAAACAAACTAGGTAAGCATATATGATGCTTAGTGTGTTCATATGTATTAAACATAGCTTACCTTATTCATGCCTAACATTTTTAAGTTGCTTTAGATTGACACAACATTTGGCTAGACATGACAATAAAAAGCACCAACATTGTAAGCATTTACTTAAAATCTATACAATATGATACCACAAGTACTTAACATACCAATTCATGTTACATCAGGTAACAATCTCAAATTCACATTTCATCAAGGGATAATATAATTACATACATGTCAAAGGCATTACTCCAATCAATTTTTCATGCTCAATTCATTCAATAACTTTCCATTTGAATATCAAGTTCATTTCATTCCATTTCAATTTCTCATTTTCATATAAACTGTTTCTCCTAATGAGCCCTAATAAACGGGCTCGGATACACTGGTATCTACACCACACCAATTGCTCGTCCGAGTTGAATATATACATGTCAGGCTACCCATTCGGGCTAAACCTTTATAACAATAGATTAGGTTACTCGTCCGAGCAAAACTTATGTCGCATTCACTTGAGAATCTGTAACAAATGTTGGACCTCAATAACATTTGTAATAAATTTCGTACAAGCGCGCACAAGACCCTATTAGCATACCAATCATATCCTAACTTTTTCTAAGTTCACACGGGCATGTTTTACACGTACAAACGCCACATTTCAATTTAGTCTAATTTTGACTTTTCATACCAATCCTCAATGAATTATTCCACAACCAAACAAGCTGATTCTTTAGGGACTAATCAACAAATTTAGTTTTTCCTCGACTAACTCCACTTAGATCCAGTTCTTGATCTAAACAATTATTTTATACAATCCATTAATACCAAACATTTTCATATTATGTCATGACATAAACCTATATAATTTCATTTTTCTACTACCCCTAAAATTTTACATTTTTATTCAATTTAGCCCCTAAAATCGAAATAGCCATACCTTTTAATTTTGAGCCTCGGTTTAAAAACTGACTTTGCATACATTCATTAAGGACCCTATACTCTTTATTTGTATTGAAATTTAAAAAAAATCACATTTTATTCACTTTAGTTTTTATGTACAAAACTAATAATTAAATGTTACAATCTAGTCTTTTTCATAATCTAAACTTAAAATCTATCAATTTCACACCAAATTCTTCAAGAAATCAACAATGACAATTTTCAAAAACTTCAACAATTTTATAAATTGGTACATGGGCTAGCTAAATCAATCTCCCATAACCTAAAATATATAAAAATTACAAGAAAAGAACTTGAATTCACTTTAAAATGTATGGCCAAATGCTTAAAACCTTTGGAAGCTTTCTTGTTTTTCTTTTCTATGGTGGTGGATAGTCTAAAGGTAGGGGATGAAGAGAATTCTCGGTTTCTTTCCACCGAAAATGGGTTTTATACCATAATTTATGTTTGATTATTTTTAATTAATCTTACTTAACTAATTTACTAATCATGTTTTAATGCATAAGTCACCACCATCATCTAAAACTTATTTAAAAATGGTTTAGTTACGATTTTGGACCTTTAATTAATTACTATTTAAGTCCCCAAGCCTTTTGACAATTAAAACTCTATAGGGATTGGACTTTACAATTTAGTCCTTACACCTAAATTAACTATTTAATTTATAAAATTGATGGACCAAACATCAATATACTTTTATACCAACTCTATAAACCTTCATATTTAATATTTACGGACTCTGTTTACGGAAATGAGTTAACCAATCAACCATTTCAACATTACCATTAAGGATGCAGATATACCAATAATTCATTTACCATTTCAAATGATTCTCATCAATGCTTTGCTCACCTATTTGATAGAATTTTTGATGCACCTCGGTATTTGTATCTAGTTTAACATATCATGTCATGTAACATTTCAACATTTTTATCTCATTGCAATTACACATGTATATAATAAGTAGTATTACATGTTTAATCCCTATTAGCCAAATCGGATACAATAATGGATATACAGATCAATCCACCATCATACCAAATACGCATTGAAATGCTAATCGGGCATAAATGCACTGATCCCATCAACCATACTAGAATATGCTTGTACCCCAAGGGTATTTGAGTGGGTGATATGTTCTCAACCCCAGGGTATTAGAAAACTATCACAGTATGTACGTGCATAGCATTGGATCTCCCACTTATCAATACGGGCCCTATGTCATACCAACTATGCCCGTGACTCTATCCAACAACATTAATAGGGAAAATATCATCATTATTAAATGTATAATATCATCAAACATGTATATGTATATTCATTCAACCAATATATCACAACCCAATCAATCAACAATATACATACCTGTCGAGACATTCTTATTGATAGTTAACCATTCCCAAACATATACCAGATCAAATAGTTATATATAATTATTTAATGAACTCAAGTTATGAGAGCACAAACTATATTATCTATTCATCGACGACTTTGGATTTCCCTTTGTCCCAGGATGGTCCTACATTGTCTTTAACTACAAAATTAAATCCAAATATGAAATATTCCATATCCACACAATTCAAACACAAATCAATACCCTAATATTAAATTGACTTTAATTTGAGATTATAATATTGTGATTGAAAAATATTTTTATGAAATTATTGAAATTTGATTTTGGATATATTAGTTAAGTACACTATTATTTATAATTTAATGGTACCTAAATTGATATGAAATATTTTTTTATTTATTAAAGAGCAATATTGAAAATAAGATAAATATCTTATATTTTCAATTCAAATTTTAAGTAATTTTATTTTTTTAATTTCACTTAAAACGAAAAAGAAAAAGAAAAAGAAAATTGAAATTTATTTTATGAAATTTTATATATAAGTTGTTTAAAAATAAATTAATTAAAAAAATTCTAATTAGAAATAACAATCAATCTAATAATCCAGTTTGAGCGAATAAATATATTTATAATATATATAGTAAAATATAATACCAGTTTACCAATAAAGGCCCATTTCTAACTTTATTTACGGAAATGGGCCAATTTTTTCATTATTTACCGGAAATGGCCGAAAACTACAAAATGTGTCCACGTAGGCGCATTTTTAGGAGAAATTTTAGCAAATCGTGTCCCTGATGGAACGATTTCGCCATGTCAGCACAAAACACGCTGACATGGACGCACTTTGCTGATGTGGTAAAATCTCTCCCTCAAGGACGCGATTTAACCCGTGTTTTTCTAGGGTTAAGGCTATTTGCATATTTAGTCCCTAAAGTTTGTGGGCTTAGAGTTTTAGGGCTGTAGTGTTAGGATTTTGTTAAAATAATTTAGGTTTTAAGAATTTTTAAAAATAAATCAGGGTTTAGGGTTTTTTTAAAAAAATTAATTAAATTAAGGTTTAGTTTTTTTAAATAGTTTTGTGTTTAGGTTAAGGGTTTATAAAAAATTATATTGATAATAAGGATTTTGTTTTTTTTCTATAGTAGTTTCAGAAAAATTAATTTTGAAAAGACGGTTTTGAAAAGATAATGTCAAAAACGCTTCAAGCAGGATGCACTGTCAGCAAAATTATTGAAAAAAGCTCCCACGTGGACGCTCTTTTTCTACATTAGTTCCTGAAAAATTAATTTTAAGAAGACGGTTCTGAAAAAATCGTTTTAAAAATGCTCCAAGCAGGATGCGCTGTCAGCAAAATTACTGAAAAAAGCTCCCACTTGAACACTCTTTTTCTACAGCAGTTCCTGAAAAAATAATTTTGAGAAGACGATTCTGAAAAAATAGTGTAAAAAAATGCTTTAAACAGGATGCATTGTCAGCAAAATTACTAAAAAAAGCTCCCACGTGACGTTCTTTTTCTACAGTAGTTCCTGTTTGGCCTTAGGCTATAAATGAGCCAAATTTCATTCTCAGGTTGCATAAGTTACAGCAAGAAAAATAGAGAGGCTAAGCAAAATAGAAATTGAAGATGAATGAACATATTAGTGCTGTTATTTACTATGATGGTGAGGCTCGTGACACCGAGAACGACGTTGTTTTTTTATCGAAGAACACAACATGATTGGTTTTTAACCAGAACATAGATTTGACAGAACTTCGTAAAAGAATTAGGAGCAAAATATTAAATACGACGCCAATGAGAGTTTCGTCTATTAGGTATCAATTTTGTGCTTCGGTTGATCCCGTGACATATGACTCATTTGATATCAAAGGTGGTCATAGCTTGGCGGCGGTGGTGCAGACTCATCTCGCTAGTGGATCACCATATATTATGTTATATGTATAATTTTTATCGTCAAATGAAGTATTTGTGACTTTAATATCTACTACTGTTCGAGAGGAATACACGACCCCTACCCGACACTCCGTTTGTGGGAGACAAAACACAGAAGCGCCCGTGTTTAATGGCAGTATAGAATATACAACTCCTGTACGACACTAGGTTAGTGGATGGGACATGCACATTGGTGGGTCGATATTTGATGCTGAAAATACGTACTGGGAAATGACATCAATTGGGAACGTTACGAAATGTCCACAAGAAGGGATGATGTACTCCCTACGAAGTCTACCGGTGAGGGGACCTCGTACGTTGCAGATAATGGTGGGTTAGATGATTAGTCCGATATAGATCCATCTCGAGAGTCAGGCTCCGATGGTACAAAAATTGCACTATTTTCTAAATCGGAGTATGTTCTAATCGAACCTGAAAACGTTGAAGGGGGTTCAAATGAAGAAGAAGAAGATCTGCGATTCAGTGCGTACTCGTCCCCAGCCCACATGCATAATGTCAATCTATTGGTAGATGATGTGTTGGAGTTTTCAGATCTAACACATAGAAGGCGTGACTGTACAAGCTCGTTATTGGGTTCGGGTGAATTGGAAGTTGGTAAGGAGTTTTCCACTAAGGATAGTTTTCTTGGTTCGTTGAAACAACATAGCATCATGAACGGGGTTAATTACAACTTGGTTAAATCCAAATCCAAGAAGTTTGAGGCTAAATGTGCAGTGCAAGACGGTACATGTTCATAGAAAATCATGGTTTTAGTTAGGAAAAAGACAGGCTTGTAGGAGATAAAAAAAGTATAAAGGTCCACATACTTATGTTGCTGGTACTGTATCACTAGGTGTTAAGGGTTTTTGAATAATACTGTTATTACTTAATGTTGCATTATTTAACATATTTCGTTAACATGTGTTTCAAAAGATTACCCCAAGATGGATTTAAATATGATAGATAGCTTAATACTACCAATGGTGACGGCGGATCTCAGGACTTCTGTGTTGGTCTTAATTGCCAATAGTAGTAGCCAATTGAGGTATACGCCCTCTTACTGCAAGGCTTCGGTAGCTAAGCAGAAGGCGTTGGAAAAGATGCATAGTGGGTGGGACGCTTCATATAATGAGGTATGGCAGTGGTGTCAGGTGCTAGAGAGGTATTTCTCAGGTTGCATAACAGACCTTAAAATGGGCCCTGCGTACTACAAGGATCGATTGCTCCGTGGATGCCAAGTGCTCAAGTGTCTATTCTGGAGCTTTAAGCATGTCGGGACACATTTGTGTACTGCAAGTCATTGGTACAAATTGACGGTATCTTTATGTATGGTAGATATACCCATAGGCTATTGATAGCTGTGGCACAGAATGGCGGTGGAGGAATCCTTCCAATTGCATTTGCAATAACACCGGGGGAATCAGGTGATGACTGAGATTTCTTTCTTTCTAGGTTAAGGAGGCATGCCTGCCCCCAACCTAATATCTACGTTATATCGAATTGGGGCACTAGAATACTAGCCACAATTGAGCGACGGGAAATTCTATGAGATCGCACACATCATCGGTATTGTCTAAGGCACATTGCGTCCAACTACTACGGGCAATATCGGTCTACCATTGAACGACGGCAAGTGACCAACATGGGTATTTAATCTCTATTAATATAATTTCGTTTATAATAATCAATTTATTCTGAATGGAATAGTGGTATGTAATTTTAGCTATCAACTTTTATTGGCAGGGTACGAGATCAAGAAGAATCGTTTTTATGAGATGTTGGCAACTTTACGTTCAGTTAACGAACAATGTGCAGACTACCTCTGTAAGATACCTTTCGATCAGTGGACACAAGCATACGACGACAGCCTACGATATAGTCATATGACATCAAACTTTGCTGAATGCATAAATTTTGTTCTAAGAGGAACGCTTCATTTGTCGATAACCTCGGTTGTGTGAGAGACATATTTTCATTTGGCGGTACTATTTCCAAAGCGATCAGTGAGTTATAAAGGCCAAATGCAGGGAAGCCATGTATGATGCTATAATGTATTACAAGAAATTAACAAGGCGAAGATGTGGGCCAACACCATGCACACAGTGTGTCACAATCGCGACAACTTATGGTTTCATGTGACGGAGTTTGACAAACCGAACCAAGGTATTATCGGCGGGCAATATCGTGTACACCTGAGAAAGAAGACTTGTGACTATGGGACGTTTGACGCATTTCATTATCCATGCGCTCATGCAATTGCAGCTTTTCAGAATCTCCATTTGAATCCCATGAGATATGTTGACAAAGCGTACAAAATAAAATACATGTACAATGTGTGGAGACATGTATTCCCACCGTTCCTAGATGAATATAAGTGGCCGTCTGTATCGCTTGCTCCGTTTAAGTTGTTACCGATAGAGAATTGCATCTCAAACCAAAAGGTCAATATTGCTCGAGTAGAATACGTAATAATATGGATATTCGGGAAGGAACAAACCAACAGAAGTTGTACGGATGGTGTAGGAATCCTTTGATAATTGTTGTAATTAAATTATGTTGCATTATTTCTATTGCGTTATTTAAAAGTACTTCTATTTTATTAAAAATATAAAAATAATTTACTACTAAAATATTCAAAATAATTTTTATTTTATTAAATGAAATAATATAAAAATAATTTGTACAAATATATTAAAAAAATCAATGTATGTACCGGTCGAAATCCGTGCCACATAGGGGTGGTCGACGGTTACGCGTTGGATTCCTCATTGGTTCAGCTTCCGGTGGGGGTTGTGGTTGTTCTGGTTGTGGGTGTTGGGAGGATGACTCACCTTGATAGAATAAAGAATGCGGAGATGTTTGCATCACCCACGGCGGAGATGTTTGAATCCCATAAGGCGATTGGGATTGGTAATGGGATGAGCTCCCCGACGGTGCCTTATGCAATCCCTCCTGTGACGATGGCCTATATATCGTTGATTGATTCGGATACATCGGGAAATGAGATGCACCGATCCATGCATTCCAACCTGACATAGGATTGGAAAAAGAAGACATATAAAGGTTAGGATACACGCCTGACATAATCTGAATGGGCTGTGGTGTGGGTGTCATCGC
Organism: Gossypium anomalum; assembly: GCA_025698475.1. NCBI lineage: Eukaryota > Viridiplantae > Streptophyta > Magnoliopsida > Malvales > Malvaceae > Gossypium > Gossypium anomalum. The sequence goes on along the minus strand of CM046957.1, from coordinate 5,489,440 downwards.
CTAAGGCATTGGGCCCAGTGATTGTGTGGGTGTTGTTGATGTGCTCATGCCGTCAACTCTTCTCCTTAAATTTAAAGGGCCCGTCGTTCCTTTTCGACACGGATTTGCCGATGCCTTTGCTCTTCCGACAGTAAATATAGCTTGCTATAGATCCTAAACCATGGCATGTAATCCGGCGCGTACGCTAACTCTGGAACGATGATCGGTTTACGAGTAGGTATATGATCATACTGATTTTTCCAAATTTTTTTATATTCCGAGAAGAATATCGGCCAATTCGTATTCGATTGCTGTAAGTTAATTTTGTGCTCATCATCGAGCACTTCAGGTATCTTGGGAATCGGTTGTCAGAATCCAAATTGCCACAATACTCTATTCATCTGGTGCATCTCGACAGTAGCATAGTTGACCAATGAGATCTTAACATGCCAAATGTTTAGATTTTGAAAGAATTCATTCGAAATTACTGCCCGAATTGTCGAATCCTCGTATGGTGTCCATTGAAACTATATGAACGTGATAAAAATATGATTTATATACATAATACTAAATGCTAAATATGAAACGACTATGTTATGTATATATATTTTATTTAATACTTACATATGCTTCCAACCGTTGGTCTAATAGAAGCCATATATCTTCAAGAGTGGTAGGTATTTCAACATAACTCGCCGGATGGTTCAACCTAATTAAATAAATTTTTAGTATAAAATTATATTTTAAATCTATATAATAATTGTAAAATATAATATAAATTTTACCTCGTTATGAGTGATAATGTATATGGGTGGTTCACTCGAAGACATAAAAATGGAAAGCGAAACCGAGCCCATGATTGTAGTAGTGATAGACAACATCTGATTTTGGCTTTATTTGGTGGCGCTGCCCCGCACATCTCACGGTACAATGTTGCCAACAAGACAGACCCCTAACTAATTTCGCTAGCTGCTCTAAAACCAACGAGTTTTAGCAGTCACCTCAGATGTACGAGGTTTCGTGACAAGTCCGGCATCAGATAATCTCCAATCAACTCAAGGATGTATGCCTGAGCATATCGTATTCTTTCTACTTCAGTCGAATCATTCCCCAGCTCCGAGAATGTGTCTCGTAACCAGCCCATCTCAATCCGACCTTCGTAAATATTATCTGGAATCGCACCCAAAAGATCGTAACTACGCGTTCTCCAAAGTGATGGTACACTCTCCGCAGATTGAATGGACCTAGTAAGTATGAACCCATCCACTGACAATCCCAATTGTAACTGCACGTTCTACAAAGTGATGGTACACTCTCCGCATAAAGATGTAATGTGTGCGTCTCGGGTCTCTACCTCTCTATTAACGCGCTGATGAGTTTCGGGTCCAACTTGCACTCCTGGCCTATATTGGCCACGTGTCAGAAACCCACTTCCCTCAAGTAATTTTCTATCAACGGTGATAGATGACTAGATATAATACGAATATATTATTGTAACACCCGATCTGCAGACTGTTAAAAAATTAAAAATTAAAAATTAATTAAAATTACATAAATGAAAAAATATTAAATAATATTCAAAAATTAAAATTAACCCTTACCATTTTCATTTGTTTGACGGAGATATGTTTATGATCGAGACAAATTAATTCTCCGGCCATTGCTAACACGATCAAATATTTTTGAAATTATAAAAAAATAATACTAATTCAAAAAAAATAAAGGAAATAATTTAATTAAAAAGAGCTTTGAGAGATTTAGGGAGAAATTTGAGAAATTTTCTAAGAAATGTTGTGTGAAAAAAAATAGGAGGGAGGTTTTTATATATATTTTTTGACCGTTGGGCCCCTCAAAGGTCAAATTTTTAAATGACCGTTAGGAAAAAAAAACACGGGCTAAATTGCATCCTCGAGGGAGCGATTTTGCCACGTCAGGAAAGTGCGTCCACATCAGCGCGTTTTGTGCTGACATGGCAAAATTGCTCCCCCAGGGACGCGATTTGCTGAAATTTCCCCAAAAACACTCCTACGTGGACACGTTTAGTAGTTTTTGATCCTTTCCGGTAAATAATGAAAAATTGGCCCATTTCTATAAATAAAATTAGAAATGGGCCTTTATTATAGGTTTAGCCTTAGCGTAAGCATTACTTCTTTTAATAAGGTTTTCACATGGTGTAAGCATATATTCACATGTTTGTGTTGTTTATCTTAAAAAATTATAAAGTATTAATAAATAAATAAAAAAATTATAAGTACGTGCTAATACTCAATTGTTTGGGGTTTCAATTTTTTTATAATTTAATTAATTAATTAATTATAATAGTTAATTTAAAATTATTTTTAAATGATTATTATTTTTAAATTTCTAAACTTTAATTTATTATGATTATTTATGATATATTACTCTTAATTGAATAGTGAACTAGCACATTGATTAAATATTTTAAATAAAATACTTTGAAAGTGATTTGTGTTAGAGCTATATGACCTGATTGTATACGTAAAATCTGTGTATTTCATTTTTATTTTTATTATTTTGTGATCGTTCTATTTTGTTATTATCGACATTCAATTTTAACAAATTGTATACAAATCTTGAATTAATTATAAGTGATTTTGTAGATTAATTATTTTAAATAGATCATTTAAATTTAAAATATAATTAAGTACTAAAGTGAAATTTCCCTAAATTGAATTGTTATAAAATAAAGTTTCCATCCACTCTTAACAACAACAATCATAATTAGGATAAAAAAACTTGAGTACCAATGAGGCATTGAATTGAGGGGTCAAATATAGGAGTAAGTATAATTTGATTCGATTTAAAAAATTTGATAAAAATTAAATTTTGAATTAAAAAGTTCGAGTTAATCGAGTTATTCGAATAAACTAAAAAAAATAAAAAATTTCAGTTTAACTTGAATATAAATTATACAATTCGAGTTATTCAAAAATTTGAATAAAAAAAGAGTAAAACTACGTCGTTTTAATAAATGTTTACCCATCAACTTTACTTATAGAGTTAAATAATCTTGTACTTCGTCTATTAGTTAAATAATCAGTCCATGTAAATGCAACATTGAGTATAAATACTACGATTCGTTAACTCGACTCGAAATTTTTTAATTCGAAAATTTTTAACTCGATTTGACCCCTAATTAAAATGTGTGTTGAGCTAAATTATATTATTATAAAAAATATGTATGAAATAAATAAATAAAATAATTACGGGTAATATACTTTCAACTTCACCAATTAAAATAGAACTTAATTTAAATTTTACAAAATTAAAAAAAAATAATTTTCAAGAATATTATAGGTGGAAAAAATAAATAGAAGAAAATAACAGTATCAAAGTCCATTAGAACTGAAGGCCCAAACCCAAGAAATCCAGCAGCAGGAAGCGACATCGTTTAAATACCTTGGAGTTGGAAAGGGCTTAATAACATTTGCAAATTGCAAACATAAAATAACCCTGGGCCACTGATCACCATTGATCTTCCATCATCGTACGGATATGATCTGATGAACCGAAATCCTTCGTTTCTAATAGAAGTTTAACCACCGAAGAAAGTACTAACAGACTTGGGAGACTCTTTCTAGAAGAATCAGAAAAATAAACAGAGAGAGGGAAAAAAACAATAAAGAGAAAAAATGGATGAAGAGGAGCATGAGGTGTACGGAGGGGAAATCCCCGACGAAGGTGAGATGGAGGGCGAATTGGACCCTCAGAACGCCGACGTCGACATGTCCACCGCCGATGAAGACGCTGTCAAGGTAATTATTTAAAAAAAAAAAGAATTAAAAACCCTAACTCAAGACTGTACTTTGTCTTTTTTTGTTACTCTTGTTGTTTGATTGTGGTAGGAATTGGACGAGATGAAGAAACGGTTGAAGGAAATGGAAGATGAAGCGGCGGCACTCCGTGAAATGCAGGCCAAAGTCGAGAAGGAAATGGGTGCTGTTCAAGGTTTTTCTTATCTTTCCTTGCCTTTTTTAGTGTTTTTATTGGGATATTTATATGATCTGAATTTTCTTGTTAAGTTATGATGTTAGGGTTTAAGATTTTGGTTCTCTGGATTATATTGTTTTCTTTTTTAGTTTGATAAATCTATCGAATCTGAAACTTCAAAGTTAGTTTTTAAAATGATAATTGAATATTATTTATTTTTTCAAGTGGTTCAATCGTAGTAATAGTTTATAGATTTAGTGGAGAATTCTAACCGGTAGTTATAGCCTGGATGTTTGTCAGTTCTATCTATATTTCAGGGTGAGAGATATGTTTAGATTTATTAATCATTTTTGTCTAATATTAATCTAAATTTGACTTTTGTTCGAAAACGAACCCTTTACCCTTTCTATCACAGATCCCGCTGGTGCAACAGCTAATCAGGCGAGCAAAGAGGAAGCAGATTCACGTTCAGTTTTTGTTGGCAATGTGAGATAAATAATGTCTATTTTCATTTTAGTTTTTGCCTTAAGACTTGTAGCATGTTGTCTTTGTAGATATAACATCTACATGGTGAACCTTGCATTATTAACTGCTTTGATATTTCTTGAAATTGGGGTGGGTGGTTTTACTATCTTTTCTATTAACTTTTTAACATCCATTTATGTGCTGGTATGTTTACCCTGTCTTATATGTTTCCTGTCCTACTGTTGACATTTAGTACATGTTTTCTGAATTGCACCTTAGGATTATTTTGTTTGGTATAAGTTGTGTCCCTGAACTTATAAAAGAACTTGAGACATCATCCAATACAGGGTTGGTCTGGATAAGATCTTCCAGATATATTATCATTCATATGAATTATGTCATTTAGCATGATTTTTGTTTTAAAATTATTACCTTTAATTTATGGGATAAATTCCAAGGGCTTAGGGAGGATGTGGAACTACTAAAACTCCTAGATTTTTTAGATTTAGATCAGCATAAACTCTAAAGAGCAGAGCGGAATAAAAAAAAATCTGTGCATGAGCCGATGTGTAAACATTTTCTTTGAAAGAAATTCCTTTTTAGCTGCAAACACAAAAATATTTGGATTGGATACACTACACAGTTCTTACTCTTTGGTTGTTTTTCCTGCATCTGTAACCTTTTCGTTTATCCGTTTTGAGTTATCGCTTTTTGTATAGGCCATTATTGTATAAATATGTTATCTTGTATTCAACACCTTTTTATCCCGTATTCTTCTCCTTTTTATGTTTTTAGTTACCTATAGTAATAGTTATTCATGACTTCTGTATTTTGTTTCTCTCTACCTTTCCTTCTTCTAGGGCTTAACTAAATGGCTTCAGATGACATTTTCTATTCATTTCTGGGTGACTTTGGATTGGATGTGGGTACTTCTCCACAATAGAATCATGGTTTGACCTTAATGTCTTACTATGATCGCAGGGTTGTTAATTTTCCTCGACCTGCCTTTGTGTTATTGCTGGAATAGTTACAATGTTTTCGAGGGTTGGCCAAAAGCTTTTTTTTCCTTTAGATAACATTGTACTTAAAGATAGTGAAAATGATTTCTATATGTTAAATTTCAAAAAAGCAAATAAGAGAAAAAAAAAGTGAGAAAATGAGGGGTAAAATTCTTCAAATATTTCATGGAAAAAAGAAAAAGAAAAGTGATGGAAGAAGATGTTGAATGAGAAAAATATAGAGAAAAAAAAAGGAGGAAAAAATTGAAAGAAATTGTATGTGAAAAAAAGAAGAAAAAAGTATCAATATGATGGAAATTTTGATTAGTTATATATGATGATTGTATAAAATTTAGTGTAAAAATCAGGGAGATAAAGGCATTATATACCAGTCCCTGAAAAGTGTAACTGGCCTTGTTTGGACTGGATGGATGGATGGAAGTAGCATGTTATTTAACATGCTTCAACTTCTTGCAAGGGATTTAGTTTGCTTCTTTTGAAGAGCTAAGCCAAGTCAACATATGCAATCTAAGTTGCAAGAACATCGTTGCTGGTGGTCGTGGTGGTCATTGGAGTATGAACCTCAGATATTTGTGGCCATTTTGGCTGATGCGGTGAGAGGCGTTTGTTTGCTTCTTTGTAGCCTTAATCTCTTGTTGCCTGTTTGTGGAAATACATGTGTTCTTGTTTCTCTCGATTAGTTGTTGCTGTGAATCTTTTGCCCTTTTAATGTTTTTTTCCCTCTGAGGAAATGCATCCTGCAAAACTGTCCTTTGAAGAACTGTCTGCATGAATTCTCTTTCTGGATTTCCTTTAAGAATTGACTCTTAATTTATTTTTTTCTTCTGGTGGATCCTAGTTGTTGGAAATTGTATTCTATAGTTCAAGAAAACCCTTTCTGAATCATTTATTTTTCGATAAATGTCTAGTTTCCATCAACCTGTGTGTTCTTCCCTTTGTACTTTGGTTGTTATATCCCAATATAAGGTGTTAATCAAATTTCTTCTTCTCAGTACCATGCTTCTGAAGACGTCTCTTATTTGAGTTACCTTTTTTTTTTGAAGTCTACAACTGTCTTCATGTTTTAACTGCTTTAAGTTCATCGAATATTGATAAAAAAATGTATGTTATAAACAAATGCAAGGTTTAGATTTGAAATTATTATAATATGTAGTAGGTACTGCATATTATGCATAAAATTTATAACCAACATTGATAACAAGATGGGAAATGTACGAGTTACTGTCTCTTTCCAAATATTTCACTGTAAAAAATTGTTTACTGCAGTTTGAAAGGTGCCAAATTCAGCCTTTGCATTGTGGTGTCAATTAGACATCACGAAATAGAATTTAGTAGAAGCATTGAATCATATTTCACTTAGCATTTCAAGGAGTTTGAGTAATATGAGTTGAATGGTGGCATTGCTTAGAGAAAATTATGAGTGCCAGAAGATTGATATACTTTTTTAAGCCGAATTGAATGTGACATTGCCTAGACCCCTAACTACACATGTAAACATTTTGTTTAATTAGAGTTTTGTCAACAGTAAAAAGGGCCCTTACATCTCTAAGCTCCCCCTCCCCCCTCCCTTAAGAGGAATATATTGTGTCCTTATTTTCCGAAGCTGCACAAAGTCTAAGGTGAAAGTATCATGATAACCAAGCATTAACGGTGTAGCTTTTCTTTGGTACTGCTGTCTGACTCACATTTCTCTTTGAAATGTTTGGGTTGAATTTTATCCTGTAGGTTGATTATGCATGCACACCTGAAGAAGTGCAGCAGCATTTTCAATCTTGTGGCACTGTAAACAGAGTAACCATTCTGACAGACAAGTATGGTCAACCGAAAGGATTTGCTTATGTAGAGTTCCTGGAAGCAGAAGCTGTTCAAGAGGCTCTTGTGCTGAATGAATCTGAATTACATGGCCGCCAGTTGAAGGTTATGTGTTTTCTTTATTAAATATTAAGAAGCTTGGTCTTTTGTTTCTTAAAACTAGATCCTGCTGATCCTTATAATTAAGGCTTTGTTCTTTCTTTAGCAACTAATAAAGCCTCGCTAAAACAAATTTCGGGTATTCCTTGTGATATTCAGGTTATGCCAAAAAGGACTAATGTTCCTGGGATGAAGCAGTACCGTCCAAGGCGATTCAATCCTTACATGGGCTACCGGTCCAGGAGGCCCTATATACCGCCTTATATCTATTCTCCTTATGGATTCGGGTGTGTTTTTTGGATGCTTGGATTCTCTTCCTCCTATTCATTAATTGGAATTTTTTTTTTCTTACCCGCCTTCATTAACTCTCTGCAGGAAGATTCCTAGATTCAGGAGGCCGATGCGGTATATGCCCTACTACTAGAAGACTGAGCATGTCATGACATAATTATCGAGTATGGATGGTTTGATAGAGAAAGTATAATCTCATGTAAGCCATTCTGCTCAGAGGATATAACCAGGCATTTCTATTTGCTATATGCAATTTGAATCATGTACTATCTGCTGTATGACATTGCAAACGTTTTCGAGTTGTTTTGAGTTAAATAAATTGGACGATATATGATTATGGATGGTACTGTTTCTCATCTTTTGCATGTTTCTAATTAATTGAAATTGATGTCGTACTTTCATGAATCATGATATCCTAGTTGAATTGTCTAGCACAGGACTGAAATTGTCTGTCCAGTGGAATTATTAGACGATTGATATGTATAGGGTTAAGCTGTGAAATTCCCATCCCTCATTTTCGGTGCTTAAGGTTTTTAGTGTATGAAAATTATGAAAGGTCCTATAATATTTTATCTAGTTTTTTTTCCATTTATTTGTTGCTTATTTGTTTGTGGGTTAATTGAACCATTCATCCCAAAACTATGGTGGTCTAGATTCTAAATTATTTCCTAAGTATTGAGACCTCAAATTAGTAGTATTGTATCAATTAAGTTTTTGTTTTTTGGTTAGTGTAGTCTAGTTAGCTTCAGCATTAATGCATAGTATATTTAGAACATGCATGGAATTTTGTTTTGATGGAACATGTAAGGAATTTTAAACTTATTTCAGATTCAAGTTGTTCATGGGTATTATGCATGTTTAAAATTTGATTAATGTGTTTTTAAGTATGTTCAATGCCAAAATTAAGCTAGCATTAAATGCTTAATTTTTTTTTTCTTTTTTATTTTAAGCTAAAGGAAGGATGGATTGATATTTTGATATTTTGAGAATTTTTTTGAAGTTTGAAATCATTTAGAATTTAGACCATAATTTGAAATGTCTGGTGTAATAAAACCAAGTGAAGTTTAAACAGTGAGCAGTGGCTAAGTTACCTTATTGACATAATTATCAATAATTAGGGTTTAAATCTAGTTGATGTAATTTATGACTTTATTCTGTAAAAAAAAGTGTGAAATTTAATTAGTCTTTTTTATTTTATTTTAATATGCATAATTTATTATCTCCGGTAGTTATATATATTAATAATGTTGTTAATTGGGTTAATGTCACGATTTAATTCGATACTAATTTATAATTATAGTGCATTTAGTATTATTAATATGATGTGTTTGTGTTTAAATTTCGTTTTATTCATAATTTAATCTATTTTTTTTAATATAGTATGTATTTTATGTATTGATATAATTAAATAATTTCAAATAATGTGTTTCATTAATTATTATATATTATTTTTAATACACAAATTTCTAGTAATAATAAAACATTTTGGGTAAAAAAATATTTTGCCAGCACATCATGTGCCACACATGCAAAAAAAATAAAGAAGAAAAAGAAAAGGAAGTTAACTTCCACTTTTTGTATGAAGTTCAAAACCAGAGAAACAAAACAAAATGTTCATGAAATCTCTAATGGCAATTTTTGGATTCTTGGATCTGATTTCAAGAGCATAGTCAGTTCCAAAAATCTTTTAAATAGCGGTGCTTTCACAGGTTCAAACAATAAATTTCACTAGGATGCACAAGGCTCATCCAAAGACTCATAGCAACTGGACAAGATCTTAGAACATGGCCAATCAATTCAACTTTCTTTATGCAAAACGAACAGTTCACTTCTATAGTCATTTTCCTTTTCAAGTGTTCTCCATTCATGAGGAGTTTGTCATTACAAGCTAGCCACAGAAACATGCGCACCCTTTCGTGACCCCGACACTTATAAAACTTCCGCCATATATCCGCTTCACCAGTAGCAGCAACTATTTGTAATGACGAATAAGCTGGTTTTATTGTGAAACGACGCTTACCATCCCAAAGCCACCTTGGAGTATCCTCAACATCCATCTTACAAGGTAATGTCGCTGCTATTCTTCTTAAAGCACCAGTAGGAATAATGTCGACAAATCGATTCCAGTTCCACTTGCCAACCCGATTTACCATACTAGCTACAGATAAACAATGATTAGGAAGAGCCCGTGGAAGTAAACACATACAAACTAGAGGAGACTCTAAGCCAAGCCAATGTCTCGCCAAAAGTCAACCTTCTTACCATTGCCTAAATTCCGCACAACGTTAGAAACGACTTGTTCAAATCCGACATACATCGAAATCCAAGTCCCCCTTCCTCTGGTGCCTCGCAAACCTGTTTCCAATTCACTCCCCTCTTCTGATCCGAGTGGTGGATAATCCTTTCCATTTCTAGGCAAACACTAGAAGGAATGACAGATTTCTGCATAGCATAAATAGGCATTTCTGAATGAACTGGTTTTGCAAGCATAGTACGACCTGCTAGTGATAAAGAATGTGCTTTCCACCCTACTAATCTCTCTTGCATTTTCCCCACCATATAGCCATAGTTTCTTTTTGACTCGACTATGTAGTAGAGGGACCCCCAAATATCGACCAAGGTCCTCAACAACCGAGACACCCAACCCACTACCAATTTTGTCTTTTAAACCTCCATTCGTATTAGCTGAAAAAAACACTTGGGTCTCTCGTTTCACTGTATGCCCGAAGAAGTTACCAAAGTCATTTAGAACGGTGTTAACAACCTACATTTGCTGTTTAGAGGCTTCCATGAACAGAACTAGGTTGTCCTGAAAAAACAGGTGCGAGATAGTTGGACCACCTCGATTAATCTACTAGGCTCCCAATTCCCGTTTGTCACCTCCCAATTAATAGCTTGTCGAAGTTTCTCCGTGGTTTAATGACAAATTTGGTCACAACTTTTGCATCTTTTGTCAATATGGTCCTAATTGTATTTTGAGTCCTTTTTAGCCATAGCTTTTGTTTTTTTGTTTTTTTTCAAATTGCTTTTTCCAACAGATTCAATGAAATTACCGTTAAAAAAGTTAACAGTGATGATGTGAAATTTCATATGTGGAATATTTTTAACGAGATGTAATTTATTATTTAAATAACCTTATAAGATAATTACATGTGAAAAACAATAAAATAAATAAATAATACATGAAATTAAAAAAAATTAATTTAAAGAAAATCAACGTAAGTATCTAAAAAAAATTAACTTAGTAGAAAAACCTCTCAGAAAACAAATGTATGAAAGATTGAAACCTTTTGAAAAAAAGAAGAAGAAAGATTGAAACCTTGAATTTATTCATTAAGTCCGATAGAAAAAAATAGTTTGAAAAAAAAATCAAAGGTTGATAGCCAAAAAAGGCTCAAAAATTACAACTATGACTATTTTGACAAAACATGCAAATATTAGTAGCCAAATTTATCATTAAACCTTTTTCTGTACACAATACAAAAAGATATGGCGATTAAGTGTCACCTTACCTTATAACCCTAGATGGTCTAAAGTCCTCAGAGTATGAGCCATTAAACAAAACTCTCATTAATGGCGTAGTAATATAACTTATAATAACATTTCGTATGTAACATCCCTAATACCTCCCGAGATGTGAACAGTGCCAATTTAAGTTGGTACGTGTTAAAATTTTCGAAGTAGATAAAATAATTGTTATTATTATTATTAATGGAGAGGATAGTTGGATATTATAAGAAATTAAAAAGACTTTTGAATTTAGGAAAATTAATTTGAGGAATGGACTAAATTATAAAAGTGCGAGAAGTGTTAGCCCATAGTGTAAAAATAAAAAATGACTAAATAAAAAAATAAAAAAATAAAAACATATTGAGCTATTATAAAATTAATATATTTGAATTCTTTCATAAAATATATTTAATTTTAATTAAAATTTAGTTAATATTTTAATTTTGAGTTGAATTTATTAAATTATTTTTATATAAAATTAGTTAGTTATGAAGTGTGATTAATGAAAAATTAATTAAAATATAGAAATTAAAAAAAATCTCAAAATTAATATTAGAAATTTAAAAGTTATCTCAGAATCAATATTATAATTAAATTAAAATTTAAATATTTAACGCATAAAAAATATTTTAAAAAAAATACCTTAGGGCTTTCAAATAACATGTCATCAAACTCAGTGAGTAATTTTCAAATGATTTTTTTCTTTCCAAAAGGAAAATCCATTATAAAAATATGGATCCTTATGGCGCAATTTAAAGTCATTTGAACTTTGCTAAGCTAACATACGCAGAGAGACCTAGGCGCCCGAAACCATTGGGTGCATCGCCATCTCCATATCTCTCACCAAGAAAATTACCCCTAACAATGTCTTCCCCTCTCAATTCAAATCCTCCCCCCTAAACCCTAATCAGAAACCCCAACACGAACAATGTCAATCGCGTTTCAAAACCTCCTTACCCCTTCATCTTCCCTTTTAAACCCTTATCTCAAAACCCCTAATTCTTTCCTTCCAATCACCTCCCCCCATCTCATCTCCCCCCCCACTGTTCTACATTTCCGGACCCGAAATTTTCTCAGTCTCAGCTCCCGCCATCCTTCTTCCCATTCCTTTATCAAAGCCTACGACTCCGGTTCTTCAATTGCCACCTCATCAGACCAAAACCCTACTTTTGATTCCATCAATTTAGATTCTTTTCTCTCAGCTGCTGAACTTTTTTTCATTTTTTCTTCGGCTGTTGTTTCGGTTGTTTATGTCGTTTCGGATTGGAAAGGTGTTGTTTTGGGTGGGATTTGGAGGAGGGTTATGGCCTGGAATGTCTTAGGCTTGGTGGGTGGGTTTGCCATCGGGGCTTGGATTAGGAGGCGCCAGTGGCGGAGAATTTGTGTGGAAACAGCAAAGGCTGGTGGAAAAAGGTTGAATTTGGTTGACAGGATTGAGAAATTAGAGGAGGATTTAAAGAGTTCCGTTGCCATTATTCGTGTTTTGTCTAGGCAACTTGAGAAGTTGGGGATTCGATTTCGAGTAACAAGGAAAGGTTTGAAACAGCCTATTGAAGAGGTAACACTAGAAAAAACGTAGTCATTTGTTGTAATTCTTGTTGATAAATGTTAAAGCTTTTAGTTACATAATTAAAGGAGTTGACTAATTCTTGCTGCTTAAAGTTATAAGGTTTGAATTAGAGAATTAATGATGGAGTCGAAGAAATACGGAGGGTAGTCGAAAATTATATGCATTTTGATGTTCAGCAAAATGATTATTTTGTTAAGGCTAAGAGTATTGAAGGCAAAATGTTTGCCTTGCAGTTCTATTTGATTGTGCCATCTTTAGTCTATGTAACCCAGCGTTTGATGCTGAGACTTTATATAGATGAGTAAACTAGCATTAGCTATGGCTCCAATTTGATAATAATGAAGATTTCATTCCCCTTGCTGCTTCTATTATGAATAAATGGGAAGGCAAGCTGATGATAACAGATTATATTTACTAATTTGTTGTGATTTTTTGTATTTATAACTTCCTAAGCATTTTACTGTATCTAAAGACTGCAGCTTTGGCTCAAAAGAATTCCGAGGCTACTAGAGCGTTAGCAGCTCAAGAAGAAATCCTGGAGAAGGAGCTTGAGGAAATTCAGAAAGTTTTGCTGGCAATGCAGGTAACATTTTAGCACTGATTAATTCTTTTAATTTTCTGAACTTGTTGGTACATGATGCTCCGTTGCTGTAGAAGTTCCATGATGGCACTTTAAGTGAAGTTAAATTTGGTTCTGATATTAGCTAAAGATTTATGGTCTTGTACTCTTGTTGTTCCAAAGGGTTTTCAGAGATCAAATATCCCAAGCTCTATTCTGTCTTTTACAGTGATTTTGAATGATAGAAATAGAGTGTCGCTTGGATTTAGCAAAACTTTAAGCCTCTCTAAAACTGAATTGCTTGCATTTTGTTCCAAAATCATTGTGCCAATAGAAAACTTGTTGTCTTCATTGGCAACTGGTAAATCAGTAAGAACAGTCAAGCTTGTGGCTTTTGGATTTGCAACTTGTCATTAATGATTGATTCAACACATGGGATTTCATTGGATTCTCAACATGTGATTAATGATGATGTATTCTATAGGAGCAACAACAAAAACAACTTGAGTTAATCCTTGCGATTGCAAAGTCAGGGAAGTTGTTTGAAGACAAGCGGGAACCTAGTCAAGAGAAAGATACGGTTGAAGCATGTAAGTCAACTGAGGAGGCAAAACAAATGGAAGTCAACCAGACTCGACCTTTAGGTACAACTAGGGGATCTGGCAATGACAGAACATAAGAATTGAAGCAGTAGATGTTGTCAGCGTGCATGTAATTAACAGTGCATGGCCAATTTGTCTGAACCTTACCACATACAACGCCCTTGGACTGCCATAGATGCCGCCGGAGCTTATGTTTGAGCATTAACATTTTTTCTCTGAAATTCTGCTGGTCTGTTGATGGTTTCCCCTTGCAGCCCTGCTGCAATTGAAGATTGATGAAGAGCTAGAAATGTATAAAAACATAATAAAATGGTACACTTGCTTAATTTTCAGTTGAGCATAGAAACTTGCCTAGATGAAAGAAATGGCTTATTTTGTGCTTAGCTTTTATCTGTCATTCTTTTGCATGATGTTCCTGATAATCATACAAAGCGGGTTATTGTTGTATTTTCTCTATGTTATAGTAAGTTTTTCAAAAATAGTTCTGTTTTGGTACAACTTGGTGGCAGCCTTCTTAATACTCACCACTCTCCAGTTCTGCAAACTTTTTATATTGTACCAGTTTCTTTTTATCATCAGTTTTCCCTGGAGAATAATAGTACATCTTTCATATTCAATATCCGACTCTAACATGGATATTGTCCTAAGCATTAATGTTGCTTTCACTTAGCTCCTCCGCTTTTTTTCCATACTAGGATTCTCTCTAATCTTTGGATGAAGAAAATTACTTAGAACTCATAATATGATATTTCAGCAGTGTTAAAGCATATGTTTCTATGCGGCCGTGTTTCACATGTGCTGATTTTATGTACCATTGATTTACATGAGTCCACATGGTATTCCACTATCATCATTCAGGTGATTCGGTTGAAAAGATGTTTCTTCATGGTGATTGAAAACTGCAGCCCCCCATCGAATCAGATGCTTCAAAATGATGGATTATAATGCAATTATGAGAATAGCTTTCTCCTCTGGCTTGACGACAACGGGACACACGGCTTTTGCTTAATGATGAAGCATTGGAAAACAATGCTTTAAAGACAAGCCGTGGTTCTTTTTTTCTCCCAATCCTCAAAATTGACCTTTTTTGAAATACTTAATTGATTATAAACGTAAGCATTAACTCAAAGTCAAAAAGGATAAAGTATGACAATCCTCCTCTCTGTCACAATCTGATCAATTAATTTCTTTGATATTCCATACAAGTCATCATACACACTATTTGGACCATCTTTACACATCCCACTACTAATTGTATAATTATTGTAGGTACAGTACATAAAGCATGTGACATGGGGCATGGAAATGCTATGACATGTCGATCTCAATTACTAGGGAAACACATTCTTTTGCTACATATTACAAGTTCTATTTTATTATTATTATTACAAATACTCGTAGGAAAACTTGTTTTATATACTACTACCTTATAAGAACAATGTTTGTGCATAGCAAAGGGGAAGCAAAGAAGTGCTCACCGCAGTCTGTGTGTGGAGCTCGAATGGATAACAATCCCTTCAAGGGGAGAGGGGCCAATCGAACGCAGCATTTTCCAAGTCAAAACCGTCGTAGAACCTCATTTCCACATCTTCTATACTTCGGTCGTCTTCCCAATCCACATCTGATATCACATCATCGTAACCAATACCGACATCTCCGGCAACAAAGTCCCAGGCCAAGTAACCTGAGGAACCTGAATAGTTTGAACAATCATCCCAGCCCTTCATCCCAAAATAATCCACAACAAGAGGTCCGACCACCTTCAGCCGTGAGAATTTCTTGACAAGATTTTCATCCAGCTTCACGTTCCAACATCCTCTCACGTCCAATAATTCAAGCTCAGGGCAGTTTTCAAGTATCTGAACCACACCTTCTGTGCTAATAAGCAAGTATGCTACCTCGAGTTGCTTGAGCTTCGGCATTGTGGTAGCAATAGCAAGGGCCTCATCATCTTGAGACAGTTTGCCAACTACTTCTAACGGGTGCATTGTTCTCCTCAATCCCATTAGTAACTTACAGTGCTTGCCTATTGCTTCAAGTGCTGAAGCTCCAATATTCCTGCAGTAACTAACATCCAAGAAAGTCACCGAAGAGAGCCTCCCAGCAACCTGTTCCACTACTGAATCACTTATTTCACTTCTTGGCAGCCGTAAAGTCCGAAGAGATTTCGCACTAGAAGCAGCAGGAAGTAAGAGTATCCAATATAAGTCACAAAATAGAACAGGATGATAGAATCTTCTACAGATTATTCACCATGAAATTGGTTATTGTTCCCTAATCTATCAGTGAGATATTCAAAATACAGAAACTCAGCAAATTCAGAGGGAAATGAAACTTACAAGTAGCTTCATCTAACTATACATTAATTTTCAGTTTCATATTAGTTAACTAAGCTAATATTTCAACAACATTGTATACTCCCATGCCGTCTTTTTCCAACTAAACCGGTTAAACTGGAAGTGCAGATTGAGCTCGTGAAATAATTCATATAGAATCTTTAGTGTTGTGTTTCTATGTTCTTCCAATCATAGTGCCAAAGGGATATAAATAGAAAATGCAAATTGGAAGGCATAGATGGAAACATGTTATGTCCTTACTTATCTGCAATGAATGAAAAACTCTGGCTATTAGGGAGACCAGTAACACAGAGCTTGCGGAGTGAACCCGAACTTCTAGTTATCAGCATTTGAAGCATGCGATCAAGGGTCTCGGGCCGGCATTGTTGGCTCCATTGTTCGATGTCGATGTCCTGCCAGCAATAGGGTCCACTAACTGCTCTCTGCCATGATTTGCAGACCCTTGGGATTACAGTGAGTATCTCCTGGAGTGAAAGATTCTTGAAAATCAACCCAAGTGCATCTGGAATCAATTCATCCCAGCACCTGAATTCACCATCCTCTTCCATCTGCAAAAAGTAAGGCATACAAATATTTCAATAAACAAATTACTGAAAATTATTTCTTAAAAAAAAAAAAAAAAAGACAAGCTAATTGAAACTGAATCATAATCTTCTAGTAGGATGAAAATAAAAATACATGTAGCTCAACAGAAGCTAATAAAAAATGGGGCCTAAATTGGATTAAATGAAACAACAACAATAAATAAAATCAGGGTTTACTAGTAAAAGAGAAAAATGAAGAACAAACACGTTACCTGTGCACCACAAACCTATATAGTCTTTTCAAGCATCTAGACACCCAAATCCAAACACCTTTTGAAAATTTCTACTCCAACCACATTGATCAGATACCTAAGAAAAATAAACAATACCCATATCAAGAAACAGCTAAAAGAATCCAATTATGCAACAAAAAAAAAAAACAAAATTAAAGCAAGCAAGCAAGAAAGAAGACTTTTTACCCAACAAACCAAAAAGGCCTTTACTAGTTAGGAAAAAAAATGGGATCAAAGAGAAACAAGTAGCACCATTAAACGAGTCAATGCAATAACACTGTACCACACACACACACACAAAAAAAAATAGAACTTTTCTTTGAACAATAAAAGCAAAACTGACAAGAGAAAAGCTTTACACTTTACAGATAGCAAGAAGAAAAAAAAAGCATAAGAACAAAAAGATTTTCACCAGAAGATGGGTTTTTTTTTGGTGCTGGATCTTAAAACAACGCGGTTTATACGGCAGAAAGAAAGGGTAAAGAGAGAAGAAAGGTGAAAGAAGAGAAGGGGGGAGTGAGTGACAGCAGATGACAACAGAAAGAACAAGGGAAAAAGCAAAAAAGAGAAACGTGAAAGAAAGAGTTTTAAGTAAAATTATTGAATGAGGAAATGTCGGGTAACAATGGGAATTTAGATATAATATATAAATATCATCAGATATTTCATATTTGTCTGCTATTTTTATATATGTATTTTAATTCTAATTTTTCTTTTTATTTAATTATATTTGAGTTTAGCAGTAGCTGAACAGATAGACGTCAGAGGAATTGATGGTTACCACTGTCTGGTTGGTTTTCACTTGATGATAGAAAAATTATGTATTTTTTTTTTTCAATTTTTATTGGTAAAGTGAATCATTTCTTTTCTTAAAATATCTGTATTGGTAAGAAGGATATACATGATTTTACTAATCATACAATAATAACAAATAAAACATATTTCGAGGGAGATAAATTAAGTTGTTGATTGGCTTGCTAAGATGGTTACAGAAAGAAATACATATATACACGTGTCTGAAGATACCTATTCTTGAGATAGATAATGCGGTAAATTACTCAATTATGATTGTTTAATATGGATAGTTTGTATTTATTTATAAAAAAACAACTATATTGGATAATTATATTAGATTCTAATTTAATTTAGAGTGGAGTTAAATTGGATATCTATGTGAAAGTTTTATAAATTTTGGAGTCCAGTCTAAAAATTTCCTTTAAAGCTCTTAAATTTTGATAAAATTATATTTTGGCCTCCCAAAAATGATAAAAATTTAATTTAATATTTTACAAATTATAAAGATATAGGCTATTTTTAAAATTTTTAGGGATAAATATCAAAAAAGTAAATTACTTTTTGGAGTCTGAATTTGATAATTATTTTCATATTAGAGTTTGAATTTTTTTGGTCTAAATTAGGATTTGAATTTAGCATTTATTTTCGTATGGGGCCTCAAATTTTTTTGTCCTAAAATTGGTAATTGTTCCCACATTGGGGTTTTTATTTTTTATTTTTTGTTCATATCAATCCCTTATATTTCTTTGAAAACTCTAAAGTTCAAGTTGAGAACGATTGTCATGCTCAGAAACTAATTTGGATAAAAAAAGTTCAAGCTCCATTGTGGGAACAATTGTCTAGTTCAGGCTTTGAATTATGATTTAACCCAATATCAAAATCATACATGAACTTTGATCAAATGTGCACTTTTATACATGAATTTTGATTTTGTATGATTTTATATAAGAAAATTTTATTTGAATCAATTTTCATAAATCACTAACAATATGACCGAATTAGCATTATTTTACGCAGATATATTATATACGCAAACAATTATAATTAAATCAAAATCAAATTTTTATATGTACATATAAACTACAATCCAAGATTTATATATATAATTGCACTACATTAAAATAATATTCGTATATACATTTAATATTTATTTCAATTTTTTCACTCAATCTAAATATTCCGGTTCAGTTAAATTTTTTTGAAAAAATTTTGATTCAATTAACGATTAAAAAATTAAAAAATTCAATTAATACTAATTCAGTTTGATTAACCGTTGTAACACATCGCATCGCATGTGTGTGATTAACTTTAAAAACAGTTGAAATTGAAGCCTAGAGCTATATATGACCATCTAACTGATAGTGGAGCCATATCAGTTGCAATTGTGTTGTTTCTAACAAATTTTTAGGCGACAATGACCATAAAATGTATACATTGGTTACTAGAATTGTCATACAAGGATCAGATATGTGATACACATTGGCTACTAAGTTTGAGCCAAAAAAACAAACAAAATTTCTAGCAAGTACAAAGCACCAGTTCCTTCAAAGGTGAGATTTTTCCATCATGGTATCCATAGATAAACTTGAGCCCCACTGGTGGCTCCTGCTAACATCCCAACTTCATATGGGTGTGCATCAAATCTGCAAAGGATTGCAGACATTTGTGGAATCCATAATTTTTCTTCTTTGTGCAGGAGAGATTACATCAACACCTCTTTTCATGGGGTATAACCATCAAGCAGATTATTTGAGAAGAACAAAGCGGGACATGAAAGACAAGCAAAAAGCCACCTTCCAATCTAATTATCTCTTTTATTAACAAGAAATTGTCTTACTGTATGTTTATTTGACATAATTCTATTCACTATAACACACTATTATTCTTAGGTGTTTAATTAAACCTGAGTTATAAAAAAAAAAAAAACATTGCATAGAATATATTAGTGCATTAAATATTAATTCGTATATATTATATTTGGTCTGAATCATATCTCATTAATGATTAAAGAATTATTGTGCATGAAATATTTTATTGTGATTCATTGACAATACATAAAACCGATGCACTATAAATTTTTATTTCATGAATCTTTCATCTTCGTATCCAAATCTAGTCAACATAGGATGCCAATTGACGGTAAAAGTATTATAGAGACTCCTATATTAGGAGAAAGATTGCATTTTTCCCCCTCTACTGAAAAAAAAGGTAAATTAATTCTTATATGTTAGGTCAAAGAGCAAATTGGTCATTTCTATTAAAAATTTCATTCATTTGTGTTGTTAGAACTAATGTGACTGATGGAATAATCAGACGGTAACATGTGGCGTACTATGTGTACCTAATGCTGATGTATAAGGATAAATTTTTAACAGTAAAAATGGATGAAACTTTTAACAGATAACCTATTTTACTCTTTGATTTAACGTACATGGTAACATGCAATTTGACTCTTAATACAAAGGTTTCCTTAATACTTTTACCACCAATTAACTTAATAAAAATGAATCTTACCACTTCATGTCCGCATCTAGTTCACGTAGGGTAAGAAAAACAGATGTTACTTTAAAATTTTTGTTGCTCTTTATTTTTTTAACTTTCTCCTCACTCATATCTCTTCTTTGTTGTTGCCTTTTTCTTTTTTTAACTTTCCCCTCACGCATATTTCACTTGTGGTCAGTTTATAAATGAAGTAGAACACAATACACTTCACAACAAAAAGGGAGTAAAAAGAGCTGAGAATCCATGGCAAGCTCAAGCTCTCTCCCACTTCATCTCTATCATGGTAACAAGCTCACAATGATCATCAACAAGTCACATGCACTCCTTTATCTTTGTCAGGCGTTCAATTTTAACCATCTAAATAAAATAAGGAATAGATGTGTTGAAGGAAGAAGACGAGGAAAATGAAAGAAAAAAGAATGAAAAAAATTATAGGAAAAGGAAAATATAAAAACAATTAAGAATTAAAAAAATAAATGGATTTAATGGTTGAATAATCAATTTAATTAATGATAATTACCAAATTAATAAAAAATATTGAAATAATCAAAATAAAAATAATTTAATTTTAGAATGACTTACATAATGATTTACCTTCGTATAAATAAATAGAATTAAAGATTATGATAAACATTACCATTTATGTCATTAATAAACATTGAAGATGAATTCAGCAGTTTAGGATTACAATAAAATAATGTAATCTTAGTTTTACAAGTGATTTTAGAGATGATTTTGTTATCGTCTTATCTAGTTTGGTGAATGCTAGACTTTTTTTTTTGTCTACTTTTGCTCGCTGCTCTGGACCATTCGAGGCTGATTTCTTTATCGTATTAAGTGCTTGAAATCATTCCAGATACATCATGCTTGAGTTATGAGAAAGCCAATTGTCAACTTGTCATGATGTTCTATTGATACTGAGGCTAAATCATTTATTGTGTTGATGGAGCTTATCCTTCACCATCTACGATGAGTGTTTGTTATTTTTTTCCTTGAATTTTATAGTTCCACTCATTAAATGAATTAATAGATTTTCCTTTAATATTCTCCAATTTTTTGTATATTTAGAATTTAGTCTTTTATTTTTATAAATTTAGTTTCTCTATTTTTTAAATTTAAAAATTTAAGTACAAATTGTTAAATTTGCTGATGTGATATTTTGAAATTATAAAAATACTCACTTAGTAACCATGTAACAAAAAAAAGATATTGTAATAAATCTGAATTTAACAAAATGATTTGACAATGTTAGTAATTGAACTTAATTTTTTAAATAAAAATAAATAAAATAAATTTCTAAAAATGTAAAAAAAATTAAAATTTAAATATATGAACAGTAGATGGATCCGAAGCTTACTTTTACCTTAAAAATAATTAGATATAGTACAACTGACTTGGGTTGATTTTAAGATTAAATTTACCCCAAACACAAGCCCCTTCCTTTTCCTTTTAACCGGTGGCTAATATAAAATTATAAATTATATATTTGGAAAGTGGAAATAAGTCAAATGGTACAGTTTTAATTGTAGTTTATATAAGTGACTTCACATCGTTGTTTTTAAACTTATACATACAAATTCACGGTTGATAAATTTATATATTATTATATATATAAGTATAATAAAAATAACTTTACTCAAGATTTAATCTGAGATTCCATCAGCTATATTCATAATCCAAATATTAAAAAGGAGCATATCTTTATAATCTGGGGACGGTACTAAAAACATCTCATTTTTTATGATCTTTTTCCTCTCTGCTCTTTGATTAGGATACCATTTTTCTTCTCATTTTGACCTCCGTTGATATTGTGTATCAATATATATTATTACACTCTTTTTTGGGATCCAAATCTATTATAATTAGAATCAAGTATTATAAAATATAATTTAACTAATAGAAATCTGTAGGTGTTAATGATGTTATGCAGCATTTGGTTTTATCAAAATAGGTTTTGCAGAAAGAATCTGTGTTGAAGACTACCATTTTATCTTTTGGCGTAACTCATTTGCAAGACTGGTTAAGCGTAAGATCGGTGTTCGATAAAGGATAAGGTGCTGTTGGTCATCTGAGCATTGACGGTAGATGAAGCCGCCTGAAATTTGGTTGAAATGTAACGTTGATGCACCAAGCTTTGGGGTGGACCAATCAACTAGTTTTGTAGTTGTAGTGAGGGATTCCAATGGTGTTCTTGATAAGAGCCTTACGAGTCTATCACCGAGCTAACTTGGAGCCTAAGTTGGCTGAAGCTTTTGCGATCTTGGACACTCTTTCTTGATTGTAGGTTCTTTGTATGGATGGTGTCTTTTAATAGAAATTTATTAAGTAATTTTATTTAACCAAATGTTTTAGTAAATTTAGATAATATATAAATAATATATATATATATATATATATATATATATATATCTAAAATGTTAAAAAGGCAAGTTTTTGATGTGGCTTTTTAAGTGTCAATCTTATATTTTGTGAACTTCAATATTTTTACTTATACATCAAGAAAACAAAACTCATTAAATGCGAAGAGGCAATAAAAGGGACAAAAGGAAACTATTCCTCTATTATTTTCTTAGATTATTTCTTAGAGAAAAAAAATTAATTTTTATTATCTGTAATATTATTTAATATTTTAATTGAGTTGATGTTATTAGTTAATTAATCGAGTCTTAATTTAATTATGAATTTTTTAAAATTTATTCAAAACAATAAATACTATTTTTAGAGTATTTTTATTTTATATTTATTTTATAAAATCTAAAACATTTATACAAAAAAATTTAAACCTAAAACATCTCGACCCTCAACATTACAATTTCAACTAATTTTTATATTAATTTTGTTACAAATTTATTACGTAATTGTTTTACCAACATTGTGAGAATACCATAATTTAATATATATTATATTAGTTGTTCTTTTTTTTAATTTATGAAAAATGAAGAAAGAAGTTGGTTTCTATGGCAGGAACTAAAACTGATCACATGTTTGAAAATGAAGGTGGGATGGCCAATTTTCTTCATTTGGGTTGGTCTACTCTACTAGTTTTGGAATCTTGGTTTAACCTTTTAGCCCCCTTTTTTTCAACTCTACTCTCCTATGTGGGCTTCCTCTTGTCTGCTTCAACTTTACACTGCCTTTTATTTCTTTCATTTTAACTATTTTTTTTCATAATAAAATGTTAACCTAATTCAAACTATACTAATTTATTTAATGAGAATAACTCAAAAAAATAAAATAAAATCTGCCTCATCCCAAAACTCAATTTTCAAAGAAAAAAAATCTCATTGGATTTGAGTAGCAATATGAATCGTGAATTCAAATATTATATATACGTGATTTATTATTATATATTTAAATATTATGAAATAATTAAAAAAATTGAAAATATTTGACCCAATGTCATTCCCAAATTCAAGTTATTTTTCCACTTGTAGTTTATATCAACTTATAAAATATTATTTATTTTAATAACTTGATAAAATCTCAATTATTAAAAATAAGGCAAACATTTATATATATTGAAGTAAAAATAAATCATACAAATACTAAACCGAATAACTAATTCAATAATTAACTTAATTTTTACTGATTCACTAGAATAAATCTATATTGAGAATCTATACTGTTAATATTGTTATCTTAAGTTGTTTATTTGCTTAACATGACAAACACAATGAAAGTGCTAGATTACAATGGTCATTACTACTTGACACTGCAAAACTGTGTAAATAAAATAATAAATAATATCGAGGATTTGTTTATGCAATTCAGTTTTCCTATGTTTGTGGAGTTTAACTCAGTGATTTCGTATCTTTAGTCAACAATGCAACAAGTGACTCGCACTTATTACTCTCCAACTATAGAAACTTCACCATTGTACCTAAATACTAGAACTCTCACCTCCAAATTGTTCCCCTGAGAACTTGAGCAGTAAATACTCTCAACAATGTTTACAATACAACTTTTACACTTTCTCACAAAAACAGTTCCTCAATGAATAGGTTTAAGTTCTCTCAATAAGCTCTCTTTTCAAAACCTAGACAAGCCTTACAATATATATTCAATTCGTCTTGCTAACATAGAATCTAATTGAATACAAAGTAACTTATTAAAAGTAGCTATTACAGTTACAATACAATTAATCGAAGATTTGATTTCCAAAACAACTACGTAGTTCTTTCATGTTTTCTTTAAGTGAACCATAGTATCTTCAATAAAACAACAAATAACCAAATCCAAAAATTTTATTCATTAAATTACTAAACCAATTAAGGCAAGTATTAAAACTACCTTAGTAGCAGTTTGCAGTTGACAATGACAAGGGCGAAGCCAGAAAATTTTTTTAGTGGGGGTCGGATGAAATTTTAATTTTTTATAGTTTATATCTTTATAATTTGTAAAGGATTAAATCGAATTTTTATAATTTTAGGGGGGCAAAGTACAATTTTACCTTTACTAATTTAAAATTTTTAAAAAATTTTAAGGGCCTAAAATGCAATTTTACATTTTAGGGGGGGCCGGGGCCCATGCCAGCCCCCCTAGCTTCGCCCCTGGACAATGATGAGTGCCATTTAGCAACTATCAGTTCATTTTCTACTGTTAAAAAATGGTGTGGTTGATAGAATAACCTTACTATGATGTATAAGGATATATTTTTAATAGTAAAAATTGGTGAAATTTTTAATAAAAAGCTCGTTTGCTCATTAATTCAATATCTAATAACTAATTTATCTATTTCTTAAATAGATAAAAGACAAAATACCATCAAAATTCTAATACAAATAACTCCCTAACACTTAATAATTTATAAGTACATTAGTAAATATACAAAAATCAAATTTATTTACAAAGTGGAGGTCGGTTGTCAGCATATCAAAATCAAGGAAACAAATACCTAAGAATCCTTTTTTCTACATCTATCGTACTAAGACAAGACAAATAAAATATATATTCTAAAGGCATGCGTAAATCTAAATACTGCTCGCTAGGGTCATCCAACGTGTTTAAAGTTGGTGAGTAAAATGGAATCTCAATTTTGTACGATTGGTTTCTTCAATTTCAAGAAGATTTTTTCCTTCAAGGTGAAAAAAACTTGTGGATCAAATTTTCAAATTTTAGATTTCAGATAATTAAACCTTCTTCAATCTTCATATAAATGGAATTTATATGCCTATGATCCTTTTAATTACTTGTTTTTAGCTCATATTTGAGCACATAAATATAATATTAGAATTTTAAAATTTTTAAAAAATTAGACCAACATAATATTATTAGATACTTATAAATAATTATCAATCAATTCAAAATCCCAAGCATCATCAAAATAAATTTGGGTTGAATTGGAATACAAATGATTTTGTCTGCTCAGCACGCATTAAGTAGTCAAATTGGATTGGTGTAATTAAAAACAAAAATGAAAAATGTGAAAAATTACAATGATGATATGGAAATATGTGAATTTGATGTCTATGTGAACTTAGTTAGGATATTATTAACATGTCAATAAGGTCTTATGTGTGCTGGTACGGGATATGTTATTATACAGAAATTATCATAGACAGTGGCAGAGCCATAAATTTTTTTGGGAGGCTTGAATTAAATTGTATTTAATTTTTACAATAGTAAAAATGTAATTTCATCATTTTAATAGTCTATATATTTATAAATTTTAAAGGATTAAATCAAATTTTTATCATCCGGGGGGCAAAGTGTAATTTTACCATTAATAATTTAAATTTTTATAAATTATAAAGGGCCTAAATGAAATTTTTTTCATTTTAGGGGGGACAGGGCCCCTGCCAACTCACTGGCTCCGTTACTGACCACAGATCATATCGAGATTTAACATTTGTTGCGGATTATTGAGTATTATATGTCTCTATAGATACTCTGGTGTAGTGGAGGGATGTATTAACATATGAATATGCACATGATGCCTATGGACTTTGCACTTCGATGTCTTAGTGTGGTGTAATTTTAGCTCGGACAAGTAACCTGGTGTGATGTAGTTTATTCGTGCATCCGAATCCGCTTACTAGGGTTCTATTGGGAAAAATGTTAAACTGAAGTTGGAAACTCGGAAATGTGATTATATAGATTGACAATCAATTTGACATGTTATTGAAATGAATCATATGTATTTGGTGAAATTTTAAAGATTGATAACGGAACACGTCATTGAATTGAACTGTGTATGTTTGATATAATCAATAGATTAAAATGGATTGTGGCATTGAAATGAACCATTTGAAACTTATATGTTTTTAAGGATTAGCAATAGAATATGTCTTTGGGATAAGTTATCTGATTATGATATGAAATGGTATCTTTTAGTTTCTTATGTTATCAAATATACATGAATACTTATGTTCACTTGTTGATATTTATAAGTGTTGTGTTCTAAATAAACTTGTGCCAAATTAATGTAGCTAACATGCTTGTGAACAAATAATGTAAGTATAGTATTTTCCATTTGAATTTACTAAGCATTCTAAATGCTTACTCTAGTTGTTACCTTCTCTTATAAATCGCCACCTTGTGAAACTTGCCAAGCCGGATTAACGTAAAGCACATACTATCAAAAGACAATAGAATTATGTTTTTTTGGGTCCAAATTTTGTGGCATGTATATAGAGGCACCTTAGTGTGCAAATGGTCATTTTGTATAGTTGGTTATATGGCAATTGTGACATAGCTCATCTTGTGTAATATGTTTTCCTTGTGACTTAATAAATGTATGGCATTGATCATGTTTCATGCTAGAATGAGTGATTATATAAACTTGTATGTTTTGGTATGTAGAAGATTATAAAATATGGTAAATAGGGCAACTAAGTTGATTAATGGTTGGAATTAATATATTTGAATGTTACGCTTGGAAATGTAGTTGATGTATGTTTTGTTTTGGCTCAAACTAAGGTCATATAGGTTCATGGTATACAAAAATGAAATGTATAGGTAAGCTTGTGGCAAAATTGAATGCCATATTTGATATGCTTTGGTGAATGATGGTCGTGAAACTAACTAAAAATTCAACTAAGGCAAGCGCACCTATCGAACAGTAGTATAGTTATGGTGAGACCGGAAATATCGTATCCACGAGGACTAAAAGTACTAGTAATTATTATCTTTTTATTATCTAGCCTAAGAATAAAGGGAGGTTTTAAACTAAAACTAATTATTTAATTAACTAAAATTTACGACAGAGATTAAAGATGGAAAATACTTTTGGAAGACCGATGAAAAAGATAATACCCAAGGAATAATTCACCTAGACTTCACTTATTAATTCTGAATTAGACGATTTGTTCATTAGACTTAATCCGTAGAAATCCCTGATTTATGTTAATATCCCTTTCGAGACTAAAAACAACTGACTCTAGGTTGATTAATTGAAATCTCTTTCTAATTAAAGCCCCTATTGTCGCATTAACTTAATCTATGGATTCCCTTATTAGATTTAACTCTAATCCGGTAGATTTATGTCGTTCTATCTCTAGGATTGCATGCAACTCCGTTTAATTATGGGGGTCTACTCTTAAGCAGGGACTTTTACTTCACTGAATAGGCACATCAAAACCTGAATTAATACCCTAAAATATTAAAGCAAGAATCTAAAGTTCATAATTAAGAATAAGAGCAAGTATTTATCATATAATTCAAATAGTAATAAGATCCGTCTTAGGTTTCATCTCCCTTAGGTATTTAGGGAGTTTAGTTCATAATAATGGAAAACATCTCAAAATTTAGAAAACAACAAAACATAAAGAAACCCAAAGAACTCCTCGGGAATTGAATGGAAATCTTCAGTCTTAATGTAGGTCTTGCATCCGAGCTGATTTTGATGGCTATCCTTAGGTATTTTTTGCCTTTTACTCTGTGTGTCCCCTTTTAATCCTCTTCTAAGATGTTTATATAGGCTTTGGAATGCCCAAAATTAGCCTTTTCTGAATAAAATTAGACTTGGGTCTAACAGGGACACGGCCGTGGGCCACGCCTGTGTGAAGGTGCTAAAGCCGTGTGTAATACTGAGTTGATTTTTAGTCGACAAGGCCATGGCACACGGGCGTGTGGCCTACCTGTGTGACTCACACAAGCGTGTGGTTTACCCCATGTAGGAGTGCCTAGGCCGTGTGAAACACTGATTTAGGCCCATTTGGTCCGTTTTTGGCCCATTTCTTGCTCTTTTCATTTTCCTATGCTCACCTAAGTATAAAACTTGAATTTAAAGGATTAGGAGCATCGACTTCAATGAAATTAATGAAAAATCATCCATAAATATGCCAAGCATGGGGTAAAAATATGTATATATTATGGTTTATCAGTGAACAAATGGATTGGTTAAGTCTAAATGATGAACATGGATTGAAAGTCATGTTAAATGGTCGTATTCAAATGTTATATAAACTTGCTATAATAGGTTTTGTCATGATCTAGCATAGGTAGAATTGGTAAATTGATTGAACGTGAACATATGATTTGGTTCAAAATTATTGAATAAGTACAAAAAAGAATGTATTTTGCCAAGAACATGGGCAACGTTGCAACCAAGAAATTCCAACATCGCAACTTCGTCCGGCAGTAAGTGGTGTTGCTATAAACCCCTCATCCGTATTCAACGCCAGAATAGGGTTATAGAGAATTACCGGACTTACGAAATAATTAAACAACCATTTAGCATACACAATATCATTTGATACATTCATCATTCAAACTCAATCAATTTGTCCTTAATACGAGCCTACAAGGCCCAAAACATACTTTGGGAGTAGTTCGGGACTAAACCGAAAACTTAAGAAACTTTCGCGAACTTGGAAATTTTTTCTCAAAACAAGGGACACACACCCATGTGGCCAGGCCGTGTAAGACCAGACATTCCCGTGTCACAGGCTGTGTGGACATTCGAAATGGAAGCACATGGCCGTGTCCCAGCCTGTGTCCTACCCCGTGTAACTCTCTGACTTGGGTTACACGGCCAACACACACGCCCATGTGGCTAGCTCGTGCCCTAAAAATGGCTACACACATCCTTGTGTCAAGCCGTGTGCTAGGCCGTGCCAAACCTGTAGGGTATATTGACTTATACCACAAGGCCAAGTCACACGCCCGTGTGTGAGGCCGTGTGGAGCATACTGACTTGTTTTAAATTTCAACACCAGGGACACATG
Organism: Gossypium anomalum; assembly: GCA_025698475.1. Classification (NCBI taxonomy): domain Eukaryota; kingdom Viridiplantae; phylum Streptophyta; class Magnoliopsida; order Malvales; family Malvaceae; genus Gossypium; species Gossypium anomalum. The sequence goes on along the minus strand of CM046957.1, from coordinate 5,459,945 downwards.
GCTGTGTAACAAGACCATGTGTCACATACGGCTGAGACACACGCCCATGTCTCTGCCTGTGTGGACAAAAATAGGCTATTTACCAAGCCAATTTGCCACCTAATTTTTAGTACACACCTTCACCTACGCATATGGCACAAAAGCAAAGCAAATAGGCAATCCAAAACAACCAAATCAAGCCTAAATATTCCCATTTCAATTCCAACTACTAGCATGCTTATATTTCATGACTTACTCATTCAAATCATACCAACTTTACTTATTCATATCATCTAATTAAACATTTTTCCAAACATGCTTCATCATATATCAATCCACAAGCACATAACTTCTCAATTATCAACCATTTAACATCTATAATAACAAATATCAATAACATTGAAAACCAACCTCAATCACTCAATATAAACCATATGCACACTTATATATACATAACCAAATTAACCAAATTAAGCCAAGTCTCATGGCTATATGTACAAACCAAAATAACCATTCATGAGCCATCTCAAATGGCAAATCTCACTACCAAGATACATCTCAACATGACCATAATCCTATACATGCCATATGAGTAAACCAAAAACTCAAAGTACCAAAGTGATGGTTGGATAGTGTGACGTAGTCTCCGACGATCCCCAAATCCGAGCTAGCTTTGAAATCACTATAAAACATGGGAAAAATAAACAAGGTAAGCTTTATAGCTTAGTAAGCTCATATGAAATAAACTCAAATAATCATTGATGGTCGCTAAACTAACTAAAAATTCGACTAAGGCAAGCGTACCTATCGAATAGTAGTATAATTATTGTGAGACCGAAAATATCATATCTACAAGGACTAAGAGTACTAGTAATTATTATCTTTTTATTATCTAGCCTAAAAATTAAGGGAGGTTTTAAACTAAGACTAATTATTTAATTAACTAAAATTCACGACAGAGATTAAAGTTGGAAAATACTTTTGAAAAATTGATGAAGAAGACAACACCCAAGGAAGAATTCACCAAGACTTCGCTTATTACTTCTGAATTAGACGATTTATTCACTTGACTTAATCTGTAGAAATCCCTGATTTATGTTAATATCTCTCTTGAGACTAAAAACAACTGACTCTAGGTTGATTAATTCAAATCTCTTTCTAATTAAAACCCCTATTGTCGCATTAACTCGATCTATGGATTCCCTTATTAGATTTGACTCTAATCCGGCAGATTTATGTCGTCCTATCTCTGGGATTGCATGCAACTCCACTTAATTATAGAGATCTACTCTTAAATAAGAACTTTTGCTCTACTGAATAAGTACATCAAAACCTGAATTAATACCCTGCAATATTAAAACAAGAATTTAAAACTCACAATTAAGAATAAGAACAAGTATTTATCATATAATTCAAATAGTAATAAGATCCGTCTTAGGTTTCACCTCCCTTAGGTATTTAGAGAGTTTAGTTCATAATAATAGAAAACATTTCAAAATTTGGAAAACAACAAAATATAAAGAAACCCAAAGAACTTCTAGGAAATTGGATGGAAATCTTCAGTCTTGATGTTGGTCCTGTTTCCGAGCTGATTCCGATGGCTGTCCTTAGGTATTTTCTGCCTTTTACTCTGCGTGTCCCTTTTAATCCTCTTCTAGTGTGTTTATATAGACTTTGGAATGCCCAAAATAGCCCAAAATTAGCCTTTTCCGAATAGAATTGGACTTGGGTTTAACAGGGACACGGTCGTGGCACACGACCGTGTGAAGATGCTCAAGCCGTGTGTAATTCTGAGTTGGTTTCTAGTCGACACGGCCATGACACACAAGGGTGTAGCCTACCCGTGTGCCTCACACGGGCGTGTGGTTTACCCGTGTGGAAGTGCTTTGGCCGTATGAAACACTGAATTAGGCCCATTTGGTCCATTTTGGCCCGTTTCTTACTCTTTTCGCCTTCCTATGCTCACGTAAGTATAAAACATGAATTTAAAGGATTAGGAGCATCGAATTCAATGAAACCAAGGAAAAATCATACATAAATATGCCAAGCGTGGGATAAAAATATGTATATATTATGGTTTATCAAATATCCCCACACTTAAGCATTTGCTTATCCTCAAGCAAAATTCTCAACTCAAAATTAAAATAAATCCTTCTCAACTTATAATTCTCATAAATTATGTTTCAAAATAATCCACAAGTAATCATACATTGAGCATTCAACTAAAAGAACATTAAAGTTTCAAATAATCCAAGTTAAGTATTTCAATTATAAAATCGTAGGTATCCCCCTTTATCTAAGTAATCACCTTTAATTCTAAATTGACAAGGTTGACATCCTCACAAATGATTCACTCAAATCACTCAAAGTGTTTAAGGTTCAATAATTAAGTACTCAATAGCCAAACATGAAAAGTTATTACCATAGGCTTGCATGAAATTCAAATCTCCACCACTTTAAATGAGATGATACACAAATCAAAAGGTCTTTAAAGAGTTGTAACAGGGCTTGGATTAAAGGTGTGGATAAAGGCTGAAAAAGAGGGTTAGAATCGAGATTAACTCAATAAATTACCAAACTTTAAAAAATAAAGCTAATTACTGAATTACAAATAAGTGCCAGAAGTCAGACTATCCAAAACAAATGAAGTGAGCTTTTTCTCTCAATATAATGACTTTAACTTATCCAAGCTCTGTAGAACGATATGTAATTGAATGAATATGAATAAACTATTTTTTTTTTTAAGAATAAGAATTGAATGGGAAGTACATAATGAGAAATAATTCAGCAACTGAAATGAACGAACATAGTTAGGTAACTAATCAAATCAAATCTCGATAAAAAAGAGTAAATGAAAAGAGAGAAATTCTTAACGAATCAAAAAAGGGTTTAGTTGTGGGTTATCATTAAGGGTAAAATCAAGAAACAATATAAGGTTCAAAGGGGTTCACTAAGGGTCAATTTTGTGGGTAGGCTTTTTATAGGGTAAATGGGTTAAAACTTATGTGCCTTTATCATTTTAGTATATCAAATCAAAGGTGTGGTCTCAACATGTATAATCGATGCAAGTTCTAGAATAGCAATTCAATGTTGACATACTTCATAAAAAAATCAGTGAGCGAGAAAGATATATGCTCTAAAAGGCTCAAAATCTCACGAAAATTATGGGTATTTGATGTCAATTCTGTAAATTCAAAACTTCAAGATAATACCTCAATTCAGGGAAACAACCTAGCAATTTTAATTCTAAAAAATTTCAACTTATCATGCTCGATTTTCTAATGTCTTAAAGTTTAAACAATCAATGCACGGTTACCTATGATTCAGGCTCTGTTTGTTTACCAGTAAAATATTTTCCGAAAAATAATTTCTGGAAAATGATTCTTTTCTGGAAATGATTTACTTTTCTGGTGTTTGGATGAATCTATGTAAAATATTTTCCGTTGTTTGGTAGATTTCCTGAAAATATTTTATAAAAGCTGTTTTAAATTAAACAAATATATATTTAAGAATTTATTATCTTTTCATTGTTTATTTGAGTTTATTATATATATATATTAATAAATTTATATTTTAAATTGTTTTTACATTTATTGCAATGATTTTAAGTGCCAACTAGATTTTAAGTATATTTGTTAATACATACTTCATCTGGCTAAATTATACAGTTTTCACTCAAATGCATAATTTAGCCAGATGAAGTATGTATTAACAGAATATGGTGAGAGTGGACGAAGATTTTCCGGAAAATGTCTTACCGATTAAAAATCTGTAAGACATTTTCCCTAAAATCCCTACTCATTTTCCCGTGTTTCTGAAAACGTTTTACCAATGTAAGTTATTTTCAAGAAAACAAACACTGAAAAACTAGGAAAACATTTTCTGGAAAATGTTTTCCTATTAAACAAATGGACCCTTAATTCAAAACATATTAAGAAAAATCATAAGTCAATTAGAATTCACTCTAAAAGTAGTATGAGAAAATTATTTGAGAACAAGATAAAAATTCAAGGATTTTCTGATAATCATATAAATAACCTCCTCACATTTAAGATGTACATTTTCCTCAATGTACAAAGATAGAAAATAACAATATAAGTATAATATCATAAAAAGAGGGAGAGAAGCGAAATTGCCCTGAATTTTTGGATGAAATCCTTGGAATAACGAGAGCGAGAATTGTAGATAAGGCTAACGAAAGGCATGATTCTGAGTTACTAATAAGAAATTAAACACAACTGTGGAAGAGAATTAAGGGGGTACTCGAAAATAACTATAAAGATAAACATAGTTCAAAATATAAAACATAAGTCTTCAAAAATAAATAAAAGAAAAAAAATTAAAATTAAAATTAAAAATTAAAATAATAATAAAATAAATGGACTCAAATGTCCTCATCATCAGATGCCTCGTGGGTCGATGGTGCCGAAGGAGAGATGTGGAGGTGGTGGGAAATCTGTCGAAGAGTGGCATTGATGCTGTCGAACCGCTCAAAAGACTGCTGCTCAAAGCGAGTGAGTAGCTCGGATATGTCTGTCAAAGTTGCAGCAGGAGGTCGATGACTCGGTGGTGGTGGTGGTGGTAGTTGTGGGTCCTCGTGAGGGGGGAGGGACATTATCAATAGCGTCTTCTGGCTCATCCTGGTCATCAGAATGAACGAGTCTGTATTGAGGGGGGTCGAATCCATGGTGTCACTCTATCATCCTTATGTGGATCATACTGGAAATTCTCTAAGGAGACATCTGGCCTACTAGTGTGGGTGTCGGTGACATCTTTGGAGTGTCGAAGAGGCTGAAGTGCCGAGCGAGGCGAGTCACGTAGGGACCAAGACAGATGGGACCCCTCCTATGGTGGTCCGTCTGATGGTGAAAAGCGAGCGCTATGAAGTATACCAGATCAAAGACATGACCAGGTGCCATGCTCCATAAGAAGTAAGCATCGGCGGTGCTAACGACGCCGGTGCTCTCTCTCCTCTCAGTTAAGGTATGAACCAAGATAGCATGGATATAGCGTAGTGCTGGAGGAAGAGAAGTCACCTTTGAGCGACTTGCGTAATAGGGAACGATACTCGCCGTAAGGTCGGTCCAACAGCAAGAGGGAAAGTAGTGTATGTGACGGTGAAGATGTAAAAAATTCTTAGAAGCCATGAACTCCTCCGTGTAGAAGCCCAAAACAGCTCCAAACTCTGGTACACTCATATGCCGTACGAGTCGACCAAGTCTAAAAATAATAGTGCCGGCCTCGTCATGGGTATTCATCACATGCTGTAGATGGAACGTAGTGCAAAACTCTAAGGTAAGCTCCGAATAGTTTGACTCGATAATTGTAAAGAATCAATCTTACGGGGCAGTATCAAGATAGAAACGAACCAAGTGAGCAGGTTGGACATGCTCCAAGGCGGCCCAATCAATACAACGGTCCACTCCTAATGGTCGTACTCGAAGAAGCTAAAATAGGTCGTCCTGTGGGCCTGACGAGAATCGAAGTAAAGGGTGACGAGCTTTGGTCGAGGCACTCGATGAGGTTGCACTAAGACCCTTCCGTTTTTTGAAGTGGGGACTGCAGTTTTTTTGCCTCGTGTGTTTGTCATTGTGTTCTTAAAAATAACAGAAGTCAAATAGCACCAAATATTTAACCACAAGACAAAGGATTTAGAATCGAAGGAAAAATAAAACTATAGTCCTAAAAAGCATATACCCTAATACTAATTAAAGCAAGGACTAGAATAATAGAGGCATAGTAATAGCATTAAGGAATTAACAAATCATGACTACATCTCACTAAACAGATGGATGCAAATAATAAAATAAGCTAAAGCAAAGAACAAAAATGGAAGAGTCAAAACAAACAACGTAAAGAAATAATAATAATCAAATATAATGAATAATAACAGCAATGAAAATGAAAACTACTAAATATATAAATAAATAAAAATTTCTTAAAATTAAAAAAACTAACAATTAATAAATAACAAAGAAATAAAGAAATAAATATTGAAATAAAAGAAAGGTGTGGGTAAAATGAGAAACCGTCAGTGGTGGCCAGAGGTGCGGGCGGCGGTGGCTAGAGTTTTGGAGGAAAAATTTTGAGAAGAAGTAGACAAAAATGTTAGGGATGGGGGGTTTTAAAAGGGGACACGGTCGTGTGAAGCCCGTGTTGGGTCACACGGCTGTGTCACAAACCCGTGTGGCTCGAGGCTAGCCCGTGTTTGTCGTAAAAATTTAATGCCCATTCGTCACATAGCCTGGGACACGACCGTGTGGTTCACACGGTCACGTCGCATGACCGTGTGAAATGTTGTTCGCTTCTCCCACGCTCGTGTGTCCGAACACACGGCCGTGTGCCTTGCCCGTGTGGCTCCCTGGCTTATTGAAAATTTTTAAATTTAGCTCTAGTTTTCACATGGCCTGGGACACGCCCGTGTGTCCAGGCCGTGTGGATACGCCCGTGTGTCCAGGCCGTGTGGGTCACTGTTCCTGCATGAAAAACACAAAAAATAGCTATAATAAACTAGTTAGTGGTGTTAGTGCTTGGGTTGCCTCCCGAGAAGTGCTTATTTAAAGTCTAAGCTCGACTTATCTCAATTTCGTGTTGTCACAGTGGGTTGAGGAGTTGAAACTCTTCACCCATGCTATCAATTTTATCAAAATAAGGTCTAAGTCGAGTATTATTTACCTTGAAAGTTTCGAATTCAGTATGTGTTACATTGACTGTACTGCGTGGAAAGATCTTCAGTACCGTAAAGGAAATCGTTCCGTTTGTATCGTGTTCTGAAGTAGCAATTCTAGGGTCTTTTTCATCTAACAATACTTTGTCCCCAACCTTAAATTGCGTTGTTTCATCCCTACGCCTATCATGGTGTCGCTTTGATTCATCGGGTACTTTTGGTTTCTTCTTGACATGTGTTCGCCATTCATCTAGTTTATCGATTTGTAGTCTTTGTTCCTCATGACTCGTTCTATTTTTGTTGCATGGATTAAAATAAGGCTCTATCATGTTCTTCCTAGGGGATTCCTGCAAAGAAGTTTACGCTTTAACATTACTTGAGTTAATAGAACGTAAACAATCGTCTCGATTACTAGATATATTAGCAGAATCACGAGTTTGAAGCTTAATCCTGTCATCTCCTTCACAAAGTATCAATTCACCTGTGCCAACATCCATGATAGTTCTAGCAGTTGCTAAAAAGGGCCTTCCTAGAATTAAGGTACGCCGCTATCCTCATCCATGTCTAGAACAACAAAGTCAACTAGGAATATAAATTTATCAATTTTGACAAGCACGTCTTCAATAATACCCCTAGGAAATCTAATTGTTTTATCTACCAATTGAATGCTCATCCTAGTTTGTTTGGGTTTCCCAAGACCTAGTTGTTTAAACATTTTATAGGGCATGACATTAATACTTGCCCCTAAATCAGCCAAAGCATTGTTAACAGTTAAACTACCAATTAAGCAAGAAATCATAAAACTCCCTGGATCCTTCAACTTGTTGGGTAGCCTATTATGTAGAATGGCTGAGCAAACTGCGTTCAATTTCACATGCGATGCATCATCCAACTTTCGCTTATTTGCTAAAAGCTCCTTTAAAAATTTCACTGCGTTTGGCATCTGTGAAATGGCTTCAATAAACGGTAAGTTAATATGTAATTTTTTTTAATAATTTAAGGAAGTTACCAAATTGTTCATCTGTGTGGTCTTTCCTTATCGCATTGGGGTATGGCACACGAGGTTTATACTATTTACTTACCAGTTTCTACTTATTTCAGCTTACCTTAAACTTACATTTATCTTCCACATTGTCTTGCCTTGGTTTCAGTTCATCTTCAAGTAACCCTTCATTATTGTGCACAGTAATGGCATGAAGTTGCTCCATTGGGTTAGTTTCAATGTTACTTGGTAGGCCACCTTGTGGTCGTTCAGAGATCAACTTAGCAAGCTGTCCTATTTGAGTTTCGAGCCCTTGAATCGACGCTTGTTGATTCTTAAGTGCTGTTTCGGTATTCTAAAAATGAGTTTCTGATATCGAGATAAATTTTGTAAGCATCTCTTTAAGATTCGGTTTCTTCCCTTGTTGGTAAGGTGGTTGTTGAAAACCTGGAGGATGTTGTGACCTTTGATTTCCTTGACCACCCCAGGAGAAGTTGGGATGGTTCCTTCAACCTGCATTATAAGTGTTACTATACGAGTTATTTTGAGGTTTAGAATTATTACCTGTGTAGTGGACTTGTTCCTCCTCAGTGCTAGGGTTGAATGATGGATAATCTGTGTTGTGCACTCCTACTCCATTTGAATCACACCTCATCACTAGATGTACCTGAGTAGAACTATACAAACCATCAATCTTTTTTATTTAAAAGTTCTAGCTGGTTAGATAGTACAGTGACCGCGTCGAGGTTGAAAACACCAGCTGCTTTTGTCAGCTTCGTTCTCATGACTTGTCCCTGATAGTTATTCAGTGACATCTCTTCAATAAATTCGTAAGCCTCTTCAGGTGTTTTGTTGTTTAAAATTCCACTGGCGGCTGCATCGATCAGTTGCCTTGTTGAGGGGTTCACACTGTTGTAAAAAGTCTGAACCTGCAGCCATAGAGGTAACCCATGGTGATGGCACTTTCTAAATAAATCATTGTATCTCTCCTATGTATCATAAAGAGTTTCTAGATCCATCTGCACAAAAGAAGAGATATCATTTCTCAATTTAGCCGTTTTAGCCGGCGAAAAATATTTAAGTAAAATTTTTTCGGTCATTTGTTCCCAAGTGGTGATTGACCCTCGTGGTAATGAGTTCAACCACTGTTTAGCCTTATTCCTTAATGAAAAGGGAAACAACCGAAGGCGAATGACATCGTCAGAAATGCCATTGATCTTAAAGGTGTCACAGAATTCTAGAAAATTTGCCAAATAAGTGTTTGGATCCTCATCTTGTAAACCATCAAACTGGACAAACTGTTGTATCATTTGAATCGTGTTAGGTTTCAGTTCAAAATTATTTGCAGCAACAGTAGGTCTAACAATACTCGATTCAGTTCCTGTTAAATTAGGTTTAGCATAATCATACATAGTACGAGGAGCAGGATTCTGATCTACTGGATTTGCAGCAACTACAGGAGGTAGCGGATTATTCTGATTATCGACCATCTCCTAAGTTGTAGTATGGATATCGTCCTCTCACTCTTCCTCTATGTATTGTAGGCTTCGCCTTATTTCTCTTCAGTTTCTGTGAGCTGTGCTCTCGATCTCACTGTCAAAAAGCAAAGGCCCTAACGGGTTTCTCCTAGTCATAAACTAGAGACACCTGCCAGAAGTAAAAAGAAAAATCAATAAATTAAAATAAAAACAAGAATAAATTGCAATAAAATTAAAAATGGCTAAAGTAATAAAAACCAAATGTTCCTAATATCTTAGTCCCTTGCAGCGGCGCCAAAAACTTGATGGTCGCTAAACTAACTAAAAATTTGACTAAGGCAAGCGCACCTATCGAACAGTAGTATAATTATGGTGAGACTGGAAATATCGTATCCACAAGGACAAAGGGTACTAGTAATCAAGGGAGGTTTTAAACTAAGACTAATTATTTAATTAACTAAAATTCACGACAGAGATTAAAGCTGAAAAATACTTTTGGAAAATGATGAAGAAGACAACACCCAATGAAGAATTCACCTAGACTTCACTTATTACTTCTGAATTAGACGATTTATTCACTTAACTTAATCCGTAGAAATCCCTGATTTATGTTAATATGTCTCTCGAGACTAAAAACAACTGACTCTAGGTTGATTAATTGAAATCTCTTTCTAATCAAAACCCCTATTGTCACATTAACTCGATCTATGAATTCCCTTATTAGATTTGGCTCTAATTCGGTAGATTTATGTTGTCCTATCTCTAGGATTGCATGCAACTCCGCTTAATTATGGGGATCTACTCTTAAACATGGACTTTTGCTCCACTGAATAAGCACATCAAAACCTAAATTAATACCCTGGAATATTAAAACAAGAATTTAAAACTTACAATTAAGAATAGGAACAAGTATTTATCATATAATTCAAATAGTAATAAGATCAGTCTTAGGTTTCACCTCCCTTAGGTATTTAGGGAGTTTAGTTCATAATAATGGAAAACATTTCAAAATTTTGAAAACAACAAAACATAAAGAAACCCAAAGAACTTCTAGGAAATTGGATGGAAATCTTCAGTCTTGATGTAGATCCTGGTTCTGAGCTGATTCCGATGGCTGTCCTTAGGTATTTTCTGCCTTCTACTCTGCGTGTCCCTTTTAATCCTCTTCTAGCGTGTTTATATAGACTTTGGAATGCCCAAAATAGCCCAAAATTAGCCTTTTTCAAATAGAATTAGACTTGGGTTTAATAGGGACACGGTCGTGTGCCACGCCCGTGTGAAGATGCTCAAGCCGTGTGTAATTCTGAGTTGGTTTCTAGTCGACATGGCCATGACATACGGGCGTGTGGTTTACCCGTGTGGAAGTGCCTTCATCGTGTGAAACACTGAATTAGGCCCATTTGGTCCATTTTTGGCCCGTTTCTTGCTCTTTTCGCCTTTCTATGCTCACCTAAGTATAAAACATAAATTTAAAGATTAGGAGCATCAGATTCAATGAAACCAAGGAAAAATCATACATAAATATGCCAAGCATAGGATAAAAATATGTATGTATTATGGTTTATCAATCATAAATTCACAATTCATCAATTTGAACTTGTTAATTCATAAATACTAACAAACCTTTCACATGCTTAATCATATACTTATGTGCAACTTCATAACTTCTTCAAGTTAAAGCTCGTATGATTCATATACATACCTAAACCAAATCTGTAACAAACTCATACTCAAACAGAAAAATGTCGAATACTTGAATTCTCGTACACTAAGTTCCAATACATAGCCGAAACTATCTCAATCTCACACACACTATGTGCCATACATAGCCGAAGCTATTTCGAATCGCACACTAAGTGCTATACATAACTGAAGCTATCTTGAATCGCACACTAAGTGCCGTACATAACTGAATTGTTGTCAAATATGACTGTAGTCTCGTATACACAATTTATGCAATATCAAAGCATTTAAAAGCATATTTATAACAATGCTTATTCATATGAACTTACCTCAGATGTGTAAACGACGAAATAAGTCGTTTAGTCGATAACTTTCATTTTTCCCCGATCCTGATCCGAATTCCATTTTTCTTGATCTAAATATATTCAAAATTAACTCATTCAATCAACTATTTATTCAATTCAATCCAAAATATACATTAAGGCTATGTTACACATTTGCCCCTAAACTTTCATAATTTTTACAATTTAGTCATTATTTTATAAAGTCACAAATTAATGAAATTCCAATTATACCCATGCTAGCCGAATTACCATAATGCCCCTAGCAGCCCATAATTTTCATTTATTTCACATTTTACCTACTAACTTTGCAAATTTCTCAATTTAATCATTATTTTGCATTTTCACTAAAAATCACTTTACAAAACTTGTTTATCTAACATCAAATATTCATAATCTATCATCAAACATCAAAATAATCATGTGCTCATCAATGGAATCATTCAAAATCTTTAACAGTTTTGCAAAATAGTCCTTGGGCTAGCTAGTACTAGATGCAACGATCACAAAAACATAGAAATCATAAAAAACTGATTAGAAACACATACCTAATTGATGAAAAGAGAAGTGCCAAACCTTAGCCCTAATATTCTCAATAGAATCGGTTGGTTTTTTCCTTTTCAAGAAGATGAATACAAATTAAACATTTTGTTTTATTTATCTTTCATTTATTTACAAAATTACAAAATTAACCTTGATTAATAAACATATAAATCACTTAATGCTTGTCCAAATTTGTCCACTCATAATTAAAATGGTCTAATTACCATTTAAGGACCTTAACTTTAAGGTTCTATAGCTATTAGACAACTTTAGCTATTAGAACTCAAATTTTACGCTTTACGCGATTTAGGCCTTTTTATCAAATTAACTATCCAAACGATAAAATTTCTTCACGAAACTTTCACACGTACATACTCTCATGCTGTAAAAACTTAAAATAATATTAAAATAATTTTACAACCTCAGATTTGTGGTCCCGAAACCACTATTCTGATTTGACTAAAAACGAGCTATTACAGTTGCGATGTGGAGAGGTTTGACGTTGTGACGTAACTCACTGAGTTGATGTAACACCCCTAACCCATATCCGTCTCAGAACATGGTTATGGAGCATTACCAGAGTTTACATAACAAATACAGTTAACTCATGTCATTTACTATTCATATCCAAAACTAATAATATTCAATCATATTGTTCCTTAAATGGACCCTTGAGGCCCAAATTATGCACTAGAAGCAAATCGGGACTATATTGGAAACTCATAAAACTTTTCAAAAATTTCAAAATTTTTCTTAGATGTAGGGGACACACGCTCATGTGGGTAGGCCGTGTGACTCACACAGCCAAGTAACACGCCCGTGTCTCAGGCCGTGTGGGCATTCAATGTGAGGCACACGGCCGTGTCCCAGCCTATGTCCATACCCGTTTAACTCTCTGACTTGAGTCACACAGCCAGCCAAACTCCCGTGTGCTAGCCCGTGTGGACAATTTAATTTTCAAAAATTAGGTGCAGGATTCACACGGCCAAGACACATGCCTGTGTTCTAAGCCGTGTGTCACACATGACTGAGATACACGCCCTTGTCTCTGCCCGTGTGAGCAAATCAAAGCATTATGTTTCTAAATTTTCAAGATGCAAGGGACACACAGCCAAACCACACGCCCATGCGCATGACTGTATGTTACACACGGCTAAGATACACGCCCGTGTGGACAAAATAAGGCTATTTCCAAGCCTTATTTCTCACCCAAATTTGCCTTGTACCTACATTAACATTTTAGCACATTTCCAAACCATTTCAAGACATTTAAACCAAGCCAAATACAAGTATTGTGTATGACATATTAGCACATATGTTCAAGTGATTAAACTTACCAAATTTGCACTTATGTTTATATGCAAATTTTATCAATTATACTAATTCAATTCCATTCATCATTTGGTTTATATACCTTCCACCATAAAACCATTTTCAATACACATCCAACATGATAAGTCCTTATATAATTACATCAAAGTATGCTTAACACTAGCCATTCCAATGGTTAGTTACAACCAAAATATTTCATTATTTAATCTATTTAACCTATACATGCCATTATATCAAAAGTTAACTTGTTTCATATACCGAGAGGTCCGAGGGATAGTGTGATGTGACTCTTACCAAGTTCCAACGTTCACGAGCCTCCAAGTACTATAAAATAGAAGAAAATAAAAGAAAGTAAGCATATAATGCTTAGTAAGTTCGCATAACGGGAATTTATGTAATACTCCGAAAATTTTATAGTAAAATATAATCTGTGATATAGTAAAATAAGGAAATAAAGTGACAAAAAAGGGAATTTTGAGTTATGTCAATATTGGGAAGTATATTATGACATATTGATTCAAGAAAGGATTAAATTGTAAAAGTGAGAAAAGTTTTGTGGCCCAAGAGTAAATACTCAAAATTTGAAGGATTAAAGTGTAAATATGAAAAGTTAAAGGACTAATAGTGCAAATATTTCAAGGGTGGAATGATCTAGAAACCAAGGAAAATTGATGAATTAGGACCAAATTGAATAGGTAAAGAATTATGAGGGACTAAATTGTAATTTTACCAAATTAAAGGATGACTCAAGGATGGAATTTCAAAAGATAATAAAGGGTAAAATGGTCAATTGGAAGAGAGAGAAATCTAGAAAGTAATGATATGTTGATGATATTTTATGATTATTTAATTAGATATATATTATTTTAATGAGATATTTTATTATTTTATTATTAATTATTTGGTATAAAAGGAAGGAAAGATGAAGAATTTTCATCATCTTTCCATGCATGCAACCAACGTTAGAAGAGAAGGAAAAGAAAGAAATTTTCTTTTCTTTACAATTTGGTCATTCCACCAAAAATTTACAATTTTCACCTAGAAATCAAAAGAATTTCCATAGCTACTAAGAGAGAGAAATGTTAAGGAGACCATGGGGAGTTAGAATATCAAGTTGGATTCAAGAAATAGAAGCTGGAGGAGAGAGAAAATAAAGTTAAAGATTGGTATCAAGAGAACAAGGTAAGTACATCAAGATTTCAATATGTTTTTAAGTTTGTTATTGATAAAGCATGGAAATAATGTTATAGTAGAGTTTTGACATAAGGTCCTATGTTCTTGATATGTTAGTGAAGAGAAAATAAGAGAAAGTGATGAGAAATGGTGTAGAAAAAGGAAATAAGGGTGTTATAACATGGTAATTAATATCTTGCATTAAAACAGTTATGGACAGCAGCAGTAGTCTAACTTTGAAAAATCACCATAAATTTTAGAAATCGAATTAGAAGATGAAAAAAAAATGGAATTAAATATTATTGAGTCCAGTTTCTCATAGAATAAACAGTGTAAGCAATGGATTTGTAAATTTTGAGATATAATGAATTTTGTGAGACAAGGTCAGAATGAATTTAGGTTTCCCTATTCAGATTTTGAAAAATAATAAAAAAATGAATAAAAATAATTAGGGGCTTAAATTTATATGTATAGAATCCTGAATGAGTCTAGTTTTAATAGAAACAAACTATAACATCATTTGAATTCTATACAAGGAGATAATTAATTTTTAGTAAAGAAGGGTCAGAACTGTCAGACAGCAGAACAGGGGTGAATTTAATGAATAAACTGTACTAATTGGCTAAACAAAAAATTCTAAAACTTTTATGGTAAGAATATATGTGAGTCTAGTTTCAGATAAAATTTACAGATCTTAATTTGGAGTTCTGTAACTCAAGAAATAAATAATTTAGTGACTATGACTCAAATGGACAACTTTAAATATACATATAAGTAAATAGTAAAATTATTGATAATGTTACTTATAAGCATATTATATAAATTTAAGGATGTGGAATGGAGAGGAGGAGGAGGAAAATATATATGACTATTCAGCAAGCATGGCTAATTTGCATGTTTTAGGCTTAAGGACTAAATTGAATAAAAGTAAAACTTTATGGGCAATTTTGTAAAAATGTCAAAAATGATCAAATTGCATGAAATGGATTAATTTTATTATTTAAATTACAAAATTGAATGAAATTATTATTTTAGTTCAAGATAGGGGGAAAACATGTTTTAGAGATTAAATTGAAAAGTGTTGAAATTATGGAAAAATTCTGATATTTTACAGAATTCATGGATTGTTATCAATATGTATGAGAATAATAGCTGGAAATAAGAATTAAATTGCAAGAATTATATTTTCCTGCCCCTAAGGATGAAATCGTCATTAATTAAAAGTTTAGGGGCAAAATGGTAACTTTTCCTAGAGCATTAATTAAATGCATTAAAATATGAAATGAATAAAAATGATGATCAAATTTATTTATAAAGATCCAGACAACTCAAATATGAGACTTGATCGTGGAAAAGAAAATACATCGGATTAATGAAATTATAAACACAAACAAGCAATGAGGTAAGTTCGTGTAACTTGAATTATATTCTTAAATACTTGAAATGTATGTTATTGATGTGAATATGATTTTAATGTTCATTGCATGAAAATTGATGAAACATTGATATATTTGATATAAATGGGAAGAAATCCCGGTTGAATGAAAGGAAAATTCGATGGATCTCTGAAAAAGAATTGACGGTAAAAAGGATCTAGCCCGGACGGGTGATCCTATCCGATATAGCCCTCCAGAAGAATATGTGGAAAATGGATTTAGCTTGGACGGTAATCGAATTAGGGTCCAATTTAGCCTGGATGTAATTCAGATCCAAGCTCATTAGAGTAATTGTCGTTGCGAGGATTTAGCCTGGGTGGTAATCCCGACAATACTCTATGAGTTTATGTTCTGAGGATTTAGCCTGGTGGTAATCCCACCGTAAGGATGAGGTTCGCGGAGTGTGCTCTCTCGATATGAAGCGTGTAAGACCATGGTTGAAAGATACCATGGCAACCTGATATGAAATGTGTAATACCATGGTTGAAAGATACCATGGCAACGTGATATGAACGAGTAAGACCATGGTTGAAAGATACCATGGCAACATGACAGAAATGAATAAGACCATGGTTGAAAGATACCATGGCAACGTGACATGAAAAGAATAAGACCATGGTTGAAAGATACCATGGCAACATGAGAAAATGAGTAAGACCATAGTTGAAAGACACTATGGCATCATGTCAAAGATAAATAAGACCGTGGATGGGAGACGCTATGATATCTATTGAACAATTGATATTCAGGTAATACGTATTAGATGACGAATGGTTACAGAAAATGGTTGTGTGAAATGTTTACAAGAACTGGTCATATGGAAATATATGTACAAAATAGTTGTATGAAATAATTATGAAGATAGATAAACAAAATAAGAGTAGGTACATGGAATATAATTTATGTTAAGTTTGATATAAACTTTACCAGAATAAATATACTTAAAATATATGGAAATGATGAAGCATGAAATATTGATATAATGAAATGATTGATATATACTTATAAAGAAACGGTAATAGAATAATATGTTTCATGACATGTACATATATAATTATCTTTGGTACGTTGATACAAGGAAATTATGTAAGTAAAGACAATTATTAAACTCAAGTGTGACATGTCGAGAAAATAAGTATATCAATGTTGAATTTATATGAAATATACGCAAGTATACTAACAATGATGTAGCTAGACAAAGGACAAGCTATTGATTGAATGGTAACATGTTTAATTACAAGAAGCATTGAAATGGTAAGTACTTAGATGAAAATAAAATTTAAGATTTTGCGAAAATTTTTTTATGATCCCGATTTAATTCCGGTTGGTTTTTAATATATGTTTGGGGCTTCAAGGGCCCAATAAAGAGACGTTATGATTATTTTCAAAACATGAATAATAAATGACTCAGAATTATCAGTAAACTCCGGTAATGCCTCGTACCTATTCCGGCAATGAATACGGGTAGGGGTGTTACATTTAGTGGTATCAGAGCTACGGTTTAGTCGGCTCTCGGATCAAACGTAGTATATGTGAAGTCTAAAAACACGTGTCATTATTATATGTGATAAGTATGATATCTCCCGACTCTGATGAGATTTGTTTTACTTATAAAATGTGATGCTTTCTAACCCAAGATAATTCTGATAATACTAAAAAAGATACTTAAGAATATGAGTAAAAAGTTGATTAGAATGAATCGAAATTCAGAAAGGTATGAATAAATACATGTTGATGATGAATGTTATGTGTATTATTAAAAGTAAATTATATTGCTACATGAAATATTGTGCTGATGGCTAAATTGCAAAATATATAAAAGTAGTATATGAAGTACATAATAAGGATTATTAGTAAATTATGGATGAATTGAATAGAGAATTTTGAAAAATATTACATGTATTAAAGGTAAAGAAGACTTAAATAAACGGATTATTGGCACAAGGATTAAATTATAAAGCATGTAAAAGTATTATGCGAAAGGTGTAAAAGTGATATGCGTGCATGAAATAATTTGCCCAAGTAACCTCAGCATGCTCTCTGATTACTAGCACGTTAGTGTTCTCTGATTATTAGCACATTCAGCATATTCGTACTCTCTGTATAGTACTTCAGTGTTCTCTGTTTAATAATGCATAATAATGCACCTCTGTATAAGTCCCGTATATCCGAAGTGTTCTATCTAGTCTACTGGGCATCTGCTAAGTAAAAAGTAAACAATTTTCGTTACAAGGTAAATGATTATTTCTGAGTAAAAATGTTAGTTATGATGAACCAGAACTCGTAAAAGTACGAATAAATGTTTTATAGTACTTGAGAATGATAAATGTTATATGAGTAAATATATGACAATTAAATTATGAGACTTTACGATCTATACCCCTTTACTAGTACAGTTATATACAATGAAATTCATGAGATTTATATTGATTAAGGTCAGAAGTGAAAAGTTCAATGGTTGAACAATTGATAATATAGTCGGAATTGAGAATGAGTTAATAGGTAAAAATGGGTTCTGAATAGATACATCAAAATTTTTCTGAAAATTAATTAGTGGGATATGCGAAGACCATTTGTTAAATAAAGAAATTATTTATAGGAAAATCGATTTGTTCAAATATGATATTTACAGAATGGTTAACTGAAAATTCCTTCCCAATTAGTTTCTTCAGTGAACTGAATGATGTGAAACTATTGATGACTTTACTATTCAATGGATTAGTAAATAAATTAAATATTTGAATATAGCTATTATAAATAAGTATAATACAGTAAAAATTTTTTGAGGATTTTATACGGGTATTTTATATGTACTGATATTTTCAGAAGTATATACAACTGTTCATGTTTGGATGCTATAATCAATATATGGAAAAGTTGGATAAATATGCTAATAGACAGAAATTGTTACAAGTCTGATTGATTCACAAGTAGTACTACTCTATCTTTCTTTGGCTTTCCAAGCCAATATATGTAATTGATAATAAGATACATTTGATATTATCTTCTATTTCTGTTGGTAAAAGCTCTGAGAGGCAAATGTGAAATATTATTTGAGATGAAAGGATAGAGAATGGATATAAATGATAAACTAGGTAAGTATGTGCAAAAAGAAATTTATAAAATTATAGAAATAATGAAATTCATAATCAAAAGAAAACAAGGAAATTTCGAGGACGAAATTTATTTTAAGGGGGAGAGAAATGTAATACCCCGAAAATTTTATAGTAAAATATAATCTGTGATATAGTAAAATAAGAAAATAAAGTGACAAAAAAGGGAATTTTGAGTTATGTCAATATTGGGAAGTATATTATGACATATTGATTCAAGAAATGATTAAATTGTAAAAGTGAGAAAAGTTTTGTGGCCCAAGAGTAAATACTCAAAATTTGAAGGATTAAAGTGTAAATATGAAAAGTTAAAGGACTAATAGTACAAATATTTTAAGGGTGGAATGATCTAGAAACCAAGGAAAATTGATGAATTAGGACCAAATTGAATAGGTGAAGAATTATGAGGGACTAAATTGTAATTTTACCAAATTAAAGGATGACTCAAGGATGGAATTTCAAAAGATAATAAAGGGTAAAATGGTCAATTGGAAGAGAGAGAAATCTAGAAAGTAATGATATGTTGATGATATTTTATGATTATTTAATTAGATATATATTATTTTAATGAGATATTTTATTATTTTATTATTAATTATTTGGTATAAAAGGAAGGAAAGATGAAGAATTTTCATCATCCTTCCATGCATGCAACCAACATTAGAAGAGAAGGAAAAGAAAGAAATTTTCTTTTCTTTACAATTTGGTCCTTCCACCAAAAATTCACAATTTTCACCTAGAAATCAAAAGAATTTCCATAGCTACTAAGAGAGAGAAATGTTAAGGAGACCATGGGGAGTTAGAATATCAAGTTGGATTCAAGAAATAGAAGCTGGAGGAGAGAGAAAATAAAGTTAAAGATTGGTATCAAGAGAACAAGGTAAGTACATCAAGATTTCAATATGTTTTTAAGTTTGTTATTGATAAAGCATGGAAATAATGTTATAGTAGAGTTTTGACATAAGGTCCTATGTTCTTGATATGTTAGTGAAGAGAAAATAAGAGAAAGTGATGAGAAATGGTGTAGAAAAAGGAAATAAGGGTGTTATAACATAGTAATTAATATCTTGCATTAAAACAGTTATGGACAGCAGCAGTAGTCTAACTTTGAAAAATCACCATAAATTTTAGAAATCGAATTAGAAGATGAAGAAAAAATGGAATTAAATATTATTGAGTCTAGTTTCTCATAGAATAAACAGTGTAAGCAATGGATTTGTAAATTTTGAGATATAATGAATTTTGTGAGACAAGGTTAGAACGAATTCAGGTTTCCCTATTCAGATTTTGAAAAATCATAAAAAAATGAAGAAAAATAATTATGGGCTTAAATTTATATGTATAGAATTTTGAATGAGTCTAGTTTTAATAGAAAGAAACTAGAACATCATTTGAATTCTGTACAAGGAGATAATTAATTTTTAGTGAAGAAGGGTCAGAACTGTCAGACAGCAGAACAGGGGTGAATTTAATGAATAAAATGTACTAATTGGCTAAACCAAAAATTATAAAAATTTTATGGTAATAATATATGTAAGTATAGTTTTAGATAAAATTTACATATCTTAATTTGGAGTTCTGTAACTCAAGAAATAAATAATTTAGTGACTATGACTCAAATGGACAGCTTTGAATATACATATAAGTAAATAGTGAAATTATTGATAATGTTACTTATAAGCATATTATATAAATTTAAGGATGTGGAATGGAGAGGAGGAGGAGAAAAATATATATGAATATTCAGCAAGCATGGCTAATTTGCATGTTTTAGGCTTAAGGACTAAATTTAATAAAAGTAAAACTTTATGGGCAATTTTGTAAAAATGTCAAAAATGACCAAATTGCATGAAATGGATTAATTTTATTATTTAAATTACAAAATTGAATGAAATTATTATTTTAGTTCAAGATAGGGGGAAAACATGTTTTAGAGATTAAATTGAAAAGTGTTGAAATTATGGAAAAATTCTGATATTTTACAGAATTCATGGATTGTTATCAATATGTATGAGAATAATAGCTGGAAATAAGAATTAAATTGCAAGAATTATATTTTCCTGCCCCTAAGGATGAAATCGTCATTAATTAAAAGTTTAGGGGCAAAATGATAACTTTTCCTAGAGCATTAATTAAATGCATTAAAATATGAAATGAATGAAAATGATGATCAAATTTATTTATAAAGATCCAGACGACTCAAATATGAGACTTGATCGTGGAAAAGAAAATACATCGGATTAATGAAATTATAAACACAAACAAGCAATGAGGTAAGTTCGTGTAACTTGAATTATATTCTTAAATACTTGAAATGTATGTTATTGATGTGAATATGATTTTAATGTTCATTGCATGAAAATTGATGAAACATTGATATATTTGATATAAATGGGAAGAAATCCCGGTTGAATGAAAGGAAAATTCGATGGATCTCTGAAAAGGAATTGACGGTAAAAAGGATCTAGCCCGGACGGGTGATCCTATCCTGATATAGCCCTCCCGAAGAATATGTGGAAAATGGATTTAGCCCGGACGGGTAATCTGAATTAGGGTCTGAATTTAGCCTGGACTGGTAATCCCGATAATACTCTATGAGTTTATGTTACAGGGGATTTAGCCTAGACTGGTAATCCCACTGTAAGGATGAGGTTCGCGGGAGTGTGCTCTCTGATATGAAACGTGTAAGACCATGGTTGAAAGATACCATGGCAACCTGATATAAAATGTGTAAGACCATGGTTGAAAGATACCATAGCAACGTGATATGAAACGAGTAAGACCATGGTTGAAAGATACCATGGCAACATGACGGGAAATGAATAAGACCATGGTTGAAAGATACCATGGCAACGTGACATGAAAAGAATAAGACCATGGTTGAAAGATACCATGGCAACATGACAGAAAATGAGTAAGACCATAGTTGAAAGACATTATGGCATCATGTCAAAGATAAATAAGACCGTGGATGGGAGACGCTATGATATCTATTGAACAATTCAAATAACAATTAAGGTGAAGCAGGGTCAGGAACAACGATTCTCTTTATGATAAACAGATCCATTTTGCAAGTTTGATATTTAGGTAATACGTATTAGATGACGAATGGTTACATAAAATGGTTGTGTGAAATGTTTACAAGAACTGGTCATATGGAAATATATGTACAAAATAGTTGTATGAAATAATTATGAAGATAGATAAAAAAAATAAGAGTAGGTACATGGAATATAATTTATGTTAAGTTTGATATAAACTTTACCAGAATAAATATACTTAAAATATATGGAAATGATGAAGCATGAAATATTGATATAATGAAATGATTGATATATACTTATAAAGAAACGGTAATAGAATAATATGTTTCATGACATGTACATATATAATTATCTTTGGTATGTTGATACAAGGAAATTATGTAAGTAAAGACAATTATTAAACTCAAGTGTGACATGTCGAGAAAATAAGTATATCAATGTTGAATTTATATGAAATATATGCAAGTATACTAACAATGATTTGGCTAGACAAAGGACAAGCTATTGATTGAATGGTAACATGTTTAATTACAAGAAACATTGAAATGGTAAGTACTTAGATGAAAATAAAATTTAAGATTTTGCGAAATTTTTTTTATGATCCCAATTTAATTCTGGTTGGTTTTTAATGTATGTGTGGGGCTTCGAGGGCCCAATAAAGAGACGTTATGATTATTTTCAAAACATGAATAATAAATGACTCAGAATTATCAGTAAACTCGGTAATGCCTCGTACCTATTCCGGCAATGGATACGGGTAGGGGTGTTACAATTTAACTTAGCATACATTTACATTTAAGGTTAGCATACAAAAATGCATCAAAAAAATTTGGCTAATAGCCTAAAACACAACTTCATCAAACATGTTAGTCATTACTTCATATAAATTTCAAGAATCAAATATGAGCTCAACATGTAGTAACTTTCATAAACATGTGCTTTTCATATCATATTTCCATATAACATGTGCATTTCCATAACAAATCATCTTAAGTTCATTTTAACCATGTCAGAACTCTTCCTATTGAATTTATTTAAAATATCGATGAATACACATGTAGTACACTCGAAGTGTACAAAACTGTAAACCGTCAACTCATATTCAGGGGTACCCAATTAGGGCACATAATCAGGAAGCACTCTTTCGAGCCATATAACAGGATGCTCATGTGAGCCGTGTAACATAAAGCTTATCCAGGCTATAACAGGAAACTCATAAGAGTTTAAAACAGGAAGTTAATTGAGCTTAATAGGTAACTCCAAAGAGTTATTATCAGGGAGCTCTGAATAGTCATATAACAGGAAGTTTAAGTGAGCCATATTAGGAAGCTCACAAAGAGCCTATATCAGGACGCTCCTAAAGAGCTGCATTTGAGTTCGTAATATATGCAGGATCACAACTAATCATATAACAGGACGCTCATAAAGAGCTGCGGTAGTCCGCAACACATGCAGGATCATTACCGATTAGGATGCTCGCAGGAACCATATAACAGGAATTTCGAGAGGGTTTATAGCAAGATGCTCGTAAGAGCTATGGTGTGTCCGCAACATATGCAGGACTACAACCAATACGGGAAATCCTGTACCCATCGAATTTCCTTTATTCAAACGAGACTTAACACTTGTCAGACATTATCGAATATGTGATTTATGTTTATACATGACAATCATAAATTTCACAATCATAACATTCAATTTAAACATATAAACATACATTTTAGTTACACGAACTTACCTTGTTGCTTGCTCGTATACGGAGATCTACTAATCCAATACTTTTCCTCGATCCAATTCCGTACTAGGTCTATCCGGATCTATACGAGTAAATTTAACTAAATTTAATGAAATTCATATTCAATTCAATCAAATTCACATTTTAGGAAAAAATACCATTTTGCCCCTATACTTTTAATTAATTCCAATCTTGTCCCTAGACTCGGAAATTGAAATTCATGCAATTTAATCCTTATTCCAAGTCTAATAAATTTGTACATATAACATTTACAGTCCATGTATTTCACAAAAAATAAAAAAATTTCCATGAACTTTACATCTTTACAATTTAGTCCCTAAATCACAATTTCATCAAAATTTCCTTTACAAAAGTTGTTTATCTATCAACAACCTTTCATTTTCTACCATAAATTTTAAAATTTCAGCATACTCATCCATGAAAAACTTTTAATACTTTGATAACTTTGCAAATTGATCCTCAAAATAGGTAGATTAGGTTATTACGATATCAGAAATGTAAAAATTACTAAAAACGGAACATGATTACTTACCCAATTAAGCTTGATTGAATCTCTCTCTCTTAGCTAGGGTTTCCATAGAAAATATTTGGGGAAGATGATGAAATAAGATGATATTAAGTTATTATCATCTTTATTTATTTCAAACTCCAATTTAGTCATTTTCTTTTTCTAATTTTCCATGGATGATTCATCATAAATATCTACTAACTCCATTTAATGGTCTAATTACCATATAAAGACCTCAAATTTTAAATTCTAATAGCTATTTGATACCTATAGCTACTAAAACTAAAATTTTACATTTTATGCAATTTGGTCCTTTCTATAATTAAACATAAAATCGGTAAAATTTTCTCATCGAAATTTTCATACGTTTTTCCTATCATAATGCAGACCATGCAATATTATTAAAATAAAATTTTCTTTCTGACTCAGATTTGTGGTCCCGAAACCACTGTTCGGATTTCACTGAAAACGGGTTGTTACAGTTGACGTGGTCACGATAAGAAAATTATGAAGTCGTGACGTCGCCTGAAATTTTTAAAACTTTATAATTTGGTCCTAGTTCATTCTTAAGTTAGTAAAAGAGCTTTCGTAAGCTTGTGTTGGACTCGGAAATGATTGTGTAACATACTTTGAATGGGACTGATACTTAGGTTTTGTCATGATTTGGCATAGGTAGGATTGGTAAATGATTGAATGTGAACATACGATTTGGTTGGAAATTGTTGAATAGGTACAAAAAATGTGTATTTTGTCAAAAATAGGGGCAACGTTGCAACCAAGAAATTTTGACTTCGCAACTTCGTCCGACAGTAAGTGGTGTCGCGATGTGGAGAGGCTTGACATTGCGACCTAACTCACTGAGTTGATGTGGCTACATCTAAGAAATTATGAAGTCGCGATGTCAACTCGAAATTTTTAAAACATTATAATTTGGTCCTAATTCATGCACTAGTTAGCAAGTATGGGACTTGAAAATGATTGTGTAACATATTTTGAATAGGAATGATACTTAGTTACAAGTAGAAATGACTGAATGTTGCAAAACTGTCTATAATTGCTCTGACGATAGTTGTGGCATCCTGCAGCTTGGACCCGATGATTGAGTTAAGTGAGGGGTGTTAGAAGTTATTAGTGAAGGGTAGATTAATGACTAATGTAGAAAGGCTTTGAAGGGGTTTATCTGAAATTGAAGAATGAGGTATATGTGGTGCAAGCAAAGAGACAGAGTCACTTGTAGTTCGCAACTGTCCCATTGTGGTAACCATGTGGATGAGACTCATTTTGAAACATATGTATGGGGAATTTTTCTCCCCGAATCTGAGTAATTAGATCAGTAGCAACATTCTTAATACGAATAATTTAAAGTGGATGGGGTGGATTGGAGCAACCTTTTCGAATTCCTTTGCTGGAGAATATGGAAACGAAGTAATGTTGTGGTTTTCTCGAGTGAGACTCATTGGTTTGAAGATGCGATTGAGTGTAGTATTAGCTGGGCTAAAATTTTCAAGCAATATAACCATGTTTATTCTTCTACTTGCGTGCTAGATTCAAGGCATGAAGAATGAAGACCGCCACTTGTAGGATAGGTCAAATTAAATACGGATAGTTCGTGCCAATTAAATTTTCAATGTGGAGGTTCAGGTGGTCCGGAGATAGTACAAGTAGATGGTTGTAGGGATTTATAAGGTGTTTGGGGGCTCTTTTCCACTCCAAGTAGAGTTATGGGCTACGTTCGGTGGTCTCTCGTTAGTTTGGAACGAGGGTTACCGAAATGTGTTTCTTGAGATGAAAATGATAATAGCTACTCCGTTGTTTCAAGCATCAGGGGATTATTGGACTGTCAATGGAATGTTAAAATTGAACATGTGTATAGGGAAGACAATGTGGCTGCAAACTGCTTGGCTCATGGGCTCTAATGCTGGTTATGATTTATGCATTTTAAGGGATGTTCCTCATAGGTTAGAGTCCATTCTGTTTGATGATTAATCTGGTATTGCTCGTGGGCAAATGTGCCCCGATGCTACGCCTAATAGTTAATGCTGTGTAGCCTCTTTTATTGATCCAAAAAAGAAAAAAGGTCCAAAGTCTTACAATAGATACTTTGATCGGACCGAAGATCAAATAGAGATTAGAATTTTTCTTAAGCTCATTTTATTATTTTATGTTGCTACCTATTCTTCTGGATACGAAGCAATATTGGGATCAAAGTGAGTCTTGAAGCAAACCTTCCCCTTTTTTGGGGGTCAAAGTATTGAAGCAAAAATGATAATTTTGTAGTTATTAAATGCTGGAAATTAATCACTACTACCTCCCCTTACCCATTTTTCACCTAATTTCAAGTACCCAAAAAAAAAAAAGTTTAAATTGTAGATTTAGTTTTAATACTTTAATTCGGTCAATTTATATTTTTATATTTTTTGAATCGGTCAATTTTTATTTTCATACTTTTCAAAATTTAAAATTTTAGTCTTGACCCAGATGATAACATTTAAATTCGTTTGGCTAAATTTTGTTATTGGTTTTGCACTATAATAAAGCTGTAAATTTAGTCCACATCTCTAATTTGATCATTTTTAGTGGTCATACTTTTCGAATGTTGATATTTTAGTCTTGATTCAAACGATGGTCATTAATTGACTTTTTTGTGAATAATATATGAAAATAACAAACAAACATGACGTTACACATGGAATAATATATTTGTTGCATAATATTTTAGAAATAGTAGAACTTAATGAATTCAATAACTACCATTTGGTCAGGATTGAAATTTTAAAATTAGAAAAGTACAATGACGAAAAATGAGGAAATTGAAATATATGAACTAAGTTTTTATGCACAACATACAAACTAATAGTAAAATTTAACCAAAAGAAGCTTTAGCTTTCTTAATAGCTAAAATGAGGTAGACCTAACTATGAGGTGTGATATGATGGTTGCTCACATCATCCTTTAACAATGTGGTTGGAGTTTCATCCCCACTTATAAGAATGTAACATATTTCATGGTCAACTGATTCTTTTTTAAAAAGTATCGACGATGAGTAAATTAACTTAATTATGACTAAAATCAGAAACAGACCCATCCAAAGAAGTAAGAGAAAAGTGATTAAAGTCCTTAATGGTATTTCAACGACGAAAGTTTGAAACAGTTTCATGTAATTCCCAATTTATAAAAGATAATATTAGAGTTATTTGGTCCCCCTCCCCTTTCCTTTCTAATGCAGATTCTCCCAATTTGTTTGCCAATTCTGTATTGTTCTTTTCACTCTTCTGCCACACTTCCCGCCCCCCCTCTCTCTCTCTCTCCCCCATGTACATTAATGCTTAGACCACCACCCACCACCACATACACCAATTTATGAAACCTTCCCTTCCTTTTCTTCCTACTCACTTTTCTCATCGCTGACCCTATTTCTTCTCTATCTTGCTTTGGGTTTTTTTACTTCGCAGCAGAAGTAAGTTAGTTTCATATGTACTTGAAGTTAGAGTTCCATTACTATTCCCATCTTTTTAGTTTACTTCCTTGGTTACATGAAACCCTTTCATCATCATGACCTCACTTGTTTCTCCCCTCCTTAACACCTTCACATTTCTTTTGCCCCTTTCCTTTCTTCTTCTTTCCTCTCCAACCTCTTCCCTTGTTCAGGTTAGTTTTCAGCTCATATATCGTTCATTCTTTTCACCATGTTTCTATATTTGATCTTTGATGATGTTTGGGTTTTCAACAGGGTTTATATTTTGAAGACAAAACAAGGTTGGGATCAACTCCTCCAAGCTGCCACAACAGATGTAATGGATGCCACCCTTGCAAGGCAGTTCAAGTACCTACTACACCATTACTTAGCCATTACCACCAATTTCAACCACCTGGTTCGGGCGAAGCAATCACTAATCCCATGGAGGTTTTTTACCCATCATCCGGCAGTCAATACTCTAATTACAAGCCCCTTGGTTGGAAATGCCACTGTGATGATCACTTTTACAACCCTTGAAAAAGATCAAGCCTTTTAGCATGTAAAAGAAAATTGTTTAATAGGTGATTTTGGTGTGTTTCTGGGAATTTTTTCTTCAGATTTTTAGCATTAATGTATACATTATTGTATCTTATAATCATTATGTACAAAACTTAATTCTCCTCAACTTAGCTTTTGATTTTGTCCGCTTCTCCCCTTATCTTCTCGGGATTTTCACGCCCTCCTTGCTTCATTAAACTTATTTTTTAAATATAACAACTTTAACCCTTAATATTTTTACATTATGTCAATTTAGTCTTGATTTTAAAAAATTTAACCCTTAGCATTTACAAATTATGTAATTTGGTCTATTTATTTTTCAATTTTACTTTTCTTTATGATCCTTTCTAAAAAAAATAAATTTATCAACTAAATTTAATAAAAAATATACCAAAAATATAACCACTAAAAATTCAAAATAATAATTTTCATCTTTTCTTATTATTTTAAACCTAACCCTCAATGTCATAAATAAAAATAAAATTACAAAAAATAAAATAAAATTGCACAACGTGCTGAGAATTAATTTTTTTTGAAATCAAGATAGAAATATTAAAAGTTAAAATTACTATTATACTAATTTTAAAAATTGTAAAGTTATCTTCTATAAAAGACCCAAAAAAATAATTTAATAATCGAGTGATCAGCAATATAATTTATCCTAAATTTAAAAACTCTAATAATATTTCTAGTATTATCGCTCAACCTTTAAAGTTGTTTCCACCCATATTTTAGTTCGGGTCGGGTGACATATCGGGCCAAGCAATGCCCGTATTACCATTCGTATAACGAACTGAGCTCGAACCGGATTTTAAGAAGAGCAAGGGTTTCGCAGTTAGCTTACTGGTTGCATTTCTTCGTTTAACATTGAAAAAAACTTGTAAAAATGGAGTGCGTAGTTCAAGGAATTATAGAGACACAGGTAAAAAAATTCACACCCAAAATCATTATTTTATGTCTATTTTAGAAATTTTCTAAATTTGGGGATTGATTTAAACAGATTTGTTTTTGTTTTTTTTTTTTTTTTGGGTGAGATTTGCAGTATGTTGAGGCCCTTGAAATTCTACTTCAAGGTCTTTGCGGTGTAAATAGAGAACGCTTGAGGGTACATGAAATTTGCCTTAAAAGTGGTCCAAATCTTGGTAAGTCTCTCACATTTTCATTACACAGAAGAGTTAATTATAGTCTACTAATCTATCCATGACGTGTGATGGTAACTCTCCTGCTGAATCATGTACTAATTTATAATTTATAAAACAGCAATATAAATTAATTGATCAAGTTGTTAGGTTCTGCCTTGCTAATGCCTAAGAATTTTACAGGATTTGTTTCTTCCGAGGTCAGATTATTGTGCGATCTTGAACTGTCCGAGCCTGCTTGGTAATTTGGAGTTTTTAATTGTGCTTATATTATATCAATTTTATATAATTCGGACATGGATGTGTGAGTGTTTAGGATGGATATATTCAATTTTTTTCAAAGGTTGCTCCGTGTTTGGGGTTTCATATTCTCATATCCATGTCTAGATATACTGTGGATGCAGTGTCGGACATGAATACTTCAAAAAAAGTAAAGGGTCAAGAATAACGTAGTTGGTGTTATTTTTTGTTGTGTTGGGTGGTTATTAAGTTTATATAATGTTTGTAGGACTGTGAAACATGTTGGGGGTGCAATGAGGGGTGCTGGAGCAGAGCAAATCTCTGTGCTGGTTAGAAGTGTGGTAGAAAGCAAAGCCAGCAAGAACGTGCTTCGATTATTTTATTCGCTTGGATATAAGTTGGATCATGAGTTGTTGAGAGTGGGATTCACCTTTCATTTCGAAAGGGCTGCTCAGATAACCGTGACTGTCTCATCGGTTAATAAGATGCTGAAACTGCACGCAACGGATGAGGCTGTCCCGGTAACACCTGGTATACAGATGGTTGAAGTGACCGCGCCTGCAACATCGGAAAATTATAATGAAGTCGTTGCTTCTGTGTCTTCTTTTTGTGAATATCTTGCACCGTAAGAGCTTTTTTTCTTCTTGCTTATTAAGATGCATGGCTATTATAGAACTTGTCTACCTGAAAATAGGATCCTCAAACATGATTTTGTGATCGTTATTTCGTGGTTTTGATTCTTTCCGCTGATGATATTTACTACAACTGACTAGACAGCATTCATTACACTATGCAACTACTATGGGGACTGCCGGATATGAGTATTGGTCACTGGTCACACGAGTGTTAGACATGAGTGTTCCTGGGAAAATGAGAAGTCTTAATAACATAACTTTGCAACTGTGAAAAACGCAATGCACCACAAGAATTTAAGTAATTGGTCTAATCATAATCTAGTCTTTTAAGCTCATGATGATTGTATATATCATCATAAATACGAATTATCATTTGTATTAGGCAGCAGGAAAACCTGTTTCTAGTGATTATAATAGATTATTGTTTCTTATACTATGGTTATGATTTTAGATATTCAGCTTCTAGCACATAGGATATGGTATTTTGATGGATCCTGAATGAAGGATTTGTGTTAGCTAAGAAATTGGTGGCTTTGTCATCTAATTTTGATTGTATTATTTGTATCTCGGACAAAGCTTTGTGGCGTTTGATTTTGCAGGCTGCTGCATTTGTCAAAGCCAGGCGTTTCAACCGGGGTTGTCCCGACAGCTGCTGCAGCTGCCGCATCTCTTATGTCAGATGGTGGAGGCACAACTTTGTAATAGGTTTTGTAAAGGTTGCAGAATGTTTATAACAGGGTATCTTTTTGCATAATTGATGATTCATCACATTTCCCTCTCTATTATTATGGCTATACTCAAAGATGCTATTGTTGATCCCATTTTTCAACTTCAAGACGATTTGTGGAGTTTCCATAATGTGTTGGTGGAACTACGGTGTAACTTAGTCGTTTATATTAGGCTTGTCTTGAAATTCGATTCAAATTAAATTTGATTAAATATAAAACTAACTTGAATCATGGTATTTGAACGATTTTTGAAATACAAAATAAAAAAATGTGGTTTCTTAAGCTGAGCTAAAATTTATTTTCATTTAATTTATAATTAATATTTACTTTTTTTCGACTTCATTTGTAATCATACATCGAATTGGTTGATTGAATTGAGAATCGATCGAATTGGTTGATTGAATTGAAAATCGATTGAGATACGAATTTTGAGAGAGGGTTAGAGGGGTGGGCATGCAAATCCAATTGCAAAATTGTATGCGTTAAAAGGTAACGTTGAGGCTGGAGAGATCCACAGCCACACGAACCAAACCCGCCAAAAAATTACCTCCTTTTTAACTCGAAAACTCTCCATAGTGAAGCAAATAAGCC
This sequence comes from Gossypium anomalum, assembly GCA_025698475.1. NCBI lineage: Eukaryota > Viridiplantae > Streptophyta > Magnoliopsida > Malvales > Malvaceae > Gossypium > Gossypium anomalum. Next base: position 5,428,562 of record CM046957.1, on the reverse strand, counting down.
ATGGCGTCTCACTCCACACTCTTTATCTCTCCTCAAAACCTCTCCTCCAACTTCTCATCTCTCTTTTATTACTCACCACAGTCCCTTACTTTCAGAACCAAAAAGTCTTCCTCCCTTTCCTTAACCACCACAAAGCCCCGACGACTCTCCCTCTCTGTCTCAGCTTCCCATTCCCTTCAAGCTCTCATTTTCGACTGCGATGGTGTCATTCTAGAATCCGAGCACTTGCACCGCGAAGCTTACAACGACGCTTTCGCTCACTTCAATGTTCGTTGCCCTCCTTCTTCACAGCCCCTTAATTGGGACCTTCAATTTTATGATGTGCTCCAGAACCTGATTGGTGGTGGCAAACCCAAGATGAGATGGTTCTTTCTTTCTTTTTTCTAAATATTTCTGGGTTTCTTTTATTGTTCTTAATTTTTCTTGTTGCTGATCGGTTTAATGGGGATTTTGGTGTTTCTGAAGGTACTTCAAGGAACATGGATGGCCATCTTCTACCATATTTGAGACGCCTCCTGAGAGTGATGAGGAACGAGCTAAGTTAATTGACACTCTTCAGGTATTATTAATAATTATATAGCTTTGATGTAGTGACTGCCAATGCCAATGAAATCAAGGGGAAACAGGGAATGGAGGTCCAATTAAGCTTTACTTTGATCTTTCTATAGGAATTATGAAATTCTCTTTATTGAAGAACTTATGTATGTGGTGCTGTTACGTCTTTGTAGGATTGGAAGACTGAAAGGTACAAAGAAATAATCAAATCTGGAACTGTAAGCAGACGTTATTGTTTACCACATTGCATTTTCTTTTTTTCTCTTCATTGATTCTGAATTGGTTATCCATATTATTGAATAAAAAGAGTGGTATTGTTTTGATCAGGTGGAACCTAGACCTGGAGTTTTAAGATTGATGGATGAGGCCAAGGCAGCTGTAAGATACTCTACTTATTTATCAATTGAGATTGATAATCAATTCATGATCCTTTCATTGCAATCAATCCAAATGAATTCAATACAATCCTTTGTTTGTGATGCCATTTTCTTTCTCCAATCTCCAGGGGAAAATGCTAGCTGTTTGCTCTGCAGCAACTAAAAGTTCAGTTGTACTCTGTCTTGAGAACCTTATTGGAATGGTAATTTCTGGTGGCGATTCATACCTAAACAGTGAGGTATTGTCCACTTTGATCCAAAAGTTTCGTGGTTTGTCTCATTAAAGACATCTCTTGTGAGACAAAACCATGAGAGTTTCGAGTGAAAACCAAACAATATCTCACAGTTTCGATTCCAAAATTATTGATCAACGATTATCCTCATTTCTGTTTCCTTATTCTTATATTATTTTCCCCTTGTTATAGGAGCGATTTAAGGGGCTTGATTGCTTCCTTGCAGGTATGTTGACTACTTCTAAAACATATGTTTTTGTTGTTAGATATATTTTAGACTTGTGTGAATCAAAATATGCACTGAATACTTTCACAAGTCTGATTCTTCTAAATGAACTGAGCTCCTTATAACAGTCTTCTAGACAAGCTCATTTATAACCTTGACCTGTTTCTAAAGCAATAACTTCATTGGTTGCCTTTTGTTCTTTGGTCCCTCTAGCTATGCATTTTGGCCCGTTTCATTTTGCCATTTCTTTCTTTTATGATGATTCTGTTCTTAAACCCCAATCTTCATTTTGTTTTTCTTTATGCTTGTAGGAGATGATGTGAAGGAAAAGAAGCCAGACCCATTGATATATCTGACAGCTGCCAAGGTAACTTACTAGTTAACTCTATCATGTGCACTTAACCGTAATGTTACCTATGCTTATATTTTTCATCTCAGTCTTTGCTTGCTATATCTGTATCTGATTCAGAAATCTTATTTATGACAGAGATTAGGTGTGTCAGAGAAAGATTGCTTGGTGGTAGAAGATAGTGTGATTGGGCTTCAGGTAATGCTTCTATTCTCTAGAAAAGAGATACCATGTCTCCAAATATTAGTTTGGACATTGTATGCACTGAACAAATATATCAAACATAGTTAAAGTTTTAAGCAAAACTTATTCCATCTGTGCAGGCAGCAACTAAAGCTGGGATGTCATGTGTGATTACCTATACTTCTTCAACTGCTGACCAGGTAAGTTCTCGAAGCAATACTTGCTGACAGCCAATGTTACAACGTTTAACACTCACATCTGATACATAAATTGACATGAAAACGGGGACATGGCTTCACAAGGACCTTCCAAATACATGGAAAAACTTGAAAATAAAATTGAACATACTCGTGTCAAATATACGCTTCGTATCCAACACTCGCACCCGAATCCAATTAACATAGCTAACAAGTGGTAGCTCAATAGTTTGCTTATTGAGTAACTAAGTTCTTTTTCCAAATTCAATTCAGGATTTTAAAGATTCTATAGCAATTTACCCTGATTTGAGTAATGTGAGGTATGCCACCATTTCATTTCAGGCAGTCTATTTTTCCTTTTTCTCTGTCAACTTTTTTTTTTTTTTTTTTTAATTCTTTGGAATCTGTTTTTCTATGCAGATTGAGTGACTTGGAGTTATTGCTCCAAAATAAGGTTGCTGCTAGCTAAGGGATTCAACCATCAGCACAATCCTTGGATTGCAAAGTAAGATCTGCCACTGATCTTATATTTTTTTTTTTCTTTTTTCTACTTGCCTTTAAGCATTTGTTGTTATAATCATACAAGTTAGCCATTTATTGTACTTACCTTGGCCCCTAAAGGAAAAAAAAAAAAGAGGAAAATGCATGGAAATTTCAGAGATTGGTCGTGTACTTTTATATGCATATGCTGGCAAATTGTAAATGTATAAGAATTGTAACATTTGAGGCAGCAATATATTGGAATGATTTGATTTTAGATGTCTCTCCTTGTTGGTGCATATTCATGCATACAGTTGATGTCTTGTTGGTTGGGAGTAGTTTGTGCTCTTAGATTGCTTTTGAGCCGGCGGCATATCCAACACATGCATATAATTTTGTATAGTATATTTAAATAAGGTTAACACAATTAGATGACATGTTTAAAATACAAATTCAAATATGTAGTAAAAGTTAAACTCAATTGCTTGGTACAATAAAATATGAGATTAGGATCACAATATCAACATCTTCTCTAAGACTATTTTGTCTCCTTGGTACCAAAATTATTATATATGAAATGCGCTTTCAGTTGCTGTTTCGTCTAACCAAACAGAGATGTCCATGTTAGCTCTGCATCATCCATCCTTCATCAATGTGGAGTAAAGGTTGCCATACCCTTTTCCTATAGCAACATGAGGCACAGATGGATAGTTAATTTTTCTTTTTGTACCAAAATTATTATATATGAAATGCGCTTTCAGTTGCGGTTTCGTCTAACACAAACTGAGATGTCCATGTTAGCTCTGCATCATCCATCCTTCATCAATGTGGAGTAAAGGTCGCCATACCCTCTTCCTATAGCAACATGAGGCACAGATAGTTAATTTTTCTTTTTTTAAAGTAGCTGCTAACAATAAAATGTTAAAATATGTTATAAGTCATTGTGCTCTTCACAAATTTAGAATCTAATCCTTATATATTTATAAGGGCCCAATTTCATCCGGCCCGACAAAAACCAAACAAATAAATAAAAATAATAAAAAAAGTCTATTTACAAAAAATAATGGCCCAAATACAAAAAACCCTAAAGTCCACTATCTTAAAATTTTTAGAAACCCTAAGAAATAAAACTTAACTCTAGTCGCCGCCGCTCCTCTGCTTCGCCATGTCAGCGGGCATGCTTCCCGAAGTACCCTTGCCTTGAGGTCTGCCTTCTTTGCCGCCATTTCACCAAAATGGCAAAGGTTTGCTTCTCTTATCGTCTTTGACCACCATCGTGACCTACAAAGAAAGAAAAGGCAGAAGCAGAAAAGCGAAAACAAATACAAATATTTGTAATTAGTCAGCTATAAAAGCCGAAAAAATAGATTGTATGTACACACACAAGCAATCGAATAGATTCAAACAAAGAGATACAAAAAGAACAAGTTTCAAAAGAAAAAGGTAGCATTTTTCTTTCTTTTACTTCGAAGCAAAAAAAAAAAAAAAAAAGAAAAAGAAATCTTACTTGAAAAATGCTGTTGCCGCTGTGAGTCCCTTTCCTCCGACTTAAAACCCTTGTCGGAAAAGGGAGAAACCTTTCGGTTTCTTTTCCTTCGGCCGAGCATCGGTTAAATTTTTGGGGATTTAAACCCCAAATCTAATTTCTACTCGAATAGAGGGTTTAAAAGGGATTTTTGGGTTTTCCAAGCACTGGAGGCGGCGGTCGTTGTTGCCGAGGATCGGTGGCCACAGCAGACGGGCGACGGCCCCCATGGCCGGACATAGGGGGGCTTGAGAGAAAAAAATGGAAGGAAATAAGTTTAAAAAAAAAAAAAACAAATTACACCGTTTTGGACTTGGCTTCAAAAGTCCCAAAACGATGTCGTTTTGAGTTTGACCCGACGATCCGACCCAACTCCTCCAGGATTTGTGTGTTTTTGAAGGGAGGGTTATTTGCTATTTTGGCCCTTCCGCTTTTTAGTATGTTTTTAAATTAGTCCTACATATTTTTTATTTTATTTCATTTTTATCCTATTATTTTTATTTCCTTGCAATTCGGTCCTTTGACCCACTGTCAAACTTAAGGGAATGACATGGATGGAAAAATAACCTTATGAGTCCCTATATATTTCTACGTTGTTTCAATTTGATCCTTTATTTTTTTATTTTTTTTACGATTTATGCCTTAAATTTTTTTATATATTCAATCCAATCCTTATACTATCGACCCTTTGGGAGTGACGTGTGCTAGGTCTGGGATTATTTGACTTTTGAGTCCCTATATTTTTTGTTTTATTTTACTTTAATCTTTATTTTCGAATTTTTTCATAATTCATCCTTTAAATTTGACAACAGACTTGATTGGGCCCCTATTTTAATTTAAAGCATTTATTTTTATTCTATTCTTATATTCTTAATTTTATTTTATTTTTTTTGTGTTAATTTTTGCTACTTGCATTTTTACCCTCTAAATTAAAAAATTTTTACTTTATCCTTAATTTATTATTAGTATCATTTTGTTTTTATTTATTTATTAAACATGACATTAATTACATCTTATCGTCATTATTATTATTATCATCATCAATTTATTATTATTAAAGTTGCTTTATCGATAATGGTATCTACCATTATTTTGTTCTTATATTATTTTTTTGCGATAGTGATTTCAAATTTTATCTATGTTTTATTTGTTTTTTTATGTAGTTATTTTATTTTATTATAGTTATTACCATGTTAACCATTATGTTTAGATATATTTATTCATTTTCGCATTATACTCAATCGCATATCATATCAAGTGATGCATTTGTTTTTACATAACTCATGAGAAGAAATTAAAACCAAGGCGATATTCTTTAGTTTGGGGATTCGATAAATTGTGCCCCTAACTTACGGGGTACGATTTTTCTTGAACTAAAATAATTGAATATCCCTTCCTTTAAAAAAGAAAAATAAGATTGTAAGATTTGGACTATAATTAAACGGAGAGCGTCTTTATTTTCGAGAATTCGAGATTTTGTGCCCCAACTTACGGGACATGATTTTTCGTCTTGATCGACTCAAAATGAGAACGCATCCTCATTAAAAATTCAATTTATATCAGATTTCTTTCAATACTATCAAATAACACGATGCAAAGAGGGATCGTATTTTAAATTCCCTTTTAATTTTCAATTTTCGACATCAAAACATCAAGTAATCAATTAGGTGCTAATTTTGGACGTTATGAGGATGCTAGTCCTTGCTCACATGTAACCGGCTCCTGAACCTATTTTCTTAAATTTTGTAGGCAAAAAATCATTGTTTTAGTAAACCTAACCTTTTATGATTAAATTTTGAGGTGATCCAATCACATTTAAATAAAAAGGATTGGTGACGACTCTATTTTCGTTTTTTTAATAAAAAATTGATTTCCAAAAGGTTTAGACAATATTTACTTCCTGGAATTTAGTAAGGTGGAATGAAAATTTAGAAAGATGAAAAATTAAAGGGGCAAAAAGAGAAAGATGGAAAGTATAAATTTTCTTTCCATATGTATACTTGGTAGAAAAGATAGAAAAATTGAAAGAATCTATCCTTGGCTTGGTAGAGTTGAAAAATGAAAGGAAAAAAATTAACCTTTGAAAGATGTATAATTTTTGATAATCATATACCCTTATAATTTTTTCTTCTCTTATCTTTCAAATATGGAATAATTGAATTTTTATGCATTAGGACAAAAAATAATCATTTTCCCTATTTTCTTTCTATTCACTTTTCTTCATTATCAAGCAACTCACCAAGCACATCCTTAGTCTCTCTACTTTTTAGATTTTAAAATTTAAGTTCAATTGTTACCATTCTTAAATTTTTGAAAAAAAATCAGTAGCAATGTAACTAAAAAATAACGTTATAATGAACTTAAATTTTAAAAAATAATTTTAATAGTGTTAATAGTGTTAAATTTTAATAGTGTTAAATTTTAAAAATAATTTTAAAAAATAATAAGTTTACAATATGAAGAATAGAGAGATTAAATTTTTAAATATAAGTGAAAGAATGAATATGTGTAAAGAATAAATATGAATTTTTTGGACGCATGGAATGAAGGGTCAAATGCAACAAAGAGTAAAAAAAGCACGAACCTACACCAATCACACTAGTCATAGGATTCTCAGCTCAACCATCGATAACACCTACAGGATTCATGGCGAAAAGAGCCTCTACATGCTAATGTTTGCGTAAATAATAGAATACGAAAGCAACAGCTTCCCTCTCTTTACCCAATATAAGCTTCACTAGATAGTCCTTACCGCCATGAGGCCACATCGAATGTGACATCAGAAGAACAACCTCACCAAACATATTAATAATGTACGACATTTCATTTGGCGTCACAGCAAAACCTTCAAAAATTTATGGTCCAAATTTCAACAAATGTAGCCTCACGGCTGTCTAGACTAGCAGAGTTTAAATTTCAGTTAAAATTAAATTAATTGATCGAATTAATCTAATTCGGTTATTAACTGATCTAGTTTAGTTGAAAGTTGGTTAAAGATTTTTTAGAATTTCGGTTAACAATTAATTCGGTTCGAAATCGGGTAATTAACCGAGTTAATCGAACTTAATAAATAATATTATATATTATATGTATTAGACTATTACTAATTTAGTTAGTTCGGTCAAATGAACATTATCAATTTTTTTATATGTTTTATACTTATTTTAACAAAAAAAAAAAAAAACAAAACATATAAATTTCGGTTAATTCGGTTAACCGACTGAATTAACTAAAATATTTCTATTCGGTTAATTTTTTTTGAAAAAAAATTAGTTCAGTTAACTGTTAAAGAATTCAAAAGTTTAATTAATTTGATTAATATTAATTCGGTTTGGTTAACCGTTTGAACACCCCTACCTTAAATGACGATGCTATCTCTTGGTAGAAGACCAAGCCAAAGAGGGAATAATAAGTCAAGCGGGTGCAAGTGTCATAGGGTTAGAACTTTAGTCTCACGTTTCTTGCAACCTTAGGCAATCCTTTCGATGCAAACATGCCCAAGTTAGCCTAATCACTAAACAATTGGGGATTCACAAAAAATTCCTCCAATGCACCAATTTATATAGCGAAAACAATACAAATCAAAAGAAGCACAAAAGAATAGAAAGCCACAAAAAACAACGCACGAGAGGTGTTTGAGTAAATACTCTCAAAGAATTCTATTACTCTTAAGAATTTAAAGTACAATGGATGATTTACAAGTGAGGGAAGGCTCTCTATTTATAGCCGAGCTCCTCCAAAATCGATGGTCTAAATCAAGTTACATTGACGAACGAGATTAGTCTATCCCTTAAATCTAGGGATTTACAAGATTACATAATCAATTTACATAATCTAATCTTACAAGATATGATTCCCCTTGATTTTTGAAGATTAGTTCCCATATTTACCAATGTAGCCTATCTTTCCAAATCTGTATTATTGGGCCACCCAGACTTCAATCTAATAACTCTTTGAATCGGGCCAGTTTTCATGGGCTAAATGATCCCTATTGTCGATGATAAACTTTCATGAGATGCATTATGTACGATGGTCATGGGCTTTGAACTACGGCCCGTGACACAAGGATGGTCCATGATAAGAGAATGAAATCATTCCTTATCAAAATATATTTACGAGGATGGAAGACGGTGTCCCTAGGAAATTGATATACAATGAACATTTTGTAATTTTAGGGTTGGAACTCCCCCATGCTAAAAGAACCACTAAAAAAGAGTAAACATAATCAGAAAGCTAGTTGTGGAAGGATTTTTTTCCTATGTTTTCTATAATCAGAAAAAATATGCCAGCATCCACCAACATACCTCTGACAATTGCCTAGGAGTGACATGATAAGCTTATAAGACCCTCACAAACCATTAGTTCAGAGGCAGATGAAAACAATCCTAACATAGATGCAGGGGAGAATGAAGCCTTGTCCATGGGTCGTCACTTTGGTGATTTGATGAACACTGGACGGCATTGAAAACTCATATCTATAGTGCACACATTGCAGACATCGTAAATGTAGCATAGTCATCATCCCTTTCATTATCGTGGAACATAAAAACTCTTTACCTTCCACTACGATGTTCTCTATTAGAGAATTGTTAGTCATTTTTGTGGTTATTTTACCAACTTAAAACAGTTAAATATTTATAAGAATAACTTGGGTTCAAAAATATTTATGAGAATGCTCGGAAAGGAACAATATCTTGGAGTTATGGCACCCTTATGGTCGACACCCATATCCCCAATCCCCAAATAACCCGATGATTGAAATTGTGATTAAAATAATATTTTTTTGGGTGTAGGTAGTGCAATAGTTGACATCCATATTTATTTAACCCGTATTTTGTAAAATACATGTAATATCGAGTTTTAAAAAAAAATTTTGGGTACCCTGTAATAGGTGGTTGACACTCATTTTCAAATTTTTTTTTAATTTTTTGGATGCCAATACTAAGGTGATCGGCATTCCTTTTTAATAAAATTTTTTTATTTTTAATGTTAGCATTGTGATAGTCTGCACCTAGATAATAAATTTTTTTTTACTCTAATATTGTCTATTATTGTCGTTTAGTACACAATAATCTAATTTTATTCACGTGGGTGTAGTATGTCCAACGCAGATGGAATCACAGAGTAATTAAAATCATTCATAGGAAGGCTAAGTTTTTGAAGGTGAAGAAGGCGGAAGAGAGTGCTGGAGGAATTGATGGAGCCATAAAGGCAACTGCTGCTGAGATCCAGGCCTATCGCCAGACCAGTGTTTTGGTCACACTCTATGCCAGCCCATGAACAGCAATCAAAGCTTTGAGGATCCCAATTATCAACCTTAGGATAAGCACACAAACCAGCAGCAAATGCCTAAGTACTGCAGGGTGCTTGGACTATAAAGAAAAGGCAGTAAATTGGAAAGAGTAATATTGAAAAGAAAGCATGCAAATGCAAAAGAGTAATATATAGATGTTAAAGTGTACTAAACGACAATAGTAGAGTAAAATTCTATTTTACTCTGGGGTGCCGGAACCAGAAATTAAAAAAACAAATTTTTTTATTGTAAAAGGGTTGTCGACTAATTCAGTGCCGACATTAAAAAAAATCAAAAAATAAAAATGGATGTCCTGCTACACGGTAACACGACACCCAAAAAAATAATTTTTTTAAAACCTAGTATTATACGTATTGTATAAAATATGGATGAAAAAAATAGACATGAGTGTCGGCCATTGCACTGTCGACATCCAAAACAGTATTTTTTTAATCACAATTCCAATCATCATGTTGTTATTTGGGAATTGGGGACACGGGTGCCGGTCATGAGGGTGCCATAACCCTAGGACATTGTTCCTTTCAAGTTATTCCCATAAATGTTTTTGAACCTAAGTCATTTTTATAAATATTTAATTGTTTTGGGTTATTTTGATAAAATAACCCATTTTTGTGGAAGCATGTAAGAAACTAAGTAGGCAAAAAAGGAACAACAAAATCCCACCACAAAGAATATTTTACCAAACTAACCCAAAACAATTAAATGTTTATAAAAATAACTCAAGTTCAAAAATATTTGCGAGACTAACTTGAAAGTAACAATGTCCGGGGGTTTTGGCACCCTCATGGCCGATACCAATGTCATCAATCCTTAAAAAGAATTTTTAAGGTGCCGACCGACACCTATATGTATTTTTCACCCGTATTTTGTACAATACATATTTTGGTGTCAGTGATGCGTCGTTGAGAGCACCAAAAATATCATATTCCCTGTAAAATAGTAAAATAACAGTAAAAGGGAAGTAGGGTCGAATCCTCAGGGACCGGATTATACGAATGCTCGTTTCTTGAAATCCTAGACAATTTCTTGGCCAAGAAAACCTGCGTTCCTGAAAAATAAAAAAACAGAATTAAGAATTTCGATCTGGAAAAATAAAAACAGAATTTAAAGTGAATTGAAATTGCGAAATTAAATAAATGGCGGAAATTAAATGAGGAATATAAAAATAAACAGAGTTTAGGGAAGAGAAAGTTTCTTATGTGGCAAGATTCCAGCCTCCGGTTGTCTCGTTCCACCTTGGGTTCAATCCTTGGCTTTTAAGTAACCCTTCTCGAGCAGGATACGCCAGTTATAGTGGAAGAGGACGCCTACGACCACCAGCTCCAAGGATTTAGACTTAAAATTTGGCGGAGCCTGACTCTAGCCAATAATCGCTTTTGTGGGACTATCTTCTGCTAGATCATCACTTCCCAAAGGCGAATACCACGCCGTTTTGTCTCTTAGATTCGCCAACCTTTGACTCAGAAAGCCAACAAACCGACTGTGCAACCTTCCCAAAATGTACAAAATGGCCGTTCCTTGCACAAGTTGAAAAGATCACCTATTAAGGGACATGGACGGAAGTGTCAACCCGTAATGCGGAGAAGTAATGAATACCTTGTTGAGAAGGCTAAGCGCGGGTTTTAAGCCTCATGAACCTTTTTGGGGAACTTTGACAACCTTCGGCTAGATTGGTTTAGTAGCTCATGATTTCTGGGAAAGAATTAAATATAATAGGAATGAGATTTTTATTGAAGAAAATATGGAGAGAATAAAAGACAGAGTTTTTGGGAGAGGGAGTGTTTACAGGAAGAAGAGATGTTCAATATGTGCAACTCCATGCTCTATTTATAGTACTAGAAAACCTAGTCTATTCCTAATGAAATTCTAAAAGATAAATACAAATAAATAAGGATAATTAAAGATAAATAAAGATAAATGAAAATAAATCCTAAAATTAAATCTAAATAAAAATCCTTAATAATTATCCTAATATAATTGAAATTAAAATAGTCTTGTGCTATAAAATCTCTTCTTTTGCATTTTAGCCCTTGGGTCTTCCATGTTTGCATTTCTGGCACCACTTCTCTCTTTCTTTGCATGTTGGCCCATTATATCTTCAAATTTGCACTTTTTGCCTTTAAATTTCCTCTTGCCTCCAATTTAGTCCCTAAAAGATAAAAGACCACAAAATAATCCAGATTAGTAGGATCATACTCAAAATAATCATCCAATTAGCACATAAAATATGTCGTTCTAGAGTATTATCAGTCAGCATTGTGGTGGCCAGTATCCGTTTTCAGTAAAAAACTGTGATAAGCTTGCAAGAGAGATTTCATTAGATAAGCAAAGATTGATCGAATGAAAAGGACTAAAATACCAAAAGATGCCATTTTTAGAAAAAAAATTACTGAAATAGGCCGAAATTTTGAAAATATTCAGGAATAGGCTGATTTTGGTAAAACGCTTGCGTTTTCAGGGGAAACCCAAAAAAACGCTTCCAGAAGCGTCTTCAGCATATTGACAGAAAAAAACACTTCTAGCTAAAAACTTTTTTGCCACATCAGCATTAAAAGTGCCAGCACCAAATTTTTTATTTATTTTGGTGCCACCTATTAATGTGAAAATAAAACTTACAAAACAAACTTTTATATAGACCCAAAGTTTCATTTCCTTTGTTTTCTTAAGTAGTGTAGGATATGAGACATGCGTATATATAGACTCATGAATAGATTTGCAGCTTGTTCCTAAATTGTGATATATATAGATAATGTGTATATATAGAATCATGAATAAGGGTCTTCCACCACGTTGTTTTATTTAGATAAAAACTCAAATTATTTAATTTAAATCTTTTTTTCCACCAATTTTTGAGTATCACGGTTCCAAATTATTTAAAATAATAATATGTATGGACAAAAACAAAGATAGTAGGAGGGCATACTCTTCCAAATTCTTTAGGATTTGGAGCAGCATGGCCCTCCTACTATCTTTGTTTTCGTCCATACATATTATTATTACTTGTTTAAATAGATTGAAGTCCCTATATTCTTGATAAGTTTGGAATTTAGGCCTTTTATTTTTATTTCAAATAATTTAGTTTCTCTATTTTTTTAATTTAAAAACACAAGTCTAATTGTTAACATTGTTAAAATCATTTTGTTAAATTTATTGGTGTGACTATGTGACACCTTATACCCAACCCAGTTGTTGGATCCAAATATAAAATGCCACATTCCATTGTTGAAGCAACTTATTTTTCTATTTTACTCTTTTTTTTAAAAGGAAACATAGTGGTAAAATTATTTTATAAAAATTTCGGCAACATTTCTACCTATTTTACATAAAACCCATTGCAAAATTTAGATTTCACAAAATATCCACATTCAAATAATCTCTCAAATCAATTCACAACACTTTGATTTCTCAAAACATATCAATAAACTAGATCTCTATGCTTTAATGTTTCATCAAAACATTAGTTATAAAGTACTAGCAAAGAAAATATAAAAAAAATATTTAAATTTAGTTTACAGCATAATATTATATATATATGTAAGCCTAGGTACATGCCATTTACATCAATTATAAAGTAAACTTTTCACCAACATTATTTGAGCTGAACTTTGGTTTTTTGGATGCTACTGGACGACCTAACGAATCTAACTACCTGCGCACGGAAAAATAGACAAACCGTTCGCTGAGCAATTTTTATGCTCAGTGATGCTCATATCATATAAATCATTACATAAATATTGAACGTAAATTAATTGATAGAAATAAATTAAAACATAATTATAAATATCATTAATAACATCACAATAAAAGAAAATTCTAATATTAATAAACTTTAATATTACGATATTGACAAATCGAATAAAGAAAATAATTTTTTTAATCTAATTCAAAATCGTGTAATTAATTTAATTCGCACAATATGGAAATTCAAATAAATTCAACTTTTGTTTTTACTTTTCTTTCAATTTAGATCCTGTACTAAAGTTAAGTGATAAGTGATAATAGTAACATGTTTTAATCCCGTTTTTAATGCATTTTTGGATGATTATTCGATGTAAAATGGTGAATTTTATGTTCCTAATCCTTTAAATTCATGTTTCTATACTTAGGAGAGCATTTGGGAGCAAAAGAGTGAAAAACGAGCAGAAACCGTAAAATTGGAGCAAGGTAAATGAGCCATATAGGCTGGGCACATCACTGTGTGAGCCACATGGGCATGTGCTAGACCGTGTGAAAATCGTGAACTGCACTCCAGAAACGCAGAAAAACATAGAATACTGAAGACCTATATATGACAAAGATAAGAAGAGAGGAGGGAGCTATCATAGAATACTGAAGAAAACAGCTAGAAAAATGCCATTGAAGCTGACTCTGAAGCAGACTTTCATCAAGATTGAAGATCTCCTTTTGATTTCTTTGAAGTTTATTATAAGTTTCTTTGTTTTTTGTGGTTATATTGTCTTTGGGATGTTTTTATTTTCTATCATGAACTAATTTTCCAAACACCTAGGGAGATGAACCCTAGGATGGATTCTGTTGTTTGATAACTATTTTTTACGCAATAAACACTTGGATCTTGTTCTCAATTATGTGTGCTCAATTATGTTTGATGTGCTTAAATCAGAGGAGAAATAGACATTGTTTAAGAGTATATCTACTGTAATTGAGTAGAGTTGCATGTAATCCTAGAAATAAGATGACATAAATCAAACGGATTAGAGTAAAATCTAATAGGGCGTCCATAGATCAAGTTAATGTGATAATAGGAGTATTAATTAGAAAAAAAATTCAATTAATCAACCTAGAGTCAGTTGCTCTTACTTTCGAAAGAGATATTAACATAATATAGGGATTTCTACGGATCAAGATACTAAGTGAAGAAAATTGTTTAATTCAGATTGATAATGACAGATGAAATCTAGGTGAATTCTTTCTTGGGTATCGTTTCGCTTCTTGATTGTTAATCGTTTGTTTTCCTGATTCGTTCTTTGTCGTGTTCTTTAGTTAATTAATTTAGTTAATTATAGTTTTAATCAATCTCTCCAATTTGTTGGTTTAATAATAGAAAGAAAGTAATTACTAGTACTTTTAGTCATTGAAAGAACAATATCTTTTCTCATTGTAGCTATAATATTAATTGATAGGTGCACTTAACGTTGCTGGGGGGTGAAATATTAGGAAAACTTTATTTCTATTAATTTAGCCATTTTTTATTTTTATTTTAATATTTTTATTTTTAACTTAATTTTTATATTATGATTTTTTTGTTTGTTCGATTTTGACAGGTTGTTTTAGTTTATGACTAGAGGAAACCCATTGGATCCATTACTTTTTGATAGTGAGATTAAAAAGACTATTTGCAGAAATTGTAAAGAGGTTAAGGAAACAAGGCAAAATCAATAGAATTTAGTAGACAATCAAGAGCAAAATAATATTACTATGGAGATGGATGATAATCACAATAGTCAGCTACCTCCTGCAAATCATGATCATCGTACTATGTATTATTATGCTAAGCTTACTCTAATTGGGGTTGAATTGAGTATTGTTAGACCCATCATTGCTGCAAACAATTTTGAGCTGAAGGCAAACACAATTCAGATGGTACAACAGTATGTTTAGTTTGATAGTTTGAAGATGAAGATCTGAATACTTATTTGGCTAACTTTCTAGAGATTTGTGCCACTTTCAAGATTAATGGTGCTATTGATGATGCCATACACTCACGGTTGTTCCCATTCTCTTTGAGGAGCAAGGCAAAATAGTGGTTGAATTTATTTCCATGAGGTTCTATCACTACCTGGGCGCAAATGACTAAAAAATTTCTGTTGAAGTACTTCCCGGCAATTAAAACAACTAAGTTCAGGAATGATATCTCTTCTTTTGCTCAAATTTATTTGGTGACATTATATGATGCATGAGAGAGATTTAAGGATCTGTTGAGAACGTGCCCTCATCATGGGTTACCTTTATGGTTGCAAGTTCCAACCTTTTACAGCGGTTTGCATCCCTTGACTAGGCAACTAATTGATGCAATAGTTGGTGGAACACTAAATAATAAAACACCCAAGGTAGCTCAAGAGTTTATTAAGGAGATGACATTGAATAACTATTAACGAAAAGTAATGAGAACGAAACCGATTAAAGCAGCCGATGTTTTTAATTTTGATGTAGTTTTTATGTTAACTAATCAGGTTAAAGTTCTTGGTAAGAAAATTGATGGGTCTAAGTAGGTGAATCCGGTAAGGTAATATTGATGTGTCGTTGAGAGCACAAAAAATATCCTATCCTTATAAAATAATGAAAAGAATAGTATAAGGGAAATAGGGTCAAATCCTCAGGGACTGGATTTGCACAATTTCCTATTCCTCAAGATCCCAGACAGAGTCGTGCCCAAGAAAACCTATGTACCTAGGAAAAAAATAAAAAAGGCAGAATTAAAGGTTTGATTGAATTGAAATTGTGAAAATTAAAATTAAAAATTGCAAAGATAAACAGAGTTGAGGAAAGAGAGTTTTTTTATGGAGAGATTCCAGCTTCCGGTTGTCTCGATCCACCTTGGATTCAATCCTAGGCTTTTAGGTGATCCTTCTCGAATAGAATAAGTCAGTTATAGTGGAAGAGGATGCCTACGACCACCAGCTCCACTTAGATTTTAGACTTACGATTTAGAGGAATCTGACTCTAGCTAACCGTTGCTTTTGTGGGACCGTCTTACACTAGATTATCACTTCTCAATGGCGAATGCCACGCTATTTTGTCTCTTGGGCTCGACAACCACTGACGTAGTAAGCTAATGAACCAATTGTGCAACTTTCCCAAAACATACAAAGCGACCGTTCTTTGCACAAGTTGAAAAGATCACCTTTGAAGGGATATGGACAGAAGTGTCAGCCCCGTAATGCAGAGAAATGATGAATACTCGTTGAGAAGGCTAAGCGCGGATTCTAAGCCTCATGAACCCTTTTTGGGGAATTTCGACAACTTTTGGCTAGATAAATTTAGTGAAAAAGAAATAAATGTAATGAAAATGAAATTTTTATTGAATAGTATGAAAGGAACAAAGGCTAAGCTTTTTGTGAGAGGGAGTGTTTACAGAAAAGATGAGTCAAATTTGTGTCACTCCAACCTCTATTTATAGTACTTAGGAATCCTAGTCTATTCCTATCTAAATTCCAAAAGATAAATAAAGATAAATAAAAATAAAAGCTAAAATTAAATCTAAATAATAATTTTAACCATTATCCTAATATAATTAAAATTTAAATAGAGTCTTGTGTTTATAAAATCTCTTCTTTGCACTTTTGCCCCCAAGTCTTCCACACTTTGCATTTTCGGCACTTCTTTCCTATTTCGCATACTGGCCCATTTTATCTTTAAATTCATTCTTTTTTCTTTTAAATTTCCATTTGCCTTTAATTTAGTCCCTACAAGATAAAAAACCATAAATAGCTTAAATTAGTAGGATCATACTCAAAATAAATATGTAATTAATACATAAAAATATGTCATTCCAGAGTATTATCAAATATGATGCGAATGGAGAGGGGATGATCAATCCAGAACGTTTACCTTTTGGTTCGAGCATGTAGTATGAGCAAGTCAACTTTATGGGTAACAATTCTAGACATCAAAACAACCTTTATAGTAATAACTATAATGTAGGTTGGAGGAATCACCCAAATTTCTCTTAAGGTGGTATAGGAAATAAAAAGTCACAACCCCCTCCGGGTTTTTAGTAGCCTTATCAGCAAGAGAAGAAACCAAACCTTGAGGAGATGTTAGCTAAATTTATTTCCGCATTAGAAACTTGATTTCAAAACACTAAAACATCATCGAAAAATCAGTAAGCATCGCTTCATAGGCTTGAAAATCAAATTGGATAGTTTGCCAAACTTGTTTCAGAAAGATCACATGTAATATTCCTAAACTGGATCTAGAAGTTTTAGGTATATTTTTCGGGTTTCGAGTGTGAAACTAGGGACTTAAACGGTTTCTAGTAATTTTTAATTTAATTTAGGAGGTTAATTTCATCTAAAATCGATTAAACAATAATCTAGAAAAATAAAAATATTTTTGGAAAATTAATTTTAAAGTAATTAAATAATTATTAGTGAAAATGATTAATTTGGTTGAAAAATAATTTTAAAATAAATTTTATTGGGGGTTAATTTGAGTTAAATTTAAATATTAACTAAATTGAGTTTAATTACAGAACAAGGGAAAATTTAGAGTATTTATTTGGCAAATAAACCTCAAAATTTAGAATTTTGGAAGGAAAAAACCAATTGGTAAAGTAAGGGAAATGTTTGAGTGGCCATTAGGCAAATTCCCCAATTTTTAAATTTTTGGTGGGTTGTTTCAGTTTTAAACACAATACATCTAACTTTCTTTTCTCACCATTTGCATCAGATTAGAGAGATATAAATTTCGTTTTCTTTGCATTGTTTTAAAGATCTATCATTAGAGAATAGATCCAACCAATTTTCTTCTTAAAATACTATAACAACCCATTTTCAATGAAATCAGAACAGTGGTTTCGGGACCACAAATCTGAGTTAGAAAGACAATTTATTTTAATATTATTGCATGGTCTATATTATGATAGGAAAGACGTATGAAAATTTCGATAAGAAAATTTTACCGGTTTTATGTTTAATTATAGAAAGGACCAAATTGCATAAAATGCAAAAGTTGAGTTTTAGTAGCTATAAGTATTAAATAGCTATAGAATTCACAACTTGAGGTCCTTATATGGTAATTAGACCATTAAGAAAAAATAGTAGATATTTTTTATGATTCAGCCGTGGAAAATTAGAAAAAGAAAAGGGCTAAATTGGAAATTAAAATAAATAAAATATGATAAATAAAATAAATATCTAATATCATCATTTTATATCATCTTTTTCCCCACATTCTATGGAAACCCTAGGAAAGAGAAAGAAAATCAAGCAAGCTTAATTGGATAAGTAATTTTGTCCCGTTTTTAGTAATTTTATATTTTTGAGATCGGAATAACCAAATCTAGCTATTTTGGGGATCAATTTGTAAAGTTATCAAAGTATTAAAAATTTTCCATGGATGAATATGCTGAAATTTTGAAATTAAGGTAGAAATTGAAAGGTTGTTGATAGATAGAACAACTTTTGTAAAGTGAATTTTCATGAAATTGTGATTTAGGGACTAAATTGTAAAGATGTAAAATGGAAAATTTATGATTTTTGTGAAATATATGTGCTGTAAATGTTATATGTAAAAATTGGTTAGACTTGGAATAATGATTAAATTGCATGAATTTGATTTTTTGAGCCTAAGGATGAAGTCGTCATTTATGAAAAGTATAGGGGCAAAATGGTAATTTTTCCTAGGATGTGAATTGAATTAAATTGAGTATGAGATGTATTAAATTGATGTTAAATTCATTTATATAGATCCGAAAAGACCTAGTACTAAGTTGGATCGAGGAAAACAAAAAGTGTCAGGTTAGTAGATTCTTGAAACGAACAAGTATCGAGGTAAGTTCGTGTAACTAGATTATGTATATTAATATGCTTGGAATTGAATGTTGAATATGTGAATTGTATAAATGTTTGATGCATAAAATTAATTACATGCTTGATATTGCTCGATAAGTGTAAGGCCCGTTTGAATAGATGGAATTCGATGGATACAAGATTTCCCGATTGGTTGTGGTCTTGCATATGTTGCAAACACACCATAACTTGAAAGAGCATCCTGTTATAAGCCCTCTCGAGCTTCCCGTTATATGGTTCATGTGAACATCTTGATCGGTTGTGATCCTGCAAATACTGCGGACATAAACGTATCTCTTTATAAGCGTCCTGATATAGGCTCTTTATGAGCTTCCTGATATGGCTCGCTTGAACTTCCTGCTATATGGCTATCCGGAGCTCTCTGATAATAGCTCTTCAGAGTTACCTGTTAAGCTATATGAGCTTCTTGTTCTTAACTCTCATGAGTTTCCTGTTATAGCCCGGTTAAGCTTCCTGTTACATGGTTCACATGAACATCCTATTATATGGCTCGAGAGAGTGTTTCCTGATTATGTGCCCTAGTTGGGTACCCCTGAATATGAGTTGACGTTTTACAGTGTTGTACACTTCAGGTGTACTACATGTGTATCCATCGATATTTCAAATAAACTCAACGGGCAAAGTTCTATTATGGCTAATCTGAACTTAAGATGATTTATCATAGAAAGGTATATGTTATATGGAAATATCATAAGAAAAGTATATGTGTATGAAATTTTTTACATGATGAACTCATCTTTATTACTTGAAAAGTATTTAGAAATTCATGACTAACTTGCTTGATTGAGTACATGTGATTAGGCAATTGGTCAATTTGTTGCGATGCATGTTATTTATATGATTACTTGAATTGAATATAAACGGTAAGTTAAATTCCTGTTAGGCAAACTTGCTAAGCATTAAATGCTTACTTTGTTTTATTTTCCTCTGTTTTATAGAGGTCGGAGCACCATTACACTATCCTTTAGCTTGTTTTGGTATAAATAGCAAACTTATTTTGATATAATGACATGTATAGGCTAACTTGGCCAGTGTTGGCATATAAACGGTTGTTTGTAATATAGCCATTGGAATGACTAGTGATGGTATATTTAGTGAATATATATATGAGGTTATAATATGGTTAATGTATGTGTACTTTCTATGGTTAGATTGAATTATGGTAAACATATATGTCTTATAAAAAGTAAGTTTGAATACATGTGATGATATAACATGTATAATGTCAATGTTGGCTTGGTTTTAACGTCTTGAATTGGTTGGTATATGTATGCAAGTATTAATGTAGGTACAAGGAAAAATTTGGGTGAGAAATAAGGCTTGAAAATTGCCTTATTTTGTCCACACGGGTAGACACACGGGTGTGTGTCTCAACCGTGTGTGACACACTGCCATACACAAGGGCGTGTGATTTGGCCATGTGTCCCCTGCATCTTAAAAATTGGTCATACGGGCAGAGACACGGGCGTGTGTCTCAGTCATGTGAAACACATGGCCTAACACACGGGCGTGTGTCTTGGCCGTGTGAATCTTACACCTATTTTTGAAAATTAAATTGTCCACACGGCCTAGCACACGAGCGTGTGGCTGGCTGTGTGACCCAAGTCAATAGCTATCCTAATTTGAACACGAACTAGGACACGGCCATGTGCCTTACATTGAATGCCTACACAGCCTAAGACATGGGTGTGTCACCTGGTCGTGTGAGCCACACGGCCTGACCACACCGGCGTGTGTCCATTGCACCTAAAAAAAATTTTAAAATTTTGCGAAAAAATGTTTGAGTTCCCGATTTAGTCCCGACTTGTTTCTAATGTATAAATTGGGCCTCGAGGTTCCAATTAAGGGAAAATATGATTAAATATGATTGGTTTCAGATATGAATAGTAGATGACAAAAAAATTAACTGTATTTATTCTGTAAATTCCAGTAATGCTTTGTAACCCTGTTCTGGCGACTGATATGGGTTGGGAGTGTTACAAATATTCTTTCAATTTACCCCAAATTATTCTCAAAAGAAATTTCTCAATATTCTTGAATCAATATTTTCAATCAAAGGATTTAGAACGAATCAAAAGTAATTATTATTTCTAAACTTATTTTTATGATGATTAGAAACATTTTTACATGATTTGAGAGTCAATTACATGATTTTTTTTTATCAATGTCATCTTTTTCAAAAGCTTAAGGTGCTTTAATTGTGGATCTTGAATTTTGAGAGGAAATCCGCAAATCAATGGATATTTCAACTCAAAATGGAGATATTAAAAGGGTTTTTGTCTTATTTATCAAGATTAAACATAATTTGTGAGGTAATTTAAAGAAATCTGAATTTCATCATCTTCATGAACTGATTTTCTAGATTTTTGTGAAATTTATTTAAATGTGATATTGATACTAAGTTTATGTGTAATTGGTTTAGTGTTGATGTTTGGAAGTGATTAGGAGGGCCGGAGAGATTGATTTTGTGAGGAATCGAGTTTTCGATTTGATGTTACAAGTTCGGTAAGGTATCTTTGTAAGAGAATTTCGATTAGCATAGTTAATTAAAATTTATGTTTATTATAGAACTGGAAATGTGGTAATGTCTACTTTACCTTTGTTGAAGCTTCGAGTCTTGAAGAAGACCGAGATAACAGAAATTGAAGCTTGAAATTGCCTAGTTGATCACTTATTGTGTTAGAATAAAATTGTGTGGTGTGTTTCTAAGGGCGACTTGGTAAATTAACCCTCAATTATGTTTAATTAGTACCTTAATTAGCGATGAATATTTATTAAATATGGATGAATGGTTGATTTTGCAAGATTGGTATTAAATGTGCAAAAAAATTGAAGTTGTATTGAAAAAAGAAAATGGTGAGTGAGTTTTTGGGTAGTGTGTTGTGCTATTTAATTAGATTAATTTTAAGGATGATTTAAAGTATGTGTACTGAAATTTTGATCATGATATATTGGTGTTACAATTGGTAATTGAATATGGGAAATTGACAAATGAATTGCTTGATTTAATTGGATGCTAAATGGCTATGTTACAAGTTATACATCATCATTTTGTCACATTAAATTGAGCATAATAATGACTGATTTATATGCTATGTTTGACTGAATATATTGACAACATGCATGGTGGATCCATTGGATATAGTTGGCATGCCATAGAATTTGTGGGTACTCACCATTATTTGTGACATCGTGAGCATATGACTCTAGATGGACTGATTTGTTGGAGTAGATAAGAGAGTGTTGAGCATTAGTCTCCACTCAATGGGTTATTTGGGGCGCTATAAGGGAGCGTGTGGTTGGGCCCGCTCAATTCGGTGGACTGTATTTGATATTTGTGGGAGTTCAGAGATCCGTTTATCCGATTTATGGTCACCCAATTAAGCTATGAGAAGTGTATGCCAATATTTATCTATTTGAGATTGTTGCTATATCAATTGATGATTGAAAGTCATGGATAATTGATTTTTGGTATTGAAAATGCTTATGGAAAATTTAACTGACATGTTAAATTATTTTGGTTGACAATTGGTGAATGATTGTTTGTGAATTAAGCATGAATTGAATGTTAATTTACTTGTCGCTTTTATTAACATTCACTGAGCTTTTTAAAGCTCAAACCCTCACGTTTGTGCAGATAATCATCAGGACCGCGGAGCTGAGAAGCCGACCAAGAGAGTCAAAAGATTTAGGCTTGGTAGAGACTTTATTTCACATTTTAGAGACTGTAATCGGGCATTGTGGAACTCTCGAGAATTAGTTTGATTTTGGTTGTAATTGGACTTTGGATATTGGACATTTTATTTGAATGATTTTATAATAATTTTGAGGCATGTTTAAGTTTAATTATTGAATGATTTATGGTGTTTCGTTGCTTGATAACACAGTGTGTGAAGCATAGAATTTTTACTAACAATTGTTTAAATGAAGCTTCCACGGAGTGGTTTACTAGTGACTAAGGTATGCCACTTGTTTGATTTATTCGGTGTTTGATATGCATGGAATTGATTGCCTAATTCTATTTAATTGAGGCTTAATTGATGTCAATAAATTCAATTGAAGGTGTATGTATATGTATGTTAATTAATCATAGTTAATTTGGGTTTAATTGGCCATTAAAATATGCAAAATCGGGTTTTAAAATGAGTTTTTCACAAAAATAGGTCAAGTGGTTTTCACACGAGCGTGTACGTAAGTGACACGGACATGTGGAAACTAGAGCCATCACACAAGGGCATGTGCGATCTGCCAAAAAGTTTTTCATGACACGAACACAGGCATTTAATGATACACGGTCTGGGGGACACAACCATGTGGGTTTTTGGGGGGTTGAATTGTTGTCTTTTTAAACTGGTATTCTAATTTGTTTAAGTTACAATTTAGTCTTGAACATTGATTAATCTAATTAAAGCCCTAGATGATAAGGAAACTTGGTAAAATTTTAGGATTAGTCTCGTAATGGGTAAAAAATCGATAGAAACTCGCTTAATTTTTAATTGAGAATAGGTCCTGATAGTTTGTATTTGTTACAATTTAGTATCTAATAGTAAAACTTGAATTAGACATAACAAATAAACTCAATTTAAGCTGGAATTTTTAGGCTTGTATAATTTTGACTGAAAGAAAGTCAGTAAACATTTAGATCTAAAATCAAGTTAGTTTTACCATATGAGGTAAAATGACAAAAATGCCTTTAGGTTAAATTACTTAGGAAAAGTTTAAAATTGGCTCATGATTTACCTCCTAGTTAATAAATAACTAATATTGAGATAATAATAAGGTGTTATAAGGTAGGGGTGTGTCTTGGGTGGTCGTTAGCTGGAGCGCCACTTAGGTGGCTAATGTAACGCTTCGAATTCGAGCTGGTCCATCTAGGTCAGGTTTGGGGTGTCACACCACAATGTAGCTTACCTAGCAACACTAAAACTAACCCAAAGGAGCAAACCCATGCAATCACTATTTGAAATGTGGAAGGGTTAGTCGAGTGTAAAAAGAGGTCGAAGGTAGAAGCTATTGTGAAAAGTGATGAGGTTGAAGAAGGTAAGAAAGAGTATAAGCTGATAATTAGAGAATACAAATCTCGAATCCCATATCCAGCAACATTGAAGAGAGAGCACATAAAAGAACAATATCGTAAATTTCTTGAGCTCTTAAAAAAATTGCACATTAACTTACCGTTTGTTGAAGTCCTTTCGCAGATGCCAAAGTATGTAAAATTTTTAAAGGAGCTGTTAACAAATAAAAGGAAGTTGACGACTTGTCGACTGTAAAGCTCAATACAGTTTGCTCAGTCATTCTTCAAAACCCACTACCCAATAAACTTAAAGATCTAGGGAGTTTTACTATTCTTTGTCTCGTTGGTAGTTTAAATGTTGAAAGCGCTTTGGCTGATTTGGGGGCTAGTATAAATGTCATGCCTTATAAGATGTTCAAATAACTTAGTCTTGGGGAACCTTAACCTACTAGGATGAGTTTTCAATTAGCGGATAGATCAATTAGATATCCTAAGGGTATTATTGAGGAGGTACTTGTGAAAGTCGATAAATTTATAATTCCTATTAATTTTGTTGTATTGGACACGGATAAGGATATTAAGGTGCCTATGATCTTAGGTCAACCCTTTTTAGCCACTGCTAGAACTATTATTAATGCGGGTACTGGTGAAATTGTGCTTCGTGTAGGTGATGAAAAGATTACTCTTCAAGCATATGATTTTATGAGAGTCCCTAGTGAGCGAGATGATACTAATTGTTCTATTAATGTTATTAATCATGTGGTTCAACATTCTTTGCAGAAATTTACTAAGTGATAAAAATCGAGAAACGAGTGGAGAGCGAATGGTGTAGCTTGATGAATTAGATGAATGGCGCACAAAGGTTTATGAGAACCCAAGAATGGTCAAAGAAATAACTAAGCAATGCCATAGTGTGCATGTCAAGAGGCCAAACCAATTCAAGGTTCGGGATAAGGTGCTGCTAGGCAAATCAGATCCACGTATGTTCCTTCAGAAAGTCCAGAGAGTCCAACCCATGTGTGGTAAATATTATTTTTCCAATTGAGATAACACATTCTAAATTCAACATCTTTAAGGTAAATAGTACTCGTCTCAAACCTTAATTTTGTGGTAAAACTAATAACGAGAGAGAGGTGCTTCGGCTCTAAGATTTGCCTTAACTGTGAGCTTAAAAAGGGAAGTCAAGCTTAGACTATAAATAAGCACTTCTTGGCAAACAAATAGAGTGGTTTTTTGTTATTTATTTATTTTAATTTCTTTAAAAAAAATTAAATTACAACCATATTTATATTTATTACTAAAAAAAAGGGTCACACGACCTAGGGTGATTCACACGGCTATGTGGGACACACGGACGTGTATCAAGTTGTGTGCATACTGGAGTTGATTTTTTTCAATTTTATTTCAACATAGTGAGTTACATGGGCTAGAGAGGGGCCTGTCAGACGGTCGCATACACGAGCATGGAAGAAGTGAAGGGTGATCGCACACGGCCTGGACACACGTGCATGTCAGAGGACTTGTGACTACTAGGCATAATTTTTTGTCTTTTTCAGAGTATCACACGGGCTGGGAGTGTACGCAAGGGCATGAGACACGGCCATGTAGCCCAACATAGGCCAATACACGACCGTGTGGCCCAGTACGGTTCAATACAAGACTGTGTCCCCTTTTTAAAATTAAAACCCTAATTTTTTTTAGGTTCTCCCCATCTCAGTACCGATCTCCCTTCTCTCCTTCCCCTCCTACTCATCGTCATTATCCATTTGCTAGTACGAGCACCACGATACCCTAGCTATTGTCACCCCGGTCTAGCCATCATCATCTGTCCCTCCCTCCGTTTGACTACCGTCTTTTCACTGCGCCTCTCCCTTGCACACAAACCAACTACGAAAACGTCACTCCTCTGTCCGAACTACCCTCAATCTCCTTTTTTCTCACTTCCCCCTCATAGATCGGCCACCGCTTTCCAACGCCTCCTCTCATTCTCGAGCCACCATAACCCTCTTCTCCTTTCCGATTCCCTCTTTCAAACCAATTCTTATTTACCCTCCACCGTTCGTTGTCCGTTATTCCCCTTGCCCTACACTTCGCCGTTACCGACCGTTTCATCCACTTTCGTCAGCCATTGTTGTATGCACCTCTATCACCACCGTCGCATCCCCCACCATTTAGGTCCCTTCCATTTACTTTTTGTTGTTATTATTATTATTATTTTATTTTTATGTACTTATTATATTATGTTATTAGGCTATTATTCTATTGTTGTTCTTGTTCTTATTATTATTAATATAATTAATAACATGTTTCTTTTTATTAGTAATTGGTTTGGGTTTGTACCATTACTATTAGAATTAATGTTAGTAGGCTTAGTGGTAGTTTAATTGTTCTTACTGTTGTAACGCCCTAAAATTTATATTTTGGTTTTGTGAAATTATGACACAAATATATGTCTGCTTCAGTGGTTGATGGTCATGAAACTAACTATAAATTCGACTTAAAGCAAGCGCACCTATCAAACAGTAGTATAGTTCTGGTGAGACCGAAAATATCGTATCCACGAGGACTAAAAGTACTAGTAATAACTCTTTTTCTATTATTTAGCCTAAAAATAAAGAGGAATTTGTTTAACCTAAAATTTAACTAACCTAATTAACTAATTAATGCGACAGAGACAAAAGTTGGAAAAGACTTTAGGAAAATCGATGGAGAAAACAATACCCAAGGAAGAATCCACCTAGATTTCACTTATTACCTTTGACTTAGACGATTTATTCATTTGACTTATTCCGTAGAAATCCCTAATTTATGTTACTATCTCTTTCAAGACTAGAAACAACTGACTCTAGGTTGATTAGTTGAAATCTTTTTCTAATTAAAACCCCTATTGTCGCATTAACTCGATTTATGGATTCCCTTATTAGATTTGACTCTAATCCGGCAGATTTACGTCGTCCTATCTCTAGGATTGCATTCAACTCAGTTTAATTGTGAATGATCTACTCTTAAACAAGGACTTTTGCTCCACTGAATAAGCACATCAAAAACTTGAATTAATATATTAAAACAAGGATTAAAACTCACAATTAAGAATAAGAACAAATATTTATCATATAAATCAAAGAATAATAAGATTCATTATAGGTTTCATCTCCCTTAGGTATTTAGGGAGTTGAGTTCATAATAATATGGGGAAACATCTCAAAATATGAAAAACAACAAAATATAAAGAACCCAAAGAACTTCTAGGAAATTGAATGGAGATATTCCGTCTTGATGTAATCCTACTTCTGAGCTGATTCCAATGGCTTTCTTCGCGTATTTTCTGCGTTATGCTCTCCGTGTCCTCTAATCCTCTTCTAGGGTGTTTATATAGACATTGGAATGCCCAAACTAACCCAAAATAAGCCTTTTTCGAGTAGAATTAGAGTTGGGCTCGACAGGAACATGGCCGTGTGCCATGCCAATGTGAAGGTGCTCAAGCCGTGTATAATACTGAATTGATTTTTACTTGACATGGCCATGTCACACGGACGTGTGGCCTTTCCGTGTGACTCACACGAGCGTGTGGATCACCCATGTGGAGGTGCTTAGGCCGTATGAAACACTGTTTTAAGCCCATTTGGTCCGTTTTTGGCCCGTTTCTTGCTCTTTTTGCCTTTTTATGCTCACCTAAGTATAAACCATGAAATTAAAGGATTAAGAGCATCAAATTCACTAAAATCAAGGAGAAATCATCCATAAATATGCCAAGCATGAGGTAAAAATATGTATAAATTATTGTTTATCAGTGATTATATGTTCTGGGAGTGTGAGAGGTCTCAAGTTTAAGCCTTGTCTTGGGGGAATTTTTTTATTTTTTCTGGATAAAGCCTTAACCTTACTTAATAGGCTTAAGTTTAGTTGTTGGTAAGTTTATATCAGAATGGGCCTGTTGGTCTGGTGGATAAGTGGACTGTTGGTGTGATGAAGGTCCTGTATTCGATTCTCTGTGTAGGCAAGGGATAGTATTTTTGCTCTTAATTTCGGCTAGAGTTGTGCTGAACTGGGATTCTGAGTGGTGGATGTCTAGTGAGAGTTGAGGTAGAAAATTAAGGGGTTGTGGTTAGTAGGAGTCATCGGAATATTTTTTTGATTTATTTCCTTTTGGAAAATTTTGACATTTTCTTCCCCTCTCCCCCTTTTTTCTGACGTCAACCTCCCCTTTCTTCCTTTTTTTTTTTGTTTTCAATTGCTGCCCCACTCTATTCTATTCATTCATCTGTGCCTTCTCAGAGTTTCATTCTTCTGTTTCTGTCAGCTATTGGTAAGCTTTTTAAACGTGTTTTAGTTTTATTTTCAAAGTGACCGATGGGTAGTATATTTTGTGTTTAACAGCGAGGAATCGGGCTGAGCAGGACTATCTTCTTGAGGAATTCTAGTCATAATCGCTCGAGTTGGAAGTGTAAGTGTTGAGCCCTTAATGTGAATTCCTGTCGAAATCCGTTAGTCAATTGCTAAATTGATGTTGTGTGTACTGATTTTAGGTTTTGGAGTGCTCGGGGTTGCTTTAGCTTCGCTTCGTAACCAGGTGTGTACCCAAAAACACAGAAAATGAGATTCGACGAAAGCCAAAAAAGTATTCTTTCGATGCCACATGGGAGTATAGTCGCTCGTGTGGTAGGCCGTGTGAGGGGACAAGGTCGTGTGATCAACGAGCCAGGCCGTGCATACACGACACGACAGTGTGATGGCCTGGTAGGCTGTGTGCAACACACGGGCTAAACTGAATTGGGCCGTGTTGGCCCACACAGGTAGTCCACACGGGCGTGTGGAATTCTAGGCTAGGCTGGGTGATCTACACGGCCAAGGCCAATTTGGGCCGTGTGGGCCACACGGGCAGGCCACATGGGCTTGTGAGCCCATGTTTTTGAAAAATTCTCTAAGGTTGCATGGGTCGCCCAAGTCGATTGTGGACCTACTGTAGGGTCGGTAAGCACTACTTAGACCCCTATATGTGTAATCTGTCTGTCTGAATTCTGTATTAAGCATGAGTATTAATTTGAATGTATGGACTGCTAATTGCATAATAGCATGAGATTTATTGTTTGTTGCATTGCATCGGTGTGGGCTGATGATATTTGGAGGAAGTGTTCTGAAAGGCTTTTAAGCTTGTTATGTGGCAGCTCAGCTGCAATATTCTGATTGTGTGCTGTATTTCGGTATAGCATGGTGTCTAAGGATGGGTAAGTGTTTTTAACCCTACATGGTGTGTAGGGACGGACGGAGATGGTGTATAGAGGTTGGTGGGTAGGATTCTGATTTCTGTTACTGCATACTGTATCTAGAATGGGCCAAGGCCTTAATTTATTTCTGAGTCTGTATCTGAGTGGGTTGAGGCCCAAACTGAATCTACAATGGGCTTAGGCCCCAGACTGTATATGACTGATTTCTGATGTTAAACTGTATGCATGTTTTCTGTGGGGCTTTCACATTGAGTTTGCGAAAACTCACCCTTTCTGTTTAATCTATACAGGTAATCCCCAGACTTGACGGATCGGTGCAGCGGAGGACTCAATGGTGGCCACACGTAAATTTTAGACTACTTTTTGTTAGCTTTCAGATTTTATTACTTATTTGAGGTTTTGATGTAACTTTTGGACTTTGGACTGTTTGACTTTAAATTTTGGTTTTTAAAACTTATTTTACGATTTTATTATGGTGAGGCATGGTCAAACTCGATTTTTACGAAGAACGAACGATTTTCCTAAAATAAGTGTTTTCCAAAGCTTCCGCTAAAAAAAAGATACGATTTTAGACATAACGAACAACTTGTATTTTACTTCGAATTAAGATAAAAGCTAATTAACTGGAACGGTTTTAACTCGACAAACTCATTTTCAAGTTCCATTCTATGTGACATCTCCAGATTCAGCCATAACATCTAGGCGGGGTTTGGGGTGTTACAAATCTACTTAGTAGTTATTGTCACTGTTACTTAGGATTAGATCTTCGTTATGTGATGATGTGTTGCCGATGTTTCTGAATTTTGCATACCAATCTGTCTGCTTTTCTACTAGATTAATTGGTGGTGCCTATTTTACTGCTTCTCTGATATTGATTGTTATTCTTCTATTTTAGGTACATCATGACTAGCATCCATGGTAAATCCAAGGTCGCCGCTCCCACTTCGAAAAAGTGGAAGACACTAGGAGTGACTTTGTCCTCAGTTCCTCCTCTAATTACGAGACATCCGTGTCTCCAATTATTCTCGGGTCCACTTTGTTGATGCCCTGATATGCAACGTGCTTTGCCCTTTGTTGAATCAGATATAGCAAGATTACTGTATGCCCTTCAAAATTTGAGCTGCCCTTTCGGGTTTTCAACTCAAAACCCCTTTGGTCACAAGGCGCCCTTTATGGGTTTTCACCTTGGCCTCTCTATTTTTTTTTAAAACTCAAGACGCCCTTTGCGGGTTTTCACCTTGAATTCTCCTCTCTTTGGTAAACTCTTCCCATCTATTTCTGTCAAAATCAATGCACCTCCAGAGAAAGCCTTCTTTACGACATACGGCCCTTCCCAATTTGGCATCCATTTTCCTCTAAAGTCCTTCTGAATGGGAAGGATCTTTTTTAGCACAAGGTCCCCCTCATGGAACTCTCTTGGACGAACCTTCTTGTTGTAGGCTCGCATCATTCGCTTCTGATACATCTGACCATGGCGAATAGCTTTTAGCCTCTTTTCTTCAATCAAGTTCAACTGGTCATACCGCGATTGAATCTACTCTGCCTCACCCAGCTTTATCTCTGACAAAATTTGAAGAGAAGGTATTTCAACTTCAATGGGTAATACTGCCTCCATCCCATAAACTGGTGAGAAAGGAGTTGGCCCAGTAGAGGTTCTGACAGACGTTCTATAAGCTAAGAGTGCAAACGGTAACTTCTCATACCAATCTTTGTAAGTTTCAGTCGTTTTCCCCATTATCTTCTTGATGTTTTTGTTAGCGACTTCCATCGCCCCATTCATCTTTAGGCGTCTGAGAGATGAATTATGATGCTTAATCTTGAATTGACTACAAACTTCTGCTATTATTTTGTTGTTCAAGTTTAATGCATTGTCTGATATGATCCTCTCAGGCATCCCATACCGACAAATGATCTCTTTCTTCAAGAACCGATTTACCGCCGCCTTAGTAACATTTGCATAAGAGGCAGCCTCTACCCACTTCGTGAAGTAATCAATGACCACAAAAATAAAGCGATGTCCATTTGAAGCTTTTGGTGATATTGGCCCAATGACATCCATGCCCCACATGGAAAAAGGCCATGGAGAAGTCATAACATGTAGAGGTGAAGGTGGTACATGAATCTTATCTCCATAGATCTGACATTTATGGCATTTCTTGGTGTAGTTGATACAATCCTCTTCCATAGTAGACCAGTAATATCCAAACCTCATGATTTATCTAGCTATCGTGAAACCATTAGAGTGCGTCCCACAAACACCCTCGTGAACTTCTTCCAAGATTAACTTAGCCTCCACGGTGTCAACACATCTCAACCGCACTTGGTCCTTTCTTCTTTTAAACAATATGTCCCCATCCAAAACGTAATCACAAGCTAATCTCCTTAAAGTTCGCTTATCATTTTCGGTTGCCTGTTTTGGATATTTACGATCTCTCACATATCGCAATATATCCTGATACCAAGGATTATCATCTTTTTCTTCTTCCTCAATGTTACAACAGCTAGCTGGAGCCTCAAAAATACTCATCTGAATTGGTCTCATCTCCTCCTCTTTATTCACTCTAATCATTGAAGCCAAGGTTCCTAGAGCATCTGCCATCTGGTTTTCATTTCGCGGGATATAATTGAAAGTGATGTCATCGAACTCTTCAAGTAATCCCAAAACTACCTTTTAATAGTTGATCAATTTAGGATCCCTTGTTTCCCATTCACCTCTAAGCTGGTAAATTACCAACGCAGAGTCTCCATATACTTCCAAGGTTTTTATTTCTCGCTCTATAGCCGCTCGGAGCCCCATGATGCATGCTTCATACTCGGCTATATTGTTTGTGCAATCAAAATCCAATTTACATGTGAATGGATAATAATCACCATTTGGGGATATCAGGATTGCCCCAATTCCATTTCCCACTGCATTGGATGCCCCATCAAAGCTTAACTTCCAAGTAGAATTCTCTGTAGTTGCTACACACATCAACTCCTCATTTGGGAAATTAAAATTCAACGGCTCATAGTCTTCTAGAGCTCTACCAGCCAGAAATTCCGCTATCGCACTTCCTTTTATAGCCTTCTGGCTCACATAGACTATGTCAAACTCTGAAAGCAGAATTTGCCATCTCGCCATTCTCCCATTCAAAGCTGTTGACTCCATCATATACTTTAACGGATCAAGTTTTGAAATAAGCCAAGTAGTATGATATAACATGTACTGTCTTAACCTTCGAGTCGTCCAAATTAAAGCACAACACAATTTCTCAATTGGCGAATATCTCATCTCACACTCTGTAAATTTCTTACTGAGGTAGTATATCGCCTTCTCCTTTCTTCCCGATTCATCATGTTGACCAAGCACACTTCCCATGGAATTACTAAACACCGACAAGTATAGAATTAATGGTTTATCTGGACTAGGTGGAGATAGTACTGGAGCGTTCAACAAGTATTGCTTAACTTTATCAAAGGCATTCTAACATTCTCCATCCCAAGTACCTTGATTGTGTTTTCTAAGGAGGCGAAATATAGGATCACATTTCTCAGTTAATTGTGAAATAAACTGAGCAATATAATTCAACCTTCCCAGAAAACCCCGAACTTCTTTCTGAATGTGTGGTGGAGGCAAATCTCGTATGGCTCTAACTTTGTCTGAGTCAACTTCAATTCCCTTTTCGCTGACCACAAAGCCTAGTAATTTCCCCGACCTAGCTCTGAAAGTGCACTTTGCCGGATTAAGTTTTAACTAAAACTTCCTTAATCTCAAGAACAATTTTCTCAAAACTTTAATATGTTCCTCCTCCGTTTGAGATTTGGCAATCATATCATCGACATACAGCTCGATTTCCTTGTGCATCATATTGTGAAATAGGGTCACCATAGCCCTTTGGTATTTTGCCCCTACATTCTTCAATCTAAAGGGTATTACCTTGTACCAGAAGGTACCCCACAATGTTATGAAAGTGGTTTTATCCATGTCTTCAGGATGCATCCTTATCTGATTGTACCCTGAGAAACCGTCCGTGAAGGAGAACAACGAATTTCCTGCTGTATTGTCTACCAAAGTGTCTATTTGTGGCAAAGGAAAATTATCTTTTGGGCTAGCCTTATTCAGATCTCTGTAATCAATGCACATTCGTACCTTCCCATCCTTCTTCGGAACTGGTACAATGTTAGCGACCCATTCAGAGTACTTCACCTCTTGTAAGAATCCTGCATCGAACTGCTTCTTGACTTCATCCTTTATTTTTAACGTGATATCTGGCCTCATTCTTCGTAACTTCCGTTGGACTGGCTTACAATCTTGTCTTATTGGGAGACGATGCACCACAATATCGGTATTTAATCCTGGCATATCTTGATAGGACCATGCAAAGATATCCTTGAACTCACGTAGCAACTCAATCAATCCTTGCCTTGTGTCTTTGGCAATATGGGTGCCAATTTTCACCTCTTTCCCTTCCTCTAGGGCTACATTCTCTATTGCCTCTTTCTCATATGACATGATTTGTTTCTCCTCCTGTTTTACCATCCTCAAAAGATCCAAAGACACATCACAGTCCTGAACATCTTCAAAATCCTGAGATTCCTCTAAACACATGTCTTGCTCGCGAGAGAAATTAGGATTTGATATATGAGTGCTTATGTTATTGATATCTAGGGATCTGTGAAGTATAAAGAATATACAAAGAATGAATGAATTTAAGAATGATTATTTATATGTTTTGAATGAAAGAATAAGAATTGCAAAGGGTTTAACGAAATATTGGTTGATAAAAATGAAACAATACTCGTTCAAATTGATAAAAGTTATGTTTTATTAAAAAATAATAGATGATCATAAGCCTGTTTCACAAATGTAATCCTATTACTCCTAGGCCCTAGAGGAACAAGAATGTTTCGAAAATTACTCTGAAAAATTCCTAAAGACTACAGGAAGTTCTTCCGCAGTCCAATTGTTCAGAGAGCTTCCCGGTTCATAAGGACGAATACCCTCAAGGATTTCTTGCTCCGATCCTTCGTCGTGTATAGCATTAACCTGATGACTTTCTCCTATAAGTAACTCTCCCGATATGAAGGTTTGGGATATTAGAGGAAATGTCATCGGCTCCTACTCCACTTCTCTTCTATTAAGTCGCGCCTTCTCTCTTGGCGCTTCTCAACTTCTTTCTTTCTTTGCTTATAGTCTGGCTTGAAACCCAGACCAAAGCGATCTCTCTTCTCTTTCAATTCTGGGGTCTGAATTCCTCCCTGTAGTTATTTTCCTAACCTTTTTCTTGGTACGGCTCCTTTTCCTGACATCATTTGTAGAGCCATCCTCGTAGCTCTTGCTATCTTTGGCACCGGTAGCTCACTCCCTTATGAAATGAAGGCTGCATTTATGAATTCTAAAGAGCGAAAGGAACACTCAATAGACTCTTCGTTTGTCTCGACATAGGCGGCCTTGCTAGTGACTGAGGCTATAATATCCTCCTCTGCATTAATGGTTACTAACCGTCTGTCTGTCACTAACTTTAATTTCTGGTGCAAAGATGAAGGCACCGCTCCCGCTGAGTGTATCCATGGCCTCCCTAATAAACAATTGTAGGAGGGCTTAATGTCCATCACCAAGAAATCTACTTCGTATATATTCAGCCCAATTTCCAATGGGATGTCAATCCTCCCCATCACCTTTCTTTCTATTCCGTCAAAGGCTCTTACCATATTTTGACATGTCTTCATATGAGAATCGTCAATGAGTAATCCATTCAATGTAGACAACGGTAGAACATTCAAGGCTGATCCATTATCGACGAGCACGCTTGGAAGTGTGTGCCCCTTGCATCGAGTAGTGATATGCAAGGCCTTAGTTGACCCCTTGCCTCCCGGTGGAATTTCATCATCATTAAAATAGATGAAATTATCCACACTTATGTTATTCACCAACCGGTCCAACTTGTTAAAGGATATGTCATGGGTGACATATGTTTCATTGAGTACTTTCATCAATGCCTCCTGATGCACCTCAGAACTCAAAAAGTAGAGCCAATACTGATATGCAAGCCGGCTGGTTACGCAACTGCTCGACCACGCTATACTCGCTATACTTTAGGAACTTTAAAAATTCCTTAGCCTCCTCCTCCTTTACTGGCTCATTGACAGGCGCTTCAGCTTCTTTTTTTTTCTCCACACTAGTATTCTTTATTTTATAGGCTACTCTCTGATGCCCACTGTATCATATCGCTTCCCACTCCGTGTATGGGAACCCTCAACTTGTTCATCCTTAGACGTACTGGCTATATCCTCCTTCTCCGGCATTGACACTTGACAGTTATAACTCCATGGTACCCTTTTGTTATCCTTATAAGGAAAGGAC
This sequence comes from Gossypium anomalum, assembly GCA_025698475.1. Taxonomy (NCBI): domain Eukaryota; kingdom Viridiplantae; phylum Streptophyta; class Magnoliopsida; order Malvales; family Malvaceae; genus Gossypium; species Gossypium anomalum. The sequence continues at coordinate 5,392,987 of CM046957.1, read as the reverse complement.
ACAGGTTTATGGATTATGACCTTAGGTACCGTTTGTGCCCCTACTTCATTATTCCCCTGTAAGGAAATAATAATTTTTGGCCGACTGGTTCTTTGCTGTTCATCCTCCAGCACACATACTTGTTTTTCACTAGAGTTACCTTCAAAAATCTGTAGCTCTTTATTGTCTATAGAGCCTTGCACCAAGGCCTTGAATTCTTCACAATCTTGAGTTTCATATCCTTCTTTCTCATTAAACTCACCATAGTTCTTTATTTCTCCTTTCTCGTTTTTAAAGGTTAACATACCTCTCTTCATCATCTCCTCCCAGATCACCTTCATGGGCATCCTCACTTCAGTAACATCTTCCTTTATTCTTCTCTCACTGGCTTCGCCAATGACATTCACTCCTTGATCGCCATGATTTGGTAGCGGGTTTTCTCTATTAGGGGTATTGTCGAACTTCACTACCCCCACCTTAATAAGCCTTTCTACGGTCTTCTTGAAACCAGTACAATTTTTGATTGAATGCCCCGGTATTTCAGCATGGTATTCGCATCTGGCGTTTGCGTCATACCATTTGGGATATGGGGGCTGCAGCGGTTTCAAGTGGAAAGGAGAAATAACATGTGCATCGTATAAGCTTTGACACAGCTCACGATACGTCACGGGGATAGATGTGAATTACATCCTTTCAGCATTCTGCCTTGTACCCGACTCCTTCTTTTGAGAACTTTGTTGCTCAACCGTAGCTATTTTAGGTTGACCAACTGTAATTGCTCTTGTGTTGTAGGTGCTTGTGTTATTCACTTCACCATCCTTTCTCCTTGGGGCTGATCTTTTGGTTGTTTTCCCCTCAATTTTGCCACATTTTATGGTATTCTCGATCATCTCTCCTGCCATGACTATATCCGCAAAACTTTTAGTAGTACTCCCAATCATGTGAGTGATGAATGGAGCCTTCAGGGTGTTAATAAACAACATGGTAGTCTCCTTCTCCAACAATGGTGGTTGAACTTGTATTGCCACCTCTCTCTATCTCTGTGCATATTGCCTAAAACTCTCATTAGGCTTTTTCTCCATATTTTACAGCGTGATCCTGTCCGGAGTCATGTCAGTCACATGATTGTACTACTGCATGTAGGCTTGTGCAAGATCCCTCCATGAACTTATTCTGGCCCGACTCAGTTGATTGTACCACTTGGTTGCTGCTCCAATTAAACTTTCTTGGAAACAGTGGATCAACAGTTGATCATTATTCACATACCCAGTCATTCTCCTACAGAACATCGTAATATAGGCTTCTGGGCAAGTAGTCCCATTGTACTTCTCAAATTCTGGCATCTTGAATTTGTGAGGAAGCACCAAATCTGGGACCAAGCTTAGATCTTTGGCATCAACTCTATGATGCCCATCAGCATTCTCTAAAGCCTTAAATTTTTCTTTCAACCATTTGCAGCGTTCTTCCAACTGTCTTGCAGCCTCAGTTCTTAAATCCTCTTTTTCAACCATGTCTAAGTCAAGAATGACAGGATTTGCAGGATTATCGCCCAAATTGAATCCTGAGTCAGTTGGGAAATTTATGGGGATCCTAGCATCAGCCGGTCCTTGTTGAGGCCTTATAGTGACAGATGACCTTCGGGGATATGCCTCAGGTTAGGATTGTACGTGAGGTGGAGTGAAACCAGGAGGATGACCCTCATTCTCCTCTTCAGTAATTGCCATGGGAACCTTTCCCTTGTTAGTGGCTCTCAGTAGTTGAGCCATCTCAGCCATCATATTCTTTTGAGCCTCCATCATTTGCTCCCTCATATCATTTTGCATTTTTGCCAATTGCTCATGCAATTGGTCCTGCATGTCTTTTTGTAGCTGTTCAAATCTTTGGTCTATATTCTTTGACTTAGCGCGTGTACCGTAAGGATGTGTTGTTTCCAGATTTTCTTTCTCTTACTCTCCTTTTCCGTAATAATTTTAACTAATTAGGGTCTTTCTATAAACTTGAATGTATATGATGTGATGAAATGCAAATGCATGAATGCAAAAAGATGTCGATTCTGATTCAGTTTCATTTTAGAAAACGTTATTTAAGGAACAAAAATCTTTTCATAAAACAGATTACAAATACACTTTTGCCCGTAGGCCTAGAGTCTTAACCCTATCTAATAATAATGCTAACTCTCATCCTTTATCTGACGATGACTCATACATTATACTCAGCGTTCTAGCTTGTATTGCCAAATCCTGCAAGTATTCAGCAACCTCTTGAATCTGAACTAGGGCCTCTTCCATGACAGATCCCTATCTCTCACTTGATCTCGAAGATGGTGAAGTTCTCTCTTCCACTGTTCTTCTCTTGCCTCGAGCTGCTCAATCCGTAGCTTACAGTCCTGTAGTGCTGCTTCCAACCCTCCAATGTTATGCTTCATTTTCTCGATCTTTACTAAGCTTGCCTTTAACTCGATAGCAGAGTTACGACTTCAGTAATGATGAAGAGATCGTCCAAGCTCTGTCACCTTAACTTTTAACCCTTGATTTTCCTTTTCTAGGGCCTGATTACGTGACTGCATCTCTTGGAACTTCTTCTCCCAATACTTGGTTTTTGGCTCTTTCCTCTTGAATCTCATGCTGCCACTGCTCTGAAGATCTCCCTAATCTGACCTTTTTCAACGTTACTTGGGCTTTCTTGTAATGTGTATTCAAGTCATCTCGATCTTTCTCGATCTTCCTCTTTTCCTTTTTTACCTTCTCGACTTCCATCTTTTGAACATCGACATCGAGACTCAAACACATTTTTTCCTCTTCGAGCTTCTCCATCCTCTTTTAAAACTCTGAATTCTTTCTTTCAAACTCTTGTTTCATAACTTCCAACTTTGATGGAATCACTCGTAAGCTCTCCTCTAATGATCGAGCCACTCCCAAGGTTGGCCTAGGGACATTATCATTGACTCTCCTACTAAACCACCCTTTATACTCAAGGGTTGACGTCGAGCCTTCATTCAAGATCTTCATACAGAAAGGCTTCTTCCAAGCCTCATAAATCTCTCGCATCCTCTTCTTGTAGTGATCCCCTTTATAAGAGAGATCACTCTGAGCCAAACCCTGTGTAGCCGGTATGAACTGCCTCGCTCGATACTGCCTTAGAATAAGCAACGGTGTATATCCAACAGCTTCCCAAATTCCTGGCAAAGGGACCCAATCAAAATTGCCACAGCGATAAAGGACTTCACTAGAAACCAACCAAGAAGCCTTCCACATAACATCTTCCTCTCAAAGATTCTGAAGAATATCTATCCACCTCTTTTCTAAAATGTCATCTCTCCTAGGCCAGTCTACTGCTTCCTTTTAGGGAGAATAACCCTCGAAGAACACACGGCAAGGAACCTTGTCAAGCTTCCAGAAGTGGCTATGAAACCAAACCAACAGCAACTGTGCACATCCAATGAACCTTCCTTCACTAGCTCTTCGACATACGTTCAAGGATCTTATCGTCTCAGCTAGGATTGCAGGAACAGGTGTGTTCTGTTTTCCAAGTCGATCGAATAAATTCGCAATCGCCCCCAACGCCTTTGGGAAAATTACCATGCCGTAAATACTCAAAGCCAGGACGTCGATCCTTTTCTTCACGTCTGGGTGCGTCGATATCAAATCCCTCAAAACGGCCCATGGAATGCACTTACTATCACCCTTTTACTGCACACGAGCTACAGCCCATTGCTCACTCATCCCAGTAATCATCACTAACTTCTTCGTAAAAGTTGGAAGGCTAGCAGGCCTAACATAAGCCTTGTAAGCCTGAATCCTTGAGCAACGCAATAAAGTCATATACTCCTCCAAAGTAGGTACAAGATCAACATCACCAAATGTAAAGCAACTATAAGCAGGGTTCCAGAACTGTACCATAGCTCACAACAAATGCTTATCTACTTTGACGTCTAGCAAATAGGGAAGGTCTTCATAATTCTGATAGAAAAGCTGCTTAGCCTCGTCATCCCATTGAGCCCAAATGTCTCTCAATTTCTGAAACTCGTTCTGTGTCGAATTAATATGAGTGAAGTCCTATAACTCTGTTGTATATCCCTCGGTGACACTATCTCCCTTCTCTAACTGGGTTTTCTCTGACTAGGTACAGACAGAGGCGTTGTCCTCCACTTTATTAAGATATTCGTTCCTCATTACAAAACTTTCTAACTCAAAAATTAAACTGTGAATCAACACCTTTAAATGCCAAATGACATGCAATGACAGCAAAATAAAAATAAGTCAATATCATATAAAAAAGAAATGATAAACAAGTACTTACAAGGGTAGCTTTCTAAAGGTTATCACTATTTCCCTAGGGTAAGCACTTAAAGGTTCACTATATGAGTTTTAGTTCTAAAGCAAGGGTACCTGAACCAGCAGATTCCTCGGTCTTCACCCATTATAGGCTCATATAGACCAAGTTCAGTTTAGGGGAACACATTTCCCTATGGCCATACGGAGATGAAAATCTCACGAAGACATAGGTACAGTATCCCGGAAGCAATCCACTAGCTCATACGAAGGTGAAAACCTCACGAAAGCGTAGATTCTCACTCCCACTTAAGGGTGTGACCACAACGGTCATGCAAATGCAATGTACGGCAATAAGGTAACAAACATATGCAGCAAACACATGTAAAAAGGATCAAATTTTAAAATTTTCAAACTTCCGACATTAAGACAGAAAATACTCAATTTCTTGGCTTGACTCGCTTATGTCCCTAGTGGAGTCGCCAAGTTGTCGAAACCTCCCTAAAAGTGGGTTTTAAAATAACGAAAACGGGATTCGCCACCAATCTTTTAAAGTGTGATTGAATCACTTTATAAAACGTTTTGGTCTACGAAATTATGAGAAAATAGGTTCGGGAGTCGGTTACGTACGAAGAAGGATTAGCACCCTTGTAACGCCCAAAATTGGTACCAAATTGAATAATTTTGTCTTGATGACAAAAATTTGAAAGAATTTAGAAATGAGATTCCCTTAAAACCGTAATACTTTGGGTTAAAAAGAATCAAGATTCCTTTGTTTTAAAAGAGTACAAATATCACATCCAGCATGCTTGGACACAATATCTTTAATATTTCGTAACTGAAATCATCTTGTAATTTGTAAAACTTGTTTAGAAGGATATTTTAGATATTTAGACAAACGTGAAATCGCAACCCAGCATGTTAGGGCACTATTTCCCGGATTCCTAACTATAAAAAATACTGCCTTATTTTCTAAAAAATCTTTTAAATTGAATGAAATATAAAGGTTTTTTAAAATAATGATGCATTTAACAAATTATGAAATCAATACTAACAATATAAACTACATACTTTAATATTTCATACAAATATAATAAAGTAAATGATAAATGACAACATCAATTATGGTATACATTATCATTTTATGCATGGTCATATATATGACATAAATATACATGCATTATCGTAACATACGCAAAAATGGCAAAATATATCAATACAAATTAAACATACATAATAATATTTCATGCAAATGTATTCTTAAAATAACAATATAAAATAATCAATTAAAGATAAAACAAATGATATGTAAAATTTAACCTACTAAACAATGAAAGAAAACCAAAAACTAAGCAAATTAAAATGTATAAAATATAAGTCGAATAAAAATAAGCTATTTAGAAGTATACTAAGTAATATAAGAATAATAAAAGAGAACCCTATTTTTAAAAATGATATATACATATATAGATTATACTATAAAATATAATAACTTAACATATAAGAAAAATAATGTACTAAATATTATTACTATTACACTTAAAAAAAATAATTTAAAAAAATGTACATAATTAATAAATAATAAAATAGTGTATATTTTATAATAAAAATAAATGTAATATATAGAATAATGTATGGTAAAATATAACATGCAATAAAATTTATAAACGCAATATATAGTAATATAAACTATATTATAGATAAAGTATAAAATAGTAAATATGATATGAGTAATTTTATACAGGAAAATATGGTAGAATAAGTAATATACATTCATAGTAAAAATACATAATAAAATAGAATGTATAATATAAATAAATGAAATATGAATATTATTATATAAATAAAGATAATATAGATATTATTTATTAATAATTTTTTTAAAAAATTTAAAATTTACAAATTTAATAAATAATAATACATAATTTATAAAAAATAATATAAGGAAATATATATAATAAAATATATAATAAAATGTAATTTATAGATAAAATATACAATAATAAAAATAGTATAATGGATAATATATAAATAAAATAATATATAACAAATATTTATAAAAATAAATAATATATAAAGTATTTAAAATAAATTAAAAATATAAAAAAGGATTAAAATTGAATTCAATTAAAGAATTTGGGGGTTAATTGCAAAATAGATAAAAATTCTGGGCTTGATTGAAATGCGCTTTAAATTCAGAGGACTCCCTGGGCAATTAGCCCTAATCCTAAAACGACACCGTTTCCACCAACTTAATTTTAAAGCCACTATGAGGACCAAATTGAAATAAAATTAAAATACTAGGGCTAAATAAAAAAATAAGTAAAATGAAATTATAAAGATTAAAGAATGTGGGAGGACCAATTGAGTAATTAACCCAATCTTCAAAAACACGCGGATCCTCCTCGGGTAATTGGGTCAACGCGTGAGTCCTGGTCTAAAAACGATGTCGTTTTGAAGGTTACCGTTTAGGCCAAAACGACACCGTTTACATATGGCTATATAAGCCAATTTTTAAGCCTTGGAATCATTTTGCACCGATCTTTTAAAAAAAAAGGGTTTGAAACTCTCTGCAGAGGGGAAGAGAGGAGTCCTCGGCTTCGGCCTTCGGCCACCGAGCAGTCCATGCCCACGCGCCACGTGCACCTCCGTACATGGCGGTCGGAAGGCTAAAAGCCCTCGTTTTTCTGGGTAAAACGCTAGTAACTCTTTTCTTTTTAATATTTAACTCTTTTAAAAAAATAATAATTTATGTATGTTGAATAAAGAAGAAAAAAGAATCACCTCTTCCAAAATTACCACTGCTTTTTCTTTCTTTCTTCTGTATATATGTGTATATATTATTGTAACTGTAAAAACCGAGGCCTTTTACATTGTTTTGATTCGGGCTTTATAGCCACTGTTTACAACATATTTACAGATTTCGATTTTTCTTCCTATATTTGTCTCGTTTCTGTTGTTTTTCTTTCTCTTTTTGCAGGTAATCAAGGAAAATCCAGCGATGATCGTGCTGGTGACGTAGATTGACCGGTGGCGTTGATCACGGCGTGACTTGGAGCCTGGAATCGTGGCATTGATGGTGGGCAGCTGGAACAACACGACTTGAAGCGTTGCGACGATTGGGTTGCTTGTGGCGCCTAGGGTTTCTGAAACCCTAGGCCTCTCCGTATTCGATTAAACATTTGGACCTCTTGAGCCCCGGGTGTAATGGGTCTGCTGGGTTTGGACTAAAGCCGGTTGTAGGACTTTTGGTAGTTGGGTCAAATGTAAACGGGTAATGGGCTATAAATAAATTTTGGGCTTTGTACATGGGCTGTTTAAATAAATAAACATTTATTTATTTATTTTAAGTTTTTGGTTTTAAAGCCCGGGCATAAATGGGTTATTACACACATAATGACCAATATTAGCATCTAAAAGAGCGACCTTTCGGTTTAGGTTTTTGCATAGATTGGGAGACATTATAGGCAGTCCACTTAGTTGATAGAGTGCGAGCACTAATTGATAGAGCTCCATGGTGACCAATTTTTCACCATCATCGAGCCTACTTATTCAAAACTCACATAGGAGTTCTACTCGACATTCTCTTTGCAACAAGTTATGTCGCAGTGGGATGAGCCGCACACTGTTTCCTTCAGACTCGATGGTACGAGGCTTTATTTGAGCATCTCGGGCTTCGAAGCTACCTTTGGACTCTATTTCGATTAGTTCATAAGTACAGAAGAGTTCCCCACATTATACCACCACATTCATCAATCACCGTCTCTCTATTGGACTGATATTGTTGTGACTGCAACACCATATATCTAGGGGCGAGCAAAATCTGATTCGATTCAAAAAACTCGATAAAAAATTCAAATTTTGAATTAAATAGTTTGAGTTATTTGAGTTAATCAAGTTATTCGGATCAACTTGAATAAAAAAGTAAGTTTTTCAGTTTAATTCGAATATGAATTACACAATTTGAGTTTTTCGAAAATCTGAATAATAAAAGATAAAACTATGTCATTTTGATAAATGTTTACTTTTTTAAAAGTTAAAATTCAAAATAATTAAGTTAAAAGGCAAAACTATGTTGTTTTGATAAATGTTTACCCATTAAGTTAAAAGACTAAATCATTATATTGTTCATGTAGTTAAATAATGTTTTACTTCGTCTACTAGTTAAATAATCAGTCCATCTAAACGCAACATTAAGTATAAATAATAGGAATCATTAACTGAACTCGATTTGACTCGAATTTTTTGACTCAATTTGATTCGATTCAGAAAAAAATCAAATTGAATTCGGTTGCTAAAATAGGATGTGTCAACTCGACTAACTCAAAATATTTTTACTCAATTCGACTTGACTCGATCGAATACTCACCCCTACATATAACCCAAGTCAGTCGAAGGCAACTTCTCTACCATCGACACTGCGCTACATCCATGCCATTTTAGCACACACATTAACTAGTGAGAGGGAGAGCGTCGGGGTTTTTGGTACATATGATGCTTATTTTGTTTGGAGCATGGTGATGCTACGCCCCTTCAATCTTGTATACTTCATTGCCCTATTTTTTCGCCACCAGTCTGATGATGGTAGGAAGGGTCATATCTGTTTGGGCCCTTATGTGACTTGCCTAGCAAGGTAATTTGGCCTCCTTGATACTCTGGAGTAGACATCCTCATTTACACTAGTTGGACAGATGATCCCGCAGGGGTTGTCTATTATGAGTCACATGAGGATGATTGAGCAACAACATGGAGTGAGTCCCTGTCGATATATATTGTCTCATTCCGATCCTCAAGATGAGCATGAAGAGTTTCTAGATGATGATCCTCCTCTCCAAGCGGACCCACCTTGTTCTCCTTTGTCGAGTCACCCTACCATTGCTTCCGCTATTACACTCGAGGAACTCTCTGAGCGGTTTGACCACTTTGAGCAACGCTGCTTTGAGCAGCTCGACAACATTGACGTAGTTTTGCATCAGATTCATTAGCACCTCCATATCTCTCATCCTACTCATACGCCTCTAGATCCCGATACTTCTCACGATGATAATTACTGATCTATTTTCATTTTATTTGTTTTATTTATTTTTATTTTCAGTTGTAATTTTATTTTTTTATTTTTATTTGCGAGACTTCTTTATTTTATTTTTATTTTGAACTATGCTGCTATTTTTATTATTTTTATGGTTATTTTTATTCGAGTTTGTAATCTCTTTATCTTCTTTTTTTTTATCTTCTCATTAGTTTGCTTGGAAATATGGACTTCATTTAGACTTGTCCACAATTCTGGTTTTCACTATTCTGGCAATTTCATCCAAATTTAGGGCAGTTTCAGTTCTTTCCCTCTCTTTTGATATTGTGCTTATTGTGATTATACTTGTTTATTCATTAAGGACAATGTACATCTTAAGTGTGTGGAGGTTGTTTATATACTTATGCAATAAAATCCTTGAATTATTTTTTGTGCTTAAGTAATTTTTTTTATACGCTCCATTAGAGTGAATTCTATTTATTTGGAATTTTTATTGATTTTTTTTGGATTAATTCGTGGATTTTTATGTATTGGTTGGTTTATATTTTAAGACACAAGAAAGTTAAGCATGATAAGTTGTTTCTCAAAAAGAAATATTTTAGGTTGTCTCCCTGAATTAAATTATTATTTTGAAATGTTGAAATTGCAAGTTTAACATCAAAACCACAATTTTTTGTGAGCTTTTGAGTATATAAAGCATATATTTTATTTCGTGCTCATTTTATTTTTGGTTGTGACTATGTCAATATGATTTATTATTCTAGAACTTGCTTCAATTATGCATGTTGAGACCATATTATTGATTTGATATACTGAGATGATAGAGACACTTAGGATTTAACCCCTAGTAAACCCCTTTGATCCTAACATATTTTTTTTCTAACTCGTCTTTATTAACTCATAACCCATATATATGTTGTATAATTATCCTTGTTATTAACTCTCTTTTTGTCGAGATTTGATTTGGTTAGTTTTCTAACCATGTTTTTGGAAACACAAAAATATATATACTTTTTTAGCACCTTTTCAGCTCTAATTCATGCAGTTTCATAGTATTTTTTGTCAAAATTCGTACTTTAATTAGAAAATAATTAATTTGCACTCAAATTATTAACATATTGAATTTTAATTTTTTTATAATAAATTTACAAAAATTTGGCTTATTTTTTACAGTTTTGCATAAAGGGTGAAAATCGACTTGGTAGTCACCTTAAGTGTTCGTAAAGGCCTCGGATCAACAGAACAAGTGGAGAAAGGAAAGGAGCACACTAGTGTGGCTTCAAATAAATACTGGATTTGCTTTCTAGTTCCTTTCTCTTTAATTTTCTTGTTCATGTTGTGATCATGAACATGTATATTTTTTGTGTTGTTATTTTTGATTTAGTTAAAATGACTTAAATTTAATTCGTGTTAGATTGATTGCAAACTATTTGTTTTAATTATTAAAATCATGTTATGTTGTTATTAGGCCTTACTAGATTGTCCAATTAAATAAAATCATACTTAGGTTATACTTGCATTACAATTGTAAGGTAACAAATGAATTAAATATTAATCATATTGAAATTGTAATTAATTGTCACAATATTTAATTGGTGTATGTTTAATCTTCTAAGGCAGATGAAGGTTAAATTAGCGACAATATTAAACGATACATTAGCCTTGCATAACTTGCAAGATTATTGTGATTAAATTATTTCAATGTAGAAATATATTGTTACTTCACTTAATCTTATACTTGCTTGTGAAAATTGACTAATTGTTTGAATTGACAAAGTAATATGTTCAAGAGATTAATTGGTTTAGTAAGTTTGTTTGTGAATTAGTTAGCAAAATACCAAGTTGCCGTGAAATTATTTGTAACAGCATGAACATGAGTTTGGTAATTTTAAGTTAAAGAATGTAATTGATCTAACACAATAATGTCATATTTATTAAAACCCATCTTTTAGAAATTGTGCATTGGATTATTTTACTTTTTTATTTACTTAGTTAAATTAGTTTTAGTTTTTAGATCACTTCTTCAAATCAACTATTTTTTTTCATCACCAACTTGTTTAATTTTACATTTCATTAATATTTTCTTTCACAGTCCCTATGGGTACGATAATTCGACATTTACTTGTTACTTTATTACTTGTTAACGATTGTGTACACTTGTACATTTCTGTCGTTTCAAGTTTTTGGCGCCATTGCCGGGGACTGTTTTAAAAGACATTATTTGTGAAATTGTTGATTTTTCATTTTGTTTTATTTTTTTCTGTTAAATTTTAATTCCTTTTTTTTTTTTTTGTGTTTGTTTCTGGTGTTTGTGAGTATTGATCAAATTATTGAGTTACTCCCCATAGACCTTGAAATTGAAAGGACTTTCAGACAAAGGAGAAGATAAACGAACCAAAGAAGGATCGAAGAGATGATTTCAAAAATCAAAACCAAAATCAAGGAGGAGCATTCGCTTATGATACTCACAATCCGATCATTGTTGTCGATGATAGAAACTGTTTCATTCGACAATATGTCAATCCTCTATTCAACAGGCTCAATCCGAGTATTGTGAGACTCGAAATTGAGGCACCACAATTCGAATTAAAGCCAGTCATGTTCCAAATGTTGCAAAATATAAGTCAATTTAGTGGAATGCTTACTAAAGATCCATATTTTCATATTCGACTATTCATAGAAGTGAGTGACTCATTCAAACTAGTCAGGGTGACCGAAGATGCCTTGAGACTGAGATTATTTCCATACTCCTTAAGAGATAAAGCACGAGCGTGGTTGAACTCCCTACCGTTCCGTTCCATAACTACATGGCAAGAGTTGGTTGAATGTTTCTTAATGTAATACTTTCCTCCATCTCTGACTGCCAAGATTCGAAATGAAATCACTTCATTTCAGCAACTTTACAGAAAATCTTTATATGAGGCATGAGAGCAGTTTAAGGAGTTATTACGAAAGTGCCCTCATCATGGCATTCTTGATTGCGTTCAATTGGAGACTTTCTATGTTGGTCTCAATATTCATACTAGAATGATGGTGGATGCTTTGGCAAGTGGAGCCCTTCTTTCTAAGTTGTACAACGATGCTTACAAGATTATTGAAAGAATTGCCAACAATAACTATCAATGGCCAACCAATCGAGCAGCCTCAGAAAGACGAGTAGCTGGAGTACATGAAATGAACACATTTGCTTCTTTGGTAGCCCAGGTATCCTCTATGTCTTCTATTCTTAAGAACATAATTGTTAATGATTTCAATGGTAATTTGACAAGTCAGTAGCTGAACTAGTTCTAGAATATTTCTTGTGAATACTGTAGAGATGGCCATTTCTTTGAAAATTGCCCATCGAATCAAGATTCAAAATATTACATGGGAAATCAAAATTGGAATGGTCCACAATCAAATTCTTACATCTCTTCATGGAAGAATCATCCAAGTTCTCCATGGAGTAATCAATAGGCGGACCATAGCGGCTTTTCTATGCCATATCGACCTAATTATCCACCAGAATATTTTCAACAAGTGGAACAACCCCCACCAACTGAATATTCAAGTAATCTTGAGAGTTTGCTGAAGGCGTACGTAGCAAAGAATTATGAACTAATCCAAAGCCAAGCATCAACATTGAAGAATTTAGGAAACCAAGTGGGACAGCTAGCCAATGAGCTTAGAAATAGATCCTAAGGAATTTGGCCGAGCGACACAGAAAATCTAAGAATTTCTGTAATAGCCCAAATTTTAGCGATGTCGAAAATTGTGGTTCGATACCACCAAATCCAAAAAATGAACTCGTAGATTATATTATTTAATATTTATGAGCCAAATGTAGCTTTTAAAAGATTTTTGAAATAGTAAATTGTGTTTTATAAAAATTTATTTGGTCAAGAAATTGAGAAAAAAAGTATTGAGATCTCAGTGTTAAAAATCGAGCCATAAATATTTTTATAAATATTTACGGAGTGTCAATAAGGTAGTATTAAAATTTCGCTAGGAAATTTTGACGTTTGGGTGATTAATTAAATAAAAAGGACTAAATTGAAAAAGGTGTAAAAGTTGCTAGAAGGATTAAATAGCTACATTGTAAAATAACGAAGGACCTAAAGTGCAAATAAACTCAAAGGAGATATTTTGGGCGGCAATAGCTGAGAAAAATCAGGAAATGGGTGAAATAAGGGCAAAATTAGAAAATTGCCAAAATGAGCTAAATAAAAATGGGACCAAATTGGAATATCTAGAATTCTCTTCATTTTCATCATCTGAAAAATAGCCATGGAAAAGGGTTCAAGCTGGTTTTCATACTCTAGCTTCATGTAAGTTTAATTCTTGCTTTCTCCTTAAAATTTCTAAGATTTTAGACTTTTACAATTGGGTCCAACTTACTATGTCATTAGTTTTTGATTCCATGGCTAATTTTTAAAGTTGATATGGATGGGTGCTGGAAGCATATGATGAATAAATATAGAATTAAAGATTTAATTTTGATATATGATGATTTTATCAAGTAAAATTGATGGAAATTGATTTTAGGATCTAATTATGAAAGAGTTTGGAATTAAGGTCTAATGCAAAAGTTCTGATTTTCAAGGGTTATGAAGTAGTTTAAAATGATAGACTAAAGTATTAATTTAGAAAAATTAGCTCAATTGAGGGGTTAATTGAGCAAGGACTGAATTGTATGAACTGTGATATTTGGGGTAAAATAGAAATCAACATTAAAACTGTTTTGGACAGCAGTAGTCTAACTTTAAAAAATCACCAAAAATTATAGAAATCGAATGAGAGGATGAATAAAATATAAAATTAATTCTTATTGAATCTAGTTTCTTATAGAAGAAACGATGTAAGCAATGGAATTGTAAATCATGAAATATAATAAATTTTGTTAGACAATGTCAGAATGATTTTGGGTTCCCCTGTTCTAAATTTGGAAAATTATAAAAAATTTAAAAAAATAAATAGGGGCTTAAATTTATATTTTTAGAATCTTAAATAAGTATATTTTCAAGAGAAACAAATGGGAACATTATTGGAATCCCGTATGAGGAGATAATTAATTTTTAGTGAAGAAGGGTCGGAACTGTCAGACAGCAGAACATGGGTAACTTTAAAGAATAAACTGTACTTATTGGCTAAACCAAAAGTTTTGAAAATTGCATGGTAAGAAGATATGTAAGTCTAGTTTTAGTAAAAATTAGCGGATGTTAATTTGGAGCTCCATAGCTCAAGTTAAAAATAATTTAGTGACTATGACACGGATGGATAGCTTTGGAATATAAATATAAGTAAATAGCGAAATTATAGATAATGTTACTTATAAGCGTGTTATCTACATTAAGGACGTGGAATGGAGAGGAGGAGGAGAAAAATATGTGAGTGGCTTATACATAAATTGATCACATGCTCGATTATATTTGGTAAATGTTAAACTTTGTTAAAATGAAAAATGTTATAAACTCATGTTTGAATTAAATGTTATATATGTTAAAGAATAATTTGAATATTTGATATTGCCTACTAAATGAATATCCGATATTGCTTAGTAAATGTCAAGCCAAATATAAAAAAAAAATATGTTATAAGTGGAACATGTGTGAAAGAATGTTGTAAGTATTTTCATGGTTATTATTGAGCTCATTCACATGAATCTATCATTTGAAATTGTGATACACAGGAAGAAATAGTGAATGGCATGCTTATGTATGGTTATATGTATTTATCTGAAACACAAGAAAATGATGGTTATATATTTGATATATGGAGACATGAGACTATGATATATGAACATGGAATATATTTTATAAATGTGTTCGTTCATAATTATAGAGTTGTACAACTCAAGTGTACTATTTGTATAAAGATAGTATTTCAAATGATTTGAAGAGTAAAGCTCCAATGTGAGATAGTCTGAAATCAAGACAACTTGTTATGAAAGCGTATTTAAAATACATAGATATGATTGTTATAAGTTATGTGAATAAATGATGTGTAAAAGTATATGTATATGAGAAATTTAATTAAAGTTGAGCCCATACATGTTTCTTGATATTTATATGAATTATATGACAAATAATGTGATAAGAATAGGTATTAGGGCTCATGATCAATTCGAATAATTATGCTTTACATAATTATGTTGAATATAGAGAAGCGGTAAGTTAATTACCATGTTATACGAATTTATTTAATATTACATGTTTACTTTGTTTTACTTTTCCCCCTAATTAATAATGATTCGATAAGCTCCGATAATGCCTCGTACCTTGTTCCGATGACGGATATGGGTAAGGGGTGTTACAATTTCGGGCAATAAACATTGGAAAGCTATCATTTTTCCAAGTGGAAAGACATTGGAGCCCAAGGTGGTTAAGGTTCAAGATGAACCTGCTGTAGCTTAAGACAAAGAGGAAGTTCAACTGAGTGTTGAAACTCCTATTTCACAGAAGTTAGACTTGGTGATCTTTGATGAGGTAAAATCTAAACTAGTCAGTTTTGGTTATCTAACACCCTTGCCAGCTATAGAAAAATTTACATAGAAAATTTGTCTGGTTAAAGCTAAGATTCCACCACTTCCTTATCTTCAACGATTCTAGAAGCAGCAAAAAGATACTCAATTGAAATAAATTTTTGATGACAAGGTGACTTTTAATGACTTTGACGTGTTAAATCCCCAAATGTAGTTGAAGACTGCTATGCTATTTTCAATATTGAATCGCTGGCTTCTACAAAATTGGAGCTCAATTCTCTAGATGATCTGTTAGAATGCATTCTGCTAGCAAATTCACCAAGTGATGATGAAGACGAGGAATATTTGGCTTTGTTAGAAGCAAAAATGAAGGGATTCACGCAGGAAGTTCCACTTGAATCATTAGAGTTATTATCTCCAGAGTACACACAACCAAAAGTGTTGATTGAAGAGCCAGTTGAATTGGAAATGAAAATTTTGCCTCCTCATTTGAAATATGATTATTTGGGTTTATCTCTGGCTTTATCTTTTATGATTTCAGTTGAGTTCACCAAGAATCAAGAAGAAGAATCACTTATTGTTTTGGAATAACATAAGAAGGGTCCTGAATGGATTATTGCAGATATTCGAGTCATAATTTAGAGGATTTGCGTGGATTAGTAGAAGTTAAACAAGGCCATCAGAAAAGATCATTTCCTGTTTTCTTTCCCAAATCAAATGTTGGACAAATTTGTTGGGCAAGAGTATGATTACTTCCTAAACGAGTATGGTTAGTATGATATATGGCCCTTTGACACAGTCTCGGTCAGTGACAATTTTGAATAAAATGGAAGGAGTTCTCTTTACTTTCTCTAGTCTTATTTTATATTTTATATTTTCAATTTTTCTCATTTATTTATTTATTTCATTAAATAAAGGGTCAACTTTTGACCCAATCACTAATTTCTTTGAGTTTTTTTAGTCTACTTTTATTACAGGAGCTTAAGATCTAAAATGGTGCTGCCATTGGGCTTAAGGCACTGCTAGGAAAAGAAATATTCGACCCTTTTCCGCACAAACCTACAACCCTTACCTTGCTCCACCACCACTCCCAAGTAGTCCTATAGTGCATCACCCTTAACCCCTTAATGTCGTAACCCTTAACTCCCTAAATCACCACTTCAAACACCTTCATTCGAAGCCACCAACCACTGCACCTAAACTATCCTTAAACTCGTCACCCCCTCTAACTCTAAACCTTACCATTGGCTACTCACCTACTTGTCCAAAACTGAAACCACCCTTAACATATTTTCTAATTCCAATGCCAAGAGTCCCTTTGTCGAGCACCATTCCACAAAGTGAACAGTTTGCTATAATGGATATGCTACAACATATGCATTAGTAGCAACATGCTTACTAGAGATACTAAAAAATATGGGACGACTCAATGAGAGACGCTTTCACGAAAATATTTAAGGACCCTTTTGTTTTTGTGCCTGAATTTTTAGACTTTATTTTTGAACTATGGACTCCAATGTCGAGAGGGAATGAGGCAATTCAAGCAAAAAACAAGGATGATGGAGCAAAAGATAGGTGGGATTCTGAGGGGTCTTCAAATAAATTAATGGGGGGATCTTGTCTCTACTTTATTTTATTTTATTTGTTAGGATATTTTAAGTTTTTTAGGCTTAGGTCTTTTAGGATTTTATTTCCCACATAATAAAATAAGAGGTGGAAATCATCAATAAAATGAAAAAATTTGCAAATAATAAGTGTGACAATAGATATGTACATGTCTAGGATTGAATCTACTTAGAATAAGTTTGGTATTTAAGCAGTCAAATTTGACTCACCTCCTTTTCTTATGGTCCTACCTGGTGTATAGTGTCTATTCACTTCTTTATTTTCATTCTCTCTATTGTTTTTAACAATGAGGACATTGTTCATCTTAAGTAGGGGGACCAAAATTGAAATTGTTTTATTTTTTTCAAAATACATTTTTCTCATAATTATGAGCAAGTTATATTTTGTTCAAAAATTTGAATTTTTGTTAATTATGCTAAACATTAGTATAAATAAAGTTCTATTATCTCAATAATTGCTATGTTAGCTGAATTATGACATAAATGTTAGTCTTAATAATGTATGTAAATTGTACCATAAAATTTTAATTCCTTAGGAGAGCTAAGCATGCATGAAAGTTTAAGTCTCTAGAATTGACTTAGTAATTTCTTGAGGCGAAATCCTAGGAAGCATGAATTTTGACAATGATTTAAGCAAGCTTTGTTTGGACCGTTTGAGCCTTTCAAGCCAAGCTCAAAGAATATTTATCCCTTGAAACCCAACTTTGAGACTATATGGCCTGATTTTATTTGAACTATTGGAATATTAAGCCATCACTTTTCTCATAATTATCTCTAAATTGTCCCGAACACCAGACTTAATCTATCTAGAATATTATCTGAAAATAAGTTTGGGGGAGTTGAAAAGAAGTATGATGCTCAAAATTGCATTATATACAATAATATGCTTAGAAGAAAAAAAAAAAAAAAAGAAAAAGAAAAGAGAAAGAGCATATGTACTCAAAAGAAATAGATGTAAAAAGAGCATGTGTACTCAAATGCAAAATGAGTTGGTGAAGTTGAAGGTATTTATTTCGAAGGTTCGATGCAAGCTGAGTCTAGGGTTTTTAGCTTAAAATTATCTATCTTTTAACTACCCCTAGCCTAGCCATGTTACAACCCATTTAAAAGACCTAATGATTTAGATTTCTATGCTGCCTACATGATAATACTCTAGAACGACATATTTTATGTGCTAATTGCATGTTTATTTTGAGTATGATCCTACTAATTTGGACTATTTTATGGTCTTTTATCTTTTAAGGACTAGATTGACGGAAAAAGGAAATTTGAGGGTAAAAAGTGTAAATTTGAAGATACAATGGGCCAACATGTGACATAGGGAAAAAGGTGGTGCCAAAAATGTAAGTATGGAAGACATAAGGGCAAAAGTGCAAAAGAAGAGTTTTTATAGCACAAGACTTTATTTAATGTTTAATTATATTATGATAATTATTAAGGATAATTATTTAGATTTAATTTTAGGATTTATTTTTATTTATCTTTAATTATTTTTATTTATTTGTATTTATCTTTTAGAATTTAATTAGGAATATGATAGGTTTCTTAGTACTATAAATAGGGGATGAAGTGACACAAATTTGATCCATCTTTTGCTGTAACACTCTCTCCCCCATCAATTTAGTTCCCATCAATTTAGTTCCCATCAATTTAGTTCTTCTTTTCATACTTCAATAAAAAATTCCCTTTCCATTATTTTTATTTGTTTTTCCCCACAAATATGAGCCACTAAATCTAATCTAGCCGAAGGTTGTCGAAATTCCCCAAAAAAGGTTCATGAGGCTTAAAATCCACGCTTAGCCTTCTCAACGAGTATTCATCGCTTCTCCGTATTACGGGGTTAACGCTTCCATCCATGTCCCTTAATAATTGATCTTTTCAACTTGTGCATGGAACGACCGCTTTGTACGTTTTGGGAAGGTTGCACAGTCAGTTCGTTGGCTTTCTGTGCCAGAGGTTGGCGAGTCCAAGAGACAAGATGGCGTGGTATTCACCGTTAGGAAGTTATGGTCTAGCAGAAGATAGTCCCACAAAAGTGATTATTGGCTAGAGTTAGGTTTCGCCAAATCTTAATCTAAATTCTTGGAGCTGGCGGTCGTAGGCATCTTCTTCCACTATGGCCGGCTTATTCTGCTTGAAAAGGATCACTTAAAAGCCAAGGATTGGACCCAAGGTGAATCGAGACAACTAGATGCTGGAATCTCACCACATAAGAAACTCTCTCTTTTCTCAAACTCTATTTATTTTTATATTCTCCATTTTAATTTTTGAAATTTATTTTCAAAATTTCAATTCAACTTCCAATTCTGTTTTTATTTTATTTTCCTAGAACAAAACTTTTAATTCTTTTTTTTTTAGGAACGCAGGTTTTCTTGGGCAAGATTCTGCCTAGGATTTCGAGAAATAAGCATTCGTGCAATCCAGTCCATGAGGATTCGACCCTACTTCCCCTTTACTGTTCTTTTTCATTATTTTGTAGGAAATATGATATATTTGGTGCTCTCAACGATCGCATCAAATTTTGGCGCCGTTGCCGGGGATCAGTAACGTACTAATCTTGTTTTTTGTTTCTTATGACCAGATCTACTCTAGGTACTCTTGCGTTTGATTCAGAGATTGAAAAGACTGCGAGAGCTAATCGCAAGGAAACAAAGCTAAAGAAAAAGCAGTCAGCAGTGGTTGGGACTCAAAGTAATCCACCGCCAGAATCGAAATCGACGACGAAGTAGAGTCTAGGGTTAATGAAAACCCTACTCAAATGTTCGAAGGCGAAAAAGTAGAAGTCTATTCCCCAAAAGAAGTGCTTAACACTAGGGTTAACGAAAACCCTAATCTAGCTCCACAACCTATGGCTCATACAATTCGACAACTGGCCGAAGCTCCGGCAGAACAAACTCTACTATGCATCACGTATCCTACTATGGATACTGATTTTGAATTAAAGTCAGGCTTAGTCCAGCTACTACCAACTTTTCGTGCGTTGCAGAACAAAAACCCCCACAAGCATTTGAAAGAGTTCCATATGGTTTGCCTTAGTATGAAACCTCAGGGGGTAATTGAGGATCAAATTAAATTGTGTGGTTTCCCATTTTCCCTAGCTGATTCAGCTAGGGAATGGCTATTTTATTTACCTCCTGGATCCATTACAACTTGGGCTGATCTATCTCGCTTATTTCTCAACAGGTTTTTCCCAGCATCACGAGCGGCTGAGTTAAGAAGGGAGATTGTGGGAATAAGGCAAAAAGAAACAGAGTTTTTTTACGATTATTGGGAGAGATTTAAGAAGTTGTGTGCGAGCTACCCACAACATAGTATAACGGAGCAATCTCTCCTCCAATACTTTTACGAAGGCCTAAAACCCATGGAGATGAATACGGTAGATGCCGCTAGTGGAGGAGCGTTGGTCAACATGACTCCTCAATAAGCAAGAGACTTGATCTCCACGATGGCTGCAAATTCTCGACAATTTCGAGCCAATCCTGAACCCCCTAGAAGAATTCACCAGCTAAGTAATTCTACCGTTGAGTATAGACTTGATAGACTTACTAATATTGTGAATTCTCTTGTTGTAGAAAAAGAAAAACCAGCTCGAGTATGCGGAATATGTGCTACACCTGAACATACAACTGATGCATGTCCCAGTTTGTATGATGATATTATGGCTTATTTAGATGCTGTGGGAAATTTCCCTGGGCCAGCACAAAGGCGATACGACCCTTACGTTAATACCTACAACCCAGGATAGAGGGACCACCCTAACTTGAGTTATGGGGCCAATCCATGATATAACCAGCCATACCAAAATTGGGTTCCACAACAGCCACAAGATTCAGGTAATTCTCTAGAAACTTTGGTCAATAAATTAGCAGCTAATGTCCTTGATTTCCAACAGCAAACACTTAATTTCCAAAAAGAAACGAAGGCATCTATAAGAGAATTGGCCACATCAATTGAAAAAATAAGTTCTCAAGGGAAACTGCTGTCACAAACAAAACCGAACCTGAGACAAAACGCGAATGCAGTGACGCTGCGAAGTGGAAAGGTACTGGAACCAATTCCTGAAAAAAATCTTGGGCAAGAAATCGCCCAGGAAAATCCCAAAAACTACGAACAGGTCCGAGCAAAACCTCTATTGCCAAAAATACAACCTCCATTCCCAGGACAATTAAATCAGTGTTGAAAGGGCAAAGAAGAAAAGGAGATCCTTAAAACATTCAGAAATGTCGAGATCAATTTACCACTATTGAATGCCATCAGACAAATTCTACGATATGCCAAGTTCCTTAAAGAACTCTGCACCAACAAATGAAAATTAACAGGTAATGAAAAGGTAAGTGTTGGTGAGAATGTATCTACAGTGTTACAACGGAAAATGCCAGCAAAATGTAAAGATAGGGGCATGTTTGCAATACTCTGTAAGATAGGCCACTTGGGAATTAA
This sequence comes from Gossypium anomalum, assembly GCA_025698475.1. NCBI lineage: Eukaryota > Viridiplantae > Streptophyta > Magnoliopsida > Malvales > Malvaceae > Gossypium > Gossypium anomalum. The sequence goes on along the minus strand of CM046957.1, from coordinate 5,371,183 downwards.
GAAGGCTATGTGTGATTTAGGGGCCTCAATAAATTTCATGCCTTATTCTATATATGAATCATTTAAAGTAGGTTTCTTGACGAAAACATGTGTTATCATTCAGTTGGCAGACAGGTCTATTGTGCATCCTGAAGGAGTCCTCAAGGACGTACTGGTAAAAGTTAACGAACTTATTTTCTCTGCAGATTTTTACGTGATAAAAATGGAGGAGGATAGCGCTCCTGGATCTTCGGACCTCTTGTTGGGCCGAACTTTCCTTAGTACCGCTAGCACCAAAATCGACGTTCGAAGCGAAACTCTTACAATAGAATTTGATGGGGAGATCATGAAGTTCAATGTTTACGATGCTATTTGTCATCCAAGCAAAATATTGAGCGTAAACCGTATCGACATAATTGACTCTTTAGTAGAAGAGACTTTTGAGTTTATTTATGAAGATAAATCTGAATTTATGGTTGATGATTATGAATCTTTTAATGAGTTATTGTCTCTATCAAATACTAAACTTTTACCTTTTGTTGTGCAAGCTCCAGATTTGGAATTAAAGCCACTTCCCGAACATTTTAAGTATGCGTTTTTGGGGAAAGGTAATACCTTACCGATTATAGTTTTCAATAAACTCTCTAAGCTCGAAGAAGAAAGTTTGATCCAGGTACTACAAAATCATAAAGAGGCGATTGGCTGGACCATTACCGATTTAAAAGGGATAAGCCCTTTGACATGCACACATAAAATCTACTTAGAGGAAAACACTAAACCAAGATGAGAGGCGCAAAGACGGTTAAATTCGAATATGATGGGGTGGTAAAAAAGAAGATAATCAAGCTGTTGGATGCTGACATAATCTACCCCATTTCTGACAGTAGATGGGTAAGTCTGGTACAAGTCGTGCCCAAGAAAATGGACGTGACAGTAAAGAAAAATGATGAAGGAGACTTGGTACCAACTCGAGTGCAAAATGGGTGGCGTGTCTACACTGATTACAGGAAGTTGAATTCTTACACTAGAAAAGATCATTTCCCTCTTCCTTTTATAGATCAAATGCTTGAGCGATTAGCTAGTAAAACTTACTTTTGTTGTCTTGATGGATACTCAGGTTTCTTCTAAATCCCAGTTGCACCAGAAGACCAAGAAAAGACCACTTTTACATGCCAGCACATTTGCATACAGAAGGATGCCATTTGGACTTTGCAACACACCGGCCACTTTCCAAAGATGCATGATGAGTATATTTTCTGAATATGTGGAAAAAATTATCGAAGTTTTTATAGATGATTTTACTGTGCATGGGAATTGTTTTGATGAATGCCTTAAAAATCTCACAATAATTTTAAATAGGTGTATAAAATTTAATCTTGTCTTGAATTATGAAAAGTGTCACTTTATGGTAGACAAAGGTTTGATTCTAGGTCATATAGTTTCTGTCAAGGGAATTGAGGTCGATAAGGCCAAAACTGACATTATTAATTTTTTTCCATATCCCTCTACTGTAAGGGAAATTCGTTCTTCCCTTGGCCATACAGGGTTCTACAGGCGTTTTGTAAAAAACTTTTCGAAAGTAGCTGAGCCACTGTGCGAATTATTGTAGAAGGATAAGAAATTTGAGTTTCGCCCAAAATTTAAGGAGGCTTTTGATACACTCAAGCAAAAGTTGGTGTCCGCTCCTATAGTACAAGCACCAGATTGGAACTGCCCCTTTGAAATTATGTGCGATGCAAGCAAACGGAGTGTGGGAGCTGTGTTAGGGCAAAAGATAGACAAAGAACCTCATGTCATTTTCTACGCCTCGAAAACCCTAGATGCTGCATAAAACAAATACACCACCACAGAAAAAGAATCTTAACTGTTGTATTTGCGTTGGATAAATTTCGGTCATATTTATTGGGATCTAAGGTGATTATTTTTTCTGATCATGTAGCTCTCAGGTACTTGATCGCGAAGAAAGAAGCAAAACCAAGGCTCATTAGATGGATCTTGCTGCTCCAAGAATTTGACATAGAGATTCGTGACAAAAGGGGATGTGAAAACTTGGTAGCTGACCACCTGAGTAGGTTAAAAGTACCTGATGATGAAACCCCTATGAAGGATGAGTTCCCTGATGAGAGCTTATTTTCAACTGAGGCTCATTATCTATGGTATATGGATATAGTAAATCTCTTAACCACAGGTTCGCTGCCCACCAAGTTAGCACATTCCGTGAAGGACAAACTTAGAAGGGAAGCCCGATACTACATTTGGGACGACCCATACTTGTGGAAACACTGTTCAGATCAAATAATAAGACGATGTGTTCCAAAAATTGAGATAACCTCTATCCTTACTTTTTGTCATACAGAAGCTTGCAGAGGTCACTTTAGCCTTAAACGAACTACTCAAAAGGTATTAGAGTTTGGGCTATATTGGCCCACAATTTTTCAGGACGCATGTAATTTCTGTAAGTCTTGCGATAAATGCCAGCACACAGGTAACATCACTAAACGAAATCAAATGCCCCTGTCCCTAATTCATGTATGTGAGATTTTTGATGTATGGGGCATTGATTTTATGGGCCCATTTTTTTCCTCATTTAGAAACATTTATATAATCCTTGCAGTAAACTATGTTTGTAAGTGGATAGATTCGAAGCCTACTTGCAATGATAATGCTAAAACTATTATGGAGTTTCTAAAGCGAACTATTTTTTCTAGGTTCGACACACCTCGAGCTCTGATCAGTGATCATGGCACCCATTTCTGCAACAAAGTCATGGAGGCACTATTGTCAAAATACGGAGTTCATCATCGTATAGCGACGGTCTACCATCCCCAAACGAATGGCCTAGCAGAGGTTTCGAACAAGGAGATCAAGTCTATTTTGGAGAAAACAGTTCGGCCCAACCGAAAGGATTGGAATCTCCGGCTTAATGACGCACTTTGGGCCTATTGGACGGCGTATAAAGGACCAATTGGCATGACCCCATATCGGCTTGTTTTTGGCAAAGCTTGCCATCTTCTAATAGAATTGGAACATAAAGCTTATTGGGCTATTTGACAATGTAACATAGAGTTAGAACCCGCAGGGAAGGCAAGGAAATTGGAAATTCAAGAATTGGAGGAAATTCGTAATGAAGCTTACGAGAATGCTCGCATTTATAAAGACAAGACAAAGTTCTTTCATGTTAAGAGAATAGCTACGAAGCATTTTTTGGTAGGACAAAAAGTTTTTCTTTATAACTCTGTATTAAAGCTATTCCCAGGGAAGCTTTAATCTCGATGGCAAGGACTTTTTATTGTGACCCAAGTATTTACACATGGTGCGGTTGAGATAGAAAGTGAAGAATCAGAGAAGTGGTTCATAGTTAATGGCTAACAGTTGAAGCCGTTTTACGAGAATTTTCAAGCTCACATGATTGAAAAGATTCATCTAGAGCCACCATAGAACCATTCACGGCATCGAGCTAACGACGTTAAACAGGCGCTTATTGAGAGGCAACCTAATTTTTTTATTTCTTTATTTTATTATTATTTTATTTTATTTTAATCATTTATTGCTTAATTATTTATTTTATTTTGGATATTAATAAAAATTCTCTTCTCTATCTAGGGAACCAAAGATAGGGGGCAAAAGGAGAAAAGACAAAACCTCCAGCCAAATAACTCTTGTTCATCCCTATTCCAGCCTGAAATAATGCCTTCCTGCCTAGATTCCACAAAACTTGCAGCCAAACAGCCCATAACCCTGTAGCCAAATGCCATATTTCAGCCTAATACACCCCAAACCTTAAACAAATTTTTACCCATTTTTTCCTCAAAATTTTCCTAGCTGTCGAAACTTTCCCCCACCCCCTCCACTGCCGATTTTCAACCACCATAGTACGAACTCGTAGCCGTCGATCTCACCGCTCCCCAAGCCGTCGATCTCTTCGATGGGGCGTCTTATTCTTCTTATTTTTTGTCGCACGTCTCTTCTCCATCGCCGCCACACGATTCGCGCTCCACGACGCCATCCTCTCCACCCCCAATGCTGACCGCACCATCCCCTCCTTCTTTTTCGCTTCGCGCGATGCTGCTGCCATCTTCTTCTTCTTCCTCTTCACGTGCCGCTACTTTTTTCTCACCTCTACAAGCCATACCCTTCCCGTCGCCATCTCCTCTACATGCCGCATCACCCATACTTTGTCTTCCACCACCGACGCAAGTAAGGGGTTCAGCACCCGAACCATTGCAACACCGGTGCCGTCGAAGAACCACGTGGCCCTTGACCCTACCAACGGCATCAAACACCGATTCTTCCTCTAACACCAATGACGACACTCCTCTACGGCCCAAGCATCCCGATCCCCCACGACGTCGGCCCCGTCGTCAACCACCATACCAATTGGTCCAACTGATAGCGGCTCTCACGAGTTCTTCACACGGCTCAGACGCCGGCCCTAAACAACCCACTCGCTCTGGTTTCTCCGATATTTGTGACGACCAGCAACAGTTACCCACTTGTGGACGCACCTACCGATCTCGTGCAACTGTTTTACCACCCGAATGCCATTTACACTGTAACTTAGTCTTTGATACTCCTACTAGACGAAACAAGTATGATCATTTACGCCATAAACAACTCGTGCCTTGCAAATGTTTGTCATTACCTGTTTTGGATGCTTTACATCTTGCGATTGATGTTACTATTTATTTTCGCAATATTGGTTGGGTTGGAAATTTTGATATTGCTCACTGTGCCTATTATGAGTTAGTTTTGGAATTCTATTCCACATTGCATTTTCAGCGACACAGTCAAATCTCATTGGATACACCTGGTGTTGTCAGATTTCGGTTACTTGGTACCATGCATAATTTGTCCCTCACTGATTTTAATATTGCATTATCTTTTGTGACTGAGGAATATACCATGTCTACTGATTATAAAAATAGCCTATGTACTTTTCCTGTAGATTTTAAAGCTATTGAGTTCTTTGCTTTGTTAACTGATAATGTCGAATCCATGTATAGCCCAAAAACTTCAAAGGATTTATGGTTTCGTAACCCCGCCTTATGTTACATACACCGTTATTTGGCGTACAATTTTTCAGGCCATCGAGATGCTCCGGCTACGGTCTCGAAGACGAAATTATTCTTATTATGGTGTATGTATACCGGTCATCCTGTAAATTTGGGCTATTGGTATGCACTTCAATTCGAGCATGTTATCAATGCAAAGCGCTCTTTAATTTTAGGCTCATTTATTACACAAATGTTATTTTCTCTGCATGGTTCTAATGCTCCTATTTCAGATTTACATGTTGCTTGTCAGGCCGATCCTTTGGATGCTCGATGCCTCGACTCGATGGGACTGCTTCTTGGCACTCCATGTAATATCCCGAATAAGGGCCTAATCAGAATAGTGGTTTCGTGACCACAAATATAAGATAGAAATAATTATTTTATGATTATTTTGAGGACTATGACATGATTTCATGATTGTGTGAAAATTTTGTGAAGAAATTTTATGTATAAAGTGCTTAAATTGAAATTAGGGACTAAATCGAATAATTTGCAAAACTTGCATTCTAGAAATTTTTAGTATGAAATTGCTTTGGAATATTAATGAGGAGGTCTTAAATAGCAATTTGACCAATTTCTAAGTCTATGGACAAAAATTGGACATGGATGGAATTCTTGGAAAGTTTAGTAGTAAGGGCATTTTAGTCATTTGGTAATTAAAAGAAATAAAAAGGGAAAATAAAGCCAAAATTGACTCATCTTTTTCATGGAGGCCAAAATTAGCATGGGGGAAGCCATGGCTACGGTTTTCAAGCTTTCCAAGCTCAATAGTAAGTCCGTTCTAACCCCGTTTTTCAAGTTCTTTACGTTTTTAGAATCCCGGTAACTTGATTAAGCTTATGCTAGCAATAATTCAACCTAGGGTTCGTATTTGGAAAAATAAACATAGGTGAAATTTGTGTATTTTGGTGTTTTATGATAGAATATGAGGTTTTAAATTATGTTAAATAACTTGTGCTACTCGGTTTTAAGTGAAAACGAGTAAAAGGGCTTAATCGGTAAAAATACCTAATAGTCATAAGTACATGTTAGAGTGAGAATTTGATGTTTCCATAGAAGGGAAAAATGATCAGCATGTCATAAAACATAAGAAAATAGGATGAAGTTTAATTTCTGAACCTTGGGGCAAAAGTGCAAATATTCAAAAGTTTAGGGGTTAAAATGAAAATTTGTAAAAATATGATTTTTGGAGCCGTATGAATAATGTGACTAATTATTAGGCTAAATGTGATATTATAGATGAAGGAAATCGAGATTTGGGCTTAAATCGGGAAAATACAAGGTTATGGACTAAAATAGTAATTCTTTGTTTTTCGGATCGAGGTAAGTTGGTATGATAATAATACTGCAATAATGTTGTAATTTATATTTGAAAGTTAAATTTAGTGAATTAATTGAATTATGTTAAATTAAATGTTATGGTGCTAAGTTTATGAATTGATTTAAAAATATGTCTATGGTACATGAAGTGCATTGAATTATCATACATAAATGTGATTTCTATGATTATGGATATTATTATGAACAATTGCAAGTTCATATGATTTTTAATAATGCAATGTGTAATTTAATGTTATTGCCTTGATATTAAATGAGATGTAAGTAATATATCAATTTTACTTGTATTATGATATTTTATAATAATATTGGAAATATGTTTGTTGATAATTACTTGATTGGTGAAATTGTTGGAAAAGAGAGAAATACCGGTTGAACCTTCGAAAAGATTGGATGATGCAGATGGTATGTAGCTAGGTCACATGTATGGTGCTGAGTGCACATCATGTGTACAAGAGAGCTACAAGACGTTATGATGTAGCTAGGTTGCATGGGTGATACTATGTGTACACCATGTAGACAAGAGAGCTACGGGATATATGTAGCTACGTCGCATGCGTGGTTCTAGGTGAAGGACACCATGTAGACAAGAGAGCTATGAGATAAACTGGCTAGGTCACATGGGTGATACTAAGTGTTCACCATGTGTACAAGAAAGCCGAACTTTATGATGGGTGGAGCTATGTTCTGAAACCACCAAGTATCGAGGATTGATCTGAAGTGTTCAACGGGAGACTTACTATGTACTGCTTTGTGAGTTTTGTGATGAATAAGTGCAGGAATTTGCTTATGTGAATGATGTGTTCATTAAATGACCGAGATGTGGTAAGGTTATAAACAAGTAAGTTATACATGAGGATGATTTTATGGTGACCTTGTAATCATTGGCCTATACTTGTGATGTATGAAATGTGGTGAAAATGATTTGTGATATGTATGTTAAAATGAGGTTAATACAAAAAAAGTGTGAAAGAGTGAATTAGCAATAAAATTATTTTGGACAGCAGCAGTGATGTAACTTTGAAAATTCACTAAAAATTGTGGAAGTTGAATAAAAATGCAAATGATATATGAAAATAAATCTTAATGCGTCTATTTTCACATGAAAGAAACAAGGGAAGCAAAAGAGTTCTATATTGTGTGATATTTGAATTCTTGTGAAACAGAGTCTGAATGAATTCGAGGTCCCCTGTTCTGACTTTAGAAATTCACCATAAATTGTACAAAAATTATTAAGAGTAATATTTTTAATGAATGGATTCCTTATTGAGTCTATATTTAAGGGAAACAAACAGAATGGTCGTTGGAATTCTGTACAGGGAGAAATTTAGTTCATAGTGCACAGAGGTCAGAGTAGTCGTACTCTGAAATAGGGGAGAATTTAACTAATAAACTGTACTAATTGGCTAAACCAAAAATTCTGTAAATTTTATGGAAGAAAGATATATGAATCTAGTTTCAAGGAAATTAACGAAACTAAATTTGGAGTTTTGTAGCTTCAGATATGAATGATTGAGTAACTGTAACTCGATAACACAGCTTAACCTAAATATGTGTAATTGTACAATTAAAGTGTTTTATCTTGAAAAGTATGGTAGTAATTGCTTATTATTTTCATATGAACTTACTAAGCGTAAAGCTTACCCATCCTCTCCATTTCTTTAGTATTGGCAGGTCGGCTCGGGGTTAGAGATCGTCGGAGGCAAAATCACACAATCAAACTATCATTTTTGGGAGAATTAATTCAAATATTAGAAATATCAAGTGAGTGGCATGTATAGGAAGTTGGTTTGTGATATGTATTTTTATTATGATTTTGACCATACGTATCAGTCTGCATTGGGTTATCGTATATGATTATGAGATGTGGTCCTTATCCATTATGGTTTATAAGTTTAATTAATCGTGCTATGTCCTATGATTTGATGTAATGATATAGTTAATTTTGTTTGTTATGCATATGTTCGAAAAGTTTTGAATTAAATGAAATTTTATGGCCCGGTTTTCGTCTATGTGTATTGCTAAGTCTGGTAATGCCTCGTACTATGTTCCGGCCTTAGATACGGGTAATGGGTGTTACACTCCATCTTCCTTCCATTTTGTCCCTCCAGGCGTTCGCTCCGCACCAGCTGAATGAGTCTTTCGAAAAAATGAGAACGAAGTACCTACTCGCGCCCAACCTTCGATGACTGTTGAGCAACGCTTAGAGTGTATCGAGGCTCGACTCAACACTTTTGGCCAACAACTAGCCGAACACATTGCCATTATGCGCGAGTGACAGTAATTACACGGGGAGTTCTTCTAAACTTTTCTTCCGCCTATTTATTAATTTATTCCACATCGAGGACTATGTGTTTTAAGTAGGGGGAGCCATTCCTCATTATTTCTGTCGTTTTAGATGTTGTTTTTGTTGCTGTGCTGCTTTGGTTGTTACTACCCATATAATTTTTTTTAAGAATATTTTGCCTCTTTTCATGCCCAAGAATTTGACCACGACTTGCCCACTGTTTGACCCAAATGCATGCTTCTTGTTTACTGAGTTAGTTATGATTTTGCCTGTTTGATTTCATCTCCATTGTTTTATTTCTTTTAGGATGAATAATTATGATCGATAAGTCAACCCTATCTTGTTTATAGTATAATTGATTAAGTTTAAATGAAAAGAGGACACTCAATTGCATGCTTAAAATATGTTCATGACTATTAAAGTGGATGCTGAAACTTATTTTTGACACTTGATTGTTGCTCCTAGGTCCTCCAAAATTAAAATTTCGTTTAATAATAATAATGTTTCCGTGGTTATGAATGCAGCTTAAGACGTGACTAGCTAAGTAACTGGGGTAGGGTGCTTGGGTTGTCATCCTATTTCACGTCAAAATGTTGTGTGACGTGTTAGGTAAAACTCCGCTAATCGGAATTGATTTCTAAGAATGTGTTGGGCTGAGTAACCGGGGTGAGGTGCTTGGCTATCATCTCTCTTCGCGTCAAAAGGTTCGATATGCTCTTAAGAAAAAATAAAAATTAGGAGTATGTTGGGCTAAGTAACCAAGGTGGGGTGCTTGGCTGTCATCTCTCTTTGCGTCAAAAGGTTCAATATATTCTTAAGTAAAAATAAATAAATAAAGTTAAATTTAAAAAAAATAAAAAAATAAAAAAAAGAGACATATTAATAAAGTGTGGGGACTAAAGGTAGAAAAGAATAGGGTGTCTTGATAGGTTTGGTAAATTACCTAATTTTCATAAAATAATCCAAGTCGATCTTAATTTTTGTATGTGTTAATTGGAATACTTTTTCAATTTTACTTAAAGCAAGCTAAGGGTTCCCTTTATTTTTCATATGCATTTTGACCAATTTTTATAAAAATTTGGAGTAGTATTTCTTTCATGGCAGGATTTAATTTTCACAGAGAACAGGAACCATACTTGAGGGCAAGCATGGGCTAAGTAAAGAGAATTTGATAATACTCTAGAACGACATATTTTATGTGTTAATTGCATGTTTATTTTGAGTATGATCCTACTAATTTGGGCTATTTTATGGTCTTTTATCTTTTAGGGATTAGATTGAAGGCAAAAAGAAATTTAAGGGCAAAAAGCTCGAATTTGAAGATACAATGGGCCAACATGCGACATAGGGAAAAAGGTGGTGCCAAAAATGCAAGTATGGAAGACATAAGGGCAAAAAGTGCAAAAGAAGAGTTTTTATAGCACAATACTCTATTTAATGTTTAATTATATTAGGATAATTATTAAGGATAATTATTTAGATTTAATTTTAGGATTTATTTTTATTTATCTTTAATTATCTTTAATTATTTATATTTATCTTTTAGAATTTAATTAGGAATAGACTAGGTTTCTTAGTACTATAAATAGGAGATGAAATAACACAAATTTGATCCATCTTTTGTTGTAACACACTCTCCCCCATCAATTTAGTTCTTCTTTTCATATTTCAATAAAAAATTCCCTTTCCATTATTTTTATTTGTTTTTCCCCAAAAATTATGAGCCACTAAATCTAATCTAGCCAAAGGTTGTCGAAATTCCCCCAAAAATGTTCATGAGGCTTAGAATCCGCGCTTAGCCTTCTCAACGAGTATTCATCGCTTCTCCGCATTATGGGGCTAACAATTCCGTCCATGTCCCTTAATAAGCGATCTTTTCAACTTGTGCAAGGAACGGCCGCTTTGTACGTTTTGGGAAAGTTGCACAGTCGGTTCATTGGCTTTTTGCGTCAGAGGTTGGTGAGCCCAAGAGACAAGATGGCGTGGTATTCGCCATTTGGAAGTGATGATCTAGCAGAAGATAGTTCCACAAAAGCGATTATTGGCTAGAGTCAGGTTCCGCCAAATCTTAAGTTTAAATTCTTAGAGCTGGTGATCGTAAGCGTCATCTTCCACTATAACTGGCTTATTCTGCTTGAGAAGGATCACTTAAAAGCCAATGATTGGACCCAAGGCGAATCAAGACAACCGGAGGCTGGAATCTTACCATTTAAGAAACTCTCTATTTTCCCAAACTCTATTTATTTTTATATTCTCCATTTTAATTTTCGTAATTTATTTTTCCAATTTCAATTCAACTTCCAATTCTGTTTTTATTTTATTTTTCCAGATCAAAACTTTTAATTCTGTTTTTTTATTATTTTAGGAACATAGGTTTTCTTGGGCAAGATTCTGCCTAGGATTTCGAGAAACAAGCATTCGTGCAATCCGGTCCCTGAGGATTCGACCCTACTTCCCATTTACTGTACTTTTTCATTATTTTGTAGGAAATAGGATATATTTGGTGCTCTCAATGACCGCATCACTACATTAGTGAAGAGAAATTGCTAAGTTTAACATATGAAGACATAAGTTAAACTTAGTGATTTTAGTCTAGTCTTAAATGAGGGAATAAAAATTAATTGGTAAGAATTTAGCATATATTTATTGAGACATATCTTCATTGAGAAAACATTTAGTCTATTCTTGCTATCATGATAATGAGTGAGAATAAATCAAGCAATATGTATACTTGAGTTGCATAATTTCAAAATTCTTGTTCTTGAGCACAATTACACTAAACTCATAATTGTGGGAGAAATGTGTTCTAAAGATATTTTACAAAGGTGATTTCAAGCAACTTCTTTTTCAATTTGTGCATTACTCGGGACAAGCAATGAATTAAGTTTGGGGGTGGGGAAACACAAAAATATATAGACTTTTCCAGCACCTTATGAGCTCTAATTCATGCAGTTTCATAGTATTTTTTGTCGAAATTTGTACTTTAATTATAAAATAATTAATTTGCACTCAAATTATTAACATATTGAATTTTAATTATTTTTATAATGAATTTACACAAATTTGATTTATTTTCGACAGTTTTGCACAAAGGGTGAAAATCGGTTCGGCAATAACTTCGAGAGGCTTGAATCGTTGAGGAAATTTTTGCATCAAGTGAATCAAGATTATAGTTAATTAATTCTCCAGCCATGGACAATCTGATATTATGTCTTAATATTATGTCTTAAACATACTTTATATTTAATTTTGATCCAACATTAATTGGGTTAAAAATTAATATAAAGTTTGAAGAAGAACATGGGCCCAAATTATGTTAAGAAGAGGATTGGTCCACCAAGGGATTTGGAGGCCCAAATCGTCGATATAAGCTGACCCAATCAGCTTATTTAGTTGATTTTATTAATTGAAAAATAGATCTTGAAGTTCCCCTTAATTCCGTTCAAACCCCTCCTCTTTTCGTGCCTTCTATTTTTAGCCCCAAGCTAAAAATAGTAAGTTTGAATCACTCGAACTTGCACCAAGCATGGCCGGCCAAGGGAGATGGAGTGACTAATTCTTTTTTTCTATTTTTAGCAGACATTCCCGCACATCTCTCTTCCGTTCCCTTCTTTGTTTTCCCATTTTACTTGTTTCATTCCCTTGCCTATTTCCCTCTTGAAAAAGAGCTTTCATCCTCCTTGGAGTAGCGCATTCAAGTGTTCGTGAAGGCCTCAGATCAACAGAACAAGCAGAGAAAGAAGAGGAGTGCACTAGTCTGGCTTCAAAGAAATACTGAATTTGTTTTCTAGTTCCCTTCTTTTTAATTTTCCTTTTTATGTTGTGATCATGAACATGAATATTTGTTGCGTTGTTGTTCTTGATTTAATTAAAATGAATTAAATTTAATTCATGTTAGATTGATTGCATTCTGTTCGATTTAATTATTAAAATCATGTTTATGTTGTTATTAGGCCTTGCTAGATTGTTCAATTAAATAAAACCATGCTTAGGTTATACTTGCATTACAATTGTAAGATAACAAATGAATTAAGTATTAATCGTATTGAAATTGTAATTAATTGACACAATATTTAATTGGTGTATGTTTAATCTTCTAAGGTAGCTAAAGGTTAAATTAGCAATAGTATTAAACGATACATTAGCCTTGCATAACTTGCAAGATTATTGTGATTAAATTGTTTCAACGTAGAAATATATTGTTACTTCACTTAATTTTATGCATGCTTATAAAAATTGATTAATTGTTTAAATTGACATAGTAATATGTTCAAGAGATTAATTGGTTTAGTAAGTTTGTATGTGCATTAGTTAGCAAAATATCAAGTTGCCATGAAATTATTCGTAACATCATGAATATGAGCTTAGTAATTTTAAGTTAATGAATGTAATTAATCTAAAACAATTATGTCATATCAATTAAAACTCATCTTTTAGAAATTGTGCATTGGATTATTTTACTTTTTATTTACTTAGTTAAATTAGTTTTAGTTTTTAGATCATTTCTTCAAATCAACTATTGTTTTCACCACAAACTTGTTTAATTTTACATTTCATAAATATTTTCTTTCACAGTCCCTGTAGGTATGATAAATCGATATTTACTTTTCACTTTATTACTTGTTAATGATTGTGTACACTTGCACATTTCCGTCATTCCAATTTCATTTTTTTTGAATTGTTGTTCTTAAAAAATAAAAAAATCAAAAAAAAAGAGAAAGAAAAAAAATGAAAAAAAATATTTTATTGAGCTTGAATAGTTAGTTTGTCATTTCTATTAATTTAACAATTGATTGTTTTTTCTAATTTGGTAACTTATCAACTCGATCTCGATTATAGCCAACTTTTCTGGCCTATTCCATACCATTAACATATCCCCATGACAACCTTTTAAAGACTTTTTGATTGGAGTGTCATCTTATTTTATAGTGGTGAAGATTTGATTTTCAAGCAAGCCTATGGTAATGACATTTCTTATTCGACTATTGAGTGCATACTACTTGAACCTTAAACACTTTGAGTGCTTTGATTTAATATTTAGTTAGGATGTTAGTTCTTGTTTGAATTTAAGGTAATTATTTAGATAAGAGGAGACACCATGTTTTTGTACTTTAAAAATTTCAGCTTGAACTGCTTGAGTCTTTAGTGTCCTTTCAGTTGAATTTCCAATGCATGATTGTTTGCGAATTATCTTGAAACATTATTGATGAAAATGTTAAATTATTGGAAAAATTAACTTGAATGTGGGTCGAGGATTTTACTTGAGGACAATCAAACGCTTAAGTGTGGGGATATTTGATAAGTGATAATAGTAACGTGTTTTAATCCCGTTCTTAATGCGTTTTTGGATGATTATTCGATGTAAAATGGTAAATTTTATACTCTTAATCCTTTAAATTCATGTTCTTTACATAGGAGAGCATTTGGGAGCAAAAGAGTGAAAAACGAGTAAAAAATGAAAAATTGGAGCAAGGTAAAGGAGCCACAAGGGCTGGGCACACTGCCGTGTGAGCCACACGAGTGTGTGCCAGATTGTGTGGGAATCATGAATTGCACTCCAGAAACGCGAAAAAAATGCAATTTTTAGGTTTTTCGGACATTCTAATACCTATATCTGACAAAGATAAGAAGAGAGGAGGGAGCCGTCATAGAATACTGAAGAAAACAACTTGAAAAATACCATTGAAGCCGACTCTGAAGCATATTTCCATCAAGATTGAAGATCTCCTTTTGATTTCTTTGAAGTTGATTATGAGTATCTTTGTTTCTGGTGGTTATATTGACTTTGGGATGTTTTTATTTGTTATCATGAACTAATTTTCCAAATACCTAGGGAGATGAACCCTAGGATAAATTATGTTATTTGATTTCTATTTTTTATGCAATAAATACTTGGATCTTGTTTTCAATTATGTGTGCTTAATTCTTGGTTTAATATTTCTAAACTATTAATCCATATTTGATGTGCTTAAATCATAGGAGGAATAGACTCTATTTAAGAGTAGATCTACCGTAATTGAGTGGAGTTGCATGCAAGTCTAGAAATAGGACAATATAAATCTACCGAATTAGAGTCAAATATAATAGGATGATCCATAGATTGAGTTAATGTGATAATAGAGATTTTAATTAGAAAGAAATTTCAATTAATCAACCTAGAGTCAATTGCTCTTACTCTCGAAAGAGATATTAGCATAATTTAGGGATTTCTATGGATCAAGATACTAAGTGAAGAAATTATTTAATTCAGATTGATAATGACAGATAAAATCTAGATGGATTATTTCTTGGGTATTGTTTCACTTCTTGGCTGTTAATCGTTTATTTTCCTGATTCGTTTTGTTGTGTTCTTTAGTTAATTAATTTAGTCATTCTCTCTAATTTGTCAGTTAAATAATAGAAAGACAATAATTCTAATACTTTTAATCCTCGTAGGAGCAATATCTTTGCTCACCGTATCTATACTATTAATTGATAGGTGTACTTGCCTCAGTCAAATTTTTAGTTAGTTTACGACGACAATCATTTAGACTCATAACTAGATATACGAATCCGCCACCCCGGGTTGTTTGGCAACAATGGCTATTAGAGTAGTCCACGACCCTCTGGGAATTGAGACTGCCCACGACCCTCTGGGAATTGGGGCTAACAATAAAAACAACTGACCAATTTGGTCTTTTCTCCCTCGACATTCTTGTAATTAGAGAAATCTAAATCCTTTGATATGAAGACTCTATGGCATGCCAACTATATCTAATTTAGTCTAACTTAGTGAAATGGGGTAAAAACCAAGTTTCATGATCCGTTTCAATTCAATTCCATTTTCATATCATTCCCATTTCAGTCACATTTCATGCTCAAATCATAAATCGCCTAATGTAAAATTAGGCTTCCGATACAAAAAAAATATATATATACATTTGCTTGTTCAACCATTTGAAATCTTAATATTTAAATTCAACTCAAAATCATGAATTTACTAATTTTATCATTGAAATCATAGTAAAATAAATATTAAAAGCATTAGGTAATGAAAATAAGATATCAACACAAACCGAAGTTTCAATCTCTTTACTCTGCTTCTTCGCCTTTCTCCTTCATTATTTTTGCCTTGTTTTTATCTACAATAGGAGCAATTCAACACCAAACAATGCCATTTATCCATTATAATACTAAAACTAATGAAAAAAAAACTTAAATATGCATAGTTAATCATGTTGGCAACTTAAGTTTCCTAGTCTAAAATTTGCATATCATTTGACTCGATTATCTGTTTACAATTCCGTCTTCACCAGAGTACTCACTGCTTTACAAGCTATCATTTAGCAACAATATTACACAAAGTGGCAAATGTTCTCTACTTCCTTTTCACCATGGTCAAATGTACCAAGTAAACTTTTCATTCATTTTTATTTCTTTTTCACACTTCTAACAAATTAGAACACATCTTCTAATCATTTCTTATCCAAAAATATACCTATTTCACTTAAGTTTTCTAAGCTTCCATCAATGTCCTTTAATGGCAACTTTCAAAATACTTGATAAATTCAAAAACTATCGGTACATACATGTAAAACAAGCTTCAAAGATTAAAAATCTATGAAATTTTTTTAAAAAAATCAGACCTTAAGTTTGAATTTAAAGAAAAATAATGAAAGAAATTTTTTTCCGTCCCCTTTTGTTTTCGTCAAAAAAGGAAGAAAGATGAGAAAGATTTCATCTTCTCTCTCTTTTTCTCTTTATTATATATGATAATATTAATTAATAAAGTATTATTACTTATTAAAATATTATTATTTAATATAAAATCATTTAAAAGTCATCACGAAACCATTGATTTTTTAAGTAATGGTAAAATTGTCATTAAATCCTTTCCATCAAAATAAAAAATAGGATAATTACACTTTAGCCTCTATACTTTTTCAACTTATTCAATTTACTCCTTGAACTCGATATCGAATTTCTAACTTAACTACATGCTCCTACTAATAATTCTCTATGTTTTCATATCTGACAGTTTCCTCTAAAAACGACCATAATTTCTTATACTACTATTTATCTATAGATTACTTATTCAATGACTTTTACCATAAATATTCTTCTTCTCTTTTTTCTTAAGGTGGGGATGTTACAGACTAAATAAAAAAAATTCACAAATCTTGTAACATCTATATTGATGATTAAACTAACCAACCCATCGATTTTTGATTTAATCGTTCAACATTATTTAAATAAAAAATTAAATCAGCTCTAGATTTTGTGACAAGTGTTGAACTCTGATTTCCAACATGTGACTCTAAATCATATCAGATAAAAGATAAAACTAAAAGTTGTGTAAGAAAAAAGAAAGAACATTATCCTTAAAGCATAACTCCTTTCAAAGTAAATTATAAACCTTCAAATTAAAGTGCGGCTCAACTATTTTAAATATACATTTAGAAAAAAAATTAAAATTATATTTTGAGTACGTGAAATCTAGATTTTAATTAGTATGCAACATGGAAATTAATTATTTTAAAAGTAATATATATTTTTTAACTTTTTTTATTTATTATATTAGATATAGGCTTTAGATTCACATTTTTCATATAAATTAGTCACTTTATGGTTTTTAAGGAATATATTTTTAGAAAGAATTCAATTCACATATTGACAACTTAAATTTCATAATCTATGTCTTCAAAAAAATCACAATTTATATTGAACAATTATTTTAAATTTAAATTTTATAATTAAACTTATTCATGAGTCTATATATATACATTGTCTATATATATCACAATTGAAGAAAACAATTCCATATTGTCTAGGAACAAGTTATAAACTTTTTCATGAGTCTGTATATATACAAATATCTCATATCCCACATTACTTAAAAAAATAAGAAAAATAAGATTTTGGGTCTATATAAAAACATATTTTATAAATTTTATTTCCACATTAATAAATGGCACCAATTTTTTCTTTTAGTAGTACCACTTTTAGCGTTGATGTAGGAAAAATGCTTCCAGTTATGTTTTACCAAAATTGACTTATTCCCATAAGTTTTTAAAATTTCGACTTATTTCCATAATTTAAAAAAAAAAGTCAGTTTTTGGTATTTTAGTCAATGAAAAGGGATTTCGAAGAAGAAAGAAAGATGTTAAGAATGGCTGAAGTATTAAGTGAAGAAGGGGTTCAAATGAAGCTGGCCGAAGCCAAGTTTTTGTTCGAAGAAAAGCTGTTAGAATTGGAAGAAACTAATTGAGCATTGCCGGCTGATAAAGAAGATAAACCACCGCCAGCCTTCACAACCAATCTTTCTGGGAAATTTTCGAGGTTAGTTTTCAGCGAAAAAGCATCATCAACCTGTAATGATTCATCCATGGCAATTCAACGAAAAGCACCCGCAGAAACAGAGAATCCTCACATAAAACGAGGGATCAAAGGGTTCGTTGAATTCCCACGAGCGGTTCGAACGATTGGATCAAAAAGTAGACATTGGGGTTCAAAGCTTGAATGTCAAAAGGCTCAGCTAAGGGTTCTACTTAAACAGAAGAGTCCCATTCGATCAAATAATCCTATCATTAGTTTAAGATATATTATCAGTTTTCTGCAAGTAATTTCACTTCTGGGTTTTTCTTTTCTGGATTAAATTTTGTTAATTTCTTGTTTTCTTTCTTTCAAAACAGGGTCACTTAGTACCCATTACCCTCAAAGCTCTTGGTCTGGTAAGATTATAAAAATGGGGGTAAATTAAATATATGATTTGGCTTTTGTAATTTACAGTAGTGGTGGTGTCAGAATGCATATGAAATTGTTGTGTTTTTAATATTATGGGATTTGAAGTTGGAAACCGGAAAATTTGTCGGTTGGAACAGATGAGTAAAGAAAATGTTGGAAAAACTACACAAAATTCATTGTATAAAAGTAAACGGGTGCCGGCCAAAAAAATTTGAAAATGGATACAGCTCATCTGTTACACGGCATCCAAAAAAATAAATAATTTTGTACTCATATTATATATATTATACAAAATACACAATGAACAAAAAATATATGGATATCAGCAATTGCACTGTCGACATAAATGGTACTTTTCAAGTTATTCTCGTAAATATTCTTTAACCAAAATCATTTTTATAAATATTTAATTGTTTAAGATTATTTTAGTAAAATAGCCCACCACAAAAGATAGGGACACGCAAAAAGGATAATACAGAAACAACACCTACCCTACCATCAATAAAGAAAAGTCGCACGTTCAAAAATAATCGAAGTAAAATATGGGACTCGTGAATGAACAATGATGATAGTTAGAGATATATATCATGCAACGAATATACGAAAATAAATTACAATAGTTTTACAACTAAATAGAAACTCGACAAATTAGAGATATCATCTCAATTTAACACATTATAATAATAAATATAGATAATTAATCAAAATCCATTAAAGATTGAATTAGAGATAAAATATTCATACCTGAAACCACTAACCAAATCCGATCTCTTATAATAAACTCCTTGACTAAATGGAGCAATAATTACCGTCTGCTTTATCCTGTTTATCTCTATCCCCTCACTTTCTGTATATAAATGTCACTAGTTAGGAAGGAATAATCATACATGGTATCTTCAATTTTCACTAGCTACTTGACTTCTTTGCTTAATTATTATTTGCAGAAAGATGGGTTCAATTAAATCGCATGCAGTATGTCTTCCATTCGCAGCACAAGGTCATATTAACCCCATGATGTAACTGGCCAAGCTCTTGCACTCTAGAGGCTTCTATATAACCTTTGTCAACTCCGAGTTCAATCATAGACGGTTGATACGGTCTAGTGGGGAAGAAGCTGTTAAGGGTCTGCCTGATTTCCGGTTCGAAGCCATACCCGATGGGCTGCCACCTTCCGATTCCGATGCGACTCAGTGCGTTCCAGCACTATGCGATTCCACACGAAAAAATTGTTTGGCTCCATTCTTGGAGCTACTATCTAAGCTTAATTCATCACCCCAGCTGCCCCCTGTTACTTGCATAGTTTGTGATGGAATCATGAACTGTGGAACCAAGGCAGCTCAACTCATTGGGGTGCCTTATGTTCAACTCTAGACTTCTTCAACCGCTAGCTTTCTGGGATTTCTGCACTACAAAGAACTAGCTCAAAGAGGCATTGTTCCATTCAAAGGTTACAAATTTTATGTTTTTTTTTTTTTTTTTTTGTGCTTTATGTTCATTCATAATAATCTCTTTGAGGTTCTATGTGTTACATGCACCTCCATGCATATTCTTTTGCATATTAAAACAAAAATATGCGTTTTATTTTCCTTGTAGATGAAGGCTTCGTTAGTGATGGGACACTTGAGATGCCCATTGATTGGACCCCTAGTATGCCTAACATGCGCCTCAAGGACCTTCCAAGCTTCATAAGAACCACCAACCCCGAAGACACCATGTTTAATTACATCATGGAGGTATCACAAGAATGCTTAAATTCATCTTCAATAATCTTCAACACATTCGATGACTTGGACAAAGAAATGCTACAAGTAATTGCTTCCAAATCCCCTAATATTTATGCAATTGGTCCACTCACCTCCCTAAGTAGGAACCTACTTGAAATCCAACATAACTCGCTAAATTCAAGCCTATGGAAGGAGGATACAAGTTGCATCGAATGGCTTAACATAATGAAACCCAGGTCGGTGGTATACGTGAATTATGGGAGTGTAGCAGTGATGTCGAACCATCATTTGGAAGAACTTGCTTGGGGACTTGCAAATAGTAAATACCCGTTTTTATGGGTAGTTAGGCCTGACATTGTGATGGGTGAATCGGCTATTTTGCCAAGAGAATTCATGGAGGCAATAAAAGGAAGGGGCTTCATAACAAGCTGGTGTCCCCAACAACAAGTGTTGTCCCACCCAGCGGTTGGCGTTTTCTTGACACACTGCGGATGGAATTCTCTGTTGGAAGCTGTATCCGAAGGTGTGCCTTTAATTTGTTGGCCTTTCTTTGGTGATCAACAAACAAATTGTCGACATTCGTGCACTACATGGGGCAATGGAATGGAAATCAACCCTGACATAAAGCGTAAGGATGTGGAGGCTCTTATTAAAGAGATAATGGAAGGAGATAATAGGCAAAGGATAAGACAAAAGGCATTGGAATGGAAGAAAAAAGCTAAATCTGCCATTAGCGTTGGAGGATCTTCTATTACCAACTTTTATAGAATGATCAAGGAGGCCCTACATCAAGGTTGAACATTAAAATCAGAATATTGTTGTGTTGTATGTTTTGTGTCTATGTTTTTTTCTTAATTTTATATTACACTATTAAATAAATGGGTTAGTATTTGATAAATCAATAGTATACTTTTTGTAATAGGCCCAATTTGCCCAGGCTATTAAAAGTTTAGAAACAGAATAAACCAAAGGAAAAATAAAGTTTTTAAACAAGTCCATTATTACAAGGCCCAAAAACATTCAAACCCGATTACACCCAAGCCTATACCGTAGCCCAAATACCTAAACTACCCACTAGCCCATTACACCCTCAGTCCAAAAAAAATATACGGGGCCCAAGAGGCCCAAACCGTAAACTAAGGATAGAAGACCTAGGGTTTTAGAAACCCTAGGCGCCACAAGCACTCCAACCGTCACGCCCTTTCATCTCGCACTATTCTAGGGACCTTCCATCGACGCCTTCATCAGTGCCGTGATTCCAGGCTCTGTACCGCCCCGTAATCGGCGCACGAATCAACTCCAGTACGCCATTATCAGCGCTCGATCATCGCTAGTCTCCTCGTCGTCACCTGCAAAAAGGGAAAGAAAAACAGCAGAGGCAATACAAATATGGCAAGAAATAAATATTGTAAATATGATTTTATTTTCAGTGGCTATAAAAGCCCGAATCAAGAACGATGTATGACTACATTTTTTTGGATATATACACATATATAGAAAAAAGGACCAAATAGTTGACTGAACAGAGGTGATTATTCTACTTTCTTTTTCATTTCTTCTCTATAAATATATACAAATATTGAAAAATAAATGGAAAAGAACCTACCTTTGTGAAAAATGAAGCTTTCTAGCTTCCGGTCGCCATAAGAGGCGGTGTTGACGGTGGCACGTAGGCGCGTGTAAGCCCCAGGACGGAGGCTCGACAGAACTCCGAGGGCCGGTTCTCAACCCTCTTTTAGATGATTTTTTTTAAATCGGGTTTAAAATGATTTTTAGGGTTGATATTTGGCTTTTATAGCCTTATAGAAACTACGTCGTTTTGCTTAAAACAATAAGCTTCAAAACGGCGTCGTTTCAAAGCCCAGGATCCGCGTGTTGACCCGTGACCCGGATAGGATCCCCGTGTTTTCGTTTAAAGGGCAAATTGCCCAATCAATCCTGTCGAAATCATTTTAAAATCGAGTTTTTAAAAAAAATGGGGTTCCACTTTAAGAAAAAAATGAAAACGGGAGTCGCCACCAATATTTTTAGGTGTGATTGGATTACCTTATAAAATGTTTTGTTTTAAAATCATTAGTTTTGGTCTACGAAATCAGAAGATGGGTTCGGGAGCCAGTTACGTACGAGGAAGGATTAGCACCCTCGTAACGCCCAAAAATCGGTACCTAATTGATTATCAAGTGTCTTTAATGTCGGAAATTTAAAATTTTTAAAATGTAATCCTCTTTAAAATATTTTGATTTTTGTAAATTGGAGTTCACTCGTGTCGAAGTATTGACACTAAGTTAGCTTTTTAGAAATCCCTATCTCGAAACAACAAAACGCTACATCCAATAAGTTAGGACATGTTGCTTTGTAATTCCAAGATAGTTGCTCACATTTTGAAAACCTTTAAAATCTTAGAAGGGTACTTGATTATTCGAACTCAATGAGAAAAGTCGCAACCCAATAAGTTAGGGCACTACTTTCTCGAAATTTTCAAACACCAAGTATTGCCTTTATATTTTTTGAAAACTTTGGAGCCTTGTTTTTTAAAAATGATGCGTGGGGAATTGTATTGTATTATAAATCATGCATAGTAACATATTATTGTAGTGGGTAAATAATACATGCATTTAAACAGAATGATGGCAATAATATAAAGATCGTGCATTAGATACATTCATATAAAAATAATATATAGCAAATATTAACAATATGCATACAAAGATATATATATATATAGCATGTATTGAGAATAGACAAAACGTACAAACATACAAAGTAATAATTAAATAATGCATGATATACAAAAAAGAGTGATACAATATCAATGTACATGTTCATGAAATATAATATCAAATAATAAATATAAAATAACATATAACACATGATATATGCAATATATATATATATATATATAAAAATGAGTTATTGTTAACAAAATATACATATAATACAAACAAAGACATAATATTTAATAATCTTAAAATAGTATTTTTACATAATAAATAAATAATTAATAATTTAATATGTGCATAATATGAGTTAAAAATATAATTTAATTTATGAATTTTAAAATTTTAAATAATATATTGAATAATATAAACATAAATAATATAATAGATAATATATGATATATATGACATATATATAAAAAAATAAGTAATATAGAATAAAAATAAAAATACAATAAATGTTATATAATAAAATATAATTTAAATATATAGGAAATAAGAAATATAATATATATAATATAAAATAACGAAAATATATAAGTAAGAACAATATATATAAATAATTAATAAATATATAATACCAGTAAAATATATTAATAATATAAAAATAATGATATAAAATAATAATAATAATAATTTGTGAAAAATAATATATAATAAATAATAATATATATATAATAAAATAATCTTATAATGTATAATATAAAAGTAAGGTTAAAAAAAAATAACAATATATAAAAATATATATATAGAATAATAAAAAAAATATAGGGCTAAATTTAAAGTTCAGCAAAATTACGGGGCGAATTTAAAGGAAATGAAACTGAATTAAAGCCTTAATCAAAATGCGCATAAAACAAAAGGGACTCATTGGGCAAATTTCCTTATTCCCAAAACGGCGACGTTTCCCAGAATGTAATTTAACAACCGTTGGGACTAAATTGAAACAATTGTAAAATATTAGGGCCAAATTAAATATAGAATAACACGTAATTATAAATTAAACAAGCTGGAAGGACCGATTGGGTAATTAACCCAATTTAAAAAAACGCGGATCTTTCCTGGGTAATCGGGTCAACGCGCGGATCCTATGGCTTAATACGACACCGTTTCGAGCTTATTAAGTTAAGCAGAAATGATGTCGTTTCAAGGAGGCTATATAAGCCAATTTTACAGCTTAAAAAATCATTTTAACACCGGTCTTAAAAAAAAAACCCTGAAATGCTCTACAGAGGAGAAGAAAGCTCTGGTCTCCAACCACAGTGAAGTGCTTGTACACGCGCCTCATGCGCTGTCGTACACGGTGGTCTGAAGGCTTAAAAACCTTCTTCCTACCACAGATAATCTCTTTTTCCTTAGATCCTTACTCGTATATGCTAGAATAGTTCATATATGTTCAAAATAAAGACAAAATATGTGATTAAATCACCTTTTGAGAGACTGTTGATATTTTTGAATGAATATCTGTAAGTATATTTCTATCTTTTCCAAAAAAAAGGTCCTTTACATCGTTTTGATTCGGGCTTTTTATAGCCACTGTTGTTGTTACATTTTTAGAAAGAAACCTTTTCTTCCATATTTGTTTTGTTTGCTGCTGTGTTTCTTTCCTTCTTTTGTAGGTATCATCACGGAATCCGGCAATGACTGTGCTGGTGTGGATTCTCGGCGTTGGTGAGGCGCTAATTACGGAGGCAGAGCCTTGAGTGACGGCCTCGATTGGGGAGTTGGACAGACGCTCCCTAAACCTTCCAGAACCTGCTGCGGCGCGAGGGGAAAGAGCTAGGGTTGAAAACCCTAGCTGATAATTTTGGGTTTTTGGGCCTCTGTTATTTGGGTCTAGTTTAGGTCTGGGCTTCGGGTGTATTTGGGTTAAGGTTGTAATTGTAATGGGTCAAGGGTGTAAACGGGTTAAGGGACAGTTTAGGGTTTGCTAAGCTGGTTATTTATTTGGTTTTGTAACCTGAACTGTATATGGACTGTTAAATAAACAATTATTTATTTATTTATTTATTTGGTTTTCAGCCCGGTCAAATTTGGGCTATTACAGATCCTTCCGCATTTTTAAAATTTATAATTTCATTTTATTTTTATTATAAATTGGCCCTAACTTTTATATTTGTTTCAATTTAGTCCCAATGGCCATTATTAGGGCTAATTGCCCAGTGAGTCCCTTAGATTTTAATGTGCATTTCAATTAGGCCCAAAATTTTCATTTATTTGTAATTAACCCTAGATTTTTTAATCAAATTCAATTTTAATCCCTTTTTTATATATATTTAATTTATTTTAAATACTATATGTATTATTTATTTTTATAAACATTAGTTATATGTAAAAATAGTATATATTATTTTTATTTATACATTATTTATATTATTATATATTTTTTATAAATTTTATTATATGTTATACATTTTACTATATATATTATTCCTTACATTATTTTTATTTTATCATAAATTATATATTATTTTATTATTCAATAATTCCGTATAATTTTAAAATTTGTAAATTAATATTAAATAAATACGTGTATTATCAATATTTAGTATTTAGCGTGTAATATTCTTAAAATTATTGTAAATTTTGCTCCTATTTAAATACATTATTATTTTTATAAATATATATTAAGTTATGATATAGTATATATTAACCGTTTCTAAAAAATCTCCTTTATCATTTATATAATGTTTTAAATATCTTTTTATATACACCTCATTTATTTTTTAATTGTATTTAGATTCTTATTTTTAGTTTTATTTTTTATGCATGCTCGTAATTCGTTTATCTATTTTTGTATCATTTTGCATTATTTTAGATCTTATGAATTATTTGTTGTTTTATATATTGGCATGAAATATTATTATATATTATGTTATATTCCTCACAACCAATCCACATTTTTGTCACATGTCACGTTATGTTGCGACATGTTATAACTTTAACTAAAAAAAACTAGGGTCATTAGGGTATTTTTAATTTTTAATAAATTTTTTAATTTTTATTGATTTATTTTTTTATAATTTTGAGTCACATGTCACGTCATAGTTGTGGCACGTGGTGGATTTAACTGAAAAAAAATTAGAGACAGTTAATTTTAACAGTCAATTATTAAAATAAACGGCCAAAGAGTCTTTTTAATGTATTTTGATAATTTAAATACCCAATTGAATGTAAAAAACACAAAAACTTAATTATTTTTTTTAAAAAAAATTGAAAGTTTCTTCACCCTTAAGCCTTAATAATAAATTATAAGAATAGCTACAATCCCTAAAAAAATTGCTACCTAATTAATTTAATTGGTCATAAAGTATTTGAATATAATTGAAACGAACTTATTATAATTTTTTTATATTAAATGATAATATTTATTCTAATGTTTATTAAAATTTAGATAGATGTTTATGTAAAATAATTATATCTTCAATATAAAATCTAGATGATTGAAATTTTTTCTTTATTAATTAAGAATTTTAATTAAAATTTTAATCAGTAAATTTATCTTTTTACTATATGCAAATTTATGATTTAGTTGCTACATTTTTATTTGATATAATTTGTGTTAGATATATATTATCTTCGGTCATATTATAAGTATAATTATAATCTTTTTATTAAATATGTTTAAATTTAAGATTTAATTACTATATTTTTTATTTAGTAAAATTTAATTTATTTATTATTATTGACATTAGTTCGTCCAAATAATTATTTTAATTTTTTTTTCAATCAAAAACAAATTTATTCATTAAGGAAAAAGGTGGAAAACAAGAAACAGGGGAAAGACAATGCCTCAGTTTATTCAAACCAAGGCTGGTTCTTATTTGGTTGTCCCACTTTTTAAAAGGCATTGTTTCTTGTTTTGAGCAGCCGATTTCGAAAAACAAAAAGGAGGCATTGCCAATAGATTAACATATCAAAATTCTTGAATGTATTTTCGTTGCATCTCTCACCAATCGTTATCAAGCATGTTTAAATTCATTCATTACCGAATTATAACACATTATTTACTAAGCATAAGTAACTTTCACTTTTAAATATTATTATTTTTATGAGTTTGTATGAGCGATGTTTTTACTTGTGATTAGTATAAAAATTTTAGTTGCGGTAAGTTTAAATATTGTAGCGATACTATAACGTAAAATAAAGAGTAAACTAAACTCACCACACCACACCCAATCACCCGTCTAAACTCAGGTGGCTTAGAATTATTAAGCATTATTGAGAAGCAGTTGATATTTTCTCAACCTCATCCAATGGCAATTATTTTACACCATAATTAAATGGAGCCATAATTTCCGCCTGCTTTGTCCTTTTTTATCTCTATCCCCTCACTTTCTGTATATAAATGTCACAACTTAGAAATAGTATCTTCAATTTCCACTACCTACTTGACTTCTTTGCTTAATTATTATTTACGGAAAGATGGGTTCAATTAAATCGCATGTAGTATGTCGAAACCCTTTTTATTTTGAAAATAATAGGGATCGACTTTTGAAAACAAAAATGTGGAGTCGCCACCAATCTCTTGATTTAGGTGTGATTGGGCGACCTACTAAAACGTTTTATTCCATTAAAAACAATCTTGGTTGACGTAAAATAAAAAAAAAGGGTTCAGGAGTCGGTTACGCATGAGGAAGGGTTAGCACACTCATTACGCCCAAAAATTGGTACCAAATTAATTTGATGCTATCCTTATACCAAAAGATTTTTTAAAGAAAAGATTTTTCAAAGCATGATTCTTTTTTAAAATGTTTGAATAGTTCAAATTAGCGGTCAAAATTCTCTTGTTTCAAAGATATGCAGTATCATACCCAGCACGATTGGATACGATCCTTTACACCTTTAAAAATACGATTGATTTTTGACTTTTGAAAAGCCGTACACTTATATCCAAATATTTAGTTCACCGAAAAAATCATACCCAGCACGATTGAGCACGATTTTTCGAATTCCAAAATATTGAATATTGCCTTATTTTTGAATTTTTGTATAATAAAGAAAATTGGAAATTCGCTCAAAACACGTTTATTGTTTTAAAATAGATGGAATATTTAATGCATTGTATCGAAACATTTGCATCGGAAAGGATTAATGAACATGAAGTAATATGATACAACAAGTCACAATTAATAAATCCAACAATTATATACAACTATTCTAAGTAAAATGTAACCAAATTCTTAATCATGGATGGTGAACAATCAATACAAAAATAATATACAACAATAATTAACATGGCACAATATAAAACGATCCACAAAATATGTACACAATAAAATGGAATTAGTAGTCAATATTGTATAGGACATTTTCAAAATAATGATGAATTAATTAACACATAACATAAGTTGACAAGTTTGTATAAAAACTAGGGATATATAATTATTTGAAATAAATATTGTAGAATGAAACATTTGAATTGAATAATATGAAAAATATTAAATACAAATTCATTTAAAAATTGACAATATGTATGATAGCTTATATAATATATAAAATATAAAAGAATAATAAAGCACATGGTAAAATATAATGTACATAATAAATTCATAAAATATGTATATATAAATAAATTTATTGTAAAAATAGCATGAGATTAATAATATATATAAAATTAAGCTAATCTATAAATTATATACGTACCATTATACATAAAAACATTTAAAAGAGATACTAAATAAAATACTAAGATAATATAATATAGAGAAACATTTCAAAATAATAATTTTATAATCACAAAAATGAAGTTCCCAAAATAGTGTCATATATACATAAAAAAATGTTAAGTGAATCATAAATCAAGAAGTATTTTAAATAGAAAACTCTATTAAAATAATTTATGTATCAATATATATATATAAATATTTAACCAACATTTTATAATAAAGTATTTAAACAATGTAATGTAAAAAGAATTTTAAACATTCCAAAATAATAGATATTATAAAAAAAATTTAATAAGAACGATTAGTATACTATTATATATATAATATTTAAAGAAATACAATACATAAGGTGAAAATAAAAAACAATCTCAAAATAATCATACAAATGTAACCAAACAAAATTATTAACATGGATTAATGCATAAACATATTAAATATATTTTAAATTAACCGATTGTACAATTATAAGACCAAATTAATACTGCAATAAAATAGGAAGGATAATTTGCAAATAAAGTAATCATAACATGGACCAATTCTCAAAGCGCATAAATGTATGGGGACTGAATTTGTAAATATATCGCACCCACAATGCTACGAGGAACCGCGGATCAAAGTGAAACAACGCACAAATTAGCAAGCCAAATTTTAAAACATAAGGTAGGCAAATTAGGCGCAAATTGAAGGCTGTGCGCAAGGGGAGGATCCAGCGTGCAATTTCCCCATTCATACAAAATGGCGCAGATCCATTTCACTTTTCGGGTCAACATGCGGACTTTACTACTATAAGCGGTGCCGTTTTGATTTTAATGCTAAAATCCCCTTCTTTCATTCATTTTATTTCCAAAACACAGATGAAAAATAACACCCTTGCTCTGTGAGGGCTCATTTCATCGCGCAGCCATTAACCTTCATCAGTTTGATGGCCAATGGTGCGGATAATAGCCGAATCTTACCAATGGAAGCCGTGATTCTGGAAATCCGATAACCTCACCCCCTTTTCTTTTTTTTTTATTATAAAAAAATGAATCTTATGATATTCTTTCAAAAAAACGAGATAAATTCCAAAGATTTAAACAAAATTTTAGTATCGCTCGATTCTCGCCCACATCTACGCATATCTAAGATGTTTGGGCTATCATCGGCATCGAGGGTTCCCCTTCATGTATATGTGCCTAATTCGCAAACTAATCAAGGGAAAATAAAGAATAAATCTGGAAAATCACCTTTCAAAACTTTTTGGCTTGATTTTTAGTATCTGGTGTGAATGCGTAGTATGCGTACAGTATGTCTCCTTTTGCAAGTACATTCGATGGCTTTTTATAGCTAGATTTACAGAGTAAATAAAATAAAATTACATTTTCTTGCTGTCAATCGTTGTAAATTTTGTTAGCTTCTTTCTCGTGTATTCCTTTACTGTTTATTTTCCTTCTCGCAGGTTCCGCTGACGTGGAGGAACGGAGGTGCACGTGCGATGTAGCGAGGCCACTCGTGAAGGCTGCGGCACGAGGCTACTAACTTAGGGTTTCATTTTCTAAAACTGAAGCTTGGATTATTTAGGCCATTGGGCTGTGTATTTTGTTGGGTTTAGGTTTTTTTAATGGACATTGGACTTTATTGTTTTTGAGGGTTTTTTATTTTTATTATTTTTATTATATTTTTTATTCTGGTTTTGGTATAATATAAGCCTGGGCAGATTTGGGCCTCTACACAGTATGTCTCCCATTCCCAGCACAAGGTCATATTAACCCCATGATGCAATTGGCCAAGCTCTTGCACTCTAGAGGCTTTTATATAACCTTTGTCAGCTCCGAGTTCAATCATAGACGATTTATATGGTCTAGAGGAGAAGAAGTCTGTTATGGTGCGCTGATTTCGGTTCGCGACAATACAGATGGGTGCGCCTTCCGATTTTGATGCGAATCAGTCTGCTCTGGAAATATTCTTTGCCACACGAAATAATTGTTTGGCTCTATTCTTGGAGCTACTATCTAAGCTTAATTCCTCACCCCAACTGCCGCCTGTTACTTGCATAGTTTGTGATGGAATCATGAACTGTGGTACCAAGGCAGCTCAACTCATTGGTGTGCCTTATGTTCAACTCTGGACTTCTTCAACCGTTAGCTTTCTAGGATTTCTGTACTACAAAGAACTTGCTCAAAGAGGCATTGTTCCATTCAAAGTTACAAATTTTATGTTTTCTTTGTGCTTTGTAACTTAATTTTGGCATATCTTATGTTCATTGATAATAATCTCTTTGAAGTTCTATGGGTTACACTCAACATGCTCCATGTTTTTTTTTTTTTTTTTTTTTGCATATTGAAACAAAACATGCGTTTTACTTTCGTTGTAGATGAACGCTTTGCTAACGATGGGACATTTGAGATGCCTATTGATTGGATCCCTAGTATGCCTAACATGCGTCTCAAGGACATACCAAGCTACATAAAAACCACTGACCCTGATGACTTCGTGTTTAATTCCATGATGGAAGTATCACAAGAATGCTTAAATTCATCTTCAATAATCTTCAACACGTTCGATGACTTTGACAAAGAAGTGCTACAAGTTCTTGCATCCAAATCACCTAATATTTATGCAATTGGTCCACTCGCCTCACTAAGTAATAATTTACTCAAAATCCAATACGACTTATTAAATTCAAAACCTATGGAAGGAGGACACAACCTGCATCGAATGGCTTAACACAATGGAACCCAAGTCAGTGGTGTACGTGAATTATAGTAGTGTAGCGGTGATGTCTAATCATCATCTAAAAGAATTTGCTTGGGGACTTGCAAATAGTAAATATCCATTTTTATGGGTAGTTAGGCCCGATCTTGTGATGGGTGAAGCACCTATTTTTCCAAGAGAATTCTTAGAGGAAATAAAAGGAAGGGTTTTCATAATAAGCTGGTGTCCCCAGGAAAAAGTGTTGTCTCACTCGGCGGTCAGCATTTTCCTTACACATTGCGGATGGAATTCTATTTTGGAAGCTCTATTCAAAGGTGTGCCTTTAATTTGTTTACCATTCTTCGGTGATCAACAAACAAATTGTCGATATGTGTGTACCACGTGAGGCAATGGCATGGAAATCAATCCAGACATAAAGCATGAAAATGTGGAAGATGTGGTTAAAGAGATGATGGAAGGAGATAATGGGCAAAGGATAAGGCAAAAGGCATTGGAATGGAAGAAGAAAGCTGAAGCTGCCATTAGCCTTGGAGGATCTACTGTTACCAACTTTGATATAATGATAAATGAGGCCCTAAGTAATGGTCGAGTAGTAAAATCATAATACAATTGTGTTATATGTTGTGTGCATGTTTTCTTTACAAACTAAATTATTAAATATTAGATTTTCTAATTAAGAAAATTTTTAATGATTGAATTTTTATTACTTCTACAATTTAGTCATTGTACCTTAATTAATTATTAATTTGGTAAAATTACTTATCCATACATATTTTAATAAAAAAATATTTACAAGCTCGATTTACTGGAACGAGGCCCTGAAATTGTATTTTTCGACACCACTAATTTTCAGGTCATTATAGGTTCGATTCTCACTTATAAGAATGTAGTACATTTCTATCAACCATTTACCTTTCCAAAGAGCACCCATGATGAAAGAATTAGTTAATGTTGACAGCAGTGAATATCCTAATTATGAGAAAAAGAAATTAAAAAAAAATAGAGATGAATCGAAAACAAGATTTTTTTTTTTTTTTTTTTTGTAATAGTAGGAATAAACAACATTTGAGAAGTAAAAATAGTAGGCAATTTAGAAAAACAAAAATGAGCCATTCCCAATATCAAAATTATTGTGTATATTTCATTGTTGAGTGTATATTCACCATGTCTAAATTCATTCATTATCAAATTATCACACATTATGCACTATTTCAATTATTAAGCATAAATAATTTTCATTTTTAAATATTATTACTTTTAGTTTGGATCTTAATTTCATCATAATCAATTAATCATTTAAAAATTACAATTTTCCTCTTATATCTTAAAAAAAATTAATCAAGTTTTGCCTTATTAAAAAAAAAGAATTTACAAGTTCAAAATTAAATTATAAGAATAGATAAATTTAATGACATTATAAATAAATGAGGTCCTCGAGGAAACACCAATAGGAACCGTTGACGGAAAGAAAAGACAGAGGATTCAAGAATTAGAAGGAGCTCATCAAATTACCAACTCAAGCCCTTTAACCAACAATGATATATCAGCGGCTACTAATAAGCAGGTCGACCGGTCACAATGAAATCTTAAGTTGGAATGTTCGTGGCTTGGGGCAGCCATGAACAGTAAAACGTCTCAAAAATAGCTTGAGACAATTTCAACCTCAAATTTTGTTTTTAATTGAAACAAAAGTCAATTCAAGAAGGATGGAAGCAATAAGGAAAATATGTGGTTATACAAATGGGATTGATGTGTGTGTGGAAGGATCAAAAATGGGACTTTCTCTTGGTTGGAAGGAAGGAGTATATGCTACGTTAAGAAGTTATTCTAAATCTCATATTGATACTGAAGTTATGGAAAATAGTGAAGAAGAATGTTGGCATTTTATAGGTTTTTATGGCTCACCAATTGAACACAAAAGGAAATATTCATGGAACCTTTTTAGATAGCTAAAAGGATTTAACCAGTTGCCATGGCTTGTAATGGGGGACTTTAATGAAATACTATACTCGTTTGAAAAAAGAGGGGGTAGATTAAGGGAGGAAAGACAATTGTTGGCATTTAGAGAGGCTTTGGAAGATTGTGAACTGAATGATTTAGGATTTTCAGGACAATGGTTTACATGGGAACGAGGGAGACTTCCAGGTAATAACATTCGTGAAAGATTGGATAGGGGGTAGCCAATCCACTGTGGTGGGAAAGATTCCTGAATTTCTCCGTTCAACACAAGTATCACGGTATTTATGATCATTGTCCCATATTTATTAATATAGAGACGCATGAAAGAGTGAGATTTGAGAATAGTAAAAATTTGTTCAGATCCAATGCTAACTGTGTGCTAGAAAATGATCTCGAAGAGGCAATAAAACAAGGATGGGAGTTGGGAGATAAGAATATGTCAGAAAAATTAGAAGATTTAAAATTGAAATTGAAAATTTGGGTTAAATCTAGTAGCAGCTCCAGATGGAAGGCAAGAGAGGAATTAAAATCATGACTTACCTACTTAAATAGAGAAGATCCAGACAATAATGTTTTGGTAGAATTAACAGAAGTCAAACTAGCACTCAACATGGAAGCCGACAAGGAAGAATTGTATTGAGAAAATTGGTTGAGAATGGGGGACCGAAACACTGCCTTCTTCCATAATTTTGCAACCCAGTGCAAAAAAAAGAAATACAATAAAGAAATTGGAGGACGGTAGGGATGGATGGGTGGAGGTTTGACATCACCATTAACGAACTTGCAACCAATTTTTTTCGACATCTTTTTTTTTATAATACTCTAGAATGACATATTTTTATATATTAATTATATATTTATTTTGAGTATAATCCTACTAATTTGAGCTATTTATGGTTTTTTATCTTGTAGGGACTAAATTGAAGGCAAAAGGAAATTTTGGGGCTAAAAGCGTAAATTTAAAGATAAGATGGGCCAGCATACGAAGTAGGAAGGAAGTAGTGCAGAAAATGCAAAGAGTGGAAAACTTGGGAGCAAAAGTGTAAAGAAGAGATTTTATAAATACAAGACTCTATTTAAATTTTAATTATATTAGGATAATTGTTAAAGATTATTATTAGATTTTATTTTAGCTTTTATCTTCATTTATCTTTAATTATATTTATTGATAATACTCTAGAACGTCATATTTTTATGTGCTAATTGTATATTTATTTTGAGTATGATTCTACTAATTTGGGCTATTTATGGTCTTTTATCTTTTAGGGACTAAATTGGAGCAAAAAGTAAATTTAAGAGCGAAAAGCGTGAAACTAAAAATGAATTGGGCCAACATGCAAAGAAAGAGAGAAGCAGTGCCAAAAATGCAAACATGGAAGACCCAAAGACTAAAATGCAGAAGAAGAGATTTTATAGCATAAGACTCTATTTTAATTTCAATTATATTAGGATAATTATTAAGGATTTTTATTTAGATTTAATTTTAGGATTTAATTTCATTTATCTTTAATTATTTATTATTTATCTTTTAGAATTTCATTAGGAATAGACTAGGTTTTCTAGTACTATAAATAGGGGATGGAGTGGCACATATTTGACATCTTTTTTTCCTATAAACGCTCCCTCTCCCAAAAACTCTGTCTTTTTGTTCTCTCCATATTTTCTTCAATAAAAATATCATTTATATTATATTTATTTCTTTCCCAAAAATCATGAGCCACTAAACCAATCTAGCCGAAGGTTGTCAAAATTCCCCAAAAAGGTTCATGAGGCTTAGAATCCGCGCTTAGCCTTCTCAACAGGGTATTCATCACTTCTCCGCATTACGGGGCTGACGCTTCTGTCCATGTCCTTTAATAGGTGATCTTTTCAACTTGTGCAAGGAACGGCCGCTTTGTACGTTTTGGAAAGGTTGCACAGTTGGTTCATTGGCTTTCTGCGTCAGAGGTTGGCAAATCCAAGAGACAAAACGGTGTGGTATTCGTCATTGAAAGAGGTGATCTAGCAGAAGATAGTCCCACAAAAGCGATTATTGGCTAGAGTCAGGCTCCGCCAAATCTTAAGTCCAAATCCTTAGAGTTGGTGGTCATAGGCGTCCTCTTCCACTATAACTGACTTATCCTGCTCAAGAAGGGTTACTTAAAAGCCAAGGATTGAACCCAATGAGGAACGAGACAACCAGAGGCTGGAATCTCACCACATAAGAAAAGTCTCTTTTCCCAACTCTATCTATTTTTATACTCCTCTTTTTAATTTCTACAGTTTATTTAATTTCACAATTCCAATTCACTTTAAATTCTGTTTTTATTTTTCCAGATTCTGAATTCTATTTTTCTGTTTTTCAGGAACCCAGGTTTTCTTGGACAAGAAATTGTCCAGGATTTTAAGAAACGAGCATTCGTGCAATCCGATCCCTGAGGATTTGACCCTACTTCCCCTTTATTGTTATTTTTAGTATTTTACAGGGAATAGGATATTTTTGGTGCTCTCAATGACACATCAAATTTTGGCACCGTTGTCGGGGATCGGTAACTTACTAATCTTATTTTTTGTTTCTTATGACCAGATCTGCTCCAGGAACTCTTGCGTTTGATTCGGAGATTGAAAAGACTGTGAGAGCTAATCGCAAGGAAACAAAGCTAAAGAAAAAGCAGTCAGCGATGGTTGGGACTCAAAGTAATCCACCGCCAGAAATCAATATCGACGACGAAGCAGAGTCTAGGGTTAACAAAAACCCTACTCAAACTTTTGAAGGTGAAAAAGTAGAAGCCGATTCCCAATAAGAAGTGCTTAACGCTAGGGTTGACGAAAACCCTAATTTAACACCACAACCTATGGCTCAGACAATCCGGCAACTGGCCGAAGCACCGGCAGAACAACCGCCATTATGCATCGCGTATCCTATTATGGATACTGATTTTGAATTAAAGTCAGGCTTGATCCAGCTACTGCCAACTTTTCGGGGGTTACAGAACGAAAATCCCCACAAGCATTTGAAAGAATTCTATATGGTTTGCCTTAGTATGAAACCTCAGGGGGTAACTGAGGATCAAATTAAACTGCGTGCTTTCCCTTTTTCCTTCGCAGATTCTGCTAGGGAATGGTTATTTTATTTACCTCCTGGATCTGTAACAACTTGGGCTGATCTGTCTCGTTTGTTTCTCAACAGGTTTTTTTCAGCATCGCGAGCAACCGAGTTAAGAAGAGAAATCGTAGGTATAAGGCAAAAAGATACAGAGTCTCTGTATGACTATTGGGAGCGATTTAAAAAGTTATGTGCAAGTTGCCCACAACATGGTATAACGAAACAGTCTTTGCTCCAGTATTTTTATGAAGGCCTAAAACCCATGGAGATAAATATGGTAGACGCTGCGAGTGGAGGAGCGTTGGTCAACATGACTTCACAACAAGCAAGAGACTTAACCTCCACGATGGCTGCAAATTTTCAACAATTTCGAGCCACTCCTGAACCCCCTAGAAGGGTTCACCAGCTAAGTAATTCAACCTTAGAGGATAAAGTTGACAGACTTACTAATATGATGAATTCTCTTATTACAGAAAAAGCAAAAACAGCCCGGTTATGCGGAATATGTGCTACACCTGAACATACAACTGATGCATGTCCCAGTTTGAATGATGATACTATGGCTCATTTAGATGTTGCGGGAAATTTCCCTGGGCCACCACAAAGGCGATACGGCCCTTACGCTAATACTTACAACCCAGGATGGAGGGATCACCCTAACTTAAGTTATGGGGCCAACCCACGATATAACCAGCCATACCAAAATCGGGTTCCACAATGTACCACAAGATTGTGTAATTCTCTAGAAACTTTGGTCAATAAATTAGCAGCTAATATGCTTGATTTTCAACAGAAAACCGAGGCATCTATAAGAGAATTGACCATATCAATTGAGAAATTGAACTCTTAAGGGAAGCTACAGTCACAAACAGAACCTAATCTAAGACAACACGCAAATACAATGACGTTGCGAAGTGGAAAGGTACTAACCAATTCCTGGCAGGAATCTTGGCCAAGAAATCGCCCAGGAAAATCCCGAAAATGACGAACAGTTCTGAGCGAAACCTCTATTGCTGAAAATCCAACCTCTATTTCCAGGACGATTAAATCAGTTTCAAAAGGGCAAAGAAGACAATGAGATCCTTAGAACATTCAGAAATGTCGAGATCAATATACCACTATTGGATGCCAGTAGACAAATTCTGCGGTATGCCAAGTTCCTTAAAGAACTCTGCACCAACAAACAAAAATTAACAAGTAATGAAAAGGTAAGTGTTGGTGAGAATGTATCTGCAGTGTTACAGCGGAAAATGCCAGCGAAATGCAAAGATAGGGGTATGTTCGCTATACCATGCAAAATAGGTCATTTGGAGATCAAGAAGACCATGTGTGATTTAGGGGCCTCCATAAATGTCATGCCTTTTTCTATTTATGAATCACTTAACGCGGGTTTTTTGACAAAGACAGGTGTTACCATTCAGTTGGCAGACAGGTCTATTGTGCATCCCGAAGGAGTCCTCGAGGACGTATTAGTCAAAGTCAATAGGCTTATCTTCCTTACAGATTTCTATGTGATAAAAATGGAGGAGAATAATACTCATGGGTCTTCAGACATCTTGTTGGGGCGACTTTTCCTTAGTACTACAAATACTAAAATTGACGTATGAAGCGGAACCCTCACGATGGAGTTTGACGGGGAGATCGTGAAGTTTAACGTTTATGGCACTATTAGTCACCTAAGTGAAGTCTTGGATGTAAACTGTGTCGACATAATTGAGTAATCAGTAGAAAAAACTTTTGAGTCATCTTATAGAGATAAATCTAAAATGATGTTTGATGGTTTTGAATCTGTTAATAAAATATTGACTCCCATGAATACTAAACTTCTACCTTCTATTGTGCAAGCACTAGATCTGAAATTAAAACCACTTCCTGAGCATCTCAAAAGCATATTTTTGGAGAATGATGAGACCATTGCCAACTTAAAAGGGATCAACCCCTTGGAGGAAAATATGAAACCAAAGAAAGAGCCGTAAGGACGATTAAACCCAAATATGATGGATGTGATAAAAAAGGGGAATTTCAAAACCCATACGTATGAAAGAATTCAGCTGTAACAGCCTCAATACTAGTTGAGGTGTCAAGCTAGCGACGTTAAACAAGCGCTTATTGGGAGGCAACCCAATCTTTTTTATTTTTTTATTTTACTATTTATTATTTTATTTTATTTTATATTTTGGATGTTGAAAAAATTCTCTTCTTTTGTCTAGGTAAACCGAAGCAACAATAAGAAAAACTCATTACCATAATACTCGAACGACAATAACTACACGGGGAGTTCTTCTAAACTTTTCTTCTACCTATTTATTTATTTAATCCACATCGAGGACTATCTGTTTTAAGTAGGGGGAGGTATTCCTCATTATTTCTGTCATTTTAGATGCTGAATTTTGGTTGTTGCTGCTAATTTGGTTGTTGCTGCCCATATATAGTTTTTTTTTAAAAATATTTTACCTCTTTTCATGCCCAAGAATTTGACCACGACTTACCCACTGTTTGAACCACATGCATGATTTTTGTCTACTGAGTTAGTTATGATTTTACCTGTTTGATTGCATCTCCATTGTTTTATTTCTTTTCGTTTAAATAATTATGATTAATAGAGTTAACCTATCTTGATTTTGGTAAATTTGATTAAGTCTAAATACAAGAGAACCCTATCTTGATTTTGGTAAATTTGATTAAGTCTAAATACAAGAGAACACTTAATACAATTGCATACATAAAATATGTTCATGACTATTAAGGTAGTTACTAAAACTTATTTCTAACACTTGATTGTTTTTCCTAAGTCCTCCAAAACTAAAATTTCGTTTAATAATAATAATGTTTCCATGGTTATGAGTGCAGCTTAAGACATGACTAGCTGAGTAACCAGGGTAGGGTGCTTGGGTTGTCATCCTATTTCACGTCAAAAGGTTGTGTGACGTGTTAGGTAAAACTCTGCTAACCAGAATTAATTTTTAAGAATGTGTTAGGCTGAGTAACCGGGGTGAGGTGCTTGGTTGTCATCTCTCTTCGCGTCAAAAGGTTCGATATGTTCTTAAGAAAAATAAAAATTAGGAGTATGTTGGGCTGAGTAACCGGGGTGGGGTGCATGGCTGTCAGCTCTCTTCACGTCAAAAGGTTCAATATATTCCTAAGTAAAAATAAATAAATTAAATTAAAATTCTATTAAAAAAGAAAAAAAATATTAATAAAGTGTGGGGACTAAAGGTAGAAACGAATAGGGTGTCTTAATAGGTTCGGTAAATTACCTAATTTTCATGAAATAATTCAAGTCGATCCTAACTTTTGTGTGTGTTAATTGGAACACTTTTTCAATTTTACTTCAATCAAGCTAAAGGTTCTCTTTATTATTCGTATGCATTTTTTTTCTAATTTTTATAAAACTTTGGAGTAGTATTTATTTCGTGGCAGGTTTTAATTTTCACAGTGGAAAGGAACCATACTTGAGGGCAAGCATGGGCTAAGTAGGGGGAATTTGATAACACTCTAGAACGTCATATTTTTATGTGCTAATTGTATATTTATTTTGAGTATGATTCTACTAATTTGGGCTATTTATGGTCTTTTATCTTTTAGGGACTAAATTGGAGGAAAAAGCAAATTTAAGGGCGAAAAGCATGAAATTAAAGATGAATTGGGCCAACATGCAAAGAAAGAGAGAAGCGGTGCCAAAAATGCAAACATGGAAGACCCAAGGACTAAAATGCAGAAGAAGAGATTTTATAGCACAAGACGCTATTTTAATTTCAATTATATTAGGATAATTATTAAGGATTTTTATTTAGATTTAATTTTAGGATTTAATTTCATTCATCTTTAATTATCTTTATTTATTTATTATTTATCTTTTGGAATTTCATTAGGAATAGACTAGGTTTTCTAGTACTATAAATAGGAGATGGAGTGGCACATATTTGACATCTCTTTTTCCTGTAAACACTCCCTCTCCCAAAAACTCTGTCTTTTTGTTCTCTCCATATTTTTTTCAATAAAAATATCATTTATATTATATTTATTTCTTTCCCAAAAATCATAAGCCACTAAACCAATCTAGCCGAAGGTTGTCAAAATTCCCCAAAAAGGTTCATGAGGCTTAAAATCCGTGCTTAGCCTTCTCAACAGGGAATTCATCGCTTCTCCGCATTACGGGGCTGACGCTTCCGTCCATGTCCCTTAATAGGTGATCTTTTCAACTTGTGTAAGGAACGGCCGCTTTGTACGTTTTGGAAAGGTTGCACAGTCAGTTTGTTGGCTTTTTGCGTCAGAGGTTGGCGAATCCAAGAGACAAAACAGCGTGGTATTCATCGTTGGGAAGAGGTGATCTAGCAGAAGATAGTCCCACAAAAATGATTATTGGCTAGAGTCAGGCTCCGCCAAATCTTAAGTCCAAATCCTTGGAGTTGGTGGTCGTAGGCGTCCTCTTCCACTATAACTGCTTTATCCTGCTCGAGAAGGGTTACTTAAAAGCCAAGGATTGAACCCAATGAGGAACGAGACAACCGGAGGCTGGAAGCTCACCATATAAGAAAACTCTCTTTTCCCAACTCTATCTATTTTTATACTCCTCTTTTTAATTTCTGCAGTTTATTTAATTTCGCAATTCCAATTAACTTTAAATTTTGTTTTTATTTCTCCAGATTCTTAATTCTATTTTTCTGTTTTTCAGGAGCGCAGGTTTTCTTGGCCAAGAAATTGTCCAGGATTTCAAGAAACGAGCATTCATGCAATCTGATCCCGAAGGATTCGACCCTACTTCCCCTTTACTGTTATTTTTACTATTGTACAGGGAATAGGATATTTTTGGTGCTCTCAACGACACATCATTTATTTATTTGTATTTATTTTTTAGAATTTAATTAGGAATAGACTAGGTTTCCTAGTACTATAAACAGGGGATGGAGTGACACAAATTTCAATCATCTTTTCTGTAAACACTCCCTCTCCCAAAAAGCTTAGCCTTATTTCCTTTCATATTATTCAATAAAAATTCCATTTTCATTACATTTATTTTTTTTCCGTAAAAAGCATGAGCCACTAAATTTATCTAGCCAAAGGTTGTCGAAATTCCCCAAAAAAGGTTCACGAGGCTTAGAACCTGCGCTTAGCCTTCTCAACAAGTAGTCATCGCTTCTCTGCACTACAAGACTGACGCTTCCGTCCATGTCCCTTCAAAAGTGATTTTTTCATCTTGTGCAAAGGCGATCGCTTTGCATGTTTTGGGAAGGTTGCACAGTCAGTTCGTTAGCTTACTGCATCAGCGGTTGTCGAGCCCAGCAGAAAAAATAGTGTGGTATTCGCCATTGAGAAGTGATGATCTAGTGTAATACGGTCCTACAAAAGCGACGGTTGGCTAGAGTCAGGTTCCTCTAAATCGTAAGTTTAAAATCTAAGTGGGTTAGTGGTCGTAGACGTCCTTTTTCACTATAACTGGCTTATTCTATTCGAGAAGGATCACCTAAAAGCTGATAATAGAACCCAAGGTGGATCGAGACAACCAGAGGCTGGAATCTCTCCATAAAAACTCTTTCCTCAGCTCTGTCTTTCATTACAATTTTAATTTCAATTTATGGAATTTTAATTCAATCAAACTTTTAATTCTGTTCTTTTTTTCCAAGTACGCAGGTTTTCTTGGGCACGACTCTGTCCAGGATCTCAAGGAACATGAACTTGTGCAAATCTAGTCCCTGAGGATTCGGCCCTACTTCCCTTATAATATTCTTTTCATTATTTTGTAGGGATAGGATATTTTTGGTGCTCTCAACGACCGCATCAAGTTTTGGCGCCATTGTCAAGGACTGGTAACGTACTAATCTTGTTTTTTTGTTTCTTATGACTAGATTTACTCCAAGTATTCTTGCGTTTGATTTAGAGATAGCAAGGACTACAAGAGCTAATTGCAAGGAAACAAAGCTACGTAAAAAGTAGTCATGAGTGGTTGGGACTCAGAGTAACCCACCACCAGAAATTAAAGTTGACGACGAAGTTGAGTTTAGGGTTAACAAAAACCCTACTCAAACACTTGAAAGCAAAAAAGTAGAAATTGATTCACCAGAAGAAGTGCTTAACACTAGGGTTAACAAAAACCTAAATCTAACACATCAACCTATGGCTCAAACGATTCAGCAACTGGCCAAAGCTCCGGTAGAACAACCGCTATTGTGCATTGCGTATCCTACCATTGATATTGATTTTGAACTTAAGCCTGGTTTAATCCAATTACTGCCAACTTTTCGTGGGTTGCAAAACAAAAATCCTCACAAATATCTGAAAGAGTTTCATATAGTTTGTCTTAGCATGAAACCTCAGGGGGTAATTGAGGATCAAATCAAATTGCGTGCTTTCTCTTTTTCCCTAGCAGATTCAGCTAAGGAATGGTTATTTTATCTACCGCCTAGGTCTATTACAACTTGGGCTGATCTTTCTCATTTGTTTCTCAACAGGTTTTTTCCAGCATTGCGTGCAGTTGAGTTAAGCAGAGAGATCATTGGGATAAGACAAAAAGAAGTAGAGTCTCTTTACGACTATTGGGAGTGATTTAATAAGTTATATGCAAGCTACCCACAACATGGTATAACGGAACAATCTCTACTCCAATACTTTTATGAAGGCTTGAAACCTATAGAGATGAATATAGTGACGCCACTAGTGGAGGAGAGTTGGTAAACATGACTCCCCAACAAGCAAGGGACTTGATATCCACGATGGTTGCGAATACTCAACAATTTTTAGCCAATCTTAAACCCACTAGAAGGGTTTATCAGCTAAGTATTTCAGCTTTAGAAGATAAAGTTGATTGACTTACTAATATCATGAATTCTCTTTTTGCAGTAAAAATAGGACAAACCTAACTGTGCAGAATTTGCGCAACACCTGAACATACAATGATGCATCCTTAGTTTGTGTGACGATAGTATGACCCATTTCGATATTGTGGGAAACTTTCTTGGACCACCTCAAAGGCGATATAACCCCTATGAAAATACATATAACCCAGGATGGAAAGACCATCCTAACTTGAGTTATGGGGCAAACTTGTAGTACAACCAGCCATACCAAAATAGGCTTCCACAACAATCACGAGATTCAGGTACCTCTCTAGAAACCATGGTTAATAAATTAGCAACTAATATGCTTGGTTTTCAACAGAAAACCAAGGCATCTATAAGAGAATTGACCATATCAATTGAGAAGATTAACTTACAAGGGAAGTTATCGTCACAAATGAAACTTAATCCAAGACATGTGAATTCAATGACGTTGTGAAGTGGAAAAGTACTAGAACCAATTCCTGGTAGAAATCTTGGCCAAGATTCCACTTAGGAAAAGCTCGAGAATGATGAACAGGTCTGAATAAAACCTCTATTGCCTAAAATTCAACCTCATTTCCAGGACTATTAAACCAATGTCAAAAAGGTAAAGAAGACAATGAGATCTTCAAGGCATTCAAAAATGTCGAGATCAACATACTACTGTTGGATGCAATCAAACAAATTCCGCAAGGAACTCTGCACCAACAAGCGAAATTTAACTGGTAATGAAAGGGTAAGTGTTGGTGAGAATGTATCTGCAGTATGACAGCGGAAGATGCCAGTGAAATGCAAAGATATGGGCATGTTCACTATACCATGCAAAATAGACCACTAAGGAATTAAAAAAGCTATGTGTGATTTAGGTGCCTCCAAATGTAATGTCTTTTTCTATTTATGAATCACATAATGCGGGTTTTTT
This sequence comes from Gossypium anomalum, assembly GCA_025698475.1. NCBI lineage: Eukaryota > Viridiplantae > Streptophyta > Magnoliopsida > Malvales > Malvaceae > Gossypium > Gossypium anomalum. Next base: position 5,327,217 of record CM046957.1, on the reverse strand, counting down.
AACGAAAACAGGTGTTAGCAGACAGGTCTATTGTACATCTTGAAGGAGTCCTCGAGGACGTATTAGTGAAAATCAATGGACTTGTCTTCCCTGCAGAGTTTTATGTGATAAAAATGGAAGAGGATAACGCTCTTGGGTCTTCAGACATCTTGTTGGGGCAACCTTTCCTTAGTACTGCAAATACTAAGATTGATGTGCGTAGCAGAACCCTCACAATGGAATTTGACGGGGAGATCATGAAGTTTAATGTTTACGATGCTATTAGTCACCCAAGTGGAATCTTGAACTTAAATCGTGTCAACATAATTAACTCATTAGTAGAAAAAACTTTTGAGTCATCTTATAGAGATAAATCTAAAATGATGTTTGATGATTTTGAATCTGTTAATGAATTATTGGCTCCTATGGATACTAAACTTCTACCTTCTATTGTGCAGGCACCAGATCTGAAATTAAAACCACTTCTTGAACATCTCAAATGCACATTTTTGGATAATGATGAGACCATTGCTGACTTAAAAGGGATCAACCCCTTGACATGCACACATAAGATTTTCTTGGAGGAAAATACGAAACCAAAGAAAGAGGCGCGAGGACCATTGAACCCAAATATGGTGGATGTGGTAAAAAAGAGAGAATTTTCGAACCCATACGAATGAAAGAATTCAGCTGGAACAGCTCCAATACTAATTAGGGCGCCAAGCTAACGACGTTAAACAAGCGCTTGTTGGGAGGCAACCCAATTTTATTTTATTTTATTTTTTATTTATATTTATATTTTATATTTTATTTATTTTCTTGCATGTTAATAAATTTTATCTCTTTTCTCATATACAGGAGAATCGAGGAATCAAAAAAATTAAATTTGGAAACGGGCAAAAACATTAACGAAAAATGATATGGTGAGTGTTTTAAACCCTTTCTTTTCATCATATTTATTAAAATTATTTTGTCACATCGAGAAAAATGTGTTTTAAGTAGGGGGAGGCATTCCTCATTATTTTTGTCATTTTATATGTTGTTTTTACTGTTGTGTTACTATTGTTGCTGCCTTATGCTCATTTCTGCCCACATTTATTTTTTTTAGAATATTTTGCCTCTTTTCATGTCCAAGGTTTTTGTCAAGACTTGCCCACTGTTTGACCTGGGAGCATGATTCTTGTCTACTGAGTTAGTTATGATTTTGCTAAGTTTGATTTCGTCTCCACTGTTTGATTTCTATTAGTCTAAAATAATTATGATTAATAAAATTAACCCTATCTTGCTTTTAGTAAAATCGATTAAGTTTAAATGCAAAGAGGACACTTAATATAATTGCATGCTAAAATTATGTTCATGATTGTTGGGTGGTTGTTGAAACTTATTTTTGACACTTAACTGTGTTTCCTAGTCCTCCAAAATTAAAATTTTGTTTAATGATAACAATAAATTTTGATGTCTCTGTGGTTATGAGTGCAGCTTAAAAACATGACTGGCTGAGTAACCGAGGTAGGGTGTTTGGGTTGTCATCCTACTTCGCGTCAAAAAGTTGTGTGACGTGTTAGGTAAAACTCCGCTAACCAAAATTAAACAAAAAAATTTTAAGAATGTGTTGGGCTGAGTAACCGAGGTGAGGTGCTTGGCTATCATCTCTCTTCGCGTTAAAAGGTTCAATATATTCTTAAGCAAAAAAGAAAAAACAAAAAGAGAAAAAAGAGAAAAACAAAAGAAATGTATTAATAAAATTGCATTAGGGGACTAAAGGTGGAAACAAATAGGGTGTCTTAGTAAGTTTAGTAAATTACCTGATTTTCATGAAATAATCTAAGTCGATTTTGAGTTTTATGTGTATTAATTGGAATACTTTTTTAGTTTTACTTAAAACAAGCTAAGGGTTCTCTTTATTTTTCATATGCATTATGCCTACTTCTTATAAAACTTTGAAGTGATATTTCTTTCATGGCAAAATTCTAAATTTCACAGTGGATAGAAACCATACTTGAGGGCAAGCATGCGCTAAGTAGGGGGAATTTGATAATACTCTAGAATGATATATTTTTATTTATTAATTACATATTTATTTTGAGTATGATCCTACTAATTTGAATTATTTATGATTTTTTATCTTGTAGGGACTAAATTGAAGGCAAAAGGAAATTTAGGGGCAAAAAGCGTGAATTTAAAGATAAAATTGGCCAGCATGAGAAGTAGGAAGGAAGTAGTGCCAAAAATGCAAAGAGTAAAGACTTTTGGGCAAAAGTGTAAAGAAGAGATTTTATAAACACAAGACTCTATTTAAATTTTAATTATATTAGGATAATTGTTAAAGATTATTATTAGATTTAATTTTAGCTTTTATCTTCATTTATCTTTAATTATATTTATTTATTTATTTTTATTTATCTTTTAGAATTTAATTAGGAATAGACTAGGTTTCCTAGTACTGTAAATAGGGGATGGAGTGACACAAATTTCACTTATCTTTCCTGTAAACACTCCCTCTCCCAAAAAGCTTAGCCTTATTTCCTTTCATATTATTCAATAAAAATTCCATTTTCATTACATTTATTTCTTTTTCCCCAAAAAGCATAAGCCACTAAATTTATCTAGCCAAAGATTGTCAAAATTCCCCAAAAATGGTTCATGAGGCTTAGAATCCGCGCTTAGCCTTCTCAACGAGTATTCATCACTTCTCCGCACTACGGGACTGACGCTTCCGTCCATGTCCCTTCAAAAGTGATTTTTTCATCTTGTGCAAAGGCAATCGCTTTGTATGTTTTGGGAATGTTACATAGTTGATTAGTTAGCTTACTGCGTTAATGGTTGTCGAGCCCAAGAGACAAAATGGCATGACATTCTCCATTAAGAAGTGATAATCTAGTGTAAGATGGTACCACAAAAGCGACGGTTGGCTAGAGTCAGGTTCCCCTAAATCGTAAGTTTAAAATCTAAGCGGAGCTAGTGTCGTAGGCATCCTCTTCCACTATAACTGGCTTATTCTGTTCGAGAAGGATCACCTAAAAGCCGATGATAGAACCCAAGGAGAATCGAGACAACCGGAGGCTGGAATCTCTCCATAAAAACTCTTTCCTCAACTCTGTCTTTCATTACAATTTTAATTTTAATTTATGCAATTTTAATTCAATCAAACTTTTAATTCTATTTTTTCCAGGTACGCAGGTTTTCTTGCGCACGACTCTGTCCGGGATCTCGAGGAACAAGAACTTGTGCAAATCCAGTCTCTGAGGATTTGACCCTACTTCCCTTATACTATTCTTTTCATTATTTTATAAGGATAGGATATTTTTAGTGCTCTCAACGACTGCATCATTTTTCTTCCAATCCACTACAAAGTTGTGAAAGGCTCAGAAACAAAATACAACCGTGTATTACAGACTCTCTAAACGAAGAACTCATTAGAGATTTCAAGGAAAATGAGGCAGTGGAAGCTTTAAAAAGTATGGCACTTCTCAAAGCATCAGGAAGAGATGGATACCCAACATTTTTCTATCAAAAATTCTGGCATACTATAGGAACAGACATTATTAAATATTGCCTTCAAGTTCTGAATAATGGATGGATTTTGAGGAAATTAATAAAACCAATATAGTCATTCTCCCAAAAGTACAAACCCCTACAAATTTGGGACAATTCAGGCCAATAAGTCTTTGTATTGTCATAGACAAATTGATCTCAAAGATGGTGGTCAATAGATTTTGAAGCGTGTTACACTTATGTATTGAAGAAACATAAGGTGCTTTTATTCCAGGAAGACAAATAACTGACAACATAATGATAGCTTATGAATTACTACACTCTTTCATAAAATAAAAAAAAGAGGAGGCACATGATATTTTGCTTTAAAACTAGATATGAGCAAAACCTATGACAGAGTGGAATGGGACTTTATTGAAAGTATGATGAAAATGTTAGGTTTTTGCAAGAGGTGGATTGAGCTCATAATGAGATGTGTTCGAACAATGTCATACTCGGTAGTAATTAATGAGATTCAAGGGGAAAAATTTAAACCAACAAGAGGAATCAGACAAGGAGATCCACTGAGCCCTTATTTATTTATCATATGTGCAGAAGGATTCTTTAAGCTCCTGAACAAGGCTAAAAGGGAAAGAAAAATTGAAGGGGTCAAAGTGGGAAGAGGAGAGCTAGCTATCAATCATCTCTTTTTCACTGATGGCAGCATCTTATTTGGGAAAGAAACTATGGACGGCACAATGTCAATAAAGGCTGTAGTCAATGAATATGAAAATATCTCCGGACAACTAGTGAATTTTGAGAAGTCTTTGATCTATTTCAGCAATAATGTGCAAGATGTCATAAAAGGATAGATAGGGGGAGTTTTGGGTGTTCGGATTTCAAACAATCCAAAAAAATATCTTGGTTTCCCTACAATGGTTGGGCGAAGAAAGAAATGTGCATTTATGGAACTAAAAGAAAGATTCATCCAAAAATCGAAGAATTGGAGTATTCACAATTTGTCCTTTGGGGATAAAGAAATTTTTATCAAATCAATTTTACAAGCCCCAACGATTTATGCCATACAGTGTTTTAAGTTACCAGTTTTACTTTGCAAAAAATTAAAAAATCTAATGAGTAAATTTTGGTAGCGTAATTTAAAATCTAATAAAGGCATCCACTGGTGCAATTGGGCAGCGATGTGTAGTCCAAAAGAGTTTGAAGGTATGGGGTTTAGGGATTTAACAATGTTTAGTACAATCCTATTGGCTAAACAAGGATGGACACTAATCACCCAACCTGACAGTTTGTTTGCGCGCGTTATGAAATTAAAATATTATCCGCCTGATATTTTTTTAAATGCAAGGTTAGGAGCTTACCCCTCCTTTACCTGGCCCAGCATTTGGAACGCACGAAGCTTGCTTGAAGAAGGAACAGGCTGGAGGATAGGAAATGGTGAACCAACAAATATCTGGAATGACGCTTGGCTACCTACTCCTGATAATGGAAGAGTAAAAAGTCAAAACAATAATATCAGCTATACAAAAGTTTCAGATTTAATCAATAAAGATTCATTTTCATAGAACTACGAGGCGATATGGAACTTGATCGAAGGAGAGCAAGCGGAGGCAGTTTTGTCGATTCCTTTGGTGAATAGGATACAGTCAAATGTCTTAGTATGGAGAGGGGACAAATCAGGCAAATACACAGTACAAAATGGTTTTAAATGGCTAATGTCTAAAACTCTACACCTACAAAACTATATTACAGACCAAATCAGCAATAAAAAATATTTTACAAAGATTTTGAACCTCCTGACCCCTAGTAAAATAAAAATACACTTGTGGAGGGTGGCCAATAATTTTATTCCAACGCCCAGTATTCTTAAATTTCGAAGACTCAGGAACGATTCTACATGTCCAGTCTGCTCAGTTGAAGAAGAAACCGTGGAACATCTATTTCGAGATTGTGAATTCATGAAACAGGTCCTTCAAGAAGTTGGGTTGGACACCTCACATTTGAATGCAAAATATAAATGGAAACAATGGTCAGCATTTTTCTTCCATACGAATAATACTAAAGTATGCACAATCATGGCAATTACTATTTGGGTAATATGGTACAACAGGAATAGGATTTATCACGAAGGAAAATAGGATAGAGTTTAAGAGGTTACCAATTTTATTATAGATTATTTAAGGGGGTTCGAGCAAATTAAATCATCAACAGAAACTAGGCTCATTCCAAAAGAGATATTCTGGAGACCCCTATGGAAAGACAAATCAAAGCCAATTTTGACGCAACATATTCACAACAAGATATGACAGCAAATGCGAGAGTTATTTTAAGAAACCACGAAGGATTTGTTATGAGAGCATGCTCTTACCCACTAGGAAAGACAAGGGACTCGACCACTGCGGAAGCAAAGGCGTGCCTACAGGCAGTCCTTTTTGGGGGAAGAATTGGGCTTTCGAGATCTGGTTGTTGAAGGTGATACCCTCACAGTTATTAAAAAGATTAAGTTAGACACAATGGATAGATCGGTGATTGGAAACATTATTAATGAAATCCAAAAGAAAAAACTCAGTTTTGTTACCTTCCGATTCCGATGCGACTCAGTCTGTTCCAGAAATATTCATTGCCACATGAAATAATTGTTTGGCACCATTCCTGGAGCTACTATCTAAGCTTAATTCCTCACCCCAACTGCCGCTTGTTACTTGCATGGTTTGTGATTGAATCATGAACTGTGGTACCAAGGCAGTTCAACTCATTGGGGTGCCTTATGTTCAACTCTAGACTTCTTCAACCATTAGCTTTCTTGGATTTTTGCACTATAAAGAACTAGCTCAAAGAGGCATTGTTCCATTCAAAGGTTACAAATTTTATTTTTTTTTATGCTTTGTAACTTTATTTTGGGGTATCTTATGTTGATTGATAATAATCTCTTTGAAGTTTATAGGTTACACATAACCTGCTCCATACTTTTTTCTTTTTCTTTTTTTACATATTGAAACAAAAACATGGGTTTTATTTTCGTTGTAGATGAACGCTTTGCTAATGATGGGACACTTGAGATGCCCATTGATTAGATCCCTGGTATGCCTAACATGTGTCTCAAGGACATACCAAGCTTCATAAGAACCACTAACCCTAATGACTTCGTGTTTAATTACATCATGGAAGTATCACAAGAATGCTTAAATTCATCTTCAATAATCTTCAACACCTTCGATGACTTGGAGAAAGAAGTGCTACACGTTCTTACATCCAAATCACCTAATGTTTATGCAATTGGTCCACTCGCCTCACTAAGTAATAACTTACTCGAAATCCAATACGACTTATTAAATTCAAGCCTATGGAAGGAAGACACAAGCTGCATCGAATGGCTTAACACAATGGAACCCAAGTCAGTGGTGTACGTGAATTATAGGAGTGTAGCAGTGATGTCTAATCATCATCTAAAAGAATTTGCTTAGGGGCTTGCAAATAGTAACTACCCATTTTATGGTAGTTAGGCCCGATCTTGTGATGGGTGAATCAGCTATATTTCTAAGAGAATTCTTAGAGGAAATAAAGGGAAAGGGTTTCATAATAAGCCGGTGTACCCAGCAAAAAGTGTTGTCCCCCTCGGCGGTCGGCGTTTTCCTTACACATTGCAGATGGAATTCTATTTTGGAAGCTTTATTCAAAGGTATGCCTTTAATTTGTTTGCCATTCTTCAGAGATCAACAAACGAATTATCGATATGTGTGCAGCACGTGAGGCAATGTCATGGAATCAATCCAGACATAAAGCGTGAAAATGTGGAGGTTGTTGTTAAAGAGATGATGGAAGGAGATAATGGGCAAAGGATGAGGCAAAAGGCATTGGAATGGAAGAAGAAAGGTGAAGCTGCCATTAGCCTTGGAGGATCTACTGTTACCAATGTTGATAGAATGATAAATGAGGCCCTAAGTCATGGTCGAGTAGTAAAATCATAATACAATGTTGTGTGCATATTTTCTTTACAAACTAAATTATTAAATATTAGATTTTCTAATTAAGAAAATTTTTAATGATTGAATTTTTACCACTTCTACAATTTAGTGATTGTACCTTAATTAATCATTAATTTGGTAAAATTACTTATTCATAATTCAATTCCCCTATACTATATCTCATATTTTAATAAAAAATATTTACAAGCTCGATTTATAGAAACGAGGCCCTGAAATCGTATTTTTCGACACCACTAACTTTCAGATCGTTATAGGTTTGATTCTCACTCATAATAATGGAGTACACTTCATTATCAACCATTTACCTTTTTAAAGAGTACCCATAACGAAAGAATTAGTTATTGTTGCTAACAGTGAATATTCTAATTATGATGAAAAAAATTAAAAAGATAGAGATGAATCAAAAACAAGATTTTTTTTTTTTTTTTTGTAATAATAGTAACAAACAACATTTGAGGAGTAAAAATAGTAGGCAATCTAGAAAAACAAAAAGGAGCCATTGCCAATAGATTAACATATCAAAATTATTGAGTGTATATTTCATTGTTGAGTGTATATCCACCATGTCTAAATTCATTCATTATCCAATTATCACACATTATGCACTATTTCAATTATTAAGCATAAGTAATTTTCATTTTTTAGTCAATAGAAGATTGATATTCATCATTAATAAAGAGTGGCTCAACAAACCTGGTGCAACAGAATCGACACCAGTAATAAACTCACAACAAAAATAAAAAACTAAAACAGTCCAAAAAACCAAAATACAGAGCACATAGAAAAATCAAAAGAAAAAAAAAACCACAAAACCACTAGCTGAAAGCCCAATGAAAATACCAGCCAAAAGTCTTCAAAACAAAAAGAAGGCAGCTTCGAAGACAGCAGTGGAGATTCAATCCGAACCTTCTCCAAACTTCAAAGCAAAGAAAATCTTAGTGAAACCATGCAGCCTTATCCAACTCCACCAGATTTGCAACAGTATCCGGTGCATCCTCGACCCAGAAACAAGCAAAATTCCGATGACGACCATCCATCGCCAAAGCATGCGCTGCCCTATTAGTCTCTCGGGGAATGAAACGGTACGCAATATTCTCAAAAGATCTCGCCAAAACCCGAATATTTTGAGTAATTGATCTTAGGATTGATCTATCATCTTTAGTTGAATTTAATTTCTTGATAATTGTCAGGGAGTCTTCTTCCAAAAAGATATTTCGGAAGCCCATGTCCATTGCAAAATAGAGGGCTCTTTTGCACGCACGAGCTTCAACAACGAAAGCATCAGCAACATCCATAAGCGGGTATGACAAGCACCCATAATCTGTTGCTGTGCGTCTCTAGCTAGAACTGCTAAAACAGCAGCATTAGTGTTACCCAGAAAAGAAGCATCGAAATTCAGTTTAATAGTCTAATCTGATGGTGGTTGCCATAAAGCATTTCTTGGGACATCCATATGAAAATTAGAAGTATGTCTACAGTTAACATCCTGAGCATAACTTTGTATGAATCCTTTGAGCTCATGCATCCCAAAATTTAGACCATCGTGGATCAGCTTATTTATTTTGTGCCAAAGGGCCCATAGAGAAATAGTTATTAGTTTCTTGGAAAACTGGTCAGTAGCTAGAAAATTACTTACAAATTGTGATTGTCCATCCAAGGTAATGCCGCTGAAATCGAAGGAGAGGTTCAAAATATTCCAGAGTTGTCTTAAGACAGAACAATGCCATAATAAGTGATGTGAATCCTCTGGAGCTTCTCTGCATAATGGGCAAGCGGTCTCAACACGCTGTCTCCTCTGGGCCAAGTTACAGAAATAAGGTACATAGTTTTTAGGATACGCCATAGATGGATTTTGATTTTAGTAGGAAGCTGCAAACCCCAAATCGATGTATAAAGGACTTTGTAATTATCTTGATGGACCAAAGTGTCACCTGTAAAATGAGCCGTCTTTGTAAGCAAGGTACGATAACCACTCTTAGTCGAAAACTCCCCAGAAGCATCATGGCGCCAGACCAAAGAATCTTTAGCGTTACAATCCGTTAGCGGGATGTTCAGAATACGCCTAGCCTGTTCATCATCAACAATCTTGGAAATTATCGACTTATTCCAGGTACTTGTGTCTGCATTAATTAACTGATTAACAGTAGTCCAGCGAATATCCATGGTCTGTACGGACAATCTACCATTCCCAGGGCCCGGCAACCAGGGATCATTCCAAATGTTCACCTTTGTTCCACGACCAATACGCCATATGAGACCATCATCAAAGAGATCCCTCGTACCACAAATACTTCTCTAGATAAAGAAAGGGTAAGAACCAATCCTAGCTCACAATATATCAGTGAAAGGATAATAACGGGATTTAAGAACTCTAGATAAAAGACAATTAGGTTCAGTTAAGAGTCGCCAAACTTGTTTAGCCAAAAGAGATCTGTTAAAAAAGTGAAGGTCCCGAAAACCCAGCCCACCAAGAATCTTCGGCAAGCAAAGTGCGCTCCACGTACTCCAGTGAATGCCTTTCTTCTTTTTATTATTAGACCACTAAAATTTATTCATAATATTTTCAAGCTGATGACATAAATCTTTAGGCAAAGCAAAACACTGCATAACATAAACCGGTAATGCTTGTAAAACAGCTTTTATGAACACTTCTTTACCACCCATAGAGAGATACCGATGACCCCATCCCTCAATTCACCTTCGAAATCTGTCAACAAAATTAGCAAAAGCCCGTTTCTTATGCCGCCCAACCATCATGGGCAAACCCAAATACCTTTCAGGATTCGTTGGCATCCTCATACCCAAAATATTAAGGGTCAAATTTCTAATCTCAGTCCCAACACAAGCTCCAAAATAAATAAGAGACTTATCCAGATTAATTTGTTGTCCCGACGCTAAACCATATTCCATAAGGTTTTTACTAACAACATGAGCCCCTTCAGCCGTAGCATCACCAAAGATGATGCAGTCATCCGCAAACAGCAGATGAGTAATTGCAAACTTCCCCCTTCCAATCAAAGCACCTCGTAACAATTGATTGCGTTTAGCCTCCCGCAATAAGGTAGAGAGCCCTTCTGCACAAAGGAGGAAAAGGTAAGGGCTTAGCGGATCACCTTGCCTTAAACCTCTCGACGGAGAAAAAAAGTCGCTGACATCTTCATTTATTCCCACCGTGTATGTAACCGAACAGACACACCGCATATTATTACTTTTAGTTTGGATCTTAATTTCATTATAATTAATTATTCATTTAAAAATTACAATTTTTTTTCTTTTATCTTAAAAAAAACATTTTAATCAAGTTTTGCCTTAATAAAAAATGAATTTAGACGTTGAAAATTAAATTATAATAATAGATAAATTAAATGACATTATAAAGAAATTTATATAATAAACTTTTATTTTGACATTTAAATTGAATAATTGTTTAATTTTATATTCACATATTATAATAAATTATTTATTTATAGTAGATGAGTATTACAATTTATAATTATTAGCAAAATGGAACTATCATTACAAACCGTTTTCATTCCACCATTAATTTGGGGTTAAACAATATTATTGTACATTTAGTTATTTAACTTTAATAAATTTTTATTTTAACCACTCATCTTTTTAAAATTATCTTTATTCTTTTTTTGGGAAATCTATATTTTTCATTTATTGAGAAAAAATTAAAATTAATTCTAAAAAATAAAATTAAAAATTTAACAAGGTTTTTCCTTGTGAAAACCCAAGGCTTTTCTTATAAAGATCTAGGCAATTCCTTATAAAACGAGAGTTTTTCTCTTTTATAAAAAATAATTAAAATAAATTTTAAAAGTAACCAATAAATGAAGTTAAAAAGATAAATTAGTTTTTCACTACAAAGCCTTAAGTTTTTTTTCTATAAAACTCAGGTAATTCGTAATAAAGCCCATAGTTTTTCACTTTTTATTAAAAAAAAAAAAAAACAAACCTACATCTAAAGAGAAAAAAAATAAAGAAAATAAAAAAGATAAAATTGTTTTTCATGTAAAAACTCAATTTTCCCATGCTTTTTCTTATAAAACCCAAATTTTTCCATTTCTTAGGAAAACTAAAATTACTTTCAATAAATAATAAAAGTAAGAAATAAATAAAAAAAAGTAACGAGCCCCACTTTCTCTTTTCATAGTTTTTAAAAATAATTTAATTCAATAAAAAATTTAGAACTCCCTAATTTGACAACCCTCAAATTATCATTTCAAATGATGATTTGATATCAAACTTATGAAACACTATTCAAAAACTAATATTTTGGTTTATAAAATATGAGTGTATTATTTTAATAAATTATTTTTTTGCCAAAAAGCAAAAGAAACAAACAAATTTGCATCTTTTGATTGAGAGGATATTGCTGTGAAAAAACTATACATGCCGTCATGTTCTATTCCTTCTAATCTTTTATCCTTGACCACACAGTATTTCAAATATAGGTGTGGTGTGATAGTTATTTACCTCATCTATGAACTATGTGGTTGAATGTTTGATTCTTACTTATGTGAATAAAGTATATTTTATTATCAACTGTTTACCTTTTCGAAGAACAACCGTATTGAAAAGATTAGTTATTGTTGCTAGCTGTAAATATTCTGATTACGATAAAAGAAAAAGAAATTAAAAAAATACAGACGAATTGAAAACGTTTTTTTTTTTTTTTTTTTTGGAATAGTTGGAGGAAACAACATTTGAGGAGTCAAAATATTAGAGCAGCCATTTTAGAAAAACAAAAGGAGCCATTGCCAATAGATTAACATATAAAAATTAATGAATGAATTTTCGCGGCATCTCGCACCAATCGTTATCCACCATGCCTAAATTTATTCATTACCAAATTATAACACATTATGCTTTATTTTAATTATTAAGCATAAATGCATTTTTTTTTTTTTTGAAAAAATAAGGTTACAACTTAAAAAATCCTAAAAAGTTCTAAAAGCTTTGTCTTTTTGAGTAACTGTAGTCACTAAATTAAGAGGCACTTCAAAAACTTGGAGGGGTGCCTGTCAAGAGAGACTAATCTTTGCCAATTGATCCGCAATTAAGTTTTACTCCCTAGGAACATACTTAACATCCCATTGGCCTTCAGAATGCAAAAGAAGTTTAACTCTTCTAAGTAAGATAATGTCGGAATCCTCTATTTCTTCCATGGACAAGACCCTTACCACTTCAAGATTATTAGTCTGAATCTGGACTTTCTTATAACCCTTGCTTAATAAAATGAGAATTCCATCAATGATACCCCAAAGTTTAGCCTCCAAAGGTGAACATTTGTCCAAATAATGGGTGTACCCCAAAATCCAATTACCGACTTGATCTCGAACCACACCTCACGTTGAAGCATTTCCAGACTCTCTAATGACTGCTCCATTAGAAAATAAGTGAACCCAATTTTCTACGCAATGGTGATTTATTACTGGATTAGATGTAATAGATTTCATTTTTAAATATTATTACTTTTAGTTTGAATCTTAATTTCATTATAATCAATTAATCATTTAAAAAAAACATTTTAATCAAGTTTAAAATTTGAGTCACTGTTTAATTTCATTTTCATATATTATAATAAATTATTTATTAATAGTAGATTAGTATTAATAATTATAGTTATTAGCACTTGATCCATAATATGTGTTAACTATTTAGTTAATTATATAATTTTTATAAATTTTTATGCTGGACATAGATAATATAAATTTGCAAAAAGGTACTATCTTTACAAACCGTTTTTACTTTGGTTATGTACCGTTAATTTGAGGGTTAGATAATGTTATTGTACATTTAGTCATCCAAATTTAATAAATTTTCATTTTAGTCTCTTATTTTTTGAAAAACTTATATTTTTCATTTATTGAGAAAAAAACTGAAATTAATTATGAAAAGAAAAAAATACAGGAAATTAAAATTTTAACAAGGTTTTCCCTTATAAACACCTAGGTAATTCCTTATAAACGAAGTTAAAATGATAAATTGGTTTTTCACTATAAAACCTCAAAATTTTCTTATATAAACCTAGGTCATTCATGGTAAAACCCATTGTTTTTCTCTTTTTATTGGAAAAAACTAAACTTACATCTAAAAAGAAACAAAATAAAGAAAATAAAAAGGTAAAATAGTTTTTTATGTAAAAACTCAAGTTCCCCCCTAATACCTAGTTTTTTCTTATAAACCTCCGTTTCTTCCCTGTACTGAAAAAATAAAAAGTAATTTATAAAAATAAAAGAAATTATAAAAATAAAATGTGGGACCAAAATTAAAATTACTTACTAAAATTGAATGATAAAATAAGTGTAGAATAACATGGCCTAACATTAAATTAACAACAGATGATTAAAATGAAAATGAATTGTATAACAATAGTGCCTTTTTTAAAAAAAAAATTGTTTATGGTGACAAAAATAAACTTACTAAAATTACGTGACCAACTATATAGTTTATTTAAAATATTAATATTTTACGAATGCTACTAATCATTATTGCATTTGATATGTTTATAGCAAATATATGTTTTATTTATTAATAAAAACTTCAATATAAATTAAGATTAGTTTTTTATATTTACTTTTTGTTTTATTAAATATATTTTCTAATATTTAATTAATTTTTTATATATATTGTTATAGCAATTAAAAATCCATGTGCATCGCATGGATGAAAACAAATTATTTTAAATAATTAATCAAACTTGATTGAAGATTGACTTAGAAATAAAAGATAACAACGTGTATCTTTGGGTTTTAATAACACAAGATTCAATCATAATATGATACCCAGCACTGTTAGGCAGCAGTTGATATTTTCTCAACCTCATAAATATTATCTTCAATTTTCACTAGCTACTGACTTCATTGCTTAATTATTATTTGCAGAAAGATGGGTTCAATTAAATCGCATGCAGTATGTCTTCCATTCCCAGCACAAGGTCATATTAACCCCATGATGCAACTGGCCAAGCTCTTGCACTCTAGAGGCTTCCATATAACCTTTGTCAACACCGAGTTCAATCATAGACGGTTGATACGGTCTAGAGGGGAACAAGCTGTTAAGGGTCTGCCCGATTTCCGGTTAGAAGCCATACCCGATGGGCTGCCATCTTCCGATCCCGATGCGACTCAGTCTGTTCCGGAAATATTCATTGCCACACGAAATAATTGTTTGGCTCCATTCTTGGAGCTACTATCTAAGCTTAATTCCTCACCCCAACTGCCACCTGTTACTTGCATAGTTTGTGATGGAATCATGAACTGTGGTACCAAAGCAGCTCAACTCATTGGGGTGCCTTATGTTCAACTCTGGACTTCTTCAACCGTTAGCTTTCTGGGATTTCTGCACTACAAAGAACTAGCTCAAAGAGGCATTGTTCCATTCAAAGGTTACAAATTTTATGTTTTCTTTGTGCTTTGTAACTTTATTTTGGGATATCGTATGTTCATTGATAATAATCTCTTTAAAGTTCTATCGGTTACACGCAACATGCTCCATGTTTTGTTTTTTTTTTTTTTTTTTGCATACTGAAACACTAACATGCATTTTATTTTCGTTGTAGATGAACGCTTTGTTAACGATGGGACACTTGAGATGCCCATTGATTGGATCCCTGGTATGCCTAACATGCGTCTCAAGGACATACCAAGCTTCATAAGAACCACCGACCCTGATGACTTCATGTTTAATTACATCATGGAAGTATCACAAGAATGCTTAAATTCATCTTCAATAATCTTCAACACATTCGATGACTTGGACAAAGAAGTGCTACAAGTTCTTGCATCCAAATCACCTAATATTTATGCAATTGGTCCACTCACCTCACTAAGTAAGAACTTACTCGAAATCCAATACGACTTATTAAATTCAAGCCTATGGAAGGAGGACACAAGCTGCATCGAATGGCTTAACACAATGGAACCCAAGTCAGTGGTGTACGTGAATTATGGTAGTGTAGCGGTGATGTCTAATCATCATCTAAAAGAATTTGCTTGGGGACTTGCAAACAGTAAATACCCATTTTTATGGGTAGTTAGGCCCGATCTTGTGATGCATGAATCAGCTATTTTTCCAAGAGAATTCTTAGAGGAAATAAAGGGAAGGGGTCTCATAATAAGCTGGTGTCCCCAGGAAAAAGTGTTGTCTCACTCGGCGGTCGGCGTTTTCCTTACACATTGCGGATGGAATTCTATTTTAGAAACTTTATCCGAAGGTGTGCCTTTAATTTGTTTGCCATTCTTCGGAGATCAACAAACGAATTGTCGATATGTGTGCAGCACGTGGGGCAATGGCATGGAAATCAATCCAGACATAAAGCGTGAAAATGTGAAAGCTGTTGTTAAAGAGATGATGGAGGGAGATAATGGACAAAGGATAAGGCAAAAGGCATTGGAATGGAAGAAGAAAGCTGAATCTGCCATTAGCCTTGGAGGATCTACTATTACCAACTTTGATAGAATGATAAATGAGGCCCTAAGTCATGGTCGAGTAGTAAAATCATAATACAATTGTGTTATATGTTGTGTGCATGTTTTTTTTACAAAATAATTTATTAAATATTAGATTTTCTTTTTGAAATTAGGAGACCTCAGCTTTTGGAATTCAACCAAAATTTCATTAAAAAATGTTAGAATTTAAATACAATACAATTAATTAATAAATTGATTATTCTATATTAGATATATTGTTGAGGCAATTTATCATTTCACATGATGATTTGATATGAGACTTGTCAAACACTATTCAGAAACTATTATTTTAGTTTATAAAAAATAGTGTATTATTTTAATAAATTATTATTATTTTAAATTATTTTTGTCAAAAAGCAAAAGAAACAAATAAATTTACATCTTTTGAGTAAGAGGACACCGCATCGATATGGAAAAACTATACATACCCTCATGCTCTATCTCACTTAACCTTTCATCCTTGCCCACACAATCTTCAAAATGACAGATGTGGTGTGGTAGATATCTAACTCATCTATTAATTATGTGGTTAAAGGTTTGATTTTCACTTATGGAATGGAATACATTTTATTATCAACCGTTTACCTTTTTGAAGGATACCTGTGATGAGAAGATTAGTCTTTACTACCAGCCGTAGATATCCTGATTACGACAAAAAAAGTTAATAAAATACATGTAGGGTCCAATTTAGCCCGGGCCCAAACAGAAACCAAATGAAAAAATAAATAAAAAAAGTCCAATTACAAATATGTCAGCCCAAATTACAAGCCCGAATATAAACAAAACCCAATAACCCAGGCCCAAACTACCAACCCAACCTCGCAACCTAAATTATTTTTCAAAAAACTAAAAACCCTAAGACCTCCTGTGCTGCTACTCCTGGCAACGTCAGCGTGCTCGCTGCCCAAGGCCTGACGTGCCCCTGCCGCCATTGCACCAAAATGGCAAAGGTGCGCTTCCCACTGTCACCGTTGACTAGGGGTGAGCATTCGATCGAATAGAACCGAATCGAACCAAAAATTTTCGAGTTAATCGAATTTTCGAATCTTATTTTATCATCCTAACTTTATTTGAAATTTTCTCGAATCGAGTCGAGTGAGATGGAATTCGAATCGAATCGAATCGAATATATTTGTTCGAGTTAAATTTAAAAAAAATGACTCTAGCGTTATTTATTTTTATGTCGTTTTTCAAAAAAATAATTTTCTTTAAAGTTTTTAAACATGATCATACAACAAAATATTAAAGTAAATAAGTGACTAAATAAAAGCTTTGAATGAACTAGAAGAAGAAGAAGGAAGAAGTGTTTATTTTAGGGTTTTTTTGAGAAAAATAGTTTTTAAAGTTTGATTTTCGTGGAAATGGATGCTGTCTGGAGAGAATAAGAAAATTGATTTGGGGTTTGGTTTGGACTTTGGAAGATGGAATTAGGCAATTGGCTGGGGCATGGCATGGGGGTTTGATTTTGGGGGAGGAATTGGGTTTTGGAAAATAAAGTTTTGGGTAGATGGGCTTGGGGTTGGGGTGGGGAAATGGGATAAAATAAAATATTTGGGCTTAAGGATAATTGGGTTAAGTAATTAGTACAAGCCTAAAATTTAAAAAAATTAAAAAATATGGTTTATATTCGGTTTATTCGAATTATTCGAGTTATTCGAATTCGAGAATTTAACTCGACTCGAACTCGAAATTCAAAAAAAAATTCGAGTTGATTCGATTAATTCGATTAACTCGATTATCAAAATTTAAATTTTTTTCGATTTTTTCGAATCGAATCGAATTTTGCTCACCCTTACCGTTGGCCGCTCATCGCCACCTGCAAAACAGAAAGAAAAAGGACAAAAATAGTACCAAGAACAGTAGATGTCAAAAACAATAAAAATATGTATAATCGACTATAAAAGTCAGATTTGAAATGTATTTTCACACACACGAAAGCAATAAAAAAAAAGAAAAGAAAAGTGATTCTCTTATTTATTTTTTCTTTTTTTAAATATGTTGTTTTTTATAAAAAAAAACATAAAAGGAAAAAAGGAAAAGGTGAAAAAGGAAAAACTCACCTGTCGATTCGTCTTCTGCCGCTGTTGGAAACTATCTCCAACGCCCGAATATCTTGAAACCCACTAAGGTTTTGAAGAGGGTTTGACGAATGCGGCGAGACTGAGGCTTTTTTCGCGTTAACTTCATTTTTTTTATTTCAGAAGCTATTAGGTTAGATCTGAGTTTGGGGTAAAAAAAGAGGGCTAAAAATGGCAAATTATTTTACTAAGGCCACCGGAGGCGGCGGTCGTCGTCGTCAATAAACGGTGGCCTCCATGGCCGGCCCAAGAAAGCCTACAGAGAAAAAAAAAAGGAAGAAAGGTTTTTTTTTTAACTGTAACAGAATGAATTTTTTTAAACATTTTTTATTTTTATAACCCCATAAAACGGTGTCATTTTGGGCATAATTCTCAGACGCCAAAACGGCATCATTTTAGGGCTGACCTGATGACCCGACCCGAATCCCCCTAGGATCCGCGTGTTTTTGAAGGGGAGGGGATATTTTCATCTTTGGCCCTGTCGTTTTTTTTATCTTTTTAATTTAGTCTTGTTCCTTTTTATTTGTTTTAATTCTCGCCCCCAGAATTTAAATTCTTATGCAATTTAGTCCCTTGACTCACTGTGAATCCCCTAGGGAGCGACACATGTCAATGTGATGGGATAATGTCATTTGACCCTTAAAGTTTTATATCTTATTTAGATATAGTCCTTTAAGTTCTGTTTCTTTATAATTTAGGCTGTTAGTTTTGTTATATTTTAAATTTAGTCCTTTATTCCCTTTTCTTTATTTATTTTGCGATTTATGCTTTAAGTTCCTTTTAAATTTCAATTTAACCCCTTATTTGATTAATTTTGCCTCTTTATTTACTATATTATTTATTTTAGTATTTAAAATTTATGTTATTCATATTTCTTTTCATTTATACATTTTATTTTTATGCTATCCTTGTTATTATTATTTTATCTACTCATATTATTATTATGATAGTAGTTACGATATGATTATCGCTATTATTATAAATCGATATTCTTATTACTATCATAGTTGCATTATTGTTATTATTTACCAACATGTTTTATTTTTTTATTTTTTATTTATTTTATTTATTATTTATTACCCTAATTTCATCATTTTATTTTTTTACCCACATGACTATTTCATTTTATTTTGCTATCATCATCACGTAGATCATATTACAATGTATTTATCATTTTTCTTTACTTTGCCTATATCATTTTAAAAGTTACATTCGTTTTACATAATGCATACGAAATATTTAAAACCGAGGCAATGTTCATTATTTTTAGGATTCAAGGAGTTGTGCTCCTAACTTACGGAGTATGCATCTTCCTAAAACTGAAATAATCGAAAATCTTATTTAAAACAACGAAAAGCAAGATTTAGGTAGCAATCGAATGGCGATTATTCTGGTTTTCGTGGATTAGAGGCATTGTGTCCTAACTCACAATGCATGATCCTTCTCCTCGATTAACTCAGAATAAGGCATTTTTTATTTAATTCAATTTAGTTAAGTAATATTTTAATACAAAAAGGGATCGTGTTTTAAATTCTCTTCAAATTTTCAATTCTCGACACTAAGACATCAAGTAATCTACTAGGTACCAATTTTGGAAGTCACGAGGGTGCTAATCCTTTATTGTACGTAACCTACTCCCGAACTTCCTGGATTTTGTAGACCAAAAATCATTGTTTAAATCAAACCTTTTATTGAAATGATCAAATTATAATATGATCCAATCATACCTCATAAAAATGATTGGTGGCAACTCTATCTTCGTTTTCAAAATAATGTCAATTTCGAAAAGGTTTCGTCAATACAGATATATCAAAAACATTTTTTTTTTGGTAATAGTAAGAGGAAACAACATTTGAGAAGTGAAAATATCAGAGCAGCCATTTTAGAAAAACAGAGTATTTTCGCGGCATCTTCCACCAATTGTTATCCACCATGTCTAAAATACTTTTTTTTTTATATCTTAAAAAAAACATTTTAATCAAGTTTTACCTTATTAAAAAAATCAATTTAGACGTTGAAATTTAAATTATAATAATAGATAAATTAAATGACATTATAATAAATTTTATATAATAAACTTTTGTTTTGACATTTAAATTGAATGACTGTTTAATTTTATTTTCATATATTATAATAAATTATTTATTAATAGTAAATGAGTATTAAAAATTACAGTTTTTCCCTTTTATCGAAAAACTAAAATTAATTTTAAAAATAAAAAATAAATGAAGTTTTTTTTTATAAAAACTCAAGTATTCATAGTAAAACCTATGGTTTTTCTTTTCTTATTGGGAAAAAAAAGCTAAACTTACATCTACAACGAAAATAAAAAGTTAAAATTATTTTTCATGTAAAAATACAAGTTTTCTTCTAATAAAACTCGGGTTTTTCTCTTTACAAAAAAACTAAAATTAATTCTAAAAAAATAAAAGAAATAAAAAATAAAATGTGGGACTAAATTGAAAAGTACTTACAAAAATTAATTCTGAAAAATAAAATAAATTGAAAAGTAACAAGCCTCACTTTCTCTTTTCATCATTTCTAAAAATAATTTAATTTAATAAAAAATTCAAAAAAAAAAAGTAAAATCACATATTTTGAGTGAAAGGCGATGTGGAAAAACTATACATGCCCTCATGTTCTATCACACCTAACCTGTCATTTTTTACCACACAATATTTAAAATGGTAGGTATCATGTTGCAGTTGCCTACTTCATCATCTATTAATTATGTAATTAGAGGTTCGATTCTTACTTATAAGAATAGAGTACATTTTATTATCAGATACTTCATCGATATGAAAAAATCATATATGCTCTCATGTTCTGTCTTATCTAACCTTTTATTTTTTACACCACAATATTTAAACTGATAAGAGTCATGTTGCAGTTGCCTACTTCATCATCTATTAACTATATGGTTAGAGGTTCGATTCCTTATCGAAGAATACTCGTAACCTTGAGTATTTTGATTTGAAAGGAAATTAAAAAGAAAAGACGAATAAACAGAAAGATTTTTTTTTTAATGGCAGGGACAAGCGACATTTGAGGAGTCAATATATTAGAGCAGCCATTTTAGAAAAACGAAAAGGAGCCATTAATAGATTAACGTATATCAAAATTATTGAGTATATTTTCGTGGCATCTCCACCAATTGTTATCCACATGTCTAAATTCACTCACTACTAAATTATGCATTATTTTAATTATTAAGCATAAAAAACTTTCATTTTTAAATATTATTACTTGATTTTAATTTCATTATAATCAATTAATCATTTAAAAAAACATTTTAATCAAGTTTAAAATTTGAATCATTGTGGTGATAGTTTAAGTACCCTAATTGATCGTGGTTTCGATAATGTGATGATTCAAACGGATACTCTTGAAGTGGTGATGGCTATTTGGGAGAGTTCTACAAGAGAGGCCAATACGGGTCTAATTAGAAGGATTCTTCAATTACTATCTCAAATTTCTCACTGAAATATTTATTATATGCTCAGAGTAGAAAATCATGAAAGCTGATAGACTTGCCAAGGTGGCTCACTCGAGAAGCCAAGATTGCGAATGTTTGGAAGACCCTCGTTTGGGGAGTTAAGCCAGTCAACATAGATTAATTCTCGTATTTTTCTATTTTCCACCAAAAATAATTGAATCACTATTTGATTTTATTTTCATATATTATAATAAATTATGTATTAATAATTATAGTTATTAGCACTTGATCCATAATATGTGCTCTATATAAAATATTAGAGTAAACTATTCAGTTAATTACCTAAATTTTATAAATTTTTATTTTAGAGATAGAAAACATAAATTTGAAAAAGTGCACTATCATTACAAATCGTTTTTAGTTTGGTCACCTACCATTAATTTGAGGTTAGACAATGTTATTGTACATTTAGTCATCTAAATTTAATAAATTTTCATTTTAGTCTCTTATATTTTTTGAATTATTTTTATTTTTTGAAAAACCTATATTTTTCATTTATTGAGAAAAATTAAAATAATTCTAAAAAAAATAAAGGAAATTAAAATTTTAACAAGGTTTTTCCTTGTGAAAACCCAATGCTTTCCTTATAATAACCTAGATGGTTCATATAAATTAAAATTAATTTATACATATAAATTGTGGGACTAAAATTAAAATTATTTACTAAAGTTAGATTATAAAATGAGCGTACAATAAAATGATTTAACACCAAATTAATGACAGATGATCAAAATGAAAACGATTTGTAACAGTAATGCCTTTTCTAAAAAATTTTCATTTACAGTGGCAAAAAAAATTTACCAAAATTAGATGAGTAGTTTATTTAAAATAATAATATTTTACGAATACTACTAATCATTATTTCATTATTGCATTTGATATGTTTGTAGCAAATATATGTTTTATTTATTAATAAACTTTAATATAATTTAAGATTAGTTTTTTATATTTATTTTTTTGTTTAATTAAATATATTTTCTAATATTTAATTAATTTTTTATATATATTGTTCCAGCAACTAAATATATATGTGCCCTGCAGGAATGAAAACTAATTATTTTAAATTAATTTTTTATATCCTTGGGTTTTGATGACACAAGATTCAATCATAATATAATACCCAGCAGTTGATATTTTCTCAACCTAATAAATATTATCTTCAATTTTCACTAGCTACTGACTTCATTGCTTAATTATTATTTGCAGAAAGATGGGTTCAATTAAATCGCATGCAGTATGTCTTCCAAGCCCAGCACAAGGTCATATTAACCCCATGATGCAACTGGCCAAGCTCTTGCATTCTAGAGGCTTCCATATAACCTTTGTCAACACCGAGTTCAATCATAGACGATTTATACGGTCTAGAGGGGAAGAAGCTGTTAAGGGTCTGCCTCATTTCCAGTTCGAATCCATACCCGATGGGCTGCCACCTTCCGATTCTGATGCGACTCAGTCTGTTCCGGCACTATGCAATTCCACACGGAAAAATTGTTTGGCTCCATTTCTGGAGCTACTATCTAAGCTTAATTCCTCACCCCAACTGGCACCTGTTACATGCATAGTTTGTGATGGAACCATGAACTTTGGTACCAAGGCAGCTCAAATCATTGGGGTGCCTTATGTTCAACTCTGGACTTCTTCAACCGTTAGCTTTCTGGGATTTCTGCACTACAAAGAACTAGCTCAAAGAGGCATTGTTCCATTCAAAGGTTACATATTTTATATTTTCTTTGTAATTTGTAACTTAATTTTGGTATATCTTATGTTCATTGATAATAATCTCTTTGAAGTTCTATGGGTTACACGCAACATACTCCATGCTTATTGCTTTGCATATTGAAACAAAAACATGCATTTTATTTTCGCTGTAGATGAGCGCTTTGTTAGCGATGGGACACTTGAGATGCCCATTGATTGGATCCCTGGCATGCCTAACATGCGTCTCAAGGACATACCAAGTTTCATAAGAACCACCGACCCTGATGACTTCATGTTTAATTACATCATGGAAGTATCAGAAGAATGCTTAAATTCATCTTCAATAATCTTCAACACATTCGACGACTTGGACAAAGAAGTGCTACAAGTTATTGCATCCAAATCCCCTAATATTTATGCAATTGGTCCACTCATTTCACTAAGTAAGAACTTACTCGGAATTCAATACGACTTATTAAATTCAAGCCTATGGAAGGAAGACACAAGCTGCATCGAATGGCTTAACAGAATGGAACCCAAGTCAGTGGTGTACGTGAATTATGGGAGTGTAACGATGATGTCTAATCATCATCTAAAAGAATTTGCTTGGGGACTTGCAAATAGTAAATACCCATTTTTATGGGTAGTTAGGTCCGATCTTGTGATGGGTGAATCAGCTATTTTACCAAGAGAATTCTTAGAGGAAATAAAGGGAAGGGGTTTCATAATAAGTT
The DNA here is from genome assembly GCA_025698475.1 of Gossypium anomalum. Taxonomy (NCBI): domain Eukaryota; kingdom Viridiplantae; phylum Streptophyta; class Magnoliopsida; order Malvales; family Malvaceae; genus Gossypium; species Gossypium anomalum. The sequence continues at coordinate 5,303,274 of CM046957.1, read as the reverse complement.
GGTGTCCCCAACAAAAAGTGTTATCCCACTCGGCGGTCGGCGTTTTCCTCACACATTGTGGATGGAATTCTATTTTGGAAGCTTTATCCAAAGGTGTGCCTTTAATTTGTTGGCCATTCTTTGGTGATCAACAAACAAATTGTCGATATGTGTGCACCACGTGGGGCAATGGCATGGAAATCAATCCAGACATAAAGCGTGAAAATGTGGAAGCTATTGTTAAAGAGATGATGGAAGGAGATAATGGGCAAAAAATAAGACAAAAGGCATTGGAATTGAAGAAGAAAGTTGAAGCTGCCATTAGCCTTGGAGGACCTGCTGTTACCAACTTTGATAGAATGATAAATGAGGCCTTAAGTCATGGCCGAGTAGTAAAATCATAATACAATTGTGTTGTATGTTATGTGCATGTTTTTTTTTTCACAAAATAAATTATTAAATATTAGATTTTTGTTGTTGTTGAAATTAGTAGAATTTTGAAATTTCTATAACCTCAACTTTTGGAATTCAACCAAAACTTAATTAGGAAATGTTAGAATTTAAATATAATACATTTAATAAATTCATTATTCTATATTAAACATATTGCTGAGGCAATTTATGAAGAGTGCTAAAGTGCAGTGCCTATTGGTGTCTAGCACTACTTGACTTTATAACTTGCCATATATGGTGTTGGTAAATTTTGGTAACAAAATTCTTGAGCTATGATCTTTTATGATACTTTATATGAATGTAAGTGCATCTATGATATTCAAACCTATTATAGGAACATATATTATAGATTGGTTTGGATTGGATCAAGCAAATTGGCTTCCCTATTTTGAAGAGTTTGAATCTAATCGAATGAACTCATAAGTCTTATTGAAGATATTCACTAAACTTATTATCCTGCTATTTTAATGGGAACATTTATTCTAATTGATCTAGTATGTTAGTTGTAACATCTCAAATTTTTCAGTATAGTAAATGACATTGTTTCAAGGACTGCAACTGTGAATTTTTCAGAAAATTCAATAATGAGACCAGAAAAGATAATTTAAAAAAATAATTATTAGGATTTATTGTTAGAAATCAATGAAGTAAATATTAGGTGTGAAATTGTGGGAAAGTGGACTAAATTGTAAAGTTAGAAAAGTTAAGGACAATATTATAATTCAATCAAATTAAGGAAATAAGGGTTGATAATGATTGAGGAGCATAAGGATGACTTGAATGGAGTATTAACTTAATGGAAGTCACTTTTGGGACTAAATTGGAAATTTTGATAAATATAAGGACCTACTGTGTAAATTTCTCAACAATTGAGAAATGAGCCAAAAAGCACGAAGGGAGTGTCTTACGATCAGTACTGTAAGTAAGTGAAAAAAAAGGACTTATGGGACTAAATTGAATGAAAACGTAATTTAGGGACTAAATCATAAATTTTCCATTTTTTATCGAGGAATGTCATAAATGCGACTTTACATATGGATAGTTATGGCCGAAAAGCATAAATCAATGAAACTTCAAAGGATTAAGTGCCTTGAATGGAATAGAGAATAGTGGTAAGACAAAAAGGGAGACTAAAGTTAAATTTACATGGCTTTCTATAGTACATGCCTAGAGATAGTAACAAGGATGTTGATTGCATAGCTAAAATGGCTTTTGATATAGAGGAAGTCTTGATTATTATGGAAGAAGCTCCAAGGGGGATTTCCCGTATTTTAAGTTAATATAATTTTTATTTTTTTTAGCCACTAAAAAAAAGATCAATTTTACCACACAAGGGGCATTTTGATCATTTTGAATGAAATCTAAATATGAAATAATTTATTTTGACATATTATGTTATCGGGAGTTGTTATGAACCATCGATCTGGGATATTAAAAGAAAGGTGAACTTTGATTCACTTGATAAGTTGACTTGGACTTGGACTTGGACTTAATATTTTTAAATGAAATAAAAGAGATGAAGATGAAATTTTTATGTTTCTTCTTGATTCAAACGAAAATCTCACCAAAATACTTTGGTTTCTTGGTAAAATCAAGTAGAAAACTTGGTTTTAAGCTCACTTCCTCCCTCATTCTCTTTAATTGAGCTTAGGATTCCAAGTTAGTGAAAGAAAGTTGAAGCTAAAGAGAGTAAGAAATGGTGTTCTCAACATCTTCTAAGTTATTATTTGTAATTATTTTCATAAGAAATCTTCTAAAACTTTTATATTAATTTTTTTTGGATGTTAAGAAAATGTGAAAATGGTGGAAAGAGAACTCCTCGACTTGTAATACTGAAAATTTAAATGTTGGAAAGCTAGATTTTAAATTGTGGTGCATTTAAGAGGTAAGTAACACAGGTTCTCTTGATTTTCTTTAAATAAAATGTTATGAAAATTGTTAAAATGGTGACAAGAATCATGTGTTGTCTATGTATATTTAAAATATGAAAAATAATGTAGCTTAGTGTGTTGAGTAACTGAAAACGTAGAGGCCCAATTTAATCCAGGCCCAAACAGAAACTAAATATAAAAAATAAAAATAAAAAATAACAGAATCCATTAAGTCCAAATCCAATTACAAATGGCCTAAAATTAAAAAAAAAAAAAACTCTAATGGCCTAGTGGCCCAATAGCCTAAATATTTTTTCAGTAAAATTAAAAACCCTAAGATACCCTAAGCCGCTGCTCCTGGCCACGTCAGCGTGCTCGCCTCCTGAGGCCTGACGCGCCTTAGCTGCCATTGCACCAAAATGGCAAGGCTCGAGTCTCGTCCTCGTTGTTGACTCCACCGCTACCTGCAAAAAGAATGAAAAAAGGACAGAAGCAGGAACAGCAAAGAAACAGTAGCAAAAAATTGTGGAAACCGCAAAAGCAACAGGGAAAATACAAAAAAAAAAAAGGTAACATATGGGTATAAATTCCATAACCACCGACTGTAAAAGAAAAAAGAAGAAGAAGAAGGAAGATATACAAAAAAAAAAAAAAAACCAGAGATTTTGAAATAGAAATCATATACAAATATTAAAAGTTGATTTACTCTTTTTTTTATTTTCTTTTTTAAGTAATAAATAAAAATAAAAACTTTCACCTGTCGTTTGGTCTTTGTGCCACTGTCAGTGTCTCCTCCGGTCCGAGAGGCCATCGAATCCCTGGGGATCAGGCCAAGGCCGCGTCGGGGGATGTCGGGAACCAAAAGGTTTTCTTCTTATTTTGGGAGTTTCAGCTTTAGTCTGGTATTTTCGACTCTGAATCGGGTTTTTACGTAGAAAGGGGTTAAAATGGTTTTTTTGGGCGATTTTTCGGCCACCGGAGATTGTGGTCTCCGTTGCTGGCAACTGGCAGCTACGACGGAAGTCTGCCGTTCCTATGGTCGGAGTCAGAGGCCCCTTTTAGAGAAAAAAGGAGAGAAAAGAATTTTTTTTAAAAAAAATAGTTTAAAAATAATTTTTTGAAACATTTTTTTACTTAAATAGAGACCCCTAAATAACGTAGTTTCGTCCAGGCACTAAACACCACAAAACGGTGTCGTTTTGATGCAACCCGAAGCTCAACCTGAACCACCTCTAGGATCCGCGTGTTTTTGTGACTAGGATGTAATTGCTATCCTAGTCCTTCTGCTTTTTAGGCGGTTTTCAATACAGTCATGTTATATTTTTTATTTTATTACTTAATTTTAATTTGTTTTCGATTTAGTCATTCGTATGCTGACCCCTTGGGGAATGAAGTATGTCCAAGAGTTTTGGGATAATTTCTCATTTAGTCCCTGTTTCTTTTTGCACATTTCATTTTGGTCTTGTATTCCGTTTTATTAGTTTATTTTTTATTATTTACGATTTATACCCCCTAATTTCATTTAAATTTCAATTTAATCCTTTTTTTTATTTACTTCAAGCTTTTTACAAATTGTTTTCATATTTTATTTTATTTATTTATTTGTTTGTTTATTACTTCTTTATTTTTATACGTACTTAAGAATTAGATTGTATACATGCTTTTATTGTTGCATTTTATTTATTTATTATTATTGTCATTATTATTTTATATTTTTTTTGTGTGTTCTTGTCTTTTATTGTTTTTGGCACTTTCATGTCATATCCATTTATCTTTTTAATCATGCATCTTCCATTTTTTTTTAAGTTACTTTATTTATTTATTATTATTATGATATGATCATTAATATTAATATTATTATATTATTATATTATTATTATCATATTCCTTTATTTACTTATTATTTATCATTCTAATATTCTACTCATATAGTCATTTTATATTATTTCATTATCACTATATCATACATTATGTTTAAACATTTGTCCGTTTCATACTCTGCCCAAATAAACTAAATATACATCACTTTAAGTGTTACATTAATTTTTACTCAACACATAAAAAGGGGAATTTCAAAGCCAAGGCAACGCTCTTATTTAGAGATTCGATAATTCATGCCCTAACTTACAAGGTTTGATTTTCTTTTTGAACCTAAATAACCGAACATCCTTTAAAACTAAAAACACACGAGATTTAAACAATAATTAAATAATGAGTAATTTTATTTTTGAGAATTTGGGATGTTGTGTCCTAACTTACGAGACATGACCTTTTCGTTTTGGTTATTTCGAAATAAAAAAGCTTCTTATATAAGTTTTGATTTAACCAAATGATTTTATAAAAAAACCATGCAAAGAGGGATCGTATTTAAATTTTTGAATTTTCAATTCTCGACACTAATACACCAAGTAATCTACTAGTTACCAATTTTGGGCGCCAAGAGGGTGCTAATCCTTCCTTGCGCGTAACTGACTCCCGAACCTATTTCCTGGATTTTATTGACTAAAAAATATCGTTTTAAATGTAACATTTAATTAAAATGAGTTTTCAGGTAATCCGATCACACCTAATAAAAAGGATTGGTGGCGATTCCCATTTTCATTTTTTTTAAATAAAAGCCGATCTCAAAAAGGTTTCGACAGATTGGCGACTCCGCTGGGGACAAACTAAGAGAGTCAAGCCGTGAGTTGATTACTTTTTGGTCTTTTTGTCGAAAGTTGATAATTTGGTTTAAATTAATGATCTATTTATTGCATTTCATCCTTCATGTTTTGTCTTCGATATCTCGAGTTATATAGCGAGCTAGTATATCTATTTTATTGGTTCGAAAGTTTCTCTTTGTATGTTTTCACGTATATTGCATTGCACAATCGTTCCATTTTGCCCACCTTAAGTGGGAGTAAAAAACTATTCCTTCGTGAGGTCTTCACCTCCGTATAAGATAGTGGGTCACTTTCGGGATACATCCGTACCTATGTCTTCGTGAGATCTTCATCTCCATATAGCCATAGGGAAATGTACTCCTCTGAACTGAACTCGGTCTGTATGAGCCTATAATAGGTGAGGATCGAGGAATCTGTTGGTTCAGGTATCCTTACTTTACAACTGAACCGCATATAATGAGCTTTAAGAACCTACCCTAGGTAGAACCATACCAAACCTCTAGTGGTCATCCGAATAGGTGTTCTATTTATTATTTCTTACTTTGAATTCTAGCTTTGTATGAAATATACCGACTTGTTTCATTTTGTTTTAGTTGTGATTGCATTGCATTGTCATCATAGATGTTGATTCGCGTTCAGTTGCTAAATAAAGAGCTTGTCATGGAAAAGGGATTTCTTAATAAAGTAAAGGACAATGCGGCCGTCCAGATATAGACCGAGAAGACACAACAAGAGAAGGGCAACAACTTGACAGAGGGATATATGCCAGAACTATAGGATTTCACTCGAATCAGTGTAACTCAAAATAATCTCCAAGTGTTGAAAGAAATATGAGACCAATGGGATGACGAAACCAAGCAGCTATTCTACTGTGACTATGGTGATTTGCCTTATTTACTCGATGTCAAAGTGGATAAGCACTTATTCCGAGCTTTTGCCTAGTATTGAAATCCCGCCTATAACTGCTTTACCTTTGGGAAGGTAGATTTGGTACCCACCGTAGAAGAGTATACAACTCTACTCAGTTGCCCGAGAATCAAAGCCGACAAAGCTTATTCTAGAGTTGCCAATGTCTCAACTTTTTTAAAGAGGCTAATGAGCATAACTAGGATGAGCAAACAATAAGTTGTAACCCGGATTAAACAAAAGGAAGATAGTAAATGCATCTCTGGGAAAACTTTGTGGGATTTGATCTTGGCACATCCGGATACGAAGAAAAGAGCCGACGTCTTTGCCTTGAGTATTTACAAGTTGGTCATCTTCCCCAAAGTACTAGGACACATAGATGATGAAGTTTCAGATCTATTTGACCGGCTTGACAAAAGGGTCACACCCGTCCTGACAATTTTAGCTGAAACTTTCAGATCTTTAAGTGCATGCCGGAGCAGGTGAAGGAAGATTTGTCGGATGTGCACAACTCTTACTAGCTTGGTTCCATAGTCACTTTTAGAAGTTAGAAAAGGTCTCTTATCAAGTATTCTCCGAGAATTACTCTCCGTTGAAAGAATTTGTGGCTACCCCAAAATGAGACAACATTTCAAAGGAAAAGTGGATGGAAATTCTTCAGAGTCTCTAAGACGAAGACGTTGAATGAAGGGCCCCTTGAAAGATCCCTGATAAAATTTTGTATCGATGTGGAGACTTCGACTGGGTCCTCTACTCGAGATATGTGGAGCTATTGGATATGCCCCTTTGCTAGTATTGAGGCAATATAGGTTGAAGCAGTTTATACCGACAACGCAAAGGTTGGCTCAGTGTGAGCTTGCGTACAAAGGTGATAATTACAAAAAGAAGGTTCATAAAATATCGAATGCTTGAAACCAAACTCACAAAATGAAAAGATTTGTTGCAAATCCCATGACGACCCCCGAATATGATTGGTGTTGGGGTAAACGAATCAATAACAATATCCCTGCGTCAAGTTAAGAAAACACTCAACCGATAGAAGAGCACTTACAAGTGATCTCGTCTGAGTTAGAGATCATAAAGAAAGACTTTGAAAAGAGAGGTTTGGAGCTGGGGAAAAAAATAAAACAATTAGAAGAGGAAAAGATGCAGGTAAGATTAAACATCGACGTCCAAAAGTTAGAAGCCGAGAAAATGAGAAAAGGAAAGAAAAAGGCTGAGGAAGACTTGGACAGTCTAAAAACAGATTATAAAAAGTTGCGTTTATAGATGAGGACTGCTAGATTAGGTAAAACATCGAAACAATGGCGACCAAAAATCAAAGAAGAAAATATTAGAGCTGACTAGTGGGAAAAGAAATTCTAAGATGCTCAAGTTCGAAAAAATGCTCTAGAAAGGGATTTGTTAGAAAGTTGAAATGAAAGTTGGATTGAGAACCCAGGTAGTAGAATTAGAAAAGTCACTGCATCAATATCGTAGTCGCAACTCTGCAATTGAGTTAAAAGCAAGCCTAAATAAGATTGAAGAGTTGAAAGGAAAGATAGAAGAGTTCGAGGCCGCACTACAAAATTGTGAACTTCGAGTTGAGCTTCTTGAAACAAACAACGAACCCTAGAAAGAGCAATTCCAACGATCTCAAGGTCAAATTAGGGATAGAGATCATATCATAGGCGAAGCTGTGACTCAAGTACGAGAAGTAACCGACCATTTGCAAACCCTAGCAGTTCAAGCTGACATGTTGAGCTTAAAATACAAATCAGAATTAGATCGGGGCCCAGAATTAGCTTGGCTTCTTAGGAAAGTCAAAGCTTTGAGTAATAGGCCAATGCCGTATATGTAAAATATCTGTTTTATGTAAATAGACTTGTTTTCTAGTAAAGTTGTTCTAATAGAATTGAATCAGAATCAATGCTTCTTTTTGCATTCATTTCATACATCAGCATTACATTTCATCATATGCATTAAATTTTATAAAAAGACCCTAATTAATCGAAATTATGACAGTTACCCTGGAAACCAACAAGAATCTACCAACTAAATATCGTTACGGTACCCGCGAAAAAACCAAAGCCATGGATTAAAGATTAGAGAGATTAGAACAAATTCAGAAAGACATGCAAGGTCAGTTGCAAGTGCAGCTGTAGTAATAATTAGCTAAGGTACAACAAGACATGAGGGATCAAATACAAGAATCCTAACGAAGTATGATAAGCCAGTTGACCTAGTTACTGGCCGGAGGATTGATAAAGGGAAAAGTACTATGGTTAACTCTAGAGATGATAATGAAGACCCTAAATACCCCCAGGCTTTACCCCAGTGAATGTCCAAGCCCAACCAGACACATATCCACAAAAGGTACCCGTTACTATAAGACCTCAACAATACCAGGCCGGCACTTCAGTACTGGTGAATTACTTAAAGGGTTCAGGCTCCAATCCCAGAGATAATCTGACCAACCCCGTCGTTTCAAATTTGGATGATATGGCAGAAATGGATAGAGCAAGAGTAAAATTGTCAAAACAGCTAAAAGATCGGTGCAAGTGGTTGGAGGAGAAATTCAAAGCTATGGAGAATGTTGATTACCTTTGCGAGGTCGATGCTAAGGAATTGAGTTTAGTCCCAGATCTAGTGCTCCCAACGAAATTCAAAACTCAAGAATTTAAAAAATATAATGGGACTAGTTGTCCTGAAGCCCATATCACAATGTTCTACCAAAGAATGATGGGATCCGTCAATAACGACCAATTCTTAATCCATTGCTTCCAGGGTAGCTTGATCGGGTCGGCTGCCAAATGGTATAACCAGCTAAGCCGTGCCAAAATCAGTTCATGGAAATGTCCTAGTATACTTAATAGAATAGTTAGGATATAATTAGCATGTCATAGGGGTTAGTGTATGTGCTTATGTTGAAGACATCGTTCAGTGTTAAGACAGTGATTTATGCCTTATGGCATAGCACATAAGTGCATTTTGGGCCAATATTTCAGGATGTTTGGGTGGATGTGCCTTTTACACAATATCTGTTAGGGTGTTCAATTGAAATCTCAAGTAGTTAAGTGTATATTACTAAGGTTTACTAAGGTTGAAATAAATCAAAATTTTGATAATAAGACTTGCTAATAGACATAATGAGCTATAAGTGCAATAAAAGTAATACATGTTAAAAGTGGGGCTAATAATAATGATACACGAATTGAGCAAGGTGTTTAAATACTTGGCTAATGAGAAAGAGAAATAAAAACTTATTACTTGTTAACTTTTCATAAGAATGAGGTGAGAAACTTTGAAACAAAAACCACTGGAGTTAATTGGCTAATTATTGAAAATGTGTATGCATTGTGTAAAAGAAGTGTAATTAAATTGTGGAGAAAACAATGCTCATTGTAAGAGCAAGAGTAGCATATTAAGTACATACCCTAATTGTATAGTAGAAAATAAATTATATGAATTGGTCTTAGGAGGTTTGAGCACTAGTGTTATGTTAGTAAGAAATATAGAAGGGAGTTTTCTTAACATATTATTTAAGTGAGCTCTTGCAAAAAAAAATAATTTAAAAGATTGAAGCTACTAGTGGTTAAGGTAAGTTATGATAATCTATGAGTATTACTAAGCTTTTGAGTTGGACGTGTTAGTGATTTCAACACATAGGTGAAATCCATTTCGAGAAGACTGAATTAGTGAGTTAAAGGAATTGCATCACCACATGAGGAATAGAAGGTTTAAGTTATGGTATTGTATAAGATTTTCTTAGTGGTGGAATGTACATAAGGGCTTAGATCTTGTAAGGAGTTGTACCTCTGATGTTTTATGATTTTGAGTGAAGAATGTATTTAATTCAATAATTTGTAGGTTATACTTTGGCTTGGAATTGCTCTGAACTTAGTTTTGTGTTGAATGATAGTCCTAAATCTCATCTAAAAATGTTTTAAAATTATTTGAAACACATTGGTTTGTTATGGGGATGTTTAGGGATGTTTTAAAGTGTTTTTAGACCAATTTCCCACTTTAGGTGCTTGAATATCGATACTTGGCTACTATGGTATTGCAACAAGTCAAACAAATAACCCTATCTACATTAACAAGTACTTGTATTGCCACAACTTTGGACTTATGCCTCAACAACTGACCTTGGTCCAAGACATTGCACTGTTTTGCATTATTTTGACTTTTTAGGGTCCGTTTTGGTTCCCAGACACCTCCGACCACACTCAAACAACTTTAAAGTGATTTTAAGTTATCTCCAAAGTCTTTTAATGCTCAAAAACATGCATTAGTACTTTTATAAAAATGTATTTAAGTTTTAAGCTTTAGAAAAACTCTTATTTCTCTCTAAACAATCTCGATTTTTAAGCCACAATCACTTGTTCTATGATTTGGCAATGTCCATACATGTCTTCAATAGGTTAAAACGAATTGGAGTAGAAAACAACCCTATTTCTCCTTTTCCACACAGGAATACCCATGGACATAAAATCATCAAACTTATCTTGTTTAACTAGTGTCTTCCACAAGCCCATCATAAACGGGTAATCTCAAAGAATATGGTGAGTATCTTTTCGAAGATGAATTGACTTTAAATAGAGATATTACGAATTCAATTTCTATAACAATTTTTTATTTATATTTATTACAAAATATAACTTAAATATAAAAATATTTTCAATTTTAATATATTCTAAATAATTAATTAAACTCAATCAAAGATTCACCTAGAAATAAAAAATTTACGGGCCACTATATAACCAAATCCCATCTCTTATTTGCATGGTTTCTTTATTTAAGTTAGGAAAAGTAAAAGGGTTGAATTTCCCCTTCTTTACCTTAAAGTTATTTAAGCTTCCTTTGATTTCAAAAAATAGAGATCATTTTTAATTTGTTGGAAATGAATTATATTGAAGAAAATGTCTTCAGGTAATTTTTTTAAAAATGATTTTTTTTTAAAAACAAAATGAAATATGTAAAATTAGATGTCCTATTAACACAAAAATATTCTTTTTTCCAACCCTTTTTCAAATACTAAATTTGATGCCTTGGTTTGAATCCATATAAATGTATTTTTTTTATTTTATTTCTATTAAATAAAAATAGTTATCAAACATATTTTCATTCTTGTAAAAAAAATTGTCTATTTACCAAATGTAATTTTTGAAAATGAAAATAGATAATATTTTCAAGAGGATTTACCTCAGTTAAGTAACAAAGCTAAAAAAATTATAATAAAATTACTTTTAATCAATAATTTCATTTACTGTCTACAATTTAACCAAACATGATTGTTAATATTCCTGTCCTTCATTTCTTTATTAATTTTAATTTTGCAAACAAAATAAACATATCATTTACTTTCCTTTCCTAACTTGGCTCTCTGAATGGTAAGACATGATACTTTCATAATAATAACGACAACAATGAAACATAGATACGTGTCTTGGTATATTTTCATCATAATCTAGAAGCCTCGACCTCCTCCACTTATTTTAACTCAATTGCCATCTGCTTTATTGTTTTTATACCCCTCATTTTATGCATATAAATGTCACCACGAGTTAGGGAAGGGGATTCATCATATCTTGAATTTTCACTACTTGACTTCATTGCTTAAAGATGGCCATTCCCATCACAAGGCCATATTAACCCCCTTAACTGGCCAAGCTCTTGCACTCTAGAGGTTTTCATATAACCTTTGTCAACTGAGTTCAATCATTGACGGTTGGTACGGTCTAGAGGGGAAGAAGCTGTTAAGGGTCTGCCAGACTTTCAGTTCGAAGCCATTCCCGATGGACTGCCACCTTCCGATTCCGATGCAACTCAGTGCGTTCCAGCACTATGCGATTCTACACGAAAAACTTGTTTGGCTCCATTCATGGAGCTACTATCTAAGCTTAATTCCTCACCGCAAGTGCCGCCTGTTACTTGCATAGTTTGTGATGGAATCATGAACTTTGGAACCAAGGCTGCTCAACTCATTGGGGTGCCTTATTTTCAACTCTGGACGTCTTCGGCTGTTAGCTTTTTGGGATATTTGCAGTACAAAGAGCTAGCTCAAAGAGGTATCGTTCCATTCAAAGGTTAGAAATTTTATGTTTTCTTTTGTGCTTGTAACTTAATTTGGGATATCTTAATGGTCACTCATGATAACAATATCTTTGAGGTTCTCTATGTTACATGTATTTTGTAGAGTATTCCATGTGTTCTTTTGCATATTGGAACAAAAACATTGGTTTTATTTTCCTTACAGATGAACACTTTGTTAGCGACGGCACACTTGAAATGCCCATTGATTGGATCCCTGGTATGCCTAACTTGCGTCTCAAGGACATACCAATCGTCATAAGAACCACCAACCCTGATGACTTCATGTTTAATTACATCATGAGAGTAACACAAGAATGCTTAAATTCATCTTCAATAATCTTCAACACATTCGATGAGTTGGACAAAGAAGTGCTACGAGTTCTTGCATCCAAATCCCCTAATATTTATGCAATTGGTCCACTCACCTTGCTCAGTAAGAACTTTCTTAAAATCCACCACGACTCATTAAATTCAAGCCTATGGAAGGAAGACACAAGTTGCATCAAATGGCTTGACAAAATGAAACCCAACTCAGTGGTATATGTGAATTATGGGAGTATAACAGTGATGTCCAATCATCAACTTAAAGAATTTGCTTGGGGACTTGCAAACAGTAAATACCCTTTTCGATGGGATGTTAGGCCCGATGTTGTGATGGGTGAATCGGCTATTTTTCCGGTGGAATTTATGGAGGAGATAAAAGATAGAGGCTTCATAACAAGTTGGTGTCCCCAACAAGAAGTGTTGTTCCACTTAGCGGTTGGTGTTTTCTTGACACATTGTGGATGGAATTCTTTATTAGAAGCTATATCTGAAGGTGTACCTTTAATTTGTTGGCCATTCTTTGCTGATTAATTAACAAGTTGTAGATATTCGTGCACCACGTGGGGCAATGGCGTCGAAATAAACCCTGATGTAAAGCGTGACGATGTGGAAGTTCTCGTTAAAGAGATGATGGAAGGAGATAAGGGGCATAGAATAAGGCGAAAGGCCTTGGAATGGAAGAAAAAAGCTGAAACTGCTGTTAGTATTGGAGGATCTTCTCTTACCAACTTTGATAGAATGATAAAGCAGGCCTTACGTTATAGTTGAGTAGCATTATTTGAGTCTTTTGGCACGCAGTATTAATAGGACGTAAAAGACTTCGTTAAAATGAAATTTTGATTGAAATCATTTCTTATTAAATGTTAAAAAATTTAAATACTGAAATATTAATGAAATGTATGGTATTATATTAAATGTATCATAATATGAATTAAAATATGTTATTAGTCCTTGTAATTTGATCAAATTTAAGATTTAATCCCTATATTTAAAAAGTTAAAAATTAAGTCCTATTTTTCTAATTTAAAAAACTTTTGTCCATTCATTAATATTGTTAGTAGTTTTTGTTAAAATTTGTTTACTTGACATAGTAATTAAGCTACCACCATATGACATAGTATATGATTGACGAAAACTAAACATAATAAGCTGACAAATTTTAACAGAAACTACACCAATAATAATAGTTGGGCTAAGAGTTTTAAACTGAAAAAATAGGAAGATTTAACTTTTAATTTTCGAAATATAAAAATTAAATCTCAAATTTATTAAAAATACAGGGACTAACAGCATATTTTAGCCTCAATAAATAATTATTACTCGGTGTGCCAAATTGTGACATAATATGATTGGATTTGCTTGTGTCTATTATCAGCAAAGTTTTTGTGTGTTGCATGCTCCATCTGTTTCTCTCATTGTCTCACTTTGATTTCCTTTAGTATTTTAAGACCATTCATTTCTATATATCAAATTTTCAATGTGATCCATATTCAATTTAAAAATATTTTATGATAGAATGAAAACAAATTATTTCAATATAAGTTTTATGTCTATTATCCTGTAATAGCCTCAAATGTTGATGGTTGTGTGATTTGGTTGGACTTTGTTAATGAATTGAGTTTTAATTCAATTGATATGCGTATTGTTATCAATACAACTATAAGGATAGTAAAATAAGTATAAAATAAGTCGAAATAAATATAATATACTAAGTTTTTTTTTTTTATATAAAATAGAATCAAGAGGTAAACTTATAAAATAATTTCAAATTTTGATGAAATACTAAAATAAATAGAGTAAGGTTAAACTGATCTAGAAAAGGTTTGATTAATATATGGTCGACAGAAAAAAAAATTAAATATATATTGTATTGTGTCATCCAATTGAGTGATTCTTTTTTTTTAACTTTGAAAGTATCGGTAAATACTATCGAAGAATAGATACTATGAATCAATTAATTGAAACTAAATTTATTTTTCAAAAAATCATCGAAAAAATTGATCTATTTGTTGTCATTTATACGAACAGACCAAAAGAAATACAAGATCTAAAACAAAGCTACACCTCAACACAATTCCAAAACATCCAATAGAATCATATGACGCCAATAAAATACCAAAACATAATTGAGAATTGAATCAATTCCAATATCATCAACCAAAACACGACACCAATAATCTATTGTGTGTAGTGGTAAATTCCAGATTCAAACAGTAACAATTAAATTTAAATTATAGTAATTAAATTTATTTAGTTAAATTTTGCTACTAATTTTACACTATGCATAAAATTGTAGGTTCTTCATAGATTTATAATCTTGACACAAATTATAACAATTAAATTCATTAAGGCGGTTGTTTTTTTTAAATTAATATGTGAATATAGCTAATACCATGTGATAATATGTTGTTGCATTTGATTTTGGAAATAGTAGAACTTACTAAACTTAACAGTTACTGTTTGATAAGAATTGAATTTTAAAATTCAAAAAGTATAGAAGCAAAAAAAAAAAAAAAAAAAACAATTTAAAGTATATGAACTAAATCACAACTTACGCATAGCATGAAGACAAATAAAAAAATTTAACTAAATTTTTTATTTATTTTATTTAATTTAACATTTTAAATCTATTGTCGGTAGAGCCTTAGTTCAGTTGGTTTCAATGTTATTACTAGTTTAGGAGAACATAGGTTCGAGTGTGCTGAACCATGTTTATCTTCTCATTCAAGGATTAAAAAAGGATTATGCTTAGTTATAAAAATTGTATAAAAAAAAACATTTTAAGTCTATCCATATTTGGCATCTCGTGGAAAGATGCTTTCATTATTTTCTTTAATGCAACTTTTAATATAACCACAAGTTGATTATATTTGATGCATTTCTAGTATATAAGTCTTGTTAAAAATGTTTTTGATTTGCACTTGTTCCAACTTTATTGTTCTAATGATGTTGCAATACTAGCTAGAACCAACGAGTTTGCTAAGTCAAAGGGAGAAAATCAACTCGCGATATTTGTTAACTCAATTTGAATTCATCAATCTTAAGTTTGCGGAGCCTCACTTTGGAAAATAATTTTATTCAATAATTCATCTTAGACAAATTGTTGCATATCACTCTCTTAATCTACACTCTGCCAATAAATAATTGTAACCTCAAAATCAAACCTAAATTGATTCATATCACTATCCCAAAATACACCACTTTACATTCAATATATTTCCATAAAAAAGTCCCTAAACAATGAGTGTCTAAATACACTCTAAACGGCTAATGAAGAAGTTAACCAACAACTTGTTTCTAGGCTAATGCAAGAGTCCCTCTAGTATTTTGATAGACTTGAAATACTCATAAAATTTGAATTTATCCCTTAAAGAGTAATTATCTCATAAGGGCATTTATAAGCATGTCTTTCATCATCTTCAAATACTCTCTCTTAAGGATAAGAAAAGCATCTTCAACTCTTCAAATTTCTTTCTCTTTCAAATCAATCATTTGAAAGATAAAAGATCATAACATGTTGTACAGGAAATTCCACTTTCATTTACTTCTTAAATCATTTAAAAGGAAAGTTATTTATATTTTAATTCATAAATTAATGATATTCAAAATTATTTTATATAAATATTAAATTATAAAAATTAAAAATTGTACAAACAATACAAATAAAAAGTAATCGAAATATAAACTTATTAATAATTTAGTTATTTTAAATATATTTTATCTAAAAAATTGTGATGTCTTCAAATAGGTTATTTTTAAAGGTCTTCGCTTTAGGATTTGGGTTTTTTTCACTCCACATTTAATTTACTTTTTCTTTCGAACTACAATATCACTCCAATATCTAACCTCACCACTAGAGGTGAGCATGGGCTGGGCTGGCCCGAGCCCAACCGAGCTCGACTAAAAATTTAAGCTTAAAAAATAGACTTAAAATTTTACTCAATACTAGGATAAAAATATTAAAACTCGGGTCCGACCCGGCCAGACCATATTATTTTTTATATTATTTTTATCTAATTTTAAAATATATATAATACATCAAAAATACTAAAAATACCAAAATAAATATTTTCTAACAAATTGAAAATAAATTTTAAAAAATACGTATATTTAAATAACACTAAGATAGATACAATTTAACAAACAAATGTCTCTTAAATAATAACAAAATTAACAAATATCTTTAAAATAATAACAAAATTCACAAATGCCTTTAAAATTATAACAAAATTAACAAATGCCTTTAAAATAATAACAAAATTAACAATAAAATAAGTTTTATACAATATCCAAATAATAACAACAAAATAATAAAAACATAATAATAAAATTATAAAAAATAAGGAGAAAATAACAAAAAAATAATATTTAAAAAAATTAATTTTTTTTTTATTCTTTAGTGAATTCAGACTGAGCCAAGTTGAGCCCGGGCTAAAATTATCTTATTTAAAACCTGGTCTGTTTTTAAACAGACCTTTTTTTTTAATCCAAATCTATTTTTCAAATCTATATTTTTACCTAAATTTTCTTACATTTTAAACAGACCTTCAAACCAATCCAAAGCCAAGTGACAAAAGTGACCTGACCCATGCTAACTTCTACTCACCACCGTCAATTATTTTTATTTTTTATGTTTACCGCATCCAAGCCCTTTGACTCATTGAAAAATGACTGCACGTAAAATTAAGAAACAAACAAACAAAAGACCTAAAACCTGTTCTCTACCAGATTTACCAACCAAGATACGCCATTATTTTTGCTTTTGAGAGAAACTACAACTATTAAGGCAAGCTCAATTGCTGACTTGATTTACAGTTCAATTCTTCAAATATTTTTTTGTGGGAAAAGGCTAATAATCGATTGTTGATTTATTTGCCATATTTTTCAAGATTTATATAACATTTAACGAGCCTTAACAGATTCCGCAAGAAATCGAAACGCAGGGCAGCGATTATACCTATAATTTCAGGCGAACCCTAAATATTTTAGAACTGAGATTCAAAAATCAAAACCAAATTAGCTTTTGAAACGAGATTCTCAGAGAAATTCATCGAAATTCGAAACGAAAATGCATTAAACTAAAGAGAAAATCCAAGATAAAAAACCTACAAGAAACCGTTACAAAAAAAATTTACACAAAAAAAGAAACCCTAAAATCCAAAATCAACCACCGAAACCGTAAAGAGTCCTTCCTTGTCTCTTGAGAGCATAAACGACATCCATAGCGGTAACAGTCTTACGCCTAGCGTGCTCCGTATAGGTGACGGCATCACGTATAACGTTTTCAAGGAAGATCTTGAGAACACCACGAGTTTCCTCGTAGATCAAGCCACTAATCCTCTTCACGCCGCCTCTACGAGCTAGTCTCCGAATAGCCGGCTTGGTGATGCCCTGAATGTTATCTCGGAGAACCTTCCGATGCCTCTTAGCTCCTCCCTTTCCTAATCCCTTGCCTCCTTTTCCACGGCCCGACATTTTTGAAAAATCGAAGAGCTCTTTTTTCACAGAAAACTGGGAATTTTTTGAATGCTTGAAAGCGAGGGATGTGGAGCGGGGTTTAAATAGGGGTTTTCTTTTTGTTATGGATAGAGGAAAAGAATATGAACTGTTGGATTTGAACGATATCTGACGGTGGATATTGGTGATCCATAGCTTTTGATATTATTGGGTGGAAATGTAAGAGGAGTGTTCGTTTATCTAATGGTTAGTGAATCGATTCATGGTGTGGTGTGCGTGTGTTTGCGCAATTTTGAACCGTGGATTAGGCTCTCATCTACGGCTCTCTTATATTTGAAATTAACATATACAGTAGTATTTTCTTTTTCAAAATTTTAGTGGATTCTTCAATCATTTTAACTTTTAAGTAATTTTATTTTTATTGTTGGAAGGATAATTACGAATTTCGAATATAAACAGTAAAATAAACATAAAAATATATAAAAAGAATTAAATATAATTTTAGATATATAATTAAAACATATTTTTATATATAATATTTTTTTTACAATATTGCTAATGCAAATATATATTAATTTTTTAATGTGTGCCTCGTATATGGGTCAAAACCTTTTTTTTATGATTGGGAGAGAAAAATAAAGTTACATGATATCGAACATAACTTCTCATACTTATAATATAATATTTTTGTTGTTGAACTTAGAGATTGTTAACAGGTTAAAATTTAAATAAGAAGATATATAATTAATAAATTTTATGTATACATTTAATCTATGCTAAAAATATTTAGAGGGAAATATAATTAATAAAATATGTATAAATTTATTGTTTGAAATTTCCAACTTTATATCTTAACTTCAAAGTAGAGATAAATAGAAAAAGTTTGACGAGTTATTTTTTACCAGTGCATATGATTTAACAATAAAATGAAAATAAAACAATTTAAATTAAATGAAAGGAAATATGATTAAAAATTGTAAGTGAAATTATTGAGTATAAACAAATTAAAAGTATTTATTATGAAAATATAATTAAAAACTATAATAAAAAATAAAAGAGCTCTACAAATTATTTATTTCTTTATCACATAACGCATTAAAAATTAAAAACTTAATAACCTTATAATATATATATATATATATATATATATATATATCTAATGCAGGAATGATATATAATTTTATGCTCCACTAGTGAATCAGATTATAATGCAAGCAAGCAAATTAATTTATAAATATTTTAAAGGATAAACAATTAAAATACTCACTTTTGTTTGCTTTAAGTTATATTTTAGTTACTTATGTTTAAACTGTTACGTTTTAGTCATTTACATTGTCGTTTTGTTACGAAATGGTCACTCTGCCATTAAGATCTGTTACCTCCCAAATGGCAGTCCAACGTGATAGTTAAAATAGGTTTTAAATGTCAACATGGATATTCAGCTGGGATAGGAAAAGTTAAATTTTCTTTATGAAAATAGAATACAATTTTTTTCCTTGAAACTCAATTTTCTCCTGTTTAAAAAGAATGAACATTTGGGGTTTTTTTATTACTATCAGAGAAGAGAAAAGTAGAACGATAGAAAAGAAGAAGAAGAAGAAATGAACACACCAACCTTTATACCTACTTGCTATTATGATTGCCCACAATACATAAATAAACAAAAATAAAACATGTCTTTTTTGTTTGTCACATATACAGAAAAACATAAAAAGATGAATCACCTTTTTGCAAAAGAAAAAAAACTATAATATTTGAACCCAAAATTTAGGTAAAGAACAAAAAAACTCATTACTTATTGTAATCCATACTTAGACCCTCCATTGAATCAATTCTTTGTTCTTCCATTTTGAATAAAAAATCCAACTGATTGATGGAGCACTGAATTTGATTTCTACCGTTTTTATTCAGCAAATAAAACTATGAAAATGGATGGTTTTTTAGTCAAAATAGAAACGAAAAATCTAAAAGAAAAAGGAGACCAAGAGTTCTTTTTTTCCAGTTCAAGGATTAATTTGATAAATTGGTTTTGATTCTTTCGGGAAATCAATTTAACATTTTCCTTTAATTAATTTAGAAAATTCAATTAACTAAATTTATTTAATTTATGTTGGCATTTAAAACCCATTTTAATTAACTACCACGTCGGACTACCATTTGGGAGAAAACAGATTTTAATGACAGAGTGACCATTTTATAACAAAACGATTACGTAAGTGACTAAAATATAACTTGATGTAAATAAAAGTGGCTATGTCGATAATTTACCCTATTTTAAAAGAAATGTCATTATCTAATTTAAGAATGACAAAATTTGAAATGTCTGATGAATTTTAAATCGTCTCGCTTCAAATGGAGTGACTTTATTTTTGGAATATAAAAATGGGGCGAGATGTTAATTTTTAAAAGGTGGGTGAGAACAGTTCAAATAATTACTCGCCTCACCTCACCCTTTCCTATTCTAATATATAAAACTATCATTTTACTTTTATATACAATGCTAATGAAATGATAAATATATATATATATAGAATTACATCATAAAATATAACCATTAAATTTTCAACCTTTATTGCATATAACTATTAAAAAAAATATTTTAAAAAACTATTAAAAAGGTATAATAATTTCTCGTTTATATAATATATATTTATTAGAAAAATCAAGTTAGGGCGATGCAAGACCATATCTTAAATCTAAAATAATATAATAATGATAATAGTTTGCTTTTTTATATTAGTTTTTAATGTTTAAAGGTAGCCGGAATCTTCCCACAATAAGAGAAAGCCAAGTATGTATAAAAGATTATATCAAACTAATATAGGTGAGATCATATTGTAGGCAAAATTTGAAGCCGCGTGTAAGTAAGAACATTCCCAAATAAATTAACTAAATAAGAGTCCGCATTTACCTCTGTTTTGGATTATGCAAGAACATTTTCCCTTGTCTATATTGAATGTTCCTAACAAGAAAAGCATTTCCCAGCAAAGACATTAAATTTCCAACTTTGTTATTGCTTTCCTAAGATGGCGTCAGTTGAAACCAGTAAACCCCACGCTGTATGCATTCCATATCCATCACAAGGTCATGTTAGCCCCATGATGCAACTGGCTAAGCTCTTACACTCAAAAGGCTTCTTCATAACCTTTGTTAACACTGAGTTCAACCATAGGCGTTTGATCAGGTCCAAAAGGGCAGATTTCGTTAAGGGTCTGCCTGATTTCCGGTTCGAAACGATTCCGGATGGGCTGTCATCGTCCGACCGTGATGCCACGCAGGATGTTCGAGCTCTATGTGATTCGACACGAAAGAATTGCTTGGCACCGTTTTTAGAGCTACTAGCTAAGTTAAACTCCTCCTCCCATGTGCCCTCTGTTACTTGAATAGTCTCTGATGGAGTTATGAGCTTTGCTATTAAAGCTGCTCAAGTATTTGGCATACCAGAAGTTCAGTTTTGGACTGCCTCGGCCTGTAGTTTCATGGGATATCTTCAATTCAGTGAACTGCTTAAACGAGGAATTATTCCATTCCAGAGTAAGTGCTTCTTATTTCGACTTTATAGCTATGAAAATTGCGTAAAAAAGAACTGAAATTTGACACTTTGTGGCTTCAGATGAAACTTTTCTCAGTGATGGAACTCTTGATAAACCTATTGATTGGGTCCCTGGAATGAGCAACATTCAACTCAGAGATCTCCCCAGCTTTATTAGAGCCAACGATCCAAATGATATTATGTTTGACTTCATGGGCTTCGAAGCACAAAATTGCCTAAAAGCTCCATCAATTATCTTCAACACATTCGATGAATTCGAACATGAAGTATTAAAAGCAATCGCTGCTAAATTCCCTGGAATTTATACAATAGGACCACTTCATTTGCTTGCCAGGCACATGCCTGACGGCCCATCCAAGTCAATAAACTCAAGCCTATGGAAAGAAGATACAAGCTGCATTGAATGGCTTAACAAAAGGGAACCCAATTCAGTTGTGTACGTGAACTATGGAAACGTGACTGTCATGTCGGAGAAGCATCTGAAAGAATTTGCATGGGGGCTGGCTAATTCTAAGCACCCGTTTTTATGGATCGTTAGACCAGATATCGTGATGGGTGATTCTGCAATTCTGCATGAAGAATTTCTCGAGGAGATTAAGGATAGAGGGCTGATAACAAGCTGGTGCAATCAATGTGAGGTTATTTCCCATCCTTCAGTTGGAGTTTTTTTGACACATTGTGGGTGGAATTCTACTTTGGAAGCCATATCTGGAGGTGTCCCTTTAATTTGTTGGCCATTTTTTGCTGATCAACAAACCAATTGTCGGTATGCTTGCACTCATTGGGGCATTGGCATGGAAGTGGATCATGATGTGAAGCGAGAGAACATTGAGTTTTTGGTCAAGGAAATGATGGAAGGAGAAAAAGGAAAGAAAATGAAAGAGAAGGCATTGGAGTGGAAGAAGAAAGCAGAAGAAGCCACCGATGTTGAGGGATTATCTTACTGTAATTTTGATAGATTTGTTAAGGAAGCTCTAAAACATGGTTAACTAGAAATACTATTGTCTGCTGGAATTACTTGAATAATGAATGGGGATCATTCAATGTGTCTGCTTCTGTATTTTTACTATTTTTGGCTCATATATAATAAGAATTAAGCTTAAAAATTAATCTTGTATGATTTAAATTTAAATTAAAAACTCGAAACTTATAATTTCGTAATAATTCTATTCAGAAATTATGCTCGCGCAGTATTTACTAGAACGGTTATAACTTGAGCTCCTAATTCAAAATCAAGTGATTCAAAGTGAATTGCGAAGCTCAGAGATAGATCTTCGAATACTATGAAAACATATCAACCCAGAAATACTTGAATCCTATCTAAAAAGTCATCGCAAATCCATTGATTTTTTCAAACTTGAAAATTGACAATTTCAATAAATGAAATTTAATAAATTTTATTCCATCCATGTATCATTTTATCTTGCATTTAATTTGTTTCTTGAGTTATTTTGCATGTTTTCATAGCAGTTTAGTTAATTTTGTATTCCACTTTTTTCCTTAATTTATATTTTTTATTGTTTAGGCTTATCTTACAGTATTTTATTTAGCTTTTACTTTGAATAAGTGTTTGCATATAGGATAAAATGATTTAAAGTAAGGAATTTGGACTAGAAAATCGAGTTGTGGAGCCGAATAGATGAAGTAGTGTTGGAATCAACGTAGGCTGATCCTACTAGTTCACGGGCCAAAGTTCAAAGCCCGTGACCATGGCACAAGAGGCGCCCCATGGAGGTCGATCGATTAGATGGGGATCATTTAGCCCACGAGAACTGGCCCGATTCCAAGAATTGTTGGAGAAGCCTGTCAGATTGAAACCTGATTGGCCCGATAGCGAAGATATGGCCACTTAGGCTAATTTGGTAACTAATCTTAGAAGATAGAGGGAATCATATCTTGTAAATATTAGATAGGATTTGATATGGCAATATCTTGTAAATCCCTTAAATCATAGGATATGATTAATCTCGTCCGTCGATGTAAATGTATCTTGACCGTCAGTTTTGGGGGAGCTCAACTATAAATAAAGAGCCTCCCCCTCATTTGTACTCACTCCATTACATTGTTTCATTATTCTTTGTGAATAAGAGAATAGATAGCATTTACTCAAACACTTTGCGAGCGCTCTTTTTGTTGTTCTTTTGGTTGCTTCTTTTGGCATAAATCGCTTCCGCTTTTCAATTTGATGCCTTGGAGGAGTTCTTAAGGAATCCTCATTCGAGTAAAGACTGACTTAGGTGATCTTGGATGAGCAAATCATCTAAGGCCGCACGAATTACGAGACGAAAGGTCTAGCCCCGTGATAAGTGGTATCCGAGCTATTGGTTCGAAGGCACTGTTGGGATGTCAAAAGAAGTTGATTAGAATGAGCCAATGCAGACCCGTGGAAGGGTCAGAAAAGTAAGTCGCTCGAGGGACATGCTAACAGCTTTGGAAGATCGAGTTGTTAATCTCGAGGAGTCTGTAGGGAATATGAAAGAGATGCTTGAGTTGGTCGAGGGACACACTGATGGGTTTGACTCAATGGAAGAACAACTTAGAGATTTTGTGTTAGATTCTCTCGGTGCCAATGCGGAAAAGCTAAATGGATTAGTCAATTCCACAATAGAAAAGCTGGCAGAGAGGGATGAGAATCTCGAGGAAATGGTGTTAGCCATGAAGAAAGAATGGAAGAGCTTAAGGGGGAGCTCACGATATACAAAGTTGCTTTGAGTAATAGGATGTTGTCTTCAAAGTCGAAGCAACAAGCAATGGATGTTCCCAAACCAGAGAAGTTCAAAGGTGCAAGGTCTGCAAGGGACGTGGACAACTTCTTGTGGGAAATAGAGCGATACTTCTTAGCGATGGGCATCGAAGATGATGCAATTAAGGTAAACACTGCTTAAATCTATTTTACTGATGTGGATCTCTTGTGGTGGCGTCGTAGGTCCACAGATGAAAAACGTGGTGGGAACGCAATTGGGACTTGGGAGGAGTTCCAAAGAGAGTTGAAGAAGCAGTTCTACCCACAGAATGCTGTGAAGGAGGCTCGGGCTAAGTTGCATCGGCTCACGCAATAGGGCACTGTTCCGGAGTATGTTCAGGCATTTAGCGAGTTGATGCTTCAAATCTTCGACTTGAGTGAGAAAGAAGCGTTCTATTGGTTCAAGGATGAGTTAAAGCCGTGGTCAAAGCATGAGTTGTGTAGGCAAGGGATCACTGAACTTACTGTAGCCATGGCTGAAGTAGAGTCCTTTGTTGAACTTGGTCCAACGAAAGACAAGTTTGAATCATCTCAGCCCAATAGAAAGGCAATGGTGAGAGAAACCATGAGGAAGATGAAGGTGGACATAGCGATGATGGCCACAATACTGATAGCACAAGTGGCAATGAGAAATAAAGAGATACGAAGCGGGAAACTGACAACAAAAGTGGCAATGAGAAACCACAAGATGCGAAGCTGGGATCCAACAACCCAAGGGACAAGGGGAAGAAGATAAAATGCTTCCTTTGTCAAGGACCACACATGCTATGAAAATGTCCGAAGAGATCGATGATGTCGGCTATCCAAACAAAAGACAAGTCGAAAAAAGAGGCAGAGCCTATTGAGGGAAAGACATCGAGGGTCGGTTTGATGGTGCTTATTCCTAACAAAAGGAATAGTAGAGATAGGTTGATGTTTGTGGACATCAACATTGCGGGTCAGAAGCAAAGTGCTTTTATTGATACGGGAGCATCAGACTTGTTAACTATTAAAACGACTACCAAAACCAAACTCATTAAACATTTTAATTAAGAACATGTAAAATAATTAACTCCAAGACTAACCAATACATGCCACATAATCGAGTCTCAAAACATTATTTACTGAAATGATAATCGGATAGTGTGATGCCATCTCTATCGACTTCTAACCCGAGCAGATCTCTAAAAAATCTATAAACATAAGAAAAACGCACAAAATAAGCTTTGAGAGCTTAGTAAGCTATAGGCAAATAAATAACTCAATGACAATAACAATTCAATTATCAAACCAATTTATACTATCATAATCACGTTTAACTTCGAACTTGTAATTTCTTA
Organism: Gossypium anomalum; assembly: GCA_025698475.1. Lineage (NCBI taxonomy): Eukaryota > Viridiplantae > Streptophyta > Magnoliopsida > Malvales > Malvaceae > Gossypium > Gossypium anomalum. The sequence continues at coordinate 5,277,931 of CM046957.1, read as the reverse complement.
TAATACATATACTTTCATTTTGTTAAATATCCATACAATTAAGATTAATATATCATTCAAATTCCCAAAGCCACAATATCAATAATTAACTGAATATACATAAACTCATATACATATATTCATGGATCATTTCATAACTATTCTTACTTTATATCATTAAGGCCCGTACATAATCATTTATATAAGTTTGCACTCAGGTCACAATATGATATCAGTATACTTAACCTTTGGACGAATGTATTGTACCTATTATCAAGGTAACATTCAATTTCAAAACCATGGTACCATTATATGATCGAATATATACACACCCATAAACATATATTCTTGAATCAAACTTTAATATCTCATACTTATACTTATCATGTAGCTGAATATACATATATCTATACCAAAGTATCATACCCTATTAAAATCATTTTATCAATGCATAAAGTCGAATCTTTAAACATTTGTTTACATATACTCATGTATTAAACCTTAATACCACATAATTACACTTAGCTTATGGCCAAGTATACTTCACAATTACTCACAAATTCAAACTAACATCACACATATGTTTGTATCACATATCAAATAATCAGCTTACCTTATTTTTAAGGAAACAACAAGCTAACTCATACCTGATCATTTAGCTCGTTTAACGTATTAGATTACCATATCAGCATAAAGTCTTTTAGGCATAAACTTATAATAATTCATCGGCATAAAACCTGCTAGTCCTAAGCTTGAATCTCACACCGGCACAAGGCCTGCTAGACTCAAAGTCTGATTTATACACCGGCAATAAGCCTGCTAGGCATAAGTCCGATTTAATTCACCAGCACAAGGCTTGCTAGGTTCAAAGCCCGAATATCACTATTATAAATTTGTCTCATAAACAATTCATATATAAAAAATTCCAGATATTCCATATAATTCATACGGACTTTTAAATGTTATAACTCAATCGAAACGAATGCATGAACATAGTTACCCTGCTTATACACATTCGACATTAGCATATATTAATTCATATATTTCATTTCAGCATATATACTTTGCATTTAATTAAAATTAAGTACGTCTATTTTCTTATAAACTTACCTCGGACAACGGTAATCGGGACGGGATGACTAGTCGACAACTTTGGTTTTTCCCCGATCCAAATTCAATTTCTATATTTCTTGATCTAATTCAATACAAATTCTAATCATATATTCAATCAAATTCATCCAAAAACACATAAATAGGCTAATTACAATTTTTCCCCTGACATTTCACATTTTTCGCAATTTAGTCCCTATTTCACAAAATAGAAAATACACATAATTTCACTAAACTCTAGTATAGCCGAATTTTACTAAGGTTCATAGCAGCCCATTTCTTTCATTTATTTCACATTTTGACCCCTCAATTTACAAAATTCATAATTTAATCCCAAATTTGGATTTTTTTTTATCAAAAACCACTTAATTAAACATAATAAGCTATCAACACATATTTGTTTTTCATCATCAAACAAAAAAAAAATCAAGCTATCATCAATGGAAAATCTCCAATTCATCATCAAATCCAAAAGTTGAAGCATGAGTTTACTAGTATTCGAAGCAACGATCACAAAAATATAGAAATTATTAAAAACCGAACAAAATTCACTTACCAAATCAAGCTAACCATGGCCTAATGTTCAACAAGCTTTCATCTTTTCCTTTCTTTTGATTTTCAGCAAAAACAAAGGTGATAATGGCTTTATTTTCATGCATTTGATTTATTTTATTAACTTATTTTACTAATTTACAAAACTAACCTTTAAAAATAATCCATTTAACAACTTTGCCAAACCATTAATTCCACTAACTTTATAATGGCCTAATTGCATCATAAGGACCTCACCTTTATTTAATCAAAGCAAATAGGCACTTTTAACAAATAGCTAGCCATTTTTACATTTTACGCAATTAAGTCCTTTTTGCAAATTAAGCACACAAATGATAAAATTTCCACATGAAACTTTCACAGATATCAATTCACATATTATAAGCACAAAAAATAATATTAAAATATTTTTCTAACTCGAATTCGTGGTCCTGAAAACACCGTTTCGATTAGGGTCTAAATCGGGCTGTTACAGTTACTAGTTCGTTATCGAAGATTATTGTACCAGTGCATCGGGATATGAAGGTTGGGACCAAGGTGTTGTCGTCAATCCAACTAGTCAAAAATTTTTTGTATGGGAGAAACATTAACTCGATAGAATAGAATGCTACGAAAGCCCCTTCGAAAAAGTTAGTGGAGCGTGAGTCTGATATGAGACCTATGGAGTTAATTGTGGAGACGCCACCTTTGGGGAAGGTGGATTGTGTATCGAAATTCAAGGGGAAAGAAGCAATGCCAAAACAGTCAAAACGAGTAAATGCCATGAGTAAGTTACATTGAAAACACTTTGATAGTGTTTTGAATTCTAATTTGTTAGCTTGGCAAGGTCGTAGGGGCCCTTCCAAAGTTCGTAAGCAAGAAGGCCGAGGGACTGTGGATGGAACGTAGCCAAGATGTGAGAGTCGAGGGGATTCCAATGGGAACAAGTTAGAATTGGGGCAAGTTAAAGCGGAGACTTCTTGCCAACGAGATGTACCAACGAGTGCAATGGTTCAAGTTAAGAGGCGACAAAAGCTAAGGCAAAGGTTCCGAATAAAGGGACAACCCGATTGTAAGGCAAGTCGGGAAAAGGCCAAGGCAATGAGAGAGTTCCAAGACGAATCAAGCCTGTGTCATTCAGAAGTCGCAACGAGGGTGTTGCGAGAATGGGTGGGGGAGAATGTCACGGGCCAAAGTTCAAAGCCCATGACCATGGCACAAGAGGTACCCCATGGAGGTCGATCGATTAGATGGGGATCATTTAGCCCACGAGAATTGGCCCGATTCCAAGAATTATTGGACAAGCCTGTTAGATTGAAGCCTGGTTGGCCCGGTAGCGAATATATGGCAACTTAGGCTGATTTGGTAACTAATCTTAGAAGATAGAGGGAATCATATCTTGTAAAGATTAGATAGGATTTGATATAGCAATATCTTGTAAATTCCTTAAATCATGGGATATGGTTAATCTCGTCCGTCGATGTAAGTGTATCTTGACCGTTGGTTTTGGGGGAGCACAACTATAAATAAAGAGCCTCCCCCTCATTTGTACTCACTCCATTACATTGTTTCATTATTCTTTGTGAATAAGAGAACAGAGAGCATTTACTCAAACACTTTGCGAGCGCTCTTTCTGTTGTTCTTTTGGTTGCTTCTTTTGGCATAAATCGCTTCCACTTTTCAATTTGGTTCCTGGGAGGAGTTCTTAAGGAATCCTCATTCGAGTAAAGGCTGACTTAGGTGAGTTTGGACGAGAAAATCGCCTAAGACCGCACGGATTGCGAGACGAAAGGTCTAGCCCCATGACACTAGCGTGATAAGCCAATGCTAGGGTGTTAGTTACCACGCCATCTCAACAAGGGCAACTCAGTACTTTCACATTTGGACCAGATTTAACTTTACAGGGATTAAATTGTAAGTGATCTAAACTAATGAAATTAGACTAGGAATTTAATCAAGCCCTTAGTATGCAATTCAACGAAAGACGAACAAGGCAATTTGCCTAGTGGCTTGACTTAATCAAAGCCATCATTTTCCACAATGTTAAGAATTATGAGATAATAGCCATTGATTATTATGAATAATCAGAGTTATTCAGTTTTGAGATTATCAGAGTTGTTATACTGAAAGAAGTATTTGTAATATCCCTAATTTACTACTGAGTTATGAATAATACAAAATCGGGTTTGGTATATTTGAGAATCTTAGAAATAGATAAAATAGAAATTTTTGAGTGTTAGTATAGAAAGTAATTAGAGCTGATAAGAAGTTAAAAATACTCTTAAAATAAGAAAAATAAATCCGAGTATTGACTAAATTGTAAGAGAATAAAAAGTATTGGGGTAAAAATAAGAAAATTAAAAAATTTGAAGCAATTGCATTGAATTGAAGGAAAATGAGGAAGGGCTAGAAGTAGAATTTTACCAAAATAAAGTTTGATTCATGGATGATATTATAGAGAAAGTTGGAGGATTAAAGGGTAATTACTCAAATTAGATAATTATGGAAAATGTAATGATTAATGACCAAATTGTGTAAATATGTGATTGATTGACAACTTTAATAGTTATCATTTTAATTAGATATTTTAATAGAAAACTTAAGAAAGATGAAGAATTCATTCATCTTTCCCCAACCTCCCATGTCACCACCTATTTCTCCATCTTTTCAGCTTTTACTTTTATTACAAATAGGTCTTTTCCACCCTTTTCAAGCCTTTCCAAGCTTAATTCTTCCGATTTCTTTCATGAATTCTTAGTAAAATAATTAGAGAAGCTTGTTAGCCACATTGATTTCATAAAAAGAGCATCAATAGTTGTCTTCGAGGAGAGATAAAATAAGAATTAGGATTTGATTACAAGTGATTAAGGTAAGAATGATAAGTTTTTTCATGAAATTCATGTATGTTTCATTTAAATAGCATAAATATGTTATTTGATTATGATTTTAACAAGTAAATGTTATATGTTTTGATATGAACATGAAGAAAAAAAGAAGAAAAGTGAAAGATTGATTGAAGAAAAAGGAAATGAAATAGGCAAGGAGAGAAAGAAGAAGAAGATATTATATCCAAGTTTTGGTTATAAGTACTTCAAGAATTTAATTTAATTTATTATGACATAGGTATAATTTATGTTAAACTAGTTAATTTAATTATGAACATGTTAGTATTAAGTACAAAATTTATTAATGAGTAAAAGTAAATATGATTTGAATTTTTATTATATGATAAATTGATTTGATATATTGAAATAATAGTAAAAATGACTAAATTGTGAAGTGTACAAACTGATGTGAGAACTAGATTTTTTTATATAAATTGGACTGTGAATGAAGTGTAAAGAATTAAAGAATGTATAAAAAGTGAATGTGTGGTGAATTTATATGGTATACTGAATTTTGTGATAACAAGGATGAAATTGCACAAAGTGGAAAGTTTAAATTATTTTCATTTGATTGAGTGTATACAATAAAATAATTGTATTAAAAGCTCATGTAGACGACATGAGAAATAATAGGATATGAATGGCATGCCATTAGGAATTCTATGCATGCAAATGAAAAGTGGCACTTTGGTGCAATACTGTGATTGTTCTGTATATCCTATATGTTCTATTTAGTCTATAATAGGCTATATCAATGAAATATGGTAAGAGAAAATTGTCAATGGATCCGGTAAGTGATTCATTTCTTGTGAAATGATCCTTATTTATTAGTATTGGTTTTATGAAATTATACATATTCTAATGTTAGCTAAATCTTAAATAGAAGTTTAATTCTTGTAGTACTTACGAAGTTGTTTGATAGGTGCTAAAAGTAACATGTTTTAGTCTCATTCTTAATGCGTTTTTGGGTGATTATTCGATGTTAATGGTGAATTTTATACTCCTAATCTTTTAAATTCCTATTTTTATACTTAGAAGAGCATTTGGGAGCAAAAGGAGTGAAAACCAAAAAATTGAAGCGATCTAAAGGAGCCACACAGGCTGACCATTTCCACATAGTCGTGTGAGCCACATGGCCATGTGGCAAGCCATGTCAATTTCGTGAATTTAGACACTAAATGTAACGTCCCAATTTTCGGGAACTTTGTAAAATCTGAAAAAAAAAATTAATTGTGTTCTGCTTGTTATGTGTAGGATTTATTATGATAGTGGGCCTCTAGAAGGCCCAAGCTTAGGATAAAACCCGGTAGTTTTAATTAATTTTAATTCCATAGGAGAAAGGGGTTCTGTTAAATTAGGCTTATAGGAATTAATTGTGTAAAATGGATCACAAGGAAGCATGTGGTAAAGTGGCTAAGTGACGCCACTAGGAAGGATGTAGGTGGCGTGTGTGAGCTTAGGAGGACCCAGGTTCAAGCCACAGTAATAGCAAAATAATGGATTTATTTTTATGAACAGAAAAGGTAGGTGGTGGAACTTAAGTGAAAGTCTGTCAGTGGGAGTTTGAGTTGCTAAGGGGATTGAATAAGGATAAAGATAAGGGAGGAAATCTAGGAGCTGACCAAGGAGCAAGAGGTGGCCGGCCAAGGGACTTTAGCTTGGGAAATTCGGCTAGGTAGTGCAGTATTAGGAATTTTGGCATTTAGGTGTGTGGTGACCGATTCTCTGACCATCTTTCCTTCTCCTCTGTTCTTTCTTTCTTTTTCCCTCCATCTATTTTTCTTCTTCTTGCCCCATAGCCGAATCCTACCATTATTCTATTCATCTTCACATTTCCATCATTTGTTTTTAAGCCTTATACACAAAGCCGGAACCCCGAAATCCTATAGTTTTTCTGTGCCGATTTCTCCTAGCCCAAAACCTGTGGTTTTCTCCGTCTTATGGCCGATTCTTTTTTTTCTAAATCTATAACTTCTGCCGACAAAGTCATTACAAAAACCCTACTATACCGTATTTTCTTTCATTGTTACAAAAAGCCGAAACTCCCACACCATCCTAGGGACATAGTCGAATACTGAGATCATTGAGGGATCGACTTTTGTTATCGTTTAAGGGCTTGGAACGGCGTCAGAATCAAGTAGGAACAAAGGGGAAACGTTGACTGGAAGAATCGGTGGTAAGTCTGTCCAACTTAGTCTATCTTGCATATTTTAAGAAAAGCCGGAATCCCTAAAAGGTTAGGGAGGTTGTCGTTTTTTTGACTTATAGCCCTTAGGGGTTGTGATGATGTGATGTTATTTTGGTAGTAGTGTGATTAAAAGGCTGTTGATGAAGGGCTTGGACGAGTGGAACAATCGGATCATTGGAGCTAACCATCTCTCGGCATCAAGGTAAGGGCAATAGAGGTTTTAAGCATGTTTGGCCGAATGTGGTAAGGGACTAAGTATTTGGTGTTACTTTGGTATTTAGAGTAATATTTTAGTGACTCAATTGTAGGCGGTTCGTGTGTAGAGCTTGTCGAGGAAATCGCAAAGCAGTGTGTAATCTATACCCTTCTATAAACTAGATCTAAAAAGCCGAAAAGTCAAATACCAAAAGCCGGTATTTTGGGAACTTACGACGAGTGCGAATGCTCGTAAGAGGAAAGGGTTATTAATTCTCGTATTCGTGATGGTAAGATCGCAAAGTGCACCAATCCGTGCGTTTTGGAAATTTTGGGCTTAATGGGCCTAAAGTCGGTTAATGGGCCAACGGGCCCAACTCGGTAAGTATGTGCGGTAAGTGGTTCTGAATATACGTAAATAGTGAAAATATGCATGAAAACCCTAAGAATAGATAAATTACTAGATTACCCACATGTATGAAAATTACTGTTATACCTCTAGGTGTAAAATGACCTAAATACCCCTAGGGTTAAATTATGTCTGAAAAGCATGTTGACGATATTTTGTATGATGTATGACATGAATGTATATCTGTTGCATGGGGACATGGGTTATATTATGGAGGAAGCGTCCTGGTGGCTATGCCACAAATTATCTGTTATGGTGGCTTTGCCACATATATATCTGTTCTAGTGGCTTTGCCACATATATCTGCATCTGGTGACTCTGTCACATTTTCTGTATCTGGCAGCCATGCTGCGTATTTTTGTGGCGTGTAGCGGTTGGGTGGGTCGAGTAGTCTCCCCACATGGTGAAAGGATGGTATGGGGGAGTATGTGGTTGGATATGGGTTGGGCTTTTGCATAAGCATGATATGAATCTGATCGATTTATTACGGGCCTATGGGCTTTAATCAAATCTGCTTGGGGGTGAGGCCAATTTATTCTGTCTCTCGTGGTTTGAACCGATTTAGGCTATGGTTGGGATATTTACACACCGAGTTTTCCCAAACTCACCCCTCCATTTTCATCTTTGCAGGTAATCCCCAACTATAGTGGGCTTGGAGCTGTGAGGGATTCGGAGTGGCCACTTGTTTCCGCAATTCAGTTTCTTCCTGATGAACTGGACGTCTTTTATTTCATTTACGTTTTCTATGGGTTTTAAGTGTAATAAGGCCGCTTAATTATTATTTTAAAGGTTTGATTTATATTCTGTTAGGTTAGGAATGATTTATGATAATTGGCAAAATGGACTAGCTCTAGGGCGCATTTTCAAAAGCATAAAACGATTTCAAAATAACGCAATCACGAGTAAGACTTCCGCTAAACCAATATTTTTTTTAACTTAATCATTTTCTTAATATGAACTTAACCAAAATAGTTTTCTCAAAATCATACGAGTTGTTAGAGTGTGGCAATGGCGGTGTGCATGTCTAGGATTGGATCCGAAGGGAGCTTGGTACTTAAGCGATCAACTGGACTCACCTCCTCTTTCCTAGGTTTCCTACCGTGTGCACTTCTATTCACTTTAACCTACTTTCAAAAGTGTCTTTTACAAACACCAACTAAGTTTTCTAAATTAAGTAATACGGAATGTTTTGAACGCATCGATGTGGCGCACTAGATCCGGTCATAACGTCTAGGCCGGGTTTAGGGTGTTACACTAAACTACAATAAAACGCAATTTTTAGGTTTTTCGGGCATTTTAAGATGTATATATAACAAAAATATGAAAATAGGATTAAGCCGTCATAGAATATCCAAGAAAAAAACTCAAAAAACACCATTGAAACCAATTCTGAAGCAAATTTTTATCAAGATTGAAGATCCCCAGTTGATTTCTTAGGAGATTATCATGAGTTTCTTTATTTCTTTTGATTATACTATATTTAGGATGTTTTTATTTTTAAGCATAAACTAATTTTCTAAATACCTAGGGGAGATGAACCCTATGATGGATTTTTTCTTTTGATTTTTATTTAATGCAATAAAAACTTAGATTTTGTTCTCAATTATGTGTGCTTAATTCTTTGTTTGATATTTCTAGATTATTGATCCATGTTTGATGTGCTTAAATTAGTGGAGGAATAGACCTTTGATGGTCGCTAAACTAACTAAAAATTTGACTAAGGCAAGTGCACCTATCGAACAGTAGTATAGTTCTGGTGAGACCAGAAATATCGTATCCACGAGGACTAAAAGTACTAGTAATTATTATCTTTTTATTATCTAGCCTAAGAAATTAAGAGTGTTTTTAAACTAAAACTAATTATTTAATTAACTAAGACTACGACAGAGAGGAAAGTTGGAAATTACTTTTTGAGAAACCAATAGAGAAGATAATACCCAAGGAAAAATCCAGCTAGACTTCACTTATTACCTTTGACTTAGATGATTTATTCGACTTATTCCGTAGAAATCCCTAATTTATGTTACTATCTCTCTTGAGACTAGAAACAACTGACTCTAGGTTAATCGACTTTTGGTCCACTGAATAAGCACATCATAAACCTGAATTAATATCCTGGAATATTAAAACAAGGATTAAAACTCGCAATTAAGAATAATAGAAAATATTTATCATATAAATCAAAGAATAATAAGATTAATCATAGGTTTCATCTCCCTTAGGTATTTAGGGAGTTTAGTTCATAATAATAGGGGAAAACATCTCAAAATTAGGGAAACAACAAAACATAAAGAAACCCAAAAACTTCGGTAGAAATTGAAAGGAGATCTTCAGTCTTGATGTAATCTCGCTTCCGAGCTAATTTCAATGGCTTTCTTCGAGTATTTTCTGTGTTCTGCTCTACGTGTTCCTCTAATCCTCTTCTAGAATGTTTATATAGACTTTGGAATGCCCAAAATAACCCAAAATAAGCCTTTTTCGAGTAGAATTAGACTTGGGCTCAATAGGGACACGGCCGTGTGCCACACCCGTGTGAAGGTGCTCAAGCCGTGTGTAATACTGAGTTGATTTTTAGTCAACACGGCTATGTCACAGGGGCGTGTGGCCTTCCCGTGTGACACACACAAGCATGTGGATCACCCGTGTGGAAGTGCTTAGGCCATGTGAAACACTGTTTTAAGCCTATTTGGTCCGTTTTTGGCTCGTTTCTTGCTCTTTTCGCCTTCCTATGCTCACCTAAGTATAAAACATGAAATTAACGGATTAGGAGTATCAAATTCACTAAAATCTAGGAAAAATCATTCATATAGATGCCAAGCATGGGGTAAAAATATATATAAATTATGGTTTATCAACCTTGTTTAAAAGTAGATCTAACGTAATTGAGTGGAGTTACATGGAATCCTAGACATAGGACAACATAAATCTACCATATTAGAGTCAAATCTAATAGAGGGATCAATAGATCGAGTTAATGCGATAATAGGGGTTTTAATTAGAAAGAAATTTCAATTAATCAACCTATATTTAGTTGTTTTTACTCTTGAAAGAGATATTAGCATAATTTAGGGATTTTTACGGATCAAGATACTGGGTGAAGAAATTGCGTAATTTAGATTGATAATGACAGATGAAATCTAGGTGAATTCTTTCTTCGGTATTATTTCGATTTTTGGTTGTTAATCGTTTATTTTTCTGAATTGTTATTTGTTGTGTTCGTAGTTAATTAATTTAATTAATTTTAGTTTTAATCCATCACTCGAATTCATCGATTAAATAATAGAAAGACAATAATTATTAGTACTTTTAGTCTTCATGTTAACGATATCTTTGGTCACCGTAGCTATACTATTAATTGATAGGTGCACTTGCCTTAGTCAAATTTTGAGTTGATTTCGTGGACATCAAGTTTTTCGTACAAGCTTAATGCGTTACTTTCCAACGCGTAGGTAAAGATTATGTTGGAAAATCGGGTTTGGAAAATGCTGTAGAAAGTTTAAGGAAAAAACAAAGTTTAATTTTTTTTCCAAAACTAGAACTTGGTTGTGATATCTAAAGTAATAAACACTTAATTAAAATTGTACCTTTTCGATTCGTCTAAGGTGAACGCTTCGATCGAGTAGTCTTCTCTGCTATTCTCAAGCTCACATTTGTCGAGTGTGGGCTTGCTTCGAATCAGAGAATTTTCCACAAAATTACCAATGGGGTAACTTAATAATTTATCTAAACTTTTGAGCCAAGTTATAAATAAAAAAAATATCTCTAGAATTTTTTTGAAAATAATTTCTTCAGATAATTTTCTTTCTACAACTTTCTCTTGAATTCAAGTGTATGAATAATAATGACTTATGGCTCTCTTTACATAGGTAGAGGTTAGAGAGTTCAACTATAATTAAACTTAATCACTTTAATATTAAATCTATTAAATTAATTTTAATATTAAGATAATTACTTTAATATTAAATTAATAAAATACTATTAACATTGTTAAGTATTAAATTAAATTCAATATTAAATCTATTAAAATAAAAATATTTTTAAAATAATTAATCTGAAATCAAATTATCCGGTAGAGTCCCGGTAGAGTCCCAGTAGGAGTGTAATTCCTCTATTGCTCAACCATCGAAGGTCCACCCACTGGCCACCAGTAGAGGTGATCTTGGGTCGGGCCAGGCCGGGCCCAGACAAATTTTTAGGCCCGTTTACTAGGCCCGGGCTCGGCCCGGCCCGAAATATGGGCCTAAAAATTTGTCCAAGCCCGGCCCTAAATAAAATTGCTAAGCCCGAGCCCGGTCCGGCCCGACCCATATTAATTTTTTTTTGCTTATTTCATTAAATAAAAAAATTTAAAAATATAATAAATCAAATATATTTAAAAACATAAAAACAAATATTAAAACAAATAAAAATGATACTAAAACAATTCTTAAAACAATACACAAATTTACAATATAATAAAAAATAGTTATATTAAAAATTTAAAAATGATTAAAAATAAAATAAAAAAATATATTAATATATAGTTCGGGCCGGGTCGGGCTCGGGCAAAAAAATCTTACCCGAGGCCCGACCCGTTTTCTAAACGGGCCTCTTTTTTTTGCCAAAGCCCATTTTTCGGGCCTATATTTTTACCCAAACCCTCTCATTTTTCGGGCGGGCCTTCGGGCCGAGCCGGGCCGCCCAGCCCATGATCAACTCTAGCCACCAGTAGACTTGATCATGGGCCGGGCCACCCAACCCTGCCGAAAACCCGCTCGAAATGTGAGAGGGTTTGGGCAAAAATATAGACCCGAGAAATGGGCTTGGACAAAAAAAAATAAGAAATGTTTAAAAAATGGGTCGGGCCTCGGATAAGGCATTTTTTGCCCGAGCCCGACTCGACCCGGCCCGAATCAACTAAAGAACAAAAAAATCTACTTTTTTAATATTATTTTCTTGTTGTTTTCTCCCTATAAGGCATTTTTTGCCCGAGCCCGACTCGACCCGGCCTGAATCAACTAAAGAACAAAAAAATCTGCTTTTTTAATATTATTTTCTTGTTGTTTTCTCCCTATTTTGCTACTATTTTACTATCATGTTGCTACTATTTTGTTGTTATTGTTTGAATATTGTGTAAAACTTATTTTATTGTTAATTTTGTTATTATTTTAAAGACATTTGTTAATTTTGTTATTATTTTAGAGACATTTGCTTATTAAATTGCATCTACCTTAGTGTTATTTAAGTATATATATTTTTTAAAATTTATTTTCAATTTGTTGGGAAATATTTATTTTGATGTTTTTAGTATTTTTGATGTATTATATATATTTTAAAATTATATAAAAAATAAAATAAAAATTAATATGGGAGGGCAGGTCGGGCCTGAGTTTTAACATTTTTATCTGGGTCGGGCTTGGGCAAAATTTTAGGCCCATTTTTCGGGCCGGGTCGGGTCTGAGCAAAAGGGCCTGAATTTTTAGTTGAGCCGGATCCGAACCCAACCCGACCCATGCTCACCTCTAGCCACCGGAATGTCGCTGTTGCCGCCATTGGTATTGTCGTGTCCAGTGGTGCCACTACATGTGCGACACCCTCACAGCACTTGACTTGATTTGGCTATTGTCAATACGGTTCGGTCTAGGCACTGGTTGGATCGTTAGCTCAGTTTCACATACCAGGTTCGGTTCAATCACTTTTTGGGTCTCAGTCTTAATCTTGGTCTTGCTTTTGGGTTCTCAGGCCTAATTTTCGATCTCAAGTCTAATTTTCAAGTTCAATTACCCATTGGGCAAATTGTCTAACTTGAAAATTAATTTCTAAAAATATCATATTTATTTTAATTTATTTATTTTTACTTGATCAAAATTAATTTCCTAAAAATCACTAAGATTTTCCAAATTAATTTTTCAAGAAAATTCTTTAATCAAATTTTCTAGTTGAATAATTCTCACGATCGCCTAATTCAAATCCACAACGAATAAATCGACTCAATTAAATTATTTTCAAAGTCATAGAATTTTTTTTGACTCAAATGCAGTCTGATCGAGCTTTTGTTGAGTTAGTGAAAGGACCAATTGGACATATACAATTAGGCTCGAGTAATTGCAATTATGTTTGATTGTCACTCGCGATAAGTTTTAATATTTATAATTGATTGCACTTGAAACTAACTATTATCATGATGAAGGCAAGCGTACCTATCGAACAGTAGTATAGTTTATAGTAAGACCAGATGTCGAACCCAAAGGAACTAAAAGTACTAGTATTAACCTTCTTTTTATTATCTAGCCTAAGAATAAGGGGATTTGTTTTATCTAACTAATTAACTAAACTAAGAATGCACAGAAAGTAAATTGGGTAAATACTTCTGGGAAAACTGATTGATTTAGACAATACCTAAGGAAGAATCCACCTAGACTTCACTTGTTATTCGACTCTGAACCAGACGATTTATTCACTTGACTTGATTCGTAGAAATCCCTAATTTATATTATTATCCCTCTTGAAACTAATAATGTCTAACCCTAGGTTGATTAATTGAAATCTCTTTCTAATTAAAACCTCTAGTTTTGCATTAACTCGATTTATGGATTCCCTTATTAGATTTGACTCTAATCCGACAGATTTATGTTGTCCTATCTCTAGGATTGCATGCAACTCCGCTTAATTATGAATGATCTACTCTTAGACAGGGACTATTCATCCTCTGAATAAGCACATCAATACTTGAATCAATATCCTGAAATATTAAAACAAGAGTTAAGAACATAGTTAAGAACAAATCAAAGTATTTATCATATAGTTTAGAAAATATTAACAAGATCCATCTTAGGTTTCATCCCCCTAAGGTATTTAGGGGATTTAGTTCGTAATTATAAAAGAAAACATCTCAGAAGAATAATAATGACAAAACATAAAGAAAATCCAAAAACCCCTGAAGGAAATTGAAGGGAGATCTTCAGCCTTGAATGAGAATCCGGCTTATGAGATGGATCAATCGGCTTTCTTCTAGTAATTCCTTGCTTCCTACTCTGTGTGTCTCTTTAATCCTCCTCTTGAGTCTTTTAAATAGGCTTTAGAATGCTTTCCAACCCTCAAAATTGCCCTTTTCCGAATAGAACTCAACTTGGGCTCGACAGGGCCACGGCCGTGTGCCACGCCTGTGTGCAAATGCTTCAAACCATGTTCAAGGCTGTAAAATAGACACACCCATGTTGGGTTAACTTCAGGCCGTGTTCAAGACTGCGAAAAAGACATGGGCGTGTGATCTACCCGTGTGAGGAAGTTTTGGCCGTGTTGATTTCCCACGTTGGCCTATTTTCTCCGTTTTTGGCCCGTTTCTCATTCTTTTTACTTTCCTATGCTCACCTAAGTATAAGATATGAAACTAAAGGATTAGGAGCATCAAATTCCACAAATCTAGTGATAAATATGTATAAATTACGACTTATCAAATACCCCCACACTTAAGCGTTTGCTTGTCCTCAAGTAAAATCCTCAATTCACAATTAAGAAATCATTTTTCTCAACTTATACTTCCTATCAATAATATCTCAAAATAATCCATAAGTAATCATACATTGAGAATTCAACTAGAAGAATATTAAAGTTTCAAACATTCCAAGTTGAGCATTTTATCATGAAAAACATAGGTGTCTCCCCTCATCTAAGTAATAATCTTTGATTCAAAATATCACAGAGTTTAACATCCTCACTAAAGATTCACTCAAATCACTCGAGGTGTTTAAGGACAACAAATTTAGCCCTCAACAGTCAATATGAAAAGTTATTACTGTAGGCTTGCGTGAAAATCAAATCTCCACCACTATATATTAAGATGATACATCAATCAAAAGGTCTTTAGAGGGTTATAACGTGGCTATGGTTAGGGGGTGTGATCTCAAGCTGAAAGAGAAGGTTAAAATCGAGATTGAATTGAAAAATTACCTAACTAGAAAAATATACTAGAACTGACAAATTACATTCCTAATTAACAAACCTAGAATTGAGCTTTTCTTCATGGATAACATCGTTTTAACCCAAGCATTACATAATTTCATTTTTTTAAGAACAAATCAAGTACATAGAATTTTGCTAACTATCAAAATAAAACATAGCTAAGCAATTTATTCAAATCAAATCTCGACAAAAATAGGGATCAAATTAATTTAGGGGATTTCAACAATAATGAGTTAAGGGGTAATATTGGGGGTATATCAAAGAATGGCTTGTTAGGCTCAAGGGGGTTCACTAAGAGTTAATTATGAAGGTAGGCTTTTATGGAGTGAGTGGGTTAAACCTAAGTGCCTTTATCATCTTGATATATCCAATCAATGGTGTGGTCTTAACATGCATAATCGAGGCAAGTTCTAGAATAACAAATCAATATTAACTTACTCAAAGCAACAATAAAAGTGAGCATGAAAGAAATAATATATGCTCTAAAGGCTCAATATCTCACAATAATTATGGCTTTTTGATGTTAACCCTGTGAATTTCAACTCTAAGATAATACCTAAATTTGGAGAAATAACCTAAAATTTTAATACTTCAAAAATCAACTTATCATGCTTGATTCTCTAATTACTTAAAGTTTAAATCATCAATGCATAAAGGCCTATGTTTTAATTCAAGATATATCAATAAAAAATCATAAATTAATCAAAATTCATTCTAATAGTGATATGAGTGATTCACATGAGAATAAGAAAAAATTTAGGGATTTTTTTTATAGTGATATAAATAAGCCCCCACACTTAAGATGTACATTGCCCTCAATGTACAAAGATAAAGTTAGTGGAAAATATAGATATAAGATCATAAGATAGAGAGAGAAGTGAAACTTCCTGAATGTTAAAGGATTCCTTGAATTGTAGCTATGAAAAGTAATCGGCTAAGGCAAGGAGGAGAATACTCCAGTGGCGGTAGAGGTTGGGTTCCACAACCACAGTGTCCAGCGAAGAGGTTATTGTAGTGGTCGGGCAGGACATGGAAGTCGTGGAGAACTTTTTCTAGTGGAGTTGTAAATTCCTAAGTAGTAGTGAGCTTTGAAGCTCTTTATAACTGCGATAAAATCAATAACTTTTTAGGAATATAGAGAAACATAATTACTCAAAAAGAGAT
This sequence comes from Gossypium anomalum, assembly GCA_025698475.1. NCBI lineage: Eukaryota > Viridiplantae > Streptophyta > Magnoliopsida > Malvales > Malvaceae > Gossypium > Gossypium anomalum. The sequence goes on along the minus strand of CM046957.1, from coordinate 5,261,529 downwards.
AGCCGAAAACATAAAGTACTTAATAAAAATTGTAAAACCTAAAAAAAATGAAATAAAAATAGTCTTAAAGAAAAATAAAATTAAAATAAAGTTAAATAAATAAAAACAAAACTAATAAATAAATAAATAAGTCTTTAAAAATCGTCATCGCCAGATGGTTCGCGAGGTGGGGGTGGCAATGAGATGTGAAAATACTGACAGATCTGCTGTAGGGTCGCATCAATGTGATCAAAACGCTGAAAACGTTGCTACTCAAATCGAGTAAGGCACTCAAAAATGTCAGAAAGTGAAGCAGCCGCATGAATTGGACGGTGAGTAGGTGGTGGTTGAGATGGTGAAGGAACATCATCAGTAATGTCCTCGAGGTTCTCCTACTCGGTTGACTGGACAAGGCAGTACTGAGGAGGGTTAAAGTCGCGTCGTCACTCGATCATCCTCGTATGAAGCATACTAGAGATGCCCTGTGGGGACATCTGACCGATGAGGGTGAGGGTGGATGATTGCACCGCCATGTTGAGGAGACGGAAGTACCTCGCCAGGCGAGTCACATATGGGCCGATGGAGATGACTCTCTTCCTGTGTCACTCCGTCTGATGGCGTATGGCTAGGGAAATGAAATAGGCGAGGTCGAAGACTTGTCCATGTGCCATGCTCTATAAAAAGTAGGCGTTGTTAGTGTTGACGACGCTGGTGCTCTCTAGCCTTCCTATCAGGGTGTGGGCTAAGATGGCGTGTAAGTACCTCAAGGATGGGGCGAGAGCCGAAGCCTTAGAACGGTTAGGGTCATAGGTGGCCGAGACAGGGACTAAGGCACTCCAGCACCGTGAAGGAGAATAGTGGATGTGGCAATGGAGAGTGTTGAGGTCGTTCTCATCCATAAACTCCTTCGTGTATAGGCCCAATCCGATACCGAATTCGGGGACGCTCAACTGGTGGACTAAACTGTCGAGACGAAACTGGACCGTTCTAGGATCATCGAAGTTGGTCATGACGGTCTGAAGATGGAACGTCGAGTAGAGTTCCAACGTGAGCTCGAGATACATTTGCTTGATGATCTCGAAGAAGAGCCCCCATGGGTCGGTGGTTAGGAGGGCCCAGACCACATCGGCAAGTTGAATCTATTTCAGTGCGGCTCAATTGATACTCCGGCCCACTTCTAAGGGTCGGGCCTGTAATATCTGAAATAGTTCCTCTTAATTGCCTGGTGGAAATTGGAGGAATGAGTGTCTGATCTCTGAAGTAGGACTCGAGGAAGATGATGCTCTTTTTCTTTTCTTTGATGCGAGAACCGCAGTCTTTTTGCCTCGTGGGTTTGACATAATGTGCTTGCGAAAATAATCATAAAAGTCTGTTGGAGGGATCAACACAACATGCAAATGAGGAAGAAGTAATATCCAAGTTAGGCTTAAGCAATGAAATAAGTGGAATGTGAAAAACTACTAAATATAGACTAATAAATAATGGGTAAACATAATATGAATAAGAGAAGATTATGACCCTAAAATCAAAACAATGCTAATGTTCAAGACTAAATGGAGCATAGATATAGTGTGATCAACCAAGTTCAACTTAAGCACCAATAATCACTAACAAATAAAATTCTAAATAATTAGTAACAAAAATCAATTTATTTACTCATGAACATAAAAATAACTAAATAAAAAATGGAGTAAAAGAGAAGAACCAATGATGGGTGGTTGTGAGTCGGCTAGGGGCGACGGTAGCGGCCTAAGGTGTATGCATCGGGATGACCATGGGCGTGGAGGTGAGTCGTATGGTAGACGTAGAAGGGAGAAAAGGAAGGGAAAAGAAAGGGAAGAAGAGAAAGGGTGGTAGGAAAGGAAGGAAAAGAGAAAAAGAGAAGAGAAAGTGAAGAGAAAGGGAAGAAAAGAGAGGGGAAAGTGAAAAGAGATGGGAAATGAGGTAAAGGGAAGAAGAAAAGGGAAGAAAATAGGGGGTTTGGGGTGCTTAAAGGTGGCCGGTCGGAGGTGGAGGAGGGTTGTGCAGCGGCTAGGGTTAGGTTTTGGGGGAGGGGATGATGAATAGTGAGGGGTTTATATAGATATTGGGGCACACGGCCGTGGGGCACGCCTGTGTGCCCTGATTTCAACCCGTGTTTTTCATGATTTTTGAATTTGGGAACGTATGAGATTTGGCCCATGCCTGTCTCCTTTGGGCGTGTTGGTACACATGGCCGTGTCGCGTAGCCGTGTGCTGCATCATTCGCTTCTCCCACACTCATGTATATGTGCCCACGCCCATGTTAATTTGACAGGATCGACCACGGTTGGAGATCACGGGCATGTCACACGCTCGTGTTGATTCCTCAGTTCCTACTACGACTTATAGGCACGGGCGTGTCGCACGCCCATGTTGAATTGGCAGGATTGACCACGACCATGTCGCACGGCCATGGCAACGTATCGTATCCCGTGTCTGGTGAAAATTTTGCTCTATTTTCATACGGCGTAAGGCACGCCCGTGTGCCTAGCCGTGTGGGTTTGGAAAACCTGTGTTCAAGAGCTCAGTTAGTGATTTAGATGTTAAACACTATAATTTAAAGAAGTTAATACTGTTAATGTTCAGGTTGCCTCTCGAGAAGTGCTTATTTATAGTCTAAGCTCGACTTACCTCGATTTCGCGTGGTCATAGTGGTGCGAGGAGTTTACACTCCTCATTTCTGCTATCGGTTTTTATCAAAATAAGGTTTTAGACGAGTACTATTTACCTTAAAAGTGCCAAATTTAGAATGAGTTACCTCGACTGTACCGTATGGGAAGATGTTAAGTACCATAAAAAGGATTGCACCATTCGGTTCAGAAGTGGCAATACGTGGGTATGCTGCATCTAATAGTACCTTGTCTCCAACCTTAAGTTGATTAGGTGAAAAATCGAGTCCGTCATGGCGTGGTTTCGGTTTATTATGTCTTCTCGATTTTTGTGTCTTCCATTCATCTAGTTCCTCGATCTGTAGCCTTCGTTCTTCATAGAAAGGTCCTTTGTAGCTATGTAAACATGGCTCATTTATGCTCTTCGACCGTGTTTCCTGCAAAGAAGGTTGCATCACAAGATCAGTATCAGTAGCATGATTTATACAACCACCCTCGATTTTCAATATGTTACTCGAATTACGAGCTTGAAGAGTGATTGTTTCATCACCCACATGAAGTGTGAGTTCACCTGTACCAACATCAATAATGGTTCTAGCAGTCGCTAAAAAGGGCCCTCCTAAAATTAAAGGCACGTCATTGTCCTCTTCTATGTCTAGAACAACAAAATCAATTGGGAATATAAATTTATCGATTTTTACTAGTACATCTTCAATGATACCCCTAGGAAATCTAATGGTTTTATCTGCCAATTGAACGCTCATCCTAGTTTGTTCGGGTTTCCTAAGACCTAGTTGTTTAAATATTTTATAGGGCATGACATTAATACTAGCCCCTAAATCAGCTAAAGCATTTTTAAAGTTTAAACTACCAATTAAACAAGGAATCGTAAAACTTCCTGGATCTTTCAACTTGTTAGGTAGCTTATTTTGTAGAATAGCTGAGCAAACTGCGTTCAAGTCCACATACGACGCTTCATCCAACTTTCACTTATTCGCTAAAAGCTTCTTTAAAAACTTCATTGCGTTTGGCATCTGCGAAAGAGCTTCAATAAATGGTAAGTTAATATGTAATTTCTTTAGTAGTTTAAGGAATTTACCAAATTGTTCGTCAGTGCGGTCTTTTCTTGTCGCATTAGGGTATGGTACTCGCGGTTTGTATTATTCACTTACCAGTTTTTGCTTACTGTGATTTACCTCATCCTTACCTTTACTTACCATAATTCCTTGCCTCGGTTCTGGTTTAGGCTCAACTAACCCTTCTTCATCTCGAACGTTAATCGCATTAAGCTGTTCCCTTGGGTTAGATTCAGTATTACTCGGTAAGCTACCTTGTGGTCATTCAGAAATCAATTTGGCAAGCTCGCCTATCTGAGTTTCGAGCCCTTGGATCGATGCTTGTTGATTCTTAAGTGCTGTCTCGGTATTCTAGAAATGAGTTTCTGACACCGATATGAATTTCGTTAGCATCTCCTCAAGGTTTGGCTTCTTTTCCTGCTGGTAAGGTGGTTGTTGAAAACTTGGAGGATTTTGTGGCCTTTGATTCCCTTGGCCACCACACGAGAAATTGAGGTGGTTCTTCCAACCTGTATTATAAGTGTTACTATATAGGTTATTTTGAGGTCTAGAGTTATTATTACCCATATAATGGACTTGTTCCTCCTCGGTGCCAGGGTTGAAGAATTGATATTCTGTCTGTACTCCTCCTCCACTTGAATCACACCTCATCACTGGATGTACCTGCATGGAACCAAGTAAACCGTCAATCTTTTTATTTAAGAGTTCTACCTGATTAGACAGTATAGTAACCGAGTCAACGTTATAAATGCCTGCTGCTTTGGTCGGCTTAGTCCTCATGACTTGACACTGATAGTTATTCAGTGACATCTCCTCAATAAATTCGTAAGCTTCTTCAAGTGTTTTGTTGTTGATGGTTCCACCAGTAGCTGCATCAATCATCTGTTTTGTTGAAGGGTTTACACCATTGTAAAAAGTCTGAACTTGCAGCCATAGAGGTAACCCATGGTGAGGGCACCTTCTCAATAAATCCTTATATCTCTCTGATGCATCGTAGAGTGTTTCTAAATTTATCTGCACAAAAGAAGATATATCATTCCTCAATTTAGCCGTTTTAGCCGGCGAAAAATATTTGAGTAAAAAATTTTTGGTCATTTGTTCCCAAGTAGTGATTGACCGTCGTGGTAACGAGTTTAACCACTGTTTAGCCTTATTTCTCAACGAAATGGAAAATCACCGAAGGCGAATGGCATCATCAGAAACGCCATTGATTTTAAATGTGTTGCAGAGTTCCAGAAAATTCGCCAAATGAGTATTTGGGTCCTCGTCCTGCAAACCATCAAACTGAACAAACTGTTGTATCATTTGAATTGTGTTAGGTTTCAGTTCAAAATTATTTGCAGCAATAGCAGGCCTAACTATACTCAATTCAGTTCCTGTTAAAGTAGGTTTAGCATAGTCATACATAGTACATGGAGCAGGATTCTAATTTACTGGATTAGCAGCAATCGCAGGAGGTAGCAGATTATTCTGATTATCAACCATCTCCTCGGTTGTAGTGGGAGTATCGTCCTCTTGCCCTTCCTCTATGTATTGTAAGCTTCTCCTAATTTCTCTTTGATTTCTACGAGCTGTGCTTTTGATCTTACTATTAAAAAGTAATGGTCCCGACGGGTTTCTTCTAGTCATAAACTATGAAAACCTGTCAAAAGAAAATAAAAGAAAATTTAGTAAATAAAAATGAAAATAAAAATACTTAAAAATAATAAATAATGGCTAAAGTAATAAAAATTGAGTGTTCCTAATATCTTAGTTCCCCGGCAACGGCGCCAAAAACTTGATTGTCAATCGCGATAAGTTTTAATATTTATAATTGATCGTACTTGAAACTAACTATTATCATGATGAAGGCAAGCGTACCTATCGAACAGTAGTATAGTTTATAGTAAGACCAGATGTCGAACCCAAAGGAACTAAAACTACTAGTATTAATCTTCTTTTTATTATCTAGCCTAAGAATAAGGGAATTTGTTTTATCTAACTAATTAACTAAACTAAGAATGCACAGAAAGTAAATTGGGGAAATACTTTTGGGAAAACTAATTGATTTAGACAATACCCAAGGAAGAATCCACCTAGACTTCACTTGTTATTCGAATCTGAACCAGACGATTTATTCACTTGACTTGATTCGTAGAAATCCCTAATTTATATTATTATCCCTCTCGAGACTAATAACGTCTAACCCTAGATTGATTAATTGAAATCTCCTTCTAATTAAAACCCCTAGTTTTGCATTAACTCGATCTATGGATTCCCTTATTAGATTTGACTCTAATCTGGCAGATTTATGTCGTCCTATCTTTAGGATTGCATGCAACTCCGCTTAATTATGAATGATCTACTCTTAGACAGGGACTATTCATCCTCTGAATAAACACATCAATACTTGAATCAATATCCTGAAATATTAAAACAAGAGTTAAGAACATAATTAAGAACAAATCAAGTATTTATTATATAGTTCAGAAAATATTAACAAGATCTGTCTTAGGTTTCATCCCCCTTAGGTATTTAGGGGATTTAGTTCATAATGACAAAACATAAAGAAAACCCAAAAACCCCTGAAGGAAATTGAAGGGAGATCTTCAGCCTTGAATGAGAATCCAGCTTCTGAGATGGATCAATTGGCTTTCTTCTAGTAATTCCTTGCTTCCTACTCTCTGTGTCTCTTTAATCCTCCTATTGGGTCTTTTAAATAGGCTTTAGAATGCTTTCCAACCCTCAAAATTACCCTTTTTTGAATAGAACTCAACTTGGGCTCGATAGGGCCACGGCCATGTGCCACGCCCGTGTGCAGATGCTTCAAACCATGTTCAAGGCTGTGAAATAGACACGCCCGCGTTGGGGTGACTTTAGGCCATGTTCAAGACTGCTAAAAAGAAACGGGCGTGTGATCTACCCGTGTGAGGAAGTCCAGGCCGTGTTAATTTCCCACGTTGGCCCTGTTTCTCGTTCTTTTTACTTTCCTATGCTCACCTAAGTATAAGATATGAAATTAAAGGATTAGGAGTATCAAATTCCACAAATCTAGTGATAATTTATCCAAAAATGTGCTAAGCATGGGTTAAAAATATGAATAAATTACGACTTATCAATGTTCAAAAGCATCGTTTCGATAATTCACAATTTACTTAATCATGGAGTCAGTCCATAAGAAATACCATGTGTAACACCCTTAACCCCTCTCCGTCGTCAGACTAGGGTCACGGGCACTACTAACAAATCATACAGTTAATCAATTATAATCAACATGTAAGCTAATCATTAACATAATACTATACAGAGGTAGGTCACGACAATCAAATACTAGCACACTAGAATATTATACAATCTAATAACTAATCATGCTATGCAATGCTAAACTTAGTCTTCCACTGTCTACACTCTTATCACTATTTATCCCTTCTTGAATATCAGAAGTTGGATACATACGAGACTATTCCAATTATTAGTATCAGAGTATTAGTCCATTCTCTGACTATGATTATCTTTTTATTTTATCTTCAATGATGTTAGTAGAATGCACTTAATTTAGGTTTGCTAATTTATTCCAATTCAAAGTAAAATTTACTCTTACAACCCTTATTTCGAGTCTACGAGACCTTAAAAATAGTTTAAAAATAGACAGGGAATAATTTGGAACAATTCTGAAGGTTTAAAATCATTTTTGAAAATTCCTAAAAATAGGGGACTCACGCCCGTATGGTCAGGTCGTGTGGAATGCCCCATGACATGTGACTCTCGAAGTTGGGACACATGGTTGTGTCCCAGCCCGTGTCCTTACCTGTGTAACTCACTGACTTGAGACACGCCCGTGTCTCAGCCCGTGTGACTCACTGACTTGGGTCACACGCCCATGTGTGTTGCCCGTGTGTGACACACGTCCGTGTGGCCAGGCCGTGTGTACTTAAAAGTGCCTTAAAAGTCAAGTTTACCATTTCCTACTTGGGCACTAAGCAACTAAGATAACAACACCTTTATAACAATATCAACAAAAGACTCCCTAGGTATATGGTATTACAAAATAAGATATCACCATACTTTAGCTCAGGATTTGTGATTTGATGTTGAGTTAGCCAGAAATCGAATAGTACTTAGACTGCGCAAGGAAAACAAAACCGCACGTTGAGTAAAACTCAGTGGTATTTTTATAATCCGAATAATATAAACTTGATATAAGTATTTAACATGCAATATGCAACAAGTAAGCTATGTTCAAAAGTTCAATTCAATAATATAATTTTTACTCATTCCTTATTCGCATCTACCAAGATTTCACATATTCAAATATATATATATATATATATATATATATATATATATATATACATATCAATGGCATTTCATATAACATTTGAATATATCAACTCATGCAATGGCATGATTCATTTCTTTGATCACTACTTGAATTCATTTTAAGTTTCACATTCATTTCATATTTCATATTCATTTATCATCTTTGCCATTTCAATATTTTCTCATCTCATATTCATTTCTCATCTTTGTCATTTCAATATCAATTACATAAACTTATTATTTAATTTCTCCAATTAACACGACTCGGACTCGGACGGATACACAGATCCAACCAACATGGCAATTTGGCACCCTGTGCCTCATCAGATAAATCTGAAGTAATAACTACGCCCAACGCTATATAAATTGACACCCAGTGTCTCATCGGTTAAACCAAAACAAATTGGCACCCAGTGCCTCATCGACTCGAGGTCGAAGTAATCCCTAAACTTTTCCTATCCTATGACATGCCATCTATATCTGACTCAGCCCGATACAGTTAATAGGGTTTTATATCACTTTTTAATACAACTAATGTCTCAATTTGATAAATGTATATCATCACAAATAAGCATATATTCAATTTGATAATAATCACATTTTTCTCAAAACGCATATATTCATAATCAATATATTTCATAATATACAAAATCAATCCATTTCATTTCAATTATGAATTTAATTCAATCTCAAAGTACCGAAGTACTCACCTCAAATGCTTACCATATACAAACAATTATATATGCAATAATCTATTATTTAATTCAGATTATAGAAACACAAACCGTGAATTTCGAGCTATTCGATGTCGATTTTATCCTTCCCCTTTTTACTTGAGGATTCCGATATGACGTTAGCTACGGAATAAAAAAATTAAATCACATTAATATTACACATTTCAATTTCACATTAAATTTTAATTTTCACACTATATTTTTTTATTTTTCAATTTAGTCCCTAAATCGAGACTAATTTTAACCTTCACATTTAACTTCATATTTTTATACTAAGTTCACTCTAGACCACATTTAGCTTTCTTTTTTCCAATTTGACCCCTTAATTTTGAATTTTTTAAAATTTAGTCCCTATTGCTCAAAATTAATAATTTATTCCACAAATTAGTCCATTTCCATTTCTAACTTAAAAATCTATCTATTTAATCCCTAATATTTAAACTATTCAACATGTCAACATCTAAAATCTTGAACAATACTAAAAATTACAACATGGGTCGGGTAGCCCTAAGTACCGAGATTCCAAAAACATAAAAATTACAAGTATAAGGACTAAATTGCACTAACCAATTTGGATTTGAACTTCAAAACCCCTATGTAACAACCCGATTTTGGTCAAATCAGAATAGTGGTTTTGTGACCATAAATCCGAAGTCAAAATAATTATTTTATTATTATTTTAATTTTTACAACATGAATATGGGATGGTATGAAAATTTTATTAAGAAATTTTATCGTTTGAGTGTTTAATTTGATACAAAAGAACTAAATCGCGTTAAGTGCAAAAGTTCTGTTCTAATAGTGAAAGGTGTCTAATAGTTATGGAATATTAAAGTGGAGGTCCTTATGTGGTAATTAACCATTGGTTGTTTAAGTGGACATTTATGGACATCTTTTAAGTGGTTTTTGTTATTTAATTAGAAGGTTAAATTTGGTATTTAATAATTAAAGGTTAGTAATAATAAAATAAAAATTCCTATCATCTTCTTTACAACATCTTTCCACTGAAATTTGAAGAAATAAAAAGCCATAGATAGGGTTGAAGTTCAGCCAAGGCATTTCTGCTCAATTAGGTGCGATTTTTGTCCCGTTTTTAATGATTTTTGTGTTTTTGAGATCCTTGCAACTAGGTCTAGCTAGCCTGGGACTAATTTGCAAAACTGTTAAAGGTTTAGGATATTTCCATTGATGAATATGTATGAGCTTTAATGATTGATGATAGATTATGAATGTTTGATGATAGTATACAAGTTTTGTTAAGTGATTTTTAGTGAAAATGCAAATTAAGGATTAAATTGTGAAATTTGGAAACGTTGTGGTTAAAATGTTAAATAAATGGAAAATATGGGCTGCTAGGGACCTAATTAAAAATCAGCTAGCATCAATTGTGGTTGAATTGCATGAATTTGTGATTTTTTGAAATAAGGACTAAATTGTAAAAATGTGAAATATTAGGGGCAAATGTTTAAAGTGGCTTTAAAGTGGATTTTGGATTAAACTGAATAGAGAGATTATTAAATAAGCTAAATTTGATATTATATAGATCAAGAAAAGCAAAATATAGACTTAGATCAAGGAAAGAACAAAGTTTTGGATTAATCGACTCGTTTTGTCATTTTTGCATCCGAGGTAAGTTTGTATGCAATAAGCTTTGTTTTAATTATATTTTAAATACCTTAATATTGCCTAAATTGTGAATTATGACCTTACGGACACATTCGACAAATATTCGGCATTGGAAATCCTGGTTAAACCTTAGGAATAGAGTAGGATACAATGACATGTCATTAGAGATTCATTGAGTTGGCTTCGGGCCATGATATTGGCACTTCTGGTGTGAGATTCATTGAGTTGGCTTCGATCCATGATTTTGGCACTTAGGGTATGAGACTCCTGAGTATCCGACTTATATTCCAAATAGTTCAACGGGTATATCGAAGATATGAAATGGTGAGAATAGATATGTAACAGTATAGGTATGTAAGGAAACTATGTGAGCATCGAATTTATGAAATTTATAAGTTCATGGTTATAGTTGTGATTGAATACAAGTTAACATTTTGATTTGAATGTTTTGTAGCCCATTATGTTTATATTATTTGATTATGAATAAATGGTGAGTTTGCTTATTAATTCATACAAGCTTACTAAGCTTTATAAATTACATCATTTGTTTTTCCGTGTTTTATAGTGATTTTAAAGCTAGCTCAGATTCAGGGATTGTTGGAGACTTCATCACATTATCCAACTATCACTTGGTACTTTTGAAATTAAGTTTTGGTCATATGGCATGTATAGGGACATTGGGTCATTTTGGTATATGTTAGTATGAATTTAGCTATTTGTGTTGGCTTGTAAAAGTTAAGTATTTTGTTTGTGTATAGCCATGTGGGTTGGTTTATTTTGGAAAATATGGTGATGCATATATATATGTACTAATACACTTTGGTGATGTGGTTTATACTTGCTTGTTGAATGGCTTGTTGAGACTTAGCATAAAAGGTAGCAAATTGCTTAGGGTATGCCTTATTGTGGGTTGGTACATTAAGTACCATATGAACGCATTAAGAGTTATGATAGATATATGGTTTTAGGTAAATTAGTGCACAATTTAAAGTGACCAATTAAGTGTTTTGAAATTGTGAAACTTGTATGCTTTGAATTGGAAAAACATGATATTGTCAGCATGTTAGTTGTTGGTATTGAATTGGCATGTTTTGGTCTTGGTTGTGCTTGAATTGGATACCTATTTATGCTATGTTTTGGTGCCATTTGGTTTGGTGTAGGTGTATACAAATTAGGTGGCAAAATGGCTTGGTAAATAGCCTATTTTTATCCACATAGGCGTGTGTCTCAGTCGTGTGTGACACACGGTCAGATTACTCGGCCATGTGTCCCCTGGTGTTGAATTAGGAACCAAGTCAGTGTGCTCCACTTGGCCCAGCACAGTGTAACTTGGCCGTGTGTCATAAGTTAGTATACCCTACAGGTTTGGCATGGCCTAGTACATGGCCTGGCACACGGGCGTGTTTGGCCATTTTTAGGGCACACGGGCTAGTCACACGGGTGTGTGTGTTGGCCGTGTGACCCAAGTCAGAGAGTTACACGAGGTTGGATTTGGGCTGGGACACGGCTATATGATCCCATTTTGAATGTCCACACGGTTGTGTCTTTGGCCGTGGTGAGACACACGGCCGGGCCATTCAGGCATGTGTCCCATGTAGTTTGAATTTTTTTTCTAAGTTTCGTAAAAATTTCCTAAGTTCTCGGTTTAATCCCAAACCATCCCAAATGCATGTTCTAGGCATCGTAGGCTTATGCTAGGGACGATATGTATGTTGTTGTATGATGATTATATGAAAATTGAAAATGTATGTGAAATGTGTGTTTAATGATATAATAAGTCCAGTAATGCTCCGTAATCCTATTCCGGAGTTGAATACGGGTGAGGGGTGTTACACCCTAGCCGTGCGTTCTCTTATTCTTTTCCTTTCTTCCCTTTGTTTAATTTGTATGCATCCACTTTCATTTCTTTTTATTTATTTTCATTTTAATTATTATTATTATTATTATATTAAAGTTAACATATATATAAAATATATAATATATACATGCATTTTATTTAGCCCATGGCCGACCACCTATACACACACATAAGTGGCACAATTGCTACTTTACCCCATTTAGTTTATGTTAACTTATAATTCAACTTTTAATCCTTACACAATTTAGTCCCTGTACCTTAATAACTCCTAATTTCACGAAATTTACTGATCCAAAAATTAATTAGCTACTAAGCTAGCCTCGTAAATATTTAATAATATTTACGGGTTCGATTTATGGGTACGAAATCTCAAGAATACACTTTTCGACACTCTTGACTATCGGGTCGTTACACCATGATTGAAAACTCTTTATTGTATACTTTTTACGAAAGCAATTCATCCAATTGCTTTGTCTAATGACCTTGTCATGTATATGTTATCCTCATATGATATCCTTGATTCAATACAATCATGTTTTATCTCATTGTCACCATTGTGTCTTCTTAATGATTAATATGATCACCATCAACAAATGATTGCGATAAATTGCTCGTTCGAGGACAAGCAACCCATGGCCACATTCCATATTTATCAATCCACATAATGCCAATGAGAAGATATCATTACCTTTTTAATCGAGCTATGAATTCCATTGTTGCTAGTAAAACCAAGCCAAACACAAGTCATATACCCAACATACTAGCTATGGGCTTGATCGTCTTCATCTTGGGTCCAGTCCAATGTATCATTCTTCCAATGAAGACATCTATGCCTCTACCCATGGAGTCAACTGCTCTGATAGTTAAGACTAGTCATTTCCTTAATTAAAATTGTAGACAAAATAATAATCCTTTTAAGTATTTGAATCAAATTCTCATTTTGATTCTTTTACAGGATTACGGACTCGTTTAGGTTATCTACTGAAGTAAGTTATCCTTCTCGCAATGTAAACGTTCTTACAGTGCCACTTATCATCAGTTTGAACTTAGACAACAAATGAACTAATATTTTCTTGTCATAGTTTCGTTATGCATGCAAAATAAGAAAGACAAAAACATAAAAGACATAATAGTGAAATGTGAAATTAACTTTATTTATTTATTCATCGTTCAAATACATAGAAAACATTACTACAATATGGGCACATTTCCCAAGAAATTAGACTTGAAGTGCTAGAGTGGAGGACCGACATCAGTTCATCTCATCACATCCCAAGTTTGGAAGAAAGTATGTGTAACACCCCAAACCCAACCCAGACGTTACGGCCTGATCCGGCGTGTCACATTGAAGTGTTTTAGCGAAAACCGTATTTTCATTGAAAACCTTTCTTAAAATAAGAGAGAATCTTAACTAAAAACTTGTTCAAACATAAGATTTGATGAAAATAAAGCACTTAGAAATTTTAGCTGCGGAAGCGTAGAAAACATACTATAACTTAAGAAATCCATGTTCAACTTCTCATGGATACAATGAAAATAATAATAATTCAAGTAATAATAACATAACAAAAACCTTATTACAAACTGGTCTGAGCATACTTAAAAAGAAATAAAAACTTAAATGCTTAAAAAAAACCAAGTCCGATTTATCTTGCTAGCCAGCCACCCAGAGTCCCTCTTGACATCGAACCTTCTACTGAGCATCACCTGAAAATAAAATAAAAGAGGGGGTGAGTTTTTGCAAACTCAGTGTGTACAACCCTCTATGAAGAAAAAACAAGTATTCAAAGAAGAATCATCAAACATGCAATGCAAACCCATCCAAATTATCCATCCGCTACACACTAGCTCCATCCCCCGTCACACCATGTGGGGATATAAATATCGACCCACCCAGCCCACACACCAATGGTAGCCCGGTTGCGGAACTACCTTCATTTGCATATTGGGCTTTAAAAGCCGTCGGTGGATCCACGATTGTCAAGCAACCGTGCGATCCTCATATACTTCCTCCTTTCCATATTTCCTGTCCCATATGCAACCTAAGCAGAATATCACATGTATGCAGCAAATAGGCATGTCACATCCAATAAACTTACATTTAACAAATAGGAGTATTTCGGTCATTTTTGCCCTTAGGGGCATTTCGGTAATTTTTCCTTAATTATAGTTTTCACTTACCTTGGCCCGTTAACAAGTCCCGCGAGCTAAGATGAACGAATACTATGCACCAAGTAGGATTCCAAATAAGAGGAGGTGGGTCATTAAGACCGCTTAAGTACCAAGCTCTCCCTAGACCCAATCCTGGACATGCATATACCCGTTGCCACACCTTAACCCTTTGAGTTGTCCACGGTCGTAAAATTTAATTAAGTTTTATGTAGTTGTCATATACTAGGCCCAAAACCCCTTACAAAGTCCAAATAAATTCACATACCTGTATCTGGCCCATTAAGCCTAATCATATTCATATGGCCCATTAGGCCCAAATCACATTTATATGGCTTGTTAGGCCCAGACACATTTATATGGCCCATTAGGCCCAGTCACATTCATATTCATGCTCACATAAAAAATCCTATCACATAGCATCAATATTCAGTTTTTGCCTATTGTGGGCCCAACAGCCCATCGGGCCCATTTAGCCCATTCCGACCTGTATGGCCAAATCACAACCCAAGTCCACGGAATCGCCCATGGGTCTCAGGAAACCTATCGGTCTCTCCCTTACTAGTGTTCGCGCACTCACAAGACCACCTAGCCAAACTTTTGGCATTTCAACATTGTGGCATTTCGGCATTTCGGCATTTCGACATTTCGGCTTTTGCCGATTCATAGTGTGTGTGCAGTGTATGTACAAACCTAGTAAGCAAGCGTGATGCGATCTCCTTAGCCCAAACCTACAATCAATATCACTCAAAGATTAATCTTACATACTTATCGAATACTTTACCAAAAGCCAGAATCTTACCTTAACCTTACCTGAACGCCAAGCCTTTGCTAACTTTTACTTTGATCACTAAACACGCGTATTTCTCAGATTTGAAGAGCAAATCGGTAGGAATCCAAAACCGAGATCTGACACTAATTTCACTAGATTCGATGAAAGAGTATTTAGCCCTTGAGAGATTTAGTTTTTCGGCTTTTCAAATTTAGTATGGTGAATAAGGTTTATTTGGTACAGATTAAAGAAGAAGAGTAGAAGAAGAAATCGGCTAAGTGAAACAAAGAAAATTGTGTAGAGAAGAATAGAAATCGGCAGGAAGAAAAGAAAGAAAAACAAAAGGGTTTTTGGCTTTTTAGATCTTGAAAAGTAAAGGGTTTTCGGCTTTTAGAGAAAGGGGTTTCTGGCAACAAGGTGAAGAAGAATTTCAGCAGTAGCCTGGAAACCCTGTATTTGGCCCCTATTTATAGCCCTTATAGCTGAATTTTCCATGCCCAATTCCCAATTCGGCTCCATCACTTCTCCCTTCTCATCTCCTCGTTTTTCTCCCTGATAACCCCTTGATCTTTTCCTTAATTTTCTCTCCTGAACACTTCCCTTGGAGTCCTCTTTCACACCACTACCGTCCTTCTAAAAGGCCAAAATTAAACTTATAAAAATACTAAGCTAGGATTCGAACCTTGGATCTCCTTGCTAGCTATTAACGCCACCTTTCTACTCTCTAAGTGGCGTCACTTAGCCACTCCTCCACAAGGCTTTTTGATGCTATTTTCCCCCTATTTTTATTTAAAAGCCCAACTACTTGCCAACCCTGAATCTTTTAATAATTAAACTATAATGTCATTTATTTCTAGGTTCGAACTCAAACCTTAATTAAGACCTACTATAATTATCACATGGCTAGGAACATAAAACACATTTTTTATCAAAACCGAAAACAAAGAAATTTTAGGATTTCAGGATTTTTGGGGCGTTACAGTATGGTTTGAATATTTTGGTTTTAGTTATGGCATGTACATAGGTAAAGTTAATTTGTGAATATAAGCCTTTTGGTTGGACCTAATTGTAAAACTTGAAACTCTTTGCTAACCTTATAAAATTAGTCTTATTTGAATGAGTTTATGATGAATTGTGTGTTCTTGAGATTGGGATTAAACTTATATGAATGATATGTTGATTAAATTGGTAGAAATATGGTATTTGAACAGGGTTATTGGTAGTGAAAATTGAAGAAATAGAAAAATTTTAAGAACAAAGTGGAGATCATGACTTGAAGATTACCATGTTGTGACGACATAAATAAGTATGTGACGTCGCAACATGGAACTCCTGACATTGAGACATCAGCCTTAAAATTTTAGAAATTTTACAATTTAGTCCCTGATTAACCTTAGACTATTAAAAGAGCTGTCGAAAGCTCGTATAAAATTTAGACATGTGTTTGAATTATACTGAAAATGTTTAACGATCCTAATAACTTAAATGAGTTGGTGAAATGAAAGGAAATTAATTGTTGTTGTTTTAGCAACAAATGAAAAATTTCGATATCTTGACCCAACGATTTGGTTGGGTATGGGAGTATTACAGTATTTACCTAACATAAGTTGCTAATTTCCATTATTAAAAAGAGTACTAGTAGATGAATTTATTATTATAGCTATTTATTTAGTTGATTTACCTAATTCTGACACTTACTTTTTAGCTATTTAATTAGTTGATTTGTTAAATTAGATATTTAGTTTAATTAGTAAATTTTAAATTGAGTAGTTTAAACAATTTCTCTCTCGTAAGTATTACTCTTCTTTTGGATTCGAAACATCATAATGAATTTATTTCAATGTAATTTATTACTTGACAATAATATTCTATACTTGCAATTATTAAGGAAATGATGAACATATTTAGTAGACTTAAAATATGATGTTTGTAATAACATTATTTCTGTTGATCAGACGCAATGGAAACTTTTAGCAATTCTGAAGTGTTACATTTGGAATTCAAGTCTACTTTGATCTTTTTTACATCTAGACCATGTTTTAACCTTAAAAGCCCTTGTAAAACACATAAAAAATCAAGTTTAGCATTAGAGTTAGTAGAAAGCAAACACTAAAAACTTTATGTTTCATATTTTTGTTTACTTTTTTTTTTCTAGAGTGATTGCTTAAATTTTATTTTGGATTTTCAATCAATTTTTGGATTTGAATTTTTGAAGACAGCTTCGGTTTATTGGAATAAGATTTGTTTTACTCTTTCTTTATTTTAATGGATCAATTCTTCAATCGCAATTTTTAGATTGATACATTCCTCTATGGAGGGCTCTATATCATCATGAAGCTCACAATGCTTTTTAGGATCCCTTTAACTTTGATATCCTTTCACTGGTAGACTGGTCTTTCCACTAATCTTTCTTTCATGATCGTGTGCATTATGCTGGTTCATGTTGTGTTAAGTGGGGTATATTTCTCAAACATTGAATAGGAAGGGTTTCATTATGCCTTTTTTCCCTGAGACAGTTGTTTTTTGTTGTTCTTGTAACTAGCTCTGTCCACTTACTTCTCTTACCAGGATAACTTATCATCTTTTAATTTGCTGGCCCTTTTGATCTTTCGTTTATCTAGTTCAACTTTTTTGGCCTCAGCATATCACACTGCTTTCTCGTATAATTGATAAAGTTGTATTGGTTATGCGTCAGTTAGTGCGAATCACAAAGGTCTATACCTTACTCTTGAGATGAATGCTTGAATTGACCATTCAGCATTCAAATTTTTTTTTGATTTTTAAATAACATCTAATATAAAATTAGAATTGTAAACCAGGATCTGTCATGTCAAATCATCGAGAATAAATGAAGAACAAAACTAGATGCAGAAGCGTATTGGAATTCATCGATTTCTTGAAATCTACAGATATTGGGGTTTTGATATTCCAAATTAGCACAAAAGTAATCCAGAGAAGGTGACTCTCTCTTTTCTAAAGATAGGATATTAGAAAAGTTACCTTGTGTGTAATTTGGGGACCATAACCCTAATATATAACTTTGACACATTAGCCCTAAAGGCTTTTGGAATGTTGTGTTTCATGATCATTAGACTCATGCGATTTGAACGATCCCACCTCTCAAAATCCTTCTTAACATCAAGGGTGCTTTCCGCAGTGAGAGGTGCAAGTTGTTTTCCCCTTAGTGCAAGATCTATGTCCATATAACCAATCACTATAAATAAGTGCCTTTGTTCCTTAAAATTAGTCCCATTAAGCATGCGTATAGAATTTATATTAGCAGATATTGTGGTAGTAGAAGATGGACTAGTTGAATATAGAATAAAAACAAATAAATGCAAACTCACATCAATATTTATAAGTAAAAAATAAATTTAAGATAATGACTAATCCCATCACAAGATACCAAATACAACATTAATATCAAGTCTTTGGACAGTAATATTAACAGTAAATGGTACTCTTGTTGCAGCAATCAAACATTGGCAATAAATTATGTCAAACAATGAATTAATCTTTGGACTAACTTATTATTCACATAAATTACCTTATAATTGTCACACATTTATCACCATAGATATCGTTGAAATTCTGCCAAATATTAACTTATCTTTGGGTCAATTAATAAAAGCATGAATCACAAAAACATATAATCATCTTGATATTTCAAATAAACTAATCTACATAAAAGATGTCATTTTAGTGGCATTTTGTTTCAACTAATCTATTTAAAATATTAGACATTCTTAATTAAAACCTAAAGCCAAAATTTGAATTTTTTTGTTTCAAAATATTTCTCTTAATTTCATCTTTCAATCAAATTAAAAGATAATAGTATATATATGTATATATATTTATCCCAAAACAACATACAATGATGTTGGCATATATAATAAATCATAAACCATAAACAACTTCACATAAGACTTTAAATTTAAATCAAAATAATTGGAATAAAGGTAAACTTCATCTCAAGATATCGGACACTCCATTAATATTTCATCTTTGGACAAAATATTAACTTGTAAGTGATATCTTGGTGTAATAAACAAACATTGACAATAAGAACATGTCGAACCATAAATCTTCCTTTGGGTCAATTTATTGCTCACATGTAAAACCGAATAATTGTCACATGTTTATTACCATAGTTGCACATGTAATATTATAAACCTTCATTTGGGCCGATCAATATTAACATAACTTAAGTTACATGCACGCAACCTTTTATATTTTAAAACAAAAAAATTTATACAAAAAAATCACTTTGATGACTTATTGCTTCAATTAAGTTATTTTAAAAAATATATAAAGATACCAATATTCAAATTTAAAATTTCTCCAATAGTCAAATGTCAAAACTATTTCTTTTATTGCTTTATAGACTCCAAAATAAACCCAAAATAAGGTTGTCTTAATAATGCAATAAAAAAATGAAAACCTTAATCTTTGACCTTTTTTTTTTGTTCCAAAAACATATATATCAAAAACAAATAGAAATAATGTAGTGATTCAAAGCCAAATAATTAACAAGCACATGTATTTATAATTTTGACATGGACAAAAACACTAAAGCAATTCACGCATACACATATATTCATAATCAAATAAAAAAACTTACCCTAAATATACCATGTAAATCCAAAATTGTATTTATGATTAAACAGAGATTCACATGAATACTTGAAAAATATTTTCAAGCTAATAAATCTAAAAAAAAAAAATCATAATAATTGGCATATCTCACAATTTATATAATAAACCATATCATCATAATTTAACCAAATATTTGGAACCATAAAATGTCAAAACCTATATTATAGAACCAAATTTAAAACTAAATTCTTTAAACATATATTATGATTAACATGAATTTACTTCAAAACACTCACAAAATTAAATATATATCCAAACAAAAAAAATGTAAAACTAATTCAACAAATACTTGCACATATACCTATTGAAAATTCTTTTAATGCATGAGTATTTTGGAAGCGGATATAGTCAAACTAAAATAATGTGTATAATCCCTTGGGGAGCTTACACCCAAAGATTGGATCTTTCTTAAACCGATGGTGCTGTTTCAAGAACATCAGGAAGAGCAACTACTGGAGGAGTGGTATGGGATGGTACTGGCAATTGGGTGATGGGTTATAATAGATTCCTAGGGAATTGTACGATTTTTGAAGGAAAACTCTGGGGCATTTTGGATGGCTTAAAACTCATCCAACGCAGAATACACTAGATTTTGTCCCAAGAAAGTCAATGGATTTTAAGATACATTCCCAGGGAGGAGAATCAATGTGCAGACTATCTTGCTAAATTGGCTCTTGAAAGAAAGGAAGATTTACAACTGGTTGAGATTCCCTCAAATGCAGTTTTAGATTTCCTTACGACAGATAAAGAGAGGATTTTTGCTCCTCTCAATTGTCGAAACCATTTTTTTGAAAAACGGGGTCGACTTGGATTTTGAAAATGAAAACGAAAATTGGGAGTCGCCACCAATCTTTTTTGCTGAGGTGTGATCGGGTCACATCGTAAAAGTGGTTGTTTTTAATAAATGATTAGATTTATTTAAACAATGATTTTGGTCCACGAAATTCAGAAAGACGGGTTTGGGAGTCGATTACGCACGAGAAAGGATTAGCACCCTCGTAACGCCCAAAAATTGGTACCCAGTTGATTAATTAGTGTCTTAGTATCGAAAATTAAAAACTTGAATGACTTTAAAATGTGATCCTTTGTTTTTAAAAAAAAAACTAGAATGTTAAAGACCTTCTCGTCTCGAAGTAATAAAATATCACATCCAGTAAGTTAGGACACGACATCTCGAACTTTTGAGAGTGAGCTTGCCTTTTTTTTTAATATTCACGTATTTTTACCCCTTTTAAAAGGATATTCAATTATTTAATGTGAACGAGGAAAATCGAAACCCAGTAAGTTAGGGCACGATCTCTCGAACTTCTTAAATACCGAACATTGCCTTTATTTATAAAATTATATCTCGAGGCATCAAGATTTCATATTCGGTAAGTTGGGGCACAACACCTCGAACCTCAGAGAGTAAGCGTTTTATTCAAAACTCGGATTATGATTTTAAACGAATATTCAGTTATTTAGGTTAAATGAGAAGCATCGAAACCCAGTAAGTTAGGGCACGATTTTCTCGAGTTTCGAAATACGAAATATTGCTTATTTAAAACAACGTTTTCATGTATCGAATAAAAATATGATGTGATTTATAGTGAAATATAAAAACAAATTATGGTGCTAATACATATAATAATAACAGATGCGACAGTAATATGGGCAAGAACAAAAATAAGATAAATAAAAAAGGGCTAACTAAAAACCATAAGTAAATAAATAAATAAAACTATTAAAAAGTTTTAAAAAAATAAAAAATAGAATAAAAAATAAGAAATGAAATAGGCAAAAACATTAAAGAAGAAAAAATATATTGAATGAAACAAAATAAGAAGTAGTAATAATAATAATAATAATAATAATAATGATAGTAATAATATTAATAAAGATAATGAACAATAGTAAAAAAAATGCTAATAATGATAATATATGGTGAAATAATGATATTAATACATAAATATGAATAAAGACAAAATATACAAAATATAATAATAACAGAAATATAAATAGATAAATAAAAAAAATAAACATGGATGAGAATATAATAGTAGTAATAATACAGTAGTAATAATAGTAATAACAAAAATAGTAATAATAGTGTATGAAACAATAATGATAAAAAATAATAGTAATAATAATAATATTGATAAATGACAATAATAACACTAATAATAATAGAAGTAAAAAAAATTATATATATATATAAATAATAATAATAGTAGTACAAAAATGACAATAAAATAAGATGGTAATAACAATAAGAATAAAAATAAAAGTAATAATAATGGCGATAATAATAATACCATAATAAAAGAAAAAGAAATAATAACATGTAAATAATAATAACAATAATAACAATAATATATTTATAGTAATAATGATAGTAAAAATAATAAAATTAACTAATTTTATAGTAAAGTAACCAAATAACTAAAAAAGGGACTAAATTGAATTCGAAACCGAAAGTTTGGGGAAATCTAGAAATATATAAAAGAGAAAAGGATCGATTCGAACACGTGGATAACAAGGAGGGACCCAAAGAGAAATAATCCCTGCCCTCCTAAACGACGTCGTTCAAATAAGGCCCAAATTGAATTCCAAAACAAATTACGGGGTCAAAATTAAAAAAATAAAAACTTAATTGCAAAGTCATAAAAAGCGGAAGGGCTGGACACGAAAATAACCCATTAATAAAAAACACACGGATCCTGCCATTGGAGCGAGTCGGATCAGGTCGGCCTCCCCAAAACGACGTTGTTTTGGCGTCTGAAGAGACCAACCAAAACAACGTCGTTTTGGTCCTTTATAAAAGCCTAAATTTTTTTTAAAAAAATCATTCTCATCAAAGTTTTAAAAAAAAAACAGAAGAGGTTTCTCTCTTTTCTCTGGGTTAGCCCAAAATCGGCAAAGTAGGCGCGACCTCCACCGCAGCCCCACTCACCGTGTGCACACACCACCGTGCGTGGTGGCCGAAATTTCAAAAAAAGTAATTTTTTTTTAATATTTATACATAAACATATACATATATACTATTTTTAAAGATAAAATAGAGAAAGCATGTATAAATGGATTCGAAAAGAGAAGAAAGCAAACAAAAATAAAAAAAGGAAAGAAAAGAAAATTTGAACAACAGTAACCTTTTTTTTTTTTTTTAATTTGTTTTAAACTTCTCTTTTTTGATTGTATTCTCCAAAAAAAAAAAAAAGCCCCCCTCTTTACATTCGGTTTTGTGATGGCTTTTATAGCCTTGTTACAACATTTTTTATTATTTGCTATCTTTTCTTCTTGCAGGCGATGGAGCAGGTGGCTAACAAAGGCAGTGGAGCAGGCATGGTGCGATTGGACAGGGGGCAGAGGCGGCTCCTAGGGTTTTTGTTTTCTGTTTTAGTTTTTTGGGCTAGGGTTAGGTTGAAATTGGGATTGGGTTTGGGTTTAGTTATTTGGGTTTGATTTGGTTTGGGTTTAGTGGGTATTAATGGGTTTAGGTTATTTGGGCTTGGGTATTTTTTATTTTTGGGGTTTTATTAGTTTAGCCCGGGCCAAAATGGGCTTGTACAGCTGCCTCTTTTTGCTTATTGTCGTGTAATGAGAATAGGGCAAAGACTTTCAAGAAAGACCAGTTTGGCCCGGTCGCGTCGAGTCTTGACTTCTTTGGTGCTCCTCTTCTTCTTGTAACCACATTCTAGTCCATTGCGTCTTGTTGCTTCAATCTACTTCACTGTAACTTCAGGTAGATGGGGTTAGTGATTTCAACTTGCTCCACTTCAACTTCAGGAAGATAAGGTTTGTAATTTCTAGCCTTTTACCCTACTGCTTAGGGGGTTAAGGCCCATCGCCTTCGATCTGTTTCCCTACTGCTTAGGGTGATAAGATCTGTAAATTTAGCTTGTTACCCTACTACTTAGGAGTTTAAGGCCCATCACCTTTGATCTGTTTCCCTAATGCTTAGGGTGATAAGATCTATAAATTCAGCCTATTACCCTACTGCTTAGGGGTTTAAGGCCCATCGCCTTTGATCTGTTTCCCTACTGCTTAGGGTGATAAGATCTGTAAATTCAACCTGTTACCCTACTACTTAGGGGTTTAAGCCCCATCGCCTTCGATCTGTTTCCCTACTGCTTAAGGTGATAAGATTTGTAAATTCAGCCTGTTACCCTACTGCTTAGGGGTTTAAGTTCGATCACATTCGATCTGTTTCCCTACTGCTTAAGGGGTGAAGATCTGTAAATTCAGCCTATTACCCTACTGCTTAGGGGTTTAAGGCCAATCGCCTTCGATCTGTTTCCCTACTGCTTAGGGGGTTAAGATCTGTAAATTCAGCCTGTTACCCTACTGCTTAGGGGTTTAACGCCCATTGCCTTCGATCTGTTTCCCTACTGCTTAGGGTGATAAGATCTGTAAATTCAGCCTGTTACCCTACTGCTTAGGGGTTTAAGGCCCATCGCCTTCGATCTGTTTCCCTACTGCTTAGGGTGATAAGATCTGTAAATTCAGCCTGTTACCCTACTGCTTAGGGGTTTAAGGCCCATCACATTCGATCTGTTTCCCTGCTGCTTAGGGGGTTAAGATCTGTAAATTCAGCCTATTACCCTACTGCTTAGGGGTTTAAGGCCCATCGCCTTCGATCTGTTTCCCTACTGCTTAAGGGGTTAAGATCTGTAAATTCAGCCTGTTACCCTACTGCTTAAGGGTTTAAGACCCATCACCTTCGATCTGTTTTCCTACTACTTAGGGGGTTAAGATCTATAAATTCAACCTGTTACCCTACTGCTTAGGGGTTTAAGGCCCATCATCTTCGATCTATTTCCCTATTACTTAGGGGTTTAAGATCTGTAAATTCACCGATGTTGCTACACCATCCTCCAGGGACATGATCTGTAGAATCGGTTTCATGTAACTATGTTTATGCCAAATAATTAGGATGCTATGATTGAAATGAATCAAATGCTCCTAACTAGATGTGATGCTTATGTCAAATAATTTAGGATGCTATGATCGAAATGAATCAAATGCTCCTAACTAGATGTATTATTATATGAATGTAGAAATGTCATGAGAATGATTCCTTTTTAAAATCTTAAAGTGTCATCACTCGTTATTCATTAGATTTTTATCACTGTCGTATTATGCTGGCTTCCTGCTCGACTAGCGTTTCCAACGAAAACCTACAGAAACAACCCATTTTGCTTGACCGGCTTGCCCCACTGTAGTTTCACAGTTTCTTCCACTGTACCTTCTAGGACATAAAGTTTGTACTTCCCGATGCATTTCAGGGAATAATCATTTGATTTCTTCTATCCATCCTGTTGCCACTCAAAGGTATAGGATTTGCATCATCTTCAATCAATTTGATCTGTTACACCATTCCTTAGGTGTAATGAACAAATGTATATGCCTGATATCTGTATGAATACAGAATACCATTTTTCTTTTCTCGAGAATAATCCCATTGCTTGTTCTTTGTCGGGATTATAACACCAATGTAATTTTTCTGCTCAACCAATATCTTTAACAGAAAACCCAATGAGATAATTTCAATTTGGGCTTAAATATTTCCAACCCTTAGGCTTGGTGAGTTCTGAATAATGGTCGTATTTCAGGCTCCTGTACTATTTAGAAGCTTCCAAAGTAATATGCAGAACTTTTTTGTGAAAGTATTATTGGTCCATTAATCGTTATTAATGTAAAATGCTTGAAAGATATCAAAACAATGGACAAGAAGCAAATTGATTGGGAGCATAGCTCGAAATGAATAAATTAATCAAAGATTGCAAATGCAATAAGAAGGAAATTAACTCAAAATGAATAAGTTAATCAAAGATAGCAATACAATAAGAAGAAAATTTATTCGGACATATCTTAAAAAGAATCAAAGATAACAAATTCAGAATGGGCAAAATGGAAGCTAGATGCCCCAGATGTCGCAGCTTGAGCTTCTCTGTACCAACTTCTTGAGGACCTTTCTGAGTTCCATATGTGTTTAGGGGATCCAGAGTACTTTGTTGATGCCCCAAGATGTAGCATACTTCTTCATTGTTAATTCAGGCATAGCAAGACTAATGTATGCCCCACTTTGATCCAAATTTAAGCTGCCCTTTTCGGGTTTTCAACTCAAATCCCCTTTGGTCTCAAGGCGCCCTTTGCGGGTTTTCGCCATGGCCTCTTTTTTTTTTCAAAGCGCCTTTTGTGGGTTTTCACCTTGGCCTCTTTCCTTTTAGGTAGAATATTCCCTGACTGGATTTGAATTCACTGGATTGGGCAAATCTTTGCCATCAACGCTCCTCTAGAATGGGCCTTTTTACTACATAAAGTCCTTCCCAGTTTGGCATCTACTTTCCTTTAAAGTTATTTTGTATATGAAGGGTCTTCTTTAATATCAAGTTCCCCTAGTGGAATTCTCCAGGATGAACCTCTTCATCGTAAGCTCGCATCGTTCATTGGACCATGACTGATGGCTTTCAACCTTCTTTCTTCAAATTCAACTGATCATATTGGTGTTGGATCCATTTTGCCTTATCCAACTTCAACTCTGTAAGATTCAGAGACAAGGAATCTCTTCTTCATAACCATTTTTATTCCATACACTAATGAAATATGCTACCCCGGCGAAAGTCTTGGCCAACGTTTGATGAGGATAGAGGGTAAATGATGACTTCTTATGCCAATCTTTACGAGTCTCGGTCATCTTCCCCATGATCCTTAGTTTTTTTTTCCTTTTCCACATTGCAATATAACGCCTAATCTTTGAACAGACTGCAAACTTTTGACATTGTACAGTTGTGTTAGACATGATCTTTTCTGGCATTCTTTGTTGGCACCTTTTTGTCTTTTTCTTTTTTTGAAATTTGATGACTGTCGACTTAGTAACATTCGCATATGAAATGACTTTCACCCTTTTCACGAAGTAATCGACGACCCCAAAGATGAATCAGTATCGGTTAAAAGCTTTTGACGAGATCAGCCCCATAATATTTGTGCCCCACATACAGAAAATTTGTGAAGAAATTGAGGAGGCATAAAAGTCTTGTCTTCCTCTATTTGGCATTCATGGCTTGACTGATACAATCCCCTTCCATGGTGGATCAGCAGTACCCAAACCTTATGATTAGTCTGGCTAGTGTAAGACCATAAACACGTGTCCTTCTGATGCTCGTATGGACCCTTTTTAGCATCCACAGGCCTTAGTAGCCCAGGCATATCTTAATGTGATCATGTGAAAACATCTTTGAATTCTTGGAACGACTCAATGATGTCTCACTTTGTCTTTGTGGTGATGCAGACTCTAATGTTTTGCCTCTTTCTCTTGTCCTAGGCTTACTGTCCACCGACTTTTTGTAAGGTAGGATCTGTTTTCATCTTACTCTACCATCCTTAACACATCAAGAGATATGTTACAATCTCTGTCATCTTCCAAGTTCTGAGATCCCTCAAGACACATATCTCACTCAAAAGGAGATTCTGGGTCAGTAGCAACGTCGCTCATGTCGTTGATATCTAGGGACCTATTGAAGGCAGATGCCAAAGAATAAATGATTCTAAGGATGATTATTTGTACGGTATAATCATGAATGAAGAATAAATGAATATTTGAAAGAAAATCCAAAGAATAAAGGAATCTAAGAACAATTATTTGTACCGTATGAAATGAAATCAAAGAATATTTGCTCAAAAAGATGCATTTTATTGAAATAAAGACTTAGGACACAAGCCTATTTCACTAAAGGATTCTTATTGCTTCTAGGCTTAAAGCAACAAGCATGTTTTGAATATTACTCTAGATTAGCTCTAAAAATAAAGGGATCTCTTCCACAGTTCCATTGTTTCAAAACACTCCCAAGTACGCAAGGGTTTGGAAACTTTTATTCCCCGGTTCCCTCTTTGGATACGTCATTCAGATTCCCCGATATTCCTTCCAGGCTTTTGACTTGTTCAAGGCATTGCAACTCTTTTGCCCCTACTTTCAAGTCGCATTTACTGCATTGTCAGAGCGATTTGGTTCTGAGGAATTGTCAAACTTTACAACTCCCATTTCAATAAACCTTTTGACCAAATTTTTAAATGAAGTGCAGTTTTCGATTGAGTGTCCCTCTATTCCTGCGTGGTACTCGCATTGAGCATTTTCATTATACCATTTTGGGAACGGAGGTTGCACAGGTTCTGAGTAGAACGGAGACACCACATGTACATCAAAAAGATTCTGATACAACTCCTTATATGACATTGGGATCGGTGTGAACTGAAGCCTTTCTATATTCGGCCTCGAGTTAGATTCCTACCTTGAAGAGCCTTGATAGCTAGTGGTTACAGTCCTCGGCTGGCCTACATTGACCAATTTGGAATACCCTTTGCTCACATTATTCACTTCATTTTCATTTCTCTTTGGGGTTAACCTTTGGGTGCTTTCTCCTGCGTCTATCTTCCCGCTCTTGATTGCATTTTCAATCATCTCACCAGACATTACTATATCTGAGAAGCTCATGGTAGCGCTTCCCAACATATGGGTAATGAACGGAGCTTTCAGAGTGTTGACGAAAAGTATCATAGTTTCTTTCTCCAGAAGAGATGGCTGGACTTGTGTCACTACCTCTCTCCATCTTTGGGCATATTGCCTGAAGTTCTCACTTCGCCTCTTTTCCATATTTTGCAGTGTAATTTTGTCGGGCGCCATGTCTGTCACGTGGCCATATTGCTTCATGAAAGCCTGTGCCAAGTCCTTCCATGAATGAATTTTGGCACGGCTTAGTTGGTTGTACCATTTGGCGGCTGACCCAATCAGACTATCTTTGAAGCAATGAATTAATAGTTGATTGTTATCAATGTAACCTGTCACTTTTTGGCAAAACATCGTGATGTGAGCTTCAAGATAACTAGTCCCATTATATTTTTCAAATTCTATAGTCTTGAATTTCAGCGGGAGTACTAAATCTGGGACCAAGC
Source organism: Gossypium anomalum (assembly GCA_025698475.1). Classification (NCBI taxonomy): domain Eukaryota; kingdom Viridiplantae; phylum Streptophyta; class Magnoliopsida; order Malvales; family Malvaceae; genus Gossypium; species Gossypium anomalum. The sequence goes on along the minus strand of CM046957.1, from coordinate 5,232,802 downwards.
TGAGATCTTTGGCGTCAACCCCGCAATGGTAACCAGTATTCTCCATCACTCTAATTTTTCCCTCACCGCTATCGATCTACCATTCGGCCATCGTCATTCCACCATTGAAATCGGTAGGCGATAGCCCGCAGTAGAACCATCTCGTCTTCGCGCTCTAAACCTCATATCGAGAGTTAGACTTTAGCCTCGAGGAACCGGTCTTAAGCTTCGATTTCAACGAAGAGGATACGGTCTCCGATGGCTCATTTGAAGGTATGTTTCTTTTTATCTCATTATACTAGAAAAACACACATGAAACACGAGAGGAAGATGAAATAGATGCGAAAAAAAAGAGCACAAAGCGTTCGAAATCACCTTCTTGTGATTGCTTTCGAATTTTCTATCCAGTATCTGTTTTAGTTTGTATTGCCTCCTCGTAAAAAAAATAATGATCGAATCCCTTGGTTTTTATAGTCAAAGGGATTAAAATGATAAAAAATAAATAACGAAAATATAATATTCTTTGTTTTTGTTTCTTTCTTGCTGTGTGTTCGTCCTTTTTTGCAGGTACAGGATGCGCTGGTGCTTGGCGTGAGGCGTACGGAGGCGCTGGCATGGTACAGAGGCTGGGGCTACTGTCCGGTTGTGGAGCATCTGCTAATAGGGCTAGGGTTTGGCTGAATTTGTTTAGTATTCAGGCCGTTTGGGCTCATTTTGGGTATTGGGTTAGTCTTTGGGTCGTGGGGTTTTAGTTATTGGGTCTAGGGTCATGTATTAATTTTAGGTTTTGGACTGTAAAGAGGACTGTACATAGACATTAGTTATTGGACTGTTATAATTTTATTTATTTTGTGTTTACAGCTGCCCCTCTTTGCTCATTGTCGTGTAACGAGAATAAAGCAAAGACTATAAAAAGGACCAAATTTGCTCGGTCTGGCTAAGTCTCATAATCTTGTTCCTCATGTTCCCCAAAGGTATTCTGATGCCTTCAAGAGTGTCAAATTGGCTATCCTCAACTTGCTTCTTGAAAACTCGGGAACACCAATCTGTTATTTTCGATCTGTTCTCTGCCAATACAGAGATGCCAAATCTGCTATCTTTGATCTGCTCTCCGCCAATACAGAGACGCGAAATCTGTTATCTTCGATCTGATCTCCACCAATATAGAGACACCAAATCTACTATCTTCGATCTGCTCTCCGCCAATATAGAGACGCCAAATCTGCTATCTTCGATCTGCCCTCTGACAATACAGAGACGCCAAATCTGCTATCTTCGATCTGCTCTCCGCCAATACAGAGACGCCAAATCTGCTATCTTCGATCTGCTCTCTGACAATACAGAGACGCCAAATCTGCTATCTTCAATTTGCCCTCTGACAATACAGAGACACCAAATCTACTATCTTCGATCTGCCCTCTGACAATACAGAGACACCAAATCTGCTATCTTCGATCTGCTTTTCCCCAATACAGAGACGCCAAATCCGCTATCTTCGATCTACTTTCCGCCAATACAGAGATGCCAAATCTGCTATCTTCGATCTGCCCTCCGGCAATATAGAGACGCCCAATCTGCAGGATTCGCCAATGTCGCTACACTGTCTTCTAAAAAAAATTGATAAAAAAATGTACATATACAAATATATCTAGAATATTTAAAGAAATATCATATAAATATTGAAATAACATGGTAAAAAAAAAAGAACCTTAAACTCATTGTACAAAAAAGATTATAGGTATAAAATCGTAAATCTAGTAATGTGTATAGATTAAATACACACGCGAATATATAAGTATAAAATAATTTAAACAATATGTAAAACTTGTATACAAAACATATTAAAATATCCAATATATATGAATGTATGAATAGATTAATTAAAATAAAAAAATTGGAATAAAAGAGGCTGATTTACAAATAAAATAATCCAAAGAGGACCAAAGTGCGAAGCACACAAATGCGTAAGGACTCAGACTGGAAATAATCCAGTTCCCTAAAACGCAGTGTTTAAACGCGGACTAATTTGCAAACATGCACAAATTGTAGGGCGAATTAAAAAACAAAAGAAATACAAAATAGCTAATTGAAATACAGCACAAAAGAGGAGGGGCTTATGTTGAAAATATCCCCTCACCGCAAAAACACGCGGATCCCAGGGGTATTCGGGTCAGATCCGATCGGGCGTGGCCTATACGGCGTCGTTTTAAGGCTACCAGATTGAGCCTTAAACGACGCCACTTCCTCCTGTAGGTTACAAAGAAAAAAAAATAAAAGAAAAAGAGGCCTAAGGCAAATCCAAGCACCGTAGCAAACAAAAGAGGGGAAAGAAAAGGGGAAACCCTAAATACTCGCCCCCTTTTTGATCTACCATTCGGCCATCGTCATTCCACCATAGAAATCGGTGGGCGATAGCCCAGAGTAGAACCATCCCGTCTTCGCGCTCTAAACCTCATATCGAGAGTCAGACTTTAGCCTCGAGGAACCGGTCTCAAGCTTCGATTTCAACGAAGAGGATACGGTCTCCGATGGTTCATTTGGAGGTATGTTTCTTTTTATCTCATTATACTAGAAAAACACACATGAAACACGAGAGGAAGATGAAATAGATGCGAAAAAAAAGAGCACAAGGCGTTCGAAATTACCTTCTTGTGATTGCTTTTGAATTTTCTATCCAGTATCTGTTTTAGTGTGTATTGCCTCATCGTAAAAAAAACAATGATCGAATCCCTTGGTTTTTATAGTCGAAGGAATTAAAATGATAAAAAATAAATAACAAAAATACAATATTCTTTGTTTTTGTTTCTTTCTTGCTGTGTGTTCATCCTTTTTTGCAGGTACGGGATGCGCTGGCACTTGGCGTGAGGCGTACGAAGGCGCTGGCATGGTACGGAGGCTGGGGCTGCTGTCCGGTTGTGGAGCATCTGCTACTAGGGCTAGGGTTTGGCCGAATTTGTTTAGTATTCAGGCCGTTTGGGCTCATTTTGGGTATTGGGTTAGTCTTTGGGCCGTGGAGTTTTAGTTATTGGGTCTAGGGTCATGTATTAATTTTAGGTCTGTAAAGAGGACTGTACATAGACATTAATTATTGGACTGTTATAATTTTATTTATTTTGCGTTTATGGCTTTTGGTATATTTTTTGTTTTTATATGGGTCGGGCAAATTTGGCTACTACTATTTTGCCTCTTTGCTCATTGTTGTGTAACGAGAATAGAGCAAAGACTATAAAAAGGACCAAATTTGCTCGGTCTGGCTAAGTCTCATAATCTTGATCCTCATGTTCCCCAAAGGTATTCTGATGCCTTTAGGAGTGTCAAATTGGCTATCCTCAACTTGCTTCTTGAAAACTCGGGAACACCAATATGTTATTTTCGATCTACTTTTTGCCAATACAGAGATGCCAAATCTACTATCTTCGATCTGCTCTCTGCCAATACAGAGACGCCAAATCTGCTATCTTCGATCTGCTCTCCGTCAATATAGAGATGCCAAATCCGCTATCTTTGATCTGCTCCCCGCCAATATAGAGACGCCAAATCTGCTATCTTCGATCTGCTCTCTGCCAATATAGAGACGCCAAATCTGCTATCTTCGATCTGCTCTCCGCCAATACAAAGACGCCAAATCTGCTATCTTCGATCTGCCCTCTGACAATATAGTGATGCCAAATCTGCTATCTTCAATCTGCTCTCCGCCAATACAGAGATGCCAAATCTGCTATCTTCGATCTGCTCTCCGCCAATACAGAGACGCCAAATCTGCTATCTTCGATCTGCCCTCTGACAATACAGAGATGTCAAATCTGCTATCTTCGATCTGCTCTCCGCCAATACAGAGACGCCAAATCGCTATCTTCGATCCGCTCTTCGCCAATCAGACGCCAAATCGCTATCTTCGACCGCCTCGACAATACAGAGCGCCAAATCGCTATCTTCGACCGCCCCGCAATACTCAGACGCTTAAATCTGCTATCTTCGATCCGCTCTCTCTGTCAATCTGAGACCTTAAATCTGCTATCTTCGATCTGCTCTCCGCCAATATAGAGACGCCAAATCTGTTATCTTCGATTTGCCCTCTGCCAATACAGAGACGCCAAATCTGCAGGATTTGCCAATGTCGCTACACTGTCTTCTAAAGACATGATGTGTAGAATGGGTTTCCTGTATCTGTGTATGTCAAATAACTAGGATGCTATGATCGAGATGAATCAAATGTCCCTAACTAGAAGTGGTGTTTATGTCAAATAATTAGAATGCTATGATCGAAATGAATCAAGTGCTCCTAACTAGATGAATGATTATGAATGTAGATATGTCATAAGAGTGATTCCTTTTTAAACGCTTGAGGTGTCATTGCTCATAATTCACCCAGGTTCTATCATTGATGTGCTACCACGCCCTCTTGCTTAGCCGTTATCTTCGATAGAAAATTTGAAGAAATAGTCACAATTAGGACCCTTCTTTTTCGAATGTTTCCAACTTTGAACCTGGTTAGTCCTAACTAGTGGCCCCGTTTCAGGTTCTTGTACTATTTAGAGACTTTCCAGAGTAATATGCATAACATCTTTTGTGTGAATATTACATGCCCAAAAATCATGATTTCAACAAAAAATGCTCGAAAGAGATTATCATAATGGACTAAATAGAATTTTATTGAGTAAAACTCAAAGTGAATACATCAAACAGGATAGCAAGTCTGCTAAAGCACAAACTACAATAAAAAAAGAAAAGAGGTGCCCCAGATATCACAGCACGAGTTTCACTATTCCAATTTCTCAAAGGCTCATTCGAAAAAATGTGTATTTAGGAGATCCTGCATATTTTGTTGATGCTCCAAGGTGACAAGACTACCATATGCCTCATATTCAAACTTTGAGCTGTCTATTTTTGGGTTTTCAACTTAAGAGCCCTTTTGGTTTCAAAGTGCCCTTTGTGGGTTTTCACCTTGGCCTCTCCAAATTTTTTTTTAGGTTTCAGAGCGCCCTTTGCAGATTTTCACTCTGGCCTCTCTTTCTTCAGGTAAAATACTTTTTGACCGAATCCGAGTTTACAGGATTGGGCAAGTTTCTACCGTCCATCTCGGCTAGAATTAATGTTCCTCCGGAGAAAGCTTTCTTCACCACGTAAGGCCCTTCCCAATTAGGCATCCATTTTCCTGTAAAATCCTTCTGTATAGGAAGGATCTTTTTCAGAACCTGATCTCCCTCGTGGACTTCTTTAGGGCGAACCTTTTTGTCATAAGCCCGCATCATTTGCTTTTGGTATTTCTGACCATGACAGATAGCTCTTAGCCTCTTTTCCTCAATTAAGTTCAATTGATCGTATCGAGACCGGATCCATTCTGCCTCGTCTAACTTTAACTAAGATAACATTCGGAGTGATGGGATCTCGACTTCAATCGGCAACACTGCCTCTATTTCATAGACCAAAGAGAAAGGGGTTGCCCCGGTTGAGGTTCTGACTGACGTTCGATAAGCAAAGAGGGCAAACGGTAACTTCTCATGCCAATCTTTATAGGTCTCAGTCATCTTCCCCACAATCTTCTTAATGTTTTTATTGGCTGCTTCCACTGCCCCATTCATCTTCGGGCGATATGGTGATGAGTTGTGGTGTCTGATCTTAAATTGACTGCAGACTTCTGCTATCGTACTATTGTTCAGGTTTAATGCATTGTCAGATATGATCTTCTCCGGTATCCCATATTGACATATGGTCTTCTTTTTCAGAAACTTTCTCACTGCCGACTTTGTCACACTAGCATACGAAGCGGCTTCTGCCCATTTAGTGAAGTAGTCGATGACCACAAAGATGAACCGATGCCCATTGGAAGCTTTCGGCGATATTGGTCCAATCACATCCATGCCCCACATAGAGAATGGCCATGGAGAAACTATGACATGCAGCGGTGAAGGAGGCACATGAATTTTGTCTCCGTAGATTTGACACTTATGGCATCTCTTGGTGTAATTGATACAGTCTCCTTCCAGTGGACTAATAGTACCCGAATATCATAATTTGCCTGGCCATTGTAAAGCCATTAGCGTGTGTCCCACAAACGCCTTCATAGACTTCTTTCAAGATTTTCTTAGCCTCCACAGCGTCTACACATCTTAGTAGCACTTGATCCCTTCTTCTTTTGTATAGGATCTCCCCATCCAAGACATAGTCAATGGCCAATCTTCTCAGTGTCCTCTTGTCATTCTCGTTGCTTAGTCTAGGTATTCACGATTCTTTACGTATTGCAATATATCGTGATACCAAGGGTGATCATCTTTCTCTTCATCTTCTTCACTATTGTAACAATGGGCTGGAATTTCATAAATGCTCATCTGGATGGGTTTAACATCTTCTTGTTTATTAACCTTGATCATGGAAGCTAAGGTGGCCAAAGCGTCAGCCATCTGATTTTCATCTTGTGGAAGGTAGCAGAAGGTAATGTCGTCAAACTCTTTGACCAATTCAAGGACCAGTTTTCGATAATCGATCAATTTAGGGTCTCTGGTCTCCTATTCTCCTTTGAGTTGATAAATTACTAGCGCAGAATCCCCATACACCTCTAGCACTTTAATCTTGCGTTCTATGGCTGCACGGATACCCATGATACACGCTTCATATTCTGCCATGTTATTTGTACAATCACAATCCAATTTACTAGTGAACGGATAATGATCTCCGTTTGGGGATACCAAGACGGCCCCGATTCTATTACCCACGGTATTTGACGCTCCATCAAAATTCAGTTTCCAAGGAAGTTCTTCCGGAGCACCTTCTTCAGTGGTAGCAACACATATTAGGTCTTCATTCGGAAAGTCAAAGTTCAAAGGCTCGTAGTCTTTCAAAGCTCTACTGGCCAGAAAATCTACTATTGCACTTCCCTTTACTGCTTTCTGGTTCACATAGACTATGTCGAATTCAGAAAGCAGAATCTGCCATCGGGTCATCCTTCCATTCAAGGCTGTTGACTCCATCATGTACTTTAAAGGGTCCAATTTTGATATGAGCCAAGTGGTGTGATACAACATATACTGCCTTAGCCTTTGGGTATTTTAAGTTAGGGCACAACACAACTTCTCTATCGGCAAGTACCTTGTTTCACACTCCGTGAACTTTTTACTAAAGTAGTAAATAGCTTTTTCTTTCCTTTCTGACTCATCATGCTGACCTAATACGCATCCCATGGAATTCTCAAATACTGCCAAATATAGTATTAATGGCTTATCGGGGTTAAGTGGCATTAGCACCAGAGCGTTGGATAAGTACTGTTTAACCTTGTCGAAAGCTTTTTGGCATTCTTCATCCCATTCGCCTGGGTTGTGTTTCTTGAGGAGGCGGAAGACAGGGTCACATTTCTCGGTTAGTTGTGAAATAAACCGGGCAATATAATTTAATCTTCCTAGAAAACCTCGAACCTCCTTCTAGGTACGCGGCGGAGATAGCTCTTGTATAGCTTTGACTTTGTCTGGATCAATCTCAATCCCTTTTTCACTAACCATGAATCCGAGCAACTTTCCAGATTTGGCTCCGAATGTATATTTGGCTAGGTTGAGTTTTAGCTGAAACTTTCTCAACCTTAGGAACAACTTCCTCAAGACTTGTACGTGCTCTTCCTCGATTCAGGATTTTGCGATCATATCATCGACATAAACCTTGATTTCTTTATGCATCATGTCGTGGAACAAGGTTACCGTGGCTCTTTGATAAGTTGCCCCCGCATTCTTCAGTCCAAACGGCATCACTTTGTAGTAGAATGTGCCCGACATGGTTGCGAATATGGTCTTTTCCATGTCTTCAGGATGCATCTTGATCTGGTTATATCCGGAGAAACCGTCCATGAATGAGAATAGTGAGTGTCCTGCCGTGTTGTCCACTAGGGTGTCAATGTGAGGCAGTGAGAAATTATCTTTCGGGCTAGCTTTATTCAAATCTCTGTAGTCCACACACATTCGCACTTTTCCATCTTTCTTAGGGACAGGGACGATGTTGGCTACCCAATCTGAGTATTTTACCACCTTCAGGAATCTAGCGTCAAACTACTTTCGAACTTCTTCTTTTATTTTTAGCAAGACGTCGGGCCTTATTCTTCGGAGTTTTTGCTGAACTGGCTTACACTCTTTTTTTATGGGGAGTCGGTGCACCACGATGTCAGTGTCCAACCCGGGCATATCTTGGTATGACCATGCGAAGACATCTTTGAATTTTTGAAGTAATTCGATGAGGTCTCACTTCATCTCCGTAGTGATACATGTTCCGATCTTCACCTCTTGACCTTCTCCTAAGCTCACAATTTCAACTGATTCTTTGTGAGGTAGGATTTGTTTCTCGTCTTGTTCTACCATCTTTAACAAATCAGGAGATATGTTACAGCCTTGGTCATCTTCAAAATCCCGAGAATCCTCCATACACACATCTCGCTCAAAAAAAATTTTGAGTCGCTAGCAATTTCACGCGTATCATTAATATCTGGGGACCTGTTATGAGGATGAAGGCAGATACAAAGAATCAAAAGAATTCGAAACATTTATTTATGGTATGATTATGAATGACGAATGAAAGAATATTTGAAGGATGTTTCAAGAATAAAAGAATCCGAAAGTAATCATTTGTATGGTTGTGAATAAAATTGAAAGAATGAGAGAACATTTGCTCAAAAATGATAAGAACCGTGCATTTTATTAAAATAACATTTTTAAACATCAGCCTATTTCACAAAAGATTCTTATTACTCCTAGGCCTAGAGTAATAAGCGTGTTTTGGACATTACTCTGAATCCGTTCTAAAAACTACAGGAATCTCTTCCACAGTCCAGTTGTCTAGAACACTCTCAGGTAGGTAGGGGCAAATGCCCGACAAATTTTCTCCCTCAGCCTCCTCATCATATGTGGCTTTAATGTCCAAGCTTTCCAGCCTTTTTTCTATGGCTACCTTCATTGGCGTGCCTCTCTCAGGATGAATGATTCCTCCGGACACAAACGTTTTCGATATATGGGGGTATATTATTGGTTCCCACTTGATTTCCTCCCCCGTTAACCGTGCTCTCCTTCTCTCTCGCTTCTTTTCCAGCTCTCTTCTCCTTTGTTTCGCATCCAGTTTAAATCCTAAGCCGAAGCGGTCTCTCTTGTCTTTCAGCATTGGCGTTTCAATCCTTCCTTGTAGATGTCTTCCAAGTCCCCTCCCAAGTAGGGCCCCTTTTCCAACCATCAGCTGTAGGCTCATCCTCGTGGTTTTGGATAATTTTGGCACCAGAATCTTGCTTCCCTCGGCGATGAAGGTCGCATTAACAAATTCCAAAGATTGAAATAAACATTCGATTGCCTCGTCATCTGTCTCCAAATAAGGCGTATTATTGCTCACGGTTGCAATAATATCTTCTTCAGTTTTAATCGTTATCAACCTCCCCTCTGATACCAGCTTCAACTTTTGATGTACCTAGGAAGGTACTGCCCCAACTGAATGTATCCAGGGCCTCCCCAATAAGCAGTTATATGAGGGCTTGATATCCATCATGAGGAAATCCATCTCATATGTGTGTAGCCCGATCTAAAGAGGTACTTTGATTCTGCCCACTACCCTTCTTTCTGTGCCGTCGAAAGCTTTTACTATGTTCTGGCACTCTTTCATGTGAGAGCTGTCTATAGGCAATTTGTTTAGCGTGGCCAAGGGCAGGATGTTCAAAGCTGATCCATTGTCAATCAGTACGCCTGGCAGCGTATACTCGTTGCAGCGCGTGGTGATATGCAGAGCTTTAGTCGACCCCATGCCCCCGGGTGGTATCTCATCGTCATGGAAGAAAATATAGTTGTCGGCACTGATGTTGCTAACCAAACGGTCCAACTTGTTAACAGAGATATCATTGGCAATATATGTTTCATTCTGGACCTTCATTAGCGCACTACGGTGGACTTCCAAGCTTAGAAGTAAGGCCAGCACCGAAATACAGGCTGGTTGTTTAGGTAGCTGTTCTACCATATTGTATTCACTATGCTTTAGGAATTTTAAAAATTTCTTGGCCTCCTCTTCGTTGACTGGCTCGTTAACAGGTTTGGTTGTTTCTTCTTTCATTTCCTCGACCACTAGGGCTTTTCTTTTTACGGGTTGCACCTCCTCATTTGGTATATCGTAACGTCTCCCGCTACGTGTATAGGAGCCCCTATCTTGACCCTCTTTTGAAGCGTCCACCCGGCTTTCCTTCCCAGGAATCGTCACGTTGCAATCATAATTCTATGGGACCTTTTTGCTGTCTTTGTAAGGGAAGACTGCAAGTCTTTGGATTATGACCCTAGGTGGCATTTGTACTCCAGCTTCATTATTTTTGGGTCTTGATATGATAACTACAGGATAGTTGGTCATTTGATTTTGCGCTGCCGATTCTCCCTCCGACGTACATATATCTCCCTCTACGGGGTATTTGGTCTCCTTATAAAACTGCACTTCCTTGTTATCCATCATGCTCTGTATTAAGGCCCTGAATTTCACACACTCTTGGATTTCATGCCCCACCTCGTCGTGAAACTCGTAGTAGTCTCTCTCTTCTTCAGATTCTTCCCTCGAATCCAACGCGATTAATCCTCTCTTGGTCATCTCCTTCCATACCTGTCTCAACGGGGTCCTGACTTCTGCCACCTCATACTTGATCTTCTTGCTCATGCCTTCACTTATCCCATTCACTCCTTGGTCGGTATGATTGGGGAGTGGGTTTCCTACTACATTGGGTGTGGCTGGGTCGTCAGATCTCACGATCCCCATCTTAATGAGTCTTTCGACTAATTTCTTAAACGAAGCGCAGTTTTTGATAGAGTGCCCTTGATTCCCGCGTGGTATTCACATTGGGCATTTGTGTCATACCATTTGGGATACGGAGGCTGCAGTGGCTTTAGGTAGAAAGGGGACACCACATGAGCATTGAATAGGTTCTGGTACAACTCCCTATACGTCATGGGTATAGGGGTGAATTGTGGCCTTTCTGTGTTCTCCCTCGCGTTGGATTCTTGTCTTACAGAGCTTTGCTAATTGGTGGTCACTGTCTTGGGTTGATTTACGGTGAATGACTTGGACTGACCTTTGTTGAATGTGCTCGTGTTGTTCACTTCATTGTCTCTTTTCCTCGGGGCCGACTTCCTGGCACTCTCTCCCGATTCTATCTTACCTCTCCTCACAACATTTTCGATCATTTCCCCTGTCATCACTATGTCAGAGAAGCTTTTTGTGGCGCTTCCTAACATATGAGTGATAAAAGGGGCTTTCAAGGTGTTGATAAAGAGCATTTTCGTCTCTTTTTCTAGAAGCGGCGGTTGAACTTGTATGGCCACTTCTCTTCACCTTTGTGCATACTGTCTGAAGCTTTCATTTGATTTTTTCTCCATATTCTGGACAGTGATTCTGTCGGGGGTCATGTCCGTCACATGATTGTATTGCTTTATAAAGGCCTGAGCCAGGTCCTTCCATGAGTTAATTTTAGCTCGGCTTAATTGGTTATACCACTTAGATGCCGCCCCAACCAGACTATCTTGAAACTAGTGGATTAGTAACTGGTCATTGTTAACGTATCCTGTCATTCGCCTGCAAAACATAGTGATGTGGGCTTCAGGGCAGCTTGTTCCATTGTATTTCTCAAATTCGGGCATTTTAAATTTAGGGGGGAGGACCAAATCTGGGACCAAACTCAGGTCCTTGGCATCAATCCCTTGATGATGATCCGCGCTTTCCATGGCTCTAAATTTCTCCTCGAGCCATCTACACCATTCTTCCAATTGTTTTTGTGAATCTATCCTCGCCTTTTCTTCTTCAGTAGCTTCATCCAAATCGGGAACGGACGGATAGTTCGGGTTGTTGACAAAGTTAGAGCTTGAGCCGGTTTGGAAATTTATCGGTATCGAAGCTCCGGCCTGGACCTGCTGAGGCATGATCGTGACAGATGGTTTTGGTAGATTAATCTCAGGCTTCATCAGTACGTGTGTAGGAGTGAAGCCATGGGGGTATTGAGGATCTTCATTAGTTTCTTCAACTTTGTTCATGGGGCCCTTTCCCTTTTCTGTTCCTCCCAACAGCAATTGGGATAACTGACTCATCATCTCCATTTGGGATTCCATCATTTGCCCTTGCATTTCTCGCTGAATCTTGGCTAGCTGCTCTTGCATCTGAGACTGCATTTGCTCCTTCATGTCCTTTTGCATTTGCTCCAGTTTCTCAAGTCTTTTATCTATTGACTTTTTTCTTGTACCGTAAGGGTGCATGGTTGGTTGGTTTTCGTTGGTTTCCAGGTTACTAAAATGATTTTTAATTAATTAATTAGAAAACTCTTATGGCCTTTAATGCATAATGATATGATGTAATGCAAATGCATGAATGCAAATGAGACATCAATTTTGATTCAATTCCCCTTAGAAAATTTCACTTGAAAATAAAATCTTTTACATAAAGTTGAGTTACAGATAAAATTTCGCTCTAACACTTAAAGTCTTAATTTTTCTAAGCAACGAGGCCAGCTCTTGTCCGCGATCCGACTCCAACTCATACTTCACGCTCAGTGTGTCCGCCTGAACCGCTAAAGTTTGCAAGTAGTCAGCTACCTCCCGAATCTGGGTTATGGCTTCCCCCATAAGGTAATCTCTGTTTCTGACTTGGTCTTGGGCATGGTGAATCTGCTCTTTCCAACGATCCTCGTGTGCCTCGAAAAACTGGATCCGCATATCACAATTTTGCAGTGACACCTCTAACTCTTCTATTTTTCCTTTCATTTCTTCTATTTTGCTCAAGCTTGCCCTTAATTCCAATGCGGTGTTGCGGTTTCGATACTGATGTAGAGATTTCTCGAGTTCCACCACTTTAGCCCTTAATTCCCCTCGCTTATTTCTGCTTTCCGACAGACTCTTCTCTAAATCTTCGTTTCGTGCCTGAGCTTCTCGGAATTTCCTTTCTCACCAGTCGGTATTGGCCTTTTCTTTTCGAATTTCATGGTGCCACTGTTCGGAAGTCTTTCCTAACCCCGCAGTCCTTATAGATAGGCGCAGCTTCTTATAGTCCGTCTTCAAGCTGTCTAGGTCTTCTTCGGCTTTAGCTTTCCCTTTTCTCCACTTTTCAGCCTCTGACCTCTGGACATCAACGTCTAACCTTAGGTGCATCTCTTCTTCTCAAGCTCTGAACTCTTCTTCTTGAAATCTTGTTTTATAATCTCTAATTCTGACGGGGCGACTTGTAATTGTTCCCCGATAGGTCGAGCATTCTCCAAAGCTTGGCCTAGGAACATTGTCATTAACCCTCTTCTTAAACCACTCGTTATACTCAGGCATTACCATAGAACCGATAGCTAACCTCTTCATCCAACAAGTTTGTTTCCAAGCATCCGATAACTCCCGAACTCTCTTCTTATAGTGAGCACCCTTAAAAGAGAATTCACTCTGAGCAAGCCCGTAGGTCGTGGGTACAAACTGCCTCGACTTATACTGCCTCAAGGCTAGCAATAAAGTATACCCGGTAGCTCCCCAAATTTCTAACAACGGCACCCAATCGAAGTTACCACATAGGTACATGATCTCGTCGGGAACCATCCACTAAGCTCTCCACTCGATATCCCCCTCCTTGAGGTTCTGAAGAACATCCATCCACTTTTCCTCCGAAATATGGTCTCTCCTTTGTATAGCTGCCTCTTCTTTTAACGGGGAATAACCCTCAGAAAAGACCGGATAGGAAACTTTGTCTACCTTCCAAAAATACCCGTGAAACCATGCCATCAATAATTGTACACATCCGATGAACCGTCCTTCACCGTCTTCCGACATGAGCTCAAAGATCTGAACATTTCTGCCAATATCACTGGTACCGGTGTGATTCCCTTCTCAAGGCAATCGAATAAATCAATGACTGCTTCGTCCACGTGCCTCAAAGCCTTAGGAAAAATTACCAATCCGTAGATGCTTAAGGCGAAGATGTCGACCCTCTTTCTTTCATCTGGATGCGTCAAGATCAAATCTCGCAAATTCTCCTAAGGGATACATTTGCTATCTCTTTTTTGCTGAATCCGAGCAGTGACCCAAGGCTCGCTCATCCCAGAAATGCTCATCAGTTTCTTCATAAAAATCTGACTACTGAAAACTCGGGCATAAGTTTTCCGGACCTGAATTTTTGGACACTTGAGCAGAGTAGTGTATTCCTCTATAGTAGGTACCAAATCCACTTCTCCAAAAGTGAAACACTTGTATGCAGAATTCCAAAACTGAACTATAGCCCGAAATAGATGCTTGTCCACTCTAATGTCTAGTAAGTAGGATATATCACCATAGTTTTGATAGAACAACTGCTTGACCCCTTCATCCCAATTGGCCCAAATATCTTTCAACTCTTGCAGCTCATTTTGTGCTACATTGACGTGAGTGAAATCCTGCAACTTGGATATATATCCTTCTGCCAAGCTATCCCCTCTATCTGATTGTAGCTTCTCTGACTATGCACGAACGGCTGCATTATCCTCGACTTTACTAAGAAATTCATTCTCTATGTCAAACTTTCTAACTTAGTAATTGAATTCGGATTAGCACCTCCTTTAATATGCAATGTCATGCAAAAAAAGACAATCAAGACAAAACACGGGTTAGTATAAAATAATAGTGATAAAATGCAAGCGTATAAACGACAATTACAACGCCTATACGGGTAAATGCTAAGGCTTGGCACGACTCTACCCAAGGATAGCCCCTAAGGTTCACTACATGTGGTTCGATTCTAGGGATAAGGTACCCGAACCAACAGATTCCTTAATCCTCACCCATTATAGGCTCATATAAATCGAGTTCGGTTCGGGGGGATACATTTCCCTATGACCATGCGGAGATGAAAATCTCACGAAATCATAGGTACGGATGTACCCCGGAAGCAATCCACTAGCCCATGCAGAGGTGAAAACCTCATGAAAGCGTAGTTTCTTACTCCCACTTAGAAGGTGTGACCACGGTGATCATGCAATGAAATGCAGTACTATTCTACGAGATCCGAACCATAACAACCATACAAACAAATGCATTTGAAAGAAACATGATTTTCAAAAAAAAAATTTGGTTTTTGACAAAAAGACAGTAAACAATCAATTTTATGGCTAGACTCTTTTATCGGTCCCCAGTGGAGTCACCAAGCTGTCGAAACCACCCTTTTTATTTAAAATTAAAAATTTTAGGTTTAATAAAAGTGGGGAATCGTCTTTTGAAAAACAGAAATATGGAGTCGCCACCGATCTTTTTGTTTTGGTGTGATCGGTTCACCTAAGAATTTGGTTATTTTAATAAAACCTTTTTGGTTTACTAAAACAATGATTCTGGTCTACGAAAATATGAGAAAACGGGTTCGGGAATCGGTTACGTATGAGGAAGGATTAGCACCCTCACTACGTCCAAAAATTGGTACCAAATTGATTAAATACTGCCCTCATGTCTAAAATTAAAAATGTTTTTGAAATGTGGTTCTTTTTTATAACATTTGAATAACCCGAGTTGGTTGTCAAAAATCTTCTTGTTCCGATGTTCAAAAATTTATAAATCGAAAATTAAAAAAGGATGCCCAACTATTTGGTCCCATGAAAAACTGAAACCCAGCACAGTAGGGCACGATTCCTCGAATTTCCAAACATTAAACATTGCCTTGCCTTAGAAAATACGAGTGAAACTTCGAAAGGATTTTCGATTGTTTTGAACAAATGAAAAAGAGCAACCCAACACGATAGGGTACGATTCTCGAATTGCCAACCATCGAACATCGCTTTCGTTTTGAAAGGTTTTTAATAAACACGAGTGAAAATCTAAAGGAATATTCGATTGTTTTAAACAAACGAGAAATCACAACCCAGCACGATAGGGCATGATTCCTGAATTGTCATCACAGAGTATTGCCTTTGTTTTAAAGGATTTTTAAAAGATATGAGTGAAATTTTGAAGGGATATTTGATTATTTTAAGCAGACGAGAAATTGCAACCCAGCACGTTAGGGCACGATTCCCCGAATCGCCAAATATCGCACACCGCCTTCATTTAAGGGATCTTTAAAAGACACGGGTGAAAATCTAAAGGGACGTTCGATTACTTTGAGCAAACGAGAAATTGCAACCCAACACGTTAGGGCACGATTCTTCGAATTGCCAAATATCGAATATCACCTTCGTTTTAAAGCATTCTTAAATAATTGTGAAACTAACTTAAAACGCATTAATTCGATTAGAAATAAGACAAAATTATTCATAAGAATTTGGACCTTATAAAACCAAATTTTATAAACCAAGTGGAGGGCAATGATATGAGATAATATACTCACATGAGATACAATCAATTAACAAGCTAATAATTAAAATAATGCATGGAAAATAATTGATGTAATGATACAAAATGATGAATAACTAATATACAACGTCAAAGAAAGATGCAAGATGTATAAAGCAAAATAGCAATTAGAAATGAAGACAAAATACACAATATGTATGAATCGATGAATTTAAAATAATTTATAAAAAACAAACTAGAAATATATGTACATAATTATTGAAATACGTGTTATAAAATACATATTTTAAAATCAAATAATTGACAAGGTGTCAAAACATTTTGAAAAGAACATAAAATAAAGGAGAATTTAACAATATATAAACATGAATAGATAGCCAAGATGCATGATAAAATAGAATTTTAGAAAAATACATTATATACATAATGGGTTAAAAGCGTACACATATGTATATATAATTTAAAAGCAATTACATGTGAAAATGACATATAAATTGTAGTATATATATGATTGAATTATTTATCATACATAAACGAACATACGTGAAGCGGTTGAACAAGTATCATGTGAATGTTTTAAATAATATGGTATAAAAAATGAACTACAAAAATGGTGATTAACAATATATAAAAGAGGTTATCGAGATAGCTCAACTCATATATAAAATATTAAGCATTTTGAAATAATCAACATTATAGATTACAAAAATTGATAAAAAAATGTACATATACAAATATATCTAGAATATTTAAAGAAATATCATATAAATATTGAAATAACATGGTAAAAAAAAAGAACCTTAAACTCATTGTACAAAGAAGATTATAGGTATAAAATCGTGAATCTAGTAATGTGTATGGATTAAATACACATGTGAATATATAAGTATAAAATAATTTAAACAATATGTAAAACTTGTAGACAAAACATACTAAAATATCCAATATATATGAATGTATGAATAGATTAATTAAAATAAAATTGGAATAAAAGAGGCTGATTTACAAATAAAATAATCCAAAGAGGACCAAAGTGCGAAGCACACAAATGCGTAAGGACTCAGACTGGAAATAATCCAGTTCCCCAAAACGCAGTGTTTAAACGCGGACTAATTCGCAAACACGCACAAATTGTAGGGCGAATTAAAAAACAAAAGAAATACAAAATAGCTGATTGAAATATAGCGCAAAAGAGGAGGGGCTTATGTTGAAAATATCCCCTCACCGCAAAAACACGCGGATTCCAGGGGTATTCGGGTCAGATCCAATCGGGCGTGGCCTATACGGCGTCGTTTTAAGGCTACCAGATTAAGCCTTAAATGACGTCACTTCCTCTTGTAGGTTAAAAAGAAAAAAAAAATAAAAGAAAAAGAGGCCTAAGGCAAATCCAAGCGCCGCAGCAAACAAAAGAGGGGAAAGAAAAGGGGAAACCCTAAATGCTCGCCCCCTTTTTGATCTACCATTCGGCCATCGTCATTCCACCATTGAAATCGGTGGGCGATAGCCCGCAGTAGAACCATCCCGTCTTCGCGCTCTAAACCTCATATCGAGAGTCAGACTTTAGCCTCGAGGAACCGGTCTCAAGCTTCGATTTCAACGAAGAGGATATGGTCTCCGATGGCTCATTTGAAGGTATGTTTCTTTTTATCTCATTATACTAGAAAAACACACATGAAACACGAGAGGAAGATGAAATAGATGCGAAAAAAAAGAGCACAAGGCGTTCGAAATCACCTTCTTGTGATTGCTTTCGAATTTTCTATCCAGTATTTGTTTTAGTGTGTATTGCCTCCTCGTAAAAAAAACAATGATCGAATCCCTTGGTTTTTATAGTCGAAGGGATTAAAATGATAAAAAATAAATAACGAAAATACAATATTCTTTGTTTTTGTTTCTTTCTTGCTATGTGTTCGTCCTTTTTTGCAGGTACGGGATGCGCTGGCGCTTGGCGTGAGGCGTACGGAGGCGCTAGCATGGTACGGAGGCTGGGGCTACTGTCCGGTTGTGGAGCATCTGCTACTAGGGCTAGGGTTTGGCCGAATTTGTTTAGTATTCGGGCCGTTTGGGCTCATTTTGGGTATTGGGTTAGTCTTTGGGCCGTGGGGTTTTAGTTATTGGGTCTAGGGTCATGTATTAATTTTAGGTTTTGGACTGTAAAGAGGACTGTACATAGACATTAATTATTGGACTTTTATAATTTTATTTATTTTATGTTTATGGCTTTTGGTATATTTTTTGTTTTTATATGGGTCGGGCAAATTTGGCCTACTACAATATCCTTATGTCCCACGAACTAACTTGATTAATTACCATACATGGAACATTTCAATTCGTTATTTGCTCAAATATAAGCTGATTGAGGGGGTGTTGGTTTATCTTTGGATAGTTTTGTGTCTATTGTATTGGTGTTTGGTTTTGTATCAACTCTTTTTATAATTTCTTGGTTAGTTTCACTTTTGGGGGCTTACTAAAGCTCCATTTTGACTAAAGAAAAATATAGGTTGATCAAGCCTTAGCTCAACCATGGATAGGATTCCAAAATTTGGCCAATTTCATTGGTTGGTGAATATCCTATGGGGGAAAGAGGGACTGTGGACAATAACCAACTGGTGACAATCTCTTCGTATTGAAATTCTGGTACGAGAATGACAGGAACATGGTGTTGGAGCTTGGACCACGGCACATACAAAACAAGCCAACAAGGCAATGACATTGACAACCCAGCAAGATATCTTTGGTGTTTCAACATGTCTATTTGAATCCAAAAAGCAATTAGAGCGGAGAGAGGCTTAAGCTAGATGACAAGTACAGTAGGAACCACATCGTATATGGACATGGTAACTGCAAATTGAGAACGACTAGAGTATGCCAAGATATGTGTGGAGGTTGGGGCTGCTGCAAAAATTATTAGGATCACACGAATTATATTACTTGAAGTTCCTCGGGCGCCTCCAGTTTGCTCACATTGTAATATCTTTAGATTTTCGAGTGGTCCAATTACAAAATTGTTGAGGGATCAAATCTCTTATTGAGAGATGTCTGTGAAGTTTCATCCTTTGAACAATTGAACAAGCCTTCAAACGGTGAAAGTATTACGCCTAGAGTGTCTATTTAACTTTGGGTTTTGTCTCCTTACTCCGCCAAGAGCTTAAAGAGATTCACAGAGTTTGACAGGAGTGCCTAAGTCCACCAAAAGATTAAAACCGGTGACAAGAGTTTGACTCTGTGAACTCCTTTGAGCTCTCATCGGAGTAGAGAGACAAAACCTAAGACTAAATCCGAGTTTAGACATCCCAGGCACAATACGTTGAATCAACTATTCAACTCAAAAAACGACGGTTTAAAAACTTCATCCTACCTCAAAGCAAAAATCAATATCTAAGCAATTGCATACTTTTAGAATTTTGTGCAAAGATTTGTCAACGAGCAGTTTCAAGGAAACTTACTGGACGACAAGAACATCGAGAAATTGGATAAGATTGGACTTGGATAAATTTTGGATCAGTTTTGATTTACTTAATTTTCTTCATTAAAATTTACCAGAATCAGTTTATTTATTTTAAGGAGGTTAATAATTTAATTTCAAAAGTTTTCTGTGCATTAACCTCCATGGCTAGTTAGAGTTCATTTCTTTAGGTTTATTAGAATTTTAATGCTTATGTAGTTTCTACTTCTACCCAACCTTAAATGAAAATAATTTATTCTTGATTGATAGTTAAATCTATAAAATTATACATAAATTTTGGTTTAATATGTAAGGTTATACATAAATTTTGATTTCGTACAACTTTATATAGACAATTTTGATTTGATTAAGTTTTCAAAAATCATTGACACTGCTATCAATGTAACACTATTTTACATTTATATGATACATAAATAATTTATTTAACATAAAAATAAAATGATGTATTGAATGCTTTAAATATGAATAATTGAATCAAAATCAAATGTTTATATATATAATTGCATCAAAGCAAAGTTAATGTATCAAATTGCACATTGTATCAAAGTTCATATATAATTTTGAATATTATCCCTTTAGTAAAGTCCTATAGCTTGAATTTAGCTTACGTTAAATTAATACTTTATGTTAAGAAATAATGTTTGCTGCAGTGTCGATTATGAATCGTATGCACCATCAGTGCATCACAATTCATTATATCATTAATGAATAAAATATTAAAATGTTTCAATGAATACTTGAAATTTTAATTAAACTTAATTATAATTTTTTAAATAATTTTCTCATTTCCTTGACATAAAGGGGAAAAAGCTAAAATCTTTAAAAAAATTGTTGAAATTTTTATGATTAAAGTTGAATTGGTTGATTAAAATTGTAAAAGAAATTGTTGAAGATAATGGGAATTTTCATATATTCAATAGAGTTAATGTCCCATCAAATTTAATATTTTCAAAGAATGTAACCCATCCCACACCTATGTCCTTTAGAATATTACGCAACTAATTAAAAGAGTTTAAATAATTTATAATTTTTTTAAAATCCCTAATTATGTAAATTGAGTTTAGAAATCGTACTTTTGAATTCAACTTTCCACTTATATATAGTAATAAAAAACAAGAAAAATAATTATTTTTGTTTATTATATTTTTTTCGAGATTTTTAAAATTCTAAATCAAAATGTTTAATGATTTTATTAAAATAAATAAATTTTCAAATGATTGTTATTTTTTAAATTTTTAATATTTTACTCATTAATGATGTCACCAATTATGGTGTCTGTTCCAATTATTTATATTGAATGTTGCTAATAGCTTGTGATTTTCAAGCTTCATTGAAGCTAGTAAGCAAGGAAAGCTTTTCCCTGCAAAGACCTTATTTTCCAGATCTTCTATTGTTGTGTTGAGATGGGTTCAGTTGAAACCATTAAACCCCACGTTGTATGTGTTCCATATCCTGCACAAGGCCATGTTACCCCCATGATGCAACTGGCTAAGCTCTTACATTCAAGGGGCTTCTTCATAACCTTTGTTAACACTGAGTTCAACCATAGGCGCTTCATCAGGTCCAAAGGGTCAGACTTCGTCAAGGGTCTGCCCGAATTCCAGTTCGAAACCATCCCGGACGGGCTGCCGCTGTCCGATCGTGATGCAACACAGGACATTCCAGCTCTATGTGATTCGACACGAAAGAATTGCTTGGAACCATTTTTAGAGCTACTAACTAAGTTAAACTCCTCGCCCCAAGTGCCCACTGTTACTTGCATAGTTTCGGATGGAGTTATAAGCTTTGCTATTAAAGCTGCTGAGGTACTTGGTATACCAGAAGTTCAGTTTTGGACTGCCTCAGCTTGTAGTTTCATGGGATATCTTCAATTCAGTGAACTACTTAAACGAGGCATTTTTCCATTCCCAAGTAAGTATTTTTACGCAGTCTCGGTTCATCCATCGGACTTCTTAAGGTGTGCTTAGTTGAGCAGAAAAATGGTAGTCGTTAAATGTATACGGTGTTTTCCATTTTCTTTTGTGGTGTGGGGTTTTATCTGCTGCCTGTTATGTTTGTTGTTCTTGAGAAGGTTGTGTTTGTAGTTTTGTTTGTTGGCGTGTTGACCACCTCCTGTAGGTAGATCCTTGTTGACTTTGTCTAAAATAACTCAAAATTTGTCCTTTTTTTGTGTGTGTCAGATGAAACTTTTCTCACCGATGGAACTCTTGACAAATCTATCGATTGGGTTCCTGGAATGAGTAACATTCGCTTCAGAGATGTCCCTAGCTTTTTTAGAGCCAACAATCCAAATGATATCATGTTTGATTTCTTGGGATTCGAAGCACAAAATTGCATAAAAGCTCCAGCAATCATCATCAACACATTTGATGAGTTGGAACATGAAGTGTTAGAAGCAATCGCTGTCAAATTCCCTCGAATTTATACAATAGGACCACTTCGTTTGCTTGCCAGGCACATGCTTGAAGAACCATCCAAGTCAATGAACTCAAACCTCTGGAAAGAAGATACATACTGCATTGAATGGCTTAACAAAAGGGAACTCAATTCAGTTGTGTACGTGAACTATGGAAGCATTACTGTTATGTCGGAGAAGCATCTCAAGGAATTTGCATGGGGGCTGGCTAACTCTAAGCACCCGTTTTTATGGATCGTTAGACCAGATATCGTGATGGGTGATTCTGCAATTCTGGACGAAGAGTTCCTGGAGGAGATTAAGGATAGAGGACTGATAACAAGCTGGTGCAACCAATATGAGGTACTTTCACATCCTTCAGTTGGAGTTTTCTTGACACACTGTGGGTGGAACTCCACCCTGGAAGCCATATCAGGAGGTTTGCCAGTAATTTGTTGGCCATTTTTTGCTGATCAACAAACCAATTGTCGGTATGCTTGCACTCATTGGGGCATAGGCATGGAAGTGGATTATGATGTGAAGCGAGAGAACATTGAGTTTTTAGTTAAGGAAATGATGGAAAGACATGAAGGAAAGAAAATGAAAGAGAAGGCTTCGGAATGGAAGAAGAAAGCCGAAGAAGCCACTGATGTTGGGGGATTATCATACTGTAATTTTGATAGATTTGTTAAGGAAGCTCTCAAGCATGGTTAATTGGAAATAGGGAAGTGAGGGATTACTTAAATAATGAATGGGAATCCATTCGATGTCTCTACTGCATTTCACATCCATTTTTTTTTTCCCTCATAATTTGTTTTCTTAGCACGAGTTTAAAGAATTTCTATTTGACTTCTAAGCATATTTGAGTATGATATGTTCAATAAATTTATATATTTGATTCCAGCTTCAATTTTAGTTTTATGGGAATGGTATCATTTTGGTGTCTTTTTATATCCTCTGTAAATGTTTCGAGCTCTGGTTTTCATTAGGTGATGTTCTGTTCTTTTTGTTTCACAATTCGGTATTTGCTTTGAGAGGACAATGAAACCCTACAACAACCTGAGGTAACCAATACTCTAATAATTTATATTTGTTTTGCATGTTTGTCCATGGATTAATATGAGAAAATATGTTTAAAATTTGGAGGAAAAAAATTTAGATTAATATGATCGGTTGGATCGGGAACCAATTGAGGTACCAATCTAAAGAATGAACCAATTAGATCGAAAATTGGTATAAACTGATTGAACTAATTAAAAAGTCAATTGAGCTGAGTATGTTTAAATTTTTTTAAATTTTAATATTTTTAATTAGACTGATTAAACTATCCAAACCGACGCCAGTTCGACTACTAATCTAACGTAAAAAATATTGGGTATAGATATCGACATTATTATTATTATTGAAAAAGATAAATTGAAAGTAAAATTGAGTTTTAACTTTGGGTATAGACATCAGCATTATTATATTAATGGCAATTGAATGGGAATGGGCGTCGGCATTATTGGGTATGATAGCCAATAACGCCGACCTAGGTACTATTGACAGTCAATCGCCGCGGTTGCCTCAAATTATAAGGGAGACAGCAAAATCCTTAGAATTCAAAGTAAGATCGACCGTTTATTTTATAGCATTTTCTTTTTCCCGCTTGCCTTTACATGAAAATTTTAGAGATCGGTCCTGTACTTTTATATTCATATATATATATATATATATATATATACACAGGGCAATTGTAAATGTATAAGAATTACAACATTCGATACAGCAATATATTGAAATCACTATATTTTAGATGTCTCTCTTGTTTATATTTGGTTTAAATCCCATCACATACCAATATATAAATTTAATATTTATATTTAAAATCTATATCATTCTCCCCTAAATTTTCTCTCTACAAATTTACTGTATAAACCAAGCGACTCCCTTATTTACTTACAGAAAATACACTCAAAAAATGGTTGCTTAAAGAACAAGTTGAAGAACAAACTCTCTCTACCCATCTAACTTACACAAGCCTCTAGTAAAGAGTTTAAGAGTTGTTAACATATCAATCAATTACAATCAAGATCCCACTAAAATAGTCTCATAAAAAGGTTATACAAATATCCTCATAAAGTTCAAAATAAATCAAATATTTACAAAATATGTCTTCAAGTCATTCAAGTCAATCTCCAAAAAAAAAAAATCAAGGGATCCAATTCATTTGATCTAGATTAATTCATCTTCAAGGATTTGTAACTTTATAAGATTCATTTTCAAATATAGGCCAACACATGTCCATAATATCAAAAGATTGCCAATTCTACATAAGGTAAGTTTACCACTACTAGCATTGAATTTTTCTAGCATGGATTGAGTAGTTGCAAGATCTTTTTTTGTATTCTCCAAACTAGCAATTTTTTCAGCAAGTAAAGAATCTTTCAACTCCATTTGTTTACCAACTTCTGGTTTTCTTGTTTGAGGTTGGAGTTCTCATCTATTAGCTTTGCATTCACATGACATATCCTTCCATTTTTCTAACATAGTCTTGTAGCTTTGTAGGAACTCTATACTTGACTCACCATCTAATTTACTATTTGTTTTTAAGTCAGTCACACTAGGAGAAATAACCTTTGTCGTGGAGGTCGTATAGTTACTTAAGCGTTTCTCATTTTGAATCTGTGCTACTTGAGGAATTCTCATCACTTCAAACTATATTGAAAGACTTCGGTGTGAATTAGTGATTTTTTCACATATCTTATATGTTCTATTAAGTCTACAATTGGGTTATAGATTTTCGAGATAAATGAATTTAATAATGAGAATGGTAAGTAACTTATGAATTGTTATTTTGATACCCTACTATAGCTATTATCTAAATAAATTCTTGTATGGTGGTAATAATTTGTAAGTTTATATACATTAGTAATGATTAAATTTTAAATGAAAAATTTAATTCTTGATGTATTTACTAAGCTTTCACAAGCTTAATGCTTTATTTTCTTTTTAACGCATAGGTGAAGAATTGACTTGAAGTTCTAGAATGAATGTCAATCCCTACTCATCTCATCACAAACCGAAGCTTGGAAGAGAGTATGATTTTGATTTTCGGCAATAGTTTATGACATGTTCATAGGGTTATATTAAGATGTCTATGGAAGAATTCTAATAGAAGCATTTGATGGTTTTTGATCTTCCTTGCTAATTTTGTAAACTTGGTCATGTTTGATTTAGTATTAAGTTGAATTATATGATGATTAAGGTTGAAAATTTGTAAATGTGAATGGTATGTTGGCTGAATTGGATTATAGGTACCATATGACATTGTTTTAGGAGTTGTCAATTGAAATTCATAAGATTTAAGGAGACAGAACACACGTCGCGATGAGTCATACTCAGTGAGTGATGTCGCGACATGGTATCCTCGAAGTCGTGATGAGCCCTAGTCCGTGAGTGACATTGTGATGTGGCATCCTTGAAGTCGGGACGAGCAAATTGGAACTTTACAATTCAGTCCTTAAGCAACTTTTGATCACTTAAAAAGCTTTCGTAAAGCCCGTATAAAGTTCAAATAAGTATATAAATCATATTCTAATTGTATAATAAGCTTAATAACTTGAATAAGAATGTTCAATCGATATGGAATTATTGTAGTTTCTCTAGCAATGAATGTAATATCTCGGTACCTTGACCAGCAATTAGGTCTAGTATGGAGTGTTATTGATTTGATGAGATTTGGGCAAATCAAGATGGATTAAATCTTACCTTGTGAAAATGGATTTGTGCTTTATATATGGAAGACTTGATCAACCTTGATAGATGTTTTATTGTTGAGGCAAGTGTTTTTGAAGTGCTAGCTAGATGGCCACTTCAACCTAGCACTTCGATAGGCAATATAACTTACCTTATTTAAAGTTGAAAATCTTTTCAACCAAATCAATTGGTAAATGACTTAAATTATTTTGTGGCCATGTGTTGATCCATATTTGAAGTCTATCTGGTGGAGAAACAAATCTTTGAAGATTGGATCGGATCATATCAAACAATCAAATCCCTTAAAATATGGAGTTTGGATTGGGATTGCATTGAAGACATATCTCTAAGGATTTTACTTTATCTTGAACTTCATTAATATATTGTATATTGCTATTTAATAGGGATTGAATTGTAGTTGATCTATAGTATGTTAGCAAGTCTCGAACGTCTATATATTTGAACGATTGGTATAAGTTTATGTATGGAATATTGAGAGCACCTATTTATTCATCGACAAGTGTATTTGTGAGTGCAATTGAAATTAAACAAGAATTCTAATAGAAGCATTTGATGGTTTTTGATCTTCCTTGCTAATTTTGTAAACTTGGTCATGTTTGATTTAGTATTAAGTTGAATTATATGATGTTTAAGGTTGAATGGTATGTTCGATATGGAATTATTGCAGCTGCTGATGTACTTGGTATACCAGAAGTTCAGTTTTGGACTGCCTCAGCTTGTAGTTTCATGGGATCTCTTCATTTCAGTGAACTACTTAAACGAGGCATTTTTCCATTCCCAAGTAAGTACTTTTTACGCAGTCTCGGTTCATCCATCAGACTTCTTAAGGTGTGCTTAGTTGAGCAGAAAAATGGTAATGTATACGGTGTTTTCCATTTTCTTTTATGGTGTGGGGTTTTATCTGCTGCCTGTTATGTTTGTTGTTCTTGAGAAGGTTGTGGTGTTTGTAGTTTTGTTTGTTGGCGTGTTGCCAACCTCCTGTAGGTAGATCCTTGTTGACTTTGTCTAAAATAACTCAAAATTTGTCCTTTTTTTGTGTGTGTCAGATGAAACTTTTCTCACCGATGGAACTCTTGATAAACCTATCGATTGGGTTCCTGAAATGAGTACCATTCGCTTCAGAGATCGCCCTAGCTTTTTTAGAGCCAACAATCCAAATGATATCATGTTTGATTTCTTGGGATCCGAAGCACAAAATTGCCTAAAAGCTCCAGCAATCATCTTCAACACATTTGATGAGTTGGAACATGAAGTCTTAGGAGCAATCGCTGTCAAATTCCCTCGAATTTATACAATAGGACCACTTTGTTTGCTTGCTAGGCACATGCTTGAAGAACCATCCAAGTCAATGAACTCAAGCCTCTGGAAAGAAGATACATACTGCATTGAATGGCTTAACAAAAGGGAACTCAATTCAGTTGTGTACGTGAACTATGGAAGCATTACTGTCATGTCGGAGAAGCATCTCAAGGAATTTGCATGGGGGCTGGCTAACTCTAAGCACCCGTTTTTATGGATCGTTAGACCAGATATCGTGATGGGTGATTCTGCAATTCTGGACGAAGAGTTCCTGGAGGAGATTAAACCAATATGAGGTACTTTCACATCCTTCAGTTGGAGTTTTCTTGACACACTGTGTGTGGAACTCCAACATGGAAGCCATATCAGGAGGTTTGCCAGTAATTTGTTGGCCATCTTTTGCTGATCAACAAACCAATTGTCGGTATGCTTGCACTCATTGGGGCATAGGCATGGAAGTGGATTATGATGTGAAGCGAGAGAACATTGCGTTTTTAGTTAAGGAAATGATGGAAAGACATGATGGAAAGAAAATGAAAGAGAAGGCTTTGGAATGGAAGAAGAAAGCCGAAGAAGCCACTGATGTTGGGGGATTATCATACTGTAATTTTGATAGATTTGTTAAGGAAGCTCTCAAGCATGGTTAATTAGAAATAGGGAAGTGAGGGATTACTTAAATAATGAATGGGAATCCATTTGATGTCTCTACTTCTGCATTCACATCCATTTTTTTCCTTTATAATTTGTTTTCTTAGCACGAGTTCAAAGAATTTCTATTTGACTTCTAAGCATATTTAGTATGATATGTTCAATAAATTTATATATTTGATTCCAGCTTCAATTTTAGTTTTATGGGAATGGTATCATTTTGGTGTCTTTTTATATCCTCTGTAAATGTTTCGAGCTCCGGTTTTCATTAGGTGATGTTCTGTTCTTTCTGTTTCACAATTTGGTATTTGCTTTAAGAGGAAAATGAAACCCTACAACAACCTGAGGTAATGAATACTCTAATAATTTATATTTGTTTTGCATGTTTGTCCATGGATTAACATAAGGTAATGAATACTCTAATAATTTATATTTGTTTTGCATGTTTGTCTATGGATTAATATGAGAAAATATGTTTAAAATTTGGAGGAAAAAAATTTGGATTAATATGACCGGTTGGATCGGGAACCGATCCAAGGTACCGATCCAAGGTACCAATCCAAAGAATGACTTTGAACCAGTTAAATTGAAAACCGGTACAAACTGATTGAATCAATTAAAAAGTCGGTTGAACCAAGTATATTTAAATTTTTTTAAATTTTAATATTTTTAATTAGATTGATTAAACTAACTGAACCGAATTGATAATCTAACCAGTTCGACTATTAATCTAACTTAAAAAATATTGGGTATAGGTATCCACATTATTATTATTACTACTGAAAAACGTAAATTCAAAGTAAAATTGAGTTTTAACTCTGGGTATAGACATCAGCATTATTATATTAATGGCAATTGAATGGGTATGGGCGTCGGCATTATTGGGTATGATAGCCAATAACGCCGACCTAGGTATTATTGATAGTCAATCGCCGCGGTTGCCTCAAATTACAAGGGAGACAGCAAAATCCTTAGAATTCAAAGTAAGATCGACCATTTACTTTATAGCATTTTTTTTTCCCGCTTGCCTTTACATGAAAATTTTAGAGATTGGTCCTGTACTTTTATATTCATATATATATATATACAGGGCAATTGTAAATGTATAAGAATTACAACATTCGAGACAGCAATATATTGAAATCACTATATTTTAGATGTCTCTCTTGTTGATAATTGGTTTAAATCGCATCACATACCAATATATAAATTTATATCATTCTCCTCTAATTTTTTTCTCTAAAAATTTATTGTATAAACCAATCGATTCCCTTGTTTACCTACAGAAAATGCACTCAGAAAATGGTTGCTTAAGGAACAAGTTAAGGAACAAACTCTATCTACCCATCTAACTTACACAAGCCTCTGGCATAAGAGTTTAAGAGTTGTTAACATATCAATCAATTACAATCAAGATCCCACTAAAATAGCCTCATAAAAAGGTTATACAAATATCCTCATAAAGTTTAAAATAAATCAAATATCTACAAAATATGTCTTTAGGTCATTCAAGTCGATCTCCAAAAAAATCAAGGGATCCAATTCACTTGATCTAGATTGATTCATCTTCAAGGATTTGTAACTTTATAAGATTGATCTTCAAATATAGGCTAACACATGTCCATAATATCAAAAGATTGCCAATTCTAAATAAATTAAGTTTACCACTACTAGCATTGAATTTTTCTAGCATGGATTGAGTAGTTGCAAGATCCTTTTTTGTATTCTCCAAACTAGCAATTTTTTCAGCAAGTAAAGAATCTTTCAACTCCATTTGTTTAACCAACTTCTAGTTTTTTCTTTGAGGTTGGAGTTCTCATCTATCAGCTTTGCATTCACATGACATATCCTTCCATTTTTCTAGCATAGTCTTGTAGCTTTGTAGGAACTCCATACTTGACTCACCATCTAATTTACTATTTGTTTCTAAGTCAGTCACACTAGGAGAAATAACCTTTGTCGTGGAGGTCGTATAGTTACTTAAGCGTTTCTCATTTTGAATCTGTGCTACTTGAGGAATTCTCATCGCTCCAAACTATATTGAAAGACTTCGGTGTGAATTATTGATTTTTTTCACTTATCTTATATGTTCTATTAAGTCTACAATTGGGTTATAGATTTTCAAGGTAAGTGAATTTAATAATGAGAATGGTAAGTAACTTATGAATTATTATTTTGATACCCTACTATAGCTATTATCTAAATAAATTCTTGTATTATGGTAATAATTTGTAAGTTTATATACATTAGTAATGATTAAATTTTAAATGAAAATTTTAATTCTTGATGTACTTACTAAGTGTAATAGCCCAAATTTGCCCGGGCCCGTGAAATAGAATAAAACAATAAATAATAAAATAAATTTGATGTCTGTAATGTCCATTTACAATAAACAGGCCTAAAAGCCTGATAGCCCAAAAACCCGATTACATTTGTAGCCCAACTGGTCTGAACCAGAATGCCCAGTAACCCTATACCCGGTTACACCTAAAACCCTTAGCCCAAATACCTAAAACCCAACAGCCCAAATACCCAAACTAGCAAGGTCCAGTGCCTAAATCGAATCCGAAAATCCTAGGGTTTCCAGAAACTCCACGCCGCAAGTACCCCAAACGTCACGCCCTTTCGTCTCGCGCCGTTCCAGTGGGCTTCATTGGCGCTGTGACTCTGGCTTCATATCACGCCGTAATCAGCGCATGAATCGACGCCAGCGTATTCACCGACGAATTTCTCGCTGGTACCTGCAAAAAGGGAAAGAAAAACAGCAGAGACGAAACAAACATAGCAAGAAATAAAATCGAAATCTGTAAATATATTTTATGAGGCTATAAAAGCCCGAATAGAAGCAATGTAAAGGGTTTTTTTTTTTTAGGCATATATACAATAAAAATCAAGAAACAGAGGTGATTCGCTTTACCTTTTTACTTTTCTTTTCTTTTTTTTTCATTATGAAATCGCCAAATATACATAAATATCACTAAAAGATAAAACAAAGGGAGGCTTACCGTCGGATTCGCGCTAAAAATTGAAGCTTTTTCAGCTTTCGGCCACCATATCCGGTGGGGCCAACGACGGCTCGTGAGCTCGGTGATCGAGGTTTGGCCTGACGGAGGCCGGAGCTCGGAGGGCCCTTCTCTTTCCCTCTTTCAAAGGATTTTTATTTTTTTTAAAAAAAAAAACTAGTTGTAAAATGATTTTAGGGTCAAAATCTGACCTATATAGTATTACAAAAACGACGTCGTTTTACTTAGTTTAATAAGTATTAAAATGGCACCATTCAAATAGAAGATCCGAGCGTTGACCCATGACCCGGGGAGGATCCGCGTGTTTTTGGAAAATGGGCAAATTACCCAATTGGTCCTTCCATATTTTTAATATTTATAATTTCATTTTATTTTTATTATAATTTTGCCCTGACTTTTTATTCTTGTTTTAATTTAGTCCTAGTTGCTATAATAAGGCTTATTTTGGAAACGGTGTCATTTTTAGGATTAGGGCTAATTGCCTAGTGAGTCCTCATATTTTAGTGAGCATTTCAATTAGGCTCAAAATTTTATTTATTTGTGAATTAACCCTAAGATTTTTAATTAAATTCAATTTTAATTCCCTTTTTATATATATTTAATTTATTTTAAAAATTATATGTATTATTTATTTCTATAAATATTAGTCACATGTAAATAGTATATATATTATTTTATATATTATCTATCATATTGTTTATATCATTATATATTTTGTTTATAAATTTTATATGTTATATATTTTACCATATATTATTCCTTACATTACTTTTATTTTATTATTATTTTTATTACTCATTAATTACATATGTTTTTTAAATTTTTATTATTAAATAAATATGTGTAATATCAATATTTAGCACTTAACATTCTTAAAATTATTATAAAATTATGTCTCTATTTAGCACATTATTTTTTTAAATATATTAAGTTATTATATATATTAATTATTTTAAAAAAAAGTTCTCCTTTATCATTCTTATATTATTCTAAATATTTTTAAATATCTTTATTTTTATTTTATTTGACTTATATTTTATATGTTTATAATTTGCTTATTTATTTTTGTTTTTTTATTTTTTAGTATTGTTTTAGTAGGTTAAATTTTTATAGATTATTTGTTATTTTATGTTATTGTTTTTACATATTCGCATGAAAATTAATTATTTATGTTAATTTAAGTTACATTTGCATGAAATATTATTGTATATATATATATATATATTATGCAATTTATATTGTTGTATTCATTATGCTCTATGTTGTATTTTGCATGTAACGATAATGCATGTATATTTATGTTAATTACGATCATATATGCATAAAATGATAATGTATATTGTGTAATTTATATCATTATTTATCATTATTTATATTATATTTGCATAGAATGATAGAATAGGTACCATGTAGGTTAATTTATTTAATATTGATCCTTTGTAATAAGTTGAATGCATCATCACTTTAAAGAACTTTTATATTTCATTCAATCCAAAAGAATTTAAAAAATAAGGCAATGTTTTTTTGTACTTAGAACATCGGGAAGTAGTGCCCTAACATGCTGGGTTGCGATTTCCCGTTTGTCTAAATGCCTAAAATATCCTTCTAAATAAGTTTTGAAAATCATAAGATGATTTCAGTTACAGAAGTTTAAGAATATCGTGTCCAATCATGCTAGATGTGATGTC
Organism: Gossypium anomalum; assembly: GCA_025698475.1. Classification (NCBI taxonomy): domain Eukaryota; kingdom Viridiplantae; phylum Streptophyta; class Magnoliopsida; order Malvales; family Malvaceae; genus Gossypium; species Gossypium anomalum. The sequence continues at coordinate 5,200,289 of CM046957.1, read as the reverse complement.
TATATTCTTTCGAAGCGAAGGAATCTTGATTTTTTAACTCAAATTATTACGGTCTTTTAAAAAGAGGTCTTATTTTTAGATTCTTTCAAATTTTTGACATTAAGACAAAACTATTCAATTTGGTACCAATTTTGGGCGTTGCGAGGTGCTAACCCTTTCCTCATATGTAACCGACTCCCGAGCCGTTTTCTCATAATTTCGTAGACCAAAATATTTCATAAGGTGACCCAATCACACTTTAAAAGATTGGTGGCGACTTCCGTTTTCAAAATACCCTCCCCTTTTAAAAGGAGGTTTCGACAGCTTAGCGACTCCGCTAGGGACAATAAGAGAGTCAGGCTAAGAAATTGATTATTTTCTGTTTTAATGTCGGAAGTTTGGAAAATTTTAAAAATTTATCCATTTTACATGTGTCTGTTGCATATGTTTGTTATCCTGTTGCCATACATTGTATTTGCATGACCGCTGTGGTCGCACCCTTAAGTGGGAGTGAGAAGCTACGCTTTCGTGAGGTTTTCACCTCCGTATGAGCTAGTGGATTGCTTCCGGGATATTGTACCTATGTCTTCGTGAGATTTTCATCTCCGAATGGCCATAGGGAAATATGTCCCCCTGAACTGAACTTGGTCTATATTAGGCTATAATGGGTGAGGACCGAGGAATCTGCTGGTTCAGGTACCCATGCTTTAGAACTAAAACGCATGCTTATAGTGAACTTTAAGTGCTTACCCTAGGGAGTATAGTGATAGCCTTTAGTAAATTACCCTTATAGGTACTTGCTTATTATACATTTAATATGATACTAACTTATTTTATTTTGCTATCATTGCATGTCATTCAGCATCTAAGGGTGTCGATTCACGGTTCGATTTCTAGATTAGAAAGTTTTGTAATGAGGAACGAATATCTTGATAAAGTGGAGGACAATGCCTCTATCTGCACCTGGTTAGAGAAAACCCAGTTAGAGAAAGGAGATAGTGTCACCGAGGGGTATACATCAGAGTTATGGGACTTCACTCATATTAATTCGACACTGAATGAGTTTCAGGAGTTGAGAGACATTTGGGCCCAATGGGATGATGAGGCTAAATAGCTTTTCTATTAGAATTATGTAGATCTTCCCTATTTGCTAGACATCAAGATGGATAAACACCTGTTTCGAGCTATGGTATAGTTTTGGAACCCTGTTATAGTTGTTTTACATTCGGAGAGGTAGACTTAGTGCCTACTTTGGAGGAGTATACAACTTTGCTTCGTTGTCTGAAAATTCAAGGTAACAAAGCTTATGTCAGGGCTGCTAATATCCCAACTTTCATAAAGAAATTGATGATGATCACAGGGATGAGTGAACAGTGGGCCGCAGCTAAAATCTAACAAGAGGTGAAGGATCAAATGTTGGAGGCTCAAAGGAATATGATGGCTGAGATGGCTCAGCTACTGAAGGGGGCGACGGATAAAGGAAAGGCCCCTATAACCATACTGAAGGAGATAATGAGGATCATCCTCCGGGTTTTACTCTACTCGATGTGTAAATTCAATCTGAAGCATATCCTCGAAGGCCTCCATCACAATAAGGCCTCAACGTGGGCAAGCGGATGCCGGAATACCCATAAACTTTCAAACTGGCTCGGGGTTTAACCTAGGGGATAACCCTACCAATCTAGTCATCCTTGATTTAGATGTAGCTGAGAGGGAAGAGATGAGGCTCGAATCATCAAGGCAATTGGAGGAACGTTGTAAATGGTTAGAAGAGAAGTGTAAGGCATTAGAAAATGCTAATAATCGTCAGGGAATTGATGCTAAAGACTTGAGTTTGGTCTCAGATTTGGTGCTTCCTCATAAGTTCAAGATGCTAGAGTTTGAAAAGTACAATAGGACTACTTGCCCTGAGACCCATATTACTATGTTCTATAGACGGATGACTGGCTATGTAAACAATGATCAGTTATTGATCCATTGTTTTCAGGATAGTTTGGTTGGAGCAGCGGCTAGGTGGTATAATCAATTGAGTCGTGCGGGGATCAGTTCTTGGAGAGACCTAGCGCAAGCCTTTATGCAGCAATATAACCATGTGACTGACATGACTCTTGATAGAATCACGTTACAGAACATGGAAAAGATGCCTAATGAGAGCTTTAGGCAATATGCACAGAGGTGGAGAGAGATCGCCATGCAAGTTCAACCACTGCTCTTGGAGAAAGAAACTACTATGTTGTTCATTAACACTTTGAAGGCCCCATTCATTACTCACATGATTAGAAGTACCACCAAGAGTTTTGCTGATGTAGTTATGGCAGGAAAATGATTGAGAATGCCATAAGGGGTGGCAAGATAGAGGGGAAAACTGCCAAAAGATCGGCCCCACGGAGGAAAGATAATGAGGTGAACAATACAAGTAGTTATAATCCAAAAGCGGTTACGGTTAGTCAACCCAGAGTAACTACAGGTGGGCAACAGGATTCTCAAAAGTAGGGATCTGGTTCGAGACAAAGTTCTGCGAAGATCTCATTTACGCCTATCCTAGTGACGTATCAGGAGCTTTATCAAAGTTTATTTAATACTCATGCAATAGCTCATTTTTATTTGAAACCTCTGCTCCATACCCTAAATGGTACGATGCAAACGCCAAATGTGAATACCATGCAGGGATATCGGGGCATTCGATCGAAAATTGCACTGGCTTTAAAAAAGTAATGGAAAGACTTATCAAGATGAGGGTTGTAAAGTTTGACGACACCCTTAGTAATGAGAACCCGTTGCCGAATCATAATGATCAAGGGGTAAACGCAATTAGGGATACCGATACGAGAAGGATTAAAGAGGGCGTGGCCGAGGTGAGAACGCCAATGAAAGTGATTTAGGAAGAAATAAAAAAAAAGATGATAATCTCTAAAGAAAGAAATAGAGGAGTGAGGGACTACTGTGAGTTCCATGCTGAAGAGGGACATGAGATCCAAGAATGTGAAGAGTTTAAGGTCTTGGTACAAGGCCTTATGGATAATAAGGAGATGGAATTTTATGAAGCTGACTTAGATAAGGGACATATATGCACATTAGAGGGTGGACCAAAGAATCAAAATCGTCCAAGGATCATTATTTCTTTACCAAGAAATAATGAAGTTGAAATACCAACGGTACCAAAAGTCATTATTCATAAACCTGTTTCCTTTCCTTATAAGGATAACAAGAGGGTACCCTGGAATTATAATTGCCATGTGACAATGCCGGAGAAGGAAGATATAGCCAGTGCTTCTAAGGAGGTTCAGGGTAAAGGTTCTTACACACGTAGTAGGAAGCATTACGATGCAGAAGGCGTCAAAGTTGAGCCCGCGAAAGGAAAAGCCTTTGACAAAGAAAAGGGGACTGAGACGCTGGTTAATGAGCCAGTGAAGAAGAAAAAGCCAGAGAATTTCTAAAATTCTTAAAACACAGTGAGTACAATGTGGTTGAGCAATTGCGCAAACAACCAGCTCGTATATCAGTGCTGGCTTTGCTTCTGAGTTCAGAGGTACATCAGGAAGCATTAATAAATGTGCTCAATGAGACTTACGTTACTAATGATATATCCGTCAATAAATTGGATCGATTGGTTAGTAACATAAGTGCTGACAATTTTATCTATTTTAATGATGATGAAATCTCACCTGGTGGCATGGGATCAGCTAAAGCTTTGCACATTGCCACTCGCTGTAAAGGGTATACATTGCCGAGTGTGCTTATTGATAATGGATCGACCTTAAATGTCTTACCATTATCTACACTGAATAGATTACCCGTAGAAAGTTCTCACATGAAAACATGCCATAATGTAGTGAAAGCATTCGATCGTACGGAGAGAAATGTCATGGGAAGAATTGATATTCCTTTGATAATTGGACAAAATACCTATGAGGTGGACTTTTTAGTGATGGACATTAAACCCTCTTACAATTGCTTGTTGAGGAGGCCTTGGATACACTCGGCAGGAGCAGTGCCCTCATCTTTGCACCAGAAATTGAAGTTAGTAGCTGATGGACAGTTGGTCACTATAAACGCGGAGGAGGACATTATAGCGACAGTTTCTAGTGATGCACCCTATGTAGAAGCAAATGAGGAGGCAATTGAATGCTCTTTCTGTTCATTATAATTCGTCAATGCAACATTCATTTCAGAAAGGAATGAGGTGCCAGTGCCCAAGATATCCAGAACTACAAGGATGGGTTTGCAAATGACAATGGGGAGAGGAGCCTTGCCAGGAAAAGGATTAGGAAGATATCTTCAAGGAAGGATTCAAATTCCAGAATTAAAGGAGAAGAGAGACCATTTTGGTTTAGGTTACAAGCCAGATCAAAAGTAAAGGGGGAGGGAAATAGAGAAGGGTCAAGAGAGAAGAAGGGCGCGTTTAAGTGGAAGAGAAGTAGAGTGGGAATCGATGACGTTCCCCCATATATCCTAAACCTTTATATCAAGAGGGATAATTCACCCTAAGGGAGGGTTGCTTAAAGAAGGAAGTTATCATATCAATGCTGTGCATAATGAAGAGTCTGAATAAGGAACCTTGACGGCATTCGCCCTTACAAACTGGGAAGCTCTTTAAACAATTGGGTTGCAGAAGAACTTCATGTAGTTTTTAAAGATTCTTCAGAGTAATTTCTAAAACACTCTTATTGCTCTAAAGCCTAGGGGTAGTAAGATTTCATTTGTAAAATAGGCTCATGTTCAGATATTTACATTTCAATAAAACGTAACTTTTGTTATCAATTCAAGTGAATATTCTTTTATACCGTTCAATATTCTTTTGACCTTTACATTCTTTCATTTCATTCATAACATATAAAAAACTTTTCAGAAATTCATTTATTCTTTGTACATTCTTTCGTGCCCCGCAGGTCCCTAGATATCAATGACATGAGCACTGATACTACAAATCCTAGATTCTCTTTTGAGTAAGACATGTGTTTAGAAGAACTTCAGGATTTTAAAGATGACAGGGATTGTGATATGTCTCCAGATCTATTGAGAATGGTGAAATAGGAGGAGAAACAAATCCTACCCCGTGAGAAAGAGGCAATAGAGAATGTAGCCTTGGAGGAAGGGAAGGAGGTGAAAATTGGCACACATATTGCTAAGGAAACGAGACAAGGTCTTGTTGAGCTGCTATGTAAATTCAAAGATATATTTGCATGGTCATATCAGAATATGCCGGGATTGAATACTGATATCGTGGTACATCGTCTTCCTATAAGACAAGATTGCAAACCAGTTCAACAAAAATTACGAAGGATGAGGCCTGATATTGTGTTGAAGATAAAAGAGGAAGTCAAAAAGCAGTTTGATGCTGGATTCCTACAAGAAGTTAAGTATTCAGAATGGGTGGCTAATATCGTGCCTGTCCCTAGGAAGGATAGGAAGGTACGAATGTGTGTTGACTATAGAGATTTAAACAAAGCTAGCCCGAAGGACAATTTTCCTTTACCACACATCGACACTTTGGTAGATAATACAGCGGGATATTCGTTGTTCTCCTTTATGGATTGTTTCTCGGGGTACAATCAAATAAAGATGCATCCTGAAGACATGGATAAAACCACCTTCATAACATTTTGGGTTACCTTCTGTTACAAGGTAATGCTCTTTGGGTTGAAGAATGCAGGGGCAACATACCAAAGGGCTATGGTGACTTTATTTCACGATATGATACAAAAAGAAATTGAGGTGTATGCTGATGATATGATTGGCAAATCTCGAACGGAGAAGGAACATATTGAAGTTTTGAAGAAGCTGTTCTTGAGATTAAGGAAGTTTCAGTTAAAACTTATTTCGGCAAAGTGCACTTTCGGAGCTAGATCGGGGAAATTACTAGGCTTTGTGGTCAGCGAAAAGGGAATAGAAGTTGACTCAGACAAAGTTAGAGCCATACGAGATTTGCCTCCACCACGTACTCAGAAGGAAGTTCGGGGTTTTCTTGGAAGGTTGAATTATATTACTCGATTTTTTTCACAATTAACTGAGAAATGTGATCCTATATTTTGCCTCCTTAGAAAACACAACCAAGGTACTTGGGATGAGGAATGCCAGAATGCCTTTGATAAAGTTAAGCAATACTTGTTAAACACTCCAGTATTATCTCCACCTAGTCCAGATAGACCATTAATTCTATACTTGTCGGTGTTTACTAATTCCATGGAATGTGTGCTTGGTCAATATGACGAGTCAGGAAGAAAAGAGAAAGTGATATATTACCTCAGTAAGAAATTCACGGAGTGTGAAATGAGGTACTCGCCAATTGAAAAGTTGTGTTGTACTTTGATTTGGACAACTCGAAGATTGAGGCAATATATGCTATATCATACGACTTGGCTAATTTCAAAACTTGACCCATTAAAGCACATGATGGAGTCAACAGCCCTAAATGGAAGAATAGCAAGGTGGCAAGTATTGCTCTCAGAGTTTGATATAGTCTATGTAAGTCAAAAAGCTATAAAAGGAAGCGCGATAGCAGAATTTTTGGCTAGCAAAGCTTTAGAAGACTATAAGCCTTTGAGTTTTGATTTCCCTAATGAGGAGTTGATGTACGTAGCAGCTATTGAAGAATATCCATGGAAGTTGAACTTTGATGGTGCATCCAATATGGTAGGAAATGGGATTGGGGCAGTCTTGGTATCCCCAAATGGTGATCATTATCCATTTACATGTAAATTGGATTTTGATTGTATGAACAACATGGCCGAATATGAAGCATGCATCATGGGGATTCGAGTAGCCAAAGAGCAGAAAATTAGAACCTTGGAAGTATATGGAGACTTTGCGTTGGTAATTTACCAGCTTAGGGGCGAATGGGAGATAAGGGACCCCAAATTGATCAATTATAGAAGAGTAGTTTTGGAGTTGCTTGAAGAGTTTGATAACGTCACTTTCAGTTATCTCCCACGGGACGAAAATCAGATGGCAGACGCTTTGGAGACATTGGCTTCCATGATTAAAAAAATAAAAAAGAGGATATGAAACCAATTTAGATGAGCATTTCTGAGGTTCTAGCTCATTGCTGTAACATTGAAGAAGAGGAAAAGGATGACCATCCTTGGTATCAGGATATATTACAGTATGTGAGAAATAGTGAATATCCTAAGCAGGCAACTAAAAATGACAAAAGAACTTTGAGAAGGTTAGCCTATGAATATGTGCTAGATGGGGACATCCTTTATAAAAGGAGGAAAGATCAGGCACTTTTGAGATGCGTCGACGTTGTAGAAGCTAGACAAATCCTGAAAGAAGTACATGAAGGAGTTTGCGGTACACATGCTAATAGCTTTACGATGGCAAGACAAATCATGAGGTTTGGATACTATTGGTCTACTATGGAAGGAGATTGTATCAATTATGCTAAGAAATGTCATAAATGCCAGATATATGGGGACAAGATCCATGTACCACATTTACCCTTACATGTTATGACTTCTCCATGGCCCTTTTCCATGTGGGGCATGGATGTCAGTGGGCCAATATCACCAAAAGCTTCGAATGGGCATCGTTTCATTTTCGTGGTCATTGACTACTTCACAAAATAGGTAGAGGCAGCTTCTTATGCTAGTGTCACCAAGTCAATAGTAGGTCGCTTCTTGAAAAAAGAGATCATTTGTCGGTATGGAATGCCTGAGAGGATTATATCAGACAATGCATTGAATTTGAACAATAGCACGATTGCGGAGGTCTGCAGCCAATTCAAGATTAAACATCATAATTCATCTCCATATCACCCAAAGATGAATGGGGCAGTGGAAGCTGCTAACAAAAACATCAAGAAGATAGTGGGGAAAATGACTGAAACCTACAAAGATTGGTATGAGAAATTACCATTTGCACTCTTAGCCTATCGAACATCCGTCAGAACCTCTACTGGGGCAACTCCTTTCTCGTTGGTTTATGGGATGGATGTAGTGTTACCCATTGAAGTAGAAATACCTTCTCTTCGAATTTTGCCAGAGATAAAGCTGGATGAGGCAGAATGGATTCAATCGCGGTATGACCAATTGAACTTGATCAAAGAAAAGAGGCTAAAAGCTATTCGCCATGGTCAGAAGTATCAGAAGCGAATGATGCGAGCCTATGATAAGAAAGTTCGTCCAAGAGAATTCCATGAAGGGGATATTGTATTGAAAAAGATTCTTCCCATACAAAAAGACTTTAGAGGAAAAGGACTTTAAAGGAAAATGGATGCCGAATTGGGAAGGACCGTATGTTGTGAAGAAGGCCTTCTCTGGTGGTGCACTAATTTTAACAGAAATGGATGGGAAGAGTTTACCTAATCTAGTGAATTCAGACTCAGTCAAGAAATACTTTGTCTAGAAGAGAGGGGAATCCAAAGTGAAAACCCGCAAAGAGCGCTTTGAGACTTCGAAAAAAAAAATAGAGAGGCCAAGGTGAAAACCCGTAAAGGGCGCCTTGAGACCAAAGGGGTTTTGAGTTGAAAACCCGAAAGGGCTACTCAAATTTTGAGAGACATACATTGACCTTGCTATACTAGATTTAACGAGAAGTGAAGTGTATTACATACCGAGGCATCAACAAAGTACTTTTGATCTTCTAAACACATGTTAAACTCAAAACAGTCTTTATGGAATTTGTATATAGAAGCCCAAGCTGTGATATGTTGGACATCGAATTTTTGTTATGATTATTATTTTTAGATTCTTTTTCTTCTCAATGATATGTTTTCAGATTAATTTCTTGTTGTACTCTGATGATTTATTTAACTATTCTCAAGATCAGATTATTTGTCTTCCAAAGTGTGTTGTATTGAAATAATGATTGGCGAACTAAATATTTTTACAAACGAAGTTTTGCATATTACTCTGGAAATTTCTAAAGAATACGAGAAACTAAAACAGAATAATTGTTTGAAGAATTTCCATGAGTGAGGGTTGGAGGTATTCGAGGAAATTTCTTCAGTCCAAAGAATGTTTGGACAATTCAAATGATTCAATTTTAGGAGAGGGTCGTTTCCAGCAGGTCGTAGCATTCGAAAAATGGTATAAAAGGACTCATCTGATTCAAAACATAGGAGCAGAGTATGATTGATACTTTGAGGTGGAACTTTGATGGATGAATGAGCAAAGACATCTAAAATAGGAATTATTTTCATAACATCTTGCATCATAATACGTCTATTTAGGGGCATTTGACTTATTTCGATCATGGCACCCAAGTCATTAGGCATAAATGCTTACGCATTCTACAGGTTAAGTCCCCTAGGGGATAATGTAGATCACTGATGACAGATCTGGTGCCTCTATATCCACAGAGAGCAGATCGAAGATAGTAGATCTGGCGTCTCTGTATTGTCAAAGAGTAGATCGAAGGAAGCACATTTGGCATCTTTGTATTGGCAGAGAGCAGATCGAAGAAACAGATTTGGTGTCTCTGTATTGTCAAAGAGCAGATCACCGATGACAGATCTGGTACCTCTGTATCCACAGAGAGCAGATCGAAGATAGTAGATCTGGCGTCTCTATATTGTCAGAGAGCAGATCGAAGAAAGCACATTTGGCATCTCTGTATTGGCAGAGAGCAGATCGAAGAAACACATTTGACATCTCTGTATTGTCAGAGAGCAGATCACTGATAGTAGATCTGGTGTCTCTGTATTGTCAGAAAGCAGATCGAAGATAACAGATTTGGCATCTTTGTATTGTCAGAGAGCAGATCAAAGAAAGTACATTTGGCATCTCTGTATTGGCAGAGAGCAGATCAAAGATAACATGTGGCATCTCTGTATTGATAGAGAGCAGATCGAAGAAACAGATTTGGCGTCTCTGTATTGACAGAGAGCAAATCAAAGATAACATCTGGCATCTCTGTATTGACAGAGAGCAGATCGAAGAAATAGATTTGGCGTCTTTGTATTGACAGAGAGCAAATCGAAGAAAGCACATTTGGTATCTTTGTATTGGCAAAGAGCAGATCGAAGATAGCAGATTTGGCGTTTCTGTATTGACAGAAAGTAAATCGAAGATAGCAGATTTGACATTTGTATGCTTACATTGAAGCAGATTGAAGATGACAGATTTGGCCTCTCTGTATTAGGCAATGAGTGGATCAAAGATTTCAGCTTGGTGTTCCTGAGTTTGCAGGAAGCAAGTTGAAGATAACAAATTTGACATTCCTGAAGCTATCAGAATATCTTTGAGGAAGATGAGGATCAAGATTTCGAGACTTGGCTAGGCCGGGCAAATTTGGTCCTTTTATAATCTTTGCTCTATTCCTGTTACACAGTAATAAGCAAAGAGGGGCAGCTGTAATAGCCCAAATTTTCCCGGGCCCGTGAAATAAAATAAAACAATAAATAATAAAATAAATTTGATGTCTGTAATATCCATTTACAATAAACAAGCCTAAAAGCCTGATAGCCCAAAAACCCGGTTACATTTGTAGCCCAACTGGTCTGAACCAGAATGCCCATTAACCCTATACCCGGTTACACCCAAAACCCTTAACCCAAATACCTAAAACCCAATAGCCCAAATACCCAAACCAGACCCAAACTAGCAAGGTCCAGTGCCTAAACCGAATCCGGAAACCTTAGGGTTTCCAGAAACTCCATGCCGCAAGTATACCAAGCGTCACGCACTTTCGTCTCACACCGTTCCAGTGGGCTTCATCGGCGCCGTGACTCCGGCTTCATATCACGCCGTAATCAGCGCATGAATCGACGCCACACGATTCATTCACGGATTTCTCTTTGGTACTGCAAAAAGGGAAAGAAAAAAGCAGAGACGAAACAAACATAGCAAGAAATAAAATCGAAATCTGTAAATATATTTTATGAGGCTATAAAAGCCCGAAAGAAGCAATGTAAAGGGTTTTTTTTTTTTGGAGGCATATATACAATAAAAATCAAGAAACAGAGGTGATTCGCTTTACCTTTTTACTTTTCTTTTTTTTTTTCGTTATGAAATTGCCAGAATATACATAAATATCACTAAAAGATAAAACAAAGGGAGGCTTACCGTCGGATTTGCTTTAAAAATTGAAGCTTTTTAAGCTTCCGGCCACTATATCCAGCGGGGCCAACGGCGGCGCGTGAGCACATGAGCCCGGTGACTGGGATTTGGCCTGACAGAGGCCGGAGCTCGGAGGGCCCTTCCCTTTCCCTCTTTCAGAGGATTTTTAAGTTTTTTTTTCTAAAAAACTAGTTGCAAAATGATTTTAGGGTCAAAATCTGACCTATATAGTATTACAAAAACAGCGTCGTTTTACTTAGTTTAATAAGTATTAAAATGGCACCGTTCAAATAGAAGATCCGAGAGTTGACCCATGATCCGGGGAGGATCCACTTATTTTTAGGAAATGGGCAAATTACCCAATTGGTCCTTCCATATTTTTAATATTTATAATTTCATTTTATTTTTATTATAATTTTGCCTTGACTTTTTATTCCTATTTTAATTTAGTCCTAGTTGCTATAATAAGGCTTATTTTGGAAACGGTGTCGTTTTTGGGATTAGGGCTAATTGCCTAGTGAGTCCCTCATATTTTAGTGAGCATTTCAATTAGGCTCAAAATTTTATTTATTTGTGAATTAACCCTAAGATTTTTAATTAAATTGAATTTTAATTCCCTTTTTATATATATTTAATTTATTTTAAAAACTATATGTATTATTTATTTCTATAAACATTAGTCACATGTAAATAGTATATATATTATTTTATATATTATCTATCATATTGTTTATATCATTATATATTTTGTTTATAAATTTTATATGTTATATATTTTACCATATATTATTCCTTACATTACTTTTATTTTATTATTATTTTTATTACTCATTAATTACATATGTTTTTTAAATTTTTATTATTAAATAAATATTTGTAATATCAATATTTAGCACTTAACATTCTTAAAATTATTATAAAATTATGTCTCTATTTAGCACATTATTTTTTTAATATATTAAGTTATTATATCCTATAATATGATTTATATATATTAATTATTTTTAAAAAAAATTCTCCTTTATCATTCTTATATTATTCTAAATATTTTTATTTTTATTTTATTTGACTTATATTTTATATGTTTATAATTTGCTTATTTATTTTTATTTTTTTATTTTTTAGTATTGTTTTAGTAGGTTAGATTTTTATAGATTATTTGTTATTTTATGTTATTGTTTTTACATATTCGTATGAAAATTAATTATTTATGTTAATTTAAGTTACATTTGCATGAAATATTATTGTATATATATATATTATGCAATTTATATTGTTATATTCATTATGCTCTATGTTGTATTTTGCATGTAACGATAATGCATGTATATTTATGTTAATTATGATCATATATGCATGAAGTGATAATGTATATTGTGTAATTTATGTCATTATCTATCATTTTTTATATTATATTTGCATAGGATGATAGAATAGGTACCATGTAGGTTAATTTATTTAATATTGATCCTTTGTAATAAGTTGAATGCATCATCACTTTAAAGAACTTTTATATTTCATTCAATCCAAAAGAATTTAACAAATAAGGCAATGTTTTTTTGTACTTAGAACATCGGGAAGTAGTGCCCTAACATGCTGGGTTGCGATTTTTCGTTTATCTAAATGCCTAAAATATCCTTCTAAATATGTTTGAAAATCACAAGATGATTTCAGTTACGGAAGTTTAAGAATATCGTGTCCAATCATGCTGGATGTGATGTCTATATTCTTTGAAGCGAAGGAATCTTGATTTTTTAACTCAAATTATTACGGTCTTTTAAAAAGAGGTCTTATTTCTAGATTCTTTCAAATTTTTGACATTAAGACAAAACTATTCAATTTGGTACCAATTTTGGGCGTTGCGAGGGTGCTAACCCTTTCCTCGTACGTAACCGACTCCCGAGTCGTTTTCTCATAATTTCGTAGGCCAAAATATTTTATAAGGTGACCCAATCACACTTTAAAAGGTTGGTGGCGACTCCCGTTTTCAAAATACCCTCCCCTTTTAAAAGGAGGTTTCGACACTAAGCTTTTACAAGCTTAACACTTTATTTTCTTTTTAACGTATAGGTGAATAATTAACTTGAAGTTCTAGAGTGAATGCCAATCCCTACTCATCTCATCACAAACCGAAGCTTGGAAGAGAGTCTGATTTTGATTTTCTGCAATAGTTTATGACCATGTACATAGGGTTATATTAAGATGTCTATGGAAGAATTCTAATAGAAGCACTTGATGGTTTTTGATCTTCCTTGCTAATTTTGTAAACTTGTCATGTTTGATTTAGTATTAAGTTTAATTATATGATGTTTAAGGTTGAAAATTGGTAAATTTGAATGGTATGTGGGCTGAATTGGATTATAGGTACCATATCAACATTATTTTAGGAGTTGTCAATTGAAATTCATAAGATTCAAGGAGACAGAACACACATGGCGATGAGTCATATTCAGTGAGTGACGTCGCGACATGGTATCCTCGAAGTCGTGATGAGCCCTAGCCCGTGAGTGACATCGTGATATGGCATCCTTGAAGTCGGGACGAGCAAATTAGAACTTTACAATTTAGTTCTTAAGCAACTTTTAATCACCTAAAAAGCTTTCGTAAAGCCCGTATAAAGTTCAAATAAGTATATAAATCATATTTTTAATTGTATAATAAGCTTAATAACTTGAATAAGAATGTTAAATCGATATGAAATTATTGTAGTTGCTCTAGCAATGAATATAACATCTCGGTACCTTGACCAGCAATTAGGTCTGGTATGGAGTGTTATTGATTCGATGAGATTTGGGAAAATCAAGATGGATTGAATCTTACCTTGTGAAACTGGATTTGTGCTCTATATATGGAAGACTTGATTAACCTTGATAGATGTTTTATTGTTGAGGCAAGTGTTTTTGAAGTGCTAGCGAGATGGCCACTTCAACCTAGCACTTCAATAGGCAATATAACTTACCTTATTTAAAGTTGAAAATCTTTTCAACCAAATCAATTGGTAAATGACTTAAATGATTTTGTGGACATGTGTTGACCCATAGTTAAAGTCTATCTTATGGAGAAACAAATCTTTGAAGATTGGATCGGATCATATCAAACAATCAAATCCTTTAAAATATGGAGATTGGATTGGGATTGCATTGAAGACATATCTCCAAGGATTCTACTTTATATTGGACTTCATTACTATATTGTATATTGCTATTTAAAAGGGATTGAATTGTTGTTGATCTATAGTATGTTAGCAAGTCTCGAATGTCTATATATTTGAAAGACTTGTATAGGTTTATGTACGGAATATTGAGAGCACCTATTTGTTCATCGACAAGTGTATTTGTGAGTGTAATTGAAATTAAACAAGTCGTGTTTATATTCTAAATTCTCAAGAGGAAGATTTAGATGTGAGTGTTCTAGTCTTTAGGTACAAGTGTGAGATCTCTATACTTGGAGAGTAGTAAAGTGTGATTCACTTATTGTATTATGGATTAAAGATAGTGAAATTGCTAACTAAGTTAAGCTTCAAAGACATATGAAAACTAAACTGCATAAACAAACATTTGTCTTGGTTATTTTTTTACACAATTTTCGTAGTGCCAAGCCATAGTGGACAATGCAGTCAGACACTTCCATTCAACTTAAACAGTTCAAGTAATTAACAATTATAGGTGCTAACAAAATTAGCACAACTTTTTTACATCAACCAATATGTGGAGTAACTCTTGATATAGCAGTAAAAACAAGACGTGTAGGCAGATCGACTCATTAACTTCTCATTGAAATAGGATGCACACAAGGAAAACCACTAATAATTATAAATTAAATTATAGTTATCACAATTATTTTATGTATTTTATACTTAGAATTCTATTAAAGTAATAATTTTATTTTAAAAATTGCACCTTTGTAACTAATAAATCAAAATTATTATAAAATAAATAGACAAAGAGTAAAGAACAAAGAAAATGAGTGAGCAAAAAAAAGAGCATATTTTATTGATCAATCAGAATATTTACAAAGCTTCTCCAAAGTCTCTATTTATAGGCATAAGAAGTATAAATGAAGTAGAGATTTACTTCTAATAACTATTAGAATTTAAAGTTCATCAAAACTTATCTTGATCTTGCTGAACATCCACTTAATAAGATATTCATAACACTCCCCCTTAGATATCCATCGGTAGATAATGTGCCTTGTTAAAACCTTACTAAGATAAAAACCGTGTGGGAAAAAAAATTCCTAGTGAAGGAAAAAGAGTATACATATTTATAATACGCATAATATGTCATCTCATTAAAAACCTTACGAGGAAAACCCAATGAGACAAAACTTCGGTTAAGGGAAAAAGAGTACAACGCATATTTACTCCTCATGAAAACATCACATACTTTCTCATATTCTGCGTATTCAATCTTGAATACTAACTTTTCAAATGAGCATTTATATCACCATTCTTTTGAAGGTCACGAGTAAGGGAAAATTTGGGAGAAATATATTTTAATCTCTTTAGGAGTTTCATCAATAATCATAGCAAACTTTAATCATGATTCTTCTATAAAAATATAAATAGGTATTTTGGATTATTTTATAATCCACCTTCAACTATTATTCACTCAGTCAAATTTACCACATATGTTCAAATTATTTCAATTCATATAAATGAACAATTTTCTAAGAATGTTAATATGCTTCTAGAATTCTAAATTATGCAATGATTTTGATATAAACTTTACTATATACTGATTCATAAAAGGTTGTAACATCAACCATTAGACGCAAGTTAAATTTTTTCTGAATTGACAATTTAATAATATATCTAAAGGTTATTGCATCCACCACAAAAGAATATTATATCTTTTCATAATCAATGCCAGGACTTAGAGAAAAACTTCATATTTTTATTTCACTTTTGTAAAACTACTTTATTTGCACATTCACTGGCTTTATACCTTTAGATATTTGGATTACTGGTCCAAAAACTCTACGAATTTAATTGTACTTGAGTTGCGTCTTTCTATTTTGATCAATTTATTCCATATCTATATTTCTTAATAGATTTATTCAAGATCCTCCTTTTATTTCATTATTTCAATAATAATATTGCATGCAAAATTATTGTCAACCACTTTTATTATTTGGTTCCATATTTTCTCAAATTGTTATAACATATCGAGATATCTTATTTTCATTATTTTAATCTTTAGTTTCAGGTACCTGAATCTCTTTTGGAGTTGTGCTTATTAGTTATGTCTTGGGTTATGGAGCACCTGCCTCCACTATATGACAATCTAGAAGAATTTTCATCTTTGGAACCGATCAATCAATATTATTTATTCTAACTGATTGTCCTGCTCAGACTTTAATTCAAATTAAAATATTAGATGGTATATAACACTTGGTTATTCTCATTAAGTTTGTAAATACATCTAATAGTTAGCTTGTAATGAGTTATCGTTGTTGAACTTCTAGCTCAAATTACTCTCCCTCTAACTCATTACAAGTTATTATTTCTCTCCCCCTAATGTCGGGAAAATTATCGAATCAAAATTGTAATCACAAATCATGTTATAATTGAATCTCCAATACAGTCAAAACATCTAATAATACAAAGAAATTTGTAATTAATTTACATTCCCAACTTTCTTTGAGAATTCACTCATTTTTGTGCATTGTGGTGGATCAATTGGAATATATACACACATACAAAAGTTCAAAGATGGGAAATAATTGGGAGTATTTATAACTTATTGACTTGATGCATACAACACATAGATTAACATAATCTCGTGTTGAAATAGGAAGTTTAGTTCTCATAAGTAATGGTTAAGACATTAATCAGATGCGTTCAATCAATAATTTCTCTAAACCATTATGTGCATAAATAACAAACTTTTACAAAAGTTTTTCAAACTCAATCAATAAAAGACTGAGATATAGACTCATCAGTATTAGCAAGATGAGTTGTCTTAATTGCATGATCTGAAATTAATTATTTAAATAAGCAGTCTTTCAAATGATAGGTTGCAAGTTGATAAGACATACGTGATTATTTTGTAGATGCATCTATCAAAATCATATAATATCAAAACCATCCATATGGTGGATGAATGAGCGCATATTCATTTCAGAAATGCAAGACATTAAATCTTAACTTTAACTAGTAAGTTTTAAGAATCAATTTTCATTAAGAACAAACAAATAAGAATTCTTTAAATTAAAGAACCTTCTAGTTCTTCATTCTTTAATGAATGTCCATATAAATTCTCAATTAATTTTCGCATCATTTATGATCCAGGATGGTCTAACTGGTCACGCCAAGTAGTAAACGCATTTGTATCAATGAACTTCTGGTTTACTTTAACATGCATTTCAATTGTATTAAATTGTAACAAATTGATAATTTTACAATCATTTCTTTTACTTTGTATCCACATATAAGTACTATTGTGACATTTACTACCGGAAATGTCTAAATCAATGTAAAGTCCATAATGCCACTATGTCAATATAATTTCCAAATAATTCTATGTAATATCCATTTTAGGGAATATGCCAAAATCTTCAAATATCCAAAAATAATAAATTTTTTTCATTCACAATCTCAATATGAGATCCATTACAAATATCTTTTAAAACCAATGGATTAACCATCACAAGATATTAATATATTAGCTCTTCTGGAACTTTCGGCTAATTTTGTAGTACCAAATATTGAAATAATATTGATTTATATTTTCTTTTGTGTTCACTTCAGGGAATGTAATAGATTTACTAGGACAAACTTATAAACGTCCTAATAGATTTTTTATTTCATAATCACCATAGCAAATATGCACGAATTTTAAATCAAAATCTATCTATTCATATTGTCATAATTAGTCTCCAATTATAATAAACATGATATAATAAATAAATCATAGTAAAATATACCTAGAGATCTTTAACATCATCATCATCACCTTGGTTATTAACAGGAGGATTATTACAAGTACTAAAATAACCATGCTTTCATAAGACCATACTACATATAAGTAACAAAATCTTATGATACTCTAATAAGCTATTTGTACTTTATAAATTAATCTGAAAGGTATAATCCAATCATTCAACAATAACAAATTAATGAGTCAATTAGATCTTATTGAATTTCATTTTTTCTTTAATTAAAGGCAATTGATTAGTGCTACTCTCTTTTACAATTTTAATCAAATTTCAAGCATATTTAATAAAAATAATTTAATCATAAAAAAATTTTAATAATCCAAATATCATGTATACTATAATTTAATAAAAGAATCTTAGTTTAAAAGAAACCTTAAATTAATAATATCTTTCATAAAATAAATTTACCAAAAATTAATCAACAAAGGAGAAAAACATACCACATAAGGACAGCTTGAGTAGCAAATTTGAGGGATTGACTATTGCATTGGTTGTTGCTTGAAAGAGGTAAGGCTTGGGAAAATTTTTTTGTGACTTATCGAGAAAAATAATTAAAAGAGAATCGTGTTGATAATGTGTTATAAAATAAATAAACAAAGAGTAAAGAGCAAAGAAAATGGGTGAGCAAAAGAGAGCATATTTTATTGATCTATCGAAATATTTACAAAACTTTTATAAAGTCTCTATTTATAGGCATAAGAAGTATAAATGAAGTAGAGATATACTTCTAATGACTATTAGAATTTAAAGTTTATCAAAACTTATTTTAATCTTGATGGACATCCACTTAATAAGATATTCATAATAGAAATTAAATTATAATTATTTTTAAAATTACTTTAGAAATATAATTACAAATAAAAGGTATTTTTGTAAGTTTTAAAAAAAAAATTCAAACTCGTGATTATTATTATTATTATTATTATTATGATGTTTTTGCCCTTAGAGTGGTCCAATAACTTAGTAGAACTGAAAAGGGAAAAAAAAGGTGCCTACAGAACGAGATGTAACCACATGCTTTAAGAAATTAATTGTTCTTGTCGCATAAAATAAGCAATTGAAATCATCTTTCCAGGTTTGGAAAGCTAAAAATATAATTATTTTTATTTAATAAAATAATTATATATATATATATATATTACCACTAGATATATTTTTAATAAAAAATTAACATAAACTATGTTTTTTAATAGCTTAATATAACTTTTAATATTTACAGTATAATATAGTATTTTAATTTTTTATATTATATAAATTGTATAATATAAATTATAAATTTATACGAATTTATATTTTTTTATTTTTGCATAAACCTATTTTTTAGGTCTAACGTTTGACCAACTTTTCTAATTACGAAAGGCCTACGTTCGACCAGAACGATATTTACAGTTTTGGGGAAAGTTTCAAAATTTTGGACCCACACAGTCTCACACACGCCCATGTGGCCTATACGACCCAATTACCCCAGACCGTGTGTCCCATACAGTCGAACACATGACTTGTCACATAGTCTAGCACATGGTCGTGTGGTGCTGACAGTTCACTTTTTTAACTTTCGTCGTTTGCTGTTTTTTCAGATTTTCGTTACACATCTTAACTAATTTTGATGCGAATCCATAAATTTAGTATTCCAGCACCTAAAAGCATGGAACATTAAGCAAATCAGCCCTCAATAGTACAACGATTAAGTGACTAAAACCTTTAATTTCTCTAAAATACTAAACCAACCCACATCCGATTAACTCAACAACCACAACGGTCCCAATTTGGCATAAAACCTTTACCTATAGGAGAACAGTGTCTCCACAATCCTAAGTTGCCGATGGATGAATCATTTCTTGAGTTTCCCCTAAACCAAACCAAACAATTAACCACGATTAACTCCACCAACACACTCCAACAAAAATGAGAAACAACGACAGCAAAATTCTCAAACGAAAAAGAAAAGAATACCAATACTTGCGTACAATTGAATTCACAGTCAGCACTTGTTACTAACCTTGATTGGCCAAACAAGGAGAATTGAAACAACAAAGATTAAGAAGCTTGGGACCCCACCCATGTGACCAAAGAAAGAAAGAAGAAAAAGGATACCTGAAGCAAGAAAGGGAAGGAGAGAAAGGAACGTGCGAGAGCAAAAGTGCCCATATATTTTAAATAAAACAATCCTAACTAAAATGCAATTTTAAAACAAATTAATCTACCCACTAACACCACTGTTCATAAAATCCCACAAACTTCGGTATACAACAACCACCAAACTTCCTAGAATTTGAATTTCAAACCAATTACATCCCATGCGCACCCTAGACAGTAAATTGCAAAAATATTACTATTTTGCTCACATGGGAATTTAAACATAGGACCAACAGTAAGCAACCCTTTACTACTGAACTAGTAGGCTTATTTTGACATAAATAGATTAAAAATAACATTTAAGCTCAACAAACAGAAATAGGCCTAGGAACAAAAATAATTAAATTTTATCAAAAAGTACGATTTGAACTCAAAACCTCAAACACATAATTAAGGCAATTAACCATTGAAACAAATATTTACTAATGAAAAAATTTAACAAATCAAATATTCAAAATTTAGTGCGTTACATAATATTTATAATTAATAACTATATTTTTTCAAGTTTTTTTATTTTTAATTAATCTTTTTAATCAATAATTATTTTATTTATAAAATAAAATAATTATTGAAAGTATCATTATTTTTAGTAAATATAATTTTTATATTTATAATATTTATCTTTTAATTCACATCATGAGTGTAGTGGCCCAAATTCGTCCAGCCCAGACCCAAATAAAAAGAACCAAAAACCAAAAAAATAATATTAGTATCAATGTCTATTTACAAAAAAAAAAAAAAATGGCCCAAATTACAAGCCCAAACCTAAACTAACCTAACCCAAACTTGCTAAACCCAGCAGCCCAAAAACCCAAAACCTAAAAAAATTCAGAAACCCTAGCTCCTTCTCGCGCCGCAGCCTCGCCACATCAGCAGACGTGCTGCCTGACACCTCCTCTGCCACCACCACCGTTGACTTCGTCCTTTGCCATCACCACCTGCAAAAAAAGGGAAAGAAGACAAAAAAAAAGAGCAGAGGACAGAAAGCAGAAGTAGAGAAACAACGAACAAACAAAAAAGAAAGAAAAAAATCTATATTTTAATTCTACTATAGAAGCCAAACAAAATCCCTATGTATTTTACACATTGAAGAAATCAATAGAATACAAAAAAAAAAAAAAAAAAGAGCAACAGCAAGTTTAACAAAAAAAGGTAGTTACTTTTTTATTTCGAAATATAAAAACAAAAAACAAAAAAGACTAGATTTTTTTTACCTATTTCGCTGCATCACCGCCGTGGGTGGTCCCGTCGGCTTGAAAAGTTGCCAAATCCCTAGGGATTTGTCTAAGGCCGCGTGGAGAAACTGAAAGTTTTTTGTTGTTGTTGGGATTTCATCGTTTTCAGAGGATTTTAAACCCAAAACCGTGTTCTCTGGTAATTAGGGTTCAAAAGGCGAAGTTTTGGAAACTTCGGCCACTGTAGGCGGCGGTCTCCGTCATCGATGATAGGTGGCCACGGCGGCGACTGCCATCCCTGTGACCAGGTGAGGGGGGACGTCTGAGAGAAAAAGAAAAGAAAGAAATGTTTTTTTTAAGCAAGGGGAGAAATGATTTTTTCAAAATATTTTGACTTAAATAGGGCACTTGTACAATGCCGTTCTGGGCATGATCTGACAACCTGACCCAAATCCCCTCAGGATCCGCGTGTTTTTTGAAGGGTTGGGATAATTTCTATCTAGATCCCCCCGCTTTTAAGCATGTTTTGATATTATCCTGATTTAGTTTTTTTTTCTCTTTTAAATTTTACCATTTAATTCTTTTTTTTACTTTGGTCCTTTGACTATTGACCACTTCTGGGAATGGCATGTGTACTGAGGGTGGGATAATTACCCATTTGGTCCCACGCCTTTCACATATTTTGATTTAATCCTTTATCTTTTTTTTTTGCAATTTCTTTTTCTTACATTATTTTTCTATTTTTATTTTTCAATTTAGTGCTTTATTTATTTAATTCTACCCCTTTACTTACTATTTTTATTTTATTTTCAGCATTGCAAATTCATGTTATTCGCATTTCGCTCCTTTTAAACTATGCATTTTTATTTTTATCCTTAGGTGGTTTTTATTTTTATTTATTTATATTGGTATTATGGTATTAATCATGTCGTCGTGATTATTGTTATTATTATCATGAATTAATGTTATTGTTACTATTATAGTAGTATTATTATCCATTAGCATGACTACTATTATTTTTATTTTTTATTATCAATCTATTATATCATTATTTTGTTTTTTTACCCACGTAGTTATTTCATTTTTTTCCCATTACCATATTACATGACATGTTGACGTATATTCGTTCATTTTTTGTACCATGCTCAAATAAATTAATTATACATCGCATTAAATGTTATATTCGTTTTTACACGACACATAAGAAATAATTAAAATTGAGGCAATGTTCTTTTTTTAGGGATTCGAGAAGTTGTACCCCTAACTTATGGGGTACGACTTATTCCTCGAATTGAAATAATCGAATGTCTTTATCAAATATAAAAAAAATAGGGTTTAAGCAACAAATTAAGCAATGAATATTCTTCTTTTTGGTGATTCGAAACATCGTGCTCCTAACTTACGGGACATGACTTTTTGATCGACTCGAAACAAAAGAACCTTCTCCATAAAACTTAATTAGTGATATTTTCAATGCCATCAAATAACATAATGTAAAAGGGATTGCATTTTAAATTCTCTTCGAATTCTCAATTTTTGACGCTAAGACATCAAGTAATCAATTAGGCACCAATTTTGGGTGTTATGAGGGTGCTAATCCTTCCTCATACGTAACCGACTCCCAAACTCATTTCTTGGATTTTGTAGATCGAAAATTATCGTTTCATTAAATCTAACATTTTTATTAAAATGATTGAATTTTGAGGTGACCCAATCACACCTAATAAAAAGGATTGGTGGCGACTCAGTCTTCGTTATTAAAATAAAAAGTCGAGCTTCCAAAAAGGTTTTGACAATGACTGTAGTCAGTTGACATATTAAATGTTTTTATATGTGTATTTGAAATAATTATTTGAAATATTTCACATATAAACATAATTATATTTGAAATATCATACCCACAATGTAGATGAAAAACTAATGACATTTGAAATAGTTATTTGATTTTATAATATTAGAAATCATCACCCCACAATATAGGTGGAGAAAATAAATATTTGACATATAAATATTATATATAAAGAAAAATATATCTAAAGAACTAGCTAATGTTTTTTTTTTAAATTCACTTTATTAAATGATTTTATAAATCAAAGAGAGATGAATTAAATTTTTTTTGAAAACAATATACTTATTAATTATAAACATTAATTAAAAATAATAAAAAAAACTTGAAACAACATGAAATAAAAAATACATATTAAAATGTTTATAAGAGGTGTAACACCCCTTACCCGTATCCGACGCCGGGACAGTGTTTGAAGTGCTACCGGACTTAACTCAAGCATACGCATATAAAACTGAGCCATAAAATTTCTTTTAACTTAAAACTTTTCATTCACATGCATTATGTCCCTTAAATAGGTTCACGAGGCCCAAAACACATATTAGAGACGGTTTGGGATTAAACCGAGAACTTAAAAAAACTTGGAAATTTCATTATTTAAGGCTCCGCACGCCCGTGTGGGTATAGATCGGGTGGTCACACACTCCCGTGTGGCTTGGGCCATGCCCGTGCCCTTAGCCCGTGTGTAACACTGACTTTAAAACACAGCTATGACACACGCCCGTGCGGCCTGCCCGTGTACTAAACTGACTTTAAAACACGGCCATGACACACGCCCGTGTGGCCTGCCCGTGTACTAAAGTCACTTTAAATTTTAAGTGAAGGGGATGCACGGCCATAACACACACCCATGGGAGTGAGCCGTGTGTCACACACGGCCTAGACACACGCCCGTGTGCCTTGCCCGTGTGGACAAAAGAAGGCCATTCTTCCAAGCCATTTTGTCACCCATTTTACACAACCTGCACAAGATCATTTCAATATACTAATTTCACCACAATAGACACCAATTCATCCATAGGAAGAACATTATATGCATTTACCAAAATGAATAATAGCCATTATTCTAGGCTTGATACAAAATTAAGGGCTTTTGACTTAAGCCAAAATACATAACCAATTTCTCATTAAATCAAACATCCTAGTCTAGCCCTCTACATGCCATACTCAAAAGAAGATTTATACTATACCAAGTGCTTCAATTGATAGTGTGATCGATATCTCCGACTTCAAAGGATCCTTGAGCTAATTAAGCGGCACTGAAAGAAAAGGGAAAGGAAAGAGAGTAAGCATAAAGCTTAATAAGTTGCATATAAATAAATATACAACAACAATTTCACCGTTAGTCATCATGTTCATAGCTCAAAGGTAAACATAAACTTGACTTACTCATCACCGTCTACTCGAGTCACATTTTCTAAATTAAGCTCATTACTCAAGCATATCAGATAGGTACCTGTACCACTCATAACATTATTATACTTTCCTTATTAAATCACTTCATTAACTTTTAAAGTTGAACCTTTCGGAATACTACCGGATATTATGAGCCTTCAACATGGGGCAAGTTGTCGATGCCATGTCTCGGACATGGTCTTAAACTAGCTCTCGTATATGCGTGCTGATGCATATCCCAGACATGTCTTACACTAGCACAACTCTTAGTCGATGCATGTCCCAGACACATCTTACACTGGCTATCATTATCGAGGCCGATGCATGTCCTAGACATGGTCTTACACTGACTCTCATAATGTTGCTGATGCATGTCCCAGACATGTCTTACACTAGCCCTCATCTCAATGTAGATGCCATGTCCCAGACATGGTCTTACACTGGCTATCATAATGTGGCTGATGCATGTCTGAGACATGTCTTACTTTAGCCCACAAATCACCCAAATGTCTTGGCACGAATATCCAGTTTGTTTCCTAGGGTTTCAACGGGGTCTTTCTACTATCTCAATTATTATTAAGCATTATCAATTCACAATTTAGCAATTCATGCTATATCAATTCAATGACAATGCGAATACATGTATTAACAATGTAGTAATATTATTTACATACAACTTACCTCGGATTACGAAACGTACTCGACTAGTCGGTTTAGTCTATTTGCTTGGCTTTCCCCCGGTCTAGGTTCGAATTTGGTCATTAAACACAATTAGGAAATCTAAAATTTACATCTTAGGTAAAAGGACCATTTTGCCCCTAGACTTTGGCAAAATGACCATTTTGCCCCTATGCTCGAAATTTAATTTTTATTCGTATCTTAGGCCTAGCTGACCCCTTTTTACTCTTATAGCATGACAGTTTCTCACTATTTCACATCCTGATCACTTAATTTCACAAACTTTGCTAAATGGTCCTATAAGGGTTTTCATGAGAAGTTCTTTCACAAAAGTTGTCTATTACACAACTAAGACTCATTTTCTTCCATCAAAAAACATCACAATTATTCTCATGGAAAAACCCTAAACTCTTGATCATTTTGCAAGATATCACCCTTATTTGGAAGCCCATGCTTCAAGGGTCTTAAAAGTACAAAAATATTTTAGAAAAACCATTAGGATCACTTACTTGTGAGTGCTCCAAGTTGCTGCAAAATTTTGAAGCTCAAAACCTCAAAAATGGCTGATATTTTTGGCTAAGAATAAATGGGAAATAAGGTGATATCATTTTCCTTTTTCTATTTTCTATTTTAGTCAAATTTGGTCACCTAATCCCACCAAAAATTAAAATTTTGACCACACATGACTCCTATGGCCGACCATCCTATTTCTAGGGGTCTAATTGCCCTTTAAAGACCCCAAAATCATAATCTCTAGCTATTTAATACATTTGGGTACTGAAATGCAACTTTTTTCCTTTTATGCGATTTAGTCCTTTTTCGCAATCAGGCTCACAAACATTAAAATTAACTCTCCAAATTTTTTTATGTACTAATAAAAGCATACTATAACCTCTTAATATTAATAGAAATAATTTTTCCAACTTTGGATTTGTGGTCCCGAGACCACTGTTCCGACTTGGCCTTAAATCGAGCTGTTACAAGAGGAATTAAACTTAAAACTCAAGGATGAAATCTCAATTATCTAATCATTTAACCAAAATAATTTATGTTTAAAAAAATATTAATTAAAAAAAGTTAAGACAACATGAAATAAAAAATACAAATGTGAGTAAGAGATGAATCAAATCTGAGACTTAAAGGCAAAAATACTAATATTTAACCATCTTACCAAAATAGCTAAGTTATTAATTTTCAATAAAAACACGTCCTATAGGATGCATTTTACTTTCTCTCTCCAAAAAAAAGAAAACAGAAGTAAATCGGCCCGAAAATTTTTACAGTAAAATATTATCTTTGATATAGTAAAATAAGGAAAGAAAGTGATGAAAAGGGAAATTTTGAGTTATGTCACCCTTGGGGATTATATTATGATATATTAATTCAGGAAATGACTAAATTGTAAAAGTGAGAAAAGTTTTGTTGCTCAAGAGTAAATACTCAAAATTTGAGGGGTTAAGGTGTAAATATGAAAAATTTGAAGGACCAATAGTGCAAATATTTTAAGGATGGAATGATCTAGAAATTAAGGAAAATGGATGAATTAGGACCAAATTGAATAGGTAAAGAATTATGAGGGACTAAATTATAATTTTACCAAATTAAGTGATGACTTAAGATGGAATTTTAAAGATTATAAAGGGCAAAATGGTCAATTAAAAGGAGAGAGAAATCTAGAAGGCAGTGATGATGTTAGTGATATTTTAGATTAACTAATTAGTTAATAAATATTTTGAATTGATTTTTATTTAATGATATTCTATTATTTTATTATTATTTTATTTAGTATAAATATATATGTGTGGAGAAAAAGATGGAACACACACACCAACCATCATCTTCTTCCATGCACCCCACGTTAGAAAGAAGAGAAGAAAGAAACTTTCTTTTCTTTACAATTTAGTCCTTCCACAAAAAATTTACCATTTTCACCTAGAAATTAAAAGAATTTCTATGATTACCAAGAGAGAAAAATAATAAAGAGACTATGGGGAGCTAAAATCAACAAATAGAAGCTGGAGGAGAGAGAAAATCAAGTTAAAGGTTGAAATCGATGGAACAAGGTAAGAACATCAATATTTCAATATATTTTTAAGTTTAATATTATTGAAAAAGCATGGAATTGATGTTAATGTAGAGTTTTCTTTTATATGGTCTCATGTTCTTGATATATTAGTGAAGGAAGATGAAAGTAAATAATGGGAAATATGGTAGAAAATGGAAATAAGAGTGTTATAAACTTGGTAATCAATATGTTGCACTAAAGTAGTTTTGGACAGCAGCAATAGGCTAAATTTAAAAAATCACCAAAAATGGTAGAAATTGAATTAGAAGCTGAGTGAGATATAGAATTAAATATTATTGAATCTATTTTCATATAAAAGAAATAAAGAAAATAAAGGAATTCTGTATTCTGAGATATTTATATTTTTGTGAGACTGGTTCAAAATGATTTCGAGATCCCTTGTTCTGCCTTGGAAAAATAATTAAAAATTATAAAAAAATAATTTTGGGACATAATTTATATGGTTAGATTCCTTAATGAGTCTATTTTTATAAGAAACAAATGATAACATCATTTTAATTCTGTTTAAAGAGATAAAAACTTTAGTGAAGAGTGGTCAGAACTGTTAAATAGCAAAACAGGGGAGACTTTAATGAATAAAATATACTAATTGGTTAAACCAAAAATTCTGAAAATTTTATGGTAAGAAGACATGTGAGTCTAGTTTCAGGTAAAATTAACAGATCTTAATTTGGAGTTGTTTAGCTCAAGATATAAATAATTTAGTGAATATGACTCAAATGGACAGCTTTGAATATACATATAAGTAAATAGTGAAATTATTGATAATGTTACTTATAAGCATATTATATAAATTAAGGATGTGGAGTGGAGAGGAGAAGGAGGAAAAATATGTATGAATATTCAGCTAGCATAGCTAATTTGCATGTTTTAGGCTCAAAGACTAAATTGAATGAAAATAAAATTTTATGGGCAATTTTGTAAAAATGTCAGAAATGGCCAAATTGCATGAATTGGATTATTTTATTATTTAAATTACAAAATTGAATGGAATTATTAATTTAGACTAAGATCGGGTGAAAACATGTTTTAGGGATTAAATTGAACAGTGTTGAAATTATGAAAAATTCTGATATTTCATAGAATTCATGGGCTGTTATCAATATGTTTGAGAATAATTAGGCTTGAAACAAGGATTAAATTATAAGAATTTTATTTTCTAAACCTAAAGATAAAATCGTCATAATGAAAAGTTCAAGGGTAAAATGGTAATTTTACCTAGAATATTGATTGATCATATCAGAATATGAAATGAATGAAAATTATGATCAAAGTTATTTATAAAGATATGGACGGCTCAAATACAAGACTTGAACATGGAAAAAAAAATGTTATCGGATTAGTGAAATTATAAACACGAACAAGCAATGAGGTAAGTTCGTGTAACTTGAATTATATTCTTAAATACTTGAAATATATGTTATTGATGTGAATGTGATTTAAATATCCCTTGTATGAAAATTGATGAAACATTTATATATTTGATAAAAAGGGGAATAAATCCTAGTTGAACGAAAAGGAAATGACGATAAAAAGGATTTAGCCCGGATGGGTGATCCTATCCTAATATAACCCTCCCGAAGAATACGTGTAAAATAGATTTAGCCCGGATGGGTAATCCGAATTAGGGTCTGAATTTATCCTGAACTAGTAATTCAGATCCAAGCTCATTAGAGTAATTGTCGTTGCAGGGGATTTAGCCTGGACTGGTAATCCCGCTGTAAGGATGAGGTTAACGGGAGTGTGCTTTCTGAAATGAACTGTGTAAGACCACGGTTGAAAGATACCATGGCAACATGATATGAAATGTGTAAGACCATGGTTGAAAGATACCATGGCAACATGATATGAAATGTGTAAGACCATGGTTGAAAGATACCATGGCAACATGGCATGAAATGAATAAGACCATGGTTGAAAGATACCATGGCAACATGACAGAAAATGAGTAAGACCATAGTTGAAAGATATTATGGCATCATGTCGAAGATAAATAAGATCGTGGAAGAGAGACGCCAAGATATCTGTTGAACAATTAATGTTCAGGTAATATGTACCAGATGACAAATGGTTATATGAATAGGTTATACAAAATGGTTGTGTGAAATGTTTACAGAAATTGGTAATATGGAAATATATGTACAAAATAGTTGTATGAAATAATTAAGAAGATGGATAAATGAAATAAGTATAGGTACATGGAATTTAATTTATGTTAAGTTTAATATGTTGATACAAGGAAATTACGTAAGTTGTGACTATTATTAAACTCAAGTGTGATATGTTGAGAAAATAGGTATATCAATGTTGAATTTATATGAAATATGTGCAAGTATACTAATAATGTTGTTGTTTGACGCTTAGACAAGTGCCAAGCTATTGATTGAATGGTAACATGTTTAACTATAAGGAGCATTGAAATGGTAAGTACTTAGATGAAAATATAATTTAAGATTTTGCGAAATTTTTTTTTCTATGATCCCGATTTAGTTCCGGTTGGTTTCTAATGTATGTTTTAGGCTTCGAGGGCCCAATAGAGAGACATTATGATTATTTTCAAAATATGAATAAAAAATGACTCAGAATTATCTGAAAATGTTCAGTATACTCTGGTAATGCCTTGTACCCTATTCCGGTAATGGATACGGGTAGGGGGTGTTACAGGTAAATTTTAAAAAAAATGACACATTTTCTTTCTTTTTTTTTTTCAGCATATGTACATAAAGATATATAAATGTTCCTACGTAATCCTCAAGCTTCATTGAAGCTAGCAAGCAAGAAAAGATTTCCCTGACCTTAATTTTCTAACTTTTTTATTGCTTTGCTAAGATGAGTTCAGTTGAAACCACAAAACCCCACGCTGTATGCATTCGATATCCATCACAAGGCCATGTTAGCCCCATGATACAACTGGCTAACCTCTTACATTCAAAGGCTTTTTCATAACCTTTGTTAACACCGAGTTCAACCATAGGCGCTTCATTCGGTCCCAAAGGCCAGACTCTGTCAAGGGTCTGCCCAATTGCCAGTTCAATACAATCCCAGACGAGCTGCCACCGTCCGATCACGATGCAACACAGGATGTTCTAGTTCTAAATGATTTGATACGAAAGCATTGCTTGGCACCATTTTAAGAGCTACTAGCTAAGTTAAACTCATCGCCCCAAGTGTCCACTATTACTTGCATAGTTTCGGATGGAGTTATGAGCTTTGCTATAAAGGCTGCTAAATTACTTGGTATACCAGAAGTTCAGTTTTGGACTGCCTTAGCTTGTAGTTTCATGGGATATCTTCAATTTAGTGAACTGCTTAAACGAGGCATTTTTCCATTCCAAAGTAAGTACTTTTTTCCAGTCTCGATCAATCAACCACACTTGGAATCCTCTCTCCTAAGAACTTAGAGTGTGCTTGAGTGAGAATATAAAGGGATGAAAATAGGAAGTGAAAAAATGGAAAAAATAAAATAAAATTTTAGAATGCTTAGTAGGAAAGAAAATAGCAAAATGGTCACTTTCTATTATAATATATAAAAATCAATCATTTCAAATAAGAATGATGAGAGAAGAGAAAATGAGAATGAGAGAGATGTATATTAAGAGAAGGGATTCTAATAGGAGAATGACAAATCATATTTTTTTCTCCTTAAAAATTTAAATCAAACTAAAAATGTTAAATATCAAAAGGAAAAATCTAATTTGTCATTCTCTTAATAGAGATGGCATAGAATCACAGTTCCATAGAATCCTTCCTTGTATATTAATTCAAAATTATACATTTTTCAAAAGTTTTATTTTCTTCTTTTATTTTTCAACTCTACCAAACAAAGAAAAAAACAATTGTCTACCTCTCCATTTTCTTTCAACTCTACCAAGCAAAGCCTTAGGATTCGCTTGTGTAACAACCCGGTTTAAACCCTAGTCAGAACAGTGGTTTTAGGACCACGAATCTGATTCAGAAAAATATTTTAATATTATTTTCTGTGTTTAAAGTATGTGAATTGATATGTGTGAAATTTTCGTACGAAAATTTTATCGTTATGTGCTTGATTTAATAAAAAGGACTAAATCGCATAAAACGTAAAAGTTGAATGCTATTAGTTAAAGGTGTCAATTGGCCTTGGCTTTTTAATATGATGGCCTTAAATTGTAAATAGCCCATTTATGAGATAGTGGATGATATTTGGTTTGGCATTTGTGTAAATATGAATTTATTTTAATGGTAAAATGGTAAAATGTTAAAAAAAAAGTCTAATTAAATAAATCAAAAGCCATGTTTTTTGTATTTTTATGCTATCATCCTCCATAGCCGAATATGAACAGAAAAATATGAGTTTGGAAGCTTTGAATATTCGGCACCTTTGGAAGCTTAATTCGGGTATGTGTTCTACTTGGTTTTTGATAATTTTTACGTTTTTGAGATCGTTGCTTCAAGTACTAGTAAACCCATGCCTTAATTTTTAGATTTAATGAAGAATTTGAGACTTTCCATTGTTTATTATGTGATGAAATTGTTGTTTGATGATGAATAATAAATCTTTGATGTTTGATTTTCATGTTTAATTAAGTGATTTTTGATAAAAATGTGTATTAAGGACTAAATTGAGAAATCTATAAATTGAGGGGTCAAAATGTAAAATAAATGAAAGAAATGGGTTGCTAGAGACCTAAGGTAAATTCGGCCTAACATGGGTTTGATGAAATTTTGAGTAATTTGTATTATTTTGAAATAGGGACTAAATTGTAAAAATATGAAATGTTAGGGGATAAAATGCAAAATGCCCAAATTATGTGTCCTTAGATAAAATTTAATGAAATGTTGAATAAGTGAGTTAATTTGGATATTAATTAGATTGGCAAAAGTGGAATTCGGATTTGGATCGGGGGAAATCAAAGTAGTCGATTAGTCGTCTCGTTCCGATTACCGTTGTCCGAGGTAAGTCTATAAGCAATAAACGTTGTAAAACTTGAATGTGTATGATCTTTATATGCTGAATTTAATTGTGTGAATTTTTATTAGTTATAGCCGAATGTATAAATGTTTATGAGATTTGTGAACAGGTTCGATTCAATTGAGATATGATGTTTGGAAAGCTTAATATGAAAATTAAGAAATAATTAGGATTTCTGAAATATGAATTATCTGTAAGACCGACTTTGTATCAGTGATTTTCGGGCTTTATTGCCTAACAAGCTTTGTGCCGGTGTATTATATCAGGCTTATTGCCTAGCAGGCTTTATATGCTGGTGCATTATATCAGGCTTATGGCCTAGCAGGCTCTGTGCTGGTGTATTATACTAGACTTTATGCCTAGCAAATTTTATATGAACAAAGGTAAAAGTAATCAAATGTGTTAGATGAGCTAAAGTGATCAGGTATGTGAATGTAGTTTATTTATTTGAAATAAAGATAAATTGACTGAAAGATATGTGATAAAAATGTTATGTGATGCTATTTTCTGACGCATGAAAAATCGATTTAAAAGGCTCAAGTATGTATTCATACTAAATTATGAAATTATGGCAACTGGAATGTTCGAATTAATGATATAAATGTTGCATGTTAATGTGAATTATATGTATGCATATGTGAAAGTATATATTCGGTTTACTTATATATTCATGACATAAATGAGAGTATATATGTATACGAAAATCTATAATTGGCCAAATGAAAAGTATATGTGATTTTGTAAATGAAATGTATGTGTTTTCATATTTGGGCAATTTTAAAATATATTCGGCCACATATTATGTATAAATATCTATTATTATGGTTTGATTTATGAAGATATGCATATAAGAGTTTAAATATTCTGTTATATATACATTGATAATATGGCTTTGAAAGGGTATGTTATTTTGATAATAGATACATGTATATTCGGTCAAGGTAAAATTTGTACATGGAAGTATATGTTATATATGAAATTGTGAGCTTGAAAATAAATGTGATATGATAGTATAAATTAGTTTGATTAAACTAAGTTGATATTAATATTGAGTTATTTATTTGCTTATGACTTACTAAGCTCTCGAAGCTTACTTTGTGTGTTTTTTCCTATGTTTTTAGAGTTTCAGAGAATTGCTCGAGTTGGAAGTTGTTGGAGACGTCATCACACTATCCGGTTATCATTTTGGTAACTAATGCTTTAAGATTTGGTTATGTGGCATGTATAGACTTGTTTTGATATATTTGGTTTTGAAGTTTGTATATATATATATATATATATATATATATATATAGCCATGCGAAAATGGCTTGATTATAATGTTAAAGTTAGTGTGTATGTGGCTATGACTTAAACTTATTTTGGAAGTATAAAATGTGGTATAATGTGTGCTGAATGATTGTATAATATGGCTTGGTGATGAGGTAAAATGATGGATATGTATTTGGTTGTAAATTGGCTTTATAGGTTCGGATCCAAACGGCTAGAAATGATGTTTATGATTATATAAATTTGATCATGATATATGTTCATGTGGGGAATTAGGTTTCATGGTACTTATATGAGGTGTGTTTGATATATGAATCAATTTGGAAACTGTTTATAAAGTGTTGTGTATTCGGTTATGTGATGAAATTATATATGATGATTATAATCAACCTTGTGATTTGGCAATGATAGTTTAAATCATTTAGTCAAGTGTTTAGTAAAATGTTAATGTTAAATTTGTTGCATTAGTCTTATTATAAAGATTATTTATGTGTAAAATATATGTGTTTATTATGCCGTGGAAATAGTTTAATTTAGATTATTGTGTTAACCGAATAATTCATGAGGTGAATAAATAAATATATATGAATTGGCTTGATTATTAAATTTGTAAATTGATTATACTTTGATTAGTAGTATGTGTTTTAAAATGGTTTATATTAATTAGGTAAAATGAGTACATGACGTTGATGTTTAAAAATTTTATACTTAATCATTTGGTGAGGTTGAATTTACCGAATGTGTTTTGGTTTATTTGCCATGTGATATTGCATATTAAGTATAATATGCGCATGTATTGGAATAAAATACAATTCATGATTATATTTGGTTAAACTTAGTAAAAAAAAATTATTGTAAAGGAGTTAACACTACTATGTGCATGATTGAATTGTATGACCGTATTGAGTGGTAATTTGATCGGTAATGCCTCGTAACTCTAATCTAGCGACGGATACGGGTTAGAGGTGTTACAGCTTGGCTTAGTGGTAAAATAAGAGTAAAAGAGAAAATGAAAAAGTGAAAAAAAGAGAGTAAATTTTGAGTACTTGGTAAGTAAGAAAAGCGAGAGAAAATAAATATAAGAGAAATGGTCATTTTTTACCCTAATGCATAAAAACAAATAATTCCAAGTTGAAATAGTAAGAGAAGAGAAAATGAAATATATTTATTACTTCAAAATTATCTGTTTTTCAAAAAAATTACCTTCTTTTTTACTTTCCTATTATTTTAATCACTTAAATTTTATTTTAAATCTTGGTTTTTCAAAATTTATTTACCTTCTTTGGAATTTAATTTTGTGTTAGAGAATTATTTTTTCATAAATATGACAATGTGATTTAGTGAGAAAGATATTTTTTCATGTAGATTAAAATGTAAAAAAAAAAGATTAAAACAAAATTATTCTAAATTTATTTTGGTTTGGGTATTAATCTATTAAAATAAAATAAAATAAGAAGTTGTAGCCTCCTTCCTTCTTACTTGCCTTCTTTTTTGTAACACATTCTACTTCAATTGATTTTCTCTAGTACTTCAATTGATTATTTGAAAGTAAATTTTTTTTAATTTTATTTTCAATATACAAATTTGATTATCTACATAATATATCCTCCACATGTTATGTTTATTTTCTATTATTTTTTCTCTCTTTTTCTTTTGATATATTGTCAAAATAAGATTTCTTTAGCTAAAACATACAAAAACATCCTACTAAAATTAAATATGCCAATATTGTTGGCTCAGCTCTCACTTTACTCCCTCAACCTTCTAATAGTACTCCTCACCATCACAACACTAATAGTGTTCAAAGTATTGGCGTGTTTAACAGGTCCTTGTTGACATGGTCTAAAAATAACTAAAATTTTTACCCTTCTTTTCTGTAGATGTCAGATGAAACTTTTCTCAATGATGGAACTCTTGATAAACCTATCAATTGGGTCCCTGGAATGAGTAACATTCGCTTCAGAGATCTCCCCAGCTTTATAAGAGCGAACAATACAAATGATATCATGTTTGATTTCTTGAGCTCCGAAGCACAAAATTGCCTAAATGCTCCAGCAATCATCTTCAACACATTCGATGAGTTGGAACATGAAGTGTTAAAAGCAATCGCTGCCAAATTCCCTCGAGTTTATACGTTAGGACCACTTCATCTGCTTGCCAGGCACATACATGATGGCCCGTCCAAGTCAATGAACTCAAGCCTATGGAAAGAAGATACAAGCTGCATTGAATGGCTTAAAAAAAGGGAACCCAATTCAGTTGCGTATGTTAACTATGGAAGCATTACTGTCATATCAGAGAAGCATCTCAAGGAATTTGCATGGGGATTGGCTAACTCTAAGCACCCATTTTTATGGATCCTTAGACCATTGGGTGATTCTGCAATTCTGGACGAAGAGTTCCTCAAGGAGATTAAGGATAGAGGGCTGATAACAAGCTGGTGCAACCAATATCAGGTTCTTTCACATCCTTCAGTTGGTGTTTTTTTGACACATTGATCAGGAGGCGTGCCAGTAATTTGTTGGCCATTTTTTGCTGATCAACAAACCAATTGTCGCTATGCTTGCACTCATTGGGGCATTGGCATGGAGGTGGATCATGATGTGAAGCAAGAGAACATAGAGTTTTTAGTTAAGGAAATGATGCATGGAGAGGAAGGAAAGAAAAAGAAAGAGAAGGCATTGGAATGGAAGAAGAAAGCCGAAGAAGCGGTTGAAGTTGGGGGATTATCTTACATTGATTTTGACAGATTTGTTAAGGAAGCTCTCAAACATGGTTAATTGGAAATAGTATTGTCAGTGGGGAATTACGTAAATAATGAATGGGGATCATTTGATGTCTATTTCTGTTTTTTTTCTCTATTTTTTTCCTTTATAAGTGAATGCAGTTGTGTGGGGTATGTATTAGTATGTATGTGAAGCTCGTATTCACTGTATTAGGGTATAGATATTAATCATGCCTACCTTATTATAAATGTGATTAACTCAAGTTTCATTCAAAGCTTTTGTAAAGATATTTTCTAATGAATCTTCAGTTTTAATATAACCTGTAAAAATTAAGGAAGTATGCAAGGAACTCAATTAAGAAGTTTGGATTAGAAAGAGCGAAGCCAGCAAGGACCCCTATGTCACCAAGCAAGAAAATTAACAGATGCAAAAGGGGTGCCACTATTTCTAGCACTTATAGGAGTATGATAGGAACTTTACTGTATCTAACTACAAGCAAGCCTCATTTAAGCTTCAGTGTGGGTGTTTGTGGTATCCCCAAAGAGGCAACGTGTAAAGGATGTAAAACACATCATCAAGTATGTTCTTGATACACTTGATTTTGTGATATGAATGTCGAAAGATAGTGCAATGATCTTGGTTAGGTATAGTGATGCAGATTAGGCAGGCAATGTAGATGATAGAAAGAGCACATTTGGAGGCTATTTTTACCAATCTAATCTTGTATCTTGGTATAGTAAGAAGCAATCTTCCATATTCTTGCCAATAGTTGAGGCAAAATATATTGCAGCTAGAAGTTGTTGTGCACAGCTGCTTTGGATGAAACAAATGATGACAAACTATGGAGTGGCACTACCAAAGGCCACTGACTACTATGACAACTTAAGTGCAATCAACATATCAAAGAAATCCTATGATGCATTATATAACTAAGCACACTGATTTTCAACACAACTTCATTCGTGAACTTGTGAAAAATGGTACAATCGAATTGCAGTATGTGAAGACTGAAAATCAACTTGTTGATCTCTTACTAAGGCTCTTAATGCAGCAAGGTTCGAAGCACTAAAGAGCTCAGTTGGGTGTGTTGAGTCTAACATTTGGCACTTGTTCTGGGAAGCATCCAAATGACGATTATAGATGTCGTTTTGCAATTCAGAGATCAAGCTCTATAGTTGGTATAGTCATGTATGCAATCATTATTTTTGGAGGGAAAGTATATCTTTGATGATCAAATTTCCTTTTCTTGGAGGGAAATTTATTAGAGGAAAGGGTATAAGGAAACACGACCCTATAAATACTTTGGTTGTGTTATAACTTATCACAAACTCTCCTCGTCGATTTAGTAGTAACCTGGTCTCCCAAAGCTTCCTTATTCTTAGTCGCCTTTGCTTTCAAGTGTCTCTTGATTATTGAAATTCTTGATTCTTATCAATAGCTGTTAGAATTAAGTGACCCGAATCCTTATTTAAATAAAATACAGTGGTAAAATAAAATAAAAGTAAAATCCATATAGAACTATACTTCTTTTATTTTATTTTAGAATAAGGTTTTTTAAACCTTATTAAACTCCATCTATTTTATAGTGATTAGAATAAGGTGTTTCAATCTTACTACACTCCTATTAGAATATGGCTTTACAAGCCTATAAATAGACATAGTCTATTCCTCTTGTAATTATTCGAATTCGACATAGTAAATTTTCTTCTCTTCTGCCCATGGTTTTTTTTCGAAAGGGTTTCCACGTAAAATTTGTGTGTTTTTTATTTTATTTTATTTTATTTTCACAAATTGGTATAAGAGCTTCCAGGTTGTTCATCTCGATCACAGTAATGGCTCTTTGAAGTATGAAATTCTGCTGTTGGATGGCAACACCAGATTTGCGTTGTGGCAGATTAAGATGCAAGCAGTTCTTGTACAGATGGATCTGGAGGATCCCCTGCTAGGGATAGATAAGATGCCTTCGCCATTAACAAATGAAGAGAATAAGCGCAATGATCGAAAGGCGTTAACACAATTACATTTGCATTTGTCCAATGAAATTTCGCAAGATGTGATAAAGGAGAAGACCATCGCTGCATTATGGAAGAGGCCAGAACAAATATGTATGTCGAAAACTCTAATAAGAAAGTTGCATATGAAGAAGCGTCTTTATGCTCATCGTTTGAAGGAAGGTACATCTGTACACGAACACTTAACAATGTTTAAAGAAATTCTCTCAAACTTGGAGGCCATGGAGGTTCAGTATAATAAGGAAGATCTAAGGTTGATTCTATTTTGTTCGTAGCCCCTGTCTTATTCAACCTTTAGAGACATGATTTTATATAGCCGCAAGTCTCTCAAAGTTGATAAGGTTTATGATTCTTTGACCTCATGTGATATGATGAAGTATCTTGTAGTTAAACCCGACTCTCAGGAAGAGGGTCTCATTATTCGTGGGAGACAAGATTGGAATGCTGATGATGATCGTGGAAGAACACAGGGACGAAATCCTCGTGGTAAATCTAAAGGTAGATCAAAGTCTTCGAACAAAGGTAAAACTTGTAACTTCTGCAAGATGAAAGGGCACATTAAATTGGAGTGTTATAAGCTACAGAATAAGATTAAAAGAGAGGCTGCGAATTAAAAGGGAAAACAACCAGAAAATTCTAGTGAAGCTGATATTGTAGAAGACTACAATGATGGTGAACTTCTAGTTGCTTTTGTCAACAATTCTAAAATGAACGAGGAGTGGATACTTGATTCAGGCTGCACCTTTCACATGAGTCCCAATCGGGATTGGTTTACAACTTACGAAACAGTGTCTGAAGGTATTATTTTGATGGGAAATAATGCTTCGTGTAAAATCGTCAGTGTTGGAACAATTAAAGTTAAGATATTTGATGGAGTTATCAGAACACTTTGTGACATACGACATGTTCCAGAATTGAAGAGAAATTTAATTTTGTTGAGTATTATTTATTCAAAAGGGTACAGATACACAGTTGAAAGTAGGGTTTTGAAGATTTCCAAAGGTTCCCTTGTTGTGATGAAAGGGCAGAGAAAGACTGCCAAGTTATGGTGATGCAGTTGTCGTTTCCTCTTCCTTGTCAGATGGTGATATTACTAAACTTTGGCATATGCGCCTAGGGCATATAAGTGAGAATGGCATGGCAGAATTGAACAAAAAAGGACTTCTTGATGGGCAAGCAATTTGTAAAATGAAGTTCTGTAAGCACTATGTTTTTGGGAAGCAAAAGAGGGTTCAATTCACTAGAGGAATCTATAACATGAAGGGAACATTGAAGTATATTCATTTTGATCTGTGGGGGCCATCCAGAGTGCCTTCGAAAGGTGGAGCTAATTATATGCTAACTTTTATTGATGATTTTTCTGAAAAAGTTTGGGCGTTTTTCCTGAAGTAGAAAAGCAATGTGTTTTCGGCATTTAAGTCTTGGAAAACTATGATTG
The DNA here is from genome assembly GCA_025698475.1 of Gossypium anomalum. Classification (NCBI taxonomy): domain Eukaryota; kingdom Viridiplantae; phylum Streptophyta; class Magnoliopsida; order Malvales; family Malvaceae; genus Gossypium; species Gossypium anomalum. Next base: position 5,160,662 of record CM046957.1, on the reverse strand, counting down.
AAAAACAGACGGGAAAACAAATAAAATACCTCTGCACAGACAATGGCTTAGAGTTCTGTTCTGATGAGTTTAATAGACTGTGCAAGTCAAAAGGGATCGTGAGACACTTGACAGTTCGCTATACTCCATAGAAAAATGGCGTTGCAGAACGAATGAACAGAACGATCATAGAGAAGGTTCGATGTATATTGTCAAATGCTAACTTACCAGAGTCGTTTTGGGTAGAAGCAGCCTCTACTACATGTTTTTTGATCAACCGATCTCTATCCGTTGTCATTGAGGAAAAGACTCCACAAGAGGTATGGTCTGGTAATCCTGCTAATTATTCTGATTTAAAGATCTTTGGGTGTCCTGCATATGCTCATGTTGATAATGGAAAATTAGAATCGAGATCCATTTGTTTTTCTTGGTTATAAAGTTGGTGTAAAAGGGTATAAGTTATGGTGTCCTAAAAATATAAAAGTTGTGATTAGCAAAGATATTGTTTTTTTATGAAACTGCTACGCTACCTAACTTATCTCTTAAAGACTCTTCCAATAAAGAAAATCAAAAGTAAGTGGAGCATCAGATTAATACAGAGTCGACTCCTCAAGCCAGTACAAAAATTGAGAATAGAGTTGCTTCTTCACCACAATACTCTATCGCCAAAAACAGAACTAGAAGAGAAATTAAACCTCTAAAGAAGTATGCTGAAGTTGATTTAGTTGCTTATGCTTTAAATGTGGCTGAAGATATAGATGCAAACCAAGAGCCATCTAATTATTCTGAGGCGGTTAGCTGTAAAGACTCAGAAAGTGGATGTTTGCTATGCAAAAAGAGATGAAATTGCTCCATAAAAATAGAACATGGGATCTTGTGAAACTTCCTAAAGGTAAAAAGGTTGTTCGTTGTAAATGGCTGTTTAAAAAGAAAGAAGGGACTCCAGGAGTTGAAGAACCCAGATATAAAGCAAGGCTTATTGCAAAGGGTTACAGTCAAATTCCAGGAGTTGACTTCACAGATGTGTTCTCCCCAGTTGTGAAGCATAGTTCGATTCGAGCTTTGCTTGGTATTGTGGCCATGCATGATTTGGAGCTTGAGCAGTTAGATGTAAAAACTGCATTTTTGTATGGAGAACTTGAGGAGGATATTTACATGCAACAACCAGAGGGTTTTACAGTCTTAGAAAAAGAGGACTATGTTTGCTTGCTGAAAAAGTCCCTTTACGGTTTGAAACAGTCACCAAGACAGTGGTACAAGAGGTTTGATTTCTTTATGACTTCTCATGATTTCAAAAGAAGTAGTTTTGACAGTTGTGTTTATTTTAAGAAAAAAAGTGATGGTTCCTTTGTTTATCTACTTCTTTACATTAATGACATGTTGATAGCAGCAAAAGATAAATGATAGATAAGAAAGGTCCAAGCCCAACTAAGTGAAGAATTTGAGATGAAAGATTTGGGACCAGCAAAGAAGATAGTTGGTATAGAGATTCTCGAAGATAGAAAAGCAAGTAACTTGTACCTAAGTCAGAAAGGGTACATTGAAAAAGTTCTTTGTAGGTTTAATATGCAAAGTGCTAAGCCTGTTAGTACTCCTTTAGTAGCCCATTTTAGACTTTCATTGGCTTTATCTCCATAATTAGATGATGAGATTGATTACATGTCACATGTTTCATACTCTAGTGCAGTGGGATCTCTCATGTATGCTATAGTTTGTTCACGTCCAGATTTATCATATGCAGTCAGTGTAATTAACAGATACATGGCGAATCCCGGTAAAGCACATTGGAAAGCAGTTCAGTGGATTTTAAGATACTTACGAGGTACTACTACTATTTGCTTATAGTTTGGAAGAACTAGAGATGGAGTCATTGGGTATATTGATACTGATTTTGCTAGAAACCCTGATAGAAGAAGATCTCTCACAGGTTATGCCTTTATAATCAGAGGTTGTGCAATCAGTTGGAAAGCCACTTTGCAAACTACAATCGCTTTGTCTAACAGTGAAGCTGAGTACGTGGCAATTACTGAGGCTTGTAAAGAAGCTATTTGGTTAAAGGGAATCTTTAGTGAACTCAATGAAGACCTTCAAATCAGTACAGTATTTTGTGACAGTCAGAGTGCAGTATTTCTATTGCTCGTGGTGATATTGTTGTGAGCAAAATTAGTACTCATGAAAATCCTATAGATATGACGACTAAGTCACTTCCTATAACCAATTTTGAGCATTACTTAGACTTGGTTGGTGTTCATTGTTAAAGTTAAACCCTTTAGGGGTTTTATGGAAGAAGTGGAGAACTTGTTTGTTGAGAGTTCGCGATAAAGAACTTGTTCATTGAGAATTCGTGTCAAGGTGGAGATTGTTAGAATTAAGTGACCCGAATCCTTATTTAAATAAAATACAGTGGTAAAATTCATATAAAATTACACTTCCTTTATTTTATTTTAGAATAAGGTTTTTTAAACCTTATTAAACTCTATCTATTTTATATTGATTAGAATAAGGTGTTTCAATCTTACTACACTCCTATTAGAGTATGGCTTTACAAGCCTATAAATAGACATAGTCTATTCCTCTTGTAATTATTCGAATTTGACATAGTAAATTTTCTTCTCCCCTACCCGTGGTTTTTTCCTGAAGGGGTTTCCACGTAAAATCTGTGTTCTTTTTATTTTATTTTATTTTATTTTCACAATAGCACACATTAAGATTACTTATTAATTTAACTATGAGAAAAAGCTCTACAAGATTAGCAAGTAAGGAAGCTTTCTCAATCTCATGAACCCTCTATTGAAGAATCAATGACATCACTTATTGGCAATATCTTTGGCACAAGCCAAGTATAAGATTCTGTAGCCTTGTCTCAATCACTCAATCTAACATCTGGTGATGGTTAAGGTAAGAATGGTGAAGAGGAAACAATTGTTAATTTTCTTGAGATAGGTGAACAATGTTTTAAGAACCCTAATATTGATTTTGAGCCATCATCTAGTATTTAGTACAAGGAAGCTGCTTCTTTTTATGGAGATCCATTTCTAAGGTATGATCCCTCATTCACGAAAAACCTTTTATGGTCTGTCGGAGATGGAAATAGTATCCAATGTTGGCATGACCCTTGGATTCCAAACTGTGGTCCCTTATTTGTACAGATTCCATCTCTTTCTAACCATAATATGGATTATTCTCTTAATGGTATGGCTACAGGTGACAGATCATGGAATTTGGACCTTTTCAGATTTTGGGTTTTAAAAAAGATCATTAACAAAATTACAAGTGTTCCACCACCGTACCCCTCTTTGGGTCTTGATAAAATAACTTGAGAAGTTAATTTGACTGGTTATTTTTCTCTTAAAAGCGCATATGGGAAGATTCGAGAAGTTACACTGAATTCGAAAGAATAGATTTGAAAGATACCTTGGAAATTTAAAGGCACTCAATGGATCTATTTTTTTTATGGCTCACCCTTAAGCAACGCCTACTTACGAATGCTAAAAGGGTGAGGCGAGGCATTGGGAATAGTAGCGCTTGCGGTTTTGTGGGCAAGATTATGAGGATATGTTGCATGTACTTAGAGATTTCCTTGCTGCTAGAACTATTTGGGATAAACTCATTCTAAAAGACAGACTTTCTAGGTTTTACACCAGTTCCCTCCCTATTTGGATGATAGAAAACCCTCATAATCATCTCAACATTTTTTTGGATAGGGTGGATTGGTCATGTTTCTTTGGGATCGTTGCTTGGCATATTTGGAAGAACCAAAACTTGCTTACCTTTCAAGGCATTTCTTGGAGTAATGATAAGATTCTTAAAATTTCGTTCAGTTGGGCAAAGTAATCTGCATTTCATAAGCGTCATAGTTATCTTTACTCTTCACCTTTAGCTAATAGTTGGGTTTGTTTGAGAATAGATGTTTCAATTAAGCTTGACGAAGGTTTTACAGCCGTTGGAGGTTACATATGTGATCATAATGGTGGGTGGATCATTGGGTTTTATCGATATTTAGGTAATGGAGGCTAAACACGGGGGGATCTTGGATAGGTTAAACCTTCTTTTGGAAAGACAATTTGATAGGGTCTCAATTCAAACTGACTAATAAACCGTAATTTGTACATATTTTTATCCTTCGCTTAATACGTTTATGAATGATTTCTCCTTAGTTTGGTGAATTTGATGCTCCTAATCCTTTAATTTCATATTTTATACTTAGGTGAGCATAGGAGAACGAAAAGAACGAGAAACAGGCCAAAAATAGAGAAAATGGGCCGACAGGGGAAAACAACACGTCCTGGACTTCCTTACACCGGTAGAACACACGGCCGTGCCATTCTAACATGCTCGACCATGACCTAAAATAATCCAAGCACGGGCGTGTTGATCTCTCAGCCTCGACCACGGCCTGAAGTAATCGCACACGGGCGTGTCATATGGGCGTGTCCTTATCGAGCCCTAGTTAAATTCTATTCGGAAAAGGGCAAGTTTGAGGGCTCTTAGGCATTCTAAAGCCTATTTAAACACCCTAGAGGAAGACTAAAAGGGGGATGGAGAATAGGGAGTAAGGAATTACTCTAAGGAAGCCGATTGATCCATCTTAGGAGCTGGATTCATCATCAAGACTGAAGATTTCTCCTCAATTTCCTTTCAAGAGTTTTGGGTTTTCTTTATGTTTTGTATTCTTTATTCTTCTGAGATGTTTTCCTATTTAGTTATGAACTAAAACCCCTGAATGCCTAAAGAGGATAAAACCTAAGACAAATCTTGTTATTATTTTCTGAATCGTATGATAAATATTTAACTTGTTCTTAATTATGTGTTCTTAATTCTTGTTTTGGTATTTCAGGATATCGATTCAAGTTAATGGTCTTATTTAGAGGATGAATAGTCCCTGGCTAAGAGTGACTTTGTCATAACTAAGCGGAGTTGATTGTGCGCCTAGAGATAGGGTGACAAGATTTTGCCAGATTAGGGTGAAACCTAATAAGGGGATCCATAGATCGAGTTAATGAAACCCTAGGGTGTTAATTAGAGAAAAGTCTCAATTATTCAATCTAGGGATTAGACGTTATTAGTCTTGAATAGGGATAATAACATAACTTAAGGATTTCTACGGAACAAGTTAAATGAATAAATTGTCCGGTTCGGAGCCAAAATAACAAGTGAAGTCTAGGTGAATTTTTCCTTAGGTATTGTCCTAATCAATCGTTTTTTCCCAAAAATAATTCCTCAATTCTATTTTCTGCAATTTCTTAGTTTAGTTAATTAGTTAATTAAAATAAACCCCTTTATTCTTAGGCTAGATAATAAAAAGACAGTCATTACTAGTACTTTTAGTCCTTTGGGTTCGACAATCCGATCTTGCTAAAGCTATTCTACTATTCGATAGGTACGCTTGCCTACATCGTGATAATAGTTAGTTTTAAGAACGATTAGTTATAAATTTATAAAACTTATCACGGAAAATCATGATCACTGACAGTATTGATGCCATTAACATTATTCAAGATGGCTCTTCCGGAAACTCTAATTCTACCCTAATTAGGAGAATACTTCAAGTCCTGAATATGTTTAAGTAGTGGAAGATTCAAATTTTACCTAGAGAAGAGAACTCAATTGCAGATAGTTTAGCTAAGTCAGTTCGCACTAGAAGCCTTGGTTTAAGGTTGTTTGGGGATCCTCCTTTATTGATCTAGTTTAATTACTTTTTAATTTTAATTTTTCACCCAAAAAAATATAAAATTAAAAATTAAAAATATGGATTGAAACTAATTAATCATAATAACACATGAAATTAACAATATAAATACATCAAATTAACAATACTAAATGCACTACAATTATTTATGAAGGTGTTGTTATCAATTGTGAGTTAGTGTCAACTTATGACACAAATTCAATTAACAATATTATTAATATATACAATTGATGGATATAACAAATTGGGCATATTAAAATAAAATTATATGAAGTATATTAAAATGAACATTTGGTTAAGTGGTAAATTTAATAGTTTTTTAATCCAATTGGTGGGGGTTCAAATCTCACTATATATATTATTTATTTTTGTTAAAATGAAAAGACTAAAATACCATCGAATAATATAACTTATTTTAATTACGAAAGGGCATTTCTATAATTTACCTATCAAGTTGATGACCCAATTAAGGATGACACCAACTCAGTAAAATACTTAAATAATAATAACTAGAAATTCTATTACACACTTATACATGTGGAAACCGCAAATTTAGAACACAAATGTCTATTTAAAAATCATATACAAAAATAATGAAATGTATGGTTTGAAACTAACTAATAATAACACATGAAATATGAGCGCTATTGTAATACCCTAGAATTTAGGGTTAGAAGTTTTCAGGTTGTGGTTAGAGTCATTGAATAGGTCGAGCAATTGAGTGGGTTTTCACGTTTTAATGTCAGAATGAGCCTGCTGGTTTGGTGGTGGTGAGTATGTTAGTTTACCTTTGGGTTTCGGGTTTGAGCCCTAATGTGTGTTTTGAGGAATTCATTTATTTTGGTTTTGCTTTTTAATTTTTAAAGATTTACTTTTAAAATTTGAAAAAAGAGGTTTTTTAGTTTCACATTCTTTTCCATTTCCTTTTCCCTATTTTTTTGTTGTTGTTCCCTCTATTATTTTTTGGTTCTTTCCCCAAATTTCAGTTCTTTTGATTTCTTATTTTTTCCATTTTACACTCACGTTACGTGTTGTCTGTCAATACTGATCGTCCTCGTGTGTTTCGTCTTATCCCAGGTGAAGCAGGTTTTCGAACAGTTTGGTGAGAGCAAATCAACTGGTCCTTAGTGCTTGATATCACGTTCTAAGGTATGTGTTCTGAAACACTTTAACTTCAGTATTAAATTACGGTGGAATTCGGTAATGTCTTGTGTGTTTCTAGAATTGGTTAGTTGAAGTATCATATTGTTACTAAATTGCATGAAATTCTGTATGTTTTGGCATAGTTCTGGGTTACCACAGGTTGGGGATCGTTTCAACTTCAAAAGCATAATTTGCAGCCTGTTTTGGTGAGGTTTCATGATCACACGGGTGGCCACACGAGCGTGTGCCGTACAGGTCGTGTGCAATTGGGAATTTAGGTTTTCTGATGATTTTTAGTACCACATGGACTAACCACAGGGGCATGTGTCCGCACATGAGAGTGTGAGACCTCCACACGGCTGTGTCTCCTCTACTCTTTATTTTTGGCACTTTTGAACAATGAGTTACACGGGCTACTCACATGGCCATGTAACTTGGTCACACGGGCGTGTGTCTCTTCCAAATAGGCGTGTAGGCCTCCATACGGCCGGGGCACATAGGCATGTGGCCTTATTTTGCAGAATTTTTGTTTTGAGTCATAAACTATCTGGTTTATGTTTCTGTGTAACCCTCGATCAAGCCTCAGTACGTATGTTTGGGACTCGATTTAGTTTGGTTCGTGTATATATATATATGTGTGTGTGTGTGTTTATGGGCTTTAATTTTATTGCTCATTTATGTGATGAATAAGTATGAGTTTATTATTGTTGACGTAACTGAATATTAGAATAAAAGTATAATCAAATCTGAATCTGTTCAACTAGAAATGTTAATGTCCGTTTCTGTATGTTGTCTACGTAATGTGTGCATTGTTGCATAGCATGAAAATTTTAGGATCTGGTTATGAAAAGAAGAAAGGCAGACTTAGCAGTTTTAAATATGATACTTTTGTACAACAGTTTACTGTACTATCCTATACGTATATAAGCTAAACTGTATACAGTTACTCAAGTGGCATAGTTCCACGTCGTGTTGTGCAGGGTGGATGAACTTATTATGGTTCTATGTGGTGTGCAGAGTGGACAGGCCTACCATAGCTTTTATGTGGTGTGCTGGATGGATCAAGTGGTGTTTGGTTGGTGGGGTGAGATTTTTTACTTATGCATCCGTTCGCATCTGAATATACGTTTATTTGTCAGAACATTTTATCTGTTTGCGTGAACATTTGGTTATTGACAATAGAGTTAATGTCATGTAATATGTTCTTATTATTGCGTATGATTGGAACATCATTTCTGTGGTTTGATATTGTATTTGACATACCGATTGACATTTTCATAAGTGATATTTTTATTCATATGCTTGTTTGAAGTATTTATTGTGTCACCTCGTCTTTTGCCATTTGTTTATGTTTCGGACTCACACTAAGCTTGCATAGCTCATCTCTATAGTGTTTTTCCTTTCACGTATATTCCGTGTTTTGAAGCTAGACTCGGCATAGCGGAGGTCTCAGAGTTCTTTGATCGTTTGATTTCAAATAATGTTATGATAAACTATTCAAATTATGCACCTTTGTTTTTACACACAAGTCTATGTGTACTGTGGTACGGGGATTTTTAAGTTACTTTGAAATTGTTCAAAAACATTGATTTGGTTTATTCCTAACGGTTCTTAAACGTTTGTTATATGTTGTTTCCAAAAGCAACTACATATAATTTAATCTACTAAAATTATAAAGCATAATGGTTTAGCGAAGAGTTTTCTATGGTTATAAATGAGTTTTATCTCTGCCACTTTGGTTGGCCAATGTAACTCCTGAAATTCGGTCTAACTTCTAGGCCGAGTTTTGGGGTATTACAGTTATTAAAACAAAAAAAATAGATTAAATTGTTTATCATGGTGTTGTCATCAATTTGAGTCGGTGTCGAGTTAACTTGTGACACCAACTCAATCAAATACATTATTAATATATACAACTGATGAAAGTGATAAAATGTGCATAATAAAATCAAAATGTATAAAAATATTTTTTTAAAGAGCTTTAGCTGAATAGTAAATAGTAAATTAAATATTTTATTACTGCAATCAGTATGGGTTCATATCTTATCATATGCATATTTTTATTGGTTTTTTAAAAGTGAAAAGACTAAAATATTCTCAAATAATATTGCTTATTTTAGTTATGAAAAGGTATTCTTGTAACTTCCTAACCGAGTTGGTGATCCGGTTGATGGTGACACCGACTTAGCCAGGAATTTAAATAATAGTATAGATATACAACTGATGAAGGTAATAAAGTGTGCGTAATAAAATTAAAATGTATAAAAATATATATAAAAACTTTAGTTGCATGGTAAATTAAATGTTCTATTAATGCAATTGGCGTGGGTTCAAATTTTACCATATATATATTTTAATTGGTTTTTTAAGTGAAAAGACTAAAATACATTCGAATAATATTATTTATTTTAATTATGAAAGGGCATTCCCATAACTTCCTAATAGTTGGTGACCCGGTTGAGGGTGACGTCAACACAGCAGAAGCTTAAATAATAGTATAAATAATATACAAGTATAGATATATAACTGGTGGAGGTAATAGAATGTGCATGATAAAATTAAAATTTATAAAAAAATATTAAAATGAATGTTTAGTTGAGTGGTAAATTAATAGGATGTGCATTCTTGTAATTTCCTAACCCATTAAAATACCCTAAATAATATTACTTATTTTAATTAAGGATGTGCATTCCTGTAATTTCCTAACCAATTAGTTGGTGTTCGGTTGACTTGCGACACCAACTCAGTCAAGAGTTTAAACAATAGTATAGATAGATATAAATATACATTTAATAGAGATAATAGAGTGTGCATAATAAAACTAAAATGTATAAAAATATTAAAATGAAGCTTTAGTTGAGTGGTAAGTTAAAGGTTTTACTAATGCACTTGGCATGGGTTTGAATCCTACCATATCCTTGCTTTTTATTGATTTTTAAAGTGACAAGACTAGAATACTGTAAAAAAATATTCTTTATTTTAATTATGGATGTGCATTCCTGTAATTTTCTCACCGAGTTAGTGCCCGGTTGACTTGTAACACCAACTTTTTTAAGAGTGTAAATACTAGTATAGATTTGGTACTTATGTTTGACACTTTTTTCTAATGCGGTACATGTGTTATTTTTTGGTCCAATGTGGTATATATTTTTGACAAAAGTTATATATTTTGGTACCTGAAAGTAACAATATTAACTTTTTAGTGTTTAATTTGAGTTTTAAAGTTGATTTGATAATATTAGCAATTAACTTTTATCAAATCAACCCTAAAACCTAAATTAAATCATATCCATGATCAGACTATTTGACAAATGAAATGAAAAATTAAAAAATTTCACAATTAAACCTAAATTTATTCTATTAACAAAATCATGAAAAACTCAATCCTAATAATATTTGCAATTAATTTTCATCAAATCAGCCCTAAAACTCGAATTAAACACTAAGAAATTAACACATTTCCTTTGAGTACCAAAATGTATAACTTTTATTAAATACAAATATAAAATTAAACCAAAAAAATAGCACAGGTACTACATTAAAAAAAAGTCAAACTGCAGTACTAATATAACCTTACTCATTACCTAAACCCATTAGTTAAGGACATTTTCCCTTATTTGCATTTAATGTTGCTAATACCGTGTAATTTTCAAACTTCATTGAAGCTAGCAAGCAAGCAAGGAAAGCTTTTTCCTGCAAAGACCTTAATTTTCCAACTGTCTTCTTGCTTTGCTGAGATGGGTTCACGTTGAGACCACTAAATCCCCACGCTGCATGCGTCCCATAGCCTACGCAAGGCCATGTTAGCCCCATCATGCATTTGACTAAGCTCGTACTCTCAACTGCCTAAACCTAATTCTTAAACACTAAATACGTGTTAATCGGCGGATACGATTTAGGAAAGTAATAATATCTAAACCATACCAACGTGGGTGTCCATCCCATATCATTATGCTCACAACACCGACGCCGTACGGTTAAGGAAAGTATTAATACCTTGCCAATTAGTGGATCCTTGCATATAAGTTATCACGTTAGTTAATAGGTTAAATTCTGTTATTAATTCTTGTACAAAGCAAAAGCTATGGATAAGTCTATGTACTTTAATTTGATTAATTTTAGTATTTGTATTTTTCGAGTTGATCAATTTTAGTCTTTCTACTTTTTTGAATTTTGAAATTTTAATCTTAACCCAAACAGTAGTTGTTAAATCTGTTTGTTTAAATTCAATTATCAGTCCTGTACTAACGTACAATTGTATATTTAATCCATTTTCCAATGTGGATCATTTTAGTTCGCTAATTTTGAAATTTTAGTCTTGATGCAAATGATAGTTGTTAGCCCATTAACTGAACTTTTAGTGAGCAACATATCAAAATAGCAAGTTGGGAATTGAACATTTAACGTTTATCATTTGGTACGGGACGGACACCTACGGTGACCGTACGGCGTTGATGTTGAAAAAATTATTTCTAAAAGATAAATGTTAAATTGAGTGTAATAGGGCAATTTTTGGCCTGGCCAACAAAAATAAAAACCAAAATCCAACAAACAGCAGTCCAAAATAAATGCCCATTTAATGACTCAAACACAAGCCCAACAAGCCTAAAAGTCTAGACACCCTAGCCCAACTACACAAAACATTTCAGCAACCCTAGCCCCTTCAAGTTTCAGCCGCCGCTCACCCCACGCATGCTGAGCCACCACGCGCGCCGCCTTGCCTCCTCGCGAGCCAACCACCGGCCTTCCACACCTCTGACACCTGCAGAAGAAGTAAAGACAACAAGGACAAGCAAAAACGACAAAAAGAATAGCATTGAAAAATCTTGTAAACAGCTTTAAGAGTCGAAATTCTCCCTTTGTATATTTTTTACACACACCATTAATCAAAAAAATAGAACAGAAGTTTCGAAAGGTTGATCATTTCACTATCTATTTTCATTTTTTTGCTTCTTTTATTTTATTTTTTTTTATTTTATAACACAAATCTTTCAAATGAAAAAGGAGAAGAAATAAACTTACCTAAGTAGCCTCACGCTCCTCCGTCACCGAGGGCCCCAAAACCTTTTAAGGTTTGGCCTTGGCTTTGACGGCTACGTCGGCTAGGTAAAAGGATCGAAAAGTCTCCTTTTATTCAGTTTTTTGTCGCAAATAAGAGGCTAGGCCTCTAGATCTGGTCAATACGAGGCTAAAGGGACCGTTTTGCATCTTTTCGACCACCGTCCATGGTGGAGAAGCGGCAGTCCGGCGATGGGACAATGATGGGTATATTACCCTACCCGAAAGGGGAAAATAGAAGAGGGAGAGAACAACCAAGGCTGTCTTTTTTTTAAAAAAATGGGGCTGAAATGGAGAGAAAAAAAAAATTTTGGCTTTAATAGCCATGCAAAACGCTGCTGTTTTGCACTCCCTCCCCCCCCACCCTAAAACGGCGTCGTTTAGGGGGGAAACCCGTGACCCGACTCGGATGGGAGAGGATCCGCATGTTTTTTAGCCTTGGGGCTATTTATGCGGCGAGTCCCTCCGCATTTTCACGTCCTTTAATTCAATCCATTCCTTACTTTTATGTTTTTAAATTATCCATTTAGTTTCTGTTTCAGTTCATTTTGGCCCCCAGAAAACGTAGCGCATAAATGGATCTAGGGTATTTGCTATTTCGCCGCTTTACGTTTTCATTTTGTTGCGAATTGCCCCTTTGTTTCATCTTTGCTACTTCGAATTTGGACCCTTAATTCTAGTTCATTTTCAATCACATCCTAAGTCCTTTTAATTCATTCATTTATTTATTTATTTTAAAATGTTTTATTATGTGTTATTTTAAGTATTTCATAGGCTGTTTACATTAGATTGTTTATGTGTATTATTTATCTTAATTTGTTTTAATATGTTGATTGTTTAAAATTGTATTATTATTTATTTTTAAATTGTTTTTTTTATACATTATACATTCTATACTATTTTGTATATATTATATATATTTTGGCTCTTTTCGCATATTATCTATATAGTATTTCAAATCGTTTTTATACATATTATTATTATTTTTAAAATTCACTTATATATTATTTATTTTAAAATTGTTTTATATACCTCATTTTAAACACTTTCTACTTATTCCAAATGATTTTATTATTATTTATTTTAGGTTTTACATATTATTTATTTTACACTTGTATGTATACATATTATCCATCTTAAAATTATTCATATGTATCATTTTTTTTTAAATTTGCCTCGTGTATTATAGATTTTAAAACTCTTTTTTACATTATTTATTTTAAATTCATTTATTAGCATTCTAAAATTTGTTTACATTTTATTCATTTTAATTTGCTTTATACCTTTTTATCATCTAATTCATTGGCTTTTATTTATCGACATTATTATTTGAATGTTGTATGATTATTGCCATTGTGTGTATTTTGATTCGTTTTTTTCATGTTTTTGTATTATTGATATTCATTCGTATAATGTCGTGTTAATGTATCATTGCTCTAGGCTCATTACTCTATTTCTATTTCATATCATCGCCTCATGAATCAAGCCTCGCTACATTTATCCAATAAATTGCTTTATTTTAACCTAAACAAAAAACGTATGTCGTTTAAATATCGTATTCGCTGCATTCAAAAACAAAAATTTCAAAATAAGGCAATGTTTCGCGTTTTGGAACGTCGAGGAATTGTGCCCTAACATACGGGGTTTCGGTTCTCTCGTTGATTCTAAATAGCCAAATATCCTTTTAAGTTTTAAAATGCACAGAATTTCAATTAAAATTAAAGATAAACTTGCGCTCGGGAGTTCATGGTATTGTGTCCTAACTTACGGGATGTGATACTCCGATATCTTGAGACGAGGAAATCTTTAGCAATCGTGTTGGTCTAATTCAAGCATTTTTCAAAAATTAACATTAATAAGAAGAAGGTTCGTGAGATGTCAGATGCTTGGAACCAAACAGGAAGAATGAAAGGACTCACTACGAGTCCAATGATGACCCTTGAGTATGAATGGTGGTGGGGTAAGAGGGTCAACGACAACATCCCTATGCTGAATCAAGGGAACGCTCGACCAATAGAAGAGCATTTACGAGTCATCCCGTCCGAGTTAGAGATCATCAAGTACGACTTTGAGAAAAGGAGCTCGGAATTGGGGAAGAAGATAGAGCAATTAGAAGAGGAGAAGATGAAGTTGGGATTAGACATCGATATCCACAAGCTAGAGGCCGAGAAATTAAGGAAGGGAAAGAACAACGCCGAGAAAGATTTGGATAGTCTGAAAACTGATTACAAGAAGCTGCGTATGTCGATAAGAACTGTCGGTTTGGGTAAAATGTCGGAGTAGTGGCGTCAAGAGATTAAAGAGGAAAAAACTAGAGCCGATCATTGGGAGAAGAAGTTTCAAGATGTCCAAGTGTTGGAGGATGCTCTGAAAAAGAGTTTTTTGGAAAGCCAAAGCGAAAAAGAGAGGTTACGAGCTCGAGTGGCCGAATTGGAAAGATCACTACATTAGCATCGTAGCCGTAACTCCGTAATTGAGTTGAAGGCCAATCTAAGCAAGATCGAGGAGTTGAAAGGGAAAATAGAGGAACTCGAGACTGTACTACGAGACAGCAAAATTTGAGTGGAGCTCCTTGAGGCAAACAATGAACGTTGCAAAGAACAGCTTCACCGCTCTCAAGATCAGATCAGAGATAAAGATTATGTCATGGGTGAAGCTGTGGCTCAGGTTCGAGAGTTAGCCGATCATTTGCAAACCTTGGCAGTTCAGGCTGATGTATTAAGCTTAAAGTACGAGTCAGAATTAGATCGAGGCCAAAACTTAGCTTGGCTTCTTAGGAAGGTTAAGGCTTTGGGCATTAGGGTAAAGTCGTATATGTAATCATCCGTTCTATGTAAAGAAATTTTTCTTTTGGTAAAGTTCTTCTAATGAAATTGAATCAGAATCAACGCTTCTTTTTGCATTCATTCATTTGCATTACAATTCATCATATGCATTAAATTTCACGAAAAGACCCTAATTAAATAAAATTATTTCAGTTAATCTGGAAACCAACAAGAATCAACCAACCGAATACTGCTACAATACCCATCACAAGACCAAAACAATAGATTAAAGATTAGAAAGATTAGAACAAATGCAAAGGGATATGCAAGAGCAATTACAAGCGCAGATGCAAAAGTAGTTAGCTAAAATCCAACAAGATATGAGGGAACAAATGCAAGAATCCCAGAATAATATGATAGGCCAGTTGGCGCAGTTGCTAGCTAAAGAACGTGAAAAAAAGGAAGAGCACTATGGAGAATGATAATGAAGACCATGTCTATCCTTCGGGCTTTGCTCCGATAAAAACTCAACCATAACCAGAGGTGCACCCACGAGGAGTACCCGTTACTATCAGGCCCCAGCAATACCAGGCCGGTGCCTTGGCACCAATGAACTTTTCAACAGGCTCGAGCTCTAATCCGAGGGATAATCCATCCAATCCCGTTGTCCCTGACCCTGATAACGTGGCAAAAATGGAAAAGGCAGGAGTAGATCTACCAAAGCAACTTGAGGACCGATAGAAGTGGCTAGAGGAAAAATTCAAAGTAATAGAGATTGCTAATTACCGTTGCGGGATCGACGCTAAGGATTTAAGCTTGGTCCCAGATTTGGTGCTGTCACCAAAGTTTAAGACTCTAGGTTTTGAAAAGTATAATGGGACTAGCTGCCCTGAAACTTACATTACGATGTTCTGTCAAAGGATGACAAGATACGTTAACAATGATCAACTGTTAATTCACTGTTTCCAAGACAGTTTGATCAGGTCTGCGGCCAAATGGTATAACCAGCTGAGTCGTGCCCAAATTGGTTCATGGAAGGACTTGGCTCAAGCTTTCATGAAACAATACGGTCACATGATGGACATAGCACCCAACAGAATTACTCTACAAAACATGGAAAAGAAGCCAAGTGAAAGCTTCAGGTAGTATGCCTAACGATGGAAGGAGATAGCAATGCAAGTCCAGCCACCTCTTTTGGAGAAAGAAACGACCATGCTTTTTATCAATACCCAAAAGGCCCCATTCATTAACCACATGTTGGGAAGCGCTACTAAGAGCTTCTCAGACATAATAACGTCTGGAGAGATGATAGAAAATGCAGTAAGATGCGAGAAGATTGAAGTAGGGGAAAGTGCCAAGAAATCGGCCCGGAGAAGGAAAGAAAATGAGGTAAACAATACAAGCATGTACAATAAGAGTTATTCCAAGCCAGTCACCGTGAGCCAGCCGAGGGCAGTGACTACTAACCATCAAGGCACCGCAAAACAAGATTCCAACCCAAGGCCTAACACAAAAAGAGTCCAGTTCACGCCAATCTCGATAACATATAGGGAGTTGTACCAAAATCAGTTCGATGCACATGTGGTATCTCTATTTTTACCTAAAACCCATGCAACTTTCGTTCCCTAAGTGGTATAACGCAAACACTCAATGCGAATACCATGCGAAAATCTCAGGACACACGATTGAGAATTACACTGCTTTAAAAAAGATAGTTGAAAGGTTAATAAAGATGGGCATTGTAAAGTTCGATGATCCCACAGGACCTAATGTGGCAGGGAATTCATTACCCAGTCATTCAGACAAAAGGGTAAACGCGATAATTGAAAATGGAGGGAAGAGAACCAAGATGGATGTATTAGAGGTAAAGACACCATTGAAATGGGTTTGGAAGAAGATGATAGACGAAGGTTTAGTCACATAAGATTTAGGGGAGAAGCCTAAATGAGCAAAGTACTACTGTGAATTCCACAACGAAGTGGGTTATGAGATCTAAAAGTGCAATAAATTCAGGACGCTAGTACAAGAACTGATGGAAAATAAAGAGATTAAATTCTTTGAGTATACTGAGAGCCCAGAGGGATAAGATGTGTGCGCATCGGCCAACCAACAAAGTCCATGGGGTCAGTCATCCGGTAGTAATCATATCCCGACCAAGAGTCAATCAAGTTGAAGCACCAATTGTGCCAAAATTCATAATCCAGAAGCCCGTGGCTTTCCCCTATAAAGATAGCAAGAGGGTGCCTTGGAACTATGACTGTAACGTGACAATCCCGGGAGAGGAGAACCTGGCTGATACTTCGGAGAAAGGTCAAGACGAAGGTTTCTATACATGCAGTGGAAGGCGTTATACCCCGAACACAATGGTAGAACCAGTTAAAGGAAAATTCGTGGTTGTTGAACAAGAAAGAGAAAAGACAACCAGACTTGAATCACTTGTCAATGAGTCTGTGACTGAAAAAAAGGCTAAAGAATTCTTAAAATTCTTGAAGCACAACAAGTACAGCGTTGTGGAACAATTGCACAAACAGCTAGCTCGCATATCGTTGCTAGCTTTGCTCTTAAGCTCAGAAACACACCGTAGTGCATTGATGAATGTGTTAAATGAAACTTATGTTGCGGATGATATCTCTATCAACAAGCTCGATCGTCTAGTCAATAACATCAGTGCTGATAATTTTATTTTCTTTAATGATGATGAAATACCACTAGGAGGTATGGGTTCTACAAAGGCCCTGCACATCACCACTCATTGCAAGGGATACACATTACCGGGGGTACTAATCGATAATGGATCTGCGCTGAATGTCCTGCCCTTGTCCACGTTGAATAGGTTGCCAGTGGATAGCTCTCACATGAAGACATGTCAAAACATAGTGAGAGCATTCGACGGTACTAAAAGAAAGGTGATGGGAAGAATCGAGATACCTCTCTTGATTGGCCCAAACACATATGAGGTAGACTTCTTGGTGATGGACATCAAGCCTTAGTACAACTGCTTGTTGGGAAGGCCGTGGATTCACTCTGCTGGAGCAGTACCATCGTCACTACACCAGAAGTTAAAGTTAGTAACCGAGGGTAGACTAGTGACGATAAACGCAGAAGAAGACATCATTGCATCCATTACCAATGACGCGCCATACATAGGTGCGAACAATGAGGAGATAGAATGTTCCTTTCGATCGCTAGAATTTGTTAATACTACATTCATCATCGAAGGGAACAAGATCCCAATGCCTAAAATATCCAAAACTACCAAGATAGGCCTACAATTGACAGTCGGGAAAGGAGCTTTGCCAGGGAGAGGACTTAGAAGATGCCTCCAAGGAAGGATCGAGGTAACGGTGCTAAAGGAAAAACGAGACCACTTTGGCTTAAGATTTAAACCAGATGCGAAGCAAAAGAAGAAAAAACTAGAGAAAAAGCAAGAGAGAAGAAGAGTGCATCTGCACGGTGAGGAGGTCAAATCGGAACCAATGACCTTTCCTCATTTATCCAGAATATTTGTGTCGGGAGGAACTATCTACCCCGAATAGAAGATGACGAGAAAGAAAATGGCAGAAGAAATGTTAGGATGTTTGAGCATTAACGCCATATCTGAAGAAAGAACCGAAGAAGGGAATTCGCACTTATATCCCAGGAAGTATTTTGAACAATTGGACCGCGGAGAAGATCCCTGTAACTTTTAGAATTAACTCAGAGTAATGTTCAAAAAAAGCTTATTTCTCTAAGCCTAGGGGCAATAAGAATCCTTTTATGAAATAGGCATATGTCCAAATGTCGTTATTTCAATAAAAAATGCATTTTTGCGTATCATATCAAACAAATATTCTTTTATTCTTTCTACTTCATTCATAATCATACCACACAAATAAATATTCTTAGATTATTTTGTTCTTTGGACTTTACTTTATCCCTGTAATAGGTCTCCAGATATCAATGATATGAGCAACGTTGCTACTGACTCAGAGTCTCCTTTTGAGCAAGATATGTGTACGGAGGATCCTCAGAATTTTGAAGATGACCAAAACTGTAATCTATCTCCTGATTTGTTAAGGATGGTAGAGCAAGATGAGAAACAAATCCTACATCACAAGGAGATAATGGAAATTGTGAGCTTAGGAGAAGGAAAAGTGGTGAATATTGGAGCTGGTATCACCGTAGAAACAAAGCGAGACCTCATTGAGTTATTACAATAATTCAAGGATGTCTTCGCATGGTCATATCAAGACATGCCCGGATTGAATATTGATATCGTGGTACACCGACTCCCCATAAAGGAAGAGTGCAAGCCAGTCCAACAGAAACTCCGAAGGATGAGATCTGATGTTTTGTTGAAGATAAAGGAAGAGGTCAAGAACCAATTCGACACAGGTTTTCTACAAGTGGTTAAATACCCAAAATGGATAGCCAATATAGTCCCAGTTTTTAAAAAGGACGGGAAGGTACGAATGTGCATTGACTATCGGGATTTGAACAAAGCCAGTCCAAAAGACAACTTCCCGTTGCCTCACATTGATACATTAGTGGATAACACGACAGGTTACTCACTTTTCTCCTTCATGGACGACTTCTCGGGATACAACCAGATAAAGATGTATCCTGAAGACATGGAAAAGACTACATTCGTAACCATGTGGGGAACTGAAAAACACATGAGCGACATATCAGAGAGCCATGGTAACTCTGTTCCATGATATGATGCACAAGGAGATTGAAGTTTACGTCAACGATATGATTGCAAAATCTAGAACAGAAAAGGAGCATGTGCAAGTCTTGAAGAAACTATTCTTAAGGTTAAGAAAGTTCCAACTAAAACTCAATCCCGTAAAATGTACCTTCGGGGCCAGGTCAGGAAAGCTCTTGGGATTCGTAGTCAGTGAAAAGGGGATTGAGATTGACCTAGATAAAGTCAAGGCTATACAAGAATTACCTCCACCACGTACTTAAAAAGAAGTTCGAGGTTTCTTAGGAAGACTAAATTACATCGCCCGGTTCATTTCACAACTAACGGAGAAATGTGACCCGATATTCCGTCTCCTTAGGAAACACAACCCAGGTGTATGGGATGAGGAGTGCCAAAAAACTTTCGATAAGGTCAAGCATTACCTATCCAGTGCCCCAGTACTAATGCCACCTTGCCCAGATAAGCCACTGATACTACACTTGGCGGTGTTCGAAAACTCCATGGGATGTGTGCTAGGCCAACATGACAAGTCAGGAAGAAAAGAAAAAGTGATATACTATCTCAGCAAGAAATTCACTGAATATGAGACAAGTCGTCGATTGAGAAATTGTGTTGTGCTTTGATTTGGGCAACCCAAAGACTGAGACAGTACATGTTGTATCACACAACTTGACTCATCTCAAAACTCGACCCTTTGAATCAAATGCTTTGAACGAAAGGATGGCTCGTTGGCAAATTTAGCTTTTTGAGTTTGATATAGTCTACGTAAACCAAAAGGCTATAAAGGGGAGTGCAATAGCAGATTTTCTGGCCAGTAGAGCTCTAGAAGATTATGAGCCATTGAGCTTTGATTTCCCGAATGAGGATCTAATGTATGTTGCGACCATGGAAGAAGACTCTCAAGAAGGCCATCCTTGGAAGCTGAATTTTGATGGAGCTTCAAATGCTGTAGGTAACGGAATCGGGGCAGTTTTGGTATCCCCAAACAGAGATCATTATCCTTTCACCAGTAAATTGGACTTTGACTGCACAAACAACATGGCAGAATACAAGGCGTGCATCATGGGCATCCGTGTAGCCATAGAACGTAAGATTAAAGTGCTAGAGGTATACGGAGATTCTGCATTAGTGATCTATCAGCTTAAAGGTGAATGGGAGACAAGAGACCCTAAGTTGATCAATTACCGAAGGCTGGTTCTTGAGTTAATTGAGGAGTTTGACGATATCACCTTCTGCTACCTCCCACGAGATGAAAACCAGATGGCTGATGCCTTGGCAACCTTAGCTTTTATGATCAAAGTGAACAAGCAAGAGGATGTGAAGCCTATCCAAATGAGTATTTATGAGGCTCTGGCTCATTGCTACAACATCAACGAAGAAGAAGAAAAAGATGATCATTCTTGGTATCAAGATATATTGCGATATATGAGGAATCGTGAATACCCAGACCAAGCGACTGAGAATGATAAAAGGACATTGAGAAGGCTGGCTGATGACTATGTCTTAGATAGAGATATCCTATGTAAAAGAAGAAAAGGCCAAGTGCTCCTAAGATGTGTAGCTACTGTTGAAGCTAAGCAAATCTTGGAAGAGGTCCATGAGGGTGTCTGCGGAACACACGCTAATGGTTTCACAATGGCCAAACAAATCATGTGATTCAGATATTATTGGTCTACTATGAAAGGGAATTGCATCAATTATGCCAAAAAGTACCATAAGTGCCAAATTTATTGAGATAAGATTCACGTACCTCCTTCACCTCTTCATGTCATTACTTCTCAATGGCCTTTCTCCATTTGGGGAATGGATGTCATAGGGCCGATCTCATCGAAAGCATCTAATGGACATCGATTCATCTTTGTGGTCATAGATTACTTCACCAAGTGGGTAGAGGTCACTTCTTACGCCAATGTCACAAAGTCTGCAGTCAGCAAGTTCTTAAAGAAAGAAATCATATACCGATATGGAATGCGTGAGAGGATCATTTCGGACAATACACTAAACTTAAATAACAGCACGATAGTAGAGGCCTATAGCCAATTCAAAATCAAACACCATAACTCGTCACCATATCGCCCAAAGATGAATGGTGCAGTGGAAGCGGCCAATAAGAACATCAAGAAAATTGTGGAGAAAATGACTGAGACTTACAAAAATTGGCACGAGAAGTTACCATTTGCCCTCTACGCCTACCGAACGTCAGTTAGAACCTTTACCGGGGCAACGCCTTTCTCTTTGGTTTATGGAATGGAGGTGGTTTTGCCTATTGAGGTTGAGATTCCTTCGCTACGAGTTCTGTCAGAACTAAAGTTAGATGAAGCAAAATAGATCTAGTCTCGGTATGATCAACTGAACTTAATTGAAGAAAAGAGACTAAAGGCTACCCGTCATGGTCAAATGTACCAAAAGAGAATGATGTGGGCTTATAATAAAAAGGTTCACCCTAGAGAATTCCATGAAGGAGACCTTGTTTTGGAAAAGATCCTCCCCATACAAAAGGACTTTAGAGGAAAATGAATGCCTAATTGGGAGGGACCTTATGTGGTGAAAAAAGCTTTCTCTAGAGGAGCTCTGGTTTTGACCGAGACGGATGGCAAAAGCCTGCCTAATCCCATGAATTCGGATTCAGTCAAGAGGTACTTTACCTAAAAAAAAAAAGAAAAAAAACAAAGAGGCCAAGGCAAAAACCCACAAAAGGGCGCTTTGAGACCAAAGGGGTTTTGAGTTGAAAACCCAAGAATGGGCAATTCAAATTTTGATCAAAGATGGGGCATGCGATAGTCTTTTCTTCTCTAAATTAACAAAAATAAAGGATGCTACATCTTGGGATATCAACAAAGTACTCTTGGTCTTTCAAACACATACCAAGTTCAAAGGGTCCTCAAGAAGTTTCGTGCGGGGAAGCTCATGCTATGATATCTGAGGCACCTATTTTCATTCTATTCATTTTGTATCTTAGCAAAATTTGATATCTTGATTACCTTATTCATTTTGAGCTTTGCGTTGAATAAAATTTCATCTTGTCTATTACGATAATCTTTTTTAAGTGTTTTCATTGAAATTATGATTAATGGACTAATGACATTCAAAAATGAGTTTTGCATATTACTCTGAAATGATTCTAAATAATATAAGGACCTGAAACGGGACTAATTAGTTTGAATTACCCAAATTCAAGGTTTGGAAACATTGGGGAAAGAATAGCCCAAATAATGATTATTCTTCGGGTTTTCTGCCAAAAATACCAGCTGAAGAAAAATGACAGAGTAATACGTCAATGATAAAATCTCGATGAACAACGAGTAATATCAAATTAAGAATTAAAAAATGACATCTTTGCATTCATGCAAACTTCATCCATACACATTTGGTTAGAGCATTTGATTTATTCATGACATCCTAATCATTTGGCATAAGCCTAGGCTCAAGAAATCGATTCTACAAGGTCATGTCCCTCGGAGGATGGTGTAGAAAGATCGATTGAAGCTACGAATTATGGCGAATCTTATCTCCCTGAAGTTGCAGTGGAGCATATCGAAGCCACAAACCTTATCTCCCTAAAGTTGCAGTGGAACAGGTTGAAATTACAAGTCTTATCTCCCTGAAGTTGCAGTGGAGCAGACTAAAGATAGCAAATCTTGTTTCCCTGAAGTTGTAGTGGAACAGATTAAAGCTATGAGTTACAAGTCCTATACCTCTGAAGTTGCAGTAGGTCAGATCAAATCACCATGGCGATCTTACCTCCCTGAAGTTGCAGTGGAGCAAATTGAAGCTACAAATCACAAGCCTATCTCCCTGAAATTGCAGTGGAGCAAGTTGAAGTTATAGGTCTTATCTCTCTGAAGTTGCAGTGGAGCAGACTCAAGATAGCAAATCTTATCTCTCTGAAGTTGCAGTAGAGCAGATTAAAGCTATAAATCCTATACCTCTGAAGTTGCAGTAGGTCAAGTCAAGTTACCATGGCGAATCTTATCTCTCTGAAGTTGCAGTGGAGTAGATTGAATTCGCAAACCTCATCTCCCTGAAGATGCAGCGGAGTAGATTGAATTCGCAAACCTCATCTCCCTGAAGATGCAGCGGAGCAGGTTGAAATTACCAAGTTTTATCCCTTTGAAGTTCTAGCGGAGTAGATCGAAGCTACAAATCTCCTCCCTGAAATTACATTGGATCAAATCGTAGCACTAATTCTTATACCCCTAAAGATGCAGTGGGATGGAATGAGGCTACTCGAAGAAAAGAAGTGCCAAAGAAGTCAATATTCGACAAGACCAGGCAAAATTGGCCCTTTTTGAAGTCTTTGCTCTGTTCACGTTACACGTCAACGAGCAAAGAGGGGCAGCTGTAATAGGGCAATTTTTGGCCTGGCCAACAAAAATAAAAACCAAAATCCAACAAACAGCAGTCCAAAATAAATGCCCATTTACATATTAAAACCAAACCCAAATGACCCAAACACAAGCCCAACAAGCCTAAAAGTCTAGAAACCCTAGCCCAACTACACAAAACATTTCAGCAACCCTAGCCCCTTCAAGTTTCAGCCGCCGCTCACCCCACGCACGCCACCTCGCCTCCTCGCGAGCCAACCACCGGCCTTCCACACCTCTGACACCTGCAGAAGAAGTAAAGACAACAAGGACAAGCAAAAACGACAAAGAGAATAGAATTGAATCGTCTTGTAAACGGCTTTAAAAGCCAAAATTCTCCCTTTGAATATTTTTTACACACACCATTAATCAAAAAAATAGAACAGAAGTTTCGAAAGGTTGATCTTTTCACTATCTATTTTCTTTTCTTTTTTTTTTTTGCTTCTTTTGTTTCGTTTTTTTATTTTATAACACAAATCTTTCAAATAAAAAAGGAGAAGAAATAAACTTACCTGAGTAGCCTCACGCTCCTCCGTCGCCGAGGGCCCCAAAACCTTTTAAGGTTTGGCCTTGGCTTTGACGGCTGCGTCGGCTAGGTAAAAGGACCGAAAAGTCCCCTTTTATTCAGTTTTTTGTCGCAAATAAGAGGCTAGACCTCTAGATCCGGTCAAAATGAGGCTAAAGGGACCGTTTTACATCTTTTCGACCACCATCCACAGTGGAGCGGCGGTCTGGCGATGGGGCGATGATGGTTTTATTACCCTAGCCGAAAGGGGAAAATAGAAGAGGGAGAGAGCAAGAAAGACTCTCTTTTTTTTTAAAAAAATGGGGCTAAAATGGAGAGAATAATAAAAAATTTTGGCTTTAATAGCCATGCAAAATGCTGCTGTTTTCCACTTCCCCCCCGCCCCAAAACGGTGTCGTTTAGGGGGGGGAACCCGTGACCCGACTCGGATGGGAGAAGATCCACGTGTTTTGTAGCCTTAGGGCTATTTATGCGGTGAGTCCCTCCGCATTTTCGTGTCCTTTAATTCAGTCCATTCCTTACTTTTATGTTTTTAAATTATCCATTTAGTTTCTGTTTCAGTTTATTTTGGCCCCCAAAAAACGTAGCGCATATGTTTTATATACCTCATTTTAAACCCTTTCTACTTATTCCAAATGATTTTATTATTATTTATTTTAGGTTTTACATATTATTTATTTTACACTTGTATATATACATATTATCCATCTTAAAATTATTCATATATATCATTTTTTTTAAATTTT
Organism: Gossypium anomalum; assembly: GCA_025698475.1. NCBI lineage: Eukaryota > Viridiplantae > Streptophyta > Magnoliopsida > Malvales > Malvaceae > Gossypium > Gossypium anomalum. The sequence goes on along the minus strand of CM046957.1, from coordinate 5,135,705 downwards.
CCTCGTGTATTATAGATTTTAAAACTCTTTTTTTACATTATTTATTTTAAATTCATTTATTAGCATTCTAAAATTTGTTTACATTTTATTCATTTTAATTTGCTTTATACCTTTTTATCATTTAATTCATTGGCTTTTATTTATCAACATTATTATTTGAATGTTGTATGATTATTGTCATTGTGTGTACTTTGATTTGTTTTTTCGTATTTTTGTATTATTGATATTCATTCGTATAATGTTGTGTTCATGTATCATTTCTCCTGGCTCATTACTCTATTTCTATTTCATATCATTGCCTCATGAATCAAGCCTCGCTACATTTATCCAATAAATCGCTTTCTTTTAACCTAAACAAATAACATACGTCGTTTAAATATCGTATTAGCTACTATTCAAAAATAAAAATTTTAAAATAAGGCAATGTTTCGCGTTTTGGAACGTCGAGGAATTGTGCCCTAACTTACGGGGTTTCGATTCTCTCGTTGATTCTAAATAGCCAAATATCCTTTTGAGTTTTAAAATACACGGAATTCCAATTAAAATTAAAGACAAACTTGTGCTCGGGAGTTCATGGTATTTTGTCCTAACTTACAGTATGTGATACTCCGATATCTCGAGACGAGGAAATCTTTAGCAATCGTGTTGGTCTAATTCAAGCATTTTTAAAAAATTAACATTAATAAAAAATGATCGTATTTTGATTTCGTTCCCGATTTTCAATTTTCGACATTAAGACACTAACTAATCAATTCGGTACCAATTTTTGGGCGTGTCGAGGGTGCTAATCCTTCCTCGCATGTAACTGACTCCCGAACCTTTTTCTCTCGAGTTTCGTAGACCAAAAATGTTGTTTTAGTAAACTATAATTGTTTTATTAAAACAAAGGTAATCCGATCACGCCTAATAAAGATCGATGGCGACTCCCGTTTTAATTTTTAAAGTCAATTCCCGTGTTAAAAAAAATGGTTTCAGCATTGAGTATAATGATAAATGTTAAATTCATTAAGTTAAGTTATTTCCGAATTCTGATGGTCCAAACATATTTTGATATGGGAGCATTATGATATTTCCAAATGATAAATGTTAATTTTTTTCAATTTCCAAATTCTGGTGCGCCAAACATATTTTGATATGGGAACATTTATCATTAAGTTAAGTTTTTATAAATATATTTGTTATACAATTTTTTTCACCCACATCGTGAATAAGCCATAATCTATTTAAATTTAAAAGGTTAAATGCTGTTATTAGTCTCTATACAATTCTAAAGTTATGGATTTGTACCTGTACGTTTCAAATTTTAAAATTTCAATTCTCACAAAATGATAAATGTTAAATTCATTAAGTTAAGTTATTTCCAAATTCTGATGCACCAAACATATTTCCAAATAACTTAACTTAATGAATTTAACATTTATCATTTAGTGGAATTGAAATTTTAAAATTTAAAAGTGCAGGTACTAAATACATAACTTTCGCAAAATACAAAGACTAATAACAACATTTAACCTTTTAAATATAAATAGATTATGGCTTATTCACGATCTGGGTGAAAAAATTGTATAACGAATGTATTTATAATAACTTTCATACTAAAAACAAATAAGAGTTTGATTGAATTGGTAAAGTTGAGGCTTTGAAAAATATGAAGGTTTAGGTTCAAATTACATCATTTGTTAATTTAACTTTATTAATATAGATTTTATATAAAATATAAAATATAAAAATACCATTAAAATAGTATTTATTACTTTGTTAAAGTAGAGAGTTTTTAGTCATTTTTCAGCTGAGTTTATGTCCAATTAACTCATGACACCAACTCAGTCTACACATTATATATATTATTTTGTGAAAGGAGGAAAGTTTTAATCATGTTCCAACTGAACTAATGTCCAATTAACTCGTGACACCAACTCAGTTAGAAATGCAATAAACAAGACAGAGGACAAAATTGTTCAAAAGAAAATATGTAATACAAATATGAACGAGAAAGGAAAGATTTGTACTATGAAGGCTCCTATACTAAGAGTCAAATTGTATTTTCCTCCCTTTACTCAAAAATTGGGCAAAGTAGTCCATCAATGTTAAATCAAAGAGCAAATTGGTTTTTTCTATTAAAAATTGCATCCATTTCTACTGTTAATGTAACACCCTACATTTTACAAATATACGTTCATTATGTTTAAGATTCAAATTCATCATTTTACAAAGTTATACAAGATCAAATTTAGAGTTAGGACTCAAATCCAAACTCAATGATCAAATTTTAGTGTTGTATCTCGAGACAGGTCTTATTTTATTTTTAGAGAATTTTAGTTTCGATGTTAACATATCTTGAGACATTAGAAGTTGTCTTTTGAGGCAAGGTCCATCATGTCTTGAAAGTAGGTCTCAATACAAACATCCCCTATTTTCTTAATTTGGCTTCAATGTTTCCTTATGTCAAGACAAAGTGGCCTTTGTCTCAAGACCTAGATGAGGTCGTCTCGAGACTAGCTTGACAAGTCTAGAGAAATTAAGCAATCAAATGCTCAATATGGTAATTTTTTATCTAATGGTCTCAAGAAATGTTTTTTCTGTCTCAAGACTCAATGGAAAAATAACCTAAGGTGCACATTTTCAATCATTCAAACTCTACCCAATTGAGCCTAAAACATACTTAAACATTACAACAATGCAAATCCTTCAACTTAGCATATGAAAATACATTAAAACACCACTAATTTATAGCATCTAATACATCAACATCCAACCAAACAAATTGTATAACCAAAAACATTTAAACATGCACGATTATCTATTAATCAGGACCTGAAATTCAACTTTCAAAACATTATAGGCCAAGTTAGCAAAATACATCAAATCATTACTTTAGACATCAAGCCAAGACCAACCTAGGTACATGTCATTAATTTAATACATACTTCCAAAAAGGAACCCAAACTTAATCCGAGCTAAGTTGAGCTGAGCTAGTGACCTTGGATGCTTTTCGACTCCTATTTTATAAAAACTTGTTTGAGACCTGTGCAGAGAAAACAAACATAATCGTACAATGAATATTTATACTCAATGGTACTAACATAGTTTGAAACCAATATATAAGTAACATGAAGTCAAAATAAATGACAAGGCTGGGAATCATTACATCATGAGTTAATAAGTTTTATATTATTATTACAGTTCACGTAACATTCATGCTACTTATCTATTAATTCACCCTCAAGGTGTTCATTTTACTTGATCAGATATGTAACACCCCATTACCCAACCCCACCATCAGGCCCAAGTTACAGGGTGCCACATTCATTACCGAAATAACTAAGGTCAAATTACATTCATTTCCAAATTGTTAAACATTCAAATGTAACTAAAACAAGTGCATTAAACAATACATAATCATTTCTAGTTCTTATACGAGCTTACAAAAGTTCTTTTACTAACCTGAGGTCAAAATAGGACCAAATTGTAAGGATTCTAAAATTTTGGGTTGACGTCGTGACGCCAGGGGTTCCTCGTTGCAACGCAACTCTCTGTTTGATGCTTGTTGATTATATTTAGCTATTTAATAAAATATAAATTAAAGTCAAACTATGAGAGCACAAACCGAGTTCGTAGTCATTGCCCATTTTCGCCTTTGATCCTCGATGTCCCAATCTCTTTGTTAACTACATACGACAAATTTGATTACAAAATCAACGTTAATGCCTCATTTAATAAAAAACATACCAACAACCAACCATATTTGTATTCTTTACAATTAAGTCCCCTTTTAAACCATAATATCTAAAATGTTCATATCTCTCAATTTTCCTGATCAAATCAAAATCCAACTTCACATCCATTTACTAAGGGACCTTGTACTTTCAATTTATCACCAAATTTCCAACAGCTTTAACTTTATTCAATTTAATTCTTAATGTCATAAAATTAACTAACAAACTTACTTCAAATTCTAACTTAATTTAACACTTTTTACTACCTTCAAATATTGTCCTAATATATATACCAAGCCTATCATTCATAAATCCATCATTATCAGGCTTCAAATTCTCTAAAATCCATTAATAGTAATTTGAAAAATCATCAGTAACTGAAAAATCTAATAGTTGGGTGATATAAACCAAGCTCTCATGAAATAAAATCCATAAAAATTTTATAAAAATCTCATTCTTGTGAATTTTGAATAGGCAAAAGCTTGGGAAACTTTCAAAATTTTTCTTTCTTTCCTTTCTTTGGTTTCGGTGGTGAAAGGGAGAGGATAATGGTCACCTCTTCTCTCTCCCACTTATCATATTTTATATATATATATATATTAGTTAAATTAACATTAATTAAACTTTTATGTATTAGTTAACAATATGGTTTAATGATGGTTAGTTGTCTGTGATGATATAATCATGCTAAAGCATTTCCATGATTTAGAATTGCACATTAACGCCTTTTAATTTAGTCGATTGAGTCTTAACTCGATTGGCATTAGTATTATTACCAGTGCAGGAGGACGTAGATTCGAGTGCACTGAAGCACATTATTCTCTTATTTAAGTGCTGGGGAGGAATTATGGGTAGTTCTAGGTATTGTATCAAAAAGAGCGAATATGATACGAACCTAATGATATTAATGTTAAAAAAAAGTCTTTAAATTCACTTCAATTAAATTTTACTAATTTTAGTCATTTTACAATTTAACTCTTGTATTATTTTTAATAGCTTAATCAATTTAATCACTTGATATACTAATATTATTAGTTCTTACTGAACACTTAATTATTTTAACTATATTTCCAACCAACTTATTCGACGGAATTCAATTTCAAAATCAAAATTTTCGGCACTAACTAAAATTAGGTTGTTATAGTTAAAAATTGCAGTGGCTAATGAAATAATCAAATAGTTACATGTAGGATTTCACGTGTGCCTTATGGTGACGTACAAAAAATAGTTTTTAACAGTACAAAAGGATGAAATTTTAAACAAAAGGACTAATGTGCACTTTGATCTAACTTACAAAAACTAATTTGCCCATCTTTTTAGTAGAGGGGGCAAAATATAATCTAACTTTTAGTACAAGGGTCTCCATAATACTTTTACCCGAAAGATTTAATAAAAAATAATTTAATTGATTCAAGATTTAATAGGAAAAAGATATTCTTATTCGGGAAAGCACTTACCAATGTGTGTCAAAACTCTAAACTCCACGTATGGTGGAAGAAAATAATGTATTTATAGGGTTTATGAAAAATTTTCAAAGTGTTTTTAAGAAAAAAATTATTATACGAAGCTTAGAACTACTCATAATTCATCTTATCTTTAAATAGAAGGATAAATAAGTTTCAATGCACTCAAACTCATATCCTCCTATACTAGCAACAATGCCGATTGCTAGCCAAGTTAAGACTCAATCGACTAAGTACTTTTAAGAAAAAATAAATGAAAATATAATTAAATTACATTATATTGCAATTGTATTATGGGGAATAAGTATTACCTAAACTATAGGAATATTTTCATATTTATTTCAAGTCAATAACAGAATATTAGACAATATTTAAATATAATATTACTACGTAAATTAAAGATTGCTAAATTTATCTAAACTTACGAATGAAAAATTAGAGAAAAAAATTACTTATTTATAAACTTCAAGTGGTAACCAAAAAACTGAGTTAGGCTTGATAATATCAGTTAAAATTAAAGTTTTGAAAATATGCCAATTTTTATTGCTTAAATTTTGCCTTTTAATGTAAATCATATATATATTTAAAAAATTTGATATATTGGCAACGTAACTTTTTTTTTAACTTTACAAATCATTTTAAAAAATCGATATGCGTCTCTTTCATAAAATATAATATATTTAATAATTTATTATCTTTATAAGACACTTGTTAACTATTTATATTGTTTGTGGAGTTTAAAAATTTCACTCACAATATACCAAATATTTTCTTATATATATATATATATATATATATATATGACTTTTTACCTTAATTTTGAGTTAGATAATTAAATTGTTGAATTTGATGAGGTGTAATCACTTGTGAAGCAAAGAAGTGTAGAATTGAACGTTACCAAAATTAATTATAAAAAAAAAAAAAAAACTTTGCTATAGCGTGCGTATGTATATGATAAAATATGGTGTATGGTTGGATTGGAGTGGGTGAGGTGAGGTGAAAGGAAAATAAGGAAACCCCCATTCTTTTCTTTCTTTAGAAAGACTATAATTTAAAAAAGAGAAATTGAGTATTACGTTTTCTCTTCAAGGGTTTAGTTTACATTTGATTTTTGAAAACAAATATCATTTTTTTTTCTTTTTCTTTTTTTACTGTAAAATGGAAAACATGGAAAACAATGTTTTTGGTTGAAATTTTAAAAATGATTTCTTAAAATTAAAAATATGTGAAAATTAGAATACAATAAAAAGTTGATTTCATTATTTTCAATAAAAATGTTTTGTAAAATTAAAAATGATAAAAAATAAAAAAATTTAAATTTAAATGAATTGGTATTGATTCAAACATATATAAACCCAAAAATATTCTTTTTTTTTTAACAAATTTTCAAATATTAAATCTGGTTCCATCGTTCAAATCTATATAAATGTAAAAAAAAAAAAATTTATTTTATTCCTCATGTTTCTAAGAAAATAGTTACCAAACATGTTTTTAATTTTTCATTATTGAAAACAATTATTTTTTATTTATCAAATATTTTTTAAAATTTTTAAAAATGTTACAAACTAAATGATGTGTTAAGTTTTTCTATCTGTCCCAATTTGGGGTGCAAGTTAGAGAAATTAAACCAAAACAAAAATTGTAAGACATAAAATATTTTTTTCTCTATTCCTTTTATAAATAGTTTTATGAAAATATTATAATTGTAAAAAAAAAAATGATACTTAATCTTTCCTTTTTACAGTGTAGCCAAACAAAATTATTAATTTTATTTTTTATTAAGTTTAACTATAATAAATAATTATTTACTTTTCTTAATTTTCCTCTCTTTTCTTTTCTTTTATTTTCTTTTCCTTTAGTATTTTTAATCCAAACATAATATAAATACAATTAATATAACACATTTAATATTTCACTAAATATCCCTAAACTATGGCACTTATTCTAAATTGACCCCTAAATTTCAAAACGTCTAATTATCTTCCCAAATTATTGATGATATATCAATAGGGTCCTTCAATTATTAAAATAATTAATTTAACCTTTAAATGATATGTCAAATGCATAATTTAAAATGATAATTTAAAAAAAGTAAAATATTACTGCATAATTTTTAAATTAAAAATAAAGTAAAACTGAAAAAAATGAGAAAGTAAGCAATAACGCTTTTGTAAAAGCCTCAAATGCCTCAAACCCAATATTTTTATAATATTCATTTTTTTTTTACAATTCTTCATTTTAAATCATAACACATAATATTTGACATTTCATTTAACAATTAAATTAATTATTTTTTTAGTAATGGAATGACCTTATTGATATAACATCAACAGTTTGGGATGTAATTAAAATATTTTAAAATTTGAGGACCAATTTAGAATGAAGATTATAGTTTAAGGACATATGGTGAAATTAACTCTTAATATAAATATATTAATGCCTCATTTGGTTATTAATGTAATAACATGAAGAAAAATCTTATTGGGTACATGTATTACAATAGTTAAATATCAAATTAAGAATAGTTATAATAAATTTAAACTTGAAAATAGAAATATAAATAAAAAAATCTTGTAAAATATAAGACATCTTAAAAAATAAATAAAAATATTTTATTTTTTTTACTAAAACTAAGTTATGAAAATAAATAAATATTATAAATTAAATTAATATATTACTAACTCATATATTAAAATACATGTAAAAATAACATCATTACTAGAGGTAGCATTGAAATGTTAATACATGTAATTAATTTGATTGAATAAACAATCTAATATAAAAGACCTAAAATATATGACAAAATGGTGTTTATAATCCAATGGATGATTACCAGGTACCAATTTGCGGCAGCGAAATCAAAAAAAAAAATTTGGGGACAATAGAAAAAATAATATTTCACTATTTTAATAGACTATATCTTTATAATTTTTAAAAAATTAAATCGAATTTTTATATTTTTAAAGAGTCAAAATATAATTTTACTTATATTAATTTAAAATTTTAAAAATTTTAAAAAAGTAATATGAAAAAAAATATTTTAGGGATTGGGCCCGCTATCAACCCCACTAATTTTGCCACTGCTAACCTGTCCTTTTCTGTCCTTTCATTTTTCTACTTGTATTTGTTTGTGTATTTAGAGTTGTGTTGGATTGTGTAAGTCATGTGTCATCTTTGAAACTGAAAAAAAAAATATTAAAATGTTCTCAAAAAAGAAAGAAATGAATGGTGTTTATATTTAACACATAAGTATAGTGTTGATTGCTTGTATTCATATTAAATGACATTAATATAATTATATATAAATTAAAAGTAATATTTAGTACTATAAATATATACATTAATAATTTTTTTTCGTTAAAAGTAAGTCTCAAGAATTATTGAAAAAAAATTATTTTAGATAGGGTTTGTTTCTATCACAAAAAATATATATATATATATATATAATTTTTATTATTATTTGCTAATATTTGTTTTTAATGATATTTATATAATTGTAAATGTTATTAATTATTGTGTTGTAAAATATTATATTAAAAGTAATGGTTCTCTGTAAAGCAGTGTTTATTAATAATGATGTTTACCATTGTTTTGTGATTTTAATAATATTATGTTGCTAACTATTGATTCTTTTATCTAATTACTTAATATTTTACTATCGATTGTTTTTTATATTTTTATTTTCTTTACTTTAAATCTTTTATTTTATTCTCTAAATTATTTTTTAAAAATTAATAGACTTTTATTATAAATTAGATAAATACTCATTTAATTAACAAATATATATATATTTATTTAAAATTATAAAAATTTATTATTTAATGAATTTTAAAAACAGATACGTACAATGTTGGAAACTAATAATATGACAAAATAAAAAAATTGAATATTGAAAGGAGGGTAAGAATCTCCCAAAATGATGGAAAGAAAAGTGATGGGTGATATTCAGAGAAAATTGACATGCACAATGCAACCTCCGCTATATCAAATCGGTCCACCACGAGGTTGAGAAAATTTTGTTTTCATTGTAGCCAAACAGAAGAGAGTCCGTGTAAAGACAATATAGAAGTGCAGGGAGGATAATGCACCCGGACGTAATGATAGGAATCGCTCCACCTATGAAGAAATGAGTAATATTTCTTTGCCCTGTGACGCACCTGAAGGACAATCGGAAGGCTGGCATTACAATGCAACCGTCAGTATGTTAAATAATTCAAAACGAGATGGAGAAAATTCTTGTTTTTCCACAATTTGAGTTTTCAATGAAACCGAACAAATAAAAACAGAATCCTAACATAAAGGACAACATAAAAGCATAGAGACCAAAAAGCATAAAGTCAATCAACAAACCAAAACCTCATATTACAAGTAAAATTTATGTATGATATTAATATATTTTATATTTATCTAAGTTTAATTCTTTTTTTAATTCATCATTTCACAATAAAAGTAGACAATTATTTTTCTTGTAAAGGATAAACCCAATTAAATAATGAATAAAGTAAAAAAAAAATCGAAAAAACAGGTTTTAGTTACTCTAGGTTTTACACAACAAAATATTTAGTTTGAGAGAATTTTGTTTTTTGTTTCGAAGGGTTTTTCTTGTGGGGCTTTGGGTTCTTCTTTTAATTTCTCCATCTTTTGTACTCTCATTTATTATAGTGAAATCTTCTTTTGCCCATAGTTTTTTATTCTCTTTGAAAGAGTTTTTCCACGTAATATTTACGTGATAGGCTAAAATTTGTAGCAATATGACTACAACAATTCTAGGTTAATTAGAGTTTAAGTGGGAAAATAACAACAAAGTTTATTTAGGAGAAGAAAAGCCAAAATAAACTTTGGTGAAAATAAGAGACATTCCCTCACAAATCTCCACCTTAACTCGTATTTGGACCAACTCTCTTGTCAAGCCCTATTACGGGCTTAATTGATTCTTCATCAGATACTTACCAAGTCCAAGCAATGCTCAATCTTTGAAATTGGAAGGCTCTTTCTCAACATGTCGACCGAATTATGTTCTGTGCCAATTTTAAGAATCTGAACGTCCCTTTGAATGATCATCTCTCAAACGAAAAGCTAATGAATGTCTGTGTGCTTCGTTCTCTCGTGATGCATTTGATATTTGGTGAGATGTATGACACTTTAACTATCACAATATACGACAATTGCCCCTTTTTCACTTACCAGTTCATTGGACTGGCCTCTTAACCAAATTGCTTCTTTTACTCCATTTGTAATTGCCATATATTCTGCTTCAGTAGTTGACAAAGCCATTGTAGCTTGAAATATCACTTTCCAACTAATGACACGATTCCCAAAAGCAAATAGGTAACTTATGAGAGATCTTTTTCAATCTAAGTCTCTTGTATAATCAGAATCAACATATCCAACTAAACCCTTTTAAGTTCTTCCAACATATCGAGATGAATGCATACCATTGCATACATCAAAGTTCCAACTGCGCTTGAGTAAGGTACTTTTGACATGTACCTTTTATCCTCTTCATTCTGTGGGGAATCTAAAATTGAAAGTTTAAAGTGTGTAACTAAAGGAGTACTTACTTGTTTTGCATCTTGCATCTCAAATCTCTCAATGATCTTCTTGATGTACCTTTGTTGCGATAAAAATAATTTCCCGGAATGTCTATCTCTCAAAATTTTCATCCCCAAAATTTTCTTTGCTTCACCTAAATCCTTCATCTCAAACTTAAAGTTAAGTATGGTTTTAAGACAATCAATTTCAAATGGATTCTTAGCCGCAATTAACATATCATCAATTGAAAGTAGCAAATACATAAAAGAACCATCATCAAGACATTGTAGATAAACACGACTGTCATACTTACTTTGAAAAAAATCAATACTCAACATGAAGGAGTCAAACTTTTTATATCATTGTTGAGGAGACTGCTTCAAATCGTACAAAGACTTTTGTAAGAGACAAACATGATTTTTTTTACCTTTAACTTTGAAGTCTTCCAGTTGTTGCATGTAGATGTCCTTCTCAAGGTCACCGTGAAAAAAAGCAGTCTTTATATCTAACTACTCTAGCTTAAGATTATTTGATGCAACAAGGGCCAAAACCGTCGAATGGACGTATGTTTCACAATGGGAGAGAAAACATCATGAAAATCAACTTCTTCCACTTAACTATAGCCCTTTGCAACCAGTCTTGCCTTTTACCTAGTGCCGCTAGAACCCGAACCTTCCTTCTTTTTAAATATCTATTTGCAACCAACGATTCTTTTATCGATGGGTGGTTTAACTAGCCTCCAAGTCTCATTCTTCTGAAGCGATTCCATCTCTTATTCCATTGCAACGAGCCATTTTCTAGAATCAATGACTTGAACTGCCTCATAATAACACGAAGGATCGATTGAATCAATGCTCTCAACAACACTTAAAGCATAAGCTACTAGATTTCCTTCACAATATTTCTGTGGTGGTAAGATCTCTCATCTTTTCTTGTTACGAGCTAACTTATAATTAGGTTAATTGAGATGGTAAGGGTACCTGAGGGTTGGATGGAGCCCCAAATAGATTTGAAAAAACTTCAAACTACTAAAAATCAAAATTTTATTGTGACGTCGTGACGTCGTGTGACTCTTCGTCGGGACAAGACCTTTGTTCATCACGTCGTTACGACATAGGGCATTTGCTCGTCAGGATGTCGCCCCCTATTTTGGCTTTTGAATCCACCTTACTCAAGACACTCTGATTTGTTGTGTCTTTAAAAATAAAAGTAAAATTTACCTTTTCTGACCGAAACATGACAAATTCATCAAACAGAACATCCCTACTAATAATTATTTTGTCAGATTCCAAACATCACAACTTAAAACCTTTTGTACCGGCAGAGTATCCCAGAAAGATGCATTTAACGGCCCTTGGTTCGAGCTTTCCCTCGCTAACTTTAGCATAAGCTAGACGACCAAAAATTCTAATATTAGAATAATTAGGAGAATTACCTGACCATATCTCTTCTAGAACTTTATTGTTCAATGCTCGATGAGGAGATTGATTTACCAAATAACTTGTCAAGTTTATGGCTTCAGCCCAAAATTCATTCTCTAAGCCTACATTAGAAAGCATGCATTAAGCCTTTTCTAGCAAGGTTCTATTCATTCTTTTAGCAACTCCATTCTACTGCGGAGTTCTAACAAAGGTTCGAAGTGTTTCAATTCCTTCCTATTTGCAGAAACCATTAAACCTTAGTGAACAGAACTCAAGACCATTATTCGTTCAGTGTCTTCCACTATTTGAAGATTCCGAAGACTTTTTTTTTTGTTTCAAGAAATAAACCCAAACTTTTCTAAAGTGATCATCAATAAAAGTTAGGAAATATATATTACCTCTTTTTGAGATGTCATAAGATGGACAGCCATAAATCGAAATGAATGTAATCTAGAGTCTCTTTTGTTCTATGCACTGCTAAATCAAAACTGACTCAGGTTTGTTTCTCGAAAACGCAATGTTCGCAAATACCTAACTTACCAACTCTAGTATTGTAACACCCCAAAACTTGGCCTAGAAGTTTTGACCAGATCTCGGAGGTTACATTGACCACCGAAGTGATCTTGAAACATTTTACACAAGAATTTCTAAAAACTTAATATGAATACGGTTTGCTCGAATTGAACTAAATTGTTTAACAATTTTTACTTTGATTTTGAAATCAGACAGATTTGGAAATTTAAAAGACTGACGTTACAAGAAAATAGTTCACAGCGGATAACATAATACTTACTGTTTAGATGCAAAGCCCAAGCTAGTGTTTTATGTTTAAAACTTACAACGTATTAAAATTTAAACCAAAGATTTCAAAACAATCAAAATCGCTTACGAAACAGATATTCCGAAGTAAGTTATACCATAGTTCATAAAACAAAATTACTAATAGTCTTATAGAAAATGATTTAACAAAATTATTGAACTTAAATAAGTCCAATCCGAATTGAGAAAAACCTGAGTAAAAGTTTTGAGATCACCGATGCATAGAATCCTACGCCAAGCACAAGAATTACCTAAAAGAGAGAAAACTAAGAGGGGATGAGCTACGTGAGCTCAGTGTGAGTCTGAACCTGGCAACAGGCAAAAGATGGAGTAACACAACGTATATTCCAAAATAGCATATGTTACAAATCACATACAAATATCTCAAACGGTAATCCAACATACGGAAAGTTTCCATTAACAACAAAATGCAATTATATTATTATTCCAAACACTCATGTAACCCAATAGCAACAGACTATTCAAAGCATTTTATAAAAGTCTTAATGATCATACAAATAGACATAAATTCATATGCGTAAAATATGCAACAAGCAGAAATCCCACCCATCCAACAGAACACCACTCCGACCCCCTGCACACCACAATAGGGTCATAATAGACCCATCCACCCTGCACACCACAAGAGCTTTGATAAGCCCATCCACCCTACACATCATGATAATGGGACTAAGCCACCCAAATAATGATATGCAGCTAAAACAAATTTTATGAAATATTTTCAGGAACTATGCCAAACAACAGAAAATATTTTACACAGATTCATCCAATTACCAGAAAATATTAGTTTTTTCATAAAAGCAAGTCATTTTTCAGAAACCATTTTCAGTCAAACAAACGGACCCTTAGAGTTGTGTTGGATTGTCCAAGACACGTGTCAACTTTGAAACTGCACAAAAAAATTAAAATATTCTCAAAAAATAAAGAAATGAATGGTGTTTATATTTAACACATTATCAGTACTAAGTATAGTGTTGATTGTACATATGTTATTTTAGATTAATTATCACTTATTTAATGTTATAATTATATATCAATTAAATTTAATATTTAGCACTATAAATATATGCATTAACAAATTATTTTTGTTCAAAATAATGTCTCAAGAATTATTGAAAAAAATTATTTTAGATAGGGTTTGTTTCTATAAAAAAAGATAAGATTTTCATTACTGTTTGCTAATATTTGTTTTTAATAATATTTATATAATTGTAAATATTATTTATCGTTGTGTTGTAAAATATTATGTTAAAAGTAATGATTCTTTGTAAAGCAATGTTAATTAATAATGTTGTTTACCATTGTTTTGTGATTTTAATAATATTATGTTGCTAACTATTGATTATTTTATCTAATTACTTAATATTATATTATTGATTTTTTTCTTTACTTTAAAATTTTTATTTTATTCTCTAAATTATTTTTTAAAAAATTAATAGATTTTTATTATAAATTAGATAAATACTCATTTAATTAAAATATATTTTTTAAAAAAATTATAAATATATTATTTAATGGATGAACCTATAAAATGTAAAAGATTAATTACTGGACTCACTCCAAAAAACAGATACGTACAATGTTGGGAATTAATAATATAAAAATAATAAAATTGAAAGGAGGGTGAGAATGTCCCAAATGATGGAAAGTGATGGGTGACATTCCTCGTCTTGTGGCTGAGAAAATTGACATGCACAATGCAACACTTGCAACCAGCGGCTCACCACGAGGTTGAGAAAATATATTATTTAATGAATTATAAAAATAAATACGTACAATATTGGAAACTAATAATATACAAAATAATAAAATTGAATATTGTAAGGAGGGTGAGAATCTCCCAAATGATGGAAAGAAAAGTCATGGGTGATATTCCGAAAATTGACAGGCACAATACAACACTTGCAAGTCGCAACTCGCAACCATCGGTCCACCACGGGGTTGAGAAAATCTTTTTCATTGTAGCCAAACAGAAGAGAGTCCGTGTAAAAACAATATAGAAGCGCAGGAAGGATAATGCATCCGGACGAAATAATAGGAATCGCTCCACCTATGAAGAAATGAGTAATATTTCTTTGCCTTGTGACCCACCGGAAGGACTATCGGAAAGCTGACATGACAATGCAACCGTCGGTATGTTAAATAATTAAAAAAGAGATTGGGATCATATTTCTTTTTCCACAATTTTGAGTTTCCAATAAACCCAACAAATAAAAACAGAGTCCAACATAAAAGCATACACAAACTCAATCAACAAACCAAAACCCCACATTAATACATTTTATATTTATCCTAATTTAATTCTTTTGTCCACTATTCAAAATATTTATTTATTTTGAATTTTGTGTATTTGATTTTTATAATTTTGATAATTATATATATCATATTATAAGGTCTTGGGCCCTCAACTGACATAGAAGCCTAATATTCTGACACATTGCATATTCATTTTATTGACATGTACTAATTTTTTATATAATTAATTTTTAATCACACGTTAACCAGAGGACACCCATATAACTCACATTTATATTATAAAAAAGTATAAATTTCTTCACTATTTTCATAAACTCTCTATAGTCTCTTTCTTTGAATAAATTTTTGAGAAAGAGTTTATAGTTTAAAATTATTTTTATATAATAATATATTATAGGAAAGAGAGAAATGATAATATTTCTATTGGTTCAAAAATAACCTAGAACTATCATCTTATTATTTATTTTATTTTTTTTAGTCTAAAAAGTTATTATAAGCATACTCAATAGAGTTTTTTTTTAATGTAAAAATAAATTAATAAAATAAAAAGATGCATACTTAAGTTTTGATGACATCTTCAATAGATTTTTTTTAAATATATATATATATATTTAGATATATTTTAAGAAATTAAAAAGTTAGTTTTAATCACATATTGATTAGAGAACACTCATGTATGTTACATTTACCTTATAAATAAGTGATAATTTCTTCTCTATTTTTATTAAACAATTAATTTTAATCCCACACAGACTAGAGAATAGTTTCATAGTTCACTTCTTCACTATTTTCATTAAAATTTTAATTTTAATCCCATATATATTCATTAAAAAAGTTAATTTTAATCCTAAATTGATAAGCGAATACTCTCATGTTCACACTTATCCTATAAATAAGTTCCAATTTCTTCACTATTTTCATAAGTTCTTTAGAGTTTCTTCCCTTGAGGAAATTCATTAGATAGAGTTATAATGTAAAGTTATTTATATATTAGAGGTGATTCAATTACAATATTAATACTAAATAAAATAAATGGTGATGATTCCAATACAATGCACTTAATCACCAAAACTCAAGAAAAATGATTATGTACAAATATTTTATATATAAAAAATATGAATTAATTAAATGTAGCTTTTAATTTAAATACAATAAACACGTACATCTATATAAAAATACTAATTTACATTATTATTAATTAAAGGTGCATTAATTGTTTTTATAATTATAATCAATATTACTATCTCCACATATTAAATTATTTAAATTTATTTATTAAATAACTTATTATTAGATTCAAATTTTAATAGATTTTCATAACTTTTAAAATTATAATTAATTTATACATTGATTAAGTTGTGTATATCACGAATAAAAAAAACTAGTTTACTTATAATTTTTGGAATTTTAAAGCTGTTTTTGAATATTTTTATATTTAAAAAAGTTAAAATATTTTTTAAAAATTGAAATTTTTAGTTTAGTTGTTAACATGGTGACATCACACTAAGTATACGTGGCTACGACATCAAGGTTTGCAAGATTCGTTTACTGTTAATTTTCAGAAGTTGATTCAATATTTTGTGGTGGGAGTCTTCAGTCTTTAATTTACTAAGATTATTTTTAGAGAATTGATTAGAGCATTTTGTTAGATTTGTTGGAGAGTTCATCTTCAAAGGATTCGATAGGACAATTTATTTTATCTATCTTCTCCAATATTCAATCTCAATTATTTAATTATGAATTTTCTTGAATTGCTCTAATTATTCATCTTTAAACTTTTAGAATTACAAGAAGAAAATTCGTTCAAATTCGACTCAATTTACTTCAAATCCAAGTCCTCAAATTGAAATTCTTTATTCAAGGACTCTTATAATTTTCTCATCGAATCTCCTTTCTTTCAATTTGAGTCCCTTTAATTTATTTACTGATTTTGAATTCTTGTTTTCCAATTTTCAAATTAATCCCAAGTCAAAATCAAAATCTCCTAATTCAAGACCAACTCCTTTTTGGTTTGATGCTACCGTTCTTATTTCGATCCTTAAAAGCATCCTAGGGCTTCCCTTATCACTTAGAAATTACCTAAGGACGAGCTCTCAATAGAGAGAAATTCAATTTTTGAAAGGGTCATATGACTATAAAGCTTATTTGCGGTTGATATTTGAGCAAATAACAAATCGAAAAGTTCCTTCCATGTCTAGTAATATCACGATCCATCAATTGCCAAAGTCGTATGCACAAGTTGGTATTGTCCTCTTTAAGCACCCCACATAGGATATTATTATGAGATATTATCTTTTAGTAATTTGATTCCTACATAACCACTATTGTATAAATATATATATATACCCTTGAGGTCTATCAATAAAATTTAAGAGATTATCCTATTTTTCTCATCCCTCAAGGTTTTGTCCCTCGAAGTTGTGCCCCAAGTTCAAACCCAAGACCTCCTCATATAGGAGTCCTTTTCGCATATTATTTTAGCATATAAGTGATGATATATTACGCCATTAACTATGCAACGATGCTTATTTTGTGATAATTCTTATAATCAATGTCAATTACGCATATGATTTAGTGACGAAATCAACTATAACCAACTACTGATTATCGCCATTCATGCTATTATTTGATCATATTAAGTGAAGATATAGTACGGCATTAACACCATGACGATGTTGCTTTCGTCACCTATATGTTGAATGCTATTTCATTATTGATGACGATACGAATAACCAATGATGGGATCTTATATAATTTGGTGATGATAGTAGTTTTCATCGAATATTAATTAAAATGTGACATTATACATTATGATCACCATATTATCAACAATAAGTAAAGAAAAATAATAAATCGTTACTCTTAACCTTTAATGACACACTTAACAGGAGGAAACATCATGACAACGAATTTTACGTCACCAAATATAAATAGTGATATGAATATAATTTTTAGTGACAATATTTTAGACGTCACTAATGTACAAATTTGTTGTAGTGTGCCTGGTAATGTCACAATCCATCGATCACCAAAGTCGTAAGCATAAGTTAGTATTATCCTCTTTAGCCACCCACCATAGGTCTCTCAAGGCTTTGTCCCCAAAAGTGCGCCTTGCCAAGTTCAAATCCAAGACCTCCCCATATCGGAGTCCTTTTTCACAACCATCATACCATTTAATCAAGCTAAGATGGTTGCAAAAGGGAATATAACATAAAGATCCTAGGTTCGAACTTTAGGAGTTGCACCTTCAAGTGGAAAAATCTTGAGGAATCTGTAGAGTATCTAAAGAAAACAATATCAACTTATGCTCACAATGTCTACTCGACACAGCCTAAGAAGTATCAGTGTCATGGGGTTAGAACTTCAGTCTCTTCCATCTACAATAAAAGAGTCCTAAGGGATTTAAATCCTATACATGCTAATCCTTTAGAATTTACAATAATTACCCAGGTAAAATAAAATGTTTACAATTTAACCAGGATTTAAGTAGATAGGCCTTAAGTCTGTAATACCCTTAACCCGTCTCTATCACCGGATTAGGGTTATAGAACATTACCATTCAATCAAAAAAAATTATCAATATAACATTAAATAAATAAATCACATTCAAAACATATCAAACATAAGCATTTTGTCCCTAAATTGAGCCTTCGAGGCATCAAAAATAGCTTTGAGGCAATTCGGGACTAATTTGAAACAAACAGAAGTTTTAAGAAAAAATTGCAAAATTTAGAAAATAGGGGTCACACGGCCATGTGACATAGCCCAAGCCATGTAACATTCAAACAAAAGACACACGATAGTGTCCCAGCCCGTGTCCTCACCCGTGTAACTCACTGTGATGCCCCACACACCCGTATGTCATACCGTGTGTTAAGTCGTATAACTCTTTAAGTTGTCACACACCCCCATGTGCCAAGCCGTGTGCTAGGCCGTGTAACTCATTGGCTTGGAACGCAAAGAAATCTCAAGTGATACACGGCCATGTCGCTAGGCCGTGTGACAGCCCGTGTCTCAAGCCGTGTAAACCCAAAATTTACCTAAAATCAAGCCATTTCAAAACCAATTCATACCTAACCATTCATACCATTTGGGCATACATCCAAAGGACTTAAACATCATTAACACATGCATAAACATGTCATTTTAAACACGCTAATCCATCTAACCAATGTGTCATTCAAAGGCACCATAATTGTCTTAAAACATCATTTACCAAATCAAGTTAACTTTGCCATATTCCAAGCATAAAACCTAGTTCGAATATCTACCAAAACATGTCACACAAGACCATATTTCAAGTTATCAAAAAAAATACCAAAAGACCATGCACTTCAATTACCTAAAGGTGATCAAGAAGACCTAACTTACCAAGCATTACAAGTCCATCAACCATACATAAACTTCAAAGCACAAACATACCACTTATCATTTATATATTCACAAAATACCATTCAAAATGACCTATACATGTCATTATTAACCTTGGCCAAAATACACAAAATGTAATATCCCTAACCCGTATCCGTTGCCGAAATAAGGTTACGGAGTATTATCGAAGTTTAGAGAATAATTACACATAATTCTTGTCATTTATTTTTTTATAATCGAGACTAATAATGTTGTCCCTTAAATGGACCCTTGAGGCCCAATTTAAGGATTATAAACAAGTCAGAACTAAATCGAGAACTCATAAAATTTTTTGCAAAATTTCAAAATTTTTCCTAAGTACAGGGGCCACATGCCTGTGTGGCCAAGGGACACGCCCGTGTGGTCCCATGACATGCCCGTGCTTCAGCCTGTGTCTTACCCTATGTAACTCCCTGACTTGGGTCACACGGCCAATCCAAACGCCCGTGTGCTAGGCCGTGTGGCCAAGTTATTTTCCCAAAATTAGGTGCAGTTTTCACACAGCAAAGCCACACACCCATGTGCTAGGCCGTGTGCCTTACATGGCTGAGACACACGCCCGTGTCTCTGACCGTGTGCTCAATTCTGAGCATTCTATTTTTAAATTTTAAGATGCAGGGGACACACAGCCTTACATGCCCGTGTGCATGGCCGTGTGTCACACACGGCTGAGACACACGCCGGTGTGGATGAAAATAGGCCATTTAAAGGCCACTTTTCTCACCCTTTCCACATTCAACCTGCATACAACATTCTCATATACCAAGACAACCCAATCAAGCAACCAATACAAGCTAAAAATCAAGTTTTAGACCTAATATGTCATCACACAATTCATTTGCATAAACTTACCACATTAACTCCATTTATTGATTATTATAAGCTATTACTAAGTACATGCATACAAACATACATATATGTATATGTGCCACTCTCAACCATATTGCAAGTTTACTTCTTTTCAGTTTAACCCTATACATGTCATATAAACCTTAAGATGCATAACAAAATCTATCGAAGTTATCTGGATAGTGTAAACTGATGTGTTGATCCGATCCTTCGAACTTCTTGAAAATCTACAAAGAACATTAAACAACTAAAGTAAGCTTAATGAAGTTTAGTAAGTTCGTTGCATAAATCTTACCGAACATACTAAAACAATTCATTTAAATAAATCATTCAATATACCTGCCAAACACAACTTCAAACGATGAATTCACTTATTTCTGATCGATATCAAAATAACTTTAAATCTTCAAACATTAATTCCATATATCACTTACCAACCTTGTCAAATTAGAGAACGTCTTACGGATGTGAGTACATCGTATACAGAAGCCTGAAGGCTGCACAGAAGCACATAAGTGCTAGACGGAAACCCTTAAGGGTTGAACAGAAGCTCGTAAGAGCTAAATGGAAACCCATAAGGGTTAAACTAAAACTCATACAAGTTGACTGAAGCTTATATGAGTTAAATGGAAAGAAAACACAAAAGTTTTCAACAAATGCTGAACCTCGATTTACTTGGGTAATTTACTGTTAATTCTTTTCTTACACAAAACGAATGTACTCAATCTTGCGTTCCAGTCATTTCATACTTTCTCTTTAATATACAAAATTTAGCAATAATTTTATTTTCAACAATAAAAATAAATATCAATCGTAAATTAAATAAATAACATTAAAATTTAACCATACGAACTTACCTGGACTAATTTGTAAAATTTGTTGTATCTCAGGAACTATTCAGATAATTTCTCTTTTCCTCAATTTTCTTTGGACTCTTGATCTATAATATAAAATTATTAATTCATTAGCATATATATTTCAATCTCATTCCACCTCACAATTTATACCCTTTAAATTTTAAAATTACACATTTACCCTAAATTTTATAATTTTTATACTTTAGTCCCTAATCAATTAACCTATCAATTGAGCTTATTTTTCTCAATTAACACTTTATTCCATCATTTAAAATTACTACACCAACCTTTTAAAATCATAATTTCAACACTAAACCCTAATTCTTAACTTTTCATAATTAAGTCCTAAAATCAATTTCTATTGAAATTACTTGATAAAATCATCACACAAAAAAATTAGAACTTCAAATCCATGTTAATTCATCATAAATTTCTAGCACTCAAACATGGTAACTTTTAAAATTATCCATAAAATCAAAAACAAATAAAACATATAGTTGGACCTAGTTGTAAAGTCTCAAAAACACAAAAAATTCAAGAAAATAACAAGAATTGAATTTACATGTAGCAAAAATATGAAAAACCAGCTGAGAAGAACCCTTCAATGACTATTTTTGTCTGGAGAAATGTGAAGATTTGTCTAGAATTTCAATTTGGTCATTATTTTATTTAGTTAATTTGCAAAATTTCTAATTTTGCCCTTAGTTCACATTACTTCCTTACTAATTTCTATACTTCTACCGTCCAGCCTATGTAATGTAGGCCCAATTTCCCTTTTAATCCTTCTTATTTATAATTTGAGCTATTTAGTCACTATTTCTTTAATTAACAAGTTTTGTACCTTTTTCAATTTAGTCCTTTTTATTTAATTAACTATGAAAACGTTAAAATTTTCTAATGAAACTTTAATACTAACTCAATAACACTCCATAAGTATTTATAAAAATATTTACGACTTGGTTTATGAAATCGAGGTCTCGATACCTCATTTTCTACTCAATTTACCTAATAAATTCTTTTAAATCACAAAATTCACTAATTCTAGCATGCTTTTAAAATAACACTTAACTAATAAACATTAATTTATTAAATTTTTAAACTCACTCGTCGGATTTTGTGATCTCAAATCACTATCTCTAACACCACTGAAAATTAGGTTGTTACACAAAAACTACCGAAATTCTTGCAGATAATGTGATAGGTCTCCGATGAGCTTCCAACCGATCGAGCTCCTGATAATTTATAAAAAAAAAAAAAGAAACTACGTAAGCAATGAGTGCTTAGTAGGCTCGTATAAACTAAAACATAACTTACAATGTCATTTATAGAATTCAAAAATTAAACATAAATCATCACCAATGCCATAAGCTTAGTAAAAGCCTAGACAACATCACCAACTCACAAGTTAGTATACTTGTCCATGATACAAATGAAATCAACCATAAGATATGTAAATTTCCATATGTAATAATATCATTTAGTTCATAAATCCTTTCATAAGGTCATGATTCAACCCATTTTCATACTTACCATTTCATTTCCTTTTCTTACCCGTAGAACCATCTAGAATCACTTCAGATATTCGGGAAAGCTTGCACATAGTGTGCCTTTACATATAACAGTAACATTTCCTTTACATCAATGCTCACATGAGCTGTGAAATGGGCTTGCTCACACGAGCTATGGGTCAGAATGTAAGCTACATGATGATGCTCACACGAGCTGTGGAAAATTCGTAACAAATGCAGGACCTCAGCTGTCGGTAGGACATTCAAGACCAGCACCCGAAACATGAAATTCCTAATGACATGTCATTTGTATCATAAGAATTCTTAAGGTTCAATCGGGACTCGATATCCGTCAATTCATCATAGCATGAATACATTTATATTTTGATTCATTTATATTAAAACAACTTAGTAAACATGCAATCTGGATAACATTAATACGATCACAAGTCATACGAACTTACCTCGATAATTAGGGCGTAGAAGTATAGTCGAACTAATCCAAAGCTTTAACTTTTCCTTGATTTAGGTCCGATTGAAATTTATCTTAATCTAAATAAATAATATCATTGAATTAAGTACTTATAGAATTCAATTTAATCCATATTTCATATTTATGCAAAATTATGAATTTGCCCCTAACATTTTAACTTTTCACAATTTAGTCCCTAAGCCTATAACTTGAATATAACACATTTTAACCTAAATCCATATTAACCAAGGTTACAAGGGACCTTGAATGAACCCATAATTACCAACACTTCAAAACAAAACCCATAGATTTATACTTTTAAGAATTTAATCTCTATTTCCAAAATTCAACGAAAATCACTTAACAAAACATGTTTATTATATAACAAATATAAATAATCCATCAACTAACATTAAAACCTATTCAAAAGCATTCATGGAAAGTCCCTCAACCTTTAAAAATTTTGCAAATTAACCCCCGAGCTAGCTAAATTAAGCTAAAACGAACTCAAAAACATTTAAATCATTAAAAATGGGGTATAAAATCACTTACATGCAATATTGGAAGTTTAACTGAATGCTCTAGCCTATTTCAATGGTGATTTTTGGTGGAATTGTGAAATGGTGAAGAAGATGAACATTATTTCTTTAGTTATTTTAGCTTTATTTACCAAATTACTATTTTAACCTTTAAAAACTATCAAAATTTCAATAAAGCCTTACCCATGCACATCCACTAACACATTAAATGGTATATTTACCATTCAAATCCCTTATTTTAAGATTTCATAGCCATTGAGCCTCTTTAACTAATAGAACTCAACTTTTATATCTTCTACAATTTAGTCCTTTTCACCTAATTAACCATTTAAACATCAAAATTTCTTAACAAAATTTTAATATGACCTTTATATAATTCTATATACATTAAATAAATATTAAAATAATAACTCACTCGTCAAAATTGTGGGCTCGAAACCACTATTCCGAACACCACTAAAAACGGGTTGTTACAACTCTCCACCCTAAAGGAATTTTTGTCCTCGAAATACTTACCAAAAAATAGGTTTAGGTATTGCACTTTCATAGCTTCTTCTGGTTCCTAGGTAGCTTCTTCAATTCCATGATATTGCCAAAGAAGTTTAACTAAAGCTATACGTTTATTTCTTAACTCTTTAATTTCCACAGCTAAGATTTTGATCGATTCTTCACTATAGGACATATCTGGCTGAATCTCAACATCTACAAGTGAAATCACATGTGAAGGGTCTGATTGGTACCACCGTAACATCGATACATGAAACACGTTATGGATTTTCTCTTATTCTGACGATAAAGCCAATCGATAAGCCATTAGTCCAATCATTTCGATGATATCATATGACTCGATAAATCGTGGACTAAGCTTCCCTTTTCAACCATCTCCAAGGTGATACCTTCAAAAATACTCTATCGCTGACTTGAAATTTAATATCTTTTCTTTTCAAATCCGTAATAATTCTGATGATCAGAAGCAACTTTCAAACTATCACATATTACTTGGACATTTTCTTTGATTTCTCGAATCAAATCAACATAGACTAGCTTTTTACTGCTCAACTTATTCCAGTATAATAGAGTACGACATTTCCGACCATACAAAGCTTTGTACAAAGCCATTTTAATGCTCACATGATAACTGTTATTGTAGGAAAATTCAAACAATAGAAGAAATTTATCCCAATTACCCTCGAATTCTAAAATACAACATTGAAGCATATCTTCAAGTACCTGAATCACTCACTCAGATTGACCATCGGTCTGTGGATGAAACATTGTAATGAAATGCAATCTAGTACCCAGAGCTTCGTGCAACTTACTCCAAAATCGAAAAGTAAACCGTGGATCCTTATCAGATATAATAGACTCTGGTATACCATAAAGTCTAACAATCTCAGAAACGTACAATTCTGTCAACTTCTCAGGTGAGTAATCCATACGTACTAGAATGAAATGTGTGGATTTAGTTAAACGATTCACAATAATCCGAATAACATCTTTCTTTTGTGGAGATAGAGGCAATCCCGATACAAAATCCATTGTAACCCATTCCCATTTCCATTTTGGAATCATCACAGTCTGTAACAAACCAAAAGGTATCTGATGCTTAGTTTTAACTTGTTGACAGATCAAATATTTTGATACAAACTCTAAAATCTCTCGTTTCATACCTGGCCACCAATACATTTGTTTCAAATCACCATACATTTTATTACTATAAAGATGTATCGATAACCTACTACTACGAGCTTCCTATAAAATTATCTGAATGACATCATAATTTCTCGAAACACAAATTTTATTGCGAAAATACAAACTACCATTTGAACTAACACGGAATTCTGAATTAGCTGTCGACTCAATATGTTTCTGTTTGGCAATCAACTCAAAATCACTTTTCTGAACCTGGTAAATCTATTGCAGAAATGTTGGTCTAGCTTTTAATTCTGCTACAATAGAACCATCATCAATCAAAGTCAATCGAGTGTTCAAAGCTTGTAAAGAAAATAAAGATTTTCTACTTAAAGCATCAGCAAAAACATTTTCTTTTCCCAGATGATAGTCGATGATCAAATTGTAATATTTTAATAGTTCCAACCATCTACGTTGTTTCAAATTCAGTTTTTTCTATGACATCAAATACTTTAGGCTTTTGTGATCCGTGAAAATATGAAATTTTTCTCCGTATAAATGGTGTCGTCAAATCTTTAAACCAAATACAATAGCTGCAAGCTCTAAATCATGAGTCAAGTAGTTCTTCTTGTGCGATTTCAACTGTCGGGACGCATAAGCTACTACCTTGCCTTCTTGCATCAAAACACAGCCCAAACCATTCAATGAAGCATTACTCGTTGGTTGAACCAACACAGGGGCTTCGGTCAACAACGCCTTCAACTGATCAAAGTTTTGCTAACACTTTTTAGACCATTTGAACTTGACATCTTTCTAGAGTAGTTTCATCAATGGTGGAGCAATTATCAAAAATCTTTTAACAAATCTCTGATAATATCTGGCTAAACCCAAAAAACTTATGATTTATGAAATATTCATCGGCGGCTTGTAGTCCACTATGGCCGATATTTTACTCGAGTCAACCCTAATACCATCTGCCAATACAACGTGTCCCAGAAATCCAACTTCTCGAAGTAAAAACTCACATTTGCTAAATTTAGCAAACAACTATTTTTCGTGCAAGTCTACAAAATTATTCTCAAATGCTGGGCATGCTCTATTTCATCTCGAGAATAGATCAGAATGTCATCAATGAACATAACAAAAAATCTGTCTAAATACAACCTGAATATTCTGTTCATCACATTTATAAGCATAGCAAGTGCATTGGTTAAACCAAACGGCATAACTAAGAATTCGTAATGTCTGTACCTAATTCTAAAAGTAGTTTTTGGCACGTCTGAATCTTTAACCTGTAACTGATAATATCCAGAGTGGAGATCGATCTTTGAATTATTTCAATACTAGGATGAGTTTCTCTTCTTGCTCAATAGTTAATTCTGCTGAAACAATCACAGGCAATGTAGAAACGTTACCTAAATAAACATATTTTAAATGTGAGGGAAGTACCTTAAGCTCTAATTTAGGTGGATCCTCGATTGACGCTTTTGGTTGGGCATAATCCCTATTCTCTAACTCCAAAGATTCAAAATGGGATTGCGGATTAAATCCCCTTTGATTAGCTCCTAGCAAAGCTAAGTATTCATCCTCCTCTTTATCATTTGGAGGGTCTTATGTCAAAATTTGTTCCAATGGGTCCTCAACATAGTTGAGTTCCTTTTCCATAATTAAATCCTCTAAATCGGGCACTACAGAAGCGTCCACTACCATCGCCGTGTGTGCATTAAGACCAATATAAAACGTCTCAAGTTGGATACAATGAGGGATTTCATGATGAGGGCACTTCCGTAATAATTCTTTGTACCTTTCCCATGCCTTATACAAGGATTTAGCAAACCAAGGGGTATTATGGACATGATTTACCTTCAGTATGTGTTCATCTAGAAATGCCTCCTAAATAGTCAGCAATATCAGCAAACCAAGGGGTATTGAGGCTGCTAAAAATAGGGTGATATGGCTGCTAAAAATAGCAAAAATCAATAGCCAAAGAGCCCTCCCATGGCCGACCACAGATGTGGCAAGTTTGAAGTTTTCAAACTTGCTATATTAAGGCTAGTGCAAATCTAGAAAGGCGCGAATAGTGGAGGGGTTTGTTTGTAGTTTGACAAAGTCTTCAAGGGTCTTTTTGCAAGCCAATTAATCAGCCAAGCAAGCTGATTGGGTCAGCATGCTAGACGGTTTTGGGCTGCCCAAAGCTTGATCGGTTCAGTTCTCTCAGTTCAGCTCAACTGTGCCACTTTTCATAATTTAATTAAAAATAATTTATTTAACCCAAATTAAATTGGATTAAAATTAAAATTAATTGTATTATGAATTAATACACATAAGTTGGACCATCTTTAGCTGAAAAATTCATTCGTCTCGATGCTTCAAAAATTGCTTCTTGGATTTGTACTTCTAGCAGTGTCTGTAGAGCCAATTTTCGCCCTTTGTGCAAATCTGTCAAAAAAATGATCAAAATTAATCAAAATTTATTATAAAATTCTTTAAAATTTATTATTTTAATAATTTAAGTACAAAATAATTATTTTATAATAATTATATATTTTTCGACAATAATTTTACCGAAACTGCATGAATTTGAGTTAAAAAAGGCATGAAAAAGTGTGTATATTTTCGTGTTTCCACAAATTCAACTTTTCTGACCAGCGGTAACCCTAGTAACTCTTCTTGAAACATATCCAAGAATTCAAAAAAGTCAAAACCGACTCTAATTTCAATTCTGAAGCCCTGAAATCAAATATATAAGTTAAATACGCCTCACAGCCCTTTTTGACATACTTGTGTCCCAACATAGCTGAAATCACATTAGTCGTACCTTCATTTCTAACTGACTCAACTCAGATCATTTCACCATTCTAACATTTCAACACAATATTCTTTCGTCTACAATTCACAACAGCATCATGTAGAGTTAACCAGTCCATACCCTGAATCACATCAAATTCATCAAATGGTAACAACATCAAATCAGTTGGAAAGTTGCAATCTCAAATCATCAAAGGATAGTTTTTATAGGCTTTATCAATTAACACATACTGGCCTAAAGGATTCGTTACTTTAACCACAAATTAAGTTGACTCAAAAGGTATTTTCTTATCCGACACTAAAGTTGTGCATACATATGAGTGCGTTGACTCGGGGTCAATCAAAGCATTAACATTAGTATCAAAGATAGAAAATGTAACCGTAGTAAGTCTAACTTCGCCTATCCCTAATTTCTTAAATACTGACATGGGCATCAAGTTGATACTCGCACCCAAGTCACATAGTGCCTTACCACAATATGTTGCTCCAATATTGCAAGGTATGGTAAAACATCCAAGATCATTCAACTTTGGGGGTAGTTTGTTTTGAATATATGCATTGCATTCCTTCATAAGGGCTACCGTCTCAAGTTCTCCAAGTCTTCATTTTTTTACAGGATATCCTTCATGAACTTGACGTAGTTCGGCATCTGTTCAAGTGCTTCAACCAACGGGATGTTGATATAAAGTTGCTTGAGTACGTTTAAGAACTTCTTAAATTGAATTTCCTGCTTCTGCTTCTGAAGTCTTTGAAGATAGGGTGGTGGAGGCTTCTTTATTGGAACTGGTTGATTTGTCTTCTGTGGCGGTTCTACATCTAACGAAGTTGTTAGCTGATCAAAATAAGTTGGTTCTAAAGCTACCTTGTCGGATTTTACAGATTCTGGTTCCAGTGGAACTAAGACTTCAACACTCGATTGAACTTCCTCTGAGTCTTGATCATCAGCTGGCTCCTTTTCAACTTCGACAATGTTGGGTTCTAATATCTTTCTGCTCCTCAATGTCAACGTTTTACAATGCTCCTTCCCTGGATTCCTCGAATTCTCTATATCACTAGGTAAAGCACCCTGTGGTCGGTTTCTAAGTTCTATTGTAAGTTGGCCCATTTGGTTTTCCAGGTTTTTCAATGTAGCTACTTGGCTTTGGATTAAGGCATCATTCTTGGCTATGTATGTCTTTAACAAGTTTTCTGTAATGCCTCAAATTTCTGTAATTTCAGCTTTTGTGATTGTTGAGCATGAAAATATCAGGACTTTTGTTTTGGATTATTCTGGCATAAAATATATGCGGTTTAAGGGGTCATGTGCTCTGGGGTGCGTTTGGGAGGTCCCAAGTTTGAGCCTTAACTTGGGCTAAGTTTTGGTTTTTATTTGATTAAAGCCTGACTTTTGGTTAATGGGCTTACAAGAAATTATAGGTAAAAGCTTAATAGAATGGGCCTGCTGGTTTAGTGGTTAGGTGGCAAGGGTTTATGCTAGAGGTCCTATGTTCGAATCTTGGCTTGGGCATTATTTTTTCCACTAAGGCAATGATAGAATTGGATTTAAACTAGAACATTGAAGTGGTAGGGTTTATCAGATTTTTCTAAGTAGTTTCCCCAAAAAGAACTCTCTCTATCGAAATTCTCTGCAACTCCCCTTTCCATCTTTCTCTTTGTTTTCTTTTTACCAAAAATCCCCCTCTTGTGCTGTTGAAATTTCATTACACTATTTCCTCTCCATTTTCTCCCTTTTCGATAGTTTTACTTTCGTCTTTGGAGACGCACTTTCGGTAAGTGTGGAGATGCATTCTGTTTCATGTTAATAAATGTTGGGTTATTAAGAGATTGTTTTCTGTTTAGGAGACAATCAGGGTTCTGCGGATCACAAATAAACATTCTAAACATTAAAGAATCATCATTTTTCGTTTAAGGTAACGTTGTCATTAACTTTTAGGATCTACCTGTTTCTTAGTAACTCAGATTAAGTGATTAAAAGGGTGAAATATTGTTCAATAATAGGTTCTAAAGTACTTGGGATTACGTTAGCTTCGAATCAATTACAAAAAAAAAGGGTTTCGACGGAAGCCGAAACTGAAACTGTCAATGCCATACGGGCGTGTGGACTACCCGTGTGGAGGTCGTGTAGTGATACACGACCGTGTGGTCTACCAGCAAGGTCGTGCGCATGCCATTCGGGCACGACGGGCACGGGCTTGTAAGGCTAGCTAGGCCGTGTGCGAGGCACGGGCTAGACCAATTAAGTCGTGTGGGCCATATGGGCATGTATGCCACACGAGTGAACCACATGGGTGGGTGGAGTTCTGGGCCAGGCCGTGTGATCCACAAGTCAAGGCCAATTTGGGCTGTGTGGGCCACACGGGCTTATGGGCCCACACGGGCAGGGCACACGGGCGTGTGAGCCCAATTTTGTTTGAAATGTTCTGTAAGGTTGCACAAGTTGCCCAAGTCGACTATGACCTATTGTAGGGTCGGTAAGTGTTACTTAGACCCCCATACGATGATATGATACTGATGTATGTTTGACATGTAATATCTAGCATGTATATATGTTCTGTTCTGGAAATATATGTAAGATCTGCTTGTCTGCATAATAGCATGCCACGATTGTATGATGCATTGCATTGGGGTGGGATGATTGATGAAGTGAAGGAAGTATCTGAAAGGCTTTTAGCCTGTTATCTAGTAGCTCAGCTACATATTTCTGTTATGTGCCGTTTCACGGTACCATGTGGTGTGTAGCATTGGATGGGTTAATTTTATCCCCATATTTAGTGTGTAGGGCTGGGTGGGTCAATTATATCCCCATATGGTGTGTTTGGTTAGACGGAGATGGTGTGCAGGGTTGGTGGGCATGTTTCTATGATAATTTGATCTGTTATGCCTGCGATATCTGTATGGGCTAAGGCCCGGTTGTTCTGATCCTGTATCTGAGTTGGCTAGGGTCCACACTGATTCTGAAAAAGGCTCAGGCTTAAATTATATGTATTCTTTTATCTGTTTGTATGCATGCTACCTGTGGGATGTACACACTGAGTTGCGAAAACTCACCCCTTTATTGTTTTATCTGTCAGGTAATCCCCGGCAGTAGACGGATTGGTGCAGCGGAGGGCTTGACGATGACCACTACTTCATATACTCTGGTTTTATGATTTTAATACTTATATTATTTTAACTGCTATGATTGGGAGTATTTATGTAATTTATGGACTCAGGCTGTTTGGTTTAAATTCAGGATTTTAAACTACTATTTAGGGATTTTGGAACTGCAACGTACGATAACTTTATTTGTTTTATTTAAGCTTCCGCGTATAAAGAAATGTTTTCAAGCAAACCAATCAATACACGTTTTCTAAGCTAAGTAATAAATAATAACTGGAACGGTTTAGGGTGAATATGGTTTTAAATACACTCTCATGTGACATCGGCAGATTCAGCCATAACGTCTAGGCCGGGTTTGGGGTGTTACATTTAGTGGTATCAGAGCCAGGTTACAAAACTCGGTTGTGGATTTGGGTTTTAAAATTAGGTTTTAAGAAATGATTTGTAAAGCAATTTAAAATATTTTTTATAATGGGTATGCGGTATACTGAGCCTTCAGCACTAATCCTGTAAGTTCTCTGAAATTCTGATATGTACTGTCTGAAAGCATGTTCATCTTAAAATGTTGTCTGAATCTGTCTGAAATACTCTGTGTATGTTATGAGACTACTGTAGGTAGTACTTTACTAAAACACTATAGATAGTGTGGACTGAAACTGTTGTAAGACTGCTTCTCGCGATAACTTACTCTGAAACTCTATTACTATATTGCATAAAATATCTGCTAACAATTATTGAAACTATAAACTGATATGCATAAAAATTTTAAATACAGATTAATTCGATAGTTAAGATAAGCACACGTGGTACTCGTGGATAGGGTACTAGAGGCCGAGGTAGAAGCCGTAGAGGGATTCGAGCTGAGTCCTTCGTATCTGATATAATCCCTAATCTGGACACTAGTGAGACACCGGTGTCACCTATTACAGAGACTGGCTGAGTCTCAAGACTGTGCAGCTAGGGACGATGCACTGTCCCAGGCCATGCTACGAATTTTGAAGAGGGTCGTTATGGCTAATACTGGGTTTAGAGGCCGTGGGTCGATTATGAAACGACTCCGGTCGAATGGGGTTGAAATATTCAAGGGCATCGCTAGAGTTACCCCGAGTGTGGCTGAGTACTGGATGGAGGCCACGGAGCGTATCATGGACGATCTAGACTTTTTTTATGAGCAGAAACTCAAGGGGGCTGTGTCATTGCTGCGAGATGAGGCGTATCAGTGGTGGCTGACCGTTAAGGAGGGCAATTAGCCCAATCGACTGACTTGGGATCTGTTTAAGACCACTTATCAGAGTAAGTACGTAAAAGCTAGCTATACTGATGCAAGGCGATGGGAGTTCCTAAATCTCACTCAGGGTGACCGTTCAGTGGCTGAGTACGAGGTTGAGTTCATTAGATTGAGTCGTTATGCGAGAAGCATGGTGGCGACTGAGTATGAGCGCTGTGTCTGATTTGAGGATGGTCTCCATGATAGTCTGCGGGTTCTGATAGCTCCACAGAGGGAGCGAGATTTCTCCACCTTGGTCGAGAAAGCCAAGATAGCCGAGGAGGTGAAGTGCTCTGAGTGCCAAAACCGTGAGAAGGGGAAGGCTAAGAGGGATTCTGAGCTTTCAAATACTGGGATGAGGCCTAAGAAAAAGGCCAAGACTGATGGGCCCATGAGAGCGGGGCTTACTACTGCTGCACCTACTGGGGTGGCAATTTGCCAGCTCTATAATAGACACCACCCAAGTGAATGTTAGAGGGCTACTAGAGCTTGTTTGAGGTGTCGTTCGACTAAGCACTGTGTTAAGGATTGTCCACTAAGGGGTAACTAGATGCAAGCTCCAGTTGTTGAGACTGCGCAGCCGTAAAGAGGGGTACAGCAGCCACCTAGGGGTCGAGGACAGGCTAGGGGTGGTAACGGTATGGGTCGAGGTCAGAGAGCACCAGGTAGAGGTGCTGGGCCGACTGAAGCAAGATAGTCTGCACTTGTCTACGCTACACATTGCCGTGAGGATGGAGATGCTCTGGACGTCATCACGGGTACATTTTTCATTTTTAATGTACCTTATGTTGCACTGTTAGACATAGGCTCTACACATTCCTATGTTGCACGTTCTGTGTCTAAGACTTTGGGAATTTCGGGTGAGGGCACTTCTAGTTAGATTTTAGTGGTGAGTCTGTTGTGGCAGTCTATTAGGGTTAGTAAACTGTTTAGAGACGTTTCGCTGGAAGTCCAAGGGACGATATTTTTGGCTGATTTGATGGAACTTCTGCTTAGGGAGTTCAACTTAATTCTGGGCATGGACTGGTTGATGAAGCATCGTGTAAGTCTGGATTTTACTGAAAAGAGGGTTGTTTTAAGCCCCAAGAAGGATATCGAGATAGTCGTGATTGGGGAACGACGAAATTATTGTGATATTTGCGTTAGTGGTAGAGAAGCTGGTGAGGAAAGGATGTGAGGCATTTTTGGCATAGACTCTTCGGTTAAGGACATCCGTACTGTGAGGGATTTTTCAGATGTTTTTTCAGAGGAATTAGCAGGATTGCCTCCAAGTCGGGAGGTAGAATTTGGTATCGAGTTGATTCCTGGCATAGCTCCGGTGCCTATCGCCCCTTATCGAATGGCACCAAAGGAGCTGGCAAAACTAAAGGCTCAAATTCAGAATCTATTGGATCGTGGGTTTATTCGTCCCAGTGTGTCTCCTCGGGGAGCACCTGTTCTGTTCGTAAAGAAGAAGAACGGTACGATGAGGATGTGTATTGATTACCGTCAGTTGAATAAGTTGATGATTAAGAATAAATACCCACTTCCGAGGATAGACGATTTATTTGACCAGCTCAGAGGGGCTTCTGTGTTCTCCTAGATCAATCAGCGATCAGGTTATCATCAGTTAAGGGTTAAGGAGATCGATGTGCATAAGATGGCATTTAGGACTCGTTATGGACATTACGAGTTCTTGGTTATGCCCTTTGGGTTGACAAATGCACCAGCGGCATTTATGGACCTGATGAAACATGTGTTTCAGCCCTACTTGGACCAGTTCGTGGTGTTGTTTATCGACGACATCTTGATATACTTTAAGTCTGAGGACGAGCACGATGAGCATCTCAGGGTTGTTATGCAGATCCTTCGTGAGAAAAAACTCTATGTGAAGTTCTCTAAGTGTGAGTTTTGGCTTTAGGAATTAACCTTTCTAGGACATGTGGTGTCTGCTGAGGGGATTCGTGTTGATCCTCGTAAGATTGAGGCTGTGTTGGATTGACAATAGCCGAAGAATGTGTCTGAGATCTATAGTTTTCTAGGACTGGCAGGATATTATCGATGTTTCGTGGAAGGGTTCTCTTTGATCGCAGCGCCATTGACTAAGTTACTGCGTAAGGGAGTTCCCTTTGTTTGGACTAATGCACAGCAGGAGAGCTTTAAGAAGCTCAAAACCGTGTTAACTCAGGCTCCAGTTCTGATACAGCCTGAGCCTACTAAAGAATTCATAATGTATAATGACGCGTCATATGTGGATTTGGGTTGCTTCTTGATGAAGACAATAAGGTAGTTGCCTATGCGTCTCGACAGCTTAAGACTCACGAGGCTAATTATCTGACGCACGATTTGGAGTTGGCTGCAGTTGTCTTTGCATTAAAGATTTGGAGGCACTATCTGTACGGTGAGAAGTGTACCATCTACACTGATCACAAAAGCCTCAGGTATCTCCTCACTCAGAAAGAGTTAAATCTTAGACAGCGATGATGGGTTGAGCTACTTAAGGATTACGACTGCAGTATAGAGTATCACCCTGGAAATGCCAATGTGGTGGCCGATGTATTAAGCCGTAGGGCTGTGGCTGATTTGAGAGCGTTGTTTACTCAACTGAGTCTTTTTGACGATGGGAGTCTTCTGGCAGAGCTACAAGTGAAGCCGACATGGATTGAGTACATTAGAGCTAAGCAATTAGAAGATAAGACTCTTGAGTTGTGATTTCATTAGGTTGAGACTAGGACTACTACAGATTTTGGGCTGAATAATGATGGGGTGTTGTGCTTCCGAGGTAGGATCTGTGTACCTAATAATGAGGATTTGAGACTTTCGATTCTGAGGGAAGCACATAGTAGCCCTTACGCTATGCATCCTGGTGGAAACAAGATGTATAAAGATCTCCGAGAGTTGTACTAGTGGCCAGGGTTGAAACGTGAGGTGACAGACTATGTTGCTCGTTGTTTGACTTGTCAGCAGGTTAAGGCTAAGCATCAGTTCCCTTCAGGTCTGCTACAGCCAGTAAAGATACTGATGTGGAAATGAGAGCAAGTAACGATGGACTTCGTTAGTAGTTGCCTCTAACACCCATTAAGAAGGATTCTGTTTGGGTAATCGTGGATCGATTGACCAAGTCGGCCCATTTCATTCCGGTTAGGACGGACTTCTCCTTGCAAAAGCTAGCTAAGTTGTACATTTCCGAGATAGTGAGGTTGCATGGGGTTCCTGTTTTGATCATCTCCGATAGGGATCCCCATTTTACGTCTCGGTTCTGGTAGTCATGAGGCTTTGGGTTCTCGTCTGGATTTCAGTACTGCTTTTCATCCTCAGATAGATGGTCAATCGGAGAGGGTGATTCAAGTACTGGAGGATATGTTGAGGGGGTGTGTTATGGATTTCCGAGGTAGTTGGTAGGAGTAATTGCCATTGGCAGAGTTTACTTACAATAATAGCTATTAGTTTAGTACCCAAATGGCATCGTATGAGGCACTTTATGGTTATAAGTGTCGTATTCTTTTGTGCTGGACCGAGTTGGGTGAGCGACATGTTTTGGGTTCAGAGTTTATTTTAGAAACTGAGGATAAGGTGGAAACGCAAAAAATTATATACTTTTTCATACCTAATTTTACTTAAATTCATGCAAATCCGGTTAAATTCTTGTCAAAAAAAATTAAATATTATAAAATAATTAAATCATGTTAAAAATATGAAACATGGTGAATTTATACTTAATTTTGATTAATTTTGACTATTTTTGACAGATTTGCGCAAAGGGCAAAAATTGGCTCGGCTGACACTGCTGAAAGCGCAAAACCGAGAAGCAATTTGAAGTATCGAGACACTCTAATTTCCAGCCTAAGACGGTCCAGAAATGTGTATTAATTCATAATTTAATTAATTTTAATTTATTCCCATTTAATTTGGGTTAAATAAATTATTTTTAATTAATTATGGAGAAAGGGCCCAGCTGAACCACACCGGTCGAACCAAATTGGGTGAACCGAACCAGCCACCAAATGGGCAGCCCAGAACCGTCCATATGCTGACCCAAATCAGCATTTTAGCTGATTAAGTATGCTTGCAAAAAGGCCCTCAAAATATTTCTACATTGCATTCAAACCCCACCTTAATTTATGGCTTTGTAGATTTGCCCCAAGCCTAAAATAGCAAAGTTGAAACTCTCAACTTTTCCATGTGTGTGGCCGGCCAAGGGAGGGCTCTTTTGCTGCTGGAATTTGCTATTTTTAGCAGCCACAATCAGCTATAAATGCCATCCCTTGTTGATCATTCAAAGCATCCCTCAACATCTCTCATTCCACAACATTCTCTCATCCTCTCTTCACTTCTCTTAAAGTTTCCTCTCCATTTTTCCATCTCATTTTCCCTTCCCTCTTGTGCCGATTTCCTCTCTTGAGAAAGAGGTGTTCTTCAGCCATCTTGGGCAGCAATCGAGGATTCATAGAAGCCTTACTCGGTGAAGACAACGGAGACAAAAGAATGGAGCAACAGTCAAGCCGCAGAGAAACACTAGATTTGCTTTCTGTTCCCTTTCTTTTTAATTTCTGTTGTTTTTATGATGAACATATCTATGAATAATATTGCTGTTGAAATGGTTATTTTAATCAATTTAGCTTGAATTTAATTCGTGTTGGGTTGATTATATTTTGCCTACTTGAATTGTTAAAATAGTGTTTATGCTGTTATAGGCCTCAGTGAAATGCTTGATTAAGTAAAATCATGCTTAGGTTATCTGGCATTATAATTGTTTAGATAACTAAAGAATTAATTTTTTAAGTGGATTGAAATTGCAATTAATGGACTCAGTACTTGATCAGTGCATGTTGAATTCTTCTAAGGTAATTGAAAATTAAATTAGCATTGTATTTGGCGATACATATGCCTTGCATAACTTGCAGGATTGTTGTGATTAAATTGTTTCAAGGTATGGCTACCTTGTTACTTCACATAATCTTTTACATGTTTATTAAGTTGAATTAATCGGTTGAATCGACGTAGGAATATGCGAGAGATAATTTAATTTAATAAGTATGTATGTGCGATAGCATGTTTACTTTATTAAATCTGTTTAGTCGGTTGAATTGGCATAGGGATATGTTTAAAAGATAAATGGAATTTTAATTAGTAAATATGTTCATAAGTTAGCAAATTCTTTGGGTTGCATGAATTTATTCATAACAGCATAAGCACGAATTTAATATTTCTAAGTTAAAAAGGTATAATTAATCCAACACAATTATATCATCTTGGCTAAATCTTAATTGAAATCGTGCACTAGTACTCTTTTATTTATCTTTTTAAATTGTTTGCTTATTTTTAAAATCACTCTTTTCAAACCAAAATTATTTTTACCTCACCAAAGTGTTTTAATTAATTTCATAAATATTGCTTTTTACAGTCCCTGTGGGTACGATAACTTGACATTTACTTGTTACTTTATTACTTGTTACGATTATGTACACTTACACATTTCCACTGTTCCATAAGGTCCGGTTGATTTGAGAGCGGCTGAAAGCGGCTTCTGACAGACAAAAGTCTTATGCTGATTTGAAGATGAAGGATATTGAGTATTCTGTGGGGGACTTGGTCTTTCTTAAATTATCGCTACGGAAGAAGGTTCTGAGGTTCTGACGCAAGGGTAAGTTATGTCCTCAGTTTATTGGGCCGTACCAGATTCTGAAGCGAGTTGGGCTAGATGCATATCAGTTGGAGCTACCTCCAGAGCTAGATCACATACATGACGTGTTCCATGTCTCGATGTTGAGACGTTATCGCTCTGATCCCACGCACATTGTATCTGTGAAGGAGATTGAAGTTAGACCAGATCTGACGTTTGAAGAGGAGCCTGTTCAGATTTTAGACCGCGACGTGAAGGTCTTGCGTAGGAAGTCTATTCCCTTGGTGAAAGTGCTGTAGCAGAATCATAGCACTGAGGAGGCTACTTGGGAGCCAAAGGATTGTAACAGCCCGGTTTAGACCCTAGTCAGAACAGTGGTTTTGAGACCATAAATCTAAGGTCGTAAATTTATTATAATATTATTTTTGGTGTTTAGAACATGTTAATTGCTGTGTCTGAAATTTTCGTGAAGTAATTTTAACATTTGAATGTGTAATTACGAAAAAAGACCTAATCGCATAAAATGCAAAAGTTGCATGCTATTGTTAATGGTGTTAACTGACCATGGCTTTTAAAGTAGAGGTCCTTGTATGTTAAATTGACCATTAGTAGTGGGAATGGACAATGATAGACATGTACTTGGTAAATTTTAATGTAATATGACAAGGTTAAAAAGGTAAAATGACAAATTAAGTTAAAATACATAAAACAAAATAATAAATAAGTCATTTTATCATTATGCATAGCCAAAATTAGAAAAAGAATTAAGGGTTGAAGATTCTTTACATTCGGCACTTTGAAGCTCAAATTGAGGTATTAATTGAGTTCGATTTTTGATATTTTTACGTTTTTGAGATCGTTGCTTCGTGTTCTAGCTAGCCCGTGTCTTAATTTTTGAAAGTGTTCATGATTTTGTGATATGCCATTGATGAGTGTTTGTGTTCTTGAATGTTTGATGATGAAAAATGAAAGCTTGGTGTTAAATATACAATTTTTGTTAAATGATTTTCAGTAAAAATACCTATTCGTGATTAAATTGTGAAATGTTGAAAATGTGTGGTTGAAATGTAAAATAAATGAAAGTTTTGGGCTGCTAGAGTGCTAAGGAAAATTCAACTAGCATTAAATTAGAAAGAAATTGTGTAATTTTGTGTTTTTATGAAATAAGGACTAAATTGTAAGAAATGTGAAACTTTAGGGGCTAAAGTGCAAAATGCCTATTTATGTGTTTTTGAGTGAATTTGAATGAATAAGTGATTAAATAAGTTAGTTGTGATTGTAATTAGATCAAGAACCAAAGAAAACGGAATTAGATCGGGGGAAATCAAAAGTAATTGAATAGCTATTTGTTTCCGTTCATTCCATACGAGGTAAGTTCATATACAAATAAATATCGTTACATTGA
Organism: Gossypium anomalum; assembly: GCA_025698475.1. Lineage (NCBI taxonomy): Eukaryota > Viridiplantae > Streptophyta > Magnoliopsida > Malvales > Malvaceae > Gossypium > Gossypium anomalum. The sequence continues at coordinate 5,096,029 of CM046957.1, read as the reverse complement.
AATGTTTATGTTATTTTTGTTATTGAATTTCCATGAATGTTGAATAATTGTATACGAGTAAGAATCGACAAAGTTGTGACATCTGAAAGGCCCGTACTAACCTTAGGAATAGTATAGGATACAAATGTCATGACATTAGGCTATCGAGATGTGATTACATGTAAGACCCTGTGTGGGACAGTGGCATTGTATTGCGATTACGTGTAAGAAAATGTGTGGGACATCGGCATCGTTAATCAACTTCGTGTAAGACCCTGTGTAGGACAGTGGCATCAATATGTAATAACATATAAGACCATATCGAGGATATGGCATTGTACGAGTTATAAGTGATTATCGAGTATCCTTAACGATTCCAAATGGTTCAATGGGCAAAGTTAAGTCAGAAAAGAAAGTGTAAGTGAATCAAGTGACTCAGGTACGTTCGAAACTCATTTGAGTATTGAAACTGAAAGTATTGGATGGATTCAATTATAGAATTGAATGTGTATATCATGAAGTGGGTTGTGAATTTGTTTATGCATTTATGTGTGCTCATGTATAACCTGCTAAATTGATGAGAAAGATATTGATGCATGAGATGACTTATTGTATATGGCTTACTAAGCTTTTAAAGCTTACTGTATTTATTTTCTACCATTTTATAGATCATCGAAGCTAACTCGGATTCGGGGACCATCTGGAAATGTCATCACACTATCAATCAATATTTTGGTACTTTTGAAGTTATGTATATATTGGTATATGGCATGTATAGGCTAGTGTCATAATGGTATATTTTGGCTTGTAAGTGAAGTGTGTTTGTGGTTATTTTGATTGGCTTTAAATGGTAAGTTTGGCTCATGTTATGTGATGCATATATGTAGCGACGTAAAAATTTGTGGATTCGGTCGCTAATTGTGGTGATCTAGTGAAAAAGTTTGAAAACTGAAGTTCGATTTTGAAACAAAAAGGGAGTCGCCACCGATCCTTTTTCCTAGGTGTGATCGGACACCTATTAAATTTCTTTTTTTAAAACGAAAAGAAGGCTGAGTTTAGGGTCTACGTTAAGAGCCAGAGAAAAATTAGGGTTCGGGAGTCATTTACGCGCGAGGAAGGTATTAGCACCCTCACGACGCCCAAAAATTGGTATCTCGTAAACACGTGTTGTCTTGATTTTCAAAAATACGAGTTCAATTTAAATCTCAACCTTGATCCGATAAAAGCGAAAACTTTCCATTCTGGTTTTTGAAAAGGATATACCGTTTTAATATGAGCCGACAAATTCCATCCAACATAGCGATGAAATTCACGGTTTAATGCTAAATCAAGTACATTGCCTTATGTATTGAAATTTATTAGAAAAAGATTTTCCTTTAAACGTAAAACAAATTGATATGAAATAAAAATAAATAAGAGACAGTCTAGAAGTACATTGAGACAAATTTAAGTGTGACAATAATATTATAAGCACTAAACATGATAAAACTAATAATGTTGCCTATATACATTACACATATATATTAAAATTTTAAACATAATGTTAATATTACAAAGTATGTACATGGATAATGTTAAAAATACATACATGATATAAAGTTATTTAAAAAATATATATAAAAGATAATATGTAAAATATAATATAGTATTCGAAATATTTACATGATATGTAAAAAGACAATACTAAAAAGGTATATATATATATATATATGTGATGTATAAAATGCATAAGATAATGTTAAAATATTTACATGATATATACATAAATAAAATGAACATTGAAAAATATACATACGTGGCATATATGATAAATATATACATAATAAAATGAAATACATGAATAATATAATTTCAAATATATAAAAATATAATAAATAAAAATAATGAAGACATGAGTAAAATAATATACATAATAATATAATAAGAAAATAATATATTTATGATTGAATACTTAAAACATCTTTTGTATAAATATGTATAATAATGAAGATAATGAATATAGTAGTAGTGAAAATAATAAATATAATAATAGAAACAATAATACTAATAATAATAATAATAATAATAATAATAATAATGATATAAAAAGAATAGATAAAATAGTAGTGAAAATAGGTACAATAATAATAATATATAAAATAGTGTTTAATGCCTATATAATATAGTACTTAAATATATACATAGTAATATGATAGGAAATAGCAATAACATTGAAGCAAAATTTGATAATACTATATACATACATATACGCATATTAGAGACATACATACGAATAACAAAACTTAAATTAATAATAACAGTGATAATAATAATAATGTAAGTAGTAATAATTAAAATAAAAATAAAAAATAAGAAAAAGGGATGAAATGGCATTAACATTGAAACTTCTGGGGCGAATTTAAAAATAAATTAAAGGGGAAGGGACCTATTTGAATGCGGGTAAAACCATGGGGTATTAAAAATGCAATAATTCAAACTCTCCAAAACGCTGCGCATATACGGGGGTTAAATTAAAAACTGGGAAAAATTATGGGCCGATTTATAAATAAAAAAACCTTGATTGCAAACGTTTAAAAATGCGGAAGGGCCAAACGCGCAATTTGCCCTTCCGCTAAAAAAAACACGCGAATCCTGGCTGGGGCGGGTCAGGTCGACCCGACCCGCATCAAAACGACGTCGTTTCATTGATTTTAAGGGGGGGTCCAAAACGGTGCGTTTTGGACCCCTATATAAGCCAAAAAATTTTTTTTTTTTTTATTTTGAACAGAAGAAAGAAAAAAAACAGAAGAGGAGGGAGAGAAAGAGGGAGCGGGGAAAGAAGAGAGGGGAGGGGAGAGCTCGGTCGCGGACGACCACGCGGAGCTTCACGTGCATGAAAAGGTAATTTTTCCCTTTTTTTTCTTTTTTTATTATATATTTTTAGGTGCTTTTTTTTAGTTTATAAAATATATATATAGGTGGAAAAAATAGGTTTAAAAATGAAACTAAAATGAAAAAACGAAAATCACCTTAAATGCTTGTTGCCTGTGTTTTTGGTTCTTTGGATTGATCTTTGTTTTTGTATTCTAATATTGCTAGAGTTGCTCTCTTTTGTTCGAAAATGTATTGCCTTTTTGTCAAAAATTCAGTTTTTTAAACTGTTTTACATTCGGCTCTTTATAACTTTCTTGTTACAAGTTGTTTTCCATACTTTTGCTTTCTGTCTTGTCTGTTTTAATGCTTGCAGGGACCTTAAGGCGGTCTTTGAATGACAAGGGCGGTGGTATCGAGAGCGGTGGAGGCAAGTGGGGAGCTGGTTAGGGTTTCATATTTTTGTTTTTGATGTTGGGCTGTTTCACTTGGGCTAAGGTTTTTTGTTTAGGGTTATTGGGTTACTGGGTTAGTTTGGGCCTCCGGGTTTTGGGTTTGTAATTAGGATTGGGCCGGATAAAAAATTGGCCTGTACAGCTGCCCCTCTTTGCTCATTGTCGTGCAACGGGAATAGAGCAAAGACAAAAAGAAAGGCCAATTTTGTCCCGTCTTGCTGAGTCTTGACTTCGTTGGTGTTCTTCTTGTTCAGGTAGTTTCTTCCAGTCCATCGTATCTCGTAGCTTTGGTTCCATCCACAGTGTCTTCTGACATATGCCTTGTAACTTCGATCTGCTTCACTTGTAACTTCAGAAAGATAAGATCTACATCTTCAATCTGCTCTTCTATTGCTTCAGTGAGATAGGGTTTGTGGTCATTTCTTCTGCGACTTCAGAAAAGTAAGATTTGATATCCTCGATCAGCTTTACTGAAACTTCAGGGAGAAAAGATTTGCAACTTTGACCTGCTCCACTGCAACTTCAGGGGGACGAGATCTGGTGTCTTCAATCAGCTTCAATCTTTTAGTCTTTGCTTGGCATATGATCCTGAGCTCAACTCATTTCTTGCAATATGAACAGACATTAAAAACAGAAATTGAAAATATCTCATCACATGAGTTAGGGCTCAACTCACTTCTCGCAATATGAGTTGATTTTTGAAACATGGAAATTAAAAGCAGAAATTAAAAGGCTCAACTCACCTCTCGCAATATGAATCGATAATTTGAAAAGTAGATTTCGAAAAACAGAAATTAAAGGCTCAACTCACCTCTCGCAATATGAGTTGATCCTTGAAAAACCTAGATTGAAGACAGAAATTTAAAATACCTCAGCTTGCCCTGAGGCTCAACTCACCTCTCGCAATATGAGTTGAAATTAAAACACAAAAATTGAAAATACCTCGGCGTGCCCCGAGGCTCAACTCATCTCTCGCAATATGAGTTGATTCTTGAAAAACCTAGATTGAAGACAGAAATTTAAAATACCTCAGCTTGCCCTGAGGCTCAACTCACCTCTCGCAATATGAGTTGAAATTAAAACACAAAAATTGAAAATACCTCGGCGTGCCCCGAGGCTCAACTCATCTCTCGCAATATGAGTTGATTTTTGAAACATAGAAATTAAAAACAGAAATTAAAAGGCTCAACCCACCTCTCGCAATATGAGTTGATAATTTGAAAAGTAGATTTCGAAAAACAGAAATTAAAGGCTCAACTCACCTCTCGCAATATGAGTTGATCCTTGAAAAACCTAGATTGAAGACAGAAATTTAAAATACCTCGACTTGTTCACGAGGCTCAACTCACCTCTCGCAATATGAGTTGAAATTAAAACACAAAAATTGAAAATACCTCGGCGTGCCCCGAGGCTCAACTCATCTCTTGCAATATGAGTTGATTTTTGAAAAACATAAATCGAAATTACCTCAACGTGTCTTGAGGCTCAACTCACCTCTCGCAATATGAGTTGATTTTTGAAGCGTCAATTGCAAACCGAAATTGAAAATTCCTCAGCGTGTCCTGAGGCTCAACTCATTTCTCGCAATATGAGTTGATTTTCCTTGAAAGACATGAATTAAAAACATCAAAATACCAAAACCTGTCCTTTGGTAGAACTCAGGTGTCTTTTCACTTGATTCAATGCGACTCTCATTCCCGATTTCTTGCTCTGCTGGAGTACCTGTATATGCCATGCATGAGGTTATCATAATATGCACATGTTTGTCTTAAATGCCTTTATGTCTACATGATTATGCAGTACTCCTTAAGCATGTTTGTCGCTTGTCCTTTTTGTCACGAATTTTCATGATCTGCGTCCATTTCTTTGATTCTCGACTTTATCTTCAGGTCTTGTACCTATTTTCAAGCTTTACAAGCAATCGACGTTTCTTGGATATCACTCTTTTGCCTCTGGTTGAACTCCATTCTTGCCTTGAAGCTCTTGTGCTTATCAAATTTTTATCCAAGTAATGCTTAACATTTCTTTTGTTTAGAGCATGTCATTTCACCATTTATCATGTAAATAAACACATAATGAGATGCATGAAGAAAGTCAAGTAGGGGCAAAAATGATATCTCATATTCATTTATTTCAAGTGTTGCAAACAAAGGAAGTTAACCAATGAGAGTAAAAAATGTCAAAGAGAAAGAAAGGATCGTATTCAACGGATACAAATGCTCTAGATATTCAACCCATGAACTCTTCGACGTTCCTCAATCAAGAATCTTTTCGAGTCTGGCTCCTTGCGTAGAAGATTTTGAGCTTTTAGAGATGCTTCAAATACTGTAGTCTCACTGTTTGTCGTACGGTTTAAAACACCTTGCCTTGTAAGCCGAATGTTTGCTTCATTAGAATGCCCTCTCGGGTTTTCATCCTAATCTTTTCTTGTTTGATCAAAGCGCCCTTTTCGGGTTTTCATCTTGACTTTCTTTTTTCAAGCATAGTACTTCTTCACCGCATCCGAGTTCACTGGATTTGGTAGCTCATTGCCATCCATCTCGGTAAGGATCAAAGCTCCTCCTGAAAAGGCCTTCTTTACGACGTACGGTCCTTCCCAATTTGGTGCCCATTTTCCTCGCAGGTCCTTTTGTATTGGGAGAATCTTTCTCAGCACGAGTTCTCCTTCATGGAATTCTCTTGGCCGTACCTTCTTGTCATGGGCCGCAATCATCCTTTTCTGGTACATCTGCCCGTGACAAATTGCCCTTAAATGCTTTTCTTCGATGAGGTTCAACTGATCATATCGAGCTCGAACCCATTCTGCGTCTTCTAACTTTGATTCCATTAAGACTCGCGAGAGGAGGATCTCAACTTCGATAGGTAGCACGACTTCCATTCCATAGACTAGAGAGAAAGGAGTTGCTCCGTAGATGTTTCGCATGGATATGCGATATGCAAACAAAGCAAATGGAAGTTTCTCGTGCCAATCTTTATACGTCTCAGTCATTTTTCCAATGATCCTTTTAATGTTCTTGTTAGCTGCTTCAACAGCCCCGTTCATCTTTGGGCGATATGGCGAGGAATTATGATGCTTTATTTGGGCCCATTCGCACACTTCTTTTCATCATCTTATTATTCAGATTCGTGGCATTATCGAAATGATTCTTTCGAGCAAACCGCACCGGCAAATGATTTCCTTTTTCAAAAACCCTGCAAACTGCGGTCCTCGTCACATTGGCAAACAAGCGGCTTCTATCCATTTTGTGAAGTAATCGATGACCACAAAAATGAATCGATGTCCATTTGATGCTTTTGGAGAAATTGGCCCTATAACATCCATGCCCCACATAGAAAAAGGCCACGGAGTAGTTATGACATGGAGGCGAAGGGCTACATGAATTTTATCACCATAGATTTGACATTTGTGGCATTTTTCGGCAAAATTGATGCAGATCATTTTCCATTGTCACCAATAATAACCGAGTCTCATGATCTTTCGGCCATATTGAAACCATTGGCGTGTGTTCGCAGATTCCTTCATGGACCTCTTCGAGTATTTTTCGGCTTCAACATCATCCACGCATCTCAAGAGCATTTGATCTTTTTCTCTCTTGTACAAGATGTCCCCATCAAGAACAAATCCCGTTGCCATTCTTCCGATCGTTCTTTTGTCATTCTCATTCGCTTGTTGGGATACCTTTGATTCTTGATGTATTCTAATATATCATGGAACCATGGACGTCCGTCTACTTCCTTTTCAATGCTACACAAATAAGGCGCGGGAACCTCGTATATGCTCATTTTGAGGGCATTATTTCGCTTCTTTACTTGCTTTGAACATTGAAGCCAAAGTGGCAGGGCATCGCCTAATGGTTTTTTTCTCGTGGGAAGTAATGAAAAGTTATTTCTTTGAATTCCTTGATCAATTCGGCCACTAAGCCACTGTACTTGATCAATTTTGGATCCCTCACTTCCCACTCTCCACGGATCTGGTAAACTACTAGAGCTGAGTCTCCGTATACCTCTAGGGTTTTGATGTCTTGATCAATAGCCGCACGAAGCCCCATGATACAGGCCTTATATTCTGCGATATTATTGGTACAGAAGAAGTTCAGCCTTGCAGTAAACGGATAGTGATTCCCCTCTGGTGATACCAGGATTGCTCCGATTCCATGCCCCAAAGCATTCGACGCACCATCAAAGCACATCTTCCATGACTTCTCTTTTGATGACTCTGGTTTCATTTCTGTGATGCACATTAAGTCTTCGTCCGGGAAATCAAATCTTAAAGGCTCATATTCCTCCGTCATTCGAGTTGCTAGAAAGTCGGCTATTGCGCTTCCTTTTATTGACTTTTGACTTACATAGGTAATGTCATATTCCGAAAGGAGAATCTGCCATCGGGCCATTCTTCCTGATAATTCCGGTGATTCCATCATGTATTTTATCGGGTCCAGCTTTGAAATCGACCATGTCGTATGGTATAACATGTATTGTCTGAGTCTCCGAGCTACCCAAACCAAAGCGCAACAAAATTTTTCAATGGACGAATACTTTGCCTCATATTCAGTGAACTTTTTGCTGAGGTAGTAGATCGCCTTTTCTTTCTTTCCCGTCTCATCGTGTTGCCCCAATACACAACCCATTGAATTTTCGAACACAGCCAAATACAAAATCAATGGTCTTCCCGGAGTTGGCGGTACTAGCACTGGAGGACTAGACAAATATTGCTTTATCTTATCAAAGGCCACCTGGCATTCCTCATTCCATTCTCCCGGGTTATGTTTTCGCAGAAGCAGAAAAATTGGGTCGCATTGGTTGGTAAGTTGAGCGATAAATCGGGCGATGTAGTTTAATCTCCCTAAAAATCCTCTAACTTCCTTTTGCGTGCGTGGGGTCGGTAGCTCTTGAATGGCCTTTATTTTATCTGGATCAACCTCGATACCTCTTTCACTGACAATGAAGCCTAACAACTTTCCTGAGGTAGCCCCGAACGTACATTTGCCTGGATTGAGCTTTAATTGAAACTTTCTCAGCCTGTCGAACAATTTCTTCAAGTTCACTATATGATCTTCTTCCCCTCGGGATTTAGCAATCATATCATCGACATAGACCTCTATTTCTTTATGCATCATGTCATGGAATAACGTTACCATAGCCCTCTGATATGTTGCCCCGGCATTCTTTAACCCGAATGGCATCACCTTGTAGCAGAATGTTCCCCACATTGTTATGAAGGTAGTTTTCTCCATATCCTCAGGGGCCATCTTGATCTGATTATACCCCGAGAATCCATCCATGAAAGAAAACAATGAATGTTTTGCTGTGTTGTCCACCAACGTATCAATGTGTGGCAAAGGAAAATTGTCTTTTGGGCTTGCTCGATTTAGGTCACGGTAATCCACGCACATTCGTACTTTACCATCTTTCTTTGGTACCGAGACTATGTTGGCCACCCATTCTGGATATTTAGAGGCTTGTAGGAAACCAGCATCAAATTGCTTCTTGACTTCCTCTTTTATTTTCAGCAGCATTTCGGGTCTCATCCGTCTTAATTTTTGCTGGATGGGCTTGCATTCTGGCTTTAATGGGAGCTTATGGACCACTAAATCTTCATCTAGCCCTGGCATGTCCTGGTATGACCATGCGAAAACATCTTTGTATTCGCGGAGTAGAGCGATCAAATTATGCCTGGTGCTTTCTGAAACAGAAGTCCCGATCTTCACTTCTTGTTTCTTTTCTTCAGCGCCCAAATTTATTGTCTCCACAGATTCTTCGTGAGGCAAAATCTGTTTATCCTCTTGTTCCACCATTCTTAACAATTCAGGAGATGAGACGTAATCTTCAACATTTTCTTCAGCTTCAAATTCTCCTAAACAAATAGCCTTCTCAAAATCAATTTCAAGACTCGTAACGGGTTTGTTCATGTCATCGATATCTGAGCACCTGAAAGTTGAATGGAAAAGGAAACTATAGAGGGGCGTCCAAGTATTGGAAACAACAAACAAAAATGTTATGGCATGGAATGTGGCAAATGTAAGGATAGGCTATGAAATGAGAAAATTGATTATGAAATTAGTGATAATGCGAGAATTTGTGACAAAATGCATCTTCATTGATATTCATTTAAATGATAAAGAGTGAATGCACGCTCTTACAAAAGGATTCTATTATATCTAAGGACACAATAGAAGGTTAATGTTTGGCATTACTCTGAAGACTTATAAACTACAAGAAGCTCCTCGGAAGTCCAATTGTTCAACATGGAACCAAGAGGGCAAGGGCGTATCCTCGAGACATCTTTACTTGCACCAGCCCCTTTGTCAATGACATTTATGCTGACATTCTGAAAACCCCTTTCAATTATCCTCAGCATGTTTCGTGGATCGTCTTGTCCAGGGTATATCATTCCCGCAGACGTAAATGTTTTTGACAAAGGAGGGTATTCTATGGGCTCCCATTCTGGTTCTCGGCCCAAAGTTCTTGCGATTCTTCTTTCTTGATCTTTCTTCCACTGTCTTCTTCTTTGACGCATATCAGGCTGAAACCCCAAACCGTATCGGGCCTTGTGGTGCACTGGCTTTAAAGCACTGACTATTCCTTACAGATGCCTGCCTAAACCTCTTCTTGCTCGAGCTCCTCTTCCTACGGTCAACTTGACACCCATTCTGGTATTTCTCGGCGGTTTGCAGACTGGAATTCTGTTTCCTCAAAGAACGAAAGTGGCATTCACAAATTCAAGGGATCGGAAGGAACACTCCACTGCGTCTTTGCTTACTTCAAGATATGGCGTATCTGCAGAGATAGATGCGACGATGTCTTCTTCTCCTCAAGCTGTGACGAGATGACCATCCATGATAAATTTCATTTTTGGTGGAGGGATGATGGGACCGCTCAGCGCAGAATGGATCCGTGGTCTCCCAAAAGGCGATTATAAGAGGGTGTAATGTCCATGACTTGGAACTCGACATCATAAATGTAAGGGCCCACTTCCAAAGGAATTTCGATCTTTCCCATGACTTCGCGCCTCGTCCCATCAAATGCCCTTACTGTGGAATGACAGGGCCTTAAGTAGGACAAATCCATCGGTATTCTGGAAAGTGTGGCCAATTGCATAACATTTAATGCTGACCCATTATCGATGAGCACGTTCGGTATTATGTAGCCCTTGCAGTGAGTCGTGATATGCAGCGCTTTCACCGAATCTCGACCATTTGGCGGTATCTCATCATCACTAAAAGAGATGAAATTGTCCGCATTTATATTATTTACCCACCTATCGAGCTTCTCAACGGATATGTTGTTAGCTACGTAAGCTTGATTTAACACCTTTAGCAAGGCATTCCGGTGTGGCTCTGAATTTATGAGAGATAGGCGAGATTCGCACTGGTCGCTTGCTCAATTGTTCCACCACACTATATTATTTGTGCTTGATAAATTTCAAGAATTCTTGAGCTTCTTCCTCATTCACAGGCTTTTTAGTTTCTTGCACGGGTGGAATTTCTTGCTCGACTTCGACTTCGTGCATCACTGCTTTCCCTTTTTGCTTCAAATCGCTACTTTTCTTTGCCGGTTCAACTTCTTTGGAATAGCACCGTCCACTCCGGGTAAAATGACCTACCTCCCCAACATCTTCAAATATGGCTTTGGACTTTTCCAACTTAGGTGTGACGATATTGACATCGTATCTCCACGCAGATCTTGTTTTATTGTCCTTATAAGGGAAAGGAGATGGTATTTCGATTATCATCTTTGGTTTCACCGGTTCCTTCTTCGCGTCATAATAGATCACCAATGGTCGATCAGCGCTATAAGGGGACTCGATGATTGATTGTCGAGGCACATATTTCTCCACTATAGGCCTCTTCAACTTTTTACAAAAATCTCGATCTCCTTATTACCCATCATATTTTGCAGTAAACTTCTGAATTCACCACAGGACTGAATGTCGTGTCCTTCGACGCCATGGAACTCGCAAAAACTGTGACTCTTTGCATCCTTTCCTTTAAATACTCCGTTAAAATGACAAAGTAACCCTTTTTCAACTAGTACCTCCCAGATTCTCTGCAGAGGTGTTCTCACTTCAGAAACCCATCTTCTACTTTGTCGTTTATCCTCCTCTCCTACTGCGCTCACATTACCTTCGGTATGGTTTGGGAATGGATTCCCAGTCGTACCGCCAGTACCATCAAATCGCAAAATGCCCGCATCGATGAGCCCTTGAACTCTCCGTTTGAAAGCAAGACAATTCTCAGTAGAATGCCCCTGGTTTCCGGCATGATATGCACAACTAGCGTTTGGATCGTACCATTTCGGGTATGGAGGTTTAAGAGGTGCCATGTAATGGGGAGAAATCAGTTGTTTCTCCAAAAGTTTTGGGTACAATTCCCCATACGACTGGGGATGGGAGTAAAGCTGCGATCTCTCGGGATTAGGCCTTTTTGGTCTTGGCTCATTTCGAGTTGGTTTTGGCGGAGTGCAGTGTTTTGTGAGAAAGTGGTGACAGGTCTTTGGTTGTTCATGGCATATACAGGGTAGGAGGAGGTGGTGTTTGGTAGTAAGGGGTTTGAGGAGGATAATGGAAATTTGAAGGTGGAAAATGTCGGGGGTCGAGGTTGGTTAGGATATGAATTGGGAATGTAACGACTTTCAGTTCCCACCATGTGGGCCTCTGGCTCTTTCTTCCTTCTGGTCTTTGCTTTTCGAACCTTCGATCCTTCCATTCTACCGCTCTTGTGGCATTCTCTATTAGTTCACCAGATATTACAATATCTGCGAATTCCTTCGTGGGACTTCCCACTAATTTGTCATAAAGCAGGGCCTTTAAGGTGTTGATAAAGAGAACGGTTATCTCCGTTTTTTTGTTAGTGGGGTTCCACTTTGGGCCTGACGTCTCTCTATCTCTGCGCATCTTGTCTAAAAGGTCTCGACGGCTTTTTCTCCATCATTTGTAAGGTCATCCGGTCGGGCACCATGTCCGATACATGCTTATATTGCTCGCGAGAATCACGAGATGCCAAGTCTTTCCAGGATCTAATCTTTTTCCTGCTTTGAGTTGGTTGTACCAACGGAGGGTCGACCAGTTAGGACTGTCTTGGAAGCAATGTATAAGTAACTTATCATCGTTCACGTAACCAGTCATTTTTCGACAGAACATGATGAGATGTGCTTTTGGGCACCTAGTCCCATCATACTTCTCAAAATCAGGCGCCTTGAATTTCGGAGGCAAAATTAGATCAGGTACGAGGCTGAGTTCCTTGGCACCTAGGGAGAGAAGACCTCGGTGCCCTCTATTGCTTTGAGTCTTTCCTCCGGACTCCTATATTTCGCGTCATGGTTATCCAATTTCAATTTGGCTACTTCATGGGTCGCCCAGATCTCGGAACTAGGGGATCAGCAGGATGGCCCCTGGGTTCGACGCGAATATTCCTTGCCCTAAATTAGTGGGTGGAGCAGGTGGCATAGGTCCATGTTCCAAGCCTGTGGGTTCTCCTTAAGCATACCCTCTCTGTGTCGTATATGCGGGTGGTGGAGTGAATCGGGGATAGAGTGGATCCCGATCGTGGTGAATTCTTGATTGGGGTTCCATAACATCGGGGGTTCTGCATGGGTCCTTTTCCTTTGACCCGAGTTGTCATCATCTCCATCATTTTGGCCATCCGATCTCTTTGCTCGAGTGACTCTCTCTCGAGATCTTACCATTAGATCTCTCGTTTCTTGTTGCGATTTGGCGGTTGCTCTTGTAATTCCTTTTGAGCCCTTTCCATCCTTTCGATTCTCTCATTGAACTCAGTTTCCATTGCCCTAGTTTGTCGACGCGTTCTGTATAAATGTCGTGATTCCAGTCTTGAAGTCTTGCAACTGCGGATTATATGGTTCTTTTAGTTTCGGTGGATGATTATGGTGATATGTACATGCGATGAATGAATGAATGGATGAATGTCCAAAGAATAAATGATGCATAAATGTTAGTTATGAATAAATATGCAAGAATTTGGTGTTGATTTCAAGATAGCCCCATATGTAGGCATTTCATTTATCAGAAGAGTACGTTACAAAAAGTTTTTATTTTTCCAACAGTTACACAAATTTTCTAGCCACATTGCCTTGTTTCTTCACTTGCTCTAGAAACTCTGATATACTCGATCTTTGGCTCAGAGGGAATTGGCAACTGAGAACTTCGGCTTTATCTGATAATTGAACAACTTGCATAGCCGCTTGGCGAATTTCATTGATCAAGAAGTTGAGTTGCATTTCTCTTTCTTGGAGAGTTCCTTCATACGCGTGCATGTCCCTATCGTACTGATCATTCTTTTCTTCTAGAGCCTTCAGGAGGTTATCTAATTGTTGTTGATGAGATTGTAGCATATTTTCTAAATCTCGTGCTCTCCTTTTTAATTCTTGATGTTCAGACTGACTATTCGCAAATTCTGCAGTCACCATTTCATACTCGGCATTCTTCCTTCTTCATCTCTATTGCAGCGCGCGCGGCTTCTCCCTCTTCTCTCTTTGCTTTTCCCTTCCAAAATTCCATTCCTCCTTTGATGTTGCTAATTTCTTCTTTCCACTCAGCTGTTGACTTGCCCAATCCACTATTCTTTATAGTGTTTCTTAATTTCTTGTTTTCCAAATGAAGGTCCCTTAAGTCGTTACTCACGATCTCGGCCTCCTTTGTACTTTTGATCTGGACTTTTCAACCCGAACTTCAATCTTTGGTGATAGTTTTCTTCTCGAAGGGTACTGAGGTCCCTAGACATCTTAGCTTTTTCTCGCTCGAATTCTTGTCTAGCTATTTCCAATTCGGATGGCATTTCCTCCAAAAAGGGATTCTGGGCAGTGTAACTTGTTGATGATATTTGCTGACTACTTACCCGTTGCCTTCTCCATAGGTCATAGTCTTGGGTAAGGGTATCAGCATACAAGGCTAATTCCATGAAATGAATTTCATTCCAAGACTTTGCAATGTCTCGGACTTTCTTCATATATCCTTCACCTGTGAAAGCGAACTCGGACTGCACTAGCCCTCCGGTTGAGGCTATAAATTGTCGCGAAGAAAATTGCCTTTGGACTAATAGCGGGGCATATCCAACTCCTCCCCATAATCCGAGTAAAGGTACCCAATCTTGGCTTCCACATTTGTATAGCAAAACTGAAGGACGGATCCAGGGTGCTCTCCATGTTATATCCTCGGCGCGAAGATTCTGAAGAACCGATACCCAATGTTGCTCGGTGATTTCTTTCGGCCATTCTTTCTTGAGGTAAGCTTCTAGCGGGGTGAATGTTTTTGAAAACATGTGGAATGGAGTGCGCTCTACTTTCCAAAAATGACTCAAAATCCAAACATTGAGCAGCTGTGCACATCCTATAAATCGTCCCTTTCCCACCCTTCGACAAGTACTCAGGGACCGAACGTCTCGGCTAAGATAGTCGGGGACGAGGTTGGCTCCTTGTTTTAGCCTTTCAAGAAATCAAATCATCTGCGACCTCAATATGTCTGAGAACTCTCGGGAAAATGACCAAACCGTAAATGGCCAAGGCGAATAGATTAACTCTTTTCAATATGTCCGGATGACTCAGAACCGATTCTCGTAGGCTGGACCATGGAATGCAAACGGTTTCATTCTTCTTTTTTATTTGTTTTTCGGCCCATGCACCAGTCATGTATGCATCGATCTTACTAATTTTTTCCTAAAGGTCAATGGCTTAGGCTCCTTCACGTATATCTTGCCGAATTGCACATTGTCGATGCGAGTAAAGCGACATACTCTTCTATGGTTGAGTCATGTCCTCTTGATTGAATGTAAAGCAACGATAAGCCGGGTCCCGAATCGAACCATGGCTTGAATCAACTATTCGTCTACACGAATGGTGATCAAGTGAGCTATATCTCCATACCTCTCGGTGAAAATGCCCCTAGTATCTGAATCCCATTGATTCCAAACTCGCACCAAATCCTCAAGGTTATTTTGGCGAACATTCACAGTTGTATGTTCGGGCAAATTGGCAACACACCCTTCCACTAGGCTGTCCCCCTTTTCTCTCTGAGTTTTTAGAGACCACTCTCGAACCACGGCATTCTTCTTGGTTATTTGTGTAATTGACTCCTCCATCAGAAACCCGTTCTTTGGCAACTATCCTTTAATCAACACCTTCCTAATGTGATGCCTAGGATGCATGATGAAAATAAAAATAAAAACAAACAAACTTGGTTAGCAACACAACAAATATATTTTGAGAAACAAATTAAACTACTCAACCCAATTCTTTTACATAGACAGTGTAAATGAAAGGCAAAAAGCATTTTCCGTGTACTTATTTTGGTGACTATAAGCGGACAGGAGGTTGGCATGGCTCTAATTGGACAGCTCGTATGGTTCATTATATGCGGGTTTTGGTTCTAGATAGGTACTCGAATTGCCCGTACTATCATCTGCTAAGACTAGTACGGAGCCTCGGTCATAGCCCATCACAGGCTCACGAGTTCAATTCGAGGGATTACATTTACTTATGCCTATGCGGAGGGACAAGTTAACTCACGAAAGCATAAGTCATATGTAACCCGAAAGTATTCACTAGCCTGTGCGGAGGGACGAGTTAACTCACGAAGGCGTAGCGTTTGCTTTCACTTAAACGGACGGAGCCCGGGTTTAGAGCTTATGTTATGCCAATGCAAGTGCACGGTGTGTGGGGGGAAAACTCATAAACCTTTACGTTTTATTTAAAGAAACTAAACCAAAATTAAAACCATAAAAATAAAAACTGAAAAACAAAAAAATAACAAGTTAGAAGAAATATTTACAACACGATGCAAATGCATGAATTTTGAAAGTGAGATTTTCGGATCACGACCAAATATTTACTTTGAACAAGGAAATTTGGAAACTTTGACAAAACGTGCTTATTCGATTCGACTCTCAAAACCGTGTCCCCAGCGGAGTCGCCAGCTGTAGCGACGTAAAAATTTGTGGATTCGGTCGCTAATTGTGGTGATCTAGTGAAAAAGTTTGAAAACTGAAGTTCGATTTTGAAACAAAAAGGGAGTCGCCACCGATCCTTTTTCCTAGGTGTGATCGGACACCTATTAAATTTCTTTTTTTAAAACGAAAAGAAGGCTGAGTTTAGGGTCTACGTTAAGAGCCAGAGAAAAATTAGGGTTCGGGAGTCATTTACGCGCGAGGAAGGTATTAGCACCCTCACGACGCCCAAAAATTGGTATCTCGTAAACACGTGTTCTCTTGATTTTCAAAAATACGAGTTCAATTTAAATCTCAACCTTGATCCGATAAAAAACGAAAACTTTCCATTCCTGGTTTTTTGAAAAGGATATACCGTTTTAATACGAGCCGACAAATTCCATCCAACATAGCGATGAAATTCACGGTTTAATGCTAAATCGGTACATTGCCTTATGTATTGAAATTTATTAGAAAAAAGATTTTCCTTTAAACGTAAAACAAATTGATATGAAATAAAAATAAATAAGAGACAGGTCTAGAAGTACATTGAGACAAATTTAAGTGTGACAATAATATTATAAGCACTAAACATGATAAAACTAATAATGTTGCCTATATACGTACACATATATATTAAAATTTTAAACATAATGTTAATATTACAAAGTATGTACATGGATAATGTTAAAAATACATACATGATATAAAGTTATTTAAAAAATATATATATAAAAGATAATATGTAAAATATAATATAGTATTCGAAATATTTACATGATATGTAAAAAGACAATACTAAAAAGGTATTTATATATATATATATATATATGTGATGTATAAAAATGCATAAGATAATGTTAAAATATTTACATGATATATACATAAATAAAATGAACATTGAAAAATATACATACGTGGCATATATGATAAATATATACATAATAAAATGAAATACATGAATAATATAATTTCAAATATATAAAAATATAATAAATAAAAATAATGAAGACATGAGTAAAATAATATACATAATAATATAATAAGAAAATAATATATTTATGATTTAATACTTAAAACATCTTTTGTATAAATATGTATAATAATGAAGATAATGAATATAGTAGTAGTGAAAATAATAAATATAATAATAGAAACAATAATACTAATAATAATAATAATAATAATAATAATAATAATAATAATAATGATATAAAAAGAATAGATAAAATAGTAGTGAAAATAGGTACAATAATAATAATATATAAAATAGTGTTTAATGCTTATATAATATAGTACTTAAATATATACATAGTAATATGATAGGAAATAGCAATAACATTGAAGCAAAATTTGATAATACTATATACATACAGATACGCATATTAGAGACATACATACGAATAACAAAACTTAAATTAATAATAACAAATGATAATAATAATAATGTAAGTAGTAATAATTAAAATAAAAATAAAAAATAAGAAAAAGGGATGAAATGGCATTAACATTGAAACTTCAAGTAATTTAAAAATAAATTAAAGGGAAGGACCTATTTGAATGCGGGTAAAACCATGGGGTATTAAAATGCAATAATTCAAACTCTCCAAAACGCTGCGCATATATGAGGGTTAAATTAAAAACTGGGAAAAATTATGGGCCGATTTATAAATAAAAAAACCTTGATTGCAAACGTTTAAAAATGCGGAAGGGCCAACGCGCAATTTGCCCTTCCTTCCGCAAAAAACACGCGGATCTCGGTCGGGCGGGTCAGTCGACTGACCGCATCGAAACGACGTCGTTTCATTGATTTTAAGGGGGGGTCCAAAACGGTGCGTTTTGGACCCCTATATAAGCCAAAAAATTTTGTTTTTTTTTTATTTTGAACAGAAGAAAGAAAAAAAACAGAAGAGGAGGGAGAGAAAGAGGGAGCGGGGAAAGAAGAGAGGGGAGGGGAGAGCTCCGGTCGCCGGACGACCGCCGGAGCTTCGCCGGCGCGCGGAAAAGGTAATTTTTCCTTTTTTTTTCTTTTTTTATTATATATTTTTAGGTGCTTTTTTTTAGTTTATAAAATATATATATAGGTGGAAAAAATAGATTTAAGAATGAAACTAAAATGAAAAAACGAAAATCACCTTAAATGCTTGTTGCCTGTGTTTTTGGTTGCTGGATTGATGCTGTTTTTGTATTCTAATATTGCTAGGGTTGCTCTCTTTTTGTTCGAAAATGTATTGCCTTTTTTGTCAAAAAATTCAGTTTTTTAAACTGTTTTACATTCGGCTCTTTATAACTTTCTTGTTACAAGTTGTTTTCCATACTTTTGCTTTCTGTCTTGTCTGTTTTAATGCTTGCAGGGACCTTGGGCGGTGCTGAATGACAAGGGCGGTGGCTGTCAGAGGCGGTGGAGGCAAGTGGGGAGCTGGTTAGGGTTTCATATTTTTGTTTTTGATGTTGGGCTGTTTCACTTGGGCTAAGGTTTTTTGTTTAGGGTTATTGGGTTAGTGGGTTAGTTTGGGCCTCCGGGTTTTGGGTTTGTAATTAGGATTGGGCCGGATAAAAAATTGGCCTGTACAATATATAATGTCTAGGTGATGGTTTATTTTGGTAAGTGATTTAGTTGTTGATTTAGTAGGTCATGAAGCATGTTTTAGTTGATGATAGGAATGATATTATTTAGACTTGAATGAGGTTGTTTGATAGTCTATTTCATGATTTTAAATGTGCCATGTCAATGACTAGTGAATATGTGCTTGTGTGTATAAATTGAGGGTGGCAAGTTGGCTTGGAAATTAGCCTTGAGTTGTTCACACAGATAGACACACACGGCCTACACCACAGGCGTGTGCCCTGGCCGTGTGAAGTCTGCACCTTAATTCTTGAATTTTATTTGTCACACGGGCGTGTGCTTTGGCCGTGTGCCCCTTATTTGATTACTGACGTCACAAACATAACACAAGCTAGTTTTGGCACAGCCGAGCACACGGCCTAAACACGAGCGTGTGCAAGGCACACGGGCTGGACACACGGGCTGGACACACAGGCGTGTGGTCTGGCCATGTGAGGAAGTTAGTATGTATGCCCTGTATCCAGACGGCCTGAGACACGGGCGTGCCTCTTGACCGTGTGAGTGACACGGGTTGGGCACACGGGCGTGTGACCCATGCAGTGAGAAAAATTTTCTAAGTTTTGTAAAGTTTTCTCGAGTTATCGGTTTAGTCCCGAACCCCTTTTAAGCATGTTTTAAGGTACCAATGAACCTTATAAGGGACGATGTGGATGAATGTATAAAAGTTTTAAACTCTATGAAATTTTTGTTGCGAAATGTGACTGAATGATTCGTTGTAAGTCCAGTAATGCATTTGCCCTGTTTTGGTGTCGATTATGGGTAAGAGGTGTTACATTTAGTAGTATCGGAGCTATGGTTTAGTCGATTCTAGGACTAACGTAGTGTTTGAGAGTCTAGCTATACAACCCATACATACGAATTATGATAGTGTGATGACTCTTGACAATTAAAAATGTGTTTTTGTATAGTAAATGGATCCCGAACGAGTTGAAGCTGATGATGTTGAAAGTAATGTGCCCCCTCTCGCTCGAGGGGCAGCGCCGGCCGATTCTAGGCCAATTGTGAATAGCTTTGAGGGAGAGGTTAAGCAAGCCGTCTTCCAAGATATGAATGAATGGTTTGCAGAATTCGATCGAACGAATCCAGCCGCCCAACAACCTCCACCCCCGCCTATTCCCCAACAAGTCCCGGTTGCACCACAAGTGGTAGATCTGATACGGTTGAGCAAGCCACCTGTTGATAGAATTCGTAAACATGGGGCTGAAAAGTACTGAGCTATAGTTGATGATGATGCCCAGAGAGCTGAGTTTTGGCTGGAGAACACAATTCGAGTATTTGAGGAATTGTTTTGTACTCCTGATGAATGTATCAAATGTGTAGTATCTTTACTCAGAGATAATGCTTATCATTGGTGGCAGATATTGATATCTGTAGTTCCGAGAGAACGGATCACGTGGGAATTTTTCCAATCTGAATTTCGAAAAAAGTATATAAGTCAGTTATTTCTGGATGAGACACATAAGGAGTTTTTAGAGTTGAAACAAGGTCGTATGACTGTTGCTGAGTACAAAAGAGAATTCGTACGATTAAGTACGCTCGAGAATATGTTTCTACTGAAGAAATCATGTGTAAAAGATTTGTGAATAGACTAAATGAAGATATAAAGTTGTTGATTGGAATTCTAGAAATCAAAGAGTTTGTTGTCCTAGTCGAGAGGGCTTGTAAAGCCGAGGGTTATAGAAAGGAAAAACGAAAAGCTGATTTTGAAGCAAGAGATTCAAGAAAGAGATCAACTAGTAAGTCGAATCAGTCTGGGATGAAGAAATTTTGAGATTCATTTAATCGTTCCAATGCATCATGGGGACGTTCAACCAGAGATTGTGAAAAGCAACCTGCGGGTTCTAGAGCTCAAGCTACATCGGTTGCTAGTGTTGGTAGTGTGAGACAGAACCGACCTGAGTGTGGATATTGTGGAAATAGGTATTCCAGTGACTGTAGATTTAAAGAACGAGCATGTTTTACATGTGGATCGTTAGATCATTTTATTAAAGACTGCCTCGAGTTGGCTGAAAAAGATAATATTCAGAGTGCGAGGCCAAGTAACACCGCGGTTAGAGGTAGACCACCCAAAAACTCGGGGAATGTGAGTGGTAATTAGAGAGCAACTAAAGACTCTATTGTGAGGTCAGAAGCTAGAGCACCGGCCCGAGCTTATGCTATCCGTGCACAGGAGGATGCAACAGCACTAGACGTTATTACTGGTACTTTTACTCTTTATAATACTAAAGTTATTGCATTGATAGATCCTGGATCAACTCATTCGTATGTATGTGTGAATTTAGTAACCAGTAAGACTTTGTCTATAGAGTCTACTGAATTTGTAATTAGAGTATCGAACCCTTTAGACAAGTGAGTGTTGGTTGATAAAGTGTGCAAAAATTGCCCATTGATGATTAAAGGTTATTAGTTTTCGGCTGATCTGATGTTGTTACCGTTTGATGAATTTGATATAATTGTTGGTATGGATTGGCTGACACTACATTATGCTGTTGTGAACTGCAAACGTAAAATGATTGATTTGATATGTCAAAATAATGAGATTATCTGAATTGAGTCAGATGATTTGAATGGCTTACCAGCAATGATTTCATCTATACTAGCTCAGAAATACGTGAGAAAAGGATGTGAAGCTTATTTTGCTTATATGTTTGATACGAAAGTGGCTGAAAAGAAAATTGAATTAGTGTCAATTGTGTGTGAGTATCCGGATGTGTTTCCAGAAGAATTACCGGGTTTACCACCAATTCGTGAGGTTGAGTTTGGCATTGAGTTAGTGCCAAGAACTATGCCTATATCGATAGCTCCGTACAGAATGGCTCCGATAGAATTAAAAGAATTGAAATCTCAGTTGCATGAATTGACCGATAGAGGATTTGCACATCTGAGTTTCTCGCCTTGGGGTGCTCCAGTGTTATTTGTGAAAAGAAAACGATGGCACGATTAGAATGTGTATAAACTATCGACAACTCAACAAAGTGACGATCAAGAATAAGTACCCTTTGCCCAGAATAGATGATTTGTTTCATCAATTGAAAGGAGCTACAGTGTTTTCAAAGATAGATTTGAGATCGGGTTATTACCAGTTGAGAGTTAAAGACTCCGATGTACCGAAAACTGCATTCAAAACGAGGTATGGTCACTATGAATTTTTGGTTATGCCTTTTGGATTAACGAATGCACCTGCTATATTTATGGATTTGATGAATCGGATCTTCAGACCATATCTAGATCGATCTGTTGTTGTGTTCATAGATGATATTTTGATTTATTCAAAGGATGAAACTGAGCATGCCGAGCATTTGGGAATAGTGTTACAGACCCTATGTGATAAGCAGTTGTATGCAAAATTCAGTAAATGTGAATTCTGGTTGCACGAGGTTGGTTTTCTAGGGCATGTTGTGTCCGCATCAGGTATTCGGGTGGATTCAAATAGGATTTCGGCAATAATGGATTGGAAGCCTCCGAGAAATGTTTCAGAAGTTCGCAATTTTCTAAGACTCGCCGGTTATTATAGACGATTTCTAAAAGGCTTTTCGATGATTGCGACTCCATTAACGAGATTGCTTCAGAAAGATGTGAAGTTTGAATGGTCTAAGAAGTGTCAGAAAAGTTTTGAGCAGTTGAAAGCTCTTTTGACTGAAGCTCCAGTGTTAGTTCAGCCAAAAACGGGTAAAGAATTCGTGATTCATAGTGATGCATCGTTGAATGGTTTGGGTTGCATATTGATGCAAAAAGGCAAAGTCATAGCTTATGCCTCGAGACAGTTGAAGCCACATGAAAAGAATTATCCGACGCATGATTTAGAGTTGGCAGTTATCGTGTTTGCGTTAAAGATTTGGCGTCATTATTTGTTCGGTGAAAAATGTCATGTTTATTCAGATCATAAGAGTTTGAAGTATTTGATGACTCAGAAAGATTTGAAATTGCGACAATGGAGATGGCTTGAATTGTTAAAAGATTACGAGCTAGTAATTGATTATCATCCGGGAAAACCAAATGTCGTGGCAGATGCATTAAGTCGAAAATCTTTGTTTGCCTACGTGCAATGAATACTCAGATGACCTTATCCGATGACGGTTCGATCGTAGCCGAGTTGAAAGCTAGACTGTTGTTTTTACAACAAATTTGTGAAGTTCAGAAAGTCGATAACGAGATGTTAGCCAGACAAGCTCAATGTGATTCAAACCCTAATTCAGAGTTTCAAGTTGATTCAGATGATTGTTTGAGATTTAGAGTGTAACAACCCATTTTTAGGGTTAATCGAAATAGTGGTTTCGGGGCCACCAATCCGACGAGTAGGTTTGTAAATATTATATTTAATATTTACGAGTTAATTGTGATTTTAAAAATGGTTTTTATAGTGATTTTTGTCTTATAAGCGATTTATTAAGTTAAAGTGGTATGACCCTAAGGTCAAGTGGGTTTAGAAAATGAGGTATCGGAACCTCGTTTCTATAAACTGAGTTGTAAATATTTTTATAAATATTTACGGAGTGGCAATAAGATGGTATTAAAGTTTCGTTGAAAAATTTTATCGTTTCGATAGTAAATTAAGTAAAAAGGACTAAATCGCTTAAAGTTTAAAACTTGTGTGCTATTAGTTAAGGTGTCTAATAGCTATGGTTTATTAAAGTAAAAGTCCTTGTAAGGATATTAGACCATTTTTGTGTTAATGGATGATAGTGGAAGGGTAGTTGGAGTAGTTTTAAATGTTTTTGAAGGTTAATATTGTAAAATAGCTAATAAGTGTATTAATAAATAAAACAAAATAAAAATTTGGCTTCATTCTCATCATCTATTGCAGAAAGTTAAAAGAAAAAGAAGACATTGAAGCTTCAAAGTATTCGGCCATTGCATGTTAAATTGGTAAGTCCATTTTGACTCTATTTTTAGTGATTTTTAGGTTTTTGAGATCGTTGCTTCGTAATCTAGCTAGCGTGTACCTCCGATTTTAAAATTGTTAAAGTATTTGGATGATGCCATTATTTAATGTTTGAGTATCTTGATGTTTAATGATAGAAAATAAATCTTTGATGTTAGATTAATGAGTTTTGTTAAGTGAATTTTGGTAAAAATGTCAATTTTGGATTAAATTGTGAAATGTGGAAATTTAGTGGTTAAAATGTGAAATTGTGAAATATATGGGCTGTTGTGAGCATCTGTAAAATTCGACCAGGCTTGGATGTAGTGAAATTTCATGAATTTTTATTTTACGAGCCTAGGGACTAAATTGTAAAGAAGTTGAAATATTAGGGGCAAAAATATAATTTTTCCATAAAGTGATTTATGGGCTGTTTTGATACTAAGAACATTCGGCTAAGCTTAATTCTGGTTAAAAATGGTTAAATTGCATGTTTTGAGCTCAGGGACTAAATTGAATAAAAGTAAAACTTTAGGGGCAATTTTGTAAAAACGTCAAAAATGACCAAATTGTACGAAATGAAGTGTTTTACTGTATAAATTAATATATTGAATGAAATTATTAATTTAGATCAATATCGGGTGGAAAATCGAAGAAAATAAAAAAATTACCAAAATGCCCCTGAACTTTGGTATCTCTACAATTTAGCCAGGTAAGTTTGTATGCAATAAGCATTGTTAAATTTATGCTTCTAATGCTTTAATATTGTATAAATTGTATATACGTGAATATTTTAATGTCTGACAATATATCGACTAAGGCTTCGTTTGGATGGGCGATTGACTGCGGTGCGGTGCGGTGCGTTTAGCTTACTTTTTGTCTCACGCTACAGTATCGCTACAGTATCTAATCTCACCACCACCACTGTTTTTACACTAACCGCAGCTAAACGCACCGCCCATCCAAACTCGCCCTAAATGTGGCACTTAGTGTGCGGCGCAATCAAATATGGCACTCAGTGTACAAAATATTGAGAATTGCACTTAGTGTGGGAGATATTAAGAATGACACTTAGTGTACGAAATATCGAATGATTCAAAGGGCAATTATAAATTGTGATTGAATGATTAAATCGAGTAAAGTGAACAGGTAGACATGCTATATTATGTGAATTGTTTATGAGACGACTTTATAATGGTGATATTCGGGCTTTGAGCCTAGCAAGCCTTGTGCTGATGAATTAAATCAGGCTTATGCCTAGTAGGCTTATTGTCGGTGTATAAAATCAGACTTTGAGTCTAGCAGGCCTTGTACCGGTGTGAGATGCAGGCTTAGGCCTAGCAGGCTTTATGCCGGTGAATTATTATAAGTTTATGCCTAAAAGATTTATTACTGATATGGTAGTTGAATATGTTAAACGAGCTAAAACGATCAGGTACGTGATAATTGATTACCTATTTGAAAATAAGATAAGTATATGTGCAAAGAATGTATTGTGATGTATGTGGA
Organism: Gossypium anomalum; assembly: GCA_025698475.1. Lineage (NCBI taxonomy): Eukaryota > Viridiplantae > Streptophyta > Magnoliopsida > Malvales > Malvaceae > Gossypium > Gossypium anomalum. Next base: position 5,070,814 of record CM046957.1, on the reverse strand, counting down.
AATGAAATATGATTATGTGCCAATGAAACATAAATGAATGAATAAGATGTGATTTGTAAAGTTGCAAATGTAAAATTTGTCAGATACTATATGAATGAAAAGTGAATTTGATTATAAATGATCATACGAGATTCATATGAGAAAGATATATGATTAAATATGTTATTTCCCATAATGTGTTCATTTGGCTATATGAAAGTGTGAAAGGGTTGATGTATGAAAATTTTAATTGAATAAGTTTGTGAAAGTTAAAGTTGGTCAAGTGAGTAAGTATAATATTGAATGATAATAATTTGATATGAGAACATGTTATGAAATTTAGAAAGGTTGTGTGAGATAGCATATTATGTTTACGGCATTATAATGAAAGTATTTGTTATGTTAAGTTTATTAAGATACGATCTTACTAAGCTTAAAAGCTTACTCTGTGTTTTCTTTTTCCTATGTTTATAGATTTTCGGAGATTTGCTCGGGTTGGAAGTCGATGGAGACAACATCACACTATCCGGTTATCATTTCAGTAAATAATGTTTTGAGACTCGGTTATGTGGCATGTATAGGCTAGTTTTGGAGTTAATTATTTTGAATGAGTATGTATTTAAAGCCATGCAAAAATGGCTTGCTTATTATGCTTAAGTTTGGTTTTACATGTTCTTAATTAAAATGTTTAATGAGTTTGGTTTTGGTAGTCGTTTTAACAATTAGCTCATTTTGGAAATATGAAATGTGGTATAATTAGAGTGATGGATGATGGTATATTAACTTAACAGGTTTGGTTACTAAGTGGTAAGTAATGAATATGTATGATTGTTTTGGTTAATTATGAAAATGGCATTAATATGATGGATATAGAGAACTGAATATTGGAAGTATTAAATATGTGAACATGTCTTTGATATATACAAGTTTGGTTCGAATTTAGTAATTATGGAACATAATCAGCTGGGTTTTGATATATGTTAAATCATTGAATTAGTTGAAATTTTTGAAATGTGTTTATTTGCGATATATGTTCAGTAAGGTATGATTATTTCTGAATTGGAATTATGACTCATGTATTCGAATTTATAATAAGTGAATTGTGGATATTTGAATTTGATAAGTTTTAAATGTTTATTAATTCATGGTGTATGAAAGGTGAGGAATGATTGTGCTGAACTGTGTTTTATATAGTAATGTCTCATAACCCTAATTCGATAACGGATACGGGTTAAAGGTGTTACACAGAGGCCAAATATGTGTTCCGAGAAATTTTGAGTTGATGCAAGAAATTTTGAACGAAGCACACAATAGTCGTTTATCAAGCTACATCTGTAACGAGTGTGGGTAGCGTAATAAATATCACATCAGGTGCTGAAGCTTCCTCCTAAGCGCGAATCGCGTAAGCACTAGCTAGTCATCATCTCTCAGATTCAATAGTAGAATCTTTCATTCCACTTCGACTGTTACTTGCATTTCCACTATTTTGGGGTGGTCTCCCTCTCGAAGTTGTATTATTTGATCGAGTGTTCTAAGCTTTCCCTTTATCCGATCTGTCAAGGAAGTCTCTAAGGAAATTATCATAAGAACCGTACTTGAAGCATGACTCGCCTCTCAATCTGCACTCCTTGAAATGTCGTCTATTGCACTGTTGACATTCAAGTTTGATATTTATTACGCTACCCACATTCACTACAGATGTAGCCTGAGGTCTCGAACTCGAATGTTGCTTTCCTTTATCTCTTCCCAAGAATCCCACTAAAGCTGATGTACGACTGTGAAATTCCTTTGATTTCTTCGAAGGAGAAGAAAATGACTTTCCCATGAGTTGTTTACCAATGTCTCGAGCCTCAAAATCTGCTTTTCTTTTCGCTTTATTGAGTTCTTCAGCTTTATGTGCTCGATCTACTAGAACCACAAATTCTTTCAATTCTAGAATCCCAACTAGCAACTTGATATCTTTATTTAGAGTGTCTTCAAACCAGGTACACATAACAGCCTCTGATGGTATACATTCCTGAGCTTATTTACTGAGTCGCACAAATTCGCTTTCATACTTGGCTACAGTCATACGGCCCTGTTTCAATTCGAGAAATTCTTTCCATTTCTTGTTGAGAAATTGCTGACTAACATATTTCTTCCTAAATTCTGTCTGAAAGAAATCTCAGTTTACACGATCTTTAAGTACTACCGTAATCAAGGCATTCAACCACTGATACGCTAAATCTTTCAACAGAGACAATGCACACTTTAAACATTCAACAGGTGTACAAGACAATTCATCAAATACCCTCACAATATTTTTCAACCAAAACTCAGCTTTTTGGGGATCGTCTTTAGCTATACTGTAAAACTCTTTAGCCTTGTATTTATGAATTTTATCAACTGGAGGCTTACTTGTACGTACTTGTTCCAAAACCTGGGGGATAATAAGGACAGGTTGAGGTACGGGAGGGGGTGGAGGTCGTTAACCTATCGGGTTTATTCTCACAAATTCAGATAACCACTCAAACATCATTTGAAAAAAGGCTTCTTTTGCCTCACTTCCCCGGCCCTCAGCTACAGGCCCACTACTAGCTACTCTGTGTACGAAGGCTTGCACGTTACTCTCAACCTCATTGGAATCAGCTCGGTTGGATGACATTTTATCTATATGAAAACATAGCTCAATTTGAGTCAGGAGATATCACACTATCACAGGTTATATAATGGCATGTATTTTTAGACTCCATGCATGCTACGTTTAGTCTGAGAACTGACTAAACTGTAGCTCTGATACCACTAAGTGTAACACTCTTAACCCATCTCCATTGTCGAATTAGGGTTTCAAAGCATTATCGTACAATCGGAAAACATTTATCAATATAACATTAAATAAATAAATCACATTCAAAACATATCAAACATAAGCATTTCGTCCCTAAATCAAGCCTTCAATGCCCTAAAAAAAGCTTTGAGGCAATTCGAGACTAATTTGAAACAAAAGAGAAGTTTCAAGAAAAAGTTACAAAGTTTAGAAAATAAGGGTCACATGGTCGTGTGGCCAGGCCGAGTAACATTCAAACAAGGGACGCACGGCCGTGTCTCAGCCCGTGTCCTCACCCGTGTAACTCGCTGAGATACCCCAAACGCCTATATGACAGGCCCTGTAACTCTCTAAGTTGCCACACGCGCCCGTGTGTCAAGCCGTATGCTAGGCTATGTAACTCATTGACTTGGAACACAAAGAAATCTCAAATGACACACGGCCGTGTCGCTAGGCGGTCTGACAACCCGTGTCTCAGGCCGTGTAAACCTAAAATTTACCTAAAATCAAGTCATTTCAAAAACTATTCATACCTAACCATTCATAACATTTGGGCATATATCCAAGGGACTTAAACATCATTAACACACACATAAACATGCCATTTTAAACACCCTAATCCATCTAACTAATATGTCATTCAAAGGCACCATAATTATCTTAAAACATTATTTACCAAATCAAGTTAACTTTGCCACATTCCAAGCATAAGACCTAGTTCGAATATCTACCAAAACATGTCACACAAGACCATTTTTCAAGTCATCAAAAAAATACCAAAAGGCCATGCACTTCAATTACCTAAAGGAGATCAAGAGGACTTAACTTAACAAGCATTACAAGTCCATCAACCATACATAAACTTCAAAGCACAAACATACCAAATTACCATTTACATATTCACTAAATACCATTCAAAATGACCTATACATGCCATTATTAACCTTGGTCAAAATACACAACTACCAAAATTCATGCGAGATAGTGTGATAGCTCTCAGACGAGCTTCCAACCGATCGAGCTTCCAATAATCTATAAAACAAATGAAAGAAACTACGTAAGCAATGAATGCTTAGTAAGCTCGTATAAACCAAAACATAACTTACCATTTCATTTATACAATTCAAAGATTAAACATAAATAATCACTAATGCCATAAGCTTAGTAAAAGCTTATACAACATCACCAACTCACAAGTTAGTATACTTTTCCATAATACAAATGAAATCAACCATAAGATATGTAAATTTCCATATGTAATATCATTTAATTCATAAATCCTTTCATAACTTACTATTTAATTTCTTTTTCTTACCCATTAAACCATCTAGAATCACATCGGATACTCAAGAAAGCTCACACATAGTTGCCTTTACATATATATTGTAACATTTCATTTACATCAATGCTCACACGAGTTGTGGGTCAGAATGTAAGCTACACGATACTGCTCACACGAGCTATGGAAAATCCGCAACAAATGCAAGACCTCAGCCATCGGTAGGACATTCAAAACCAGCAACCGAAACATGAAATCCCTAATGACATGTCATTTGTATCCTAAGAATTCTTAAGGTTCAACCGGGACTCGATATCCGTTAATTCATCATAGCATGAATACATTAATATTTTGATTAATTTATATTAAAAAAACTTTGTAAACATTCAATCTGGATAACATTAATACGATCACAATTCATATAAACTTATCTCGATAACTAGGGCATAGAAGTATAATCGAACTAATCCGAAGCTTTAGCTTTTCCTTGATTTAGGTTCGATTGTAATTTATCTTGATTTAAATAAATAATTTCATTCAATTAAGTACTTCTAGAATTCAATTTAATCTGTATTTCATATTTATATAAAATTATGAATTTGCCCCTAACATTTTAACTTTTTATAATTTAGTCTCTAAGCTTATAACTTGCATATAACACATTTTAACCTAAATCCATATTAACCAAGGTTACAAGGGACCTTGAATCAACCTATTATTACTAAAATTTCAAAACAAAACCTATAGATTTATACTTTTAACAATTTAATCCCTTTTTTCCAAAATTCAACAAAAATCACTTAACAAAACATGTTTATTATATAACAAAGATAAACAATCCATCAAGTAACATCAAAACCTATTCAAAAGTATCCATGAAAAGTCCCTCAATCTTTAACAATTTTTCAAATTAACCCCCGAGCTAGCTAAATTAAGCTAAAACGAATTCAAAAACATAAAAATCATTAAAAACGAGGCATGAAATCACTTACATGCAAGATTGGAAGCTTGACCGAATGCTCTAGCCTATTTCAATGGTGATTTTTGGTTTAATTGTGAAATGGTGAAGAAGATGAACATTATTTCTTTAGTTATTTTAGCTTTATTTACCAAATTACTATTTTAACCTTTAAAAACTATCAAAATTTCAATAAAGACTTACCCATGCATATCCACTAGCACTTTAAATGGTATATTTACCATTCAAGTCCCTTAGTTTAAAATTTCATAGCCATTGGGCCCCTTTAACTAATAGAACTCAACTTTTACACCTTTTATAATTTAGTCCTTTCCACCTAATTAACCATTTAAACATCAAAATTTCTTAACGAAATTTAATACGACCTTAATATAATCCTATAGATATTAAATAAATATTAAAATAATAACTCGCTCCGTAGAATTATGGTCTCAAAACCACTGTTTCTAACACCACTAAAAAGGGGCTATTACAAAGTTTCTTCCAAGCAACGAGTCAGTCTTATCGGGCCGAATGACCCCCAATAAACAAGAGGGAAAATTAAAGTGTGCCTTGGCCATTGGCTTATTTGCGCAGCCTGTGACACTAGTATCTTTTCAGTTGACGAGTCATGATAACTAATTAATCAAGTTAGATCGTGGAATAGAAATATTATTTTAAAGGATATTAGTTTTCAAAATAGTCTTGCTAAGTCACAACTTTAAAGCTAAATGTATCTAGCAGGTCTCTCTATTATAGGGGTTGTATCGAATTAGTCCCTCTACTATGAAATGGATCAATTTAGTCTTTGTACTATTAAAAAAATTGAATAAGGCCAAATTGGAACATAATTAACATTTATTGTTTCAAAGCTGTCATTTACTATTTAACAAAGTTATATTTTGAAAGCTTTTTATGATTTTATAGATGAATATTTTGTTTGAAGATGAACTATAAATGAAAAAAAAATTATTTTTATGTCATTTTTTAAACAATAAATTATAAATTTGTTCCAATTTGGCCTTATTTGATTCTTTTTAATAGTACAATAATTGAATTGATCCATTTAATCATAAAGGGCTTAATTTGATCCAGACTCTATAATATAGAGACTTCAAAAGTACTTTCACCCAACTTTAAACATAATATAAAATTATAAACAAAATACATTTAATAAACTTTAAAATATAATAAATAAGACACAGTATATTTAAATACGATTATAATATACTAGAAGACGTATGTGCATAGAAACTATGTATTTAGAACACATGTATGTGTTAAAAAAATAATGTATAATAAATGATGAAACGTAAGGTTTGAAACTAATAGCAACATGTACAAAGTTAAAATAAAAAGTAGTTTAAATTGAAAGTAAAAGGAAATTTAAATAGGTAATTACATCATATTAATAATATTAAACGTAAGTTTTGAAACTAATAATAATACCCCATATGTAATATCTACGAAATTAAAATAAAAAATAATTTAAATCTTGAGTAAAAAAAATTAAATAAATAAACACATCAAATCAAGAATATTAAATATACTTCAATTGTTTTAGAAGGTTAATACATTTAAGAGTTAATTTTACCATATATTCTCAAACTAGAACCTTTATTCTATATTGGTCCCCAAACTTTAAAACATTCAATACATCTTCAAACTATTGTGGTTATATCAATAAGGTCCTTTTACTAGAATTGTTAATTTAACCATTAAATCAATTATCAAATATTATATGGCATAGATTAAATTGAATTTTTTAAAGAAAAATGAATATTGTAAAAATGGATGTTGTAAAAATCTTGATTTTGAGGTTTTCGAAACTTTTATCAAAGCTTTATTGTTCACTATCTCTTTTTTCCGGTTTTACTTTATTTTTAGTTTTAACTTTTAAAAGTTATATAATTTTACTTTTCTTTAAAACTTTCATTTTAAATTATGTCACATAAGATTTGATGTGTCCTTTAACGATTAAATTAATGATTTTAATAATAGAAGGGCATGATTGATATAACATTGATAATTTGAATATGTAATTAGAAGCGTTCTGAAGTTTGGAAACCAATTTAAAATGAGAATCATAGTTCGAGGATACTCGATGCAACTACCTCTACATTTAATTATTATTATTTGAAAGGAAAAATTCATTAATTTATTCCATAAAAGGGACCATACAATTTGGGGAAAAAAAAAACATCCATTGCCGATAGTGAAGGGCAAGCTCCATCAATACGATAGAGGCTTCAGCCTCAACATTAATAGACTATTACAACACGCTGACAGCCGGTTTTGTCACAACTCAAGCATGGCATATTTAAAGTGATTGCAAGCAACTATAAGGATAAGGAAATCAACCCCCAATAGTCCAAAGCGATGTGCAGAACCAACAAAAGAACCAAGCATCCACCAAACAGGAGAGGACGACGAAAAAATCATTCCTAAAATTACTTGCAAAAGCAAGACTAAAAAGCTTGTACAAGACAAGACAAAAACTTTCAAAAGTAAAGACTTAAAAGATAACAGAGTCTAATTCGACTCGTGAAACGATTTATTATTTTGCAAAACTCTTAAAACAGAAACAGATTAAAAAGTCGACAAAAAGTTACTAATTGAGTATCTACGATCAACCCATTTTTCAAAAAAATTATTGAAAGTTGAGTGATGACAAATACCATATTTAACCATCATAACTTCAGAATAATTATGATTTATATTCAAATTGATTAATTAAAAAGACATAACACAGTGGTAATGGTCTGATCTAATGGTGAAGAGTCGCAACCTGTTGTTTTCTATCTTCCGTTTACGTACGTATTTCCTAACTGGCACGTGTCATGTTGGAAGCCAACCAAATTGGCAGAAAGGTTTTATTTGCTCTGCCTCACATGCATATGGATGCCCTTTTCTACTTTCTTCACACCAAATTCATTGAACTTCAATAATTGAGCATGCTTTTTATATCATTTTAAATTTCATAAATGGAAATAAAAATCTTTATGTATATTAATTACTGAACATGATTTTATATTTATATCATTTATAAAAAATTTATTTAAGTTAGTGTAACTCTTCAATCACGTCTCAATTCAATTACTAAATTGCTAAAAGATCATTATTTTAACAAAATAATAAATAATATTTTAAGGACTTTAATTTTCTTATAGAATCCAAGAAAATATATATGATGGGATTTAAACTTAAATTCTCATAAAATTTACTCCAAGCAATATTTTATTTTCATATCAATCTTAATAAATTTATTATATAATAGTTTTCACCTGACATAATTTAGTATAAATAATTGTAAATTCTATAATAAAAAATAGGTACAAAAATTAGCTAAGAAAGAAGATATTATAGTTTTTTCTTTCTTTCTTTTTTGTAATTCCAATTAAAAATAAAATAATTCATCAATTAATTCTTGGAAATATTAAAATTTTTTAAACTATTTTTTAAAAATAAAATATTAAATTTAAACAATAACTTCAAATATATAATGGAGTTGGAATATCAATACATAAATTTATTATATCAACAACAGTTTAATTATAAACTATTATATAATAACAATAATATTTGAATATTCAAAAGTGGGGCCGAAACTCCCACAATAAGGGAAGAAAAATATGGATAAAAAGAATTAAAATGTTTGTTAAAAAATTGAAAAGTTTGTATAAAAAATATTTACATATATTGAATTTAAATTATAAAATTTATTTGATATATTACTTAAAATTAATTATTAAATATAAATAAATTGTTTGATAAATATAAATTTTAAATTACAAAAGTTTTATGTTTTATATTTTTATTTTTAGTTTTAGTTTTTTCTTAAACATTTTATGAAACAAACCCAAAATTTAAATGACTTTGAGTATAAATATGAAATATTTGAAATAAAATATACTATTAAGTATAAAATATTATAAATCTAAAAGTAAAATATTTATATATATATATGGAGAACAATGTGACATTCTAGTTCAAGCCTAATTTAAATACGAAGTCCTTAAAGCAGTGGCGGAATTAGAAAAGTTTTTTGGGATGGAATTAAATTGTATATTTTTATGATAATAAAAATGTAATTTCACCATTTTAATAGCCTATATCTTTATAATTTTCAAATGATTTATCAATTTTTTATCATTTTTAAGGGGGCTAAATGCAATTTTACCATTACTAATTTAAATTTTTATCAATTATAAAGAGCCTAAATAATTTTTTTTTTCCATTTTAGGGCAGGGCCTTTCGGTATAATCTTAAAAGAAAAAAATAAAAGTAATTCAATAAATTTTCTATTAATAAGTAACTATTGTGTATTTATCATATTCAATGGAATGAATACTTCTACCATTTATCAAATGAATCCATGACAGAGATTACATTGAAGGCAAGTCAATGTTGTCATGCTCAAATCAAGAAATAACTAAACAAATAATCTTATTACCAAAAAGAAGTTATCTTTTTTTAACATTTTTGCCATAAAAAAAAAGAAGAAGAAATAATCTCAGTACCTACTTAAAAGGGTAAAACCTCTGTTTTTCATTAATCCCCTCCCACCCCCCCCCCATTATTTAATTAATACTAACTAATTTGGAATTATATATTATTGTATAACATAAAAAATTTGTGATAATTATTTATTTATATGTGCTAGTATTTGGTATAATGGTAGTCTTTTTTTTTATTCCACAAGCAACCTTAAAAATTTGTCATGTCTTTTTTTAAATATTTTACGATACTTTTATAAAACACTTGTCGACTACTTAATATTGTTGTAGAGTCTAGAAGACTCCATTAATGACAGTATACCAATTATTTTCTCTATTTACATTAATAAAACTTTCTTCCAGGAGGGATGGGTATGAATACTAAATCATTAAGCAAGTTGTATACTTTTTTAAAAGCTAATATATGTTAACTTAGGAAACCACCCATTAAATATATTATTTAAAAATTAAAGAACTTTGCTAATTTAGTCTTAATTCAATTGGTAGTATTATTATTGGAATAATTAATAAAGACGTGAAACTCAACATATTTTTATTCCGGTTTAAAGGTTGAATAGAGATTATGTGTAAAAATCCACAATCAAAACAATTAAAAGATTATCCTTCTTTTCTTTTTAAAAGGGATAGAGGTTGTCCAAAAGATTCAAACTCTAAGACTAATGTATTTGAACACAGTCCATTAATAATAAAATAATAATTTAAATTTTAAAAATATTTATTTTTTTATTATTCTAGGTAGATTACATCTATCATATATCATATATATAATATATATAAAAGTACGAGTTAAAAAAAATTGTTGAACTAATGAATATCTTTTATTTTTTTATTATATTATTAAATTCACATTTGAAAACAAATAATATTTAATTTAGAATCATTTGTTAAAAATTTAAAATAAAATATAAATTTTGATAATTATACATTTAAAAATAATTATAATTTAATGAAAATGGTTACTTGAAAATAAGTCTAAACATAAAATATAGCGCAAAAAGTTGAGGTAATTATAATTATGCTAATATTATTTTTTAAAAATAGTGCTAATTTTCTTTATGTAAAATAGAGTTATTATTTAAATAGAATTTTAAGCATATTAGTTGTCACTTAATCAATAATTATCACTTTAAAATGCTTTAATTATTACTTGACAATTTTCTATTATAATATTTGGATTGATAAGTTAATATATTTTAGTTATATTCAATAACTCATATAAGAAATATTATTTTATGCTAATTGTTGCAATTAAGTACAATATTTAAAAAAAAATCAATTAAACATTAAATGTGTAAAAATACATGCAACACATATGAAATTAAAAATTAATATCTTTAAAAAAAACTCGAGTAAAACGAGTCATTTTAAATATCTCATTTAAAAATAAAAGATATACAAAAAGTAAATAAAATTATCGAATAGATATATATTGGCTTGGGAATAAGTATAAAATTATTTATAAATATATGGTTTAAATTGAAAGTAAAAATCTAAAATTTAAAAATAAAACAAAAAAATTTAAAAATAAGGATTTTTTTTTTTTTTTTTTTGCACAATTTCGCTATTGAAAAAGGATACAAATGAATCTTTCATGCAATCCTTTTCCTATATATTGCATGTTGTTACTCGTCAAGCTTTAGAGAAGCTAGAAAGCAAGGAAAGCTTCCCTGCAAACACCTTAATTTTACAACTTTGTTATTGCTTTGCAAAGATGGGTTCACTTGAAACCAGTAAACCCCACATTGTAATCGTCCCATTTCCAGCACAAGGTCATGTTAACCCCATGATGCTACTTGCTAAGCTCTTACACTCTAGAGGCTTCTTCATAACCTTTGTTAACACTGAGTTCAATCATAGGCGTTTGATCAGGTCCAAAGGCCCTGACTTCGTTAAAGGTCTGCCTGATTTCCAGTTCGAAACAATTCCGGAAGGGCTGCCATCGTCCGATCGAAATGCAACACAGGATCTTCGAGTTCTGTGTGATTCGATACGAAAGCATTGCTTGGCACCATTCGTAGAGCTACTAGCTAAGTTAAACTCCTCGCCCCAAGTGCCCACTGTTACTTGCATAATCTCTGATGGACTTATGAGCTTTGCTATTAAGGCTGCTGAACAACTTGGCATACCGGAAGTTCAGTTTTGGACTGCCTCAGCATGTAGTTTCATGGGATATCTTCACTTCAGTGAACTGGTTAAACGAGGCATTATTCCATTCCAAAGTAAGTAATTTCTTATTTCAACTTTATAACTTTATAATAAAATTATCCAAAAAGAACTCAAGTTTGACTCTTTGTTGTGTCAGGTGAAACATTTCTCAATGAACCTATTGACTGGGTCCCTGGAATGAGTAACATTCGCCTCAGAGATTTTCCAAGCTTCGTCAAAGCCAACGATCCGAATGATATTTTGTTTGATTATTTCGGATCCGAAGCTCAAAATTGCCTAAAAGCTTCAACAATAATCTTCAACGCATTTGAAGAGTTCGAACATGAAGTGTTCGAAGCCATCGCTGCCAAATTTCCTCGAATTTACACAATAGGACCACTTCATTGCTTGCCAGGCACCTACATGTCGATCCCTCCAAGTCAATGAACTCAAGCCTATGGAAGGAAGATGCAAGCTGCATTGAATGGCTTAACAAAAGGGAACCCAATTCAGTTGTGTATGTGAACTATGGAAGCATTACTGTCATGTCGGAGAAGCATCTCAAAGAATTTGCATGGGGGTTGGCTAACTCTAAGCACCCATTTTTATGGATCGTTAGACCAGATGTCGTCATGGGTGATTCTGCAATTCTGGATCTAGAGTTCCTTAAGGAGATTAAGGAAAGAGGGCTGATAACAAGCTGGTGCAACCAATATGAGGTCCTTTCACATCCTTCAGTCGGTGTTTTTTTGACACACTGTGGGTGGAATTCTACCGTGGAAACCATATCAGGAGGTGTGCCAGTAATTTGTTGGCCATTTTTTGCTGATCAACAAACCAATTGTCGATATGCTTGCAATCATTGGGGCATTGGCATGGAGGTGGATCATGATGTGAAGCGAGAGAACATAGAGTTTTTAGTCAAGGAAATGATGGAAGGTGAGGAAGGAAAGAAAAAGAAAGAGAAGGCATTGGAATGGAAGAAGAAAGCCGAAGAAGCGGTTGAAGTTGGGGGATCATCTTATATTGATTTCGACAGATTTGTTGAGGAAGCTCTCAAACATGGTTAACTGGAAATACTATTGTCAGTGGGGAATTACTTAAATAATGAATGGGGATCATTCAATGTCTCTATTTCTGTTTTTTTTCCTTTATAAGTGAATGCAGTTGTGTGAGGTATGCATGTGAAGCTCATATTTAGTATGGCTTTTGTATTTTGCTTTGGTGAGTTGGAACAGTTAAAAAGAGAGCTGGTTATTATATACTATTAGACCAACTGCTCTTTACTGATTCCAACACTTGCTTGCATAAATAAGCTTGGTCTTTGATTTCAGAGATTCTTAGAGCCATATTAATAGAAACTAGATTATGGTAGTTTGCGAAGAAATGAAGATTTAGTTGAAACGTTAAAATTGGGGTTGGAGATTATATTCGCCTAAAATAAGTTTAGGGTATTAGTGCTCGCAAGTTTTTTAAGCTCGATTCAAAAAAAAATATAAACTCGATTTAATAATTATCGAGTCAAGCTCGAGTTTAAGCAACTTGAGCTATCAGTCGAATCGAATTTGAGCTTAATAATATTTGGGTCTAATGGCCTGCAAACTTTGTTGAGCTTCTTATTTTTGATCAATTTTAAATATTTGTATATTATTAAATTATATTATTACCCTTAATATATATTATTAATTCCCTAAGCTTATTATCAAGTCAAGCTTGAATATGTTTAGTTTAATCGAGTTCAAGTTCAAATAATTTGATTATATCTTAAACTGAATTTAAATTTAAAAATAAATGTTAATTTGAGCTCATACTAAGTATTCATTTAATGGGTACCCACATATTGTGGGTCCAAACAATGACTGTTATGGCTACTTCTTTGTTGGTACCTAAGATTCAGTGATTTGTAAATTATTCAAATTGTCACTCTAAAATTATTTTATTCCTATTTTAATCACTCTAATTTTTTTGTCAAATATAACGTTGCCATTAGTAAGTGATGATAAATGGGGTTTAGGATTTAATGATTTTGAGATTTAGAATTTGATTTCGAAGTCAGTGATGGTAATAGAGTTTAGAGTTCAATGATTTGAGGGTTAAGGATTGATTTCAAATTTAGGAATGATAATGGGGTTTATAATTGAAATATTTAATTATATACACAGAACAATCAACAATACATGACATCTTAATTAACTTTCGTTGATAAAAAAATTAACTGACAAAAAAATTTAAAATAAACAAAAATAAATAAAATAGTTTTAGAGTGACTATATGAATAATTTACCTAAAATTAATTTAGGCTCCTTGGGATCACTAGTGAGCTAAGATTAAAAATTTTCACTGGCCCATCCTCCGTCTGATTAAAATTTTCATCTCCATTGCAGCCTCCGTTTTCCAATCACGTCCTTTCAGTTTTTTATCATTTTATCATTTTTATTTTTTTAAGAAAATATTTTAAGACAAAAGTATTTATTAGAAGTGCTCATGGGTCGGGCCGGGTTCGGACCGGGATCAACTAAAAATGCAGGCCCATTTACTATGTTGGGGCCTGACCTAAAAAATGAGTCTAGAATTTTACCCAAGCCCGACCCGGATAAAAATGCTAAAACCCGGGCCCAATTCTGTCTGCCTGTATTAATTTTTTATATAATTTTTAAATATATATAATACATCAAAAATACTAAAAATATCAAAATAAATATTTTCCAACAAATTAAAAATAAATTTTAAAAAATATGTTAACTTAAATAACACTAAGATAAATACAACTTAACAAGCAAATGCCTCTAAAATAATAATAAAATTAACTAATGCCTTTAAAATAATAACAAAATTAACAATAAAATAAGTTTTATACAATATCCAAATAATAACAATAAAATAGTAGCAACATATTAGTAAAATGGTAGCAAAATACGGAGAAAACAATAAGAAAATAACATTTAAAAATAAAAAAAGAGTAGATTTTTTTAGTCTTTTAGTGAATTTGGTTCGGGCCAGACTTGAGCCAAAAAGACCTTACCCTAGGTTCGGCCCTTTTTTAAACGGGTCTTTTTTTTTGTCTAAACCCATTTTTTGAGTTTATATTTTTGCCCAAACCCTCTCACATTTTGGGCAGGTCTTCAGGTCGAGCCAGGTGGCCCGACCCATGATTCGGTCTAGTATTTATATATCTTGTAATATTAATTTTTTTTCATTAATTTATTTCAGTTAATAATTATTTAATACGTAAATATTTAACAATGTATATACAAATTTACTTTTATAAGATAGACTAACAAAACTATATTTATTATATAATTAAATTTAATAGAAGTTAATTAAATTAAATAACTATATAAAAATGATGAAAAATATTATTTGAAACAATACCATCCATCTTAATATTTTTTATTCATTAAAATATTTATATAAAAAACTTAATAATTTAAAATTATTAACTTTACAAATATCAAATTGTTTCAAAATTTCCATTATATATAAATTTTAATATTATGTCTTGAATAATCATTTTTTCTTATTATTATATTTTACCCCATTAAATCCAAACATATATATCATCACTGTTATAGTAACTAATATTACTGTTACAATAATTAATATCACTACTAGTGTTATTTTTAATCTCATCAAAATCAATCTTACAACCCATCCAAATGCACTCTCTAGATTATTAATTCAAAAAATAATTTTTAAGGATAAATATATGTATTCATTTCTTTAAATTTAAGTTCCAAAATTCATGGATTCAATTACACATTTGACCAAAATCCATATATAAATTTGATATTCATCCCTATTTTTTATCATAAAAAATTCAATTTCGGAAGAGCTAATCGACAAATGAATTTGAGAAGTTTTAACATGCAGTTGAATCGTCATTCATTCATAATAATAAAAGCAAAGACAAAACTGAAGGGTAACATTGTTGCCCAAATTATAGTTCAATCTCAAAAGAATGGCTGCAATCAAAGAGGGATTTTATCTCTAACATCAATCTCCTCTTCCATCGAAGATCCATTTATATGGGACAAAGCTATCACAATTTAATCTTACCTTACCTACGACTCCAAATTTTAGCCACTTTCAGATTTCGTAGTTCAACCATTTCAGAACTGCAAAATTTGTTTTCGCATGCAGTGTAGTAGTTCCAACTTCAGAAGCTGCACACACTAGACAGTGAATATAGTTTCTGGGGCTAACAGTGTGTTATATTGGTCCTATACATACAAAAGACCCAAAAACTATCTCCTACTGCTTGCTGTCTTGCCCTTGCTCAAGTCTGCAAGCTCCTCAATAAGCTTCTTCTCTTCACTGCTCAATCTTTTCGGAATTTCAACTTGGACGCGGACCAACTGATCGCCCCTCATGTTGGTTTTATTTAGAACAGGAACACCTTTCTTGGCCATTACTAGGGTGGTGTTTGGCTGGGTTCCGGCTGGTATCTTCAAATCAACCATACCATCAACGGTCGGAACCTTGATTGTTGTTCCCAGAATTGCGTCTATATACGACACCTTGCAGGTGTACAATATGTTGGTATCATCACGTTTGAGGACAGGGTCTGGGATAACTTCGATGACGACAAAGAGATCACCAGCAGACCCACCTCTCCTTCCTGCATTTCCTTCAGACCGGACCCTTAAACGACTACCGGAATCCACACCAGCCGGCACTTTCAAACTAATCCTCTTCGTTCTCCTTACCCGCCCATCACCAGAACAAGTATTGCATGGGGTAGAAATTTCCCCCGTCCCACCACAAGAAGAGCATGTCATTACCTGCTGGAAGACACCCAACGGAGTCCTTGCAGATGAGATAACCTGTCCTTGGCCACCACATGTGGTACATTTGGATGGTGTTGTTCCAGGTTTTGCACCTGAACCATTGCACGTCCCACAGCTTTCCAGTCGGGTTATCTCAATTTCTTTCTCAACTCCAAAAACTGCTTCCTTGAAATTCAATACAAGACTGTAATATTCATCCTGCCCATCAACAGCTCTATTCCTGGAACTTCGTCCACCCATGCCCATGCCGCCCATGCCGCCCATACCACCCATGCCCTCGAATAGCGACTCAAACAGATCAAAAGGATTGCTAAAATCCTGGCAACGCAACCATGCCATCAATGTCAAAATGAAATGTTGAGAAAATATAGGGAAAACAATTTCGAAATGAATGATCTTATTCAGCATCAGTAGAATTAACTTACCCCCATTCCCATACCAGCACCTTTAAGTCCAGCCTCCCCATATTTGTCATATAGAGATCGCTTCTCATCATCTGACAAGACCTAAGCAATATAAAGCACCTCAAAGATCAGATATAACCATGGGAACTAGGGACTGATGCATTTCAGACATATAAATGAAACCCATAGTAAGCACAATGTAGAACTCTTACCTCATATGCATTGCTAATTTCCTTGAACTTCGTCTCTGCCCCAGGATCTCTGCAGAATAATATATGATCAGAGGGGGCGGGGGGAAAGGCAATACAATTCAAAGATATGTGGGTTAAAGAAGATATTTTAACTAGCAACATACACTGAAAACATCAAACTTTTCAGAGAAAATATTCAGTGAGAATCAGAAATCTTCAAAATACTGTTCTATATTCTCTCCCTTTCAGCAATTACATTTATAAATACATGAAACATATGAATAAAACTCAACAAACACCTGACTTGGGAAATCTATGACTACTATTCCATTTTCTCTTTCTTTCAGCAACAACATTCTCATTCTAAACATCATTTAAGATCTCATTTTGGACGAAGGTACCACATGAAACTAATTTACTAGAAGACACAACCATAACTAAAAGGCAAGAGGTACAAGGTTATCAACTGACTTGTTCACATCTGGATGATAACTTCGAGCAAGCTTACGATAAGCTGAAAAAAACAACAGATTTAAAATCAGTAAGATAATATTATGAAAGATAAAAGCAGAAAGTAGCCACTAAAGTATAAAATAAAATAAGTTTCCTTTTGTGGTACTCATAACAACAAAAGAACCTAATTTACATAATGATCAATCACTTCTACATGTACATAAGTACAATTCTGCAAGTTTGAGTCTCCAAGAAAAGTAGGACAACCATAAACTTTCCTTCAAATAGTTGAAACACCTAAAAGAAACTTCCTTTTCATTAGCAGGGACCTTAAATGTGCATAACACCACACTGTCTTACATTTATCTCTAAATCTTGCAAGCATTCATTTTATTCCCCTTGCAAGAAGGTACCTTGATTTTTCCATGGAGTGACTTTTTCAACTTTTATACATGCTCACTGTGTCTACCTATTATCCTTGAATGAGTATTAACCTCACTTCAGATTAATCCATCCTCTCTAGATTCTATTTGATTTATGTTATTTCCATCCTCTCTGGATTCTCTTTGATTAATGTTATCAACACCTACCCTCCCTTAAAATTGAAGTTTATGCATCAGTGTTCTAGAACTTTCCAGACAGAAGCCATTAAAGCTGGGTAAACTTACTGTCAATAAGTCGAAAATTCATAAATAAAAAAGTAGATTAGCAAACTAAATAAGCACATAAATGCAGTAAACAATCATATAAGGAATAAATAGAATAGCTGCCGAACAAGGTTTTGTAAGTCAGCATACCACTTTTAATTTCAGATTTACTTGCATTTCTTGACACCCCAAGGACAGTATAATAATCCTGCCCATTATACAACATCATCAGGTTAAATTCAGATTCGAACAGCGATCCAAATGCCAAAATACAGCAATAAACATATGAAATGCATACTCGAATTTTCAAATTATATGATTAAATGATTAAACAACCATTAAAGCCTCCTTTTTACCAAAAAAACATAAGACAAAACAAAAGAAAATCAAAAGAAAGTGGAAGGAGTTTATACTCACAGTTTCAGCTCTAACAATGAACCGTGCTCCCCTACGATGATGTGATGTTTGAGATGGCCTCACAGAGGATAATAACGGTAAGGAATCACGTGCAAATAAGCCTGAATTTGAAGCTCTCAAATAACTCATTGTACTTGTGACTCTGCATAATGGCAATAAACACCTAAATTATTCTTCCATAATTACCAACAAATAGACTATCATGATTAGAGGTAATACATAAGACATTTTTCCATCAGTCTCTCTTAATCAACCAGAAGTAAAAGCGTGACTATAAAGGGGAAAATTCTGTGCATCTAATCATTATGTTCACCAATGCATCAAATTCGCAAATGCAATGAATGCTCATGCAGAAACCATAACTAGCAAGTAGCAATGACATTGCAAAATCAGAAATTCTAAATCTATACAAGCTGTAGAAGAAAATAATTGTTGATAACCAAATTCAACAATACCCTTCCTATATACAAGAGTTAAGTGGAAAACTTACCCCAATCTGGCTGTCATTATTCGGTTTGGGACATAAGATCGGGTAGTCAACTGAGGACGAATATGCCACTGGGCAACAAATGTACTTCCACATGGTATAATGGCCATCCAATATGAGGATAGAGAACCTGAATTATAACTTTATGCTGAATGGCCTTTAGCAGGCTGAAACATATAAAACATAAGTGAAAAATATACACACTCAAAACTGATTGACAACACCATAATATTAACTAATTTATAAAAGGGAATTCCAAAAAGTAAACAAAAGGAAAAAAATTATGACTACCATTTCATACATCAATGATTTAATACAAAAGGAATTCCAATCAAAATAAAGCCACCAACTCAAATAATTATCATACATGACTAAATGTGATAAGAGCAAATAAGATAAAATAAACTGGTAACTAGCTTAGGCGAAACTTTACTGGCCATTTTCTGACCCTAGAAACAAAGGTTCGACTACCAACTTTCATGCCTTCAAGAGTTGATTTTCATTTATGCATAATCTTCCTTTCCTTATGGATTTCAACTACCAACCCTTTCTGAAACACATCTCTTGCCAAGTTACTCCAGTTCGCTAATCCAAAACCCATTTTTCTTCCTTTTGTAGCAAAAAGGAGGGCTCTTTAAAAAAGAAAATGTTTCCAAAAAGAATACTCATCTAAAGCTAAGCAAAAAACTCCAAAATTCTCTATCCAAAAGGGTTAACTATCCACCACCCAGAAACCATATTTTTCAAGAAAAAAATAAAAACTAATAATCAATCTAACAAACACACACACATGAAATTACAGTAAGTAGCAACCACAAACTTGATACAAGATTAAGATTTTCGACATGTATGCCATATTTCTAGAGATAAAGGAAAGCGGTATATATTTATTTTAATAAAAATGGAGAAATTAAATACAAAATTAGGGCAAAGAAAAGAAGAGCGAACCTTGTTTGGCTCCAAAGCGATTTGCTCTCACTGAGAAGGAACAAAGGATGAGGTTAGCTTAGCGCCTCTAAATAGAGAGTTCTTATTCCCTGATTTTCTTGGTAGGTTGTTCTCACCTTGCAACCTACATTTTCCGCCGTTGGATTGATCTGAAATTGAAAATTTTCTAAGTCTTGCTACTTCTTTTCATCCAATTCGATAAAGTAATTATACTTTTGTTTGGATTTATTCAGAATTTGGTCCTTAAAGCTTATATATTTTCTAACTTTAGTACTTAAATTCTTTTACCTGAATTATTTATTATTATTTTTATCCCAATTTAATCAAAATTACTGACATCCAATAAGAATATGAAATGTGTCATATTTTTATTGTCAATTTTTTTTCTTTTAAGTGTTCTTGGACGATAATGATAGTCCAGGGATAACAAAATTTTGTATCAAACAATTGTGAAGTCAAGGGGTTAACAGGGTCTGGCTCCCCTTAAAAAAGAGAAATTTTCTCCAAATAATGATACAAAATTGTAATTTAGTTCTCAAAAATAATAAAAATTTGTTTTTATCCTTTAAAAATGATAAAAGATATAGGGTATTGAATAGTGAAATTACATTTTTATTATCATAAAAATATATAATTTAATTTTGACCCTAAAAAATTTTATGATTTAACCTCTAATACTGAAGTTGCAAAGAAAATATAATTTAGGGATTAATCATAAATTAAGTCTGTTTTGACTAAAATAATTTCTCAAACTTTTAGTATCATTTTATTAAAATATATTTTTATTGCATTAAGATAATTTTTTAGTTTTTCATCTGCAATCATCTACAAGAAAAAAATTATATAAAATTAAGATATCAAGTCCCTCACCAATCATTTTATTAAAATTTTGTAGTTTCTATTCTTTATTGTACAATTCACTCCAATGCCACGCCCCATTGTCTCTTTTAACACCTCTGGCATGTGGCGAACAACATTGCCTTCATTGTTCATGCCAGCATTCATCAGTCTCCTAGATTACTCGTCTAAAGCCTTTATTCCAAGCAACCATTAGGCCTTCCAGTATTGTCTGCAACTCTACCCACGTCTCTCATAGTCCTTCTAAATTGATCAGGTTTTTAAAAAATAGTTGGTTGGAATATCGAAATTGAAAATTATTGACAGTCTTAGTGTAAAAATAGGATGCGTTTACACGCAATCAATGTAAAAATAGTTGTCACCATAAGACTAAATATTGTACCATACACTTTCTTTAGTGATGGTCCAACTCCCTTTTTGGTCCATTTAAGTTTACCTCTTGTGCGATTTGATCCCTAATCCTAATTCAATTTTAATTAATTTAGTTTGATTTTTTTTATTATTTTAATTGCATTTAATTTTATCACTGTTATTTTGTTTCTTTATGTAGATTTAAATTTAAATGTTAATTTTATATGGTTTTAATTTTAATGTTATTACATGTAAATTTATTTATAATTAATAGTTATTTAATATAATTATAAAGTAATATACAATACATGTAAATTTATTTATAAATTATATAAAAGATGGTTTTTATAGGATGTCTATAAGTCCTCATAGTTTATTTACACCTTTTAAATTATTTTTAATAATAATAAAAAAAGGTTATTTTTGACATAATACTTAGAACTACCCATAGCCCCTCCCCAACCCATAAGTAGGAGAATAATGTGCTTCACTGCACTCAAACCCACATCCTCCTACATTGTCAACAATACTCGATAAAATTAATTTTGAAAATGAGATATTATATTCTTTAATTTAATTTAAAAACAAAATGTTTAAAATTTCTAATTATTTTAAAATTACTTTTAATTTCCATATATAGAAACTTATCTTTTGAAATTGAATCAAAAACAGATTTAAAAAATTGTGGCAAACTTTTATAATGGATATTACTTAATAATTTTTTAAAATATTTAATTTTAAATTTTACTTAAAAATAAAAATTAAAAGTTAGATAAAAATAATGTTTTTAGAATATTTAATTTAATTTTTTAAAGTTTATTCTAATATCAAATATAATGTTTTACTTACATATTTTTATGTTTGTATTTTGTAATCCTTTTATTAACGAAACCTTATAAAATTTTATAAAATAAGTAAATATAATTAAACATTTATATTATTTTATTTTTATTTTTTCAATCATAATATTTCTAAAATATTATAAATTTTGCATCAAATCGTAAAAATAAATATAATAGATTTTAATTAATACATTCAACCAAATCCATAAATATCATGGTAAGAAAACTAATTATATATTATAATAGTATATGTATTTATTATGTTATATTAATCATATCATATCAATCATCTTTATAATATATGTACATATATATTTATAATAAAAACAACTAGGCTCGGGATTCGACCTTATATAATAAAAGGCGACAGACATCTTAAAAGGGGATCTTCTTCTTCTCTACTTTTGAACCAGAATTATCTCCCATTTATTTCTACATCCGTTGATCCAATGTATCAAAAGATTTTATTTGATGAGACGATGAATAGCCAAATCTATGATATTAAAGTTGCAAATTGCAAAACTAGTATCTAAGAAAGAGACCAACATGAAAAATGTAGATCAAGATTCATACTAAAAGCTCCTAAAAAATGCATTTGAGGTTGATAGTTGAGGCATAAATAAAATGTAAATGCTAGAAGCATGTTTAATCTATGTCACAAGTGCTTTCATTTAGTCTTTAAGGTTTTCTTTTATGTTGCCATGCCTCGAGTTCTTTATGATCACCGTGAAAAAGTTGCATGGATGATTGTTGATCCTCTGTTGAGGTGGTGGATTGGAGTCAGAAAGTTTAGAAGAGAGAAAAAAAGAACAAAGTACATGGGCTTTTATCCTTGCTCTTCTGCTTCATTGGTTGCCCAACTCATCTTTTTGATATGTTGCTTTGTCTTTCTATTCTTGGATACAAGCATAAGAAATAGCCCAAAAGGATAAAACTTATTCAAACATATTTAACTTTATTAATTAATTATATGTATTATATTTTTTTTGTACGTTATTATTTAATTATATATATATTTTGATGCATTTGTATATTTGTTGTTGTGTTTATGTTATTTGTTTTAATTATTTTTAATGGCGTATGTTATGCCTTGTTCATCCATATTTATCATAACTTTGTCATGTCCATATTTTCTTTAAATATATATATATAATTTTCACACATTAAAAAAATAATTTTATATATAATTTGGCATATTATATATGTGTCATGGGGTTAGAATTTTAGTTTCGTGTTATATTAAAAATTAGTTTTATGTTGAATCTTCAATTATTGGGAGTTAAGCTAACTTAGACGTTTTTAGAGTAAAGAAACTGCATAAGGCCACACGAATTGCGTGGGAAAAGTCTAAGCTTGTGGCACATGTATGTTATGTTTATGTATATAGTTTTTTCTTAATTATTTAATTAAGAGAAATTATTTTTTTTTGTTGCTATTATATATCAGTTTATATCATATTTTACATAATTTATCGTACAAATTCAATTAGTAAAAAACATATGTCGATATTGTATTCATGTTATTTTTTTGGTCCTCAAAGTTTTATCAATTTAAATAATTTTTTAATGTTAATGGTTTATTTTATGTAACACATAAAATTTGTGATTATGAATAGATATGATCATGGGTTGAGTCACCTGTCCAAAATGTGGGAGGATTTAGATAAAATATAAACCCGAAAAATGTGCTTGGACACTTTGGGTAGGATTTTTTTGCCCGGGCCTGGTTGGCCCGAATCAGCTTATACTTTATTTTCTACTGTTATTTTGTTACCATTTCGTTATTATATTACTACTATTTTGTCATTATTATTTGGATATTATATAACTTTTGTTTTATTGTTAATTTTTTTATTATTTTAAAGACTTTTGTTTACTAAGTTACAACTATCTTAGTGTTATTTAAGTATAAATATTTTGACGGGAGGAGATGATCGATGTAATGCTGGCCAGACTATCTTTTGATTTGACTGGGTTTATTAATTAGTTTTATTTTTTCTCTAGATATTTTAGTTTGTGCACTAAGGGTGGGTTTGAATGGGCGGTGCGTTTGACTGCAATTAGTGTAAAAACTGCGGTGGCAGTGAGATTAGATATTGTAGCAATACTGTAGCGTGAGACAAAAAGTAAACTAAACGCACCACACCGCAGCCAATCGCCCATCCAAACTAGTCCTAAGTTTCTTGTTTTTTGGTTTTTTTCAATGTTCGAGCTCTTTCCTTTAGGTAAAAGGTAAGCCCAGTTTTCTTTTATTTATGGTTTTCATATGGTCCTGAGCCCAGATGTTAATTGTTTTGGGTTTCATTTTTTAATGTTCTCAATAAATAAAAGCCCAGTTTTTATATTTAAAAAAAGTATAAATACTTTTAATGTATTTTTAATTTGTTGGGAAATATTTATTTTAATGTTTTTAGTGTATTTGATGTATTATATTTTTAAATTTGTTTTTATATAAAAATTATAAAAAAAAGTTTAATACAGGCAGGCTGAGTTGAGTTCAACATTTTACTCTAGTTCAGGCTTGAGAAGAATTTTAAATCCATTTTTTGGATTGAGTTAGGCCTAAGCCTAAAAAATAGACCTAACATTTTGCATTAACCTAACCTGAACTCAACCAAGTGTGGCCCATGATCAATTCTAAACATGAACACTTGTTTCAATTATTTTACATTCTTTTATTATGTCTTAAACCATATCATATTTCTTATAGGCTTTCATAATAATTTAAATTTAAATTTAAATTTATTTATTTAAAATTTACATCATAACATTTATCATATATTTTTGGTACAATGCTTAAATAAAGCATAAACATTTAAGGGTGTTTGAACTTATATCCTCCAAGTTATAACAATAATAATGTTAATCAAACTAAAATTCAATCGATTTATATTTATTATATATTAATATAAATATTATATTTAAAATTTTAATTTATTTTCTTGAAACAAAGTGAAAGTACATTCTACTATCAAATAAAAGATTCCTGGTATTTAATGTTAAATTTCTTCTTTTCTGATACAAATCTGTTATTTTTCATACAATGTTTAGAATTATTCATAGCCTCTCCCCAATTCTCAGCGCACTCAAATCCATGTCCTCCTACACTAATAACAATATGTCAATATCAATACTAATCAAACTAAAACTCAATCGGATTATAGAATTTAAACACTGTTATATTTTATTTATACAAAAAGAAACAATATATAGGTAAATTTTCAATTCAGCACTTGCAAGAAAAGTCTATGTTGGCTGGCTGCTCCTACTTTTGAATTTTTTTCCTAAGCAAAACCCATAGTATAAAGTTGATGTAATTATCATTGGACCACCCTAAATTAGTTAACGTAGACTTAAAACGCACATGGAAAAGGGAAATTAATTTGATAAATACATTTTTTGATTTAACTCTGAAAAGTTGAGATTTCATTGAAACTCTTTTTAATCACACTCTCGAATGGAACCTTAACGACTTTTCCGAAGCATATTAGACTCAATTTTGTGGGAAATTAACTTTGATGGAGTTGTATCCAATCCACTAATCTTATTAATATATAAAAATATTTACACTTCATTATTTCATCAATCATTTTCTAATTAATTTGTTATTTCATTCAATTTGGACTAATAAAACTATTAACAAATATTTGACAACACGACTAATAACAAATAGACCAAAAATTGACATAGCTAATTCAACACATAGAGCAAACGAATAAGATAGAAGGAGCGAGCAAATCCCAAAGCTCTTTAGATTTCTTTGAAACAACATACTCTGATTTCTCTTGTTAATAAGTTGAGCAAATAGCTTGATACAGAAGAATGAATTTATACACAACTAAATAGATGATAAACTGCTCCTCAACAATATTACTCATTCTCTTCAACTAACTCTAATAAAGATTAAAGAAATTATCAAGTGAAAAATAATAGTCTATCCTCTCATTTCTTGAGTTTCTTTTTGTGAAAATTCTCTAATAAATGAAGAGGAAGACAGAAGCTTCCCATTAGATTTGTGCTTATGTCACATTATAATATTATTATTGTATTTAATCTCATTAATACAGTTAATTTTACACTAACCATAATTATCCATACCCCCATCCAAACAAATATAGCGTGTTCCTTCACTAAACAGAGCTCTTTAATTTTTAATAATATACGGATTCAAGGAGAATCAATACGTAATTCCATCAAGTCTTCCGACCCATCTCAATTTATAAAAACGAAGAAGCAAAACACCCATCCTTCTCTTGTTTTCTTCTCTCCAAGTGAATCCTTTCTCAAAGGTAAGCTACTTTCTTCCTAAAACCAAGTCGTAAGTTTTTGTTTTTATGTTTTTGTTGAGATTCTATGGTTTGGGTTTTGTTCAGTTAACTCTCTTATTGCTTTACTCTCTGGGGTTTGATTAAATTCATTGTTTTTGGTTTAGGGTTTTGAAAGTTTTAACTTTTCTTTCTTTATCAAAGGAAAATTTTTGGAGAAAATAGATTTGACTTTTTTCTTTTTTTCATGTTACTCCTTTTACTTACTGGCTTGAGACTTGTTTCACTCCTATGAACTGAGTTCACATTTTTCTTTTTAATTCCAAAGCATTAATTTGCCTGGTACTGAATGTTAAAAACTGCACTTACTATTCTTAAACCTGAAAAGGGTCGTTTTGGGAGCTTATTGGGATTTTGTTTGACATTCTTTGTCTCTATATAAAAAAGTAAGATTTGATAGGGCAATTGTTATTTTTTATTGCCTTATTACGTTTATTAATTCTTGTAATTCATATTATAACTGAAGTCACAGTTTTATTTGCTCTGTTTATTTTCCTTTTTTGTGTGCTTCCTCATTTATGCCAAAATAGACACACACACACACACACGCACGCACATGAATAGAAAAGAATGATTTTGCTAAGATGAAGTTCTCTGTGACACTAAGTACAGGGATATCTATATTTATTATATAAATATATATTATAAAGTTTTGATTTACCAACCTAAAACTTACTGGAAATGATGATTGTGAAGTTTTATGGAAATTGTCACTGATATGAAAGTTGTAAGCTAAAATGAATTGAATTCCTTGCCGTGTCCTCCTACCCCTAAGTTTTATTAAAGTACTAGTAATGCTAGAAAATTCCTGATGTGGGTCAAGAACCGAAGAGGCAGTGCTTGAGAGTTGCTAGTTTTTATCATTGTTTGATTGATTGTCCTAACTGAAACGTGGGCAAATGGGAACTCTTTTTTTTATTTAATTTTTTTCTCTTTAGCAATTATGTTGTTCTGTGACAGTCTTGATCTTACTGTCAATCTCAGTTGGATTCAGATGTGAGGGTGTTTTTCTTTTATGTGTTGGACATGTGCCTGCCTTGGTAATGGCTATTACAAAAAAAGAAGGGTTGGAGAAACATAGCTGCCTAGATTCACTAGTTCTCATTCGTAATATGCCTTTATATTTACAATTTGATGCCTAGATATTTTTGCAGAGATGGAAGTAACTTGTACACTCGTAAGAGATTTTGTATTTCATTGCATTGGTCATTGGGGTCAACTTTGCTGAAGATGGAATTATTTCTTGGTGTTCTTCTATCAGCTTGCTTGCTCTCATTTGTATCTGCTGATTCACAAGGTTATTCTTGTTCAACTTTTATTCTCCTAACATGTATAAGTGCACCCGTGGGGCAATTTTTCTCAGGATTCCACTTTACTGGTAAATTTGACGATAGATATCATTCAGAATAGGCATGTGTGGGCTTGTCCTTTATTTTTTTAACTTGAATTCTACTTAAGTTCAAGATCCTCATAGTAATGGTCTTTGAAGTTTCTGGCCTTACATGTGCTGAAGTGCTTAGATGTAAAGGGATGATGTTACTCAGCCAATACGCTTGAATGGAACCAGAATAAGATGCCTGGAGCTTTTCTTCATGCTCATGAGATTTACCTTCCTGCGGGCTATCAATTATTATCAATCTGATGAATTACTGAGTCCTCTAGAGTTGGTTGCCTTTGTTTGTTGTTGTTGTCATCATCATCATCACACTGTATGGCTCTTCATTTCCTTTACTTAAATATTCTGAGTTGCGTTTTTGAGAAACTTGGGATGATTTGTGCCTGATATTCTAAATAATAGCGAGATAAGATATCTCTACTCTGTAGAGAGGCTTGTAGAGTTGCATGCATGAGTGCATATACATGTCGTACTGTGAGATGATGTTCATCATTTCCTTTTCTCCCCTTTGTTGGTTTTAGATACTGATTCTTTAGGCTTTGGCTGGCCAGAGGGGTTATTTGTTTGCTTAATTGTATTATGAATATCTATTATCTGTTCCAGGAGAGGCTTTAGTTGCATTAAAGAATTCACTCCATGCTTCAGCCGATCAGTTGAGAGATTGGAGTCAAAATCTGATTAGCCCATGCACTTGGTCAAATGTTAGGTGTGATCCTAATAATAATGTCATTTCCGTGTAAGTAATTGGCTTACTTTATTTCTTTTTAACCTTGACTATGATGCATAGTTGCAAATGCATGCGTACATAATTTCATTGTTCATGAAATATTCTGAAACATAAATTTATATTTATCCCTATTTTGTGAATTTGCTTTCAGGACTTTGTCATCCATGAACTTTTCTGGCACATTGTCCCCTAAAATAGGAGTTCTGAGCAATCTTGCATCACTGTACGTATAGAATGTATATTTGAGCAATCAATATATTTTGTATTGTTTCTTGATGTGTTGACTTTTGCTGAGACCATTTGGCCTGACTTCCAAATAATGATCTTATCTATAGTGGTGAGAAATCTTCAAGCTGCCTATGTAGGTAAGATTCAGATCATAAACCTTCAAGATGCCTACGCAGATTGAAACTATGATTAGTGTATTGGAATTGGAAAAAATCTCAGAGATTTCTGCTAAACTCCACATTAAAATCCCTTTTTCTGCTAAGGCTGCAAAAGCACTCAGCTGAAGTTAACTTTAAAGCCCTTTTATATCATATTCTTGGGGTTGACCAAAAAAATCTCCTTGCTATCAAACAGTGGATG
Source organism: Gossypium anomalum (assembly GCA_025698475.1). Taxonomy (NCBI): domain Eukaryota; kingdom Viridiplantae; phylum Streptophyta; class Magnoliopsida; order Malvales; family Malvaceae; genus Gossypium; species Gossypium anomalum. Next base: position 5,041,710 of record CM046957.1, on the reverse strand, counting down.
AACCTTTCCTGTTTACAATTATCATTATCTCTTGTTTCATACTGTATTGAGTTATGTCATTAGGTATTACCAGGCTCGATGTCCTTACATAGGGCTGAAAAATCTCTTTCCCTCATGAAATAAGCATAGACTGAAAATACAAGTTTCTTCTATTTCCAGTTTCATGTTTGGTTTGCTGGTAGTGTGAACAACTTTATTGAACTGGTTATTTCTGTGTATGGTTGTTCTAGCTGTGGGATGGATTTTTTGTGATTATATATTTATGTACTTTTTGTGTTCTGCGTGCAGTACATTGAAAGGAAATGGTATAACTGGTGAGATACCAAAAGAATTTGGAAACTTGTCAAGCTTGACTAGCTTGGATTTGGAAAGTAATCTTTTAACTGGAGAAATACCTTCTTCCCTCGGCAATCTTAAAAATCTGCAGTTCTTGTAAGTACTATCCTGTATATTATATTGAGAGTTTTATTTGTTTTTATGTATTGTGCATTATCCTGTAACTCATTCATAGGATGACATTCTTTCTTTCATTCAAGCAGGACGCTTAGTAAGAACAACCTTAGTGGAGCTGTTCCTCAGTCGATTTCAGGTCTTCCAAAGTTGATGAATCTGTAAGTTTGAATGAGTCAGTCCATGCTTTCCTAGTTTGTAAAGTTTGAACATAAATGCATGATGAATTATTTCTTTTTATACCTTTTTTAATTTACTGATGAAATGGTTGAATTGTTTTTGCAGTTTTCTTGATTCGAATGATCTTAGTGGTGAAGTTCCAGATCTTTTGTTTAACATTCCAATTTATAAGTATGATTATTTTTTTATTAGTTTGTTTAGTTTCCTATTTGTATTGAAATAACGCTTTTTATATGATTAATTTATTTTTGGCATCTGTGTTTTTACTACATCCTTTACACACCAGACACATATTCATCAGCTGGGAACTTAATCACTTAACTTTGTTTATTCAGTTTTGCAGGAAACAGGTTAAATTGTGGTGAAAATTTTCCTCACCCATGTGTGTCAAATGGAAATGATTCAGGTGATTTCAGTAACCATTTTGACTGAATAACATTTTTTTTAAGCAGTTCAAAGCAGTGTTGCCAAGGAGTGTGCCTAGGTCTTGTGCCTTCAGGGCGGACAACAAAAGCACCTTAAATCCTTTCGGATGACGTGCATTTGATCAAAGCACATGCTAGGTGTGCTTAGGTGCGCATTTTTCCTTGGTGCAAGAAAAGCCCTTTTGGTTGAAGTTCTTTTTTTAATTTATTTTATTTTAACCATTTTGCATTGGTTGTACCTTTTCTAGTAGGGAAGGTGATAATATCAAACTTTTTGCATCTTAATATTTGGGTATCCAACAACATGCATTTTGATGGCCAAAAAATTAAAAAACAACATACCTGGTACCAGAAAGAAAGCATACGTTTTGACCAAGAAAAAAGAAAAAAGAATATTTGCATGTTTTGTAGATAGAATGACTATTCTTTAGAGTATATTATCATAATCATATATCCTAAGCGTATTAGATATTATATAGTCATACACTTATACATATACATATTGTGCCTTCATTTAGGCAAGCGGTTATTTTTGCGCTTTGTTCCTCAGGGAATGTAGACGTTCTATGCCTAGTGTGTGTTTTGCGCCCTTGACAACACTGGTTCAAAGGTTTCAAAGATACTCCTGTTAAATATGCACCATAATTTGACCAGCTATCTCTGAGATTTCTCTTTGCTTGCAGGAACTACGAAGAAGTCAAAGGTTGGTATTATTGTTGGAGTTGTTGGGGGAATTTTAGTAGTTCTTCTTTTTGGTGGCTTGCTGTTTTTCCTGTACAAACGTAGACAGAAAGGCTACAAGGGCGATGTCTTTGTAGACGTTGAAGGTTACTACTACCTTTTAATTACGATCATTTGTGAATGAAAAGCAATGACTAATTATTTCTTGTCTAGTTTAAAGTTTTTTACATGTTTATTTAATTTCTTGGTCTTTCTCCTCGCTAGGCAACCAAATAGTTTCTCCATCTATAAGGTGATTTGTCCACAGATCAAGGTTTCCTTAATCTGCTATTATGGTTTCAGGCCAGTAAAATTATATCACAAAGGGTTGATTTCTAACTGAACAATGATACTCTTAGCTATCTATTTGGCGGAATTTTGTGTTTCCTTTGGAAAATTTCATTCCATTAAAACTAATGATATACTGGTTGGCTTTCACAAATCTTAATCTGAATAAGGTTTGCTATTTTTGAGGACGTTACACTTTGTTGACAGATATTACATTGCTAATAATACTGTGCTTGTGGATCTAATTTCATTGTAATTAAAGGATAAATTGAGCATAATATGTTCATATATTTGTTTTGAAACTCTTTAAATTTGCATGGTCAGGTGAAGTTGACCAAAGAATTGCTTTTGGTCAATTGACAAGGTTTGCATGGAGAGAATTACAGTTGGCTACGGACAGCTTCAGTGAAAAGAATGTCCTTGGACAGGGAGGTTTTGGAAAGGTGTATAAAGGTGTGCTTCTCGATAACACAAAAGTTGCAGTTAAGAGATTAATTGATTTCGAAAGTCCTGGAGGAGATGCAGCTTTTCAACGTGAAGTCGAGATGATAAGTGTAGCTGTTCACAGGAATCTCTTACGGCTCATTGGCTTTTGCACAACACCAACTGAACGCCTTTTGGTCTATCCCTACATGCCGAATTTAAGTGTGGCGTATCGTCTTCGAGGTACTACTTTGAGAATTTTGTTCAGCGTGGATTTTTGTTACATATTTTAAATCTTTATCTTGAGTTTCAAAAGAAACATACCGTATATTTACTGCATGTGGTGGTTGCAAAAATGAGCTCATCTGTCTCGAGCATATTTGGATTCAACTCAAAATGTTTTCTTGCTGTATCAGCTGCTTTAGTGGCAGGAAGCTCTTAGGTGGTGTTGGAACTTTAGTACGAATCAATGATGGAATATGTCAATCTGCTTAACATGTCTAAATGTCATTCTTTGAAATTTATACAATCTATTGGACTACTTGTATTGATTTTATTATTATTTTTAAAGTATGTTGTTTTCCAGGGACCTTCATATAATGTTTGACTAACATCTGTAACTGCTGCAGAAGTCAAACCTGGTGAACCTGTTTTAGATTGGCCTCAAAGAAAAAGAATAGCCCTAGGTGCAGCACGTGGACTGGAGTACCTTCATGAACATTGCAATCCTAAGATCATTCATCGAGATGTGAAGGCTGCAAATGTATTATTGGATGAAGATTTTGAAGCAGTTGTCGGTGACTTTGGCCTTGCGAAGTTGGTGGATGTGAGGCGGACAGATGTGACAACTCAAGTTCGCGGGACAATGGGACACATAGCACCCGAGTACTTGTCCACTGGGAAGTCATCAGAAAGAACGGATGTCTTTGGTTATGGGATTATGCTTCTAGAGCTTGTGACAGGTCAACGTGCAATTGATTTCTCACGCTTGGAAGATGAAGATGATGTTCTGCTTCTTGATTATGTAAGATTGCTCCAATCTCATACTATGTTGGCTTTTGCATGTATGTCTTTTGCCTTTCCTCCTAGTTCTTTGGCTGATTGTCTTGTGCAAGGGTGTGCATTCGACAATGCAGTTAATCAACCAAGCCAATGCAAAAAAAAAAAAAAAAGAAAAAAGAAAAATCAATTTACTAACAAACTTCTCAAGGCCAAAGTCACCCAAAAACCATACATATAAGCACTTGAGAGCTCTCTCTTAAAGTGTCTTTCAACTCTCTAAAAGAACACGTACATATAAGGCACCCAAAAAACCATTTTTCCAAGGGAAAAATTAAACTACCAAGTATTTTAAACAGCATAATTACAAACATAACTAAAATTTGAATAACATATTCCAGCATATGTTTATTTGTTGTCAATGTTAAACCTATATAAGTTTTGCATAAATTTACCTATATTGGTGCTGAATGTTGGGTTCTCTTAATTTCCTCCAGTGACCATGTTTGTATTGTTTATCTGGAGCTGTAGATGCCTTATTTTTTCCATATGATCATCTTTACTCGAAACTCTTATGAGAATGGAACTTTAATTTTATCTTTTACTTCTGTTAATGGTCATATGTGCTTGATGCAATGTTGGAGAAGGGCATGTATTGCCTGTCACATCGATCTTTGAACAATGAAGGAAATATCTTTACCCAATGTTTTACCGTAGAAAATCCTGCATTTGATCTGTGACGATGGAATGATAACATTCAAGTTTCAAACCATTTTGGCCTCTTGCTCACTTTCTGGGGTACTCCTTGTTTGTTGTTTGTGAAGGTCAAGAAGCTGGAAAGGGAGAAAAACCTGGATGCTATCGTAGATCATAATCTTAATAAAAATTACAACATGGAGGACGTAGAGGCAATGATCCAAGTTGCATTGCTTTGCACCCAAGCCTCACCAGAGGACCGTCCGGCAATGTCGGAGGTGATGAGGATGCTGGAAGGAGAGGGACTAGCAGAGAGGTGGGAAGAATGGCAGCACGTTGAAGTTACACGTAGGCAAGAGTACGAAAGACTGCAAAGGAGATTTGACTGGGGGGAAGACTCGCTACACAACCAGGTCGCTATCGAGTTATCCGGTGGAAGATGAGGTAAAGAATTCCCCCGCTTGTTAGAAAAGCATGTAACATCTTAGTTTCTTTTAGTTAGGTTAGCTGATTGTGCAATTGATATAGGGACAGTGGAAAGAAAATGCCGTCGTATGGTTTTATATACGATTGCATTTGTTTGTCATAGCTCTCCCTTTTTTACATGTTTTATACAGGAGATGTTGTATGTGTTTATTGCATCGAACAACGCAAACCCGAAAATGAAAAGCATGATCTTGTATATTTCCACATGAATATTTGAAGATTTTTTGGAATTCTACCAATCCTGTTGAAAGACTTCTTTTTTTTTTTTTTTTTGAATATGAAGGTGAAAGGACTGTTTAATGATATTAATAGACTTGTCAATCTTGACCCGAATTTGAAAACTCGAGTCCATTAATTCGAATTCAAGCTCGATACATTTTGATTTGACCATAAAATAACATTACAAAATTGTTTAACTCAAACCTTGAAATATGATTCAAACTCAAATGGCTTAAACTCTGTTAAATTAACAAGGCTACAAATTTGGCCACGTATTGTTAAAATGACTCTAATTGTATTATTTTAGTTATCAATTTTTGATTTTTTTCAAACTATTTTTTCTACCAGATTTAATGACTAAATTCAAGGTTTCAATTGTTCTTTTTCAAAAAGTTTCATTTGTTTTTTGATTTAATTTTTTTAAAATAATTATGTTTATTTTCTTTAAATTAAGAGTTATTTTTTAAATTTAATGTATTATTTATTTATTTCATTATTTTTCACATGTAATTATTTTGTTGAGTTACTTAAGTAATGAATTATATCTAAACATATAAACATTAGTGGCCAAATTTGTCACTAAATCTTCAGAATAAAAAAAAAATCTCAGTTAAATTATATTTCAAGATGGAGTCTCCTTGGTTTGAATTATATTTAATCAATAAATGATTAATTTTTATATAAATTAGTTATTAATTTAAAGAGAGTTTTTTTTATTATTTTAGATTATAGGATTAATTTTTGAGCTTAACTCAATTCAGATAGATTCTGATTATATAAGTTCTTTTTAAGACAATGTCTAAAACTATTCATAACCTCTCCTCAACTCATAAATAGGACGATAATATGCTTTAGCGCACTCGAACTCACATCCTTTTGCATTGAGAACAATACCTATGTCAATTAAATTAAGACTCAATTGGCCAATTCATTAGATAGTTTCAATAATAAACATATTATGTCTAATGTGTGCTTATGTAAGTGAACTGAATTGAGATGATTTTCATAAATCATGACATGTTATTATTTAATTACTCGTTAACCATGTCATAATCTTCATTCTTCAAATTAACATTTGAATAGATTGACTCATTTTATAGATACAGAAACCATGTAAATATAGTATTATTATTCTTAGATAGAATAAAGTTAAGTCGAACATGTGTAGTAATAAGCTTGAGTTTGATTTGAAAATCGAGGTTCAATATTTAACTTGAACTTTGAACATTAAGTTTTAAGTTCGAGTTTGTTTGTACTTAAGATCATTTTACAAAATATGAAAATTATTTATTTTTAGATTTATGGTTGTCCCTCTTAATAACATAATATTCTAAATTTGAACTTTAAATTTTCTTTAAAAGTGTAACGTGTCTTACATTTGTATCCAACATTTATGAATCCGAAGAGGCTGAGTTTTAAAATAAAATTTTTATAAATTCAAATATTTGGTAGATATTGGAGACTTCTAAAGGGAATATCACGTCAATCAATGTTAATTACGATACATTGCAAAGGAGAACAAATATCTGTTACAGATCTTGTCCTAAAGAAATATCCATACTTCACATAATATCTCTAAAAATATAATATTAAAGCTTGGTAACTAAGAAACGGGGATGATCCCAATTCCTTCATTCAAGCAATCGTTAGTACTTTTAAAAGCTATCTGATTCACTGGACCCGATTCAACCATTTTAGCTTTCACCAATAGTTCATCAACCCAAAACTTGCTGCTTCCGCTCGTTGTTTTCTCGACGTCAAGGCCGGTGTTCAGCTCTGCTAATAAATATGGTGGGGGTTGCTCCAGTTCTTCATGCTCCCACACTTGGAATTCGATACCGCAAACTTCATAATCCACCCCAGCCATTGCCAAAGCTTCAATTGACATATTGTTTCTCTCAGAATTTAAACTAGTGTTTGCTCAAGATGTATCTGTATCTGCACTGTTTAAGTCCTGTTTATGGCCACTTTCAGTCTATTGAAGCATCGATTTATATAGGAGAGGCAGGCTCACTTTTTGTTGGTCGTTGATGGTGATTGCATGTAAGTGTATGGCAATTTTATCCGTGAATGAGTGCCATTTAATCCGTGAATCATAAACTGGCCCATGGTTTTATGATGGTGGAAGCTGCCACAATTAATTTGTTTTGCTTCCTGCCCATTGTATTTGTGTTCTACACATGCTTCTTTGGTTGTTTAGTGTTTTTTTAAATATTTTTCATACATATTTTACATTAAAATTGATGATTTTTAATAATCTAGTAAAGAAAATATACCAACGTAAATATATATTTGTCCCTTAAAATAAATATATTCTTTTAACTAAATTAATTATATGACTTGACTCACGTGCATTTAAGGTTTTATATAATTTTTTTTAATAATTTCACTATGAGTTCTGATCATATTTATTTTTTTTTGACCGAGTGTTTAGAACTACCGATAGCCCCTTCTCAACCCATAAATAAGAGGATAATGTGCTTTAGCACACTCGAACTCACGTTTTCCTGCATTGACAATAATGCTTATACTAATTGAGCTGAGATTCAATCAGCTATGTAAATTTTTTTAAGCAATTAGACTTACTTTATTTATGAATTTTTTGTGATAGACTGAGTTAAGAAATACTGTTAAAAAAAGATGAAATGAATTCGAATACTCTCAAATTTTTGTAAGAAAAATGTTAGCTTGGGGTTCGATGTTTAAGTCAACAAAGGATGTATTTTCATGAAGAAAGCAAAGAGCTTAATTTAATAGAGGATATGAGATTTCAAGGAGACCACAAAAGTAGGGGCGAATCTAATGAGTAAGCAGTGACCTTGCTCTAAATTTCTATTTAAGTAATTTGAAAAATTAATATAATGGTAAAAATTTTCTTTTTGACCCTTTTAAAAATTTATAATTTAATTTTAGTTCTTAATTTTTTTTTTGTCATTTGGCCCTGCGTCGAAGTATTTGTGTATTTACATTTGGTTCTAAGGCTACCCCACCATTTATTATTGACTAGTATGTATCCCACGCTTCACATTGAGCTAATTATTTATTTGTATTAAATTATAGAGTAAAAAATTGAAAGTTAAAATATGTTTTAAGTTTTTATACACTTCGTATATGTTAGGCTGTCGAGATTTACAAAAATAAAACTTACTTGAAAAAGAGTAATTAATAGAAACAAGTAAGGTCGTATCCACAAAGATCGGTAATAACTTTATTTCTTCAAGTAAAAACAATAAAAGTAAATTAGAAGGGGGTTTTATAAAATCAAAAGCTAAAATTAAACTAAAACCAAATTTAAATTGAAAACTTAAAATCGAAGAAAGCGATAATTAAAAGTTCTAGAAAAATTGATGGGAAAAAGTTTTAGCCAAAGGTAAATCTCCGTTCGATTTATGAATTCGATTATCAACACAAAAATAAGTTCTATGCCTTTAATAATTTAGTTCTATTTGCTGACTCAGCGTCAGTCAACCAATCTCTCTTTACCTGTTTGGTAACCAAGAGATAACTCATTTGAAAATACTTCTCTAACTAATAAATAACCTTGTAATTAACATCCAAGATTTAACTTATTGGCAGCATTAGGAACAAGGGAGACTTAATTCCAACCAACAAACTCACCTCAGTGGGGTTCATGTAAGTTAGAACACGTCCACACCACATAAATGTAAACTACAACATAAACAAGATATGCAATTTGCCACTAATATTGGAATGAATTAAACAATTACAGATTTAACTGTTCTAATTAACTCGGCAACCATTCTAAGCTATCAAATACCGGTAGGACATTAAATAAATCTAAGCAGTTGTAATTAAAATAGAAGATGTATGAATACTAAAGAATAAGGAAAAATTAAAGCACACATAAGTCTCATGAATTTATTAAATAAAACTTCAATATAACATTTGGCTAGAAAATAGGGTTAGAAACCCATAAAATAAAGAAAACAAAATAAAATTAAGAATAACCAGGTTTAAGTCCCTCCTAATTTTAACCTAATAATTTCTATTTATAGGGAAAAAAATAATATAATGGAGAAAATACAAAAGTGCCATTAATTACATAAGTAAAAAAATTTCAAGATATTTTCACAATTCGCGTCAAACTTCTATATTGTTTTTGGACGTCTTTCTGGCTTCTTTCATGAAATAACTTTAGATATGTCTTTTAATCCCTTTCGAATCGATATATTATGGACCCAAAAGAGATGCCTGTAGCTCAAGTTATGGTCAAAATACTGAAGCTACGTTGTGTTGGAAGTCCAAACCGCAAAAACTTTTCAAAAAAAAATTTTAAGCTCACTTTTCTCCAATTATTCCCTAAATACATAGTAAATAAAGTATAAGTATAAATAATATAATTAAGAACATAAATAGCATAATTCAAGGGAAAAAATATCACAAATAATTGAGAAATTACGCACTTATCAAATTCCCCACACTTAAACTGTGCTTGTCCTCAAGCATGAAACTAATGCAAATGTATATGTGACCTAAAGAAACACTCAACTCGAATTGACAATTAAAAATGTTGTTATATACCAATGAAACAAGAAAACATGCATTCATGGATATAATCGAAATTCTATATGCTAAACAAAACATGGTAGTAACAATAATTCATATAATTAGGAAGAATTAGAAACAATAGATCTTTGTGCTAGTGTCACGGTGCCAAAACTTTAGTCTGGCAAACCGTGCGGCTTTAGACAATTTCTTTTCTTCAAATTTGTTTAAGTCAGCCTAACACTCAAAAAGTGAAAATTCTTCCAAAAATTCTTTAAGACATCGAAAAATATAGCAGAAGCAACTTAAAACGAAAAGAACAACAGAAAAGTTGAAAAGTTATAAGAAAGGAATAGACACCAAATGTTTGAGTAAATGCTCTCAATATATTCTTTTTAACTATCAATGAAATGATTGCAAATGAGGATAAAGACATCTATTTATAGTTGAGCTCCCCCAAAACCAATAGTACAAATTGAGTTATATTGACAGTCGAGATTAGAGCCTATCTACAATTGAGAGTCTTCAGGAATATAAACTCTATACAATCTTACCCCTTTAAGATTTACACTATTTACCTTGATAACTTTAGTTTTACTGGAGTGTTTCACTATGCCGCCAAGGTTTCAAGTAGATAAACTCCTTCATAGGTTCTACAAAACAGGCTAGTTCATGTAGGTTAAATGAGTCCCATTTATTTTTCAAAAAAATAAAATTATTACTTATTTTTTGGGTTGAATTATAGAATAAATATTTGGATAATAAAATATAATTCAAGTCTCTTGTATAATTGAAATTTAGTATTTGTACTTTTATTTTTAAAAATTTAATCCCTTTTTTTAATTTAAAAATTCAAATCTAAATCCAATTATTAACATCATTAAATTTGTAGATATTTTTCAAGGCATCTGTTCCAATCTCCATAAAATAGGATAAATAAGAGATGTTGAAGATATTGAAGCATTGATTTCTATAGGAGAAGCAGTTTCACTTTTTATTTTATTTTATAGCGATTGCATGTATGTATATGAATATCACAGTTTTATCCGTGAATGGTTGCCCTTTAATCCGTGAATCATAAATTGGAGTATGGTTTTATGATGGTGGAAGCTAATACAATTAATTGTTTTGCCTACTGCCCATTGTATTTGTGTTCTACACTTTTCCATTTTTGGTACTTCAGTTTTACCTTTTTGCAAATACGAGGATACTAATTGGTTTGGATATGCGGTGTGGTTTGTCTCGTTTAACTTATTTTTTGCCTCTTGTTACAGTATCTAATCTTAATGTCATCGTTGTTTTTACTCTAATTGTAACTAAATACACTGTCCATCAAAACTCATCCTAATAGAGATAACAAGAGAATGAAAACAATAAAGGAAAAGAAAAATAAGATGATTAAATAATTTATTCATAACCTCAAGAACCTATTATATAGGCAATTACATAACCAAAAAAATAAAAAAAAAATTAGGCACTAATATAACTCTTAATAATTAAGGAAAATTTTAAACTAAACAGACCCATGATCTGCAATTACTAAATCCCTAATGTGTAGCAACTACATGCCTAGAAACAAAGATAGCAAACAGATTTTATTAACACTAATAAGCTTATTAAGTTGATATAATAAATTAGTAAGACATTAATTCAATTAGGAAAATTATTTAAAAATTCTTTTAAACAAAAGATTGAGCATTAATAAAATGATGATCTTTTATCATTTTATACCATTTTTATATGAATATTTAAATAATATGTCTAATATTTGAACTTTTAGAAAAAAAAAAAAAAAACAAACTTAAGCTTAAGGAGAGTTTACTAACAAAAACCTTTTTTTTCTTTCATCTACATCGACAAAATCTAATATTATATGAAATAAAATAAATTGTTCAAAGAAGATGAAATGAATATGAATATTTTGGAGTTTTTGTAGGATGAATTAATAGTGGTAGATTCAAAAATATGACTTACGGAAGTAGGGGTGAAGTCAATTTTTTTTTTTTGGGAGCCAGAATTAAATTATATAATTTTATGATAGTAAAAGTACAATTTCGTCATTTTAATAGTATATATTTTTATAATTAGAAGATTAAATCAAAATTTTATAAATTATACAGTATCTAAATAAAAAAATTTCTATTTTAGGAGGACCAAAACCCCTGCTAGCCCCCTAGATCCGCCCCTAGATATATATCTGTCTCCGACTGCAACATCTTGATAGTTATTATTGTGCTTGACAGTTAAATATAATTCACTTTACCAATATATCTTAGCATATATATTTTTAGCTTTATTTTGCATAAATGCATATAAAATTTATGTGTATTTTTATAATTGAGGAAGAGGAATAAAATTATTTAAAATCGAATTTAAATTCTCGTACCTATAATATAATACTTTTACTTTTGGGCTAAAAAATTGTTGACATAATATCTGAATTAAGAATAAGAGAATGTATTATTTCTTCAAAACATTCATATTAAAATTAAGAGTTGTATTTAAATATGTGGTGAGATTAAAAATAATAATGAGGGTAAAATGATAAAAAATAAATGACAAAAATCACTTCCTTTTTAACATCATTAATGATTGGTTGAATAAATTAGGGTTTTGTTGGCCATTTCCATATTATCTTGTCACTGGACAATATAACAAATTGATGAGGTGAAAATGAGGTAGGTTGGTGGGAAGCTAAGGCATTAATGTTGTGTTTCGAGGTTAGCCAAGATTAAAGAATGACAATCTCGTGATCCTAGAGCCAATCTGCTAATTTCCTAGCTGACGTATTCATGTATTAGCTCAGGAACTAAACGCTGTGATGTCACCTAAGCATACGAGGATAGGAGTGTGAAAGTGTTTCTGTTGCTTCTCAATTGTTACATAAATGTCAAAAATTTTTAGGAAATCTTTCTTATACACAATAATTTATTATATATTAACACAAAAGTGATTTAAGTTGTTTGGGGATTGATTTGTATAAACAATAGATAAGTAAAATAGAGAAAATTAGGCACAAATATTTTATATGGAAAATTCTTCTGAAGAGAATAAAAATTACGAGAATAAAAACCACAGGCAAATGATGTTTCAGTTGTTCACTAAATGAGTAAATAAACGAGAGTACAATATGGAGAAAATAACCTAAATGTACAACTTGTACATTACTCAAAACCCTAAATACAAAGTTCAAAATTTCAAAGAATAAACTGGTAATTAAAACCCTAAATTTCACAGGACAATCACAAAAGGGGTATCAAATACTCTTCATAATTACCACGAAACTCTCACTAAAACTCATATGCAACTACATCTTGTCACTCCAAAAAAAAGCCCTTCTCTGATCGGTATATCAAAACATGGATGCAAGGCCTCTTTAAATAGGCTAATATTAGAATTCTAGTCATACTAAAATATTCTTAGAATAATCAAAGTCTAATTTGGAGAAGAAGTCCTGCTTGAAGTCTAAAATATGATTGTTGAATAGGAGAATACGTCGTGACCAACGTCCCCATTCGCATCGTCACAACGTCGTCTCGACGAGCCAACGCTCCTCGTCCCGACGTCAGGCCTGTTTTGGACCTTCTTCGATTGCTCGTCGATTCTCATCTAAGGTACATGCAACGTGTTTGATAAATGCGATGCACACCCCACATAAGTTAAATTCAATCATTAACCAACTTTTTTTAGATAAGCAATGTAGATCTCCAACTAATGTAAACAATTTTTAAAAAAATTATAGTTATTTTTTTTTGAACAATTTCATTACAGGTTTTGGTCATATTTGCCCTTTTTTTGACACAATCTCTGGAACTCTTATAGCCCCTCCCCAACCCATAAATAGGAGGATAATGCGCTTCAGCGCACTCAAACCCACATCCTTCTGCATTGACAACAATGCCTATGTCAATCAAATTAAGACTCAATCGACTTAAATTATAGTTATTTTTAAATGTATAATTATCACAACTTTTATTTTATTTCAACTTTTTTAACTAATAATTCTAAATTAAATATTATAATTATTTTTAAATGTGAAGTAATTAGTAATAAGGTAGAAAATAAATGGTATTCTCATCAATTCAAAAGTTTTTCCAACTCGTGCTTTATATATATTATAGATAATACGTATCCTTATAAATGACAACGTATAGATCAACTATCATATATAATTTTATCTACAATATATATAAGCACAAGATTAAAAAAAATTAAATTGACAAAATATCTTTTATTATTTATTATTTATAAGGTAAACTATCAAAATAGTCACTTTTGTTTACCTTATGTTACATTTTAGTCACTTATGTTTGAAATGTTACGTCTTAGTCACTTACATTATTGCGTTGTAACATTTTAGTCACTGGGCCATTAACAGTGTAACGATAAGTTGACGTAGCATGTTAAATCATCATTTTAAACAAAAATTTTAGGCTAATTTATACAATCGAACAGTCCCAATATTTTTTTTTGTTTTGAGCAATTTAATTTTTTTTTTATGTTCTTTTAACTTTTCTCTTTTTTTTTTTCCATTCTCTTCTACTTCTCCCTCTGTTTTCCTCCCTTCTTCATTTCTTTTAATGTAGTTTTTCTATATTTTTTATTTGTTAAAACTAGTCCTATACTTTTATTTTTTTAAACAATTTAATTTTTTCGAGTGAGGTAAACTTGTGGACTAGTTTTAACAAATAGAAAACATAGAAAAATTACGTTAAAAGAAATGAAGAAGGGAGGAAAATAGAGGGAGAAGCATAAGAGAATGAAAAAAATGAAAAAAAGAAAAAAAAAGTTAAAAGAACATAAAAGAAAAAAATTAAATTGCTTAAGATGAAAAAATATAGGGACCAATTGTAGAATTTAACCTAAAATTTTTGTTTGAAATGATGATTTAATGTGCCACGCCGTTACATCGTTAACGGCTTAGTGACTAAAATGTTACAACACGATAACATATGTGGTTAAAACATAACATTTTAAACATAAGTAACTAAAATGTAACCCGAAACAAACAAAAGTGACTATTTTAATAATTTACCCTTATTTATAACGTGTAACAACAAGAATAATAAAGGTACTTTAGTAAGTCTCATCCTACTAAAGTTGTTCTTTTGTTGAAGATTAAAGAGACTGTGCAGATCATCAGATTGTTGGGGAAGTAGATAAATAGGATGAATGTTGTTAATATTCAAATTTGTATAAATTGGGGACCGATTGATATTTGTAATTGTATAGGTGTATAGGATTGCTTTAGAACTTCATATCTTCATTTATTGTAAAACATTGCTTGTCGTAGTAGTTAAATTGTTTCTGCATAATGAATTTAAAATTATTTAAAAAAAAATTCATATTTCGAATCGGGTTAAACTTAATTAAAAATATGTTTATATTAGATTTAAATTTTTTAAAAAGCATGGCCAATTATTATTGAAGATAGGTGTATAAGAAATTTTTAAAATTGTGATGGTCGAGATTGGTGATTAGACAAATTATAGCGATTTCTTTAATAACAAATAGTATAATTGATTCATTGATGTTATTATCCCTTTCTAAAAGTCTAGATACTTTGAACCCGTGTAGTGTTCATTACTTCAAGTGCCGCGCTAATTATATTACTGTTGGGGCTTTTCTCTCTTTTTATAATTCAAAAAAAAAAAAATCTATATACTTTTACATTCTACTAAGTTGTTTACTTCCAATTTGTCAACAAACAATTTATTAAATACATCAATTAACCTTATAACATGCTCATAAATGAGGCTGGTCATATATATATATTCACATTTCACATATATAAAATCTCTATATATATGTAATCAAAGCACAACCCGGAAATATCCCGGTTTGTGCATTGTCCTAATTTGTGCATGTATGCAATCATCTTTGTAGGAGCCAATTTTGGTCTAAGGCAAATGGATAAAAAAATAATAAATAAACAAACCCCAAAAATAAACAAATAAATGTCCATTTACAACATGCATATGGCTCAAATCCAATAACAGCCCAAATCCAAATCTAACCTACCCTAGCCCAACTACACAAAACAATTCAGCAACCCTAACCCTAGCCACCAAGCCTGCTGCCGCCGCTCAGCCCCCACGTGCGCCGCCTCACCTCTTCACGAGCTGGCCTCCGACCACCTACGTCTCTGACACCTACAAAGCAAGGAAAGCACGCGAATGGCAGAGAAATAATGAACAAAAGAACAAAAATGTAAAAAGAATGGTTCATGGATTGGCTTTAAAAAGCCGAAATCTAGGCTTTGTAAGGGGTTACAAAAAAATTTTATGAACTCCTGGGAAAATCAGATTAATCAAAAGAGCAAAACTTTCAAAGAGGTGAAATTTCATTCGTCTTTCTGACTATTGTGTTTTAGTTCTCTGTTATTGTTTTTTTATTTCACTAAACATTAAAAAAGGGAAAACTTACCTTCGATTTCACGGCGCGAGTACACTCCGGTGACCTTTCACCGCTCTGGAGGTCGTCGAACCCTCGGGGTTTCGGCCATCGACCGTGGTGAAGGGCGAGGAACCGAAAGGTCACCCCCCTGTTTTCTCTTGCGGTGTGGCGGTCCTGAGGGCCCACTCTTCTAGGCCACTCGGAAGAAGGCTGAAGGAACTCATCCCACGTAGCGAGAGCCGCCGTTCGCGGCGTAGGACGTGCGTGGAGAACCCCTGATGAGCCCGTGGCCAACCATGGAGGAGGGGGAGGAGAGCAAAAGGCTCTCTGTTTTTGTTTGAACACAGAAAATCGAAATGAATGAAAAAAAAGGAAAATGGCCTAAGAAGCCCCAATGTAAAAGCGGGCGGCGTTTGAGGCACCACGCGTGACCCGACCCGCTCGGGGGTCCGCGCGTTTCTTTTAAATGGGAAATTACCCACTTTAGTCCTTCCTTTTTTTCTTTACCTCGATTTAGTCCCGATTTGGCTTCTTTCGTTTCTTTTAAATCTTACCCGAATATTTTATCTCGTTTACGATTCGGTCCTTGGATGAACCAATAAAGTCTTTGCGCATTGGGCTTGGGAAAACGTCCCATTTAGTCCTGCAATTTCCAAACACCTTTGGATTTAGTCCTTTTCCTCTTTATTAGTTTTTAAATTATTTGAGAATCGTGTTTTGTTTTGAATTTAATCATTTTTTCAAGTTTAATTTAATTTTTATATTATTTTATTGTTTCTTTGTTGTTTATTATCTTATTTATTTTTATTATTATTATTTTCATTATTATTTTACCATCATTGAAATTGTTTTGTAGTTTTATCTAATACTTATATGTTTATATTTTATGTATATACTTACAACTATTTTTCAAGATTGTCATTATCCCTAACAAACGTATATATACGCATACATTCATATATTATTATTAGTCTTGATATTATTTTTTATGCATATTATGTTTTAATATGTTATGTATATGTTTTGTTTTGCATTGCATGAACATATTATGTATATAGATTTAATATTATCATATATTTATTTTCAATATATATGTTTTCTTTATTATTATCATCATTTCCTTCAGTATTTTCACTATTATTCTTATTATACTTTTCATTGTTATTGCTATTGTATTATTTCTTTTATCACCATAACATTTTAATTACTTATATACTATCGCTATTATACTAAATCATTTAATATATATATATATATATATACATGTATATATATGTATTCTAGCATATCTATTTTGCTTATATATATATCATTACTCTTATTACTATTGTTTCATCATCTATTTATCTATATCTTTATAAATTATTTTAAACCTTAAATCATTCGTTATTTGTATTATCATCATTATTATTACTAACACATATATTCTATAATTCTATTATATTACATATGCATTTTTTTACACGTACGTATCTTTTAATATTATACTATTATTATTATGTAGATATATACTTCTTTTATATATTTCTATTATTATGTACGTACCTTAATATAAATATGTATATACATCTATCATTATTATCGTTATCACTGTTATTTTATTTTACCATTTTTACGATTATTTATTTATTTATTTGCTTGCGTGTTCGATTATTTCATTTTCCTCACGTATGTGTTTACATTTGCATATTTCTAAACTCTATTATCATTCCGTCTTTTATAGTTGTTCATGTTATTATTTTTGACATTGTCATACCCATTATTATGTTCTCACTCATGTTAATACCATATTTTACGCTTATGTTTTACTAAATCATGTTTTTACCTAATGTATCAAAAACGATTCTTTCATAAAAGTAATATCTCGTATTAGGTAACCTTGAGATAATCGTGTCCCTAACTTACTGGTTTTTGATTTTTCTCATTTAACCTAAATAACGAAATATTCTTTTAAATTGCAATCTGAGTCCTTAAAAATGCTTATTTTGGGAATGCGAAATGTGATGCCCTAACTTATTAGGTGTGACATTCTGTTACTCAAGTAAGGTCCTTTTTAAAAATAAAGGCAATATTCGGTATTTAAAAATTCGAGATATCGTACCCTAACTTACTGGGTTTGATTTTTCTCGATTCACCCTAACTAACCGAATATCCTTTTAAAAAGAAAATACATTAATAAAAGGCAAGCTCGGTCTCGAAGTCAAGATGCCGTGTCCTAACTTATCGAGCGTGACATTTTATTACCTCGAGATGAGAGGGTCTTGAGCATCCGTTTTAAGTTTCTTTGATCATTTTTAAAAAGTATATTTTTATAAAGAAGGATTGTATTTTAAATTCTTTCAAGTTTTTTAAATTTTAAACCTTTGAGACACTAATTAATCAACTAGGTACCAATTTTTGGGCGTGTCGAGGTGCTAACCCTTCCTCGTATGTGTAACCGACTCCGAACTCGTTTTACGATTATCGCGGACCAAATTTTTCCTTTTAGTAAACTTTAAATTTTATTAAAATGATCAATTTAAGGTGGTCCGATCACACCTCATCAAAAAAGATTGGTGGCGACTCCGGTTTTTTCGTTTTCATTTTCAAAATCCAAGTCGACTATCGTTTTACTAAAAAATTGTTACGACTGACTTTGGCGACTCATTGGGACCCAAATAAGAGAGTCAAGCCACAAGTTGATTAACTTTTGTCTTTTTGTCGAAAATTAAAAATTTGATTTTGAAATACGATCCTTTCATTGTGTTTCATTTGTTGTTTGCAATGTAATACTTGCTGTGTTAATTCGAGCATTTAAATAGTTTTGCATATCGCATTGCATGACCATTATGGTCACACCCTCTAAGTGGGAGTGAGAAACTACTCCTTCGTGAGGTTTTCACCTCCGTGCGAGGATAGTGGATCACTTTCGGAATACGTCCCGTACCTATGTCTTCGTGAGATTTTCATCTCTCCAGTGCGTGCCATAGGGAAACGTATTCCCGAATTGAACTCGATCTATATGAGCCTATAATGGGTGAGGATCGAGGAATCGCCGGTTCAGTACCTTTACTCTAGAACCGAACCCCATATAGTGAGCCTTAAGGAACCTACCCTAGGCGAGCCACTCTGAAACCCTAGTGGTTACCCGAGCAAATGTTATATTTGATTATTCCTTGTTTGCTGTAAATCTTGTATGAAATATTGACTTGTTTTGTTTTATTTTGATTGTATTTGCATGACATTTTCATCGTAAAAGGTGTTGATTTACATTCGGTTGCTAAGAAGATAGCTTATCATGGAAAACGGGTTTTTTGATAAAGTAGAGGACAATGTCTTTGTCCTGATATATAATGAGACAACACAGCAAGAGAAAGGGGATAGCCTAACCGGGGGGTACGTGTCAGAGTTGTCGGATTTTACTCGGGTTAGCGTAACTCAGAACAATCTCCAAGAGATGAAAGAAATCTGGGCTCAGTGGGATGACGAGGTCAAACGACTATTCTACTGTCATTATGGCGATTTACCTTATCTACTCGACATCAAGATAGACGAACGCCTGTTCCGAGCCCTCGTTCAATATTGGAATTCTGCTTACAGCTGCTTCACTTTCGGGAATGTAGATTTGGTACCTACGATAGAAGAATACACAGCCTTGATACGATGCCCGAAGATTCAGGTTGATAGAATTTATTCCAAAGCTGCCAGTGGCCCAGCATTCTCGAAAAAGTTGATGAACATCACGGGAATGAGCGAGCAGTGTGTTACAGCCCGTATCAAACAAAAAGGAGATTGTAGGTGCATTCCTTGGAGGCATTTGAGGGATTTAATCCTAGCGCATCCTGACACGAAGAAGAGGGTAGATGTTTTCGCCTTAAGCATTTATGGACTGGTTATCTTTCCCAAAGCTTTGGGGCACGTAGACGAGGCGGTCTCTGATCTCTTTGATAGGCTTAGCAAAGGGACCACACCTGTACCCGCGATATTGGCTGAAACTTTCAGGTCATTGAATGCTTGTCGAAGAGCGGGGGAAGGAAGATTTATTGGATGCGCGCAGCTTCTGCTTTCGTGGTTCCATAGCCACTTTTGGAAAATAGAAAAGGTCTCGCATGCTGCGTCTTCTCCAAAAACTACTCTCCACCGAAAGAGTTAGCAATGGTACACCGAGAGAGAGCGATATCACGTAAGAAAACCGGATGGCGATCCTTCGTAATTTACAAGACGAAGATGTCGAATGGAGAGCCCCGTGGATGGTGCTCGATGAAATATTATACCGATGTGGAGACTTGATTGGGTCCCCTTGTTAGGAGTATGGGGAGCCATAGGGTATGCTCTCATCTGGTGTTAAGACAATATAGGTCCAGTGCAAATTTACACCACCAACATACGGGTTAGCTCGGTGCGAGTTTGTATTCACGGGGAATAACTACAAAAGAAGAGTCCGCGAAATATCGAATGCCTGGAACCAAACTCGTAGAATGAAAAAGTTTGCAGCCAATCCCATGGCCACCCCCGAGTACGACCAGTGGAGGATTCAGAGGATTAACGATAACATCCCCATGCCAGATCAAGAAGGCCCTAGATCAATGGAAGAATGCTTGAGGCCAATCCCATCTGAGCTAGAAATCATCAGACATGATTTCCAGAGAAAGAGCCTGGAACTAGAAAAGAGGATCGAGCAGTTGGAAGAAGAAAAAATGCAGCTGGGATTAGATGTCGATGTCCAGAAGTTAGAAGCTGAAAGACTCAGAAAAGGAAAGAACAAAGCTGAGGAAGATTTAGACAGTTTGAAAACTGACTATAAGAAGCTGCGAAGGTCGATGAGAACCGCTGGGTTAGGAAAGACGTCTGAGCAGTGGCGACAGGAAATTAAAGAAGAGCAAAGAAAAGCTAGCCAATGGGAAGAAAAATTTCGAGAGGCTCAAGCTCGAGAGGAAACTCTAAAAGAGAGTTTGGTAGAAAGCCAAAACGAGAAAGAAAGATTAAAAATGCGGTGTGATGAACTAGAAAAGTCCTCGTATCAAAGAACGCGTGCGTAACTCTCAGAATTGAGTTAAAAGCCAGTCAAAGCAAAATTGAAGAGCTAAAAGGAAAGATAGAAGAACTCAAGGTGGCATTGCAAGATCGTGAACTTCAGCTTGAGTTTCTTGAGATAAATAACGATCGATTGAATGAACAACTTCATCAATCGCAAGAACAAGTCAGGAACAGGGATTACATCATGGGTGAAGCTTTGAACCAAGTACGAGAAGTAGCAGATCACTTACAAACGTTAGCAGTGCAGGCTGATGTGCTGAGTTTAAAGTATGAATCAGAATCAGATAGAGGACGAGAATTGGCATGGCTTCTTAGGCAGGTCAAGGCCCTAAGTATCAGGGCCAAGCCTTATATGTAATCTATTTTATGTAAAGAAACTTGCTTTCTAGAAAGTTATCTTAATGAAATTGAATTAGAATCAACGCCTTTTGATTGCATTCATTTGCGTTCATTGCATCCATTGCATTCATGCATCAGCATTGCATCATGTGCACTAAAACTCACAAAAAACCCTAAAATCGTGTGATTACCTGGAACATCGTTACTGATACACGAGGAAAAACAAAAGCCATGGACCAAAGGTTAGAGAGATTAGAGCAAATGGAAAAAGAGATGCAAGATCGCCATTAAGAACGCATGCAAGAACGTTGGCACAAAGTCCAGCAGGATATGAGGACCGGATGCCGGAGTCCCGTAAGAGTATGATGGATCAAATAACGCGTCTATTAGCTGGTGGATTAGAAAAAGGGAAAAGTCCCGTAGTCAACACAGAAGATGATAACGAAGATCCTGTCTACCCTCCAGGATTCGCCCCTGCAGACGTTCAGACACAGCCTGAAATATACCCAAGAAGGCCATCAATTACAATAAGACCCCAGCCATCTCAGGCTGGTGTGTCAGCACCAATAAACTATCAAGCTGGCTCGGGCTCCCATCCGGGGGATAACCCGACTAACCCTGTTGTCCTCAACCTCGATGAGGTGATAGAAACAGAAAAGACAAGGGTAGAACTCCCGAAAGAGTTTGAAGAGAAGTATAGATGGTTAGAAGAAAAATTTAAGGAAATGGAAAGCACTGACCATCATGCTGGAATTGATGCTAAAGAATTAAGCTTGGTTCCAGATTTGGTACTCCCTCCCAAGTTCAAAACTCCAGAATTTGAAAAGTACAATGGGACCAGTTTGTCCCGAAGCTCACATCACTATGTTCTGCGGAAGAATGGCAGCCATGTTAATAACGATCAACTCTTGATTCATTGCTTCCAAGAAAGTCTGGTAGGGGCCGCTTCTAGATGGTACAACCAATTGAGTCGCTCCCAAATTGGTTCATGGAAAGATCTCGCACAAGCTTTTATGAAGCAGACGGTCATGCAAATGGACATAGCCCCCGATAGGATCACTTTGCAGAACATGGAGAAGAAACACAATGAAAGCTTCAGGCAATATGCCCAACGATGGAGAGAGGTGGCCACACAAGTCCAACCCCCTTTGTTGGAAAAAGAAACTACTATGCTCTTTATTAATACTCTCAAGGCACCTTTCATTAACCACATGCTGGGTAGTGCGACCAAAAGTTTCTCGGACATAGTAATGTCTGGAGAAATGATTGAAAACGCGATAAAGTGTGGGGAAAATAGAGGTTGGAGAAAGTACCAAAAGGTCAGCACCAAGAAAGAAAGAGCACGAGGTAAATAACGTGAGTGCGTATTCAAAAGCGGTCACCGTAAGCCAACCAAGGGCGACAACTACTGGTCAGCAGGGCCCTTCCAGACAAGAGTCCAACACAAAGCCGAATAGGGAGAAACTCCAATTCACGCCCATTCCGATGACATACAAGGAGTTATACCAAAGTTTGTTCGACGCACATGTCGTATCTCCCTTCTACTTAAAACCAATGCAGCCTCCATATCCCAAGTGGTATGACGCGAATGCTCAATGCGAGTATCACGCGGGAGCCACAGGACACTCGATAGAAAACTACACTACTTTTAAGAAATTGGTTGAGAGGCTCATCAACATGGGCGTTGTGAAATTTGATGATACACCTAGTGCAGATAATCCACTACCTAACCATGGGGATAAAGGGATAAATGCAATAATTGAGAGTTCGGGGAAAGAAGTTAAGACGAATATTGCAGAAGTGAATACTCCACTGAAAGAAGTATGGAAGAAAATGGTGGAAATGGGGTTAATATCACAGAATTCAAGGGCCAGACCCCAAGAAAGGATGACTTATTGCGAGTTTCACAATCAAGAAGATCACGAGATTCAGAAATGTAGCGAATTCAGGGCCTTGGTACAAGGATTGATGGATAATAAGGAGATAGAATTCTTCGAATATGTCGAAAGCCCAGAAGAAACAGAAGTGTGTGCCTCAGAAGAAGGATTGACGAAGGATGGTTACAAAGCTAGCCACCCAGTGGTTATCATATCGCACCCGAGAATTAACGAGGCCAGGGTACAAATTGCGCCAAAAGTTGTGATCCAGAAGCCCGTTGCTTTCCCATACAAAGATAGCAAAAGGGTACCATGGAACTATAGCTGCAACGTGACGATTCCGAGAGAGGAAATCCCGATTAATACATCAGAGAAAAGTCAAGACGATGGTTTTTATACGCGTAGTGGAAGGCGTTATACCCCAACTACAAAAGCCGAGCTAGTTAAAGGAAAATCATTGGCAATTGAGCAAAGGAAAGAGAAGCCGGCAGGACCTGAACCAACTGTTAATGAATCAGTGACTGAAAAAGAAGCTAAGGAATTCTTGAAATTTCTAAAGCACAGCGAGTATAGTGTCGTAGAAAAACGATTACACAAACAACCCACTCAGTATATCGAAGATTGGCCTTACTCTTAAGCTCCGAAGCCTATCGTAGTGCATTGATGAAGGTGCTGAATGAAACCTACGTTGCTAATGACATTTCTGTCAACAAGCTGGACCGTCTAGTCAACAATATAAGTGCCGACAACTTTATATTCTTCAATGATGATGAAGTACCTCCGGGAGGCAGAGGATCGACTAAAGCTTTGCACATTACAACTCGCTGCAAAGGGCATACATTACCAGGGGTATTGATCGACAATGGTTCTGCGCTGAATGTCCTACCCCTGTCTACGCTGAATAGGTTGCCGGTAGACAGTTCCCACATGAAAACATGCCAAAATATAGTAAGAGCATTTGATGGCACGGAAAGGAAAGTAATGGGAAGAATTGAAATACCCCTCTTGATCGGACCGAGTACGTACGAAGTAGATTTAATGGTTATGGACATTAAGCCTTCGTACAACTGCCTATTGGGAAGACCATGGATACACTCAGCAGGGGCAGTCCCTTCATCGCTACACCAGAAGTTGAAATTGGTAACCGAGGGCCGGTTAGTAACGATCAATGCTGAAGAGGATATCATTGCGTCCGTTACCAGCAACACACCGTATGTGGGGGCAGATGACGAAGCAATCGAGTGTTCTTTTCGGTCTTTAGAGTTTGTGAATGCGACATTCATCATCGAAGGAAACAAGATTCCAATGCCTAGATTATCTGAAACTACAAGAATGGGACTACGGCTAACTGTTGGAAAAGGGGCCATACCCGGAAGAGGACTTGGGAGGTACCTCCAGGGAAGGATTAATGCACCAATGATGAAAGAAAAACAGGATCGATTTGGGTTGGGATTCAGGCCCGACACGAAGCAAAGAAAGAAGGAACTAGAGAAGAAACAAGAAAAAAGGAGAGCACGATTAAGCGGGGCAGAAATCGAATGGGAACCAATGGTCTTTCCCCATATATCGAAGACCTTTGTGTCTGGAGGAGTCATTCACCCCGAGCAGAGGGCATCGGGAAAGGAAATTGTGGAAGGAATGATGGAAAATTTAGACATCAACGCCACATACGAAGAAGGAACTGGAGTTGAAGATCTATCGGGCATTCGCCCTTATGAGCCGGAAAGTGTTCTAGATAATCTGATCATGGAAGAGATTCCTGTAGTCTTTAGAACTAATACAGAGTAATGCTCAAAACACGTTTATTACTCTAGGCCTAGGAGTAATAGATGTCTTTTTGTGAAATAGGCTTATGTCCTAAAATTGTTATTTCAATGAAATGCATTCTTTTGTCCTATTCCGTGCAAGTATTCTTTTATTCTTTCATTCATAATCATACCATACATACCATTGTTCTTAGATTCTTTTTATTCTTTGTATCTTCTTTCGCGCCTATATAACAGTCTCCGGATATCAATGATGTGAGCGACATTGCTACTAGCTCAGAGTCTCCTTTCGAGCGGGATATGTGTCTAGAGGGATCTCAGGACTTTGAAGATGACATGGACTGTAATTTATCCCCTGATTTGTTAAGGATGGTAGAGCAAGAGAAGAAACAGATTCTACCTCACAAAGAGTCAGTGGAAGTCGTGAACTTGGGAGATGAACTAGAAAAGAAAGAGGTGAAGATCGGAGCCTACATAACCGCAGAAACAAAGCAGGACCTCATCGAGTTACTCCAAGAGTTCAAAGATGTTTTTGCATGGTCGTATCAAGATATGCCCGGGCTAAGTACCGACATTGTGGTACACAGACTCCCATTAAAGAGGATTGCAAGCCTGGTTCAATGAAGCTTCGAAGGATGAGGCGGATGTTTTGTTGAAAATAAAAGAGGAGGTTAAGAAGCAATTTGACGCTGGTTTCTTACAAGTAGTCAAGTATTCGAGAATGGGTAGCCAACATCGTCCCCGTCCCTAAAAAAGATGGAAAAGTTCGGATGTGTGTAGACTACAGAGACTTGAACAAGGCCAGCCTAAAAGATAATTTCCCGTTGCCTCATATTGACACTTTAGTGGACAACACGGCAGGTTACTCACTCTTCTCCTTCATGGATGGTTTCTCAAGGTACAATCAGATCAAGATGCATCCGGAAGACATGAATAAAACCACATTTGTGACCATGTGGGGAACCTTCTACTATAAGGTGATGCCATTCGGATTAAAAAATGCGGGTGCAACATATCAGAGAGCCATGGTAACCTTGTTCCATGATATGATGCATAAAGAAATTGAAGTCTACGTCGACGACATGATCGCCAAATCTCGAACAGAAGAAGAGCATGTGCAGGTCTTGAGGAAATTATTTTTGAAGTTGAGAAAATTTCAGCTGAAACTCAATCCAGCGAAATGCACCTTCGGGGCCAGGTCAGGAAAGCTGCTAGGATTCATAGTCAGTGAAAAAGGGATTGAGATAGACCCAGACAAAGTCAAAGCCATACAAGAGCTACCTCCACCACGTACTCAAAAAGAAGTTCATGGATTCTTAGGAAGACTAAATTACATTGCTCGGTTCATTTCACAACCAATGAGAAATGTGACCCCATATTCCGTCTCCTCAAGAAACACAACCCCGTGTTTGGGATGAGGAATGCCGTAAAACTTTCGACAAGGTTAAGCAAGATTTGTCTAATGCTCCAAAGATTGTCACCACCTAGTCCAGACAAGCCATTGATATTGTATTGAACGGTGTTTGAAAATTCTATGGGATGTGTGCTTGGCCAACACGATGAGTCAGGAAGGAAAGAAAGAGCAATATATTACCTCAGTAAGAAGTTCACTGAGTGTGAAACGAGGTACTCGCCAATTGAAAAGTTGTGTTGTGCCCTAATCTGGACAACCCGAAGACTGAGACAATACATGTTGTATCACACGACCTGGCTGACTTCTAAGCTGGATCCTTTGAAGTACTTGATGGAGTCAACTGCTTTAAACGGAAGAATGGCCCGATGGCAAATTCTACTCTCCGAATATGATATTGTCTATGTAAACCAAAAAGCTGTAAAAGGGAGTGCAATAGCAGACTTTCTTGCCAGTAGAGCTCTAGAAGACTACGAGCCTCTGAACTTTGAATTCCCGAATGAAGATCTGATGTACGCGGCAACCACCGAAGAAAACCCTCGAGAAGGTAATCCTTGGAAGCTAAACTTTGACGGAGCATCAAATGCTGTGGGTAATGGAATTGGGGCAGTCTTAGTATCCCCAAACGGAGATCACTACCCTTTCACCAGTAAGCTGGATTTCGACTGCACGAACAATATGACAGAATACGAAGCATGCATTATGGGCATCCGAGTAGCCATTGAACGCAAGATTAAAGCACTAGAAGTATATGGAGATTCTGCGCTAGTGATTTATCAACTTAAAGGAGAATGGGAGACGAGGGATCCCAAGCTGATCAATTATCAAAAATCGGTCCTTGAACTAATCGAAGAATTCGATGATATCGTTTTCTGCTATCTCCCTCGGGAAGAAAATCAGATGGCGGACGCCCTAGCAACCTTAGCTTCCATGATCAAGGTGAACAAACAAGGGGACGTGAAACCAATCCAAATGAGCATTTACGAGGCTCCAGCTCATTGTTGCAACCTCGAAGAAGAAGCTGAAAATGACAACCATCCTTGGTACCACGACATCCTGCGGTATGTGAAGAATCGTGAGTATCCCAACCAAGCTACTGAAAATGACAAGAAAACGTTGAGAAGGCGGGCCAATGACTATGTCTTGGATGGGGAGGTCCTATATAAAAGAAGGAAGGATCAAGTACTGTTAAGATGTGTGGACGCTATTGAGGCTAAGAAAATCTTGGAAGAAGTCCATGAGGGCGTCTGTGGGACGCACGCTAATGGCTTTACAATGGCCAGGCAAATTATGAGGTTCGGTTATTATTGGTCCACTATGGAAGGAGACTGTATTAACTACGCCAAAAGATGTCATAAGTGCCAAATCTATGGAGACAAGATCAATGTGCCTCCTTCACCTCTGCACGTCATGACTTCACCATGGCCTTTCTCGATGTGGGGTATGGATGTGATTGGGCCAATTTCGCCAAAAGCTTCAAATGGGCATCGATTCATCTTTGTGGTCATCGACTATTTCACCAAGTGGGTGGAAGCTGCTTCGTATGCCAATGTCACTAAATCAGCTGTTAGCAAATTCCTAAAGAAGGAGATCATTTGTCGATATGGAATGCCAGAAAGGATCATATCTGACAACGCATTGAATTTGAACAACGATGACAGTAGCAGATGTCTGCGATCGGTTCAAGATCGACACCACAACTCATCACCATACCGTCAGAAGATGAATGGTGCGATTGAGGCAAACTAATAAGAACATTAAGAAGATTGTGGGGAAAATGACGAGAGACTTACAAAGGCGGCATGAAAAGCTACCATTCGCCCTCTATGCTTATCGGACGTCTGTCAGGACTTCCACCGGGGCAACGCCTTTTTCATTGGTCTATGGAATGGAGGCAGTTTTACCTATCGAGGTCGAGATTCCTTCCCTCAGAGTTTTGTCAGAGGTAAAACTAGATGAAGCAGAATGGATCCGATCCGATATGATCGGTGAATTTGATTGAAGAAAAGAGGCTAAGGGCCATCCGTCATGGTCGATGTACGAATTAAACGAATGATGCGAGCCTACAACAAAAAGGTTCGTCCTAGGGAATTCCACGAGGGAGACCTAGTATTAAAAAAGATCCTGCCCATACAAAAGGACTTCAGAGGAAAGTGGATGCCGAATTGGGAAGGACCTTATGTGGTAAAAAAGACCTTTTCTGGAGGAGCATTGATATTGGCCGAAATGGACGGCAAGACTTTACCTAATCCAGTGAATTCAGATTCGGTCAAGAAATACTTCGCCTAAAAAAAAAAAAAAGAAAAAGAAAAAGGAGAGGCCAGGGTGAAAACTCGCAAAGAGCACCTTGAGACCAAAGGGATTTTGAATTGAAAACCCGTAAAGGGCGATTCAAATTTTGATCAAGGTGGGGCACACGACAGTCTTACGACACCTAAATTAACAAAGAAGAGAGATTTTACTTCTTGGGGCATCTACTAGAGTACTCTAGATCCCCTAAACACATGTTGCTTAACAGGAGTCTTCAAGAAGTTCAGTACAAAGAAGTTCACGCTGCGATATCTGGGGCACCTATTTTCCTTTTATTCATTTCGTATTCCAGCAATGTTTGTTGGCTGTGAATAAGCTATCCCCTTCAAATTTTGTTTCTGATAAATTTCAGCCCCTTCATTATTATAGTCTTCTTCAAATATTTTGCATTGAAATGATGATTAATGGACTAAAAGCCATTTTTGCAAAAAAGAGTTTCGCATATTACTCTGAAAGATTCTAAATAGTACAGGAACCTGAAACAGGACTATTATTTAGAACTAATCAAACTTAAAGATTGGAAACTTTTGAGAAGGAAGAGTCTAAATTGGGACAACCTCTTCAGATCTTCTATTCAAAAACCCAAACTGAACAAGAAGACAGGGTACTATTTCAGTGAAAGAACCTTGATACACAAAGGACAGTGACAACCTAAACATTAAAAAGGGATTCATGCTCACAACATGCTGCACCCATGCATTTATAGATCATTCATAGTGCATCCAATTAGGAACACTTGCTTCATTTTGATCATAGCATCCCAATTCTTTGGCACAAGCATAGATACGTGGAACTGATTCTACAGGGTATGTCCCTAGAATCAGTAAATTCACCAAGCTTTAACCCCCTAAGAGTAGGGTAACAAGCTGAATTCACCAAGCCTTAACTCCCTAAGCAGTAGGGTAATAGGCTAAAAATTACAGATCTTGACTCCCTGAAGTTACAGTGGAACAGATTGAATCCAGCGAATCTTGCCTTCTTGAAGTTGCAATGAAGCAGATGGAAGTTACAAGTCTTGCCTTCCTGAAGTTGCAATGAAGCAGATTCAAAACACCAAGCTTTAACCCCCTAAGCAGTAGGGTAACAAGCTGAATCTAAGAACCTTAAGCCCCTAAGCAGTAGGGTAAAGGGTTGAATTTACAGATCTTGACCCCCTAAGTAGTAGGGAAATAGACCAAAGACGAAGTGTCTTAAACCCCTAAGCAGTAGGGTAACAGACTAAAATTTCAGATCTTACCTCCCTAAACATTAGTGGAGATGATCGAAGACAAAGAACCTTAAGCCCTAAGCAGTAGGGTAAAGGGTTGAATTTACAGATCTTAACCCCCAAGCAGTAGGAAACAGATCAAGGATGATGGGCCCTAACCCCCTAAGCAGTAGGGTAACAGGCTAAAAATTATGGATTCTATCTTCCTGAAATGACATTGGAGCGGCTTAAAGTTACAGCAAATCTCCTTGAAGTTTCAGCGGAGTAGATCGAAGTCACATAGAGTTTCAGTGGGGCAGTGGAGCAGATTAAGGCTATAAATCATACGCCTTTAAAGATGCAGTAGCAGAGTAGATCGAAGCTCCAAGTCTTTTCTCCTGAAGTTGCATTGGAGCAATCGTAGCACTATTTCTTATACCCCTAAAGATGCACGAGAGAGGATTGAGCGAGATTACTCAAAGAAAAGAAACACCAAAAAGCCAAGATTCGACAAGACCGTGCAAAATTGGCTCCTTTGAGGTCTTTGCTTCATTCTCGTCACGCGAAAATGAGCAAAAAGAGGGCAACAGAGGAGCCAATTTTGGTCCAAGGCAAATGGATAAAAAAATAATAAATAAATAAACCCCAAAAATAAACAAATAAATGTCCATTTACAACATGCATATGGCCCAAATCCAATAACAGCCCAAATCCAAATCTAACCTACCCTAGCCCAACTACACAAAACAATTCAGCAACCCTAACCCTAGCCACCAAGCTCTTTGCGCGCTGCTCGACCTCCACGTGCGCGCCTCACCTCTTCACGAGTGGCTCTCAGACCACTACGTCTCGACACCTACAAAGCAAGGAAAGCACGCGAATGGCAGAGAAATAATGAACAAAAGAACAAAAATGTAAAAAGAATGGTTCATGGATTGGCTTTAAAAAGCCGAAATCTAGGCTTTGTAAGGGGTTACAAAAAAATTTTATGAACTCCTGGGAAAATCAGATTAATCAAAAGAGCAAAACTTTCAAAGAGGTGAAATTTCATTCGTCTTTCTGACTATTGTGTTTTAGTTCTCTGTTATTGTTTTTTTATTTCACTAAACATTAAAAAAGGGAAAACTTACCTTCGATTTCACGGCGCGAGTACACTCCGGTGACCTTTCACCGCTCTGGAGGTCGTCGAACCCTCGGGGTTTCGGCCATCGACCGTGGTGAAGGGCGAGGAACCGAAAGGTCACCCCCCTGTTTTCTCTTGCGGTGTGGCGGTCCTGAGGGCCCACTCTTCTAGGCCACTCGGAAGAAGGCTGAAGGAACTCATCCCACGTAGCGAGAGCCGCCGTTCGCGGCGTAGGGACGTGCGTGGAGAACCCCTGATGAGCCCGTGGCCAACCATGGAGGAGGGGGAGGAGAGCAAAAGGCTCTCTGTTTTTGTTTGAAACCTGGAAAACTGAAATGAATGAAAAAAAAAGGGAAAATGGCCTAAGAAGCCCCAACAGAAACGGCGCCGTTTCAGAGGCACCCACGCGTGACCCGACCCGCTCCAGGGGGGGTCCGCGCGTTTCCCTTAAATGGGAAATTACCCACTTTAGTCCTTCCCTTTTTTTCTTTACCTCTGATTTAGTCCCGATTTGGCTTCTTTCGTTTCTTTTAAATCTTACCCGAATATTTTATCTCGTTTACGATTCGGTCCTTGGTGAACCAATAAAGTCTTTGCGCATTGGGCTTGGGAAAACGTCCCATTTAGTCCTGCAATTTCCAAACACCTTTGGATTTAGTCCTTTTCCTCTTTATTAGTTTTTAAATTATTTGAGAATCGTGTTTTGTTTTGAATTTAATCATTTTTTCAAGTTTAATTTAATTTTTATATTATTTTATTGTTTCTTTGTTGTTTATTATCTTATTTATTTTTATTATTATTATTTTCATTATTATTTTACCATCATTGAAATTGTTTTGTAGTTTTATCTAATACTTATATGTTTATATTTTATGTATATACTTACAACTATTTTTCAAGATTGTCATTATCCCTAACAAACGTATATATACGCATACATTCATATATTATTATTAGTCTTGATATTATTTTTTTATGCATATTATGTTTTAATATGTTATGTATATGTTTTGTTTTGCATTGCATGAACATATTATGTATATAGATTTAATATTATCATATATTTATTTTCAATATATATGTTTTCTTTATTATTATCATCATTTCCTTCGTATTTTCACTATTATTCTTATTATACTTTTCATTGTTATTGCTATTGTATTATTTCTTTTGTCACCATAACATTTTAATTACTTATATACTATCGCTATTATACTAAATCATTTAATATATATATATATATACATGTATATATATGTATTCTAGCATATCTATTTTGCTTATATATATATCATTACTCTTATTACTATTGTTTCATCATCTATTTATCTATATCTTTATAAATTATTTTAAACCTTAAATCATTCGTTATTTGTATTATCATCATTATTATTACTAACACATATATTCTATAATTCTATTATATTACATATGCATTTTTTTTACACGTACGTATCTTTTAATATTATACTATTATTATTATGTAGATATATACTTCTTTTATATATTTCTATTATTATGTACGTACCTTAATATAAATATGTATATACATCTATCATTATTATCGTTATCACTGTTATTTTATTTTACCATTTTTACGATTATTTATTTATTTATTTGCTTGCGTGTTCGATTATTTCATTTTCCTCACGTATGTGTTTACATTTGCATATTTCTAAACTCTATTATCATTCCTTCTTTTATAGTTGTTCATGTTATTATTTTTGACATTGTCATACCCATTATTATGTTCTCACTCATGTTAATACCATATTTTACGCTTATGTTTTACTAAATCATGTTTTTACCTAATGTATCAAAAACGATTCTTTCATAAAAGTAATATCTCGTATTAGGTAACTCGAGATAATCGTGCCCTAACTTACTGGGTTTCGATTTTTCTCATTTAACCTAAATAACGAAATATTCTTTTAAATTGCAATACGAGTCCTTAAAAAATGCTTATTTTCGGGAATGCGAAATGTGATGCCCTAACTTATTAGGTGTGACATTACATTTACCGAAGTAAGGTCCTTTTAAAAATAAAGGCAATATTCGGTATTTAAAAATTCGAGATATCGTACCCTAACTTACTGGGTTTCGATTTTTCTCGATTCACCCTAACTAACCGAATATCCTTTTAAAAAGAAAATACATTAATAAAAGGCAAGCTCAGTCTCGAAGTCAAGATGCCGTGTCCTAACTTACTGGGCGTGACATTTTATTACCTCGAGATGAGAGGGTCTTGAGCATCCGTTTTAAGTTTCTTTGATCATTTTTAAAACAGTATTTTTTATAAAGAAGGATTATATTTTAAATTCTTTCAAGTTTTTTTAAATTTTCGACACTGAGACACTAATTAATCAACTAGGTACCAATTTTTTGGGTGTGTCGAGGGTGCTAACCCTTCCTCAAATGCGTAACCGACTCGAACTCGTTTTACGATTATCGCGGACCAAATTTTTCCTTTTTAGTAAACTTTAAATTTTATTAAAATGATCAATTTAAGGTGGTCCGATCACACCTCATCAAAAAAGATTGGTGGCGACTCCGGTTTTTTCGTTTTCATTTTCAAAATCCAAGTCGACTATCGTTTTACTAAAAAATTGTTACGACAATCTTGGTTACGGACTTTGTTAACCAAGTACATTACTCCCTTTGGAAGTCATCTGGTTGGTTGCCATTTTAGCTTTCACCGATAGTTCATCAACCCAAAACTTGCTGCTTCCGCTGCTGCTCGTCTTTTTCACGACTTCACGGTCAGTGTTCGGTTCTGCTAATAAATAAGGCGGCAGTTGCTCCAATTCTTGACGCTCTCAAACTTCGAATTCGATACCGCAAACTGTGTAATCCACCCCAGCCATTGCCAATGCTTCAATGGACATCATGTTTCTCTCACAATTTAACTAGTGTTTGCTCGAGATGTACAGTATATGTTCTGAACTGTATCTACACTGTTAAGTACTGTTCAAGGTAACTTGCAGTGTATTGAAGCATTAGTTTATATAGGAGAAGCACTTTCACTTTTTTGTTGTAGTTGTTGATAGCGATTGCATGCAAGTGTATGGCAATTTAATCCGTGAATGCGTGCCATTTAATCCGTGAATCATAAACTGGACCATAGTTTTACGATGGTGGAAGCTAATACTAATATTTGTTTTGCATAATGCCCATTGTATTTGTGTTGTTCACTTTACATTTTGGTTAACTCTTATGCAAATACGAGAATATATATTGTATAAAACGGAAAACTGTTGGTAGTTGATTGTAAGCATTTTTGGAAAATGTATTTCACCAATAGTTCATCAAACCAACGGTAACTGCTGCTCCTGTAGATTAACAAAATTAATTATGCAATAATTGTTTTCATTAATAAAAAGAAACTAAAAATGATGAAATTATAAAAATTTAACCATCGAAATTAAAGTATTTACTTGGAATAGAGGGGCATCACATCACATGCTTGGAACCATAAAGGTGCATGCGTGAGTGTGAAGTTGGGGAAGAGCAGTTATTATATTTGGAAAAATGTTTAATTACTGATGAACATTGGCTCAATCCCAGGGACGATACCATTGTTGCAGTAGTCAATATTGGGAAATAGTGGGTTTATTCCTAAGAAATGAACCATAGGGAGGCAGTAGTCTCGTGACCAACTTTATTGTTGATTTAAGCAATGACGCAAACTTGATGGCTATTGCATGTATATATATGATGGCTTTCCACTTGTTAGATTTCACCTCTAACCTTAATTAAGTAGCAGAGAAGAAGATTATATTACCAAAATTAAGGAATAGGTGTGCTATCTTCTAATTAAAAATTGGATTTGAAATAATGATTAACTCAATTGAATCTAGAAGCGAACAAAAACGACCTATATTGAGAGCAAAGGGCAAGGGTAAACTAGCTGAAGAAGAGGGATTGAAACTATAATACCTCAAACTTGACCTAGATGTTATGGTCGAATCTGGAGGAGTTACATTCGTCTGTTTAAAAACCTAGAAATTTAAATCCAACTTTAGAAATCATGAGTTCTGAAAATATTATTTTCGACAGAACACTTACAAGTTATTTATGAAATCACGCGCAGAGTTTATTTATTACACGGAAAAACGTTTAATTTGATGATTAGATTTGTAGTAGAAATTTCAAAGTAGCTAATTCAGAAACCGGGATTTAGATTGGAGAAAACGTATGTTTATCGATTGTGCATATTCTAAAACGAACGTTGTTAACTTACGTAAAACTTATTTCAACTTTGCAATAGAAAACCCATATTTAATTAATTTTAAAAACCAAGCCATCCTTTAACTTAACAGAAATCTATGCAGAAGACTTATGCCAAATAACAAAAACCCAAAACCATAACCAAATTCAAAACTTAGTCAAAAAATTAAATCCAGAAAACTTAAATAAAAATAATTCAAACCATAATATCAAATTTGTAACGGCTCAGATTTCAGTGATATCAGAAAAATGATTTGAAATCACTAAATCTAACATGTGAGCTTAGATATTAGTAAGTAATGTTAAGTGTGGTTTTAGAAATAATTTTGAATTAGTGAAATTATGAATTAAAGGAAGTTGTAAATAAAATGGGATAAAAATGAGGTATCGAGACCTCGAATTCATAAACCGAGCCATAAATATTTTTAGAAAGATTTATGGAGTGTTAATAAGTTAGTATTAAAGTTTCGTCAAAAATTTTTAAGGTTTCGGTAGTTAATTGGGTGAAAAGGACTAAATTGAATTAAGTACAAAATTGTGAAATGTGATTAAATAGCTCTAGTAATAATTAAAGGAGGACTAAATAGGCAATTAAACACATATTATTGGGCTGGGCGGCATGAGTGTGCAGGAAAAATAAAAATCAAGTGTGAACAAGGGGTAAAATTAGATATAGGGTAATAATTTAATTGTAAAATATGATATATTAGGTAAAATCTAGAGTTTTCTTCACTTTTCTTCATCTTCATCAGCTAAAACACCATTAGAGAGCTTTTAAGAAGCTGGTTTTTATATTCTACAGCATGTAAGTTCAAATCTTGATTATTTCTTGTAATTTTTGTGTTTTTGAGACTTTTACAACTAGGTCCATATGTTTAATTCATTAGTTTTTGATTTTATGGATAATTTCAAAAGTTTCGATGAACAAGTGCTGAAAGTTTATGATCATTTATCATGGAATTGAGGTTTTAATTTTATTATATGATGATTTTATGAAGAGATTTTTATAGAAATTAATATTTAGGATCTAATTGTGAAAGTTATTGAAATTAGGGTTTTGTGATAAAAATTTAAATGTCAAAGGCTGTGAAATAGTTTATAATGTTTTAAATAAAGTGTTATTTGAGAGGAATTGGTTCAATTGATGAATAAATTGAGCAGGGACTAAATTATAAAAATTGAAAAGTTTGGAGTAATAGTGTAATTTTGAAATTTAAGGGCATAAATTGTGAAATAGAATAGAATTGAAATATATGCTAATGAAGGAATGATTTTATAATTATAGATCAAGAAAACGAAGTGAATCGTGGAAAGGAGAAAATTTAAGAATAGTCCCTGAATTTCTACGACTTTTGCAAATTAGCCCAGGTAAGTTCATATGGAAAAATTTAATGTTTTGTTATGAAAATATTATGATTTTTAATTATATTATTGTAGATTAATACTATCAATTTGTAATAATTATGAAATAATAGTTAAATAAAAGTACAAATTAGTTGGAACAATGGATTTGAGTGATTTCATTCTGTGACCATGATGAATTGACAGAAAAGATGTGATAAGTGCGCCCGTTTAAGACCATAACTAGGCTATGGCATCGGTGCAATGTGATATGTGTTTCCGTTTAAGACCATAGCTAGGCTATGGCATCGGTGCAATGTGATATGTGTTCTCGTATAAGACTATAGCTGGGCTATGGAATCGGTGTGACATGATGATGTGATTCTGTATAAGATCATATCTGGGATATGGCATCGGTGTGTGATGTGATCTGTGTAAGACCATAGCAGGTCTATGGCTTCGGTGTGTGATATGTGACAATGTGCAAGTCCATAGTTTACTATGGAAATGTGATAATGAAGCACTTAATTCCATTAGTTTTCCATAATTTGTCAATGGAAATAAATGAGAAAAAAAGGGGCCCTAAGAAGTTAAATTTGTGAATAGCAACATGAAAATTATTCAAAGGAGCTTAATAATGAATTTGTGATTCACAGGATAAAGTAGTTAAATTAAAAGATATATGATTGTGTACAATGTTCAGTAAAATTTGTGCTTTTATGCCTATGAGCTTACTAAGCTTTTATAAGCTTACTTGTGTATGATATTTGTTTTGTAGATTGACTTATATGCATACTAAGGATCAGATCTACATCAAGGATCACACTATCCAGATTTACTCCGGTAGATTTTGTTAAACAACATTTTGATTTATTTGGCATGTATAGGGGTTAATTTGATAATGTAGTTGTGTGAATGATTAAGTATGCAAAGTAAGTTAAATGTGATGTTTTGTGTTTGAAAAATGAAATATACATGTTTTGGCTTGAAATAATTGATTGGTTGGATTCTATTAGTGTATAATTATGTTTAGGTACAGAAAATGGATAAATGAATGTTATTTGATCAAGATTTATAAGTCAATGTTTTGAGCATGAACTAGGTGTGTTTGATATGTGAGAATAGGCTAAAAATGATGAAAAATCATGTTTTCACACGGCCAAGTCATATGGGCGTGTGGCCAGGCCGTGTGGCAAAGTCAGAATTGCCTACAGGCTAGTCCTACGGTCATGTGAATAAGTCAGATCTGCCCATGGGCTGGCCCCACGGGCAGGCCACACGAGCATGTCCCAGGCCACACGGGCATGTGCCCCTATTTTTAAGGAAAAGTTTCCAAAGTTCCCGGTTTATTCCCAAATCACTTCCTAAGCATATTTTGGGCCTCGTAGGTCCATATTAGGGACTTAAAGATGAAATTTGAGAAATTTTAAATTGAAATACAGATTTATGACTCGGTTTTATTCGTTTATTAGTGTTTAATTCTGGTAGCACCCCGAATCCTGTCAAGGCATCGGATATGGGCGAGGGGTGTTACAAAATTAACCAAGAAAACAATCCGAGCTCCCACACGCCGTTCGATCCTAAATTTGCTGATTACCTGAAATGGTCACATACAGGAGGGTGAGTTATAAAGCTTAGTGTGTAACTAAATTCAAACAGAAACACAAGTAACATATTAAACGGACCAAAACATAATGCATATTCTAGATAAATTTATCAAATTCAAATGGCAAAATTGTGCATGAATGGTTATGACAATGCAGTATTTTCGGAAAACATAATGCATATTTTCAAAAGACTTCTTACCCAACTCCAATACACACCAAAAAGAGTTCCTTAGAACTCATCCATCCAAAAGCACACCAACAGATAATTGTGGACAATGCCAACAGAGATGCAGTTAAAATTGCCAGATCAAAAATAAGTGGTCAAGCTACTATATTTGCAGTCAAGGTACCAAGACAGAAACGTGGTTAAATCATCATATAGTGCAGATCATTGAACTGCCAGAACTTCCTCCTTACCATTTTATCCCAACCCCATGTAATGCGACATGGCATGCAAATACAGAATCTGAATGAAAAGCAAGTAAGACATGCAGTTGTACAATAACAAAAATCAGAAGGCATGAAATTCCACGTTTTCCATAACAAATGTGTCACAAACTCAACAAAAGTAAATCAATTTTGACATAAAGTCACATGCATGGTCATTGATTGATGCTTGATAAGTTTTATATTTATGATTGATCGTACTTAAAAACTAACTATTATCATGATAAAGGTAAGCGCACCTATCGAACAGTAGTATAGTTTATAACAAGACCGGATGTCGAATCCACAGGAACTAATAGTACTAGTAGTAACCTTCTTTTTATTATCTAGCCTGAAAATAAGGGGATTTGTTTTATCTAAACTAATTAATTAAACTAAGAATGCACAG
Source organism: Gossypium anomalum (assembly GCA_025698475.1). NCBI lineage: Eukaryota > Viridiplantae > Streptophyta > Magnoliopsida > Malvales > Malvaceae > Gossypium > Gossypium anomalum. The sequence continues at coordinate 5,002,884 of CM046957.1, read as the reverse complement.
AAAGTAAATTGGGGAAATTTTTTTGGGAAAACTGATTGATTTGGACAATACCCAAGGAAGAATCCACCTAGACTTCACTTGTTATTCGACTCTGAACTAGATGATTTATTCACTTAACTTGATCCGTAGAAATCCCTAATTTATATTATTATCTCTCTCGAAACTAACAACGTCTAACCCTAGGTTGATTAATTGAAATCTCTTTCTAATTAAAACCCCTAGTGTTGCATTAACTTGATCTATGGATTCCCTTATTAGGTTTCACCCTAATTCAGAAAAATTATGTCGCCCTATGTTTAGGGGTGCAATCAACTCCGCTTAATTATGCTAGATCTACTCTTAGACAGGGACTTTTGCTCCTCTGAATAAGTACATCAATACTTGAATCAATATCCTGGAATATTAAAACAAGAATTAAGAACACATAATTAAGAACAAATCAAGTATTTATCATATAATTCAAAAAATATTAACAAGATCCATCTTAGGTTTCATCCCCCTTAGGTATTTAGGGGGTTTAGTTCATAATTATAAAAGAAAACATCTCAGAAGAATAATAATAACAAAACATAAAGAAAATCCAAAAACTCCTCAAGGAAATTGAAGGGATATCTTCAGTCTTGAAGGAGAATTCAACTTCTGAGATGGATCAATTGGCTTTCTTCGAGTTAATCCTTGCTTCCTACTCTGTATATGTTTTAATCCTCCTCTAAGGTGTTTTAAATAGGCTTTAGAATGCTTCAAAACCCTCAAAATTGCCCTTTTTCGAATAGAATTAGACATGGGCTCGACAGGGACACGGTCGTGTGCCAAGGCCTTGTGCAAGTGTTTCAAACTGTGTTGAAGACTGTTAAATAGACACAGGCATGTGGTCTACCCATGTGAGGAAGTCCAGGCTGTGTTGATTTTCCAAGTTGACCCATTTTCTCGTTTTGGCTCGTTTCTTGCTCTTTTTACTTTCCTATGCTCACCTAAGTATAAGATATGAAATTAAAGGATCAGGAGCATCAAATTCCACAAATCTAATGATCATTCATCCAAAAATGTGCTAAGCATGGGATAAAAATATGTATAAATTACGACTTATCAGTCATATAGCAGATTCAGAAATATACAAATTAACATAATCAGACATTATACACTCATATACAGACATAACAAATCAGAAACATGCCATTAGAACTATCAGAATATAGATCATACAAATATATTTCACATACCTTTTCCACATTACTTACAGTATCATTTTATCAGATATTATGTTTTCAAGTCCAATTTGAACAATATGAACCTTACGGAGTGGCTAAATATGTATCACAGAAAAATACGACCCTAAATGATATTTACAGAAAAAGGGCCCACACGACCATGTGGCCCACATGGCCTAACATACGCCCATATGGTCCACACGGTCTGGCACACGGCCTGGCATATGGTCGTATGGCATATGTTTGCTGTTTTTCGGGTTTTTCGTTACACACCTGATCATTTTTCAATGCTCGAACCACAGTCGTAAATCCAACACCTAAAAATAACATTCAACTTAACAAATTAACAAACAAAACGAAATATAACTCTGGCTTCCCAAAATATTCGACCCAAAATCATAAAACATTTGATCCTTGAAAAATGAATTATCGCAAACCAGCCCCTTCCAGATGTTGTGAAAACTTACCCTTGAAGAGAAAAGAAATTACTGAAATCCTCACTCGCCAAAAGAGTAAATGCCTCACGAACCACCCTAGCAGAATCACAACTAATGAAACCAAAAGACTTTCCAAAGATATCAAAACAACGACCCCAAAATGAAACTAATGAATTATACTTACTTGAAGATTTTAATAACACAAACGCAGTCTAAATGGTGGTAAAGGAAAAGATAGGTCAGCAATGAAGAAACAGTAGTAAGAGACGACAACAGAAGAATATGGCAACAAATGAAAAGAAATGAAAGAAAATCAAAATAGAAAGAAAGAAAGAAAAAGAAGAAAACCTTAGAGGAAAAGAAAATGGGAAAAAGAAAAATGAAACGTGAGAGAGTGCGAAAAAAATATGGGCACTTATGAAAAAGGAATTTTAAGGAAAATTGATAATAATCTTTTTTTAAAAAAAACCACCTATATCCCCACTAAATTTGATTGGTTATCCTTATCATATTTTCCCTAGAGTTTAAAACAAAATAATTTTCACTTTAAACACACAAGATTCAAACACAAGACCTCTAGTAAGTTGAAGCCTAACTACTAAACCAACAAGCTCATTCTTCTTATCAATTGAGCGAAAATAATTTATAAACCAAACATTTAAGGATAGGGGTTGGCAAAAATAACAAAACTTCAAGGGAAAAAATTCAAACCCAAAACCTCACACACACAAACACAACACTTAACCATTGAATCAGATTAATTCACTTGACATAATTTCCACAATATTAACTAAAAAACAAGACGTAACCACTCTTAGTTTCACTAATCCAATTTCTACTAACCAGGTTTTTGTGATGTGACAAAACACTACTTATTTTCATAATTTTACGTCACATTGATGAAAAATTAATCGCATAGTTAGGATTTATTAGCTCTATAACACAACAATGTTGCAAGCCTATTGGCTGTATTATACAACCACATCGCAAGTCTATTGCATCGTCCTTTAATTGAACCACCCAAGATCTCGCTACACCAACTCGTCCTCAATTAATGCAAACTACTGTAATGGATGTTGCTTATTCTGCTTTACCTTCCTTGCCTGTTGAATTTTGGTTATGGCACAGACGTCTTAGCTATCCCTTAGTTGAGGTGCTGAATAAAGTCATGAAGAAATGAAAAAAATCTTGGTTTGTACGACAACAAATTCCCTTTAGTGAGGCTTGCTGCATGGGGAAGAGCCATCGTCTACCTTTTGTCAGCTCAACCACCACTTACACAAGCCTTTTGAATTAGTCGAGCTTGACTTATAGGGACTAGCTCATGAACCTTCATCGAGTTATCGTTATTACTTGTCATGTATTGATGCCTTTTAAGGAACTGTTGGTTATATTTACTAAAATCAAAAGATGAAGTCATTTTTGCCTTTGATCTTTTTAAGAAACTCTATAGTCAATTTTCTACTATTATTACAGCTATTCAAACAGATTGAGGAGGGGAATTTCAAAATTTCACTTCATATTTGGCTAACTTTGGTATCCAACATCGTGCTACTTGCCCAGGGTTGTCAAGCGAAAACATAGGCATATCGTTGAGACGGATATTACCTTATTAGCTCAAGCAAATCTACCTTTCTGATTTTGGACAGATGCATTTCTTAGTGCTATCTATCTCATAAATCGGCTTCTAACCAATATTCTTGGTGGAATCTCACCGCATGAGAAACTTTATGGATGACCACCAAATTATGAGTTCTTACACGTCCTTAGATCTCAATGCTTCTCTCACTTTTGTCCATTTATGCGGCACAAGTTGAATTTTAGTTCCAAAGCCTGCATTTTTCTAGGATATAGTCCAATGCATCATGGATATAAGTGTCTTGGTAAAGACTTTGGTAAGGTTTACATTTCTAGACATGTACTATTTAATGAACATGTTTTCCCATTTGTAGCTAGCCAATCATTCTAGGTGACCAATGCTCTTACCGAGTTTGAATCCCCTTATCTCTTTGTGGTTTCCTCCCCTCAGTTAAGCTCTTCTAGTATACAATTTGGGTCCTTACCACCATCTCCCTTGTCAATGATGCCTGCTTCCCCTTCTACATCTATGAGTCACTCCAATGCTCAAGAAAACTCTTCTGATGCTATCATTCAAAGTCTATCTTCTCCATATTAGGCACCCTTTGATTCACCTCTCACACATGATGATACTCCTGAAGATACTAACACTACCAATAATTGTTTCACCACTAATGTGCACCCCATGATTACACGCAACAAAAACAACATCTACAAACCCAAGCTTTATTCTGCCATTCTTGAGAACCATGAACCAGTGAACATCGAAAAAGCTTTGAAAAATTTAAAATAGAGAGAAGCAATCATGAAGAATACAACGCTCTCATTGCAAACAACACATGGCCTTTAGTTGAATTGCCACTTGATCACAAACCTATAGGGTGCAAATGGCTTTTCAAGCTGAAGAAAAACTCGGATGGTACAGTAGCACGGTATAAGTCAAGACTTGTTGGCAAAGGCTTCTCTCAAGTCCCGAGGCATGATTTTCGTGAAACCTATAGTCTAGTAATTAAAATTTCTACTGTTAACATGTTTCTTGCTTTAACAGCATATAATTGCTAGAATTTGAGACACATTGATATCAACAACGCATTCCTAAAGGGAGATTTATCTGAGGATATCTATATGACTCAATCCCCTGGTTTTGAGCAATATTGTGATGACGGCAAGGCTCTGGTTTGCAAACTTCATAAAGCCTTATATGGCTTGCGTCAAGCACCAATAAACTAGTTTTACAAGCTATAACAATTTCTGCTTACTATTGGTTTCACTCCTTCTAAAACAGACCCCTCACTATTTATTCTTAAAGATGGGGGAAATATTACCCACATGATTGTGTATGTTGATGATATATTGCTAACCGGAAGCTCACAAGAGACAATCAAAAATACAGTTGATCAACTTCACAAACAAATTTCTTTTAAGGATCTAGGTAGTCCTAAGTATTTTCTGGGGATTGAAGTTTAATTTATTGATAATGGTTTCTTCATCAATTAAAAAACATACACCTTGGACTTGCTTGCTTAAACTGACATGATGAATTGTCAACCCACAACAACACCAATGGAAGTTGGCAACAAACTAGCTAAAGATCATGGTAATGCTCTTAGCAATCCTCAACACTATAGAAGCATAGTAGGGTCACTGCAGTATCTCTGCCACACAAGGCCAGTCATATCGTATAGTGTCAACAAGGTGGCTCAGTATATGCAAAATCCTAGAGATTCTCACTAGGTTACTGTCAAGTGAATTCTTCGCTACTTGAGAAGTACTCTTTATTATGGATTAATGTTCACCTTTGGTACAATGGTGAACCTCATAGCATACACTGATGTCAACTGGGGAAGCGATACTGATGATTGAAGATCAACATCGAGTCAATACGTTTTTCTAGGACCCAACATCATCTCATAGAGTTCTAAGAAACAAAGGTTTGTCTCTCGACCGACTGCGGAAGCAGAATACAAAAGCCTTGCTGATACGACCTTAGAAATCATATGGTTACAGTCCCTGTTATTAGATTTCCAAATCAATTTAACTGAACCACCCAAGATTTGGTGTGACAACTCAAGCACTATTGTCATGGCTGCCAACCCTGTTCTTCATTCGAAAACAAAGCATGTTGATTTGGATCTTCACTTTGTTTGTGAAAAGGTGCTTAACAATCAAATTCACGTTGGTTATGTTTCACCAAAACATCAAGCTGCTGATGTTTTCACTAAACCTCTCCTGACCAAGGCATTTCAAGAATCACGAGAGAAATTGTGTCATCTCTTACGATGATGCTACCACACTACTTAACAAAGAAAAAGACAAAAAACATAGTGAATATTAGCTGTATAACACAGCCACGTTGCAAGCCTATTAGCTGTATAATATAGGACGTCGCAAATCTATTGCATTATTTTTTGCCTCTGTTCTCCGTTCTGCTACAAAGGAGATTCTTATAATATGATATATTCTCACTCACAGTTATTGTAAACCATTCTATTACAAAGGACATTCTTATAATATTATATATTCTCACTCACGGTTATTGTAAAGAATAAGTTTTTCTGCAATACAATGATTTAACAAATATTTTCTCTATATTTACTCTACCTGAGCATAGTTAATAGGATTGAAGGCTCGAATGGCAATGAATGGAACACACAAAGGGTATTAAGCAAGTAGCATGTGGTTACATTCCTAATCTATTTATGTCGCAAGGATAGGGAGATTCGTAACATTTACTATCAAGGGATCCTAACTGCATCACACATGAAATTAATCTAGAACTCTTTTCGTATTTTTGAGAAGAGGAAATTGTGGAAGCTGTAAAAGATGTGCACCTTACAAAAGCTTTTGGTAATGATAAAAAAATTGACACATAATTGGCAATGAAGTTGCATAATAGTATATTGTGGTTTTAAATAAGAATATTTCTCTATATCATATTAATCATAATAATATTATGTTTATTCCAAAAGTTCCTAACCTTACTAATATGTCACATTTTAGATCTATCAGTCTATATAATTGATAAACCATAATGTATACATATTTTTACCCAATGCTTGGCATAATTATGGATAATTTTTCTGTGGTTTTATTGAATTCGATGCTCCTAATCATTTAAATTCATGTTCTATACTCAGAAAGCTTAGGATAGCAAAAAGAGTGAGAAACAGGCCAAAAACGGACCAAATGAGCCTAAAACAGTGTTTCACACGGCCTAAGCACTTCCACACGGGTAATGCACATGCCCGTGTGTAATGGTCGTGTCGACATTAGTCCAAGTCAGAATTACACACGGCCTGAGCACCTTCACACGGGCGTGGCACACGGCCGTGTCCCTGTCAAGCCCAAGTCTAGTTCTACTCGGAAAAGGCTAATTTTGGGCTAATTTAGGCATTCGAAAGCCTATATAAAGACCCTAGAAGAGGATTGAAGGGACACGGTGAGTAGAAGGTAGAATATACCTAAGGGCAGCCATCAGAATCATCTCAGAAGCAAGGATCTACATCAAGACTGAATATTTCCATCCAATTTCCTAGAAGTTCTTTGGGTTTCTTTATGTTTTATTGTTTTCCATACTTTGAGATGTTTTCCATTGTTATGAACTAAATACCTAAGGGAGATGAAACCTAAGACGGATCTTATTACTATTTGAGTTATATGATAAATACTTATTCTTATTCTTAATTGTGAGTTCTAAATTCTTGTTTTAATATTCCAGGGTATTAATTTAGGTTTTGATGTGCTTATTCAGTGGAGCAAAAGTCTCTGTTTAAGAGTAGATCATTCATAATTAAGCGGAGTTGCATGCGATACTAGAGATATGACGACATAAATCTGTCAGATTAGAGTCAAATCTAATAAGGGAATCCATAGATCGAGAATGCGACAATAGGGGTTTTAATTAGAAAGAGATTTCAATTAATCAACCTAGAGTCAGTTGTTTTTAGTCTCGAGACAGATATTAACATAAATCAGGGATTTCTACGGAATAAGTCAAGTGAATAAATTGTCTAATTCAAAGGTAATAAGTAAAGTCTAGGTGGATTCTTTCTTGGGTATTGTCTTCTCCATCGGTTTTCCTAAAATATTTTCCAATTTTCATCTCTGTCGTAATCTTAGATAATTAGTTTTAGTTTAAAACACCCTTTAATTCTTAGGCTAGATAATAAAAAAGATAGTAATTACTAGTACTTTTAGTTCTCGTGGATACAATATTTTCGGTCTCACCTGAACTATACTACTGTTCGATAGGTGTGCTTGCCTTAGTCAAATTTTTAGTTAGTTTAGCGACCATCAGTAATATAATTTTCAATATAATTGCCAAAGTTTTAGTAAACATATTTAACGGTGTACTTGGGTATTGTATTGATGAAATACAGAGTGTTTTTGGGTTGCTTATGAAATTATGCATTCTTTAAAGAATAGGTGAGAGAAGAGGTCATTTGCTTTAAAAGAGTAAATCATACAATTATATGAAGTGGCATTTTATTGACAAATGATGATTCAACTAGACTTTGATGCATGGTGGGTGAACCTTATAATACTTTGTGTTAGATCGGTCTCTTATCCAGTGGTTTTAAATGGGCATTGTAGTGGTTATTGTTCCTGACAGACAGGATGACCCTTTGAACCATTATTTGTTTAAGGGTTTCTGTACCATTACGCATTTATTCATTACCGAAGGTAGTGTGATCTTCAGAGGAGCTACCATGAGAAAGGCAACTATTATTAAATATATTATCAAAGAATATACAGCTTGCTTAGGTCAATGCGGCAATTTTGAAAACTCTTTAGTGTTCTTTAACACAAACACTTCTGCAGCTAATAGAGATGAGGTTACTTGAGTACTTGGTGTTAGAAGCACTATTGAACAAGAAAAATATATCAGTTTACCTAATATGGTGTGAAGAAACAAAAAGGCTGCTTTAGGAATTTAAAGGATAAGTTGCGGGATCCAGTTGCTAGTTGGAGTTGGCAGCTCATTTCCAAAGAGTGGCTTTATTCAAACAATAATGCAAAGCATCCCTACTTTATACTATGTCATGTTTTCTTTTACCAAATTCTTTATGTTGTGAGTTTGATTCGATAATTAGTAGTTATTGGTGGCAAAAATCATAGTCTAAACATGGAATTCATTAGTTTAAATGGTTTGTTTTATGCGAATTTAAAGCTAGTGGTGGGCTTGGATTTTAGGATATGGCCAAATTCAATATTACCTTTGTAGAGCCCAATTTTAGCCTGGGCCCAAATTATACAAACAAAACAAATTTTAAACTAAATTAAACAGTCCAGTCTATTTACAAATAAACTAACCAAACCCCAAACTCAAACTTTAAACCCAATTTCAAAACCCTAATACCCAAACAGCCCAAAACAAGCCCAAAACTAACAAGAAACAGAAACCCTGGCATTACACCTAACCCTAGCGCTGCACTCTACCAGGTGCCGCTCCCTCAGTCAGCCACCTGCTCCGTCAACCACCACCTGCAAGAATGATGAAAGTAAAGAACAAGAACAGTGGCAAGATAAAAACAAAAAAATAATATGTAAATGGCTATAAAAAGCTATATCGATCTATGTATATTTTTGGACACGGACATTCTTGAATACAAAAAAAAAAAAAATAGTGATTCAAAGCATTCAAATAATAACAAAACAGTTGAAGAAGAAAAACGAAGTTCAAAAACGCGCTAAGGTTTTTTTTTATCTTTTTTATTTTCCTTTCTTTCGAAACTGTTTATATACATACACATATTTCTTTATTTTCCTCTTTTTTTAAAAAAAAAAAACTTTGTATATATCTATACTGTAAACAGGCCAATTTGCCCGGGCTCAAAGAAGAACCAAAAACACAAAATAAATAAAAATTAACAGTCTAATTAAATGTCCATTTACAAGTGAAAGTCCAAATAAACACAGACCCTAAAACTAAACCCTATACGGGCCCAAATACAAAGTGGCCCAACACACCTACTGACCTGAATATTGAAACCAAGACGAGAAACCTAGTAGGTCCACCTTGCACCGCAGCCAAGCCACGGCCTCCATGCCTCCGCACGCCCTGGACAAGCAGCCACGCCACACGCCTCCTCGACGCCACGTCCGCACTCCGCACTGCAAAGCAGGACAAGGCGACAAAGAGTGAATACAAACAAAAAGCAACGGCAATAAAGAGCGAATAGGGAATAGTGAAAATTGTATTTTTTTTATTATTTTCTTCCTTTTTGGCTATAAAGGCCTAAAAACTTCATTGTATTCGGGGTTACTGAAATAGAAAAACACACAAAGAATACGCGCAATAGACAAGCAGACGCATATTGCACACATAGAATATAAAACAACAACCAATCTTGGAAGGTGATCTTCGTTTTGATATTCTGCTCATTGTTTTCTTGTGTTCTTTATCATTTACATTCGAAGAAAGGAAAAGAGTGATAATACCTTGCGAAACCGCCATCGTTTCCCTTTCACTCCGTTGAAATCGGAACTGAATGGGATTTCAAGGCCAAAACCACCCTTCGTGGTCCGGAAGCGTTGGTCGTCATTCGTGGTGGTGTATCGCGCGCCTAGGGAGTGTTTGGGGTTTTGGTGAGCAACAAAGGGAAAGGGGCTAGGGTTTGGCCGAAAGACTCGATTTTCAGCCTTTTAAATGGTCAAATGCGACGCCGTTTCAAGCCCGTTTCAATGGCTCAAAAATGACGTCGTCTGGCGGAGCCCCGACCCGATCCGTTTAGCTAGCCCGATGACCCGCGCATTTTTTGCGGTGAAGGTTTATTTGCAATATCAGCCCCCCTCCTTTCGCCTGTTTTCAAATCAGTTTATATTTGCATCTCTTCTTCTTTTAATTTTTCCCATAATTTATGTGCATTTGTATTTTGGTCCATGCTTATATGCTGCGTCTTAGAGGTCTGGAATATTTCCAGTTCGAGTCCCTACACATTTACGCGCATCACATATTGGCCCTATTATCATTATCGATTTATTTTCAGATCACCCCTTGTGTTTTGATGTAATTTTAATTAAGTCTTTTATTTTATAACCCTTTTTATTCTTATTCATTTATTTTGTATATCTTAAATAGCTTTGGTGATTGTATTTATATCATTGTAATGTCATCTTCACGCTTTGTATATTTCACAAATGTTTTTATGCATTATTATATTATATATATATATATCTATGTGTACATATGTTCTTTGTATCAAAAAGTCGGTTTTATTTCATATATATACATATACTATTATCAACCTTATATTATTCATGTACATGATAATCTTGTTTTGGAGCTCTATTTTTGTATTTATAAAATTATTATCTCAAAATGTGTCCTCATATTATGTTATCCAAATACTTAATTTAGTATTTCTTACAAATATTTTTAAGCAAAAAAAAAAAAATATATATATATATATATAATCTATATGGTAATATAATTTCACATTTATTTTTATATGTATGTCTTTTTTAATAGAAAATTTATTATATGTGCTATATCTTGCTATGTATTATTATTTCTTCACATTTGATATATTGTTTAAGTTATCATTAAGTATATATATTTTTGTATTTATATTTAATTCACATACATTATCAATTTCATGTTTTTAAAAAATATAATTATACCTAAACTTATTCATATACATGTACTATGAATTTATTATGTACATTATATCTAATCATGTGTCTTATTTGTCTTTTATATTCTATATATTATTTAAGTTATCATGCACATTGTAAATCTCTAAATGAAATTGAGTTTAAAATATTTTTACGTACGTTTTAATTTAAACTTTATTTTTATAATATCGGTTTCAAAAAGGGTTATATATATCCTTAGTTTTATACTAGTTGGACAACCTATATTTTATATGTCCGTTTATTCGTCATTATTGTGAAAAATTTTATACCATTTTGCTTCTTTGGATCGCATTTTATTTCATGCCTTTAATAATTTCATTATGCTATGTATGCCATTGTTACGTTTTATTTATTCATTATTGCCATGTTAATTGTTCCCCGTATGCGTGATTGTAATCGGATTATGTTCCTTAGGTTAGTTATATTTTTAGGATTCGCAAATCGATTGTATTTTATGCATATATGGCCCCATATCATCGTTTTCACATTAGTTTTGAAATGTGGTTCTATAAAGCCCAAATTTCGTGATTAGTTTCATCTTATTTCAAAGCGAATTAATACGTCTTAAGCTAGCTTTATAACCGTTCATTCAAAAATTCTCCAAGCCGAAGACGAGATTCGATGTTTGGCAATCCGCGGAATCGTGCCCTCACGTGTTGGGTTGCAATTCGAGTTTGCTCAAAATAATCGAATATCATTTGAAATTTCACTTACGCCTTTTAAAATTCCTCAAAGCGAAGATGAGGTTCGATATTTAGCAATTTGCGAAGAATCGTGCCCTAACGTGTTGGGTTGCAATTTTGTGTTTGCTCAAAATATTCGGGCTTCCTTCAATTTTTCACCCATATCCTTTAAAAAATTTTTAAAACAAAGGCAATATTCGGCATTTGACAATTCCAGAACCATGCCCTATCGTGCTGGGTTGTGATTTCTCATTTGTTCAAAACGATCAAATATTCTTTTATGTTCTCACTCCTGTTTTTTTTTAAAAAAAGAATATGCTTAAAAACGAAGACGATGTTCAATGTTTGGCAATTTGAGAATCGTGCCCTATCGTGCTGGGTTGCGCTTTTTCATTAATCCAAAACAATTGAACAACCCTTCGGGATTTCACTCACATTTTCTAAAATCTTTCAAAATAAAGGCAATGTTCGATGTTCGGAAATTCGAGGAATCGTGCCCTACCGTGCTGGGTTTCGGTTTTTTTTTAAATAACTGGGCATCCTTTTGTTAATTTCAAATTATAAACTTTCGAACGTTGAAACAAAAAGACTTTTGACAATCAACTCGGGTTATTCAACATTTATTAAAAAGAGCCACATTCCAAAAATACTTTTAGACATAAGGACAGTATTTAATCGATTTGGTACCAACTTTGGGCGTAGTGAGGGTGCTAATCCTTCCTCATACGTAACCGACTCCCAAACCCGTTTTCTCATATTTTCGTAGACCAAAATCATTGTTTTAGTAAACCAAAAATGTTCATTAAAATAACCAAATAAAATAACCAAATTCTCAGGTGATCCGATCACACCAAGACAAAAAGATCGGTGGCGACTCCATATTTCTGTTTTTCAAAAAGTCGATTCCCTCATTTTTCATTAAACTTTTAAGACGAAAAAACAGGTTTCAACAGCTTGGCGACTCCACTGGGGACTTGAGAGTCGACCCATAAAAATCGATTATCTACTGTCCTTTTGTCAAAAAACCAAAAATGTATTTTAAAAATCATATAGCTTTCGATTGCATTCGATTGTATGATTGTTTTGGTGCGAGTCTTTTAGAATACTACTGCATTTCATTGCATGACCACTATGGTCACACCTTCTAAGTGGGTGTAGGAAACTACGCTTTCGTGAGGTTTTCACCTCCGCATGGGCTAGTGGATTGCTTCCGGGGTACATCCGTACCTATGATTTCGTGAGATTTTCGTCTCCGCATGGTCATAGGGAAATGTATCCCCCCGAACCGAACTCGATTCATATGAGCCTATAATGGGTGAGGATTGAGGAATCTGCTGGTTCGGGTACCCCTTTTCCTAGAACTAAACCACATATAGTAAACCTTAGGAGCTATTCTTGGGTGGAGCCGCGTCGAGCCTTAGTACTTACCTGTATATGCGTTATAATCACCGTTTATGTGCTTGCATTCTATCACTATTATTTGATACTAACCGATATTTTGTTTTGATTGTCTCTTTTGCATGACATTGCATACTAAAGGAGGCGTTAATCTACATTCAATTACTAAGTTAGAAAATTTGACATGGAGAATGAATTTCTTAGTAAAGTCGAGGATAATACGACTGTTCGTGCTTGGTCAGAGAGGCTACAATCAGAGAGAGGGGATAGCTTAGCAGAAGGGTATATCTTCGAGTTGTAAGATTACACTCGCGTCAACGTAGCACAGAATGAGCTGCAAGAATTGAGAGACATTTGGACTAGTTGGGACGAAGGGATCAAGCAGTTGTTCTATCAAAACTATGGTGATATATCTTACCTGCTAGACGTTAGAGTGGACAAGCATTTGTTCCAAGCCTTGGTGCAGTTTTGGAATTCTGCGTACAAGTGTTTCACCTTCGGAGACGTAGGTTTAGTACCTACCATAGAGGAATACACTACCCTGCTCAGATGTCCAAAAATTCAGGTCCGAAAGACTTATGCTCGGGTTTTCAGTAATCAGATTTTCTTGAAGAAATTGATGAGCATTTCAGGGATGAGTGAGCCTTGGGTCACTGCTCGGATTCAGCAAAAAGGAGATAGTAAGTGTATCCCTTGGGAGAATTTGCGAGACTTGATTTTGACACATCAAGACGAAAGAAAGAGGGTCGATATCTTCGCATTAAGCATCTACGGATTGGTGATTTTCCCTAAGGCTTTGAGGCACGTGGACGAGGCAGTCATTGATTTATTCGAACGCCTCGAGAAGGGAATCACACCGGTACCAGCGATATTGGCAGAAACGTTTAAATCTTTGAGCTCATGTCGGAAGACAGGCGAGGGGCGATTTATTGGATGCGCACAATTATTGATGGCATGGTTTCACGGGCACTTTTGGAAGATAGATAAGGTTTCCTATCGGGTCTTTTCCGAAGGATATTCCTCGCTAAAGGAAGAGGTAGCAATACAAATGAGAGAATATATCTCGAAGGAGAAGTGGATGGATATTCTTCAGAACCTCAAGGAGGGAGACATCGAGTGGAGAGCTTATTGGTTAGTTCCTGATGAGATCATGTACCGATGTGGTAACTTCGATTGGGTGCCATTGTTAGGAATTTGGAGAGCTACCGGGTATACTCCACTGTTAGCTTTGAGGCAGTATAAGTCAAGGCAGTTTGTACCCACGACCTACGGACTTGCTCTGAGTGAATTCTCTTTTAAGGGTGCTCATTATAAGAAGAGGGTTCGGGAGTTATCGGATGCTTGAAAGCAAACGTGTTGGATGAAGAGGTTAGCCGTTGGTTCCATGGTAACGCTCGAGTATAGCGAGTGGTTTAAGAAAAGGGTTAATGATAATGTTCCTAGGCCAAGCTTGGAGGATGCTCGACCTATCGGGGAACAATTACAAGTCGCCCCGTCAGAATTGGAGATTATAAAACAAGACTTCAAGAAGAAGAGTTCAGAGCTTGGGAAGAAGATCGAACAATTGGAAGAAGAGAAGATGCATCTAAGGTTAGACGCTGATGTCCAGAGGTCAGAGGCTGAAAAGTGGAGAAAAGGGAAAACCAAAGCCGAAGAAGATCTAGACAGCTTGAAGACGGACTACAAGAAGCTGTGCTTATCTATGAGGACTGCGGGTTTACGTAAGACTTCTGAACAATGGCGCCATGAAATTCGAGAGGAAAAAGCCAATACCGACCGATGGGAAAGGAAATTTCGAGAAGCTCAGGCGCGAAACGAAGATTTGAAGAAGAGTCTGTCAGAAAGCAGAAGTGAGCGAGGGGAATTAAGGCCTAGAGTGGCAGAACTCAAGAAGTCTCTGTATCAGTACCGAAATCGCAACACCGCAACGGAATTGAGGGCAAGCTTGAGCAAAATAGAGGAAATGAAAGGAAAAATAGAGGAGTTAGAGGTGTCACTTCAAAACTGCGAGATGCGGATCCATTTTTTCGAGGTAAACGAGGAACATTAGAAAGAGCAGCTTCACCATGCGCAGGACCAAGTCAGAAACAGAGATTACATGATGGGTGAAGCCATAACCCAGATTCGGGAGGTAGCTGATTACCTACAAACTTTAGCGGTTCAGGCAGACACACTAAGCGTAAAGTATGAGTTAGAGTCAGATCGAGGGCAAGAGCTGGCCTCGTTGCTTAGAAGAATTAGGACTTTGAGTGTTAGAGCCAAATTTTATTTGTAACTCGACTTTATGTAAAAGATTTTATTTTCAAGTGAAATTTTCTAAGGGCAGTCGAATCAAAATTGATGCCTCCTTTGCATTCATGCATTTGCATTACATCATATCATTATGCATTAAAGGCCATAAGAGGTTTCTAATTAATTAATTAAAAATTATTTCAGTAACCTGGAAACCAACGAAAACCAACCAACCACGCACCCCTACGGTACAAGGAAAAAATCAATGGATAAGAGACTCAAGAAATTAGAGCAAATGCAAAAGGACATGCAAGAACAAATGTAGTCTCAGATGCAAGAGCAGCTAGCCAAGATTCAGCGAGAAATGAAAGAGCAAATGATGGAGTTCCAAAGGGAGATGATGAGTCAGTTATCCTAATTGCTGTTGGGAGGAATCGACAAGGGAAAGGGCCCCATGGACAAGGTTGAAGAAACTAATGAAGATCCTCAATACCCCCTAGCTTCACTCCGACTCATGTACTGATAAAGCCCGAGATTAATCTACCAAAACCATCTGTCACGATCATGCCCCAGCAGGTTCAGGCTGGAGCTCCGATACCAATGAATTTCCAAACCGGCTCAGGCTCTAACTTTGTCAACAACCCGAACTATCCGCCTGTGCCCGATCTAGACAAAATTGCTGAAGAAGAGAATGTGAGAATAGATTCGCAGAAACAGTTGGAAGAACGGTGTAGATGGCTTGAGGAGAAATTCAAAGCCATGGAGAGCGCGGATCATCATCAAGGGATTGATGTCAAGGACCTGAGTTTGGTCCCAGATTTGATCCTTCCCCCCAAATTCAAAATGCCCGAATTTGAGAAATACAACGGAACAAGCTGCCCTGAAGCCCACATCATATGTTTTGTAGGCGAATGACGGGATACGTTAACAACGACTAGCTGTTAATCCATTGTTTTCAAGATAGTCTGGTTGGAGCAGCATCTAAGTGGTATAACCAACTGAGCCGAGCTAAAATTAACTCGTGGAAGGATCTGGATCAGGCCTTTATGAAGCAATACAATCATGTGACGGACATGACCCCCGATAGAATCACTCTCCAGAATATGGAGAAAAGGTCAAGTGAAAGCTTCAGACAGTACGCGCAAAGGTAGAGAGAAGTGGCCATACAAGTTCAGCCGCCACTTCTAGAAAAAGAGACGACTATGCTCTTTATCAACACCTTGAAGGCACCTTTTATCACCCATATGTTGGGAAGTGCCACCAAGAGCTTCTCTGACATAGTGATGACGGGGGAGATGATCGAAAATGCAGTAAGGAGTGGCAAGATAGAAGTCGGAGAGAGTACCAGGAAGTCAGCCCCGAGGAAAAGAGACAATGAAGTAAACAACACGAGCACATCTAGCAAAGGTCAGCCTAAGTCATTCACCGTAAATCAACCCAAGGCGGTGACCACCAATCAGCAAAGCTCTGCAAGACAAGAATCCAACGCAAGGGAGAATACAGAAAGACCACAATTCACCCCTATACCCATGACGTATAGGGAGTTGTACCAGAACCTGTTCAACGCTCATGTGGTCTCCCCTTTCTACCTAAAGCCACTGCAGCCCCCGTATCCCAAATGGTATGACGCGAATGCCCAATGTGAGTACCACGCGGGAATCACTGGGCACTCTATCGAAAACTGCGTAGCGTTTAAAAAATTAGTTGAAAGACTCATTAAGATGGGGATCGTGAGATTTGACGACCCAGCCACATCCAATATAGCAGGAAACCCGCTCCCCAATCATACCGACCAGGGAGTGAATGGGATATGTGAAGGCTTGAACAAGAAGATCAAGTATGAGGTTGCGAAAGTCAGGACTCCGTTGAAGCAAGTATGGATAGAGATGGTCGAGAGAGGATTGATCGCGTTGGATTCGAGGAAAGAACCTGAAGAAGAGAGAAACTACTATGAGTTTCACGACGAAGTGGGGCATGAAATCCAAGAGTGTACGGAATTTAGGGCCCTAATACAGAATATGATTGATAATAAGGAAATAGAGTTCTACGAAGAGACCGAAGACCCTATAGAGGGAGATATATGTGCGTCGGAGAGAGATTCGACGACACCAAATCAAACACCTCACTATCCCGTGGTGATCATTTTGAGACCCAAGAATAATGAAGCTGGAGTACAAACGCCACCGAGGGTCATAATCCAAAGACCTGCAGTCTTCCCCTACAAAGACAGCAAAAGGGTCCCATGGAATTATGATTGTAGTGTGACGATATCGGGAAAGGAGAGCCCGGTTGACGCTTCAAGAAGAGATCAAGATAGAGGTTTCTATACACGTAGCGGGAGGCATTATGATACGGTGAATGAAGAGGCACAACCCACAAAAGGAAAAGCCCAGATGGTCGAGGAAATGAGAGGAAAAGCAACCAAACCTATTAACGAGCCAGTTAACGAAGAAGAGGCCAAGGAGTTTTTAAAATTCCTAAAGCATAGCGAGTATAGTGTGGTGGAACAGCTACGCAAACAACCAGCCCGTATCTCAGTGCTGGCCTTGCTTCTAAGCTCAGAAGCTCATCGTAGCGCGCTAATGAAGGTCTTAAACGAGACATATGTTGCCAATGACATCTCTGTTAACAAGCTGGACCGTTTGGTGAGCAATATCAGTGCTGATAACTACATCTTCTTTAACGACGACGAGATACCACCCAGGGGCATGGGGTCGACTAAAGCTCTACATATCACTACGCGTTGTAAAGGGTATACGCTGCCAGGCGTACTGATTGACAATGGATCGGCTTTGAACGTCTTGCCATTGACCACTCTAAACAGATTGCCCATAGACAGCTCTCACATGAAGGAGTGCCAGAACATCGTGAAAGCATTCAATGGCACGGAAAGGAAGGTGATAGGTAAAATCGAGGTACCTCTTCAGATCGGGCCAAACACATATGAGGTGGATTTTCTAGTGATGGATATCAAGCCTTCGTACAACTATTTATTGGGAAGGCCCTGGATACATTCAGCTGGGGCAGTGCCTTCCTCGTTACATCAAAAGTTGAAGCTGGTATCGGAGGGGAGGTTGATAACGATCAAGGCTGAAGAGGATATCATTGCAACTATGAGCAATAACGCGCCCTATTTGGAGATAGATGACGAAGCAATCGAGTGCTCATTTCGATTTTTAAAATTTGTTAATGCGACGTTCATTGCCGAGAGAAGCAAAATTTCGGTACCAAAATTGTCCAAAACTGCGAGGATGAGCCTCTAATTGACGATTGGAAAAGGGGCCCTACCCGGAAGAGGACTCGGGAGACATCTGCAAGGAAGGACTGAAACGCCCATCCTGAAGGACAAGAGAGACCACTTCGGCTTAGGATTTAAGCCGGACGCGAAACAAAGGAAAAGAGAGCTGGAAAAGAAGCAAGAAAGAAGGAGAACGCGGTTAACGGGGGCAGAAATTAAGTGGGAGCCAATGATATTCCCCCACATATCGAAAATTTTTGTGTCCGAGGGGGTCATTCACCCTGAGAGAGGCACGCCAATGAAGGGAATTATTGAAGAAAGGTTGGAAAGCTTGGACATCAACGCCATATATGAAGAGGAGACTGGAAGAGAAAATCTATCGGGCATTTCCCCCTACACACCTGGAAGTGTTTTGGATAACTGGACTGCGGAAGAGATTCCTGTAGTTTTTAGAACTGACTCAGAGTAATGTCCAAAACCCACTTATTGCTCTAGGCCTAGGAGTAATATGAATCTTTTGTGAAATAGGCCGATGTTTAAAAACGTTATTTCAATAAAATGCACAGTTATAATCATTTTTGAGCAAATGTCCTCTTATTCTTTCAATCTCATTCACAACCATACAAATGATTACTTTCGCATTCTTTTATTCTTAAAACATTCTTCTAAATATTCTTTCATGCGTCATTCATAATCATACTACAAATAAAGGTTTCGAATTCTTTTGATTCTTTGTATCTACCTTCATCCTCATAACAGGTCCCCAGATATCAATGATACGAGTGACACTGCTAGTGACTCTGAGTTTTCTTTTGAGCGAGACGTGTGTATGGAGGATTCTCTGGATTTTGAAGATGATCAAGGCTGTAATCTATCTCCTGATTTGTTGAGGATGGTAGAACAAGATGAGAAACAAATCCTACCTCACAAAGACTCAGTTGAAATTGTGAGCGTAGGAGAAGGGCAAGAGGTAAAGATCAGAACATGTATCACTCCAGAGATGAAGCGAGACCTCGTTGAATTACTTCAAGAGTTCAAAGATGTCTTTGCATGGTCATACCAAGATATGCCTGGGTTGGACACTAATATCGTGGTGCACCGACTCCCCATAAAGGAAGAATGAAAGCCAGTTCAGCAAAAACTGCGAAGAATGAGGCCCGATGTCTTGCTAAAAATAAAAGAGGAGGTTCGCAAGCGATTCGCCATTTGGATTTCGAAGGTGGTAAAATACTCAGATTGGGTAGCCAACATCGTCCGATCCCTAAGAAAGATGAAAAAGTGCGAATATGTGTGGACTACAGGGATTTGAATAAAGCCAGCCCGAAGGATAATTTCCCACTGCCTTACATTGACACCCTAGTGGACAACACAGCGGGACACTCACTGTTTTCATTCATGGACGGCTTCTCCGGATATAACCAGATCAAGATGCATCCTGAAGACATGGAGAAGACCACGT
Organism: Gossypium anomalum; assembly: GCA_025698475.1. Classification (NCBI taxonomy): domain Eukaryota; kingdom Viridiplantae; phylum Streptophyta; class Magnoliopsida; order Malvales; family Malvaceae; genus Gossypium; species Gossypium anomalum. The sequence continues at coordinate 4,983,013 of CM046957.1, read as the reverse complement.
TCGTAACCATGTGGGGCACGTTCTGCTACAAGGTGATGCCGTTTGGACTAAAGAATGCGGGGGCAACATATCAAAAGGCTATGGTAACCCTTTTTCACGACATGATGCATAAGGAAATCGAAGTTTATGTCGATGATATGATCGCAAAGTCCCGAACTGAGAAAGAGCACGTACAAGTCTTGAGGAAGCTGTTCCTAAGGTTGAGAAAATTTCAACTAAAACTCAACCCGGCCAAATGTACATTCGGAGCCAAATCTAGAAAGTTACTCGGATTCGTGGTTAGTGAAAAGGGAATTGAGATCGATCCAGACAAAGTCAAAGCCATACAAGGGCTATCCCCGCTGCGTACCCAGAAGGAGGTTGGAGTTTTTCTAGGAAGATTAAATTACATTGCCCGGTTTATTTCACAACTAACCGAGAAATGTGACCCTGTCTTCCGTCTCCTCAAGAAACACAATCCGGGTGAATGGGATGAAGAATGCCAAAGGGCTTTCGACAAGGTCAAACAGTACTTATCCAACGCTCCGGTGCTGATGCCACCTAATCCCGATAAGCCGTTGATACTGTACCTGGCAGTATTTGAGAATTCCATGGTGTGCGTATTGGGTCAGCATGATGAGTCAGGAAGGAAAGAGAAGGCTATTTACTATCTTAGTAAAAAGTTCACGGAATGTGAGACAAGGTACCCGCCGATAGAGAAGTTGTGTTGTGCCCTAATTTGGACAACCCGAAGGCTGAGACAGTATATGTTGTATCACACCACTTGGCTCATATCAAAATTAGACCCTTTAAAATACATGATGGAGTCAACGGCTTTGAATGGAAGGATGGCCCGATGGCAAATTCTGCTCTCCGAATTCGACATAGTCTATGTAAACCAGAAAGCAGTAAAAGGGAGTGCAATAGCTGATTTTCTGGCTAGTAGAGCTTCGGAAGACTACGAGCCTCTGAGCTTCGACTTCCCGAACGAAGACCTGATATATGTTGCTACCACTGAAGAAGGTGCTCTAGAAGAACTTCCCTGGAAACTGAACTTCGATGGGGCATCAAATGCCATGGGTAATGGAGTCGGAGCAGTATTGGTATCCCCAAATGGAGATCATTATCCATTCACTAGTAAGTTAGATTTTGATTGTACAAATAACATGGTAGACGAAGCGTGCATCATGGGTATCCGCGCAGCCATAGAGCGTAAAATTAAAGTGCTAGAGGTGTATGGAGATTCTGTGCTAGTAATTTATCAACTCAAGGGAGAATGGGAGACTAGAGACCCCAAGTTGATTGACTATTGAAAACTGGTCCTTGAACTGGCTAAAGAGTTCGATGACATTACCTTCTGCTACCTTCCACGGGACGAAAATTAGATGGCCGACGCTTGGCCACCTTAGCTTCCATGATCAAAGTGAACAAACAAGAAGATGTCAAACCCATCCGGATGAGCATTTATGAAATTCCGGCTCACTGTTACAATATTGAAGAAGATAAAGAGAAAGATGATCACACTTGGTACCACGATATATTGCAATACGTGAAGGATCGTGAATACCCGGACCAGGCAAGCGAGAATGACAAAAGAACGCTAAGGAGATTGGCCATCGACTATGTCTTAGATGGGGATATACTATACAAAAGAAGAAGGGATCAAGTGCTACTGAGATGTGTAGATGCTGTGGAGGCTAAAAAAATCTTGGAAGAAGTTCATGAAGGCGTATGTGGGACACACGCTAATGGCTTTATAATGGCCAGCAAATTATGAGATTCGGGTACTATTGGTCCACCATGGAAGGAGACTGTATCAATTATGCCAAGAGATGCCATAAATGCCAAATCTACGGAGACAAAATTCATGTGCCTCTTTCACCGCTGCATGTCATGGTTTCTCCATGGCCATTCTCTATGTGGGGCATGGATGTGATCGGACCAATATCACCTAAAGCTTCCAATGGGCATCGGTTCATCTTCGTGGTTATCGACTACTTCACCAAATGGGTAGAAGCCGCTTCGTATGCTAGCGTGACAAAGTCGACAGTGAGTAAGTTTCTGAAAAAGGAGATCATATGTCGATATGGGATGCCAGAAAAGATCATATCTGACAATGCATTAAACTTGAACAATAGTACGATTGCGGAGGTCTGCAGTCAATTTAAGATCAGACATCACAACTCGTCACCATATCGTCCGAAGATGAATGGGGCAGTGGAGGCGGCCAATAAAAACATTAAAAAGATTGTGGGGAAGATGACCGAGACCTATAGAGATTGGCATGAGAAGTTACCGTTTGCCCTCTTTGCTTATCGAACGTCAGTCAGAACTTCAATCGGGGCAACCCCTTTCTCTTTAGTCTATGGAATGGAGGCGGTGTTGCCAATTGAAGTCGAGATCCCATCACTCCGAGTGTTATCTGAGTTAAAGTTGGACGAGGCAGAATGGATCCAATCCCGATACGATCAACTGAACTTGATTGAGGAAAAGAGGCTCAGAGCTATCCATCATGGTTAGATGTACCAAAAACGAATGATGCGGGCTTATGACAAAAAGGTCCGCCCAAGAGAATTCCACGAAGGAGACCTGGTATTGAAAAAGATCCTTCCCATACAGAAGGATTTTCGAGGGAAATGGATGCCTAATTGGGAAGGGCCTTACGTGGTGAAGAAAGCTTTCTCCGAAGGAGCATTGATTCTAGCCGAGATGGACTGTAGAGACTTGCCCAATCCTGTAAACTCGGATTCAGTCAAGAAGTATTTTACCTGAAAAAGGGCGGTCAGAGTGAAAACCCGCAAAGGGTGCTCTGAATTCGCTAAAAAAAAAAAGGAAAAAAAGAGAGAGAGAGAAAGATGGAGAGGCCAAAGTGAAAACCCGCAAATGGAACTTTGAGACCAAAGGGGCTTTTGAGTGGAAAACCCGAAAATGGGCAGCTCAAATTTCGAATATGAGGCATATGGTAGTCCTGTCCTCCCGAAATCCGTAAGACAGGAGAACAGTACACCTTGGAGCATCAACAAAATACGCAGGATCTCCTGAGCACGCATCTAGTTTGAAGGAGCCTTTGAGAAATTGGAATAGTGAAACTCGTGCGGCGATATCTGGGCACCTCTTTATTTTGTGCTCTAGCAGACTTGCTATCCTGTTTAATGTATTCACTTTAAGTTTTACTCAATAAAATTCTATTTTGTCCATGATGATAGTATCTTTCGAGCATTTTTATTGAAATCACGATTTTTGGATGCGTAATACTTGCACAAAAGATATTATGTGTATTACTCTGGAAAGTTTCTAAATAGTACAAGAACCTGAAACAGGGCCACTAGTCAGGACTAACCAGGTTCAAATTTGGAAACATTCGAAAGAGAGGGGTCCTAATTGTGACCATTTCTTCAAATTTTCTGTCAAAGATAGCGGCTAAGTAACAAGGCGCGATAGCACATCAATGATGGAACCCGGACGAGTTATGAGCAATGATGCCTTAAATGTTTAAAAAGAAATCACTCTCATAACATTTCTACATTCATAATCATTCATTTAGTTAGGAACACTTGATTCATCTCGATCATAGCATCCTAGTTATTTGACATACACAGATACAGGAAACCTATATTACACGTCATGTCTTTAGAAGACAGTATGGCGACATTGGTAAAACCTGTAGATTTGGCGTCTTCATATTAGCGGAGAGCAGATCGAAGATTTTAGATTTGGCATCTCTGTATTGGCGGAGAGCAGATCGAAGATAGCAGATTTGGTGTCTCTGTATTGGCGGAGAGCAGATCGAAGATTTTAAATTTGGCATCTCTGTATTGGCGGAGAGCAGATCGAAGATAGCAGATTTGGCGCCTCTCAGACATGAAAGCGGATCGAAGATTTGATTTGGCATCTCAGTATTGGCGAGAAGCGATCGAAGATAGCAGATTTGGCGTCTCTGTATTGGCAGAGAGCAGATCGAAGATTTCAGATTTGGCATCTCTGTATTGGCAGAGAGCAGATCGAAGATAGCAGATTTGGCGTCTTTGTATTGACGGAGAGCAGATCAAAGATTTCAGATTTGGCATCTCTGTATTGGCGGAGAGCAGATCGAAGATAGCAGATTTGGCGCCTCTATATTGGCGGAGAGCAGATCGAAGATTTCAGATTTGGCATCTCTGTATTGGCGGAGAGCAGATCGAAGATAGCAGATTTGGCGTCTCTGTATTGGCGGAGAGCAGGTCGAAGGTAGCAGATTTGGCGTCTCTGTATTGTCAGAGAGCAGATCAAAAATAACAGATTGGTCTTACCGAGTTTTCAAGAAGCAAGTTGAGGATAGCCAATTTAACACTACTGAAGACATCAGAATACCTTTGGGGAAAATGAGGATCAAGATTTCGAGACTTAGCCAGGCCGGGCAAATTTGGTCCTTTTTATAGTCTTTGCTCTATTCTCGTTACACGACAATGAGCAAAGAGGGGCAGCTGTAAATAGGCCAATTTGCACGGGCTCAAAGAAGAACCAAAAACACAAAATAAATAAAAATTAACAGTCCAATTAAATGTCCATTTACAAGTCAAAGTCCAAATAAACACAGACCCTAAAACTAAACCCTATACGGGCCCAAATACATGGCCCAACACCCTACTGACCCGAATAATTGAAACCAAGACGAAACCCTAGTAGGTCCACCTTGCGCCGCAGCCCAAGCCCCTCGCCTCCATGCCTCCGCACGCCCGACGCCAGCAGCCACGCCACACGACCCTCAGACGCCACGTCCGCACTCTGCACTGCAAAGCAGACAAGGCGAACACAAAGAAATGAATACAAACAAAAAGCAACGGCGAACAAAGAGCGAATAGGGAATAGTGAAAATTGTATTTTTTTATTATTTTCTTCTTTTTTGGCTATAAAGGCCTAAAACTTCATTGTATTCGTGGTTACGAAATAGAAAAACGCACAAAGAATACGCGCAATAGACAAGCAGACGCATATTGCACACATAGAATATAAAACAACAACCAATCTTGGAAGGTGATCTTCGTTTTTGATATTCGCTCTGCATTTTCTTGTGTTCTTTATCATTTACATTCGAAGAAAGGAAAAGAGTGATAATACCTTGCAAAACCGCCATCGTTTCCCTTTCACTCCATTGAAATCGAGACTGAATGGGATTTCAAGGCCAAAACCACCCCTTCGTGGTCCGGAAAGCGTTGGTCGTCATTCGTGGTGGTGTATCGGCGCCTAGGGGAGTGTTTGGGGTTTGTTGAGCAACAAAAGGGAAAGGGGCTAGGGTTTGGCCGAAAGACTCGATTTTGACCTTTTTAAAGGGTCAAATGCGACGTGCGTTTCAAGCCCGTTTCAATGGCTCAAAAACGACATCGTCTGGCGGAGCCCGACCCGATCCGTTTAGCCGCCGATGACCGCGCATTTTTGCGGTGAAGGTTTATTTGCAATATCAGCCCCCTCCTTTCGCCCGTTTTCAAATCGGTTTATATTTGCATCTCTTCTTCTTTTAATTTTTCCCATAATTTATGTGCATTTGTATTTTGGTCCATGCTTATATGTCTGCGTCTTAGAAGTCCGGAATATTTCGATTCGAGTCCCTACACGATTCTGCGCATCACATATTGGCCCTATTATCATTATCGATTTATTTTGAGATCACCCTTGTGTTTTGATGTAATTTTAATTAAGTCTTTTTATTTTATAACCCTTTTTATTCTTATTCATTTATTTTGTATATCTTAAATAGCTTTGGTGATTGTATTTATATCATTGTAATGTCATCTTCACGCTTTGTATATTTCACAAATGTTTTTTATGCATTATTATATTATATATATATATCTATATGTACATATGTTCTTTGTATCAAAGTCGGTTTTATTTCATATATATACATATACTATTATCAACCTTATATTATTCATGTACATATGATACTGTTTTGGAGCTCTATTTTTGTATTTATAAAATTATTTTCTCAAAATGTGTCCTCATATTATGTTATCCAAATACTTAATTTAGTATTTCTTACAAATATTTTTAAGCAAAAAAAAAAAAATATATATATATATATATATATATATAATCTATATGATAATATAATTTCACATTTATTTTTATATGTATGTCTTTTTTAATAGAAAATTTATTATATGTGCTATATCTTGCTATGTATTATTATTTCTTCACATTTGATATATTGTTTAAGTTATCATTAAGTATATATATTTTTGTATTTATATTTAATTCACATACATTATCAATTTCATGTTTTTAAAAAATATAATTGTACAGCCCAAATTACAAAAAAGAGAGACCCAAAACCCCAACTTAAAACAAATAAACCTAACCCACTAAACAAAAAGAAGCCCAATTAACAGCCCAAATACAAAAAACAAAAAAATTAAACAGAAACCCTAAACTAAAAACCCTAGCCGCCGCCCCTATTAACCCACTCTCTGACTTCTCTGTCAGCACCACCACCACTGTACCGCCGCCCATAGCCTGCAGCGCCGCCCCGTCAAATCCGTCGCCCTAACACCTGCAATGCATTAAACAAGGATGGACAGGACAATAAGCAAAAAAAAAACATATAAATAGGCTATATAAAGCCATTTCAAAAGGGGATAAAAGGGCTTTTTTGTTTTGAAGAAAATGACTAGATTTTCTTCTCTTTTGAATACAAGAAGCAAAATAGCATTACAAGACTGAGATATTCCAAATCGTAAGGAACACAAAAAAGACCGAAACCAAGGTCTATTTATCTTTTTTTCTTCTTTCCTTTTTTTCTTTTTTTTCGAATCTGCTTGTATCTGTTATCATTATTCTGATAAAACATACATATACTCAATAGATAAATATATAAAATAAAAAAAGAAGGAAAAATTTTACCCGAGGCGATTTCCGGCCACCGTGCACGGTGGCCGGAGCGGCGGAGCCACGGCAGGCGATGGCCGGACCCTCTGGCCGGTGCCGATTTTCCCCAGAGAGAAAATCACACTCTCTCTCCCCTTTTTTCTTTCTTCAGACCAGCAGAATGAAAATTTCAAAAAAATTTGGCTTTTATAAGCCTTCGGAACGGCAGCGTTTTGGGGTGCCCTCCCCAGGCGCAAAACGGCGTCGTTTTGGGGAGGGAACCCGTGACCCGACCCGCCCGGGAATAGATCCGCGTGTTTTTCTTTGCGGAAGGGCTATTTGCGCATTTAGCCCTTCCGCTTTTTAATGTGCTTACCATCAAGTTTTTTTACTTGGAATTCGGCCCTGGAACTTGTCCCACCTTTCAAATCGGTCCATGGCCATGCATTGTGCTTTGAGACGGGGGAATATTACATTTTAAGTACCACTAAGTTGCGCTCATGTTGCAATTAGGCCGTTTCCTCTTTATTTCTTTCGAAATTCGCCCCAAAATTCATTTTCATTTTGATTTTCGTCCTTTTTTTTATTTCCTTCATCATTCTGTTAAATTTTTAATATCATTTGCACCACTATACATTATTTATGGTTGCTACATTTATATTTTGTCAACCTTTCATGTTTACTTGATGCTTATATATATGTGTTATACGGTATTATTTATAGTTTGTATTATTGTCCTTTATTGATGTATTGGTATGCCGTATGTGTATATCCATATTATATCGAATGTATTTCTTCTTTTTTAAGTATTATATACTTATATATTATATATGTTATATCTAATATAGATATATTATATACATACTTTAAATATTATTTAGTATTTGTCTCTTTTTCATATATGTGCATATATATTATGTAAATATTTTCAATATTACATTATGCATACGTTTTTGCCTATATTATATATTTTTAATACTCAATACTATTATCATGAATATGTTCTTAGTGTATATATATATATATATATATATATATATTTTTTTTTTATCATTATTTTCCACTTTATATTATACTATTCTTATTTTTGTACATACTTTTAACATCATTATATAAATTTTCAACATATACATGTGCACATTTATGCAATATTTGTTTTTCAATATTATTATTATTTCTAGTATGTAAATATTACGCACATTCTTTTTAATACTACGTATATATTTTGTCTCAATTGTCACATATATTTTCTTAATGCATCTATGCATATGTGCATGTATCGTTTTATGCTATTATTGTTTACGCCATTATTATTATTATTGTCTTCGTTATCGTCGCTATCTTGCCATGTATTATTCATTTTCCTATTTATTCATGAATTCGATCGCCTTATTTTTTCTCATATACTTGTTTATGTTTACATATCACTAACCATTCTGTCATTGGCTCTACTACAAATCATGTTTTTATCAATATATATTCAAAACAATTCTTTCATGAAAGTAACTAGGTAATTTGAGATAATCGTGCCCTAACTTACTGGGTTTCGATTTTTTTTCTTTCTCATTTTTACCTAAATAACGGAATATTCTTTTAAATCCATATGAGTTTTGAAAAATGCTTATTCTCGAAGAAACGAAGCGTTGTGCCCTAACTTACCGGGTATGACATTTTGTTACTTCGAAATAAGATCCTTTTTGTAAATAAAGGCAATATTCGGTGTTCGGAGATTCGAGAAGCGTACCCTAACTTACTGGGTTTCGATTTTCCTCGTTTGCTCTAAATGATCGAATACCCTTTTTATAAGTTAAAATACGCAAAATTTTACATAAAAGGCAAGCTCAGTCTCGAAGTCGATATGCCGTGTCCTAACTTACTGGGCGCGACATTTATTTACTTCGAGATGAGAGGGTCTTTAGCCTCCGTTTTAATTTATTCGATCATTTTTAAAATCAATATTTTTTATAAAAAAAAAAGGGGATTTATTTCAAGTTTTCAAATTTTCGACACTTAGACACTAATTAATCAACTAGGTACCAATTTTTTGGGCGCATCGAGGGTGCTAACCCTTCCTCGTGCGTAATCGACTCCCGAACTCGTTTTCTGATTATCGTGGACCAAAAATTCTCGTTCTAGTAAACCTTAAGTTTTATTAAAATGATTAATTTAAGGTGCTCCGATCACACCTTGTCAAAAAGATTGGTGGCGACTCCCCGTTTTCATTTTCATTTTCAAAACCAAAGTCGATCCCCGTTTTTCAAAAAAATGGTTACGACAATAATTATACCTAAACTTATTCATATACATGTACTATGAATTTATTATGTACATTATATCTAATCATGTGTCTTATTTGTCTTTTATATTCTATATATTATTTAAGTTATCATGCACATTGTAAATCTCTAAATGAAATTGAGTTTAAAATATTTTTACGTACGTTTTAATTTAAACTTTATTTTTATAATATCGGTTTCAAAAAAGGGTTATATATATCCTTAGTTTTATACTAGTTGGACAACCTATATTTTATATGTCCGTTTATTCGTCATTATTGTGAAAAATTTTATACCATTTTGCTTCTTTGGATTGCATTTTATTTCATGCCTTTAATAATTTCATTATGCTATGTATGCCGTTGTTACGTTTTATTTATTCATTATTGCCATGTTAATTGTTCCCCGTGCGTGATTGTAATCGGATTATGTTCCTTAGGTTAGTTATATTTTTGGGATTCGCAAATCGATTGTATTTTATGCATATATGGCCCCCATATCATCGTTTTTCACATTAGTTTTGAAATGTGGTTCTATAAAGCCCAAATTTCGTGATTAGTTTCATCTTATTTCAAAGCGAATTAATACGTCTTAAGCTAGCTTTATAACCGTTCATTCAAAAATTCTCCAAGCCGAAGACGAGATTCGATGTTTGGCAATCCGCGGAATTGTGCCCTAACGTGTTGGGTTGCAATTCCGAGTTTGCTCAAAATAATCGAATATCATTTCGAAATTTCACTTACGCCTTTTAAAATTCCTCAAAACGAAGATGAGGTTCGATATTTAGCAATTTGCGGAATCGTGCCCTAACGTGTTGGGTTGCAATTTTGTGTTTGCTCAAAATATTCGGGCTTCCCTTCAAGATTTCACCCATATCCTTTAAAAAAATTTTAAAACAAAGGCAATATTCGGCATTTGACGATTCGAGAACCATGCCCTATCGTACTGGGTTGTGATTTCTCATTTGTTCAAAACGATCAAATATTCCTTTATGTTCTCACTCCTGTTTTTTTTTTAAAAAAAGAATATGCTTAAAAACGAAGACGATGTTCAATGTTTGGCAATTTGAGAATCGTGCCCTATCGTGCTGGGTTGCGCTTTTTCATTAATCCAGAACAATTGAACAACCCTTCGAGATTTCACTCACATTTTCTAAAATCTTTCAAAATAAAGGCAATGTTCGATGTTCGGAAATTCGAGGAATCGTGTCCTATCGTGCTGGGTTTCGGTTTTTTTTTAAATAACTGGGCATCCTTTTGTTAATTTCAAATTATAAACTTTCGGACGTCGAAACAAAAAGACTTTTGACAATCAACTCGGGTTATTCAACATTTATTAAAAAGAGCCACATTCCAAAAATACTTTTAGACATAAGGACAGTATTTAATCGATTTGGTACCAATTTTGGGCGTAGTGAGGGTGCTAATCCTTCCTCATACATAACCGACTCCCGAACCCGTTTTCTCATATTTTCGTAGACCAAAATCATTGTTTTAGTAAACCAAAAATGTTCATTAAAATAACCAAATAAAATAACCAAATTCTCAGGTGATCCGATCACACCAAGACAAAAAGATCGGTGGCGACTCCATATTTCTATTTTTCAAAAAGTCGATTCCCTCATTTTTCATTAAACTTTTAAGACGAAAAAACAGGTTTCAACACATAAAAGTAAAAAAAAAGAAAAAAAACTACCTTTTTTGAGTTTTGCTACTCGTCTTGTGGCGATCGATGGCGATTTGAGCTCATGGCAATAGTTCGCTGGACCTTGGCGGCGAAGAAGCTAAAGAAGGGAGAGGGGAGAGCATTTTCTCAGTTTTTTTTTGAAGATAGGAAAAAATGAAAATTTTTTATAAAAAACTTGACTTTTATAGGGCTGCAAAATGACACCGTTTTAGGACTGGCCCTAAACGCCCAAAACGGCGTCGTTTTGACCAATGACTTGAACCGACCCAAATCCGACCCGCTCCAGGCCTAGGATCCGCATTTTTTTTAAGGAAGGGCTAATTTCACTTTTAGCCCTTCCGCTTTTTTATAATTTTGCAATTAAATCTTTTATTATTTTTAATTTTTGCCCTTTAATTTGTTTCGTTTCCAATTTAGTCCACTTTGAAGCTGTGCGTTTTGGGAGAAAGGAAAAAATTTCCCTTTTGGTCCCTCCTTATTATTCGCGCGTTCAATGTGGTCCTTTTCCTTTTTATTTATTTTGGATTTGCCCCGAAGTTCTGTTTTAAATTCAATTTAGTCCTTTTTTAGTTATTTAACTACTTTATTATTAAAATTAATTAATTTTACTACTATTATTATTATTGTAATTGTATTATTATTATTATTAAACTATTTTACTTAATATTTCTTTATTTATATATTTATGTGCTTAATCCTAATTTTTAATTAAACTTTCACTAGTATTCATTTGTTATTTCATTGATTATTCCTTCTTATTATTTTATTTTATCCTCATTCTTTTTATTTCATTATACATATTTATTTATTTATTTATTTATAATACTTTTGCATTTTATATTTTACATCTTTATTTATTTTCAACTTCTATTTTTTAAATTCACTCTAATTTCACCTTAATTTATTTATTTTCACCCCTTTTACCTTTTTGTTTTCTATTTATTTTGTTTTATCATTTTATTGTTTATTTATACCCTTTATTATAATTCTAAACCTTAAATTATTTTGTTGTTATTATTATTAACATTACTATCATTATTATTAATATTATTATTTTTAAACCCTTTTTTACATGATAGTTATTTATTTAAATGATTACTATTAGTTTTTTAAATTTTGAATTTCTTAGCTTACTTATTATTTTTCTTTTTATGATTAACTTGTTCATTTTATTCGTTCATTCTTATCTTCCTTGCTGCTGCTTAACGCATTTAGTTTGTTACGCGTGTTATCATCGTGATTTCTTTTTATATTTTTACAACGAATTCGTGTTACATTAATTTTACCCGACGCATAAAAATGTTTTTTTTAATAAAGGCAATATTTCGTATTTGAAAATTTAAGAAATTGTGCCCTAACGTACTGGGTTTCTATTTTTTCTCATTTAATCTAAATAACCAAATATCTTTTTTTAAAATAAAATACATAAGTTTTAAATAAAAAAGCTTATTCTCGAGAATTCGAGGTGTTGTGTCCTAACTTACTGGATGTGACATTTTGTTACCTCGATATAAGATTTTTTTAAAAATAAAGGTAATATTCTGTATTTAGAAATTCAAGAAATCGTGCCTTAACTTATTGAATATTCTTTTAAAATTAAAATACATGAGTTTTAAAAATTAAAAAAAACTTATTCTCAAGAGTTTAAAATGTCGTGTCCTAACTTACTGGATATGTTATTACTTCGAGATAAGAAGGTCTTTAACGTCTATTTCGATTTCTCTAAGCATTTTTGTAAAATTAACATTAATACAAAGAGGAATCGTATTTTAAAACTCTCTCCAAGTTTTCTACTTTCGATACTAAGACGCCAATTAATCAACTAGGTACCAATTTTGGGCGCTACGAGGGTGCTAACCTTTCCTCGTACGTAACCGACTCCCAAACCCGTTTTCTGAATTTCGTAGACTAAAAACGTTGTTTTAGTAAATCAAACATTAAAACGATCACGAGGTGATCCGATCACACCTCATAAAAAGGATTGGTGGCGACTCCCATTTTTTTGTTTTCAAAATCAAGTCGAACCTTTTTCAAAAAAATGGTTTCGAAAACCTTACTAGCAAAGCAAGGACGAAGGCTTCTGTCCGACCCTACTTCTTTGATAGCTCGAGTCTTAAAAGTTTAAATATTATCAAAATGTAGAGTTTATAAGATGAGGTTTAGGGACAAACCCATCCCTCGTTTGGAGGAGTATTTGGAGTGCGAAAGGTTTACTAGAATCTGTGTGCACTGGAAAGTTAGCACTGAGCTCAATATTTCAGTATGGAACAATGGTGGCTGCCAGAGAACTCCTGCAAAGTATAGTCCCTAAATGTTAATGACACAATTAACATAGTGGCTGAACTTATTAATGGTAATAATCAAATGTGGAAAGAGGGGCTAATTCACTCCTTATTCTCCCTGGAGGAGGTCCAAAGGATTATATCTCGCACTCACATCATCATTGGAAGCTACGTTGGTTTTGAAGGGTGAGAACTTCGGGCATACTTAGTCCAAATGGCTACAAAATGCATATTTCAGGCACTTCTGATGTTAATTGCGCTACTTATCCTAATCTAGCCCCTATTATAAGAAACTTTTACAAGAAGTCACGTCATTCAAAGTGCCAAACAAAATCAAAATTACATTTTGGAAATTCTTTCACAACTGTGTACCCTACAGAACCTATATATGTTCTAAGAGAATTGTTAATTCTATGACATGTCTGAGATGTTTCCTCCACACTAAGTTTGCGGTGCATGTTGCTTGTGACTGTAGTTTTGCAAAGGTAGTTTGGGACAAAATGGGGCTGATTTGGTCTCCAACTCACACAGAAAGTAACATGGTAGAATAATTAGAGCACATATTTGCAAATTTTGATAGTGGCTAACGTACCAAAATAATTGTGGCAATTTGGATTATTTGGTATTCTAGAAACATATTTATTCATGAAGGTGTACAAAAAAAATGCTCAAGAGACTCGTATCTTTATTGTCTCCTTTCTCTGGGAGCTGAATTTGATTTCCATGACCGCTTCATTAATGAATAATCTTACCTATTGCCCCCTACGTAAAAGTCAATTTCGATGCGGAAATTTTGCAAACATCGAACCAAGCAATTGCAGAAGTCATTATAAGAAACCATGAGGGACTAATTATGGCAGCATGTGTTCAAAACAATAAAGACATACCTAATGCTTTTGCAGTGGAGGCATTGGCATGCAATCAGGCTTTATGATTTGCATTTTAATTGGGATTTCATTAGATCAAATTTGAAGGGGATTCTATCTCTATAATAATAATAATAATAATAATAATAAAAGCCTAACATAGAAGAAGGTGATAGATCATTAATCAGTGGCTACATCGAAAATGGGAAAAATTCTAATCAAACATTTCAAAATTGTAGGATCATGCATGTTCACATATAAGATAATACAGTAGCTGACAAAAGATGGTTTAAAAGTGGAAAACAGTACCTATTAGGTAGAAGTGGCTCCAATGGCAGGAAGGGAGGGTGTGAGGATTTCGGGGGATGAATTAGATAGATTTCTTTTCTTTTTTCTTTTGCTTTTGCTTTATTTATTTATTAATATAACCATAGGTCTACCCATCGTTTTACAGTCCGAGTTTAATCTTATTCATGCCGAGGATGATATTCAAGTAAAATTCTCCCAATAATAAAGATTCTAAAATTTGAACTTAGTTCAAACATTTAAGAAAGAAGTCCACTTTCACTTTTTTCAACTCGTTAGAGATTTAAAAGCTACCCACTTCTTCTCCATTCAAGTAATTATCTTCTTTCGAAACATAAAAATAAAAATTTATCCTATACTTACCACTTGTTTTGAAAACAAATAATTACTTTCATTAAAAAGTATTTAGCAATTTCATATTAGTACGCGAAAATATAAATGTATAAAATTGTACTCACATCCCCAACCAGTTCGTTAAAAAATATTTACAAATTTCATATAAGTATGCCAAAATATAAATGTAAATATTTGTACCGATATTCCTACTTGACCCTTAAGTGTGGTTGAATTCATACCTTCCTCATTGTTACAAGCAACAGCAATACCAATTAAGTAAAGGAATATAATACATATTTATATTAGACACTTGCCTCTGTAATAATTAAAGCTCAATATAATATAACAATACCTTATCTCTGTTTTAATATTCTTATCTTAGCTCTGAGTTGAAACCACAGGGAGAAGAAGGAAAATTAAGTTAACCACTAAATTAGTAAAAAAAAAATGGAAGAACAGCTGCTGAACTCTATAATATTTCCATACTCTCATAGTAATAGAGATTGAAATTATTACAGGAAATTCGACAAGATTTTGATTCAGAAACGAAGTAAAAACAAAACCTCCACAGACATCATAAATTAAAAGCATTATTAAGGCATAGTTTTTTGTCCATAATTCTCTTGTCAGAAAAGTTCAACCCCAGTAATATGATCATCAACACCTTTATCTGGCTTTGCAGATGATCATAGTGGGAGGTTGAAGAAGAAGAGCCACAATCAATGCTTTTTATCATGATCTTCTTCACCTCTGATCCTTCTTCTTCTTCATGATCAGCAAGTAAATGAGGAGGAGGAAACTCCAATTCCTCCTCTTCCCATTCTAGATAATCAGTTCCTGCCATTGCTAATGCTTCTATTGAAACTGACATCACTTTTTTTTTTTTTTATCAAGATATGTTGTGTTTTTTTTCCTGCTGTTTCAATATTTGCTCTTCGCAACAATAACCAAATAAAAGCTTATTTATAATATGAATATTCATGTTTATTTTCCACAATTTATTATATTTTGATTCAGTCTTGTCAAAAAAAAATTCACGGATTTCATACAAATCAAATGCAATTACCAGATAATTAAAAAAAAAGCATTAGTCTCGTGATTTATAGCCATGACGCAAGCTTTTAGCTGATGCATGTATTCGCCTCTGGTGAACTGATTAAAGTCTAATGATGACGTAATCTTTTGATGATATTTTGGTATAATCATAAACCAACATCAAGTGGAAAATGGGGTTTAATTAAGATATTTATTGCAAATAATCTTACCATACAATATTTTGATCATGGAAATGTTGACCCAGATCTTGCTTCCCCTCGAACTGATACACATCATATACAATATTTTGATCATGGAAATGTTGACCCAGATCTTGCTTCCCCTCGAACTGATACACATGGGAAAATCAGCTTCATTGAGGGAAGCCATAATGCAAGCTTGATAGCTCCACCAATTGATGCTCTCTACATTATCTCATACAAAAGGAAACAAGAAATTCCACATATAACAGACTTTATAATATTTAGTTTCTTATTATTAAAAAAAAATCCATATTTTTTTATCTAATAAGAAAGAAATGATCAACCATATAAGTACAAGTTAAAATTCCATTAACACTTTGTTCATCATCTTTATCTCTACCACAGTTATCTCCTTCATGTTCAACAACAACCTTCTCATTATTCTTATTGTAACAACCCAATTTTTAGTGGTGTCGAAAAATATAGTTTCGGGATCCATTTTCGTAAGTCGAGTCTGTAAATAGTAATTAGAGATATTTACAGAGTTATTATATTGATGAATTAAAATTTGGTTAAGTAATTTAGTCGAAATTATAGTTAATTAAGGCTCAGGGACTAAATTATAAATATTTTCTCACTATAGATTTTTAATTAGGAAAAAAATCTTGGGGACTTAAATAGCAACTATCCAACGAGTTGAAATAAAAAATAAACCAATTCTAGATTGATGTTAGTGGACGGTGATGAATGGTGTCTTTTAATTAAGTTAATTGGTGATTAAAGCTTAAGTAATTAAGATTAAATTAATTAAACTAGTTTAATTACAATTAAACCATAGTATAAATAGAAAACGAAATGGAAAGAGAGATGAAATGTTTACATCTTCTTACCCAAAATCATAGTAACCAAAGAAGAGAGAAAAAAAAGAAAAAGAAAGAAGGGTTATGGTTTTGCAAGCATTCGACCATAAAATTAGGTATGGAAATTTAATCTTTTTTTTTTATAATTTTTACAAATTTGAGGTCTTGAGGAAGCTTGATTTAACTAGTTCATTAATTGTTAAAGTTTTAAGAAGTTTTCATTGTTGAGAATTAGATGAAATTAGTGTGAAATTGTTAGAAATTAATCTTAGTTTATGAAAAGGATTAAATTATAAAGTTTAATTGTTAGTTTCGTACATTAGAGACCAAATTGAATAAAATGCAAAAATATTATGAAATGTTGATAGGAATAGAAAATCGAAAGTCCCTAATGAATTTTGGTGAAATCATATTTTAATCTGAAGCCTTAAATTGAAAGTTACGGATGTCCCAATTTTAGGGACTAAATTGAATAAATTGCAAATATATGTAAATTGGTATTTGATTATGAATGGGTTAAAAATTGATAATGTGTTATGTTTTGTGACTATTCGACGTAGAACCTTCGAGAGGGAAAGGAAAAGCGAAAGTTGTCGACAAGTAACACAATACCATAATTTGTACATTTATGATTTAGGGTCGTATTAATTGATTGTGATTGCCAAAATAGAGGACTAAAATGTAGAAAATGTAAAATAGCATGAAATTTTCAAAATATGATATGTGCTATGAGATTGAATGAAAATGTATTGAATGACATGGAGTATATGTGATATGTTAATTGAATGGATTGTGATAGTGAATATGTTTGATAAATGGTAATTGTACTAAATTGTAAATGAGTTGAATATGGTACCCTATTAGCTGTTCGGGCTGTGTCGGATATAATTAGCATGTCATAATATTGGTTTATGTACAAGATTATGCGCTTATGCGCCAAGATGCACTTCGTGTGACAAGATGCATTTTGTACGCTAGTATGCATGTTATGTGCCAGTTATGTAACAACCTCGAAGTAAACCGAACGATTGGCAACCCGAGTATGAAAACGGAAAACACCCAATAATAAAAGAATGCAAGTGGGACTTCATTCGTCTGCCAATTCGGGTAGGTTAAACAAATTTAAATCGACATCACATGTAACTAAATGGGGTGGTTTAGTCCAAAAGATGATATTAAAATCCGGACTTTGTTTAATTTATCAAGCAAAGGTTCAACATGTATTTCATGTCAGAGATGCGTAATTACAAAAATAGGCATTACCATAATACAGCCTCAAGCATCTTAACCTCCGGACACCCGAACAGTACATCAATGACTCCAATGCATTGTTAAGATAAAACTACAAACACATTAATAGTGCATTCGGACACCCAAATTATTCTTCAACCTTCATTTACTAACACTTTAATCAATCCATTGACTTACTTCAATCAGCATAAAAGGAACTTCATTCGTGTACCTCAATAATCTTTGATTAAGCAATACATTTCTCAAAAAATAAATCATTAAATTTAACAATATTCACAAAACACCATAATCGCATTTCTTCAGGACATCAAAATATGATTTTTGGATACTTGTTTTCCCTTCAACCAAATGAATTATATCTATTTCTTTAACTTAAATTGTCAGCTAAGAAGTAACTTTAAAAATAAATTTTTGGAAAGCACATTAAGCATTTAAAATGAACGTAAAAGAACACAGTTTTAAGACAACAAATCAGCCCTACACAACAACACATGAAGAACTTAATTCGAATGTAAATGAACACATTTTAAAGAATACAAATCAGCCCTTTACAAAAGCACATTAAGCATTTAAATCGAACGTAAATGAACACATTTTAAAGACTACAAATCAGCCCTTTACAACAGCACATTAAGCTTTTTAATAGAACGTAAATGAACACATTTTAATAGACCGTAAATGAATCTCCCTCTCCTTTAGCTAACATATCAGCATAATAACAAGATGGAACACTATTAATTCATCTTTTCTACCCAAAAATAAGCATGCATACATGTACCAAAAAGTCAGCCAGAACCACTCTTCTCCCTACCATAAAACCTTTCGCTTAGAGAGTTTAAGGAGGATTACCGCATATGTGAAAGACGAAGAGAATAGCTTCACTTAGAACACTCCTATGGTAGCAGAACATGCAGTCGATCAGCTCCCTAAGTCTGGATACGATAGTCACGGCAATGGAAGGAAAAAAAAAAAGAAAGGAAATGTTATGGAGTTACTCTTCCCTTTTTCTTTCAAACTAACGTGAATATGGAGAAAGATGAAGCTGCCCCCATTTTTTTTTTCTGTATTACTATTATTTTTATTTATTTATTTATTTTTTTTTTTTTTTCCACAAACCTCCTTCCCTAGGCCGCCGGCTCCCCCAACCCCGAGACATGCAAAACCCAATACCCAATAACTCTCATCATTACCTTTTATTTGTTTATTTATTCATATTATTACAATTTACTTAACATGCAACTATCCATTCATATGTAACTAATCCATTCATGTGCAAAAACTTAGAAACCATGCAAGGAGAATCATGAAAAATGGTTGGATTTCAACCAAGTTGGTTGACCGGCCCATTACATGCCTCTAAAAAAAATTAGTTGACATTTTACCAAAGTCTATACAATAATAAAATTATTTGCAATGTTAATTCAATTCTTTTAAAAAAACAACAACCTACAAATACTCATTTTAACCAATTTGTTTAAGTTTTATATCTCCCAAAATTAAGGGCTCAAAATTTTAGGTGTGACAACTTACTCTAGTTTATCCAACGATATATTTTGGTGTCAACTTGATGTATTGGTTGGATGATCTATATATCCATTCGTGTCCAAGTCAAGTTAATAAAGATTACAAATTGTAAATTTAATAAATAATGTGAATATGGTGATATATGATACTATTGAACCAAATATATATATACATATGAATTGGGATAGAGGGAAACATGTTGATTATGTAAATCAAAATGAAATCGAGTCTTAGGGATCGAAACGAAAACAAATTTAAAATAAATATTCCTAAGTTAGCATATGACTGCAATGGATCCGATTACAGTGTTCGTAAACAATATTCCGGTAACCATGCACTGGAAAGGGTTATGGGCGTTATTCAGTTTTCACGGTGCGGTGAAAGATGCTTTTATTCCGATAAAGAAAAGTAAGTTTGGAAGAAGGTTCGGTTTTGTAAGGCATTCAAGTGTAACAGATGCTCAGAGGGCGATCGACAGCCTCAATGGTTTCGTCATTCTTGGATATAGAATTGGTGTGAAAATGGCCAGCTTCAGAGGAAGAAGGGTGATATGGAGGAAAATGAATACTGAAGCCGAGGCTAATAGCAAAGATGATCAACATAGTATGGAAAATGACAGAAATGTTAGTGAGAAAGGAGTTGATTCTAATAGTTTAGCTGAAGATAGTCCAAAAAATAGGAAGTTTTTGGATTCGAAAATAAACCAAGCAAGAGTAGTACAAGGTTTTGTGGAAGAAGAACTGTTATGGAAACTCCAAAGGTGTTTGGTAGGGGAATCAGCGACAGTTTGCGATATAAGTAGCATGGTTGAAAGATTGACTAAGTTTGGTCTTGGGGAGATTTCTTTGAAGAGAATTCAAGGCAGATTTTTCCTGTTAGAAGTCCCTGATGTAGACTATTTGGAAGTTCTGGAACAAAATGATTGGGCTTATTTGAAAGAATGTTTTATTTCTATAGAACCATGGTCGAAAAAGAGATTTGTTTCGGAGAGGGTGACTTGGATCAAGGTGGCAGGGATACCATTACGTTGCTGGAATTATGAAACCTTTAAAAGAGTGGCAGAGTTATGGGGTAAGCTAATATGTATGGGAGAAAGCTGGAATAGGACTGTTAACTTTGAGAAGATGGAGATGCTGATCTCAGTTAATAAACCATCCCTGATTGATGAGCTAGCATTTATGGAGGTTGGCAACTGCAAGTTTCCGATTAGGATTAAAGAAAGTGGGACGTCTGAATGGAAATGTGAGAAGTTTTTGGATGGTCGGGGTCAGCTGGAGGAGAAGAGAGGAGAATCACCGGAAGTTGAGTCAGGAATCAGATCAGAATCGGGAAATTTCTCAGAGGAAAGACGAAACGACATGGGAGGAGCTTTAAATGCAATCAGTCTTGAAGAAGGTGTAATTGAAAAGGATGGCACGGGGTCTTCTGCAGAAGGTATAATGCCAGAGGAACATTTTTTTGGGAATAATGAAAACATATCAATTGAGGGTGTGGATATTGGAGTAGAAGTGGATAGGGCCAAAGAGGACGGGTTAAACATGGGCCTTTTTTCCCAAGTGGACTTGAACGTGGTTAGTGGACAACATTTGAGTGAGGACCCTGTAGCGGGCTGTACAAGCAAAAGTGGGCAGCATCTTAGGAGTGGCAGTAATCCAAGTGAATCGAATGTGGAAGGCACTGTTCTGGGGGGCAAGAGTGTGGGTGATTCGGAAGTTAGGTTTAGTGTTGAAGAGGAATTTTTTCAAACTAGTCAAAACAGAAGAAAGAAAAAAGCTTTGAATAAACGAATTTGTTCGATGCGTGAAATTCAAGATAGAGTTTTATCGACAAAATAAAAGCAAAAGAGGGATAGAAAGGAGAAAATCGCAAAGGGCAAGGAGAAAATAAGGTACGAAGATTTAACGGTAAATTTATCTCTATCTGATTCAGATATTAGCAATCGTAGAAGGGTAATTTTAAGGGAGGCAAAGAAAACATGGGAAGTAGGGAAGATGTTGAGGCTAAGTGTGAGGGGAGATGAGGAAGAAATAATTGATGAAATTTCGAGATTAGAAGGGCAGTAGAGGGAGGAAGCAGGTGGAATCGTATGGGTCAGAGTTAGGATTATTGGTGAGTTGTTCTTGATTTTGGTTTTTCTATCTTTGCTTTGGTTAAGTAGTTGCATCTAGTTGGGGGTATGAGAATTTTATCTTGGAATATTAGAGGGCTGGGGTCGGAGGTGAAGAGGGAATCGGTCAAAAGAACTTGCCGCATGACTAGAGTGTTCGTTTGTTTTATTCAGGAAACAAAACTTGAGGTGATAACAAAGGATGATGTGAGGAAATTATGGGGGGATGATAATTGTGAGTTTAGATTTATTGCAGCTGTAGGTAGGTCGGGTGGTTTGTTGACAATGTGGGATAAAAATAAATTCATTCTATCTAATGAGTGGAGTGATGACAGATTGTTAGCCATTGAAGGGAAGCGGGTTAAGGAGGATTTAGATGTGGTTTTAATCAACGTCTATGCTCCAAATAGTGTGTCGGAACAGAGTTCTTTTTGGGGGGTAATAACAGAGTTAAGAATTCAGTTTGCAAGCCCTTGGATTTTGGGAGGCGACTTTAATGTGGTACGTTGCA
Organism: Gossypium anomalum; assembly: GCA_025698475.1. Taxonomy (NCBI): domain Eukaryota; kingdom Viridiplantae; phylum Streptophyta; class Magnoliopsida; order Malvales; family Malvaceae; genus Gossypium; species Gossypium anomalum. The sequence continues at coordinate 4,960,948 of CM046957.1, read as the reverse complement.
GAAGTGAAAGGAGCAACTGTTTGGGTTCTGAGAAGGGGTTGAGGGAGTTCGTTAATTTTATTAATAACTGCAATCTCATAGATTTGCCGTTATATGGAAAGAAATTTACGTGGTATGGCCAGGATAACAAGAAAAGCAGACTCGACAGGTTCCTGTTGGAAGAATATTGGTTGATTAAGATTAAGAATCTACAGCAGGTGGGTTTAAAGAGATCAGTCTCTGATTACATTCCAATTTTGTTAGCAGATGCTGAAATCGACTGGGGTCCCAGGCCTTTTAAGTTTATCAATGGGTGGTTAAAGAAGGAGGGTTGTGCGGGCTTGATAGAGAAAGAATGGAATAATATGGATTGTTTGAATGGTCAAGTGGCTAGAAAGCTGAGAAAGCTTAAAGGGGTCTTGAGAAAGTGGAATGGGAACAATTGTAATATGCTGGAAGATAATATTGCTGAGTGTGAAGCAAGGATTAAGGTGTTAGATGATATTAGTGAACAAAGAAGATTGAATGAGTGTGAAATGGAGGAGTTAAAGAAATTGAATTCGGATGTTTGGGATGCATTGAAATTCAAGGAATCGTTATGGCGTCAGAAATCTAGAATGATGTGGTTGAAAGAAGGTGATGCGAACACATCGTACTTCCATAGTGCTGTTAAGATAAAAGTAAAGAGAAGGACTATATACAGAATGAAAATTGGGAAATCTTGGTGTAATGAACCAAGAGAGTTAAAAAAGAGAGTGTTTGAATTTTTTAAAAATCATTTCTAGGGGCGTTTGAGGAATTGGTGTATGGAGATGGAGCTTAATTTTAAGAGATTAAAGGGTTCCGAAGTTGTGAAGCTGGAAGAAACTTTTTCAAGAGAAGAGATTAGGGAGGCAGTTTGGAGTTGTGAGGAATCGAAAGCTCCTGGTCCGGATGGTTTTAACATGTGTTTTTTCAGGAAATGTTGGAATACAATTAAAGAGGATCTGTTTAGAATGATGTCTGATTTCTATAGGAATGGGAAGCTTGAAAGATCCATCAATTGTTCGTTTATTGCTTTAATTCCTAAAATGGAGAATCCGAGTGAGATAGCTGATTTTCGTCCAATCTGCTTGGTTAGCTCTCTTTATAAAATTATTGCTAAAATTCTTTCTCGTAGATTAAGAGAAGTTATTGGTGATTTGGTAAGTGAGACACAATGCGCCTTTATTAGAGGAAGGCAGATTTTTGATGGTATCCTTATTGCTAATGAAGTGATACATTCGTTAAAGAAAATGGATGGAATCGGGGGATATTTGATTTTCAAACTAGATTTTACTAAGGCGTACGACTGCGTTCGTTGGGATTTTTTAGAATTAGTGTTACGAAAGATGGGGTTTGGGGATCGATGGATTGGATGGATGATGGAGTGTGTTTCTACAGCGAGAGCTGCTGTCCTTGTAAATGGATCGTCCACAAATGATTTTAATTTTGGCAGAGGATTGCGTCAAGGTGATCCTATATCACCTTTCCTTTTTATCCTAGTTACAGAGGTTCTACACTTGTTGTTGGAAAAAGCAGTATCGTAAGGGCTTATTGAAGGTGTTCAAGGTGTCATCCTGGATCATATGATATCGCATTTACAATTTGCGGATGATACGATTCTGTTTTTAAAGGTGGAGGAAAATATGGTGAAAAATATGAAATCTATTCTTCGTTGCTTCGAGATTTTCTCGGGTTTGAGTATTAATTTAAAAAAATCATGCATTGTGGGGTTTGGTGTTAATGAGGAATTCCTGTATCACATGGCAGCTTTATGTAAATGCAAGATTGGGGTGTTGCCAATTTGTTATTTAGGGATTCTGTTAGGAGCGGATCCGAGGAGAGTTGCTACGTGGGAGGTGGTGATTGAGAGATTTAGATCAAAACTGTCGGGCTGGAAGTGTAAATCTATGTCATGGGCTACTAGGATTGTTTTGATAAATGCAGTGTTATCGTCTTTGCCCATTTACTTTATGTCACTTTTTCAGGCTCCAGTGTCCGTTATTAAAACAATTGATAAAATAAGGAGAAGCTTCTTGTGGGGTAGCTTTGATGGAAAACGGAAAATGGCAAAAGTTAGTTGGAAACAAATATGCAGGCCTAAAGAGAAAGGTGGAGCAGGTGTGGTTAACCTTCCGATAAAGAGCAAAGCCCTTTTAGCAAAATGGAGATGGCGTATTGTAGTTGATAGAAAGGCGTTGTGGAGAAAAGTGATTTTAGCTAAGTATGGCACAAATGTAAAACAATGGCATTTTAGTGCGGGTAAATTGAAAGAAATGTCGACGGTTTGGAGAGGGATAGTGGAGAATTCGTTGGATGTTAGAGTGGCTACTTGGATGGGGGATAAAGAGTTTAGTTGGAAGATAGGTAATGGAAAGGCTACGTTATTCTGGTTGGATAATTGGTGTGGCAATGGTCCTTTAAAACTAGATTTTCCTAGACTTTTTCGTTTAGCTAAAATAAAAAATGGTTCGGTTTTTTATTACTTGGTTAATAATGGTTTTTGTAATGTTGTATGGGAAGAGCATTTTGTTCGACCTCTGTTGGTTCGGGAATTGGAGTCTCTTTTTTGTCTCATTGAAAGGGTGAGTAGCGAGGTCTTGGTTCCGGAGGTGGAGGATCAGCTAGTATGGGCGCATGATGTTAAAGGTGAGTTCTCGGTAAAGCTATTATCTAAGCTTCTGCTTGAGGGTGACGGGGATGATGCCAATTTTGCCTTTGATAGAATATGGAAATTAAAAGTCCCTCCTAGGGTGCATAATTTTCTTTGATTGCTAGCTATAGACAAAGTTCCTACGAAGGATTTCTTAATAAAGAGGGGTGAAGATTCATGCCTCATCGAATGTGTGCCCCTGGTGTAATAAGGAGCTGGAGAGGCCGGACCATTTGTTTTTTAAGTGTAATTTTATTGCAGGGTTTTGGAGGTGGATTTTTAATTGGTGGGACGTTGGATAGAAAGTGGTGAACAATTTCAAAGAATTTTATCAGGCATGTTTCAAAGTGAAGTTTGTTGGTTTCTGTAAGAGTCTGTGGCTGATAGCAATAGCAGCGTCTTGTTGGTCTATTTGGCTTGCGAGGAATGAGTTAGTGTTTGAAAATAAAGTGCTGTCGATGGGTACATTGATCTTTCATTCCAAGATGAGGGCATTGTTATGGGTAAGAGCTACTTTTGATGAGTGCATGATTCAAGAGAGATTATGGTGGTTTTGTCCGCGTAAGTGTAGTCTTTCTAAATCTGGCTTAAGAGGTTGGTGTTACCGTCCACATGGGTGGCCGAAATTTAACGTTAGAGGAACTGCTACGGAAGGAGCTTCGGGCTGTGGAGGAGTGATGAGGGATGAGTTTGGTAGGGTTAGAGCATTATTCTTGGGTCCATGTGATGCAGGTGATGTTGATTCAACTGAATTAGGAGCTGTCATTACAGCATTGGATATTTTTATGGAAATTGGCTGGAAGGGAGGTTCTTTAATTGTCGATATGGGTTCGTTGGTGGTTTTCAACTGGATTCTGGTTGAACAAAGGAGACCATGGTCGCAACATGCTACATTTGCAGACTTGGAAATGAGGATTGGCTGTGTTGGGAAGGTATCTTTTTCTTTAGCTGATCTTAATGGTAATGAAATGGCAGAAACACTAGCTATTGCTGGATTGAGTAGGCCATGTTTGTTTAAGGCCTGGTGGTAAGTCTGGTCTTTGGTTTTAGGAAGCTTGTGAGTTTTGGGTTTGCTGTTGGTTGAGTTTTTTGGTGTTTCAATGTCTAGTTGCTGTTTTCGTTCGTTCAGAGAGTGACTTTTTGAGGGGTTTTTGGTTTGTTTTGGTGTTTGGGTGGGCTCTGTTTTGTGAGTGGTCTTGGTTATTCGGGGCTGTTTGTTTGTTTTTGACTGGGGTTGGTATGTTTCTTGTATGCTTTTTTTCTTTATGGTAGTGTTCTACCTTTATTGAGCAAAAAAAAAAAATAATTAAGTTCAACTCGGGCCTAATCAAACCAACCCGATCAATAATAACCTCTCAATGAAATTTGGCCTAGTTTGAACCGACCTCTCGACCCATAGAGAGGGGCTTCATATTTTTATAACAATTTAACATGCCATTTGTTATCAAGTACGTGGATATGTATTTGCACGAAATTTTTTAGTCAATGTTTTCTAAAGAAATAAGAAATTATGGATTTATTTGAAAATATTAATAAATTATAACTCATTAGATGGCACTCGCTCGATCTATACATGAAGAAAAAATTATTAGAAACTCAATTAGAAAAGAGCTAGTAAAAGAAATAAAGTGTTAATTTACATTCAATTTTACTATAAATACATCAATATTCATCAAATTTCCAAATCTAAAACAATTAAATGAATATAGAAAAGAATAAACAAATGAACGAATTGCACAAAAGAAAAAGGGAAACAAACACTGCCAATTCTTCTTCTTCTCCATTGCACCATTTCTGGATATCCAACTTCACCATCATCAACTCTTCCACTGCCACTATCATCTTCTGGTTTATTATTACAACCTATGTTTTGTTCAAGTTGCCTTTCCATGAATTCTTCTTTTTCTTCTTCATTGTCGCCGTCTGCCAGTAAATGTGGCGGAGGGAGCTCGTCGTCGTGTTCCCACTCTTCAACATCCATACCCCATTCCATATAATTAACACCCGCCATTGCTAAAGCTTCAATTGAGACTGACATGATATTTAGGTGGAAGTATTTTATATGTAGCAAAAAATGTTTTAGATACAATGACCAGGATACCTTGTATTTATAGACGACAATTAGTAACACTATAATCAAGTTGAGGTTTCTATCTCGAAGGAGGAAAAGAAAAAAAGGATAAATTTCAAGAGTATATTAATATTATTACAATTCATAAAACGAGGTAACATTCTCGTGATATTGTACGTTTTGACCAACGTATTCGACGTACTTAATTGGCTACCGGACAATTCTGAACAAAGAAAATATTGACCAAGGATCTGTGAATGTGAGGGAATTCAACATGAAATGCATGCAAACTGATTGCTGAAAATTTATAATTTGATCGACTCTCCAATCCAAGTGTTAACTTTGCGTACTTATTATACATATGTTAGAGATTATTATTTGCTCCTTTGCTTGACGTAACTAATGAGGTAAGCAAAAGGTATACACCGTACATGCCTTTAGGTCAAATGTTTTATATGAAAGTTCTTTTATATTAATAATTATTTATCTCTTGAATTCACCAGGATTTAAGGGGTAAAAGTATTGACCAGCGAAGTATTAGCAAAAGTCACATATTTGTTGTTATTGTAGCAACTTGGAAATTGTGGGTTTGAGTGTGTATAAGTGTTGGAAAAATTTTGGTTTGAAAAGGTTTTCTTATATGGTATTAAAATTTTTGAAATCCGAACCAGTTTGTGATATTTATAGCATAAAACTTATCTGAATATGTACTTGTGTTTTTGAATAAGCAAATCCTTGATTTTTTTTGCTTTCAACCAAACGATCTTCACCGCTATTCTCGTACCACGAATTGCTTCGAGTGTGGGCTCGAACCAATTGAACCAAAACACAGAATTAGAAAAAGTTTTCTTTTTAGATTGAAAATGGAACTCTCTTCTTTAATAGAAATCGATAAAATTGTTATTATGAAAAAATATATTTAAAAGTTGAGAATAAACTCTCTCTATTTTTTGGCAAAATAACAAACTTCCAAAAGTTATGTTAATAGCTCTACCAGTGTCATCTATTTATAAGAAGAAAATGTAGAACCCTTATAGAGTTGTAGAGGTTTAATTTAAATAGAAAAACAACATCCTACTTAGAGTGGGAGAGGGGTGAATGACTCACACTTGTATTTCTACTAAGGTTGTCGCCCCCCTTCATGTTATATAAGGGGTTTTGGGACTTTCTCACATCGAATCCAATTACGAGTACTTCCTAGGCCTTTTTTTTACTCAAAATAAACTTTATTGTTTACATATTAAATAGCTTTCTCATCTCAATTTTACCTCTAATAAAATGTCGATAAAATTCATTCAATATGTCATAACTCAACATGTTCACTATGACCTAATGGTTTATTTTCACTTTCGAGCTTCAAAACAGTCCAAAAATATGAACTCATTCTTCCATCATTTTTTAAATAATCCTATATAGGATTGCAAATTTCCATTTCCATTTCCATTTCCATTTCCATTTCTAAAAACCTACATTTATTTGCAAATGATTTCATTTCTCCATTTCAGAAAAAAATCATAATCATTCATGAACGCTTCTCATTTCTCTTTCTCTATTCATTTCGTTCATTTCTATTCAAACACACAATTCATTTCTAGTTTCAACGAGCTAGCAGAGCGATCAATTGGATATATGTTGTAATACCCCATACCCGTACCTGAGACCGAGATAGGATACGAGGCATTACCGAGATTTTCAGAATAATTTCAATTAATTTATATTATTTAGTATTCATTTGCATGTTTCATGTAACATTCTTTTCATATATATATTCAATTCAAAATATCATATAAAATACGATACAATACTTAAATTTTCATATTTACATGTTCATGCATGATATACGAATCTACCTGACTAAATTGTAGAAATACCAAGATTTAGGGGCATATTGGTAATTTACCATATTCCCAAATTGCACCCAATCTTAAATTGATAATTTCATTCACTTTATTAATTTAGATAATAAAACAATTCATTCCCTTCAATTTAGTCATTTTTGACATTTTTATAAAATTACCCATAAAGTTTTACTTTTATTCAATTTAGTCCTTGAGCCTAAAACATACAAATTAGCCATGCTAGATGAATATTCATACATATTTTCCTCCTCCTCCTCTCCATTCCACATCCTTAGTATAAACAACACACTTGTAGGTAACATTATCCATAATTTTCACTATCTATTTATGTGAATATTCAAGCTGTCCATCTGTGTCATAGTCACTAAATTATTTTTATCTTGAGCTAAAGAACTCCAAATTAAGATCCGCTAATTTTTCCTGAAACTAGACTCATATACCTTCTTACCATAAAAATTTCATAATTTTTGGTTGGGCCAATTAATACAGTTTATTCATTAAATTCTCCCCTGTTCTGATATCTGACAGTTCCGACCCTTCTTCACTAAAAATTAATTATCTCCTCGTACAAGATTCGAATGATGTTCCCGTTTGTTTTTTTGAAAATAGACTCATTCATAATTCTATACATATAAATTTAAGTCCCTAATTATTTTTCTTCAATTTGTTATGATTTTTCAAAGTCAGAACAGGGGAACCCGAAATCATTCTGACCTTGTCTCACAAAATTTATCATATCTCATGATTTACAATTCCATTGCTTACATAATTTATTCTATAAGAAACTAGACTCAATAAGCTTTAATTTCATATTTTATTCATCCTCTAATTCGATTTCTACAATTTTTTGTGATTTTTCAAAGTTAGACTACTGCTGCTGTCCAAACTGTTTTAGTGCAAAATGTTGATTTCCATTTTGTCCCAAATTTCACAATTCATACAATTCAGTCCTTGGTCAATTAACCCCTCAATTAAGATAATTTTCTCAATTAATACTTTTCCTAGACATTATAAGTTATTTCATAATTATTGAAATTCAGAATTTCCATATAAAACTCTAACTTCAAACTCTTTTACAATTAGGTCCCAAACATTCACTTTCTATTCAATTCTTTCAATAAAATCAGCATATAAATAATTTAAAGCTCTAATTCCATACCAAATCATCATGTACTTCCAGCACATATTCATAGCAACTTTCAATTTCTTTCATAGAATCAAAAACTAATGAATTCAACAAGTGGACCTAGTTGTAAAGGTCACAAAAACATAAAAATTTCAAGGAGAAAGCAAGAATTAAACTTACATGAAGCAAGAGTATGAAAAATATCTTGAACCCTCCTCCATGGCTGTTTTTCAGCTGATGAATATGAAGAGAAATGAAGAGAATTCTAGATATTCCAATTTAGTCCTATTTTTATTTAGCCAATTTTGGCAATTTTTCAATTTTGCCCTTATTTCATCCATTTCCTGATTTTTCTCAGCTATTGCCGCCAAAAATATCTCCTTTAGGATTATTTGCACTTTAGGTCCTTCCTCATTTGACAATTGAGCTATTTAATCCTTCTAGCAACTTTTACACCCTTTTCAATTTAGTCCTTTTTATTTAATTAACCACCCAAACGTCAAAATTTTCTGACTAAATTTTAATACTACCTCACCAACACTCCATAAATATTTCTAAAAATATTTATGGCTCAATTTATGAAGTCGAGATCTCGATACCTCACTCTCGACCCAATTTACTTAATTAATTCTTTTAAATACCAAATTCACTAATTCAAAAATACTTTTATATTCGCATTTGACTCATAGGTATTAATTTATTAAATTTTTAACTTACCCGTCGAATTTGGTGATCTCAAATCTCTATTCTCGATACCACTGAAAATTAGGATGTTACATATGTAGTTGAGGATCAAATGATTTATAATTAAGTTTCGGCTTTTCGCCTATTAATTATAAACTTATTTAGTCACGAATTCATTCCACTATAGTATCGTGACTAAGCTCCCCCCAACGACATACCATTATGAAAGCAACTATTTAGTACTTGTCCAATGGCTTGTCATAAGTGTGTTACCCTCATAGGATATCTTTGATCTCTTTGGGATAATATCCGCTCTTCCAAAATGATCATATTTTATCTCATGCTAACCATTACATCTTTTTTCATGAAATGTTAATCACTATCAAATGGTGATCAAGTCATCCTCCATCACAAAGAAGAATGACCCTTGGCCACGTTTACTTTTCATCAACCATGTAATGCCAATGAGAGGATATCATTTACCCATGTTTTGGGCTATGAATTCTACTATTGTGAATGATGCTACATACTATAGAAGTCTACACCTAATGCACCAGCTTTTGATTCCTTATCTATTTGAACTCAGGCTTTTACTTACATCAAAGTGTACGAGTCACGCATACATAGTCTGCCATCCACTTAAGATTTAGGTGTGTCACACTATGAACGTCACAAGTAAATAAATCTATAAACGATTTAGGATCTATTCTACTTGGGTCATGTCCGATGTATGGTCTGTCCAATCAGTCACATCTATGTCTCTATCTTTTGGGAGTCATCCGCTTCAATGCCCAAGACAAGACATCTCCCCAATTGGACTTGATAGATGACATATTAGTTTTTCAATCAGTTTACTCATTTCTGATTAGACTAAGGACATGTTTAAGTTTGTCTACTAATACAAGTCGTCTTTCTATACTATGATCCGACCAGGTAATACTATTTAGTATTAGTTAAACACTAGACAATCAATGAGCAACATTTGCTTCCTATTTTGCTTTGCGTGCAAAAACCATGTGAGGATAATTATACAAAGTATATTAATGCAATCAATAAATTTGTTTTATTAACCAATCTGTTTGAAAAATTACAAGTGTATATTGATGAAAATACTACACTTAGGGCATCAAATCCAACAATAAGCGCATAATATTGTCTGTTTACTAGATTTAGGAGTGGTATAAATAGTTTAGGAATTATATGAAAAAGTTAAAAGTGCTATTATAATATCATATTAGGGTTAATTGCACCAAACATTGTCAAGCTATTATTTAAGTTTTTAATTGTCTCTAATTTTTAAAACATTGATGCGGTCGTTGAGAGCACCAAAAATATCCTATCCCTATAAAATAATAAAAATAATAGTATAAGGGAAGTAGGGTCAAATCCTCAGGGACCGGATTTACACAAATTCCTATTCCTCGAAATTCTGGACAGAGTCATGCCCAAGAAAACCTACGTACTTGAAAAAAATAAAAAAAAATAAAAAACAGAATTAAAAGTTTTGTTTGTATTGAAATTGTGAAAATTAAAATAAAAATAGTAGAGATAAATAGAGTTGAGGAAAAAGAGTCCTTATGGAGAGATTCCAGCCTTCGGTTGCCTAGATTCACCTTGGGTTCAATCCTCGACTTTTAGGTGATCCTTCTCAACAGAATAAGTCAATTATAGTGAAAGAGGACGCCTATGACCACCAGCTCCAAGATTTAGACTTATGATTTATAGGAACCTGACTCTAGCCAACAATCTCTTTTGTGGGACTATCTTATGCTAGATCATCACTTCTCAATGATGAATGTCACGCCATTTTGTTTCTTGAGCTCGCCAACCTCTGACGCAGTACGCTAACGAACTGGCTATGCAATCTTCCCAAAACATACAAAGCAGTTGCCTTTGCACAAGATGAAAAGATCACTTTTGAAGGGACATGGACGAAAGCGTCAGTCCTGTAGTGCAGAGAAGCGATGAATACTCGTTGAGAAGGCTAAGCGTGGATTCTAAGCCTCATGAACCATTTTTGGGGAATTTCGACAACCTTTGGCTAGATAGGTTTAGTGGCTCATAATTTTTGTGGAAAAAGAAATAAATGTAATGAAAAAGGAATTTTTATTGAATAAATTGAAAGGAAATAAGGTTAGGCGTTTTGGGAGAGGGAGTGTTTATAGAAAAGATGAGTGAAATTTGTGTCACTCCATCCCCTATTTATATTACTAGGAAACCTAGTCTATTCCTAATTAAATTCTAAAAGATAAATACAAATAATTAAATATAATTAAAGATAAATAAAGATAAATGCTAAAATTAAATCTAAATAATAATATTTAATAATTATCCTATTATAATTAAAAATTAAATAGAGTCTTGTTTTTATAAAATCTCTTCTTTGCACTTTCGCCCTTCAAGTCTTCCATACTTTGCATTTCTGGCACTACTTCTCTCCTACTTCGCATGTTGGCCCATTTTATCTTTAAATTCATGCTTTTTGCCTCAAATTCCCTTTTCCCTTCAATTTAGTCCCTACAAGATCAAAACCATAAATAGCTCAAATTAAGAGGATCATACTCAAAATAAATATGTAATTAATACATAAAAATATGTCATTCTAGAGTATTGTCAAATATTTTAACTAAATCGTCAAAATATTAATACCACCTTTAAGCATTAACTTGGGTATCAAAGTGTCAATTAGGTCTTTCTATTATAGCCTAACATAAGCTTGAGTATTAAATTTCGACTTGGATTTAACGTGGGGTATATTCAAAACATGTGGATCAAAATTTAAACACTTGTATGCTTATTACATAGACAATTTGGACCCGACACGCTAAAAAATAGAGTTTTATTAACATTAAGACTACTTTTTTGTAACACGTCAGATCCAAATAATGAGTGATAAATACAAGTGTATTTAAAATTTGATTCATGCATTTTAAATTTACTCCATGTCAAATTCGAATTAACATTTAACACCTAAGTTGACGACTAAACTAACAGGACAACCTGATTGATAGCTTAAGGGCTAGTTTAAAATTTTGACCATAATTTAGAGACATCTAATGTAATTAACCATGATATTTGTTTACACCTTTTTGAAATTTCACTTAAATCAACGAGGATAAAAGAGGAAATGGAAGATTTAAAAGAAATAAGAAAATGATCAAATGGTAAAGAATGAATCTCCAAAACGTTTCCTTTATAATTGATGTTGGCCTTCATACCTTAAGTTATTTGTGAACTATATCATCTTGCATGAGAATGCATGGTCCTCTCCTGATTAGTTGTGCTCTTATCTACCAAGATCATACTCAAGTACCTTATACCTTTTAAGATCTCATTAATTGTTTGTATAGTATAGAACATCATTGACATTTATCTATAATTTCTTAAACTCTTATTATGAGATAAAAAAATGATTACAAAGGACGCGACAACATATAAAATAAGATTGAAACTCATTTTTAATCTCCATGGTAGTAAACCTCAGAAAGGAAAGATTGGTGATCTGGCTTAACTTGGGTGAAGCTTTTAAAGTTTCATATTATCTTTTTTGGTAAAATAAAACAGACAAAATAAAATTAACTACACAATAATTCTCTGAACAAGACTAACATTTGCTTGAGCAATAGGAGAAAGTGTTAGCACCTCCCTTGGGATCTCTTAAAAACTCTTTCGTCCTTGGTTTGTATCAAAAGCCATTTTGGCCAAGCAATCAATTGTTTTATTACAGTCCCTAAGAAAATATTAAATGACACAAGATCTTACGTTCACCAGTAGGTGATGAATACATCTAATAAGGGTAGAGTTCGAAATCGTCAGAGAGGAATCCTGAATGGCCTTAACCACCTCCAAGCTATTGATTGAATCATCACACCATCATATCTCCTGTTTTGGATGAGAGCCAATCCATCAAGAATACCTCACAATTCAACATCAACAACTAAGCATTCGCTTAAATATCTGTTATATCCCATAATTAACTCTTCATTTCCATTTCATATGACTCATCTCGCTACAACATTCTTAGAAACAATTTGAACCACCCCATCAGTGCAAAGACTAATCTGACTTTCTGATACTTAGGCTACTGAAATTTGTCCCTTCTGTCTAGATATGTTTTTGTAACGACCCTAACTTCTCGAGTCAACGTTCAAGCGTTGACCTGGGTTGACGATAGATAAAATTATTTTGGGATTGGGTTTTGTTGGAACTAATTTGCGTGAATTTTGGACCTTTTTATAAGAAATTAAGGATGTTGGGAAGCTTGTGTGAAGTAGGGGGAAGATGGATAGCTAATATGGTGATTTTACCATTTCTGAATAAAAGTATTCTCCCAATTAATAGGAAAATATGGTTTGGCAGATTGAGGTATGGGATAAAGTGGATTTGTCCCCATTTTTTCCTTTATTGTAATCATCCTATTTTTTTCCTTTCTATATTTCTTTATTTTTTTCCTTCTTTTCTCCATCTATTTTCCTTAACAAGCCGTGTACAAGGAGAGAGATTTGAGTGAGTTCTCACCATTTTTCATCTTCCAAATCTCAAAGAAGGTAAGGGTCTTGATCTAGCTTTTTTTCTTTAAGTTCCATGGAAAAAAAATCTATGTTCTTCAAGGATGAAGGTGGAGGTTATTGGGTGTTTGGGAGGGTTTGAGTTTGAGGAAATCTCTACCCATATTCTCATATTTTATTTATTTATTTAAAGCATGTATTTTTGCATCCTATCTACTCTCTTTTTTTTTTTTGTGGGAAATCCTGTGTGTTGCATGATTATTAGTTAAAGAAGGTGGTGAATCTTCTAACGCTAAGGGTAAATGCAAAGTGGTGGAGAGGTAGACAAGAAACTTTGTTGGTGTTCTTCCACCAAGGTGGTACCCTTTAACTCTCCTATGCTTCTTGATAAGTCATAAATATGATGCTTGTGTGATAATGCATGCATATTATATGTCTTTGGGTGAAAATCATATTTGGATAATTTAAAATGAAGCTAAAAACTTAGTTGTGAAACTTGTTAGAAACAAATTATTACATGAATAGTAATTTTGAAAATTCTCCATAAATTCTGTAGAAATAATTAAGAAGTGATCTCTATATCGTTGCAACCATGAGTCAGTCTAGTTTTGTTTAAAATAAACAGAGATTGATTTTGATTTGTATTTGAAAAGTTATGATTTTTTTAGTGTTGAAAGGTCATAAAAATCACGTAGTAGAATTCTTATAAAAAAATTTAGCAGTGACTTTCACAAATCAGAAAAAATTTCATAAGATATAATAGGAAGTGAGCCTTATATCTCTATAACCGCACAGAAGTCTAGTTTTGTTTAAAACAAACAGTGCTCGATTTAGAGTTATGTATTAAGAGTTGTTAATTTTTGAATGAGAAAAGGTCAGAATGTCAAGGTAGCAGACTATCACATCTCATTAGTGAATATTATAGCTGGAATGATAAGCAAGTTGAAACGAGTATGAAACTCGAATGTCATGGTTGTATTTTTGCGGTTATATCTTTGATGCTTTGTTTGCGTTCAGCCTTCGGGCTCTAACCTAACTAGCGGCAATAAATAGCGCTCGGGATAACCATACAGACACCCGAGATTATTTGACTAGCGGCCATGAGTGGCGTGGGACTATCCAGATACCCGATTATTTGAGCAATATGTGCAATCTAACTAGTTTGTCAAGTTTGATATACAAGTGATTTGGTTATGTAGATTTAATGACTCATGATTTAATTATTCGATACTCATGTCATGTTTCTATATATACATTTGATTTGCATTGTAACACCCCTATCCCGTAACCATTGTCGGAATAGGAAAGGGGTATTACCAGACTTGTAACTCATGTCAGAACAGTAAAATTTTAAACTTTTTCTTGAAATAAAGATCATTCATTTAGATAAATGCTAAATACAGCCAGGGATAAAATTAAACTTCTATAAGTACACATTCAAAGGATGCCATTTTCGCATGGCTTATATACATTAACCAGAGTATTATTCCGCTACTAGTCTATTCTATACATGCCATAAAATAATCCAAAACATAGCAGTACCAAACAGTGGATAGTGATAGTGTGACGAGTTGTTGACGATCCCCGAGCAAAGGCCAAATTTGATAATCTATAAAAGCAGAAACGTAACAACAGAGTAAGCTTTCAAGGCTTAGTAAGTCTTAAGTAAAACAATTAACTTTCTTTGGATTAAATACATTTATAACATACACAAATCCAAGTGAAGTCTCGATGGGCTTAATAAGCCTACACAAGTACATATACACATACCGCCAACTTATCGTATCTTTGAACATCCGTAATTGTTGGTCTATTACTAAGTCGCTTAAGATTAGACCTTACACAAATCACGTTTTGAAATGTCAAGATATATCACCATTCGGTCAAATAGATTAAACCCTATGTATGCACATGTAATTCATCTATTTCATCCAAATTTAAGAGTATGTACCCTTCGCATTTAAAAAAACATCAATGCTATTTTTAGTTTAATCATCGACTAAAACATAACACTATAATCACATTCGGTTTTCATATTTGGAAACACATATTCATGTTTTCATATTACATAAACAATTTGATAGAGTCAATACTGTTGAATATAGCTTATAACCATCTCATAAGTGATTCCCAAAGTACATTTGTAATACAAACTAAATCGAGTTCACATAGCAAGTAAGTATCACTTACCATATACTTTAACCTTTGTACGCTTACCGTTTCCATAGTTACCAATTACCAATTCAATCTTTCAATACCTCTAACCACTTAATCATATGCATTCATTTCATTGCACATACACAAATGTATATATGTATTTAGGAGCTTAATTCTTTAGTTCATATTCACATTAATATTTCAAATAATCAAATCATGACAAGTATTAAAGTTTCGTTTACGTATATAAAGGACTAAACATATTCTTTATCACATATACATAAATGACCAAACGCAATCCATACCTTGTAATTGCACATCCTGCCGAATACAACTCAAATTGATAAATTTTTATGAAACTAATTAAATCATTATCTTAAAGATATACAAATGGTCTTCGGTTTGAAATAATTCAAGACACTTAGCCATAGCCTGCTAGGTTTAAAAAAAAATCCGAATCCAGTTACCAGTACCAAGCCTGTAGGACTTTAAGCCCGGATATATCATCATAGTTAATTCACAAAGTTGTATACACATCAATTCACATACCTTCGATTTTTTTTTCCAACACGGAGACACATTAATAAGGTATCACTTCATTCGAACTTATTCGTATCTCAATATAGCTAGTCTCATTTCACAAGAGCCATTAGGCCACATCACGTAGTCAGCGAGTCTTAACCCGGATACTTTCCAAATTCCATGTATATTTAATCACATGTTACCACATTTCACACAAACTATCACCATTGTAATTCATTAACCTCATTCGAATATAAGCATTAGTATGTACCTTAACTTCATGTCATAATATCATTCGACTTTAATACATATTTATATATATATATATATATATATCCCTTTCAATAAACTTCCAACTAAATAAGAAAATACACACATGACTTACATTCTTCTCATGACAACCATTCGGCTAAACAACATATAAGTCACTACACCTTCAATTTATAAAACTATCAACACATATTACAGCTTACGTTTATAAAATAGCCATTCGGATAACTTACACACATTTAAATTTTAGCCATTTTGGCCTCACCACCTATATATTTATCTTGTACATCAATTCAACAATAGCTTATAAGCAACTCAATTAGTTTCATCAATGTTTACAACAAAATCACAGATTCACTACAAGCTGTTTTCTTGAGCAACAATCATTAAATTATTTGTAACTGGAGCTACGGAACTCCAAATGAAGTGAAGTAAATTTTTCCCCAAAATAGACTCATATATCTTCTATGCATAAAATTTTAAGGATTTTTGGTTTGGCCAATCAAAACCAGAATTTTCTTAAAATTTCCCCTATTTCACTGATTGACTATACTGACCACTCTTCACTACGAATCAAATTTCTCATTGTACAGATTTCAAAATATGTTCTTGTTTATTTCATTTGAAACTAGACTCATCAAGGAGTCTAAGAATATAAATTTTATCTTATAAAAATTTTTGTACTATTTATAATGATTTTATAAAAATAGAACAGGGGATTTCAGATTCATTCTGACACTGTCACACACAACTTTAAATATCTCTCTATAAGAAATTCCTTTGCTTGCATTGTTTATTTTATAAGAAACTAGACTCATTGAGCTTTGATTACATATTTTATTCAGTCTCTAATTCCACTCCAACAATTTATGGTGATTTTAAAAAAATCACGCTACTGCTGCTGTCCTAAGCAGATTATTACAATTTGCTCTTAAATTTCCAAGTCCAAACACTTAAGAACTTACCATTTGAGTTTAAAACATATCATCATATATAAGTACTTCTTATTATCACATACAAATCATAATTTAAATATCACTTTTCTAATAACCAATCGGCTAAGGCTCATAGAAGTAACTTATTCCTTATCATTTTACTATAGGTAATTACACCAATTCATAGTCCCATCTTTACCCGTATTCCATATCATTCTTCATTATAACTAAACTTATATGCTAGAAGCTTACCTCGGATGTTGTCGAACGATTTCAACGGCTATTCGATTACTTTTTCCTTTCCCCTATCCAACTTTGATCCTCTAAGCTCTTGAGCTAAATCAAACAAATTTACTTCCCAATCAAACATAGTCATACGGCATCCATATACATTTTAAAACCAATTCATTTGAATCAATTGACCACTTAAGTCTATTATCATTTCGTTTTCAAATTTGTGTACTTGATAAGTCACATTAAACAATTATATATGTAACTTTAATACATGTTTATATTCGAATGTCTCAATGACACAAGGCGCATACATAAGGCATTAACATACATATAAATATATTTTAGTCGATTACTCAAGTTATGCACAACATGTATATATATACACTCTCATATTCATTATTATAAATATTGCCGAATACTTAACACAACTAAGCTAAGAATTTACTCAATATCATCTTAATTAACTTCTACTTATACATCAAAGTTTCAAATACAAAGTATTTAGCGCCTATGCACTTAAACCGGATTAGCAAACACCCATAGACCTTGACCGAATGCCATTAAACACAAGTCAACAAAATCTTATGATTTCAAATCAAACTCTTAGCAAGAATGCACAATGCCGAACCCTTAGATGATTAAACATCTAATTTAGACAATTTAGAACACCTAAACGGCACTTGTTCAAAACATTAAACAACTACATGTTCGACTATTACACATATGAGCATTAAAAATTTACTATCAATAAGCTCAACTTCTTGCAACAACAAATTCTTCATCAAAGCTTAAAGGCTACAATCAAATTATTTTCTCATTAACCATAACCGAATGTGCCCTACATCCATCAAGATTCAAATTTTTTTTTTTTGGCATGGGCTAAGTAAGAAACAAGATGATTAACCTAAAACAAGCTTAAATTTCAAAAAAAAATCTAACACCATTCACTAACCTTCTTCTCCTTCAAAATGACCGAAAGTCTCCCCCCCTTTCTCTTCTTTTCAATTCGGCAAAGAAGAACAAAGTTGAGCTTTGTTTTCTTCACCCAAATTTTCACTTATTTCCTTATTCAATAATTCATTTTGTATATCAAAATGTAAGTAAACAAACTAAAAAAAATTGCATATAATATGTGTTAATCATTAGCATGGCCGGCCACTATCTCTAATTGGTTAATTAGACATGCAAGTACATTTTTTTATCATCATGCACTATTAGATCACTTTTACATTTGTCTAAACATTTCACAATTGTCTCACATAAGTCCCTACTAATAAATTTCACATATACTGATAAAATTAAAGTATGAAACTTTCACACATTCATATTCACATAAAATAAACGTAAAATATGATGGTTAATTATTTTTATGACTCGGTTTTGTGGTCCCGAAACCACTTTCCGACTAGGGTCAAATTAGGGATGTCACAACTCTCCCCCTCTTTAGGGATTTTCGTCCCTGAAAATCTTACTAGCGACTACGTTAGGATAACGTCCTCTTGTTTTAAAACAAATACATAACATCAACTCAGATATTCATAACCCACATTTTCATTCATATATATATATAAGCCGTAACATGGCCGAAAGTATACATGTTCTTAAACATCCTAATGAATATCCTTTATAACATTATCATATCTAAATATTCAACTTAACTTATTTCCAAAAGAAGATCAACTTCCACGTACCTGAACATTTAGTTCATTCAATACATCCAATCATATTTAAAGTTACCCGTATACAGTCGAATAGGCATAAAGCTTAACACAAGTGATGCCAGTGTACTAAACACTGTCTTACACACTATCACAAATCATAACACAAGTGATGCCAGTGTACTAAACACTGTCTTACACACTATCACAAATCAATGCCGTCGTCCTAGACGAGATCTTACATCAAACGAAATCCGCACACACAGTGCCCACTGACCGATCTCGCACACATAGTGCTCGGTTAAAGAATTCGCACACACAGTGCCTCAATTCATTCGCACACATAGTGCCTATATTCATTCGTTATTACACATTGAAATAACTTAACCAAGTCTATAAAACATCATATAAGTACACTTTAAACGTGTCCTTTCATTTAACTTTTAATTCATATAGTAATGAACACTTAAACTTTGCTCGAATCATCAGGCATTAAGCACGCTAGGCATGAAGGCCGATTACACATCACCGCACGAATGCCCTTCGAGGACTTAGCCGGATGTAACACCAGCCACGAATGCTCTTGGGACTTAGCCCGGATATAACACCAAAGATTTAATGCTCTCTTGGGACTCGGCCGGATATAACACCAAAGATTTAATGCTCTTGGGACTTAGCCGGATGTAACACCAAAGACGAATGCTCTTGGGACTTAGCCGGATATAACTCTCAATTCTAATGCACTCACATATATATATAACATAATACATTAGTATATCATTTACATTACTCAAATACAAGCACTACATGCTTATCAACCATTCAAATTTCAGTTCAATAGCCGCATACAAAGATCACATTTTCGTTTCACTATCCAACTTAATTTCTATAATTTCAATGATCGAATCACATAGGTGCCACATACACTTCTATGAATATAAATTTCTATGGAAACTAAACACATAGATATACCACCATTTCCCATACGCATTTCGTAAATAACACTCACATACCTGAACAAACTTAATTTAGTGAACGAATTCGGATACCGTATAGCATAAGCTTCATAGTTCTAGTCTCTTTAATAGTTTTCCAACATTCAGCCTACTAGGTATAACCTAAACTCGTCACTGCGACAAGTCTGTTGAACTTTGAGTCTGAAACACATTACCAGCCATCATGCTTGTTACAGTTCGATAGGGATAGAGATTCATTACAATACGAAAAATACATTTTATCTATCAGAAATCATCACATTATCATTTTATCATTATATGACATGTATAACTAGACTCGCATGTGCTACGTTAGCCCTAAAATCGATTAAACCGTAGCTCTGATACCAATAAAATGTAACACCCCTATCCCGTAACCGTTGTCGGAATAGGAAAGGGGTATTACCAGACTTGTAACTCATGTCAGAACAGTAAAATTTTAAACTTTTTTCTTGAAATAAAGATCATTCATTTAGATAAATGCTAAATACAGCCAGGGATAAAATTAAACTTCTATAAGTACACATTCAAAGGATGCCATTTTCGCATGGCTTATATACACTAACCAGAGTATTATTCCGCTACTAATCTATTCTATACATGCCATAAAATAATCCAAAACATAGTAGTACCAAAGAGTGGATAGTGATACTGTGACGAGTTGTTGACGATCCCCGAGCAAAGGCCAAATTTGATAATCTATAAAACAGAGAAACGTAACAACAGAGTAAGCTTTCAAGGCTTAGTAAGTCTTAAGTAAAACAATTAACTTTGCTGGATTAAATACATTTATAACTTACACAAAATCCAAGTGAAGTCTCGATGGGCTTAATAAGCCTACACAAGTACATAATACATACCTGGCCAACTTAATGTGCTGAACATCCGTAATTGTTGGTCTATTACTAAGTCGCTTAAGATTAGACCTTACACAAATCACGTTTTGAAATGTCAAGATATATCACCATTCGGTCAAATAGATTAAACCCTATGTATGCACATGTAATTCATCTATTTCATCCAAATTTAAGAGTATGTACCCCTTCGCATTTAAAAAAAACATCAATGCTATTTTTAGTTTAATCAGTCGACTAAAACATAACACTATAATCACATTCGGTTTTCATATTTGGAAACACATATTCATGTTTTCATATTACATAAACAATTTGATAGAGTCAATACTCGTTGAATATAGCTTATAACCATCTCATAAGTGATTCCCAAAGTACATTTGTAATACAAACGAAATCGAGTTCACATAGCAAGTAAGTATCACTTACCATATACTTTAACCTTTGTACGCTTACCGTTTCCATAGTTACCAATTACCAATTCAATCTTTCAATACCTCTAACCACTTAATCATATGCATTCATTTCGTGCACATACACAAATGTATATATGTATTTAGGAGCTTAGTTCTTTAGTTCATATTCACATTAATATTTCAAATAATCAAATCATGACAAGTATTAAAGTTTCGTTTACGTATATAAAGGACTAAACATATTCTTTATCACATATACATAAATGACCAAACGCAATCCATACCTTGTAATTGCACATCCTGCCGAATACAACTCAAATTAATAAATTTTTATGAAACTAATTAAATCATTATCTTAAAGATATACAAATGGTCTTCGGTTTGAAATAATTCAAGACACTTAGCCATAGCCTGCTAGGTTTAAAAAAAAATCCGAATCCAGTTACCAGTACTAAGCCTGCGGGACTTTAAGCCCGGATATATCATCATAGTTAATTCACAAAGTTGTATACACATCAATTCACATACCTTCGATTTTTTTTTTCCAACACGGAGACACATTAATAAGGTATCACTTCATTCGAACTTATTCGTATCTCAATATAGCTAGTCTCATTTCACAAGAGCCATTAGGCCACATCACGTAGTCAGCGAGTCTTAACCCGGATACTTTCCAAATTCCATGTATATTTAATCACATGTTACCACATTTCACACAAACTATCACCATTGTAATTCATTAACCTCATTCGAATATAAGCATATAGTATGTACCTTAACTTCATGTCATAATATCATTCGACTTTAATACATATTTATATATATATATATCCCTTTCAATAAACTTCCAACTAAATAAGAAAATACACACATGACTTACATTCTTCTCATGACAACCATTCGGCTAAACACCATATAAGTCACTACACCTTCAATTTATAAAACTATCGACACATATTACAGCTTACGTTTATAAAATAGCCATTCGGATAACTTACACACATTTAAATTTTAGCCATTTTGGCCTCACCACCTATATATTTATCTTGTACATCAATTCAACAATAGCTTATAAGCAACTCAATTAGTTTCATCAATGTTTACAACAAAATCACAGATTCACTACAAGCTGTTTTCTTGAGCAACAATCATTAAATTATTTGTAACTGGAGCTACGGAACTCCAAATGAAGTGAAGTAAATTTTCCCCCAAAATAGACTCATATATCTTCTATCCATAAAATTTTAAGGATTTCTGGTTTGGCCAATCAAAACCAGAATTTTCTTAAAGTTTCCCCTATTTCACTGATCGACTATACTGACCACTCTTCACTACGAATCAAATTTCTCATTGTACAGATTTCAAAATATGTTCTTGTTTATTTCATTTGAAACTAGACTCATTAGGGAGTCTAAGAATATAAATTTTATCTTATAAAAATTTTTGTAGTATTTATAATGATTTTATAAAAATAGAACAGGGGATTTCAGATTCATTCTGACACTGTCACACACAACTTCAAATATCTCTCTATAAGAAATTCCTTTGCTTGCATTGTTTATTTTATAAGAAACTAGACTCATTGAGCTTTGATTACATATTTTATTCAGTCTCTAATTCCACTCCAACAATTTATGGTGATTTTAAAAAAATCACGCTACTGCTACTGTCCTAAGCAGATTATTACAATTTGCTCTTAAATTTCCAAGTCCAAACACTTAAGAACTTACCATTTGAGTTTAAAACATATCATCATATATAAGTACTTCTTATTATCACATACAAATCATAATTTAAATATCACTTTTCTAATAACCAATCGGCTAAGGCTCATAGAAGTAACTTATTCCTTATCGTTTTACTATAGGTAATTACACCAATTCATAGTCCCATCTTTACTCGTATTCCATATCATTCTTCATTATAACTAAACTTATATGCTAGAAACTTACCTCGGATGTTGTCGAACGATTTCAACGGCTATTCGATTACTTTTTCCTTTCCCCTATCCAACTTTGATCCTCTAAGCTCTTGAGCTAAATCAAACAAATTTACTTCCCAATCAAACATAGTCATACGGCATCCATATACATTTTAAAACCAATTCATTTGAATCAATTGAGCACTTAAGTCTATTATCATTTCGTTTTCAAATTTGTGTACTTGATAAGTCACATTAAACAATTATATATGTAACTTTAATACATATTTATATTCGAATGTCTCAATGACACAAGGCGCATACATAAGACATTAACATACATATAAATATATTTTAGTCGATTACTCAAGTTATGCACAACATGTATATATATACACTCTCATATTCATTATTATAAATATTGCCGAATACTTAACACAACTAAGCTAAGAATTTACTCAATATCATCTTAATTAACTTCTACTTATACATCAAAGTTTCAAATACAAAGTATTTAGCACCTATGCACTTAAACCGGATTAGCAAACACCCATAGACCTTGACCGAATGCCATTAAACACAAGTCAACAAAATCTTATGATTTCAAATCAAACTCTTAGCAAGAATGCACAATGCCGAACCCTTAGATGATTAAACATCTAATTTAGACAATTTAGAACACCTAAACGGCACTTGTTCAAAACATTAAACAACTACATGTTCGACTATTACACATATGAGCATTAAAAATTTACTATCAATAAGCTCAACTTCTTGCAACAACAAATTCTTCATCAAAGCTTAAAGGCTACAATCAAATTATTTTCTCATTAACCATAACCGAATGTGCCCTAAATCCATCAAGATTCAAATGTTTTTTTTTTTTTTGGCATGGGCTAAGTAAGAAACAAGATGATTAACCTAAAACAAGCTTAAATTTCAAAAAAAAATCTAACACCATTCACTAACCTTCTTCTCCTTCAAAATGACCGAAAGTCTCCCCCCCTTTCTCTTCTTTTCAATTCGGCAAAGAAGAACAAAGTTGAGCTTTGTTTTCTTCACCCAAATTTTCACTTATTTCCTTATTCAATAATTCATTTTGTATATTAAAATGTAAGTAAACAAACTAAAAAAAATGCATATAATATGTGTTAATCATTAGCATGGCCGGCCACTATCTCTAATTGGTTAATTATACATGCAAGTACATTTTTTTATCATCATGCACTATTAGATCACTTTTACATTTGTCTAAACATTTCACAATTGTCTCACATAAGTCTCTACTAATAAATTTCACATATACTGATAAAATTAAAGTATGGAACTTTCACACATTCATATTCACATAAAATAAACGTAAAATATGACGGTTAATTATTTTTATGACTCGATTTTGTGGTAACGAAACCACTTTCCGACTAGGGTCAAATTAGGGATGTCACATGCATGCTTATATTTATGAATTCCTTGAAGTATGGTAGATTTGTTGTGTACCATTAAGCCTGTAAAGCTCAGCCTTCAAATTGTCTTCATGTTTATATTTGTAGACTTTTGTTCATATCCAAAGAACATTATTGCCGAGAGACTTCTAGTATCACATATTCAAAGAACAGTACCTTCTCTATTAGAGGGCATTGTATTCCTAAGGCCTTACTTGTATTTTTTTTTTGTAGGTCTGTAACTTATTTATCATTTTTTTTATTTTGACTATTTTGATAGACGATGATATTGGAGCTCCACATATTTTGTATAACTACTTTTATTACTATTTTTAGCATAACTATATGTGGTATTTTCTCTTATATAAAATGTATTTCAATGTTTTAAATTATTTAAAAATTTTGTTGAGTTACTCCGGTGACCTGATGTAACACCTTAGCATTCGAGTACTCCGTATTCGGGATTAGGGTGTTATATTTAGTGGTATCAGGGCAAGGTTTAGTCAGTTCTAGGACCAGCTGGTCAGTTGTAGTAAGGTGTCGATGAATACATGCCCCTAAGTTTAAGAATATACGCTTCTAAGACTGGAAGTCCGATGATGCTTTCTCTTTTCTATTTCCTCTTCAAATTCGACATGCCCAACGATTCAAATCGTAGCCATGAGGCTAGAGAGGAGAGTCATGCTTCTCCGATGGATGATACGGGAGATGAGTTTCTCCCAAACACTGACGAGTTTGACATTCTAATGGGTCCGAGCGTGGATGAGGCAGCTTACTTCTAGAATCTTAATTTTGCGCTGCATCATATCCTTCGAGTGATCCCGAGAATGCAACCTACCCCACATGCTCTACCACCACCTGTCGTTCCACAAGAGACTCCAATAGAGAGATTTCGCATATGTAAGACAGATGACTTCTATGGCACTAGCGAGAATGACCCAATAACTGCTAGTTAGTGGTTGAGGAACACACTAAGGACTTTGAGGTCGCTCTATTTTACCTCTAAGGGTAACTTAGAGTGCATCATCTTATTGTTGAAGGGTGATGCATATGATTGGTGGGAGACGGTCAAGATGGTTCTATAGCTAGAGCTGCCATCGTGGGATCAATTCTTGTCCGAGTGTCGAGGGAAGTACATCGATTAAGCATATATGGATGACTTGAGGATGCAGTTTCCACGATTAGTCCAGTGCAATCAATCAGTGTATGAGTACAGAGGGACTTTTTGCGATTGAGTCGCTTCGCCCCTAAGTTACTAGCTTCTAAGAGTTTTAGATATAGGAGATTCTGTAAGGGCTGCACATTGATATTGACACTTATTTGGCGGTAGACCTGCTCGAGGTATTTTCAGAATTGGTACGGGAAGCTAAAGGTTTAGAGAGGGTTCTCAGTATGAGATTGAGCTCGTCAACCGAGTTCAATATCTAGAGTAAGAGGGCTTCTGACACTGCAAGTCCGTCTCAGATAACAGCTAAGAGGATTCGGGATTCTAGAAGATTTAGGAGAGCTCCATCGACAAAGTCTCAGAGATCAAGTCAAGGGTCAAGACCAGGGGCTCGTAGGAGACCATTGACTTCCTCGTAGCTAGCGAGTTTAAGAGGATCAGTTAGGACCCCAACTTTTCTAGTTTGTAATTTTTATGGTCGGAGACATCTTGGGGAGTGTTATCGGAGGACTAGAGCCTGTTTCTAGTGTAGGGCCACCGAGCATTTTGTCAAAGATTGCCCTAGAGCTAACTGTGATTCACATGCTCAGACTCAGAAATTAGCACATTCTTTTCAATGTGGTAGAGGGTCAACTCATGATGGTGATAATGTCACCTCAAGCTAGCAGAGTAGAAGCACAGTCAGATTTACAGCTGTATATGATATTCGAGTTCTATCTAGGCAGTACGCTGTAAAAACTCGAGAAGACTACAACACCACTGATGTGATTACATGTATTTTCACATTGTTCTTTATCCCATTATTGCATTAGTGGACTCCGGGTCCATACATTCATATATATGTAGTGAGATTATCCGAGAGAGAGGTATTCCTGTTGAGGAGTTAGATGTTGGGGTTTGAGTATCCAACCCGTTAGAACTTGATATATTGGTGGATAAGGTGTATCAAAAATGTCCAGTTGAGATTCAGGGTCTGCTATTTTTAGTAGACTTGATAGAGTTGCCCTTTCAAGAGTTTGATGTAATTTTAGGCATAGATTGGTTGACCGAGCATGATGCAACTTTAATATGTAGAGCGAGGTAGCTTAAGCTCTGTGGGTTGGACAGAACCAGAGTCCTAGTGACTAATGAGATTAGTAGAGGCTGCAAAGCCTTCTTAGCTTGTGTGGTGGATACAAAGGTCCAAAGTCCGGCATTGGAGGACCTACAGACTGTGAAGGAGTTTCTAGATGTTTTTTTCTAAGGAGTTACCAAGATTACCCCAAACAGAGAGCTAGAATTTTGGATCAAGGTGTTGTTTGGTACAGTTCTGGTATCTATTGCCCCGTACCGCATGGCACTGACTGAGTTGAAAGAATTAAAGACTCAGTTGCTAGAGTTGCTTAAGTGTGGTTTTATACGCCCTAGTGTGTAGCCATGGGGAGCACCAGTGTTATTCATCCGAAAGAAGGACGGGTTGATGACATTGTGCATAGATTATCGTCAGCTCAATAAGGTGACAGTGAAGAACAAATACCCACTTTCGAGGATCGATGACCTGTTTGACCAATTAAGAGGTGCTTGTGTGTTTCTAAGATTGATTTGAGATCGGGGTACCATCAGTTAAAAGTTAAGGAGGGGATATCCTGAAAATAGCTTTTAGGACTAGATATGGCTATTATGAGTTCTTGGTGATGTCGTTTGGGCTCACAAATGCTCCTTTGGCCTTCATGGTTTTAACGAACTGTATTTTTTAGCCCTACTTAGATCAATTTTT
Organism: Gossypium anomalum; assembly: GCA_025698475.1. Lineage (NCBI taxonomy): Eukaryota > Viridiplantae > Streptophyta > Magnoliopsida > Malvales > Malvaceae > Gossypium > Gossypium anomalum. Next base: position 4,933,722 of record CM046957.1, on the reverse strand, counting down.
AGTGGTTTTCATTGATGATATATTGGTGTATTCATGATCTAAGGATGGGCATGATCACCATCTTCGAGTTGTACTTCAGACCCTTTGAGAGAGATGACTTTTTGCCGAATTTAGTAAGTGTGGATTTTTACTTTCTGAGGTGGCCTTTTTGGGTCACATTGTCGCGGCGGATGGTGTCAGAATTTGTAACTCGATGCTTAGCTTGTCAGCAGGTGAAAGAAGAGCATCAAGTTCCTTCAGGTCTTCTTTAGTCTATCTAGATTCCGCAGTGGAAATGGGATAGAGTCACTATGGATTTTGTGACTGGGTTACCTATGTCTCCGTCCAGACACGACATAATTTGGGTAATCGTGGACAGATTGACGAAAACTGCACATTTTCTACCAATGCGCGTAGACCTCACTCTTAAAAAGTTGGCCAAATTGTATATTAGTGAGATAGCGAGGCTTCATGGGGTACCAACTTCGATTATTTCAAATAGAGATCTGCATTTTACATCGAGATTTTGAAGAGCCCTTCATGAGGCATTGGGTACTTGTTTGCACTTCAATACAGCTTTTCATTCGCAGACTGATGGTTAGTCACAGCGAGTCATTCAAATTTTTGAGGATATGCTTAATTGTTGTATCATTGAGTTTGAGGGAGGTTAGGAGGGGCATATTCTCTTAGTTGAGTTTGCATACAACAACAGTTATCAGTCTAACATTTAGATGGCTCCTTTTGAGACATTATATGGTTGTAAGTGCAAGACTCCATTTTGTTGGACAGAACTTAATGAGAGGAAGATAGTTTGATGGTCGTGAAATTAACTAAAAATTCGACTAAGGCAAGCGCACCTATCGAACAGTAGTATAGTTCTGGTGAGACCGGAAATATTCCATGAGGACTAAAAGTACTAGTAATTACTATATTTTTATTATCTAGCCTAAGAATTAAATGGTGTTTTTAAACTAAAACTAATTATCTAACTAACTAAGATTATGACAGAGATGAAAATTAGAAAATACTTTAGGAAAATCGATAGAGAAGACAATACCCAAGGAATAATCCACCTAGAATTCACTTATTACCTTTGAATTAGACGATTTATTCACTTGACTTAATCCGTAGAAATCCCTTATTTATGTTAATATCCCTTTTGAGACTAAAAACAACTGACTCTAGGTTGATTAATTAAAATCTCTTTCTAATTAAAACCCCTATTTTCGCATTAACTCGATCTATGGATTCCTTTATTAGATTTGACTCTAATCCGACAGATTTATGTCATCCTATCTCTAGGATTGCATGCAACTTCACTTAATTATGAATGATTTACTCTTAAACAGGGGCTTTTGCTCCACTGAATAAGCATATCAAAACCTGAATTAATACCCTGGAATATTAAAACAAGAATTTAGAACTCACAATTAAGAATAAGAATAAGTATTTATCATATAACTCAAATAGTAATAAGATCTGTCTTAGGTTTCATCTCCCTTAGGTATTTAGAGAATTTAGTTCATAACAATGGAAAACATCTCAAAATAAGGAGAACAATAAAACATAAAGAAACCCAAAGAACTTCTAGGAAATTGGATTGAAATCATCAGTCTTGATGTAGATCCTTGCTTTTGAGATGATTCTGATGGTTGTCCTTAAGTATTTTCTACTTCCAATTCTGCGTGTCCCCTTAATCCTCTTCTGGGGTGTTCATATAGACTTTTGAATGCCCAAAATAGCCCAAAATTAGCCTTTTTTGAATAGAATTAGACTTAGGTTTAACAGGGACACGGCCGTGTGCCACGCCCGTGTGAAGGTGCTCAGGCCGTGTGCAATTCTGACTTGGATTAATGTCGATACGGCTATGACACACGGGCGTGTGGTCTACCCGTGTGTCACACACGGACGTGTGGATCACCCGTGTAAAAGTTCTTAGGCCGTGTGAAACACTGTTTTAGGCCCATTTGGTCTATTTTTGGCCCGTTTCTCGCTTTTTTTGCTATCCTAAGCTTTCCTGGGTATAAAACACGAATTTAAAGGATTATGAGCATCGGATTCAATAAAACCAATGAAAAATCATCTATAAATATGCCAAGCATGGGGTAAAAATATGTATATCTTACGGTTTATCAAATATCCCCACACTTAAGCATTTGCTTGTCCTTAAGCAAAATCCTCAACTCACAATTAAAATAAATTCTTCTCAACTTATAATTCTCATCAGTAATGTTTCAAAATAAACCACAAGCAATCATACATTGAGAGCTTAACCAAAAGAACATTAAAGCTTCAAACAATCTAAGTTGAGCATTTTAATCATAAAATCATAAGTATCTCCCTTTATCTAAGTGATTACCTTTAATTCCAAATTGACAAGGGTTGACATCCTCACTAAAGATTCACTCAATTCACTGAAAGTGTTTAAGGTTTAACAATTAAGCACTTAACAGTCAAACATGAAAATTTATTACCATAAGCTTGCATGAAAATCAAATCTCCACCACTATAAATGAGATGATACACATATCAAAAGGTCTTTAATAGGGTTGTAATGGGGTTTGGATTAAAGGTGTGGATAAAGGCTGAAAAAGAGGGTTAGAATCGAGATTAATTTAAATAAATTACCAAACTTAGAAGAATGAAGCTAATTGTTGAATTACAAGGAAGTGCCAGAATTCGAACCATCTAAAGTAAATGATGTGAGCTTTTTCTCAATAATATAACTTTACATAACCAAGCTCTTTATAACAATGAATAATTGTAACTATATGTTTTTTTTTTTTTTTTTTTAGGAATAAGAACAAGTGCCATAATGAAAAATACATTATAAGGAAAAAATTCAGCAACTGCAATGAACGAAAATAGTTAGGTAACTAGTTAAATCAAATCCTGATAAAAGGAGTCAATGAAAAGGGAGAAATTCTTAATGAATCAAAAATGGTTAAGTAGTGGGTTATTATTAAGGGAAAAATTACGAAATAAAAGTTAAGGCCAAGGGGTTTACTAGGGGTCAATTATGTGGGTAGGCTTTTTATTGCGGTAAATGGGTTAAAACCTAAGTTCCTTTTTCATTTTCGTATATCAAATCAAAGGTGTGGTCTTGACATGTATAATCGATGCAAGTTCTAGAATAACAAATCAATGTTGACACACTCATAACTAATAAAATCAGTGTGCAAGAAAGATGTATGCTCTAAAAGGCTCAAAATCTCATGAAAATTATGGGTTTTTTGATGTCAATCCTGTAAATTCAAAACTTCAAGATAATACCTCAATTCAGGGAAACAACCTAACAATTTTAATTCTCAAAAGTCAACTTATCGTGCTTGATCCTCTAATGTCTTAAAGTTTAAACAATCAATGCACAATTACCTATGATTTAATTTAAAACATATCAATAAAAGTCATAAATCAATTAGAATTCACTCTAATAATGATATGAGAAAATTATTTGAGAACAAGATAAAAATTCAGGGATTTTTTGATAATCACATAAATAACCTCCTCACACTTAAGATGTATATTGTCCTCAATGTACAAAGATATATAATAGCACTATAAACATAATACCAAAAGAGAGGGAGAGAAGCGAAACTGCCTTGAAATTGTGGATGAAATCCTTGGACTAGCGAGAGCGAGAATTGTAGGTAAGCCTGAATGAAAAGCATGATTCTGAGTTACTAATAAGAAAATAAACACCACTGTGGAAGAGAATTAAGGAATAATTCAAACATAACCATAAAGATAAGTAGAGTTTAAAATATAAAACATAAGTCTTCAAAATTAAATGAAGGAAAATAAAAATAAAAATAAAATAAACGGACTCAAAGGTTCTCATCATCGGTGTCGTGAGCTGGTGGCACTGGAGGAGCAATATGGAGGTGCTCGCGTATCTGCCGCAAAGTCTCATCGATACTCTCGAACCTAGCATCAAGACTGTCGAACCTGTGAGCACAATACTGACGAAAATCAGTAAACTCCTCAAATGACACACCTCGAAAATTGGCAGCAAAAGGAGCGTGGAGGTGACTCGATGGTGGAGGCTGTGGTGGAGCCTCGTGAGGGGGAAGGACATCATCAGTAATGTCCTCTGGCTCATCTTGGTCATCAGACTAGACAAGTCTGTACTGAAAGGGGTCTAATCCACGGCGTCGCTCTATCATCCTCATGTGAATCATGCTAGATATTCTTTGAGGAGTCATCTAGCCTACAAATGTGAGTGTCGATGGCATCTCTGGAATGTCAAAGAGGCCGAAGTGTCGAGCGATACAAGTATCGTAAGGGCCAAGGCAAATGGGGCCCCTCCTATGGTGATATGTTTGGTGGAGAAAGGTGAGGGCGATAAAATATGCCAAGTCAAATGCATGGTCAGTCGCCATGCTCCATAAGAAGTATGCGTCGATGGTGCTAACTACCCCGGTGCTCTCTTTCCTCCCAGTTAAAGTGTGAGCCAAGATGGCATGAATATAGCGTAGTGCTAGAGGAAGAGAAGTCGCCTTCGAGCAACTTGCGTCATAAGGAACCGTGCTCGCCGTAAGGTCGGTCCAACAGCATATGTGACAGTGAAGCTATAGAAAATTCTCTGAAGCCATGAACTCCTCCGTGTAGAGGCCCAAAGCAGCTCCAAACTCGGGAACACTCAAATGCCTAACAAGTCTACCAAGTCTAAAAACGATAGTACCAGCCTCGCCATGTATTCATCATGTGCTGGAGGTGGAAAGTAGTGCAGAACTCTAATGTCAGCTCTAAATAGGTAGGCTCGATAATTGAAAAGAATCTATCCCACGAGGTAGTATCGACATGGAAACGAACAAGGTGAGCAAGTTAGACCTGTTCTAAAGCGGCCTAATCAATACAACGGCCCACACCTAGTGGTCGCACACGCAAGAGCTGAAATAAATCGTCCTGTGGGCCTGACAAAAATTGAAGCAGGGGATAGCGGGCTTTGGTCGAGGCGCTCGAGGAGGTTGCGCCAGGACCCTTCCTCTTTTTTGAAGCAGGGACGACAGTCTTCTTGCCTCATTTGTTCGTCATGGTGTACCCGCAAAAGTAAAAAAGTTCGTCAGTAATATAAGGAAATGATCACAAATTATTTAAATGAGAGCTTATAAAGCAAAATGTAAGGAATCCTAAATAATAATTTATTCCTAAACAATTTGTACTAAAATCCAATCATGCAAAAATAAACTAATTATAAAATAAGTAACAATATCTAAATGAGAGACTAAACCTAATAGTAGGAACAAATTACAATAGAATGAGGAATAATGAAATTAGCCAATGAATATTTGGTAAACTAATGTAAATAGTACTCAAATTAATCTGAAGGGTAAATCTATAATGCTAAAATTGATTAAATAAAAATATTAATAATGCAGTAAAGAAAGATGAAATAAAATAATAAAGCTAATAATAAATAATTAATATGAATAAAATAATGATGAGTATTAAGAGAAACCAAACGATGATGGACGGTGACCGGACGTTGGATGGACGGCGGTGTCGACGGGTGGCGGGGTCAAATTGAGGCGGCAGACGGTGGCTAGGGGAAATGAGTTGGTGTTTAAGAGAAAAAATAGGGAAGAAAGATGAGGGAAGAAGAAAAAAGAAAGAGGAAAGAAAGAAAGAAGAGAGAAAGAAAGAAAAAGAAAGAAAAGAAGAGAAAGGGAGGGGGTGACCAGTGGTGGGCTAGAGGCTGCTGGTGTCAATAGTGGTCAGAGGATGGGGCTGATGGGTTTGCGGCAGCTAGGGTTAGAGGGGGGTTGGGGAAGAAGACAAAAGAAAAATTTTAGGGTTTGTTGGAGTTTAAAAAGGGCACAACCTGTGAGACCCGTGTTAGGCCCACGGTCATGTCACACGCCCGTGTGGCTCGTATCCAGCCCGTGTTTATCGCGAAAATTAAATCCCCAATTGTCACACGGACTAGGGACACGCCTGTGTGTCCAGGCCGTGTGAGCTACTATAGCTGCACAAAAACATTAAAAATAGCAAAAAGAAACTAGTTAGTGGTGTTAGTGCTTGGGTTGCCTCCTGAGAAGCACTTATTTAAAGTCTAAGCTTGACTTACCTCTCATTCACATGATTACGGCGGATCACGGAGTCGAGATTCCTTTTTCTCACTATCAGTTCTATTATCCACATAAAGTTTAAGTCGAGTAATATTTACCTTAAATGTGCCAAATTTAGAATGATTTACCTCGACTGTACCGTATGGGAAAACATTTAGTACTATGAAAGGGGTCGCTCCGTTCGTATTAAGCTTTAAAGTAGCAATATGGGGGTCCTTTTCATCTAACAATACTTTATCCTCAACTTTAATTTTCTTTGTTTCATCCCTACGCTCCTCGTGGTGTCGCTTTGATTTTTCGTGTGCTTTTAGTTTCTCATTGACATGTGTTCGTCATTTATCTAGTTCATCGATCTGAAGCCTTCGTTCTTCGTGAGTCGCTCTATTTTTGTGGTATGGATTAGAATAAAGCTCCGTCACGTTCTTCCTAGAAGACACCTGCAAAGAAGTTTGAGTTGTAATGTTATCCCCTACACGAAGTATTAATTCACTTGTGCTAACATCAATGATAGTTTTAGCAGTTGCTAAAAAGGGTTGCCCTAAAATCAAAGGTACATCATTATCCTCTTCCATGTCTAGAACAATAAAATCAATTGGGAATATAAATTTATTGATTTTGACAAGTACGTCTCCAATGATACCCCTAGCGAATCTAATTGTTTTATCTACCAATTGAATGCTCATCCTAGTTTGTTTGGGTTTCCCTAGACCTAGTTGTTTAAACATTTTGTAAGGCATGACATTAATGCTTTCCGCTAAATCAGCCAAAGCATTGTTAACATTTAAACTACCAATTAAGCAAGGAATCGTAAAACTCTCTGGACCTTTCAACTTGTTGGGTAGCCTATTATGTAGAATGGCCGAGCAAACTGCGTTCAACTCTACATGTGACGCATCATCCAACTTCCGCTTATTTGCTAAAAGCTCCTTTAGAAATTTAACTGCGTTTGACATCTGCAAAGAGCTTTAATAAACGGTAAGTTAATATGTAATTTCTTTAATAATTTAAGGAATTTACCAAATTGTTCGTCTGTGTGGTCTTTCCTTGTCACATTGGGGTATGGTACACGAGGTTTGTATTCTCTACTTACCAATTTTTACTTACTGTGGTCCACCTCATCCTTACCTTTAGTTACGACAATTCCTTACCTCGGTTCTAGTTTAGGTTCAACTAACCGTTCTTCATCTCGAACAGTAATCGCATTAAGCTGCTCCCTTGGGTTAGTTTCAGTATTACTTGGCAAGCTACCTTGTGGTCATTCGGAAATCATCTTTGCCAACTGGCCTATTTGATTCTCGAGCCTTTGAATTGATGCTTACTGATTTTTAAGAGCTATCTCGGTGTTTTGGAAACGTGTTTCAGATACCGCTATGAATTTCGTTAACATCTCCTCAAGGTTCGGCTTCTTTTCTTGCTGGTAAAGTGGTTGTTGAAAACCTAGAGGATGTTGTGGCCTTTGATTTCCTTACCCACCCCAAGAGAAATTGGGATGGTTCCTCCAACCTGCATTATAAGTATTACTATACGAGTTATTTTGGGGTTTAGAATTATTACCCCCAGGGTTGAAGGATGGATAATCTGCGTTGTGTACTCCTCCATTTGAATCACACCTCATCACGGGATGTACCTGAGTAGAACCATACAAACCATCAATCTTTTTATTGAAAAGCTCTACTTGGTTAGATAGCATAGTGACCGCATCGAGGTTGAAAACACCAGTTGCTTTTGTCAGTTTCGTTATCATGACTTGCTACTAATAGTTATTTAGTGACATCTCTTCAATAAATTCATAAGCCTCTTCAGGTGTTTTATTGTTTAAAGTTTCACCGGCGGCTGCGTCGATCAGTTGCCTTGTTGAGTGGTTCACACCGTTGTAAAAAGTCTAAATCTGTAGCTATAAAGGTAACCCATGGTGAGGGCACCTTCTTAATAGGTCCTTGTATCTCTCCCATGCATCATAAAGAGTTTCTAAATCCATCTGCACAAAAGAAGAGACATCATTCCTCAATTTAGCCGTTTTAGCCGGCGTAAAATATTTAAGCAGAAATTTTTCGGTCATTTGTTCCCAAGTAGTGATTGACCCTCGTGGTAACGAGTTCAACCATTGTTTAGCCTTATTCCTCAATGAAAAGAGAAATAACCGAAGGCAAATGGTATCGTCAGAAACACCATTAATCTTAAAAGTGTCGCAGAGTTCCAGAAAATGTGCTAAATGAGTGTTAGGATCCTCGTCCTGCAAACCATCAAACTGAACAAACTGTTATATCATTTGAATCGTGTTAGGTTTCAGTTCAAAATTATTTGCAGCAACAGCAGGTCTAACTATACTCGATTCAGTTCCTGTTAAAGTCGGTTTAGCATAATCATACATAGTACGCGGAGTAGGATTTTGTTCTACTGGATTTACAGCAATCGCAGGAGGTAGCGGATTATTCTGATTATCAATCATCTCCTCCTTTGTAGTATGGATATTGTCCTCTTGCCCTTCCTCTATGTATTGTAGGCTTCGCCTTATTTCTCTTCGATTTTTGTGAGCCGTACTTTCGATCTCACTGTCAAAAAGCAGAGGTCCTGACGGGTTCCTCCTAGTCATAAACTATTAAAAACCTGCCAGGAGCAAATAAAAGAAAAATTAGAAAAGAAAAATTAAACTAAAAAAAATAAATTGCAATAAAAGTAAAAATGGCTAAAGTAATAAAAATCAAATGTTCCTAATATCTTAGTCCCCAACAACGGCGCCAAAAAACTTGTTGGTCGTGAAACTAACTAAAAATTCAACTAAGGTAAGCGCACCTATCGAACAGTAGTATAGTTTTGGTGAGACCGGAAATATCGTATCCACGAGGACTAAAAGTACTAGTAACTACTATATTTTTATTATCTAGCCTAAGAATTAAATGGTGTTTTTAAACTAAAACCAATTATCTAACTAACTAAGATTATGACAGAGATGAAAATTGGAAAATACTTTACGAAAATCGATAGAGAAGACAATACCCAAGGAATAATCCACCTAGACTTCACTTATTGCCTTTGAATTAGATGATTTATTCACTTGACTTAATTCGTAGAAATTCCTTATTTATGTTAATATCCTTTTCGAGACTAAAACAATTGACTCTAGGTTGATTAATTGAAATCTCTTTCTAATTAAAACCCCTATTGTCGCATTAACTCGATCTATAGATTCCTTTATTAGATTTGACTCTAATCCGGTAGATTTATGTTGTCCTATCTCTAGGATTGCATGCAACTCCTCTTAATTATGAATGATCTACTATTAAACAAAGACTTTTGCTCCACTGAATAAGCACATCAAAACCTAAATTAATACCCTGGAATATTAAGACAAGAATTTAGAACTCACAATTAAGAATAAGAAGAAGTATTTACCATATAACTCAAATAGTAATAAGATCCGTCTTAGGTTTCATCTCCCTTAGGTATTTAGGGAATTTAGATCATAACAATGGAAAACATTTCAAAATAAGGAGAACAATAAAACATAAAAAAACCCAAAGAACTTCTAGGAAATTGGATGGAAATCTTCAGTCTTGATGTAGATCATTGCTTCTGAGATGATTCTGATGGCTGTCCTTAAGTATTTTCTACTTCCAATTCTGCGTGTCTCCTTAATCCTCTTCTAGGGTGTTTATATAGACTTTTGAATACCCAAAATAGCCCAAAATTAGCATTTTTCGAATAGAATTAGACTTAAGTTTAACAAGGACACGACCGTGTGTCACACCCATGTGAAGTTGCTCAGGCCGTGTGCAATTCTGACTTGGATTGATGTCGACACGGCCATGACACACGGGTGTGTAGTCTACTCGTGTGTCACACACGGGCATATGGATCACCCGTGTAGAAGTGCTTAGGCTGTGTGAAACACTGTTTTAAGCCCATTTGGTCTATTTTTGGCCTGTTTCTCGCTCTTTTTGCTATCTTAAGCTTTCTTGAGTATAAAACACGAATTTAGAGGATTAAGAGCATCGAATTCAATAAAACCAAGAAAAAATCATCCATAAATAAGCATGTGGTAAAGATACGTATATATTATGGTTTATCATAGTTGGTCTGGAGTTGATCAGGGAGACTGAGGATAAGGTTCGGATGATCCAGGATAATCTGATAGTAGCTTTGAATCGTCAGAAGTCATATTCAGATTTTAAACGTAAGGAGATGAAGTTTGTAGTGGGCGACAAGGTCTTTCTTAAAGTTTAACCTTGGAAAAAGTTTTACATTTCGGACGCAAAGGGAAATTGAGTCCCAGGTTCATTGGACCTTATGAAGTTCTAGAGAAAGTTGGACCAGTGGCATATCGGTTAGCCTTACCTCTAGAGTTGGAGCGTATTCATAATGTGTTCCACATATCCATGCTTATGAGGTATCGTTCTGATTCTTCACATATCTTACCGCTTGAGCAGATTGAGGTGAGTCCAGACTTGTCATATGATGAAGAGCCGATTCAGATTTTAGCCCGAGATATTAAAGAACTTAGGAACAAGAAGATCTTTAGTGAATATCCTGTGGAGGAATCACGGAGCTAAGGAGGTGACATGGGAGCCAGAGGATTCCATGAAATTACAGTATCTGCACCTTTTTTATTTAGGTAAATTTCGAGGAAAAAATTTCTTTTAAGGAGGAGAGAGTTGTAACGACCCCAAATTCTCGATTCAACATTCAAGCGTTGACCTGGGTTGGCGATTGATAAATTTATTTTGGGATTGAGTTTTGTTGGAATTAATTTGGGTGAATTTTGGACCTTTTTATAAGAAATTAAGGATATTGGGAAGCTTGTGTGAAGTAGGGGAAAATGGATGGCTAATATACTGATTTTACCATTCTTAAATAAAATTATTCTCCCAATTAATGGGAAAAGATTATTTGATAGATTGAGGTATGGGATAAATTGGATTTGTCCCCATTTTTCCCTATATTATAACCATCCCGATTTTTTTCTTTCTACGTTTCTTCATTTTTTTCTTCTTTTCTCCATCTATTTTCCTTAGCAAGCCGTGTACAAGGAGAGAGATTTGAGTGAGTTCTCACCATTTTTCATCCTCCAAATCTCAAAGAAGGTAAGGGTCTTGATCTAGCTTTTTTTTTAAAGTTCTATGAAAAAAAAAATCTATGTTCTTCAAAGATAAAGGTGGAGGTTATTGGGTGTTTGAGAGGGTTTGAGTTTGAGGAAGTCTCTACCCATCTTCTCATATTTTATTTATTTATTTATTTAAAGCATGTATTTTTGCATATTATCTACTCTTATTTTTTTGTGGGAAATCTTGTGTGTTACGTGGTTATTAGTTAAAGAGGGTGGTGAATCTTCTAAAGCTAAGGGTAAAGACAAAGTGGTGAAAAGGTAAACAAGAAACTTTATTGGTGTTCTTCCATCAAGGTGGTACCCTCTAACTCTCCTATGCTTCTTGATAAGTCCTAATTATGATGCTTATGTGATAATGCATGCATGTTATATGTCTTTGGATGGAAATCATGTTTGAATGATTTAAATGAAGCTAAAATCTTAATTGTGAAATCTGTCAGAAACAAATTATTACTTGAATAGTAAGTTTGAAAATTTGCCATAAATTTTGTAAAAATAATTAAGAAGTGATTCATACATCGTTGTAACCATGAGTTTGTCTAGTTTAGTTTAGAATAAACGGAGATCATTTTTTTTTTTTAAGATATGAATTTTTGAGTGTTGAAAGGTCATAAAAATCTGACAGTAGAATTCTTATAAAACAGATTTAGTAGTTACTTTCAAAAATCAGAAAAAACTTCACAAGATAAAATAGGAAGTGAGCCTTATATCTCTATAACCATACAGAAGTCTAGTTTAGTTTAAAATAGCAGGTGAGCCTTAGAGTTATATATTAAGAGTTATTAATTTTTGAATGAGAAAAGGTCAGAATGTCAATATAGCAGACTGTCACATCTTATTAGTTAATATTTTAGCTGGAATGATAAGCAAGTTAAAACGAGTATGAGACCCGAATGTCATGGTTGTATTTTTGTGATTATATGTTTGATGATTTGTTTGCGCTCAGCCTTCGGGCTCTAACCTAACTAACGGCCATGAGTGGCACTCGGGATAACCTTACGGACACCCGGGATTATTTGACTAGTGCCATGAGTGACGTGGGACTATCTGGATACCCGATTATTTGAGCAGTATGTGCAATCTAACAAGTTTGACAAGTTTGATATGCAAGTGATTTGGTTATGTAGATTTAATGACTCATGATTTAATTATTCGATACTCATGTCATGTTTCTATGTATACATTTGATTTGCATGCTTATATTTATGAGTTGCTTGAAGTATAGTAGATTTGTTGTGTACCACTGAGCCTGTAAAGCTCAGTCTTCGAATTGTCTTCATGTTCAGATTTATAGACTTTTGTTCATGTCCGAAGAACATCATCGACGAGAGACTTCTAGCATCACGTATTCAGAGTACAGTACCTTATCTATTAGTAGGCATTGTATTCCTAAGGCCTTGCTTGTATTTTTCTTTTTTGTAGGTCTGTAACTCGTTTATCATTTTTGTTATTTTGACTATTTTGTTATACGATGATATTGGAGCTCTACATATTTTGTATAACTACTTTTATTACTATTTTCAGTATAACTATGTATGGTATTTTCTTTTATATAAAATGTATTTCAATGCTTTAAATTATTTGAAAATTTTGTTGAGTTACTCCAGTGACTTGATGTAGCGCCTTAGTATTCGAGTACTCCGTAGTCGGGATTAAGGTGTTACAGTTCTCCCTATGAAAAGAAACAAACTCACTTATAATTTTTTCAAATTCTTTAAGTTAATAAACTAAATAAACATCAACAATTTACCTAACCGATAATTAATTTAACAGGATTCTCCAAACTAGACTTTAACGTTACCCTGCAAAGAAGCGCCGACTGATGATGCATGAACATACGGCTAATTGGAGATACAATAATTATAACATTAAGAAGATGACGTATAATAAATTACTGTTTTAACATGAAAATTCACGTGGTTTTGTTTTTTTTTTTGATGAATGAAAGAAAATTCACGTGTTTGGAGACTGAATAAAGGAAAGGTTTATTCAACATTCAAAATGCTTATTTTGATGTCAACCCCGCACGTGTACTTAGTTTAAGTGTTTACCACTTTTGATTTTATACTTAATTCAATCACAATCATGATCAATTAAGGAAAATATTTTTTTTACATGCTATCTGTATAGATAATATTTGTAATATATTTAAGCATAACATAAAATTATAATATGTAACAGCTTTAGTGGATTATTGAATTGATTCTCCATAAAAAATTTATTGTATCATATTTGATGATTAAGGGTATTCATCACCTTAGATACGACTTGAATTTGAATTGTACTAATTACATTTATTATTCAAATTTTATTCTGTTATTACAATTTAAAAAAAATCAATTTATTTTTACATTTCCATGATTGCGTTAACCAATACACTATCCATCATAGATCTAATATATATATATATATATAACATCGTATATACCTAGATACTCAAAAGGAAAATAAAATAAAAGATTAATTCAATATGTCTTTAGAAATCTCTTCCTCCCAACAATCATCACAATCATTAACAGCATGATCGTGTATTTGATCATCACCTTGATTGACTTGGACGAGTGTCTCATTTTCTTCGCCAAAGATGACTTCCTTCGGAGCAACCTCCGATGCTTGCATTCTTCACCAGCATCATCTTCCGAACGACGGGTTGGGGAGCTGGTGCCGATGATTCGGGTGCCTTGTTCCACAACCCTCGCCGGTTCCTCTTCATTCTCTTCGGCAAGTAAATGCGGAGGAGGGCATTGCGAATCATCATCGCCTTCCCACTTTTCGATATCCAAACCCCATTCATTATAATCAACACCTGCCATTGCTAAAGCTTCAATTGACACCGTCATGATTAATTCATCAACTTCTGCTATGTCTATGAGTTTTTTTCCCTCTAATTTCACAACCGAAACTCCTATTTATATCCCAACAAAATTGAGTTCGAGAAATAATTTTCTTGCTTGAATTTGAGTTCACGGATGCAGCATACAAATCAATGGGAGGAAGTTTTCTCTTCTGATGAACTCTGAAGGTTGAAAAATGAATAACTGAGAACATATAAGAAATGACATTACATTCCCGTGAATCATTTGATTGACCAAACTATGTGTTTCAATTCACAACTATCTTTGATGACGGATATTGCTTTCATGGTGATGTTGCAGATATGATTTAAGCTATGATGCAACCTTAAATCTTTACTTTCCCGACTTGTATGACCCTGAAATCCAAAGTCAAGCAAACCAAATATTTTGGGCTCAACACTTTTTGTCCGGTGTACAGTAGCATCTATTTATTCAAATATTAGAGTCAAACTTTATCTATAATAATTTAATTTTCTCTTAAAATTTTAGATATTATGAAGATGTAGTCCATATACATCTATAATAACATCTAAATTACCTATAATTAACAACATTTATATCTTCAATTTTGAATGTTTAAAAAATTTTAATTAAAAAAACTATAATATATTAATATTATTATTAATTAATGAAATTTAAATAGCATGTTGAATAAAATTTACTAATATCTTAATTAAAATTTATTATTTTTATTTGGGATAAATCTCAAAATTATACATGAACTTTGATTTAATGTGTAATTGTATATCTGAACTATAATTTGATGTAATTATACATGTGAAATTTTAACTATGGTTTAAATTTATACTTGAAACTTTAATTTTGATTTAATCATACACATTTAAAGAAATAAATACGTCAATTTATTTTTATATTGGATAAATATAATTATTTATGTATGCAATATATGAACATAAAATGATATTATATTGATAATTATATTAATAATTTACAAAAATTAAATAAATCTATGTATTACAAAAAATTATTAAAGTTATGATAGTTCCAACAAATCTTGCATGAAAACCGTCATCTTCTTCCTCCTCCTCTGCCACTGCCGGCATATGCCCTTCGAACAAAGATAAGTGTCTAAAGAGCTTGTCTTTCCTGCAAAAACTATTCCCACAACTACACTTCCATTTCTTACTCTCTTCC
Source organism: Gossypium anomalum (assembly GCA_025698475.1). Lineage (NCBI taxonomy): Eukaryota > Viridiplantae > Streptophyta > Magnoliopsida > Malvales > Malvaceae > Gossypium > Gossypium anomalum. Next base: position 4,918,558 of record CM046957.1, on the reverse strand, counting down.
CCGCCGCTGCTGCCGGCACAGTGCTTCAAATGGCTCTTCAAATCAGCCAAGACCGAAATTTTCTTCTTACGGCACTTATTGCAGCCGTACCTTTTCGGACAATGGTTTCTCTTGAAATGGTCCTCACACAAATAACCGATTTCAACGGCCTAAACTTGTCGTGTTTCTTGTTCCTACTACAGCCACCGTACGGGCATGAAAACCGGGTTTTTCGACCGGATTTCTGGACTTCCGATCAGTTTTCTGGTTTCTTTGCTAATGCCTCTGGAGTTTTATATTGATTCCCGTGAGCCCTCATATGCATCCGTAAATTTGCGTCACGTTTGAAACCTTTCGCGCAAATTTCGCAGAAATGTAAATGTTCCGACAGCAACTCCACCGCGTTTAACTCGATTATCTCCGACTATCCTTCATCGTCATCCTCGAGATCGGGTTTCGTTTTTGGAGTACGGTCCGGTATCGGGTTCGGGTATTGGGATTTTGGGGGCGGAAGAGAGGATGGCGGCGCCGTTGACGATAACTTGATGGACGGCGGAGGCGAGTTCGGAGGACACAAGATCCATATGATCTTCGGAGATCAAAGTGTTGGCGTCGAGCGATTGAGATAAGAACTGATGCAAGGTATCCATTCTTTATTTCACCGTTGAGAGGTTTGAAAGTGGAAAACTTGGACCGGCATAACCAATCGGATATTGTCGCCGATTGCATATTTCAGCGGTTTACGAAACGGTTCTCCGAAACTCGACATTTCTTTTACGGAAAAGTGAAGCTTGAAAAGATATTTTAAGAAAAGGATTAAAGAGCAATTAATTGAATTGCTTTTGTCCTTTTTGAAATATATCTGACTCTAAAAAGAAGTGCAAATTGAAAAACACTTGAATACGTGTTCTCCAAGACTTTATAATTTGATCGAGATGATAAAGGGAATTTTATAAGTTTAAATAAAACCCGAAAAATAATGTATTAATGTAATTTAATTATGATTGATTTTAAATATACGAAAATAATTATTTTATTATGAATATGATTATAATTATTTCGGAAATAAATAATAATAACCTGTATCTTGAACCCCACGGTTGAGTTGGGCAAAAAAATGTTACATACATCAACAACCCAAAACCTGATGAACAGCCATGCATTTGAATATCTTCTTTCTCCCCTTTTCGTCAAAAAGTCAGATCTTCTCCCCCTACCACCAAGAAGAGTCTAGCACTTAGTCTTTTTGCACAGCAACACTTTGCGAAACACCTGATCCTTCACATGTTGGGACAACAGGTGGAACAAGAGAGCAACAAGAATAAGGTCGTTGACCCGACTAGCCTTAAAGGGCTTGCTTGAAATCTTGAATGTTTTGGAATCCTCCATCAACACATCACTCTTCAATTTATATGTGGTCTTAATCTCATCATATCTATATATTATATGTGGATTTCTTCCGATTCTTTTTAACATGTTGTGCTTTGTTTTAATTTAATTTTACATTATAATTGTTCTAACATATATTTTTACTTATAATTATATTGTCTTTGTACTAATAAACTTTAAAAAATATTTAAAAATTATATTCACATGTAAAAAAAAAATAAAAATTTATAAGGTGTCATCATTAAAAACAACTTTTTATAATTATAATTGTTACTTTTTACAATAAAGTGTGCGCTTTTGAAAAAATTCACGACTACGCCCATAGTAATTTCTGTCATACCCATAATTGCGATAAATACAATGTGACCGAAAACGTTATCCAATAGAAGGCTGCTGGAACTAGAGGAAGGACTAACTCCTTGTAATAATTTACCTAGAAAGCTTGCTCAGAGTATGAATATGGAAGAAGGAATGTGACAGGTATATGATATAGAAGGAGAGATTACAGATGAAGATGCTAAGGCAATAAAATCGAGTCAATGCTTAAATATTTTCTAATTTAAGTTCAAACATTTCTCATAAATGTCATAACTTCTAGTGCTTAAATTAATTCGACATTAATTGTCTTTCGTAACTGGTTTATGTTCCAAACTTCATGAAACGTACTTAACCTTTGTCATAAAAATATTTACACAGTTTCTTTCCTTAAACCCTATAAAAGGGATAGAAATTAGACTCTTGATAAAACTCAACTCAAATTACAATGAAGTCCATGGTAGTAATTTTGATAATCCTCTCCATTGTTCTCGTCTCTTTCCATGGAGGTTTTCTTTTTATTTCTCAAACATCATCATTGTTTTATTATATCTCAAAACAGTTGGTTGAATTAACCCTAATTGTTTTTATAGGTGAAAGTTTAACAAAAGTATGCCAGGAAGACAATCCTTCACCACCATTGTCACGTTCTCTTTGCAATCAACCAGAATGTGAGCATCATTGTGCCTTAAGACATCCAAAAACAAAGGCTTGGGGAAAGTGCAAATTCAACGATGATCGCTTTGTTTGCGAATGTTGTTATCTTTGTGATCATCACAGTCTTGAGGCTCCATCTTATAATGCTCGCAAACTCTCCTATGCTCCTTCATATTAGGTTCTTTTGGATTTCCATTATCTCATGCTTTCTGGGTTTTGGGGTTAATTTTATCAGATGTCTTCAAATTATTTCCCAGTATTAATATTCTATAAATAAAGTTTATTTGTCAATTTAAGCATTAAATACCAGTTCGAATATCATATTATTAACACTTGCACTAATTAGATTATATATAAACTGTTAACAAAATATGTAAAACGTAAATTAAAGATTTACAAAGCCAAATATACCATAATATTCTTGCATATAATATAAATTGGCTTTAAGCTAACTTCAGGTCCTGATGATATTGGGCCCAGTATATAACCCACTTTTCTTTTAACAACAAGATCCATTGGATAGTTAAAAAATATTATATTAATTTTTTTATTATAAATTATAAAAGGAAGACAAAACTTTAACAACAATGTAATTAATGTGACTCGAACTTAAATTACATCTAAGATAATTAATTGTTGAATAATAAGAGATTATGACAACATATGTACCAATTCATAAACTTAGCTAGCCATGCAGATCATGGCAAGCACTAGCTGTTATATTTTTAAAGTAAATTACGTAACTGCTCAATAGCGATTATTAAATTATTCCTATATGCCTCTTCATCCAAATATATTAAATTATGCCACAATGCGAACAAAAATAATTATATAGAAAACATATCAAATATGATAAAAAATTTGTGTATAAATTTTTATCAATTTTAAGTTCGGTTTTAAACATTTCGTAATTTTAAATAATGGTTTCTATTTGTTTTATTTACATAAAAATATGAAAAATAAACAAAAATATTATTATAATAATATTGATTTTTTTTAAAAAGTGGTTTTTAAATAATTTCTTAATTAAATTGGTTTTATATTAATTTGTGACACCAACTTTAGTATATATATATATACACGTGGGAAGAGATTCACTTACGCTATGTAAAACTTAAGTCTTTTTAAGCACTTCCATATTTTTTCTATGATAAAAATATTGGATAAATTTGAAAATTTATATGTATGGCAAATACAACTATGTTAATAAATTCAATACTTAGATTACTTAAATATTAATCATAGAAAATATTATGAAAGTGTATAAAATTACTTGACTTTTAACTAATTGAAGGTGTTGTTATAACCATACGATCTTAAATTGATTTTGAAAAGGTAATGCCGAGATTAATTGAAAATTATTTAATCAATGAAAATTATATCAACACGAGTGGAGTGAAGTTCACCTAGCTGAAAATGTTGGTTGAGGAGCTGCCACCAAATAATGTGACCATACTTTACATCATCGAAAAAATATTAATGTCTAATAAATCTAGCAATTTTTGCTCTGCGTATATTTGCTTTGCTCAAAGACCTTAGTCTTGTCCCCACATACAACTAGTGACTTGTGTTATTGGCATTCATGTACTACGGATTTAGTATGGCAACTGATCGAGATGTCCTCAAGTTAAACTATTGTTGTAATTAAAGGTGCTTATGGGTAATTCGTCCAGCCTAATCATTGTTGTAAATGAGTCTTAGTTTATTCTTCGTGTTTTGAAGTTATTTTTAGTACTTTTATATGTTTTATTTATAAGCCTTTTCAAGGTGTTTTATAGGCTATTGGACCGAGTTTGAGGGGAGAAAAGCAAAGCCGAAAGAAGTGGAGCGGAGAAAAGAGTAGAAAAATGGAGAGAAGCAAAACTGGTTGTAAAGGTCGCGGCCTGGCCAATCTGTGCTGTGGCCTTGGCCTGAGATTTGCACTTCAAATTTTGACTTATTACAACTTATGATAAGTTTCATAACACTAATACATTATTTATGAAAAAAAAAAGACATTTACATGATAAAATTACTAGTAATAAATTTCGAAAGTAATTAGAATGGTTCAAGGTTTTTAGATGTTTGAGAGAATTTTGAAATGAATTTTGGATTTTGGTTTTGCAAAATATATAGTGAAGAGGAAGGGGATCGTGCATCTTAAAATAGCATGACCTAAAAAATGTATAATAAAAAAAAAAAGGTCCAATCTCGATATCTATGGGAATCTTAAATAATATTCACATAAACCTTAACATCTATGGGTGAACAACAAATGATTGAACAACAAATTTTGCAATAACTATTCTAACTTAGGTGTGTCCATTGGATTAATTTTAATAGTCCTAATCTCTTACTTTCCATTCCAGTTTTTTTATAAAAAAAAAAAAGTTAAATCTGAAAGTAAAGATTATTCATTTTCACACAAAAACTTCAATTATACGGTGAAAAGAAAAAAAAAAGATCAGATGTTGTTTATTTTATTTTAATCGCTATAGTTAACAAAATCCAAATATATAAATAAAAACATATTACTTAAAATTACTACAACGCAATTGGTCAATTATAATCTTACTTAATTTGACATGTGTCGTAACCATTTTTTTGTAAGACGGTAGTCGACTTGGATTTTAAAAAATGAAAATGAAAAACGGGAGTCACCACCAATCCTTTTTGATGAGGTGTGATCAGATCACCTTAAATTAATCATTTTAATAAAATTTAAGATTTACTAAAACGATGATTTTTGGTCTACGAAAATCAGAAAAATGAGTTCGAGAGTCGGTTACGCACGAGGAAGGATTAGCACCCTCGATACGCCCAAAAATTGGTACCTTGTTGATTAATTAGTGTCTTAGTGTCGAAAATTTCGAAAACTTCGAAAACTTAAAATACTTTGAAATACGATCACTCTCTTTGTAAAAAAGTTCAATTGTTAAAGACCTTCTCGTCTCGCAATAATGAAATACCACGTCCAGTAAGTTAGGACACGATATCTCGAACTTTGAGACTGAACTTGCCTTTTATTTAAAATTAATGTATTTTAACTTCTTTTAAAAAGGATATTCGATTAGTTGGAGTGAACGAGGAAAATCGAAACCCAGTAAGTTAGAGCACGTTTTCTCGAATTTCTGAACACCGAATATTGCCTTTATTTGCGAAAAATCTTATTTCGTGATAACAAAATGTTATACCCGGTAAATTAAGGCACCACACCTCGTATTTTCATAAATAAGTATTTTTAAGACTAGTATTGTGATTTAAAAAAGAATATCTCGTTATTTAAGTTAAATGAGAGACGTCGAAACCCAGTAAGTTAGGGCACGATTATCTCGAATTACCTAATACAGGATATTGCTTTTATGAAAGAATTATTTTGATATATTAAGTAAAAAGTAATACGACTTATAGTGAAACATAAATGCAAAATATGGTATTTAACATGTATAAGAACATAATAATGGGTGTAACAATGTCAAAGATAATAATATGGGCAATTATAAAAGACGGAATAATAGTAAAATTTAGAGGTATGTAAATGTAAACACATACGTGAGGGAAATGAAATAATCGAACACGCAAGCGAATAAATAAAAAAATGTAAAAAAAAAATAGCAAAATAGAATGACAATGATAACTATTACAATGATATAAAAGTATATACATATACGTATTAAGGTACATACATAATAGTAGAAGTGATAAGAAATATATAAAAGAAATATAAACATACATAATAGTAATAGCATAATATTAAAAGATACATATGCGTAGTATATAAAAAAGGTATACGCAATATAATAAAAATTACATAGTATATATGTATGTTAGTAATAATAATAATAATGATAATACAAATAATGAATTATTTTAGGTTTGAAATAATTTACAAAGATATAAATAAATAAATGATAATAATAAGAATAGTGATATATAAACGAAATAAGTGTGCTAAAATATATATGTATATATATATTCAATTAATTAGTATAAAAATATTAGCGTATAAGTAATTACAAAAGGAAGAAAATATAATAAATAGTAATAATACAAAAGTAATAGTAAATAAAGGTATAGTGATAATAATAGTAATAATTTATGATACTAAAAATTCATAATAAGACAATAATATCAATAATAATAATAATAAATAATAAAAATAATAATAATAATACTAATAATAATAATAATAATAATAATAATAATGATAATAATGAAAAGGACAGAATTGAAGTTAAAATGGAAGTTTTTTGGAGCAAATTGAAATAAAACGAAAATGCGGGGTTAAAATATAATGCGCACAAAAGGGACAAGGACCTTGAGGAGAAATATTCCAACTTCCAAAACGACGTCGTTCGATGGTTTGTGTATTAAGAAATTCGAGGGTTAAATTGAAATAGATAAACAAACCGTGGCCAAAATTATAAAAACGAAAATGACCATATTAAAACATCCCCAGAAAGAGGAAGGACTGCGCGCGCAAATATACCAATCGCAAGAAAACACGCGGATCCTGGAAATGGGTCGGGTCAGTGCGCGGGTTGAAGCTTGAAACGGCGCCGTTTTGAGGCCACTGAAGAGGCCCTAAACGGCGTCGTTTAGTTCGCATATAAAAGTAAAATTTTTTTTTAACAAATTCATTTCATTCAGTTTTTTAAAAAAAAAGGGTGAGAGGAGCTTTGGATTCTCTCTGGGGGATCCGATTTCAGGCCACAAAGCCGGCCAGCCTCCGCCGTCAACGCCGTCGTCTCCGGCCACCGTGTACGGTGGCCGAAAATTCGAAAGAAAGGTCAGATTTTTTTCTTTTTTTTATTTTATACCCTTATATAGTGTATGTGTGTTGCTTTTATTATAACAAAGATTGTACATGCAAATACATTCGAAAAGAAATAAAAAAAACAAAAATGAAAAGATAAATAGACCTCTGATTCGGTCCTTGATGTTTCTTGTTGCGATTTGCTGGTGTCTGAATCTGTTTTCTATTGAAAAGGATTGTGAAATACTTTGTATTTTCCAAAAAAGAAAACTGCCCAAGAGCCCCCAAAAGATTTCGGCTTTGGCTTTTTTATAGCCCTATTCCTTTACAACTTGCTTCTCAATTAATTACTCTGTTCTTCTTGCAGTAAGCAGCAGGCGGTGGACAAAGTGGACGGTGGACGTGACCTGTGGCGGTGGCCAGGCTGCGGTGCAGAGGTGTCAGAAGGCTAGGGTTTTTTTGATTTTAAGTTGTATTTAGGTTGGGTTAGTGTTTGGGCTTGTTAATCGGGTCTGGGTCTTTGGGGTGATTTGGGTAGGTTATTTAGTGGGCCCAAAATTGGGCTGTATAACATGAAACACATGAATTTAAGTGATAAAATTCTTAGTTTCAACCTCATGAGTTAACTTGATGGTCAAGGTATTTACAGCTCTAGGTGTAGCTTAGGTTCGAGTCGTACTAATCGCGTTATTGTTAGAGATTTGATCCTCATATTGTAATTAAAAAAAAATGCATTACCTAATTTTGTATTGTAGTTGAATAGTTGTAAAATTATAATAAAAAGAATTACAGCTGTAATGCTCTACGGTATATATATTCTAAATGTAAGACCAGAAAAAATGTAATTAGTAGAATTGGACTAAGGTTAAAAGCAAGCAATTATTGAACATCCCTTTCTGATTAATTTATTGATCTACAACCATCAATTTTCAGTATCAAGTATAAGAAGAGGTGTCCATGGTTGTATTACAAACTTAAAAATAAGTCAGCTAGACCTTTGAATTTTAGATTCTAGCTTTATCCATATTTTAATCAAGTTAAATATTTTGTCTAATCCCATATTTTTACTCTAATATTTTTGTTCAAACATTCTCAAATTTAAATTGAATCTTCGAGTTTAAACAAATAATCTAATCATCCACAAAGTCTACTTACAAATAAAATTCTACGTATACAATCTACATTACAAGCACGATCGAATTAATAATCAAAACATATTCAAATATAATTTACATAAAATAAAACTCCAACCTAATATATAATTTTATTATATATGTGTTTCATGAAATTTAGTTAGAAACCTAGTCTATAAATCAAGCTTAGAACAAAAATAAGACTTGTTTATAAGCAAGTTGCATTAAATATTTGATTCAATGGATCCATTAGTCTTAAAGTAGACCATGCCATGCATCTTCTTAGAAGAAAAATATAGCTTATCTTGTTGTCAAAATCATGAAATCTGTGTTGGATTTTTGGTCAAATCTCAGACATCAATTTCCTAGTCAAGGGGTAGTTGCTGTCGATTAATTAAGTCTACTGTCTCCTTAATTATAATCTTTAATTCGAGTACTTGAGGACGAGAGTGAAGAATAGAGGTATTCATGGGGCGGGTTTAATAAAAATTTTAGGCTTGTTTGTTAGGTTTGGGCCCATTTAAAATTTTGTTCAAGCTCAGTCTAAGTAAAAATATTAAAATTCGGGTTTGGTTGGGCCCGACTGTATTAATTCTTTTTATATTATTTTAAAAAAATATATAATACATCAAAAAATTAAAAATATTAAAATAAATATTTCTCAACAAATTAAAAATGTATGTATACTTAAATAACACTAAAATATGTGCAATTTAACAAGCAAATGCCTCTAAAATAGTAACAAAATTAATAATAAAACAAGAGTTATACAATAACAACAAAATAGTAGCAATATAATAGTGAAATAGTAGCAAAATAGTGAAAAAAAAAATAGCAAGAAAAAAGATAGTAAAAAAAAAACAGTAGTTTTTCTTTTTGCATATTCAGGTCGAGTTAGGCCAGACTTAGAGCAAAAAAACCTTACCCGAGGCTCGGCCCATTTTCTAAAGAGGTCTTATTTTTTGCCCAAACTCATTTTTCAGGCCTATATTTTTACCCAAATCCTCCTACAAAATTAGGAAATATGTATATATAGTAACACACATGTGTGTTATATTTCTCCAAAATGAACGTCACGTTTTCTGACCTTCTATTTCTAGTATTAATATTAATGAAATCAAGATTAAGATATAATGATAGGTGGAAGTTTGGATGAAGTAATTACTCTTGTCAAGTGACAAAAAATCAAAAAAGTAAGATGAGAAAATATGGAAATTGAATTGAATTATTAACAACATTCTTCCATTAGATGAAATATTATATTTGTTAAATGTTTAGGGAGGACGGCTATGGAAAATTAAGAACTATATTCCTAGCTATATCACCTAATTTTGAATGTAATTTTACCTAACCTTTATATTTTTAATTATAAAACTTAGCAGGTATTTTTGTTTGGGTAATTTATGATTTTATTTGACTATTTTCTAGTTTATGCATTGTTTTTAGTGAACTATCTTGTGACAATAATGAATGACAAACAAAGCATCCCCTTATCATGTCATTTGGAATTTTTTGTTGTTTGAGATCAATCTGATTAAGCAATAAACGAGTAAAAATAGCAAAAGAAATTAAAAAATATAACACACAAATTTAACGTGGAAAAACTCTTCAAAGAGAATAAAAAATCATGGGTAAAGATAATTATACTATAATAGCAAAAGAGCGAAGAGTACAAGATGAAGATAAAAACTAAATCCTGAAACCCGAAAATAAAGAACAATTGTTATGAGTTCTAATATTTTAATGGATGTATTTTCTAATGTTGTAAAAGAGCCTATTTATAGGCTACGTAGGTTAAATAATAATAAAATAATCTAGACTAATCAAAGTTCGACTGAAGTAAATAAATAGAGTTTAAATGGGGGATTATCTCTCAAATTTGATTAAAATATGAGTCATACTCAACACTTATCATACTCATATCTCAAATCATCCTACACATAAATATTGCAATTTTGAATTTCCAAATATTTAGTAAATAAACATATATTTTATTTAATTTAATTTTGATTATATGTGATGTGTTTTTGAATATATTTTAATTCTCAGTTTAATTGTTTTTTGTAATGATTGATTTTGATTATAATTATTTAGATGTATTATTTATAATTGTAATTGTAGTTGTAAGTTTCTAAAAAAATTATAAATTTTAATTTGATCATATATTTTTTATTTATTATTGAAATTAGAGGTATTTGTGGGTTAAACCAAATTAAGGTTGAGCCAAGCCTCTGTATTGTATTATTGTAGCAGTACACTTCTTACTATGCATAAAGTCGTAGATTTAGTTCAAGTTTTTTAATTTTTCATCTCTTTTAGCTCTTAAACTTGTGTTGTTTGTCAAATCATCCTCAAAATGGATGAAAAAGTTGTTGACATGGCATACACATGGATGCCACATGGATACCACATCAGCAATTAAGTATTTTTTGAAATTTAAAAATTTAAAAAAATTATAAATATATATTTTTAATATTTTTAATTTTAAAAAATTAATTAATTGCTAACGAGCATACACATGGACTACCACGTGGATGCCACATCAGCAAAGCTAACAAACGTTAACTTTCTATTCATTTTGGGGTAATTTCACAAAAGTTCAAAGGCTAAAAGAAGCCAAAAAATTAACGCTAAATGCTCAAATTAGAACTCAACCTTTTAGAGGTTACTCACATAAAAGCGATCTTTCAAAATACTCATATAAAGGCCCAGTCTTTATAAAAATATTTAAATAATGACTTTTCACGCACTTCAACCTAATTTGAGTAAAAACTAGATGAATTCTAACGTATTTAGAATAAAATAAATGACAGTTGAATTAGATATTGCTTGAAACTAAAAGGAAATAATAAAACATAATTTGAGACATGATATACAACATTTGAATAGCCCCTATTTGAGCACTTTCAAAAAATGTTTGACTCTTATTTGAGCACTTTAAAATATTTGGATTTCATTTGAGCATCTTTGTAAATGTTAAGTCCTTATACAAGCATTTCGAAAGATTTGACCTTTGTGTGAGCAACCTCTAAAAGTTAAACCAAATAAAAAGCTAAAATAATTTTTTTGTGTAAAATTAGAGGACCAAATAAATCTTTATACCCATCTTAAATGGGTATAATTTCTTCTATCCAAACCCATTTTTCAACTCTAATATTTCAATCAAATTCTTCCAAATTTCAAATGAATTTTACACTGATGACTTGAAACACAAAATTAGAAGAGAGAACCTTGTTTCCAAGCATCTTCCCTTTTTTTTTAAAAAAAATATACATTCCTACAATTTCATAATTAAAGGGTTAAATCAAAATTCAAAGTATCGGTCTTCACTTGCACAATTTTTTCTAGCCTACTCATCATCTTTCTACATATTGGTATATTAAACAATTAATTAAATATTTAAAAATGGCATAAATCATCGATCTCAATTTTCGCTTTTTTTTTTATTTTACCATCCAAGTTTTTCAAATTCAAAAAAGAGAAGAAAAAGAAGAGAGTATATATCATGATTTCTTTGGTTCTACTGCGTAAAAATATAAAATTATTTTAGACTAAAAATTACACTAAATATTCAACAATCTCTTCCTATTCTTACTTTTTACTGGGAAGGATTTTGGGTATAACAGTGATTCGAACTCATGTTATTCTTAAATAAGGTCAACATCCATTCAATAGTTCACACCTTGATGTTTTTAGTCTTTGTACTTTAATTGGGTCTATGTTAGTCTTGTACTTTTTAAAATTTAAAATTTTAGTCATGATCCGAATGAATTAGTTAAACCTATTTGGTTTAGTTCTGCTATTAGTCTTATACTATACATAAACTCGAACGTTTAATTCATATTCTTTAATTGAATCATTCTTAGTTCTTATGCTTTAAATTTGAAATTTTAATCTTGACACAAACGACAACAGTTAAATCAAAGGGCGAAGCAAAAAAAAAAAAAAAAAACTACAATGGGAGTCGAAATTGAATTGTAAAATTTTGGGGGTCAAAACAAAAGTTCACCATTTTATTAACTATAAAATTACAAATATTACAAGCCTAAAAAGCAAATCACCAAATCAAGGGGGCCAAAACAAAACTTTTACCATTTATTACAATAAAATTACAAACAGTAAGGACTTAAAAGGCAATTACACCAAATGAATTCTAACTTCATCGGGGTTTGTTAAGTGTTAACTACTTGTGTCCTTTTACGTCACTTTATATATTTCTTTTGACATTCATGTCTTAGTCAACCCTTCCTCCATCTCTAAACTTAACTAAGCTATTATTAACCCAAAGGGTCAGATCATCTCATTGAATCAAATTTTATTTGATTTCGGTATTTTCTCTATACTTACTTCAATTATTTAAATATTATATTTAAACAACTATCAATTAAAATTAATATTATGTAAAATAAAAATAAACTAATAAGCAAAAATAAACTAATAATCGGTATATATTCAAATAATATTTTTTTGATTTCTCAATATATTTACAGGAGCGAGTCCAGAAACTAATCCTCCACATTCTGTAGTCCCATTAAGAGTTAGATACTGGCCATAAGTTTTAAAATTGTTTCATACACAGGGCAAAAATTGAACCCTCGACCATTAGTTAAGATAGGATGAGACTTAAATAAATAAATGATATACATGTAATAAAATTAAATATAAAATCTTAAATATTCAATTACAATTACTTTAAAAATTGAAATATTTTCTTATTTCATACGGCAACTTTCTTCGGACCGAGAAATAAAAAATGGAAGGAATATGTTCATATCAGTAATTCTTCTAGAGTGGTTAGATCATAAGGTTTGGTCAATGTCTTGGTTCTAACTTATGAACGAAAATGATATGTAAATGTCAATAAGTTTCTAAATTCTAAGAAAAAAAACTTACCAAAACATTAAAAAAATTGTAATAAAAAATTAGTGTGAATTTGAAGCCAATATGAACATAAAACTAGCTATTATTGTCCTTTTGGTGGTTGAACTAAGTAAACTCCAAGCTCGTTCGACGGAAAGTCGGTAAAGCTAATCGGAGGGTATCGGAATTACATCTCCGGAACGTGGTATTATGCCGAGTCGACTCGGACAGTGTTACTGCAGCTTGAAACATGCATATCTATAGGGATGTGTATATATGTAAAAAACATGCAACGCGAACATATTCTAGATATGTAAAACAATGAAGTGTTTAATTTTTTAGAAAATGGATTATACATAGAACCAACTTATATAATAAACAGTGTATGTGCAGAAACAGATGCGCTGAAAAAGATGAGAAACTGCAAACCTTTTTTCTCAAGATTTTCCGTATCAACTTATTTTAATAATTAAAAAAAAAGTCTAAAGCTAGGAAAGTTCATGAAACAAAGGGTCTTCAAAGATAAAGTGATTATCATCATGATGAGGCCAAACTGAAAGATGATCAGCTTCTTTATAGCTGCAAGCAATATCCCCTAAATTATGGGTCAACGTCTCTGCAACATTTGGAACCATAGATGAATTATCGAGCTTTTCGACATCGGTTTTCGTCGATGGGACTTGTTGTAGGTCTGGTAAACGAGGGAAAGGGATTGAATCATTGAAACCTTGAAGAGAAGCTGCTGCGGCTGTTGCTATGTTGTTCGATGAATCCTTGTTGATAGAAACCGGGTTTAGGAGATTATTAATGGCGTCCATATCAGTGAAAGTGTTGATGATGGTAGAGGTGGATGAAGTGGGAACCGAGGTTAATTGAAGAAGATACTGTAAGCTTTGAAGATTAGCCATTTGAACAGCTTCTGCTTTAAGTCTTAAAGCTTGTTCCTCCCATGGTTGATCCATAAGCTCTTTTAAGTTAGCCAAAGCTATTAAATAAGGCAAGCTCGAAAACATATCAGTTCGAGGCCTATGAGTCATGGGATCAATCCCCATTTGAATGAGTTTCTTCTTCAAATGAGTGTTCCAAAAGTTCTTTATCTCATTATCTGTTCGCCCAGGTAAGTGGCTTGCAATCGCTGACCATCTTTATGAACAAGAACCAAAAAACCCATCATTCACAACACAAAATCTTAATCACAAATGAAATTAAAAGAAAAGGGTAATGAAAATCATTACTTGTTCCCAAGGATGGAATGGAGATTGAGAATGGTTTGTTCTTCTTCATGAGAAAACTTGCCTCTTTTAATATCAGGCCTTAAGTAATTTGTCCATCTTAGCCTGCAACTTTTCCCGCATCGATTAAGACCTGGAAAAAAAATCAATGATTTTAGATAGAGAAAGAAAAAGAAGAAGATGGTAATAGATTCATGATCATTAGATATACCAGCAAGCTTGGGGAGGGCTCTCCAGCTACCATGACCGTTTTCATGGATGAATTTGACAAGCTTTTGATCTTCTTCAGGGGTCCAAGGACCTTTCTTAAGACCAGTATTTTCATCACAACAAGGAGACCTTCCCATTTTCAATAATCTTTTGGCTTGGCTCCCTCCAATCCAACAAGGAAATGAAGTTTACTCATATTTATAGAGTTTTAATTGTGCTGGTTTCCTATTTGCTTGGGGAAAAAATAACACTGCCCTTCGTTGTCATTTGTACATGAGGCATCACTTTCCCTTGCATTTCCAAATAAAATGGGTTTTATTTCAATTTAACCCCTGTATATTTCTTAAATTGACATCTAATATCTGAACTTCATAATTGTTTTCTAATTTAATCTCTAGACTTAACTGCGATACGATACCTTATTAACGAGGCAAATTAGATAAATAAAACTTTTAGAAATCTTAAAAATAAATATGAATCATTTTATTAATAAAAAATAAAAATTATTAACAACTTGTTAATGATGTGTCAAAAAAATTATTTAAATCTTGATTGAGTTAGTGTCACGAGTTAACTAAATACCAACTCACTTAGGAAATTACTAAACTTCCTTTACATATTTGAAATAAATTAATTTTTACAAAGGTACTTTTATCTTTTTTACATTTTAATAAACCAGTATAAAATTTACATATATTGAGATTTGAACCCAAGCCACCAGCATATATAAAATATGAGAAAAGATTGTAGAAACTGTGATTCCACGTCATCCTTATCCATTTCTAATGGGAGAATGACAAATCAGATTTTTCCTCCTGAAAAATTTCAAATCCAACAAAAAAACACTAAAAATCAGGAGGAAAAATCCGATTAGTCATTCTTCCATTGAAAAGGAATAAGAATGACGTGGAATCACAGTTTCATACAATCCTTTCTCTATAAAATATTATTATGATAATACTTTTGTCTTTTAATATGGTCAATAAAACAAATAAAAATCTTACACGTGAGAAGATTTGAACTCATGCAAAGCAACTAGCATTTACAAAACTTAATTTACCTAGCTACTTTAACAAAAAAAATATTTTTTAATTTATTTTATATTTTAATGTTATTGTACAAAATTTTTCACCCGCATCTTGTGTATCTATACTTGCTATTGGTTAAATCCCTGATTAAGTTGGAGTCACAAGTCAACCAGATCGGTTGGGAAAATTACCACAATGCCTTTCTATATTTAAAATAAGTTATATGATTACGATAATACTTTTGCCTTTTTATATCTATACTATTATTTAAACTAGAGTTGTCTATGGGCCACGCCAAAGCTCAGTTCCAAAAATTTTTCATGCCCAAGCCTGTTTCGAGTTGGCCCAACCCTCCCAAAAGCCCATTTTATTGTTCAAAAATTAATAAAATATTACAACTATATATTTTAATTGATATTTTATATATTTTGTAATTAAATATAAATATAAATTTTATTATTATTTAAATTAAATTCAAGTTAGGCCGAGGTACCCAACCCTTGAATAGGTCTAATTTAAAACATTGATTGAATTGGTGTCACGTATCATTTGGACACTAACTTGGTCAGAAAAATTACTACAATGTCTTTTCATATTGCAGACATGTTATTACTATTTTCAAACCATATGTTTCATTTTTTTATATTTGATGTTGTTTGTAAATGTACCCTCGTATTTTAAATACGTAGTATCTACATACATACATGTGTGATAAAATTAGTATAAAATAAATAACTATTTCATACTTGTTGATACAGTAGAATAGAAGAGGTAGGAAGGAGAAATGGAAGGGGTAAGGAGGAGTATGAGGTGGCATTAAGGAGGTCAGTTCACCTAGAGAGATGGAGATCCAAAATGGACAAGAGGACAAATTGATTCCTGAAAAAGAGGTAGATTGCTCAAGGTAAGTTCAAGGCTCAAAATGTCAACTCTTTCTTCATCATTGAAAGGGTATTTATAAGAGAAATCCCCTTATCTTATAGTGCGACGTGGTAAGTCGTTACAATGAACAATGATACTAACATAATGTATGTGAAGTGTGGACATAGTGATCCCTTACTGTTATTTTCTACTAAATTCTACTCGTGGTTAGAGACGTGCTCACACTTGAGGAGGTACTCGTACTTAAAAAAGAAGTGCTTGGTATGATAACTTGCTAAACGGGTGAACTTGTCATGAGAACCGGTGACCAAGTCCTCGAAAAACATCCGGATAAAGGGGACTTACTGAGTGTCTAAGGGGGATATTAAAATACTATATATTTTTTCGTGATCAAACATTTAATAATATTTATATATGTATGCAAAGTAGTACACTAATGGAGCAAATAAAAGGTATTAAAGCAATAATCTAACCACTCCTATATTTGACAAAACGAATATTTTTTTATCAAAATTGATAAAAATGAATATTAATTAATAATAAATATAGTCAAAGACCAAATCAACAAGGAGCAGTCAGTGGTCAGCACATATAAAGATGAAAAAACAAGTGGGTGCGTCACCAATGATCTTTGAAACCCATCCCATGCACGCAACTCGGACTCATATTTCGTCATTGATTATTGCATGGATCATATATTATACTATTTCACGTATTAATATTAATGTTTTTATGTTATGAATATGGAATTTCTTTTGTCATTTTACTATACATTCGACATTCCTATTTAAATATTATACATTCCACACTTTAAATGCCATACATATATAATCATTTTTACTCTACAGATTCGACACTCCCAATGTCGTACACATATAGATATTTCTGTCATTGTACAAATTTAAAAACTCAATTAATAAATAATTTCGTAATATCATACAATAAGTTTAATATGATATTTTAATTCGTAAATTTAATTGTTAATTTAAGCATTACATAAATAGTTTTCAATATAACATATTAATGAAAAGACCTAATTTACTTTAAAATTTTAATTAAACAATAATTTATAATTTAAAGAAATGCATCACAATTAACCATGTATAATATAATAAAGTATATGGTTAATTTACACGCTAAACAATGCAATGATTTGCCGGTGGTCCAACTTCCAAAGTAACACAATTTCATATTTAATGTGGTAGGAAGGAATAGCTAGGTTAAGATTCAATTTGGTGATGTAATTACAAGGTTAGGGCTTTGAAGATCAATGTCTTGATTGCCTGTTTGTATTGCATAAAGAAGTTGGGAGTATTAACTGTGGGTTTGGATGGGTGGTAGGGTGTGGTGCGTTTAGTTTACTTTTTGTCTGATGTTACAATATTATTATAGTATCTAATCTCACCCTCACTGTTATTTTTACGTTAACCGTAAGTAAACATACCATTCATCCAAACCCACCCTTAAGCATTTTAAGATTCTTTTCACGCTTACAGTACTCTTATGATTTTTCATGTCAATATATAATCTCGGTACAAGTTTGTATTAATTACTAGATACAATATGTATATATTAGATTTGTAAATACACAATCAGTGTGTATATATATATATATATATATATATATATATATATATTAATAATTAAAGCATTCTTAAAAATATTTTAAATAAATAAAATTTTTATAATGAATTAAAATATTTAACATGTGATGTCTCATCATTCATAATTAGTAAATGAAAGTATATACTTTAACAATGCATGACATAAAAAAAAATAAAAATAAAAGAAACATATATAACTATATATCCGAAATGAGAATGGCAATCGCAATATAGAACTGCCTATGAAAAGCTCAGTTTGATTAAGGAGGAAAAAAGGGGTTAAAAAGTTAGATATCAACTAAAGCGATGGTGACACGTTTGACCCAATAGGCAGATAGTTAGAGGAGGGGGGTTGCACCGTCGCAGCAAACTCTTTCAAGTTTTCCACCATGTGTTTTGAAACCCTCCAAAATCATTCTTCTAAATTAACAACTCCAAAAAAAAAAAAAAAAAAAAAAACAAAGTAAACAACACGTCATTGCTATTGGTACACCCTGTCCTTTCTCTTCTTTGTCTTAGCATGTATTATTTTAATTCGAAATTCAATGCTACGGAGAAAAAAGGTTAAATACAATGAATTAATGAAAGGAAAGGTCAACCAGCTCTTGTAGCTCAGTTGGTTAGAGCACCCGTTTAGTAAGCGGGAGGTCTTGAGTTCGACTCTCAACAAGAGCAGAACAATGGTTTTGCAAGCAGAACAATTTTTCCAACTTTGACCTTATTGTTTGGTAAACTTCTGCTATTAGTCCCTATACTTTGCATAAGTTATGGATTTAGTATCTATACTTTAATTTAGTCATTTTTAGTCCTTGTACTTTTAGAATTTCAAAATTTTAATCCTAACCAAATGATAACAATTAAATTCATTAATAAATTTTGTTATTTTTAAAATTTGATGCTTCAAATTTATTATCACATGTGTAATGTTGTGTCTGTTTGTTCACATATTACTCACAGAAAATCAGTTAATAGATTTAGCACTAAAATTTTGAAATTAAAAAAATATAGATTTAATAAGTATTCAGACTAAAATTAATAATTTTATTATTTAGAATAAATCATTAAACCCATATCCTATTATTATGATTAATATAATCAATTAAAACAATTAATAAATAAAAAAATATTAGTATAATATATTATATAAAAATATTATTATAATATATTATATTTGTATTTTATTAATTTATAATTTAATATGAACATGATTTTAATAATTTAGATTATTAAAATTGGTAATGAAATTATAAATTAAGTACAAGATAGTAATTATATTGTTTGATAAAATTAATCTTGTTTTTCTAAAATTATTTATCTCTTAAATTCAATCTTATTAATATATTATCTTATTTTGTATAATTTTACTTAAAAATTAAATATAATAATTTGGATAATTTTTAATTAAAAAAGAGAGAATTTATTTTTTAAAATAAAATCTAACTTAATATTTTCTAACATTTTATGATACCCACTTATCTTATTAACATTTTTTTAAAAATATATATATATATATATATATATATATATATATATATATATATATATATATATATTAAACCAGATTATCAAACACAATCAAAAAATTAAATATAAAAATATGCTATTTTCAATAAAATAAAAAATTTCAAAGGTTATGAAAATGATAGTGCATAAAATTCTGGAAGACAAGAAGAAAAAAAAGTAGCTTTAAAAAGCTTCTAATATCTAACCTTATTTGGATTATAATATACATGTACACACCCAACCTAAACTATTGAATTATAGATACACCCTTCATCCCAGATATTGTTAACATTAATGGCTGCTCATGGTATACAGACAAGAACTCAGGGTGTTTGGTTTGTCCAAAGTCACTACTTTCTTACTTTATAAGTTAACTATTTTTGTAACCTAAGCTCGTTATAAAGCATTACATCAATGGCTGCCAAGAGTCAAACCCTAAAAACGAGATTTAAGAACCTTACGTCTTCTATCTCTCAACCCCTTTTTTTCTTTTCTCCTTCACTTACCTCATTTTTTTGTCTGCAAAATTTTTAGCCATAAAAGAAACAAAGATTTTTTTTCAGAGAAAGGCGCAAAGCAGATTAGTTAACAGCTTCATCAAGAAGATTTTTTATAGATTGCTTCTTCAACTAGGGTTCCTTGTCGGGTGGACCATCTCCTCACATAGGGTTTTAAATTTAAAAAAAAAAATTAAAGAGTTAACTGATATCACCTAAACAGCTTATTAATTCTTTTATCCTTATAAAAAAACCATACTTGAAGTGTCAGTTAAACAACTGATTTGCTAACTCAGTTAAGTTTCTACCCAATACCATCTAAACTCAAAGACTTTCTTCACTTCCTTTGCCACATTTATGGGTTTGGGGTCTTTATTTTCCATCTCTCATAAATGGAACACAAGTTGGAATCTCTTTTTGGGAGGGTTTTACCTTAATTGCTCTCTTTCGTACTTTAATTTAATCTTAATGTACATCCAAATATAATGATGTTATTGAGTATGAACATATGAAGGTTGACTTAGAAAAAACGTACCACCAAGATTTGAAATAAGCTTCAGTGGACCTAATTCTTGCAATCTGCCATGGAGGTCCGTCCAGCATCTTCCATCAGCACAGCGCATTTTCTCTGAAACTTTCCAGGACATGAACTGATAATAATCAATGATCTCTCTCAATCATGATTTATTGGTCAAAGCCTTTCATCACTGCAGTAAAAGCCTTACTCCACATTGTTAATTCAGTGCTGTTGTATTAAACAATTAAAAGAATAGGAATAGAGTGGTCACCACAAAGAGTTAATTTGAATACAGTACACGTGAATTGTAACTACGAGTGTTCATGGCTCACCAACTTCACCCTTTTCAACCATTCATAACCCAACAAATCTAATATAAACCACCAAAAAAAGTTAAATGTGGGGTCTGAAAATCTATGCTAATTTCATCATATCTTACACCATTTCAATGATAATTACTTGTAGAGGGGTTTACTTTCCCTAACACATTCATGCATTGCATCCTATTGGCCTTGTACACAAGTGCACTCACAGTTATTGCTCATATATAAGGATTTTGTATAATGCTTTATAACAATGACTGAATGACACTAGAAATTAGGGTTACTGATTACTTACTCCTTGTTGTCATTGTTGCCATTTGGTATAGTTTTTCTCAGCTGTTATGCTCAATGATAGGAGAAATAAAGTAATTGTGAATTGATGAAGTGACCTATATCATAGTTAGCTCAAATATTTATGATAAAGTATGATTTGTAACACTAGGGATAATTATATATCATTGTTAGCTAGCATCTACCATGTTTTGTTTGTTGGCTCAACTCTCATCTGCAATGACATCAGATTAACAGCTAAGGACAGTGAAAGAAAGTGACACTGAATATTACATATTATAATATAACACATAAAACATACCAACTTTGTAAGAATAATCTAAATTTGTTGATGATTCAAATGATTCCACTGCTTAATCAAGTTCTACTTGGCGTTTAGGGTTTAGGGTATGTGCTAGCTATAGTTTGGGATGCAGCAAAAGTGAGAAAAGCAAGTTCAGTTAATACACCTTACAGTGCTAGGGTTACCCAATCCATATGTAGAAAGACAAACATCAAAGTTTCATGTCATGTATATGGTATGCAGTGAAATTAACAGCAAAACAAGCTTAGCATAATATAGTAACAGTAACACTCGATCAACTAATTTGTACAGAAGTAGCACATATAATATGTACACACATATGTTCTTAAAAGTTGTTCTGAGAGAAGCAATAGTACATACTTTGGCTGCCATCATAAGCATTAACATAGATAGTTTTAATATAACAAGTTACTCTGAATTGTATACTACATATAAACCTGTATCCAGCATCATAAGTAAAAGATTCATAGTCTCAAGGTACAAACTAGCTAGTTTTTTAATTAAAGTCTCTTTTCATCAATTGGCTGTGTGTAACTGTAGAGATAGGGTTTGAGTTTTAACTAGTTGGTAGAAAATATAGGGTTTAGCTTGTTGATTAAAAATTTGAAAGAATGTATCAGTATCTTTTACCAGTTCTTTTTCTAAAGGCAAAAATTTCATTGAAATACCAGATTTACTGGGTGCCAACAATCTTATAGAGAAACCCTAGAAGCATAGGTTCATAGGCAATCAGAAGACAGAACACCATGCTGTATATAGCCAACAATCTTATATTTTCAAGTTTTAACAATTTAGTGGAAAGCATAAGATTTAGGGGTTAGGGTAACATTACATTAGTCCACATTCAAAGGTTTTGGTGGAAATTGGTTAAAGTTTGCACACAGTAAAGTTTATCTTAATCTTTATAAAATCTATTAATAACCTAGACTTACATAACTGTAGATATATTCATCCAAAGAATAACTGTAACCACCTTCCTTGACTGAGCTGCACTTATAAACAAGAATCAATCCCAGAACGGCTGTTTAGAAACCATTATGTGGGGAACCAGTTGATTATCAAAAACTAGTATTTCATACTCCACAAGATCCCCATGGCCAGTCATAAAATTTCTGTATGAGGTATATAGGAATATCTATTTCCAAACAAGTACAAAAAATGCAAGAGCATGGAGAATAAAACTTCTTTAAACAAGATTATGGTGCAATATCCACTCCCGAAGCAATTTTGTTATGGTGTTTTATGTTACAAGACTTTGTAATGTTGCGAGAGTTCTACTCTCCTGCATTGTTAGTAATACTCATGATTTGGCCAAAAACAAAAACAAAGATAGGGTAGTGCCCACTACACATTATCTTACAATGAACACATAGGGAGTGTCTTATTTTAGTGCTCTTTCAACAAATTCTGAAGAAGGCCAAGCAAAATGGGCGAAACAAGCTAATTTTTGAAAGACCTCTAGCATATATAAAGGGGCAGTTGCAACTTGCATTACCAGTAGTCTGACCAAAAAATAGTTTTCTTTCTTTCTTTCTGTTTACTTTTTCATTGTTCTAGGAATTATAAGTTGCATGGCATTCTCCCTTTCCAAAGCTTTACCTCTTTTTTGCTGGGAAATATAAGTTTTAGAATATCTTGGAGAATGATATTTGTTTTCCTAGAAAAATGAAAAAGACTTGAGTACACAAAGTGATCCCTTCCTGCTTTTTAAAAAGAAATAATAAAAAAATCTTTCACTAAAAGAAATGATCTGGGATGTAATTTCAAAGCCTTTACTTAGAACAGATGTGGGTTTAAATCATTTATCCTGGGCCCAAGGTTAATAATATAAATAGAAGAAGCTAGGTGTAATCATACCTTTTAAACTTAATTATCCCCACTTCACTCCTTCCAAGGAACTAACAACAAAGGCTCATGACCCACACCCAAATTTAATTTATATTGGATTAACACTAGCCCAGGTCCTAAATGCCTACCATATACAAAAGTTATTAGATGAGACTGAGATATATAAAGCAATTATTGTAATACAAAAATACATATAAAGTCAAAGGTCGGTGACAACATGATCTGTTAATTTCATTAATAAAGGAAAAGGTTTATACCTTTTGATGCTAGTGATCTTAGAAGCAGAAAGTGTGGACATTATATAGAATATGATCAAGAGATGAATACCAAGCACCAAAATAAACAAGAAGTGCCCCCATAGAGAATTTGTACTTTGATATTGTCGACATTTCATCATAAGTATTGCTTGCCTCATGCTAAAACAATATGCTTTAGTACATTCAGTTTATTCTTCACAAATAGTCTTTGAACTTGGAAAACATAACAAAATGAAAGAAAAGTGGGACCATACCTCAGAAAAATTGTAGTTACAAAACCCTCCACAGTACCACCATGAAACTGGGAAAGCATTAGACCAGTTGTGAGCTGGAGGAAAATGATACTAATTGCATGAGGAACCTGCAAATGTGGCATATAAATAACTAGTTATGGAATCTGCAAGAGTCAGAGAAGTTAGTTCATGAAATCTGAATAGCTAAGATAAAGTAAAAAAGGAATCTAGTCAAAAGTTGAGATAAACGTTGCATGCAAAAGCAGGTCACATGGTTGGAACAGGAGATCTAAAGAACAGCTTTATCAAATGTATTGTAAATCATGTCAAAGCTGGGGGAAACAAAAAAGGTGCATGGAGATCACATGGTGGGAGTTGGTAAGGAAGCATATGATTTTTCTATGAGTCAATATTCAAGAGAAGTGTTGCTCTGACTTTTCATTTTTATTTAAGTATTTGTGTTGTACAGTAGAAATTTTTTTCAAACATATAAAAAAAATTAAAAAAACTTAACCCTACCCTTATCCAACACTCATACCCGAGTTCGAGTAACTTAGTTCACTGGCCTTGCTCAGTTCACCTTCTGTTGGAACGTGAGCTAAGCATCAAGGAACCAGCTCAGCCTGTAAAGACCCACAACATGACCCATATATACAGATAAAAGCTCGAACTTCATAGTTAAAAGCAAAAACATTGGGTCGAATCATGCTTCAGAAAGCTAGCCAAAAGAGCTTTATTCCTATTAAAATAAGAGCTGATCACTAACTGGTAAGTGCTAGCTAGTGCCCTGCTGACATTCATATTTTATGAAAGACTTTGAAATAAGTGTCAGATCAAAAAGGAGACTTTTTAGAGTTTGGAACTCTAATTGCATATAATAAGTGTCAGTTGCCAACCCATCTTGGCAATGATCAAAGAAAACATCACTGTAACATTTGACAAATACTGGGGTTTCTCACACCTAAAATCTTCATATATTAGGTATCAATGACTTGATCATACCTTGAAAAAATATTTCTTTTATTTAGCCTTTCAGAAATCCATATTCAGACTCTATTATTTATGAAGAGGGAATTCAATTACCTGGATTTCCAAACATCATATTCCTTACTTTCAACTGACTGCAATTAAAATGGTGAGGCGCCCTTTATCTATAATAAAGTGAACCGACCAAAAAGTCAAGTGATATTAATCTTTGGCTTAATTCATAATTTAGCCCTTAAAAGTATACCTGTTTTCCACATTGATACTTAATTTTTTTTTTATCCCAATTTAGTATCTGAAGAGAAAAAATGTTTAGGTTGTTTTGACTAATGAAAAAGTCTGATATGGCGTTTTTTTATAAAAAATATAATTTTCCTTTTATCAAAATATAAATCTTAAAAAATTATTAAGATTAAATTAAATATATAAAAATTCAGAAAAATGCAATTTTATATAAAAAATCTAAAATACCTTTAGAAAACTCTAAAATAAATATGAAATACATAAATATATATTAAAATAAAAAAATTGATCATTTTCTTTCCTTTTTTGAATTAAAAATATATTTACTAAATTAAATTAATAAAAATAAAAAATTCAGTTCAATTCTTTTTTCCCACATATTTCTCTCTTACTCCACTTTCATCTTTTTCCCCACTCTTCCTTCTTCTCTATCATCTTTTTACCAAAAAAAAAAAAAAAAAACCCATTGTTAAAATCTTCTCCATCACCACATAACCATATCCATATCACAACTATCATCATAATACACCCAAAAATAAAAAAGTAAAGACATGAAAGGTCACAAATCTAATTTTCAGCCTAAGCAACTTGGATTATATTGATGATAGAGAAGTTTATGAAGGGGAAGAACATAAAAAAAAATTTACAAAC
Source organism: Gossypium anomalum (assembly GCA_025698475.1). Taxonomy (NCBI): domain Eukaryota; kingdom Viridiplantae; phylum Streptophyta; class Magnoliopsida; order Malvales; family Malvaceae; genus Gossypium; species Gossypium anomalum. The sequence continues at coordinate 4,892,883 of CM046957.1, read as the reverse complement.
AACCAATGGTGAAAGTTACACAAATTTTGAGTTGAAGCTTTGAAAATTGGTTTGTAAATCTAATTTTTTTTAAGAAAAATGAACACTGGAAATAAAAAGAGAAATGATGAAAATAAGATAATGGTGAAATTTGAACTCAAATAAGTGCGGGTCTAATTATCTATTGGAAGTTTTTATGTTTAGTTTAAAATCATAAAGAATATTGATTTTAATTAAAGGGAAATTAAATTGATACTATATAAATTTACATTATATATTTCTAATTTTTTACTTTTTATTTTTTATTTTTGAAAATCTTTATAAAAGAAGTTTTATATATTTTTATTTAAAATGCCAGGGTATTTTTTTTAAAACTTTAGGTACGTATGAAATTGGATAAAAAAAGTTTTAAGTACTAACGTGGAAAAATAAATATACTTCAAGAGTAAAATTATGAATTAAGCCTTAATAGCATGAAATCACATGGTGCCTGTAGAAGAGAATAGTGATCCAGGGGACAGCAAAAAAAGTGCCCAAATCTTTAGAATGGATCTCAAATAGAACAAGAGACAAATAGTTGGTAGGCAAAATGCCAATGTCCCAGTCTAAAAATTTAAGTTCCATTTCCATAAAGCGACCTTAAACCAAACACATGCGACAAAAAGGTTCATTACCTGCATCTATCTATGGACAATGGCGGCACTGGAAGCAAAGATAGGATCCAACATTTCAAACTCAATTTCTTAATAGACATCTTTTCCTGTTATAAAGAACTTCCTCTATGAAACATATAAAGATGAAATGGAGTCAATTTTTAGCAACTGGCATGAACGTGTATATAATAAAAAGTAATTAAGAAACAAGAAGTTGTGCACAATTTAATACTGGGGATAAGCTAATCGCACCATTTTTAATGTTCAAACCCCAAGACTTGGACTTTCGTGAGAGCAACGATCCTTAAATGATGGGGAAATGCTGAAGCTCCGAAAAGTTAAAAACACTAGTCTTTTTGGAAGGCACTGTGTACATAGACCTGGACAATGACTCAACAACAGAATCATGCACAAAGAGGGTGTAAAATAGAAACTGTAACATTTTAAAGAGCAGATGCATCTTCAGCTGCCTCTTGATCTTGCAACTTGCTCAAAGAAAGGGGTGGTTTTACAACAATGCTTTTCAAGCTTTCTTGACAGTCACTTGTTGATGCCCTCCTCAATCTCCCTTTGCCGTTTAAGTGTAAGTATGCAAGCGATCTTTCAATAACACTTTCATCTTTGAGGGAAAAAAGAACGCGAATGATCCCAATAACATGTGAAAGGAGCTGAGACATTAGCTAGAGATTAGACAAAACAATCATAGGGTAAAAAAGTTAGACATGAAATTTTTGGACCAAAAGCAGAACAAAAATTAGAAAGTTTCCAGGTGTGGCTTTTGCATCATCAATCACCACTTCTTGTCTCTTTCTTTAGCAACGTAACCATAGAACTTGTATCACAGTATGTAAAATACCTTAATTGAGTGCATCACATTTGTTGTAACCATGAAGAATTATACGGACCAGTCGTCGAATAATACATACAAATTGATCAGAATCAACCCCTTTTAAATACCTTTTGAACAAGCATGCTACAAGCACTTTTAACAGTTGAAGGAATCCTATAACAACCCCCCTGTCCCCTGCAACCACAATAAAAGAGAAAAGGAGAAGAAAATAAAGAAATAAACATGCAAACATGATAAACTACATTTAACGCAACCCCTCTGTCCACCCTCTAGCAACAGTCAATAAGTGAAACTAGAACAAACCTAAACGGCTAATGATTCTCGTTTATCATCATAATTTTATTTTAGGTAACATGAAGGCAAGGCAAACATTTCAGGTAATTGTCATATGTTAGGAACACAAATTTTAAGGAGTTTAATTGTTACCAGCTTTCTAGTTTACAGCTCAGTAATTCCTAGAGTGAATTGTTTAGCCGTGGTATGGGCCAGAACTTGAACTGCAGAACATTGTAGAACACACAGGATTCAGCATCAGAACTTTACCGCTTAGGTACCTAGGAGTACCATTGGTGACTAGAATACTTTGTGAGAGAGATTGTTCTCCCATCATTGAGAAAATCACTCAATGAATCAGGAGTTGGGCAGAAAAACATTATCATTTGCTGGTTGTTTGCAGCCTATTCAGTCAGTCAGATTCAGCTTTCGGATTTTTTGGTGCAGAAATTTGCTGCTTCCATCTAAGATGATGTAAAAGGTCACACAGCTTTGCAACTCCTTCCTATGGAAAGAAGGGGATGACAATGCTAAAGGGGCTTGAGTTGCTGGTAACCTATTTGTCATCCTAAGGCTGACGGAGGTCTGGGTATGAAGGACTTGGTGATCTGGAACAAGTCCTGCATTTTAAGAAACCTCTGGATGATTTGCACAGATTGGTTCATTGTGGGTAGCCTGGATTACCACTTACATATTGAAGGAGAGGAATGTACTGCAATTACCTCTTCTTCAAAGATACAGCTGATGCTGGAAGAAGTTGCTGAAGCCTGAAATGAGGGATATTTTGGCTCAATTTATGCAAATACAAGATAACAGAATCATATGGAAATAGCCAGGTTCTGATTATAAGGCCAACTTAGTCTGGAATCAGTTGAGGCTCAAGGAGGAATGGTCCTGTGTCACAGATTGGTGTGGTTCACTCGGTCTATACCTAGCACTCATTCATTGCTTGGCTTACAGTTCTTTACAGATTACCCACCAAGAGAAGGTTGCATTCTTGAGGCTACCAAGTTATTTTGAATGCTTATTGTGTAGGGATAAAAAGGAGACAAGGGATCACATTTTCTTCAGCTGCCTGTACACTCTTAGAAGTTATGGAAAAGAGTTGTACAAGTTTGTGATCACTGATCATGGCAAAAGGTTTCTACATTGGCAGTCACAGAACTTAGAGGTAAGGCATTAATCTCAATCATCTCAAGGATTGCTTGGAATGCCTACATTTATGTTCTTTGGCAGGAAAGGAAAGAAGAATTCATGGTGGTCTTGCAAGGCAAGAGCAAATTCTACACGGAACAATCCATACTGCTGTGCATGACAGATGATCTGATTTTAGGAATATCCCTAGTAATCCTGTAATAACCAACTCTGTGAAGCTTGGGATCTTGATGTAGTACTGCTGAGTTAGCTAGTTTTTTGTTTGTAGCAAAATTTTGCTTTTGGATGAATAAAATTCTACCTAACGAAAAAAAAAAAGAAAAGAGGAAGAGTTTCCAGGTGTGGCTTTACAACGTCCCAAGACAAGCATCATCAATCACCCGACTAATTATCTCTTTCTTTCGCACTGTGACCATAGAACTGGTATCACATTATGTAACATATACCTTAATTGAATTCAGCACATATATTTAAACCATGAAGAATTTAACAGACTGGTCATCAAATAATATGTGCGAAATGATCAGAACCAACCCCTTTAAAATACCTTTAAAACAGACATGCTCCAAGCACTTTTAAGAGTCCTTGTCCCCTATAACAGTCGAAGAAATCCTATAACTACATTCGGCAAATCTGACCACGCTAAAATGACTTACCTTGATAACATTCTCCTCAAAAAATGCAAAACCATTACAATTTAGTAAATAAAAGGCAAAGCAAAAGGCATCTGCAATTAAGTCCATTGGAGAAGTGCCAAACTATTAGCTAATCTCAACTTCAACTCGAATCTTTAGATATACTTTCACTGACCAGGAAAAGTCTGACTGGAATGCATAGCAATACAATGGCATAACCAACATAGATAACAGTCTGGGGACAGTATCTACCCAATACGCAATATAATGCACTAAGCATCACTTCAAAAAGTGGAAACCATCTAGAGATGACAAATTTATCAAGAACAGGCTACCAAAGCCTCCACTTGTACAGTCTGCCCACCCACTTTCCAACGAGGCATAGTTTCACATGAATAGTAGAACATTTCCTATTGGATAAAAGGTTTTAAGACCCCGAGCCTATACCCTACCCTCTTTTCATAATTTCATGAGAAGATCATCCATTTGGTCGTAACTACATCGGTTTCATATACAACTTAAGCAAAAGAAAGCCACCCAAAATTTGAAAGGAAAAGAAAAAAAAGAACAAGCTTAAAACCAATCAAAATTAAGAAACAAAAGTAAATGCTGAACAAATACACACATATTCGCATCTAAAAAGGATAACTTGATCTTGGAAATGCTACTAACAAAACAAGTATCCCATCTTTCTACTTGCAAAATGCATTGCAATGACAACGCCACTCTCTACAAAATTCTACAGGTTTTGTGGTTTCATCACAATTATCATCGATTAAACAAGATATAGCTATCACTTCGTCATCGATCTCCATAGTCATTTCTTCTTCTCTCTTTGGGAACGTAAATGGTGGACTGTGACGCCATTGAAAAGCTTCGAGACTTGATTTTCTTGGTTTATAGTGACTTGATTTTCTCGAATTTATGATGATTTGAGTTTTCGAAACATTTTCTCTGATTTCACTCATATCTAATTTGAAGGATTTCACGTTTTATTTAATAAAGATATAATAATTTTAGAAACTTATTATTATATTAGTTAATTCATGTATTAATTACGTTTTTCTATAAATTTCATGTTAATTAAGTGAACACTCACATTTTTCCGAGCCAATTCATGGTGATTTGTGTTTTCAAATTTAAATTGATTCATTTTTTTTTTTTTTACATCTTTAATGTTTTATAAAATTTCGCAAGTATTCAATAACTAAAGTATCATAGTTATCAACATTACTTCGGGGGATCTGTACAAGCCCAATTTGCGGGCCCGATAAGCAAACAAATAGAGGCCCAAAACATTGTGGCCCAAACCCTAACAAGAAGCAGCAAATTTCAAACCCTAGGTGCGCTGCACTTAGGGTCTTCTGACTCCACCGCCCCCCGTCACATCGCCAGTGCAAGTGGCGCCTGTCTCCACCGCCGTTCACCTGCAGCATTAAAAGAGAAGGGACAGTGTGCAGAAGGTTAAAAATCTTTGTAAAAAATAAGCTATATAAGCCATGAAAGAATCGGTTTTAGGGGGGATTTGTTTTTTTTTTCTTTTCTCGAAACATAAGAGAGAAACAACATCAGAGGGCTTCAATACACAGCAAGAACTAAAAGACCGAATCAAAGGTCTATTATTATTTTTTTTATCTTCTATTTTCTTTTTTTTCGAATTTATTTACATCTATCATCTCTACTCTAATCAAAACAATACATATATATATATATATATATATATATATATATATATATATATCACATTTAATAAAAAAGGAAAAAAAAAAAAAAGAAAAGGGGAAAATTTTACCTTTTTTCCGCCACACCGTGCACGGTGGCAGCGACGATAACTCACGGCGTCATGTCGTCGTCGGCCGTGGCCGACCACGGGGCGAAATCGCCCCTGCTCCCCACCCTCTCCTCTTTTTTTTTCCTCACACGCAGACCAAATGAAATTTTTCAGAAAAATTTGGTTTTGATACGCCCCCGATACGACGTCGTTTTGGGGCGAATGCTCAATCCCCAGAACGGCGTCGTTTAGCCACCCTGACCCGAGAACCAGCTCCGACCCGTTCCAGGATCCGCGCGTTTTCGTTCAAGGGTCTAATTGCGCTCAAGACCCTTCCGCTTTTTTCACGTTTTGTAATTAAGTTTTATTTAACTTGAATTTGACCCTAAAAGTTATTTCGTTTTCAATTCGGTCCTCTTTCCAGCGACAACGTTTTCAGAGTTTGGATTAATTTCCTGATCAGCCCTTCCATTTATTTAGCGTGTTCAAACTAATCCTTTTTTTTTGGTTATTTTAAATTCGCCTCAAAGTTCCATTTTTAATTCAATTTCATCCTTTTTTCTTCATTATTCTAATTTTATTTTAATGTTATTTATAATATCATATTTCATTATCGTTGTATTTTTATTAATAAGTTCATTATTATCATTTGATTTAATACTTATAGATATATATATATGTTATAAAGTATTATTAATAATTTCAATATTATTATTCTTATTAACGCATATGTATGTTAATATTCTATTATATTTTTATACACGTATACATATTAACATTATACCATGTATATATTTTTATAAATATCATATATCTATATATATATTTCTTAAATATATCGTATATACTGTATATATACTTCTAATACTATCATATATATCTATTTTCAATATATATTTATGTAATGTTATTATCATTATTACTACCATAACTATTATTACTAATATGTATATACTATATAATATTACATTTTTTCTTATATACTATGTGTACATATCTTTTAATATTATACTATTATTATGTAAGTATGTATTTCTTTTATATTTCTTATTACTTCTATTATTATGTATGTACCTTAACCCACATATGTATATACTTTTATATCGTTACTATCGTTATCATCGTCACTCTATTTTTTATTTATTTATTTGCTTATGTGTTTGATTATTTCATTTTCAATGCATGTGTTTACATTCATATAATACCTAACCTCGTTATTGTTTCACCTTTTATAAACCATGCATGTTATTGTTGTGACATTATCATTATATTATTACATGTGTTTATACCATAATTTGCTCTCGCATTTTACTATAAAAGCCCATCATGTCCTTTTCTATACCTTAAAATAATTCTTTCATAAAAGCGATATCCGTTATTAGGTAATTCGAGATAATCGTGCCCTAACTTACTGGGTTTCGATTTTTCTCATTTAACCTAAATAACGGAATACTCTTTTTAAATCACAAAACAAGTCTTTAAAAATGCTTATTCTCGGAGGTATGAAGTGTGGTGCCTTAACTTACCGGGTGTAACATTTTGACACTCCGAAATAAGAGTTTTGCAAATAAAGGCAATATTCGGAGTTTGAAAATTCGAGGAAACGTGCCCTAACTTACTGGGTTTCGATTTCCTTCGTTCATTCTAACTAACCGAATATCCTTTTAAAAGAAATTAAAAATACATTGGTTTTAAATAAAGGGGTAGCCCAGTCTCAAAGTGCGAGATATTATGTCCTAACTTACTGGATGTGGTATTTCATTATTGCGAGACGGGAAGGTCTTTAACATTTGAACTCTTTACAAAGAGAAGGATCGTATTTCAAAGTATTTTAAGTTTTCGAAATTTTAGATACTAAAGACACTAATTAATCAACTAGGTACCAATTTTTGGGCGTATCGAGGGTGCTAACCCTTCCTCGTGCGTAACTGACTCCCGAACTCATTTTCTGTTTTTCGTAGACCAAAAATTATCGTTTTAGTAAATCTTAAATTTTATTAAAACGATTAATCAAAGGTGGTCCGATCACACCTCATCAAAAAAGATTGGTGGCGACTCCCCTTTTTCGTTTTCATTTTCAAAATCCAAGTCGATTCCCGTTTTACAAAAAATGGTTACGACAGCTTGGCGACTCCACTGGGGATCTATTTCGAGAAGTCGAGCCATAAGTTGATTCACTTTTGTCTTTTTGTCGGAAATTGAAAATTTGGTTTTGATAAACGATCCTTTCATTACATTTTCACCTGTTATTTTTGTGGTTTATGATATAATACCTGCTGCGTTGGTTCGAGTTTTTAAATAGTTTTGCATATAGCATTACATGACCGTTGTGGTCACACCCTTTTAAGTGAAAGTGAGAAACTACTCCTTCGTGAGGTCTTCACCTCCGTATAGGATAGTGGATCGCTTTCGGGATACATTTGTACTTGCGTCTTCGTGAGGTTTTCATCTCCGTATAGCCGTAGGGAAATGTATCCCCCTGAATCGAACTCGATCCGTATGAACCTATAATGGGTGAGGACTGAGGAATCTACTGGTTCAGGTACCTTTACTTTAGAACCGAGCCACATGTAGCGAGCCCTAAGAGCCTACCCTAGGTAGAACCACACCGAGCCCTAGTGGTTACCTGATTAGGTGCTTGATTATTTCCTGCTTATTTTGATTCTTTGTTTTAATACTGACTCGCTTGTGTTTTGTTGTTGTTGCATGGCATCTCATCATAAAAGGGGTGTTGATTCACGATTTGGTTACTAAATAGAAGAGTTTAACATGGAAAAAGGGTTTCTTGATAGAGTGAAAGATAATGCGGCCGTCCGAGTATGGTCTGAGAAGACACAGCAAGAAAAAGGTGATAGTTTGGTCGAGGGATACGAGTCAGAGTTGTGGGATTTCACTCGCATCAGTGTAACTCAGAACGACCTGCGAGAACTAAGAGAAATATGGAATAGTTGGAACGACGAGATCAAGCAACTCTTTTACTACAACTACGGCGACCTACCTTATTTGCTCGACCTAAAGGTGGATAAATACTTATTCCGGGCCCTCGCGCAGTTTTGGAACCCCACTTACAGTTGTTTCACCTTCGGAGGAATTGACCTAGTACCCACTGTGGAGGAATACATGGCTTTACTTAATTGCCCGAGTATCCAAGCCGACAGGGCCTATTCAAGACCTGTTAACGTCCCTCCCTTTGTGAAGAAATTGATACGTATCACGGGAATGAGTGAACAATGGGTTGCAGCCCGTATAAAGCAAAAAGGGGATAGTAAGTGTATTCCTTGGGGGAATTTGAGAGATTTGATCTTGGCACATCCGGATTTGAAGAAAAGGGTTGATGTTTTCGCTTTAAGTATCTATGATTTGGTTGTCTTTCCCAAGGCATTGGGATATGTAGATGAAGCTGTCTCAGATTTATTCGACCGACTTGATAAAGGTACTACGCCAATCCCGGCAATCCTAGCAGAAACTTTCAGATCCTTGAATGCATGTCGGAGAGCGGGTGAAGGAAGATTTATTGGTTGTGCACAACTTCTCTTGGCTTGGTTCCATAGTCATTTTTGGAAAGCAGAAAAGGTTTCTTATCGGGTTTTCTCTAGAGACTATTCTCCATTAAGAGAATTGGTGGCCACATCAAGACGGGACGACATCTCAGAAGAGAAATGGATAACTATCCTCCAGAATTTGCAAGCCGAAAATGTTGAATGGAGAGCTCCATGGTTTATCCCTGGCGAGATCTTGTATAGATGCGGCAATTTTGACTGGGTCCCTCTAGCTGGAATATGGGGGGCTTCTGGATACACTCCACTACTCGTACTAAGGCAGTATCGGTCGAGGCAGTTCATACCGGCAACACAAGGATTAGCTCAGTGTGAGTTCTCTTATAAAGATGACGGCTATAAGAAAAAGGTTCGTGAGATATCAGATGCATGGAATCAAACTCGAAGAATGAAGGGATTCACCGCAGGCCCAATGACAACCCCCGAGTATGAGTGGTGGCAGGGTAGGAGAGTCAACGATAACCTTCCTAAGCCGAATCAAGGAAGCACTCAGCCAATAGAAGAGCATTTGCGAGTAGCCCCATCTGAGCTAGAGATCATAAAGCAAGACTTCGAGAGAAAGAGCTCAGAATTTGGAAAGAAGATAGAGCAATTGGAGGAAGAAAAAATGCGGCTAGGATTAGACGTCGACATCTATAAGCTAGAGGCCGAAAAGCTAAGGAAAGGGAAGAACAAAGCTGAGGAAGACTTGGATAGTTTAAAGACCGATTATAAGAAGCTACGTAAGTCAATAAGAAGCGCCGGTTTGGGCAAAAGCGTCGAACGATGGCGTCAAGAGATTGGAAAGGAAAAGACTAGAGCCGATCAGTGGGAGAAGAAGTTTCATGATGTCCGAATGCAAGAGGATGTTCTGAAAAAGAACTTGTTAGAAAGCCAAAACGAAAAGGAAAAGTTACGAGCTCGGGTGGCTGAATTAGAAAGATCACTACATCAACATCGTAGCCGTAATTCCGTAATCGAGTTGAAAGCCAGTCTAAGTAGGATTGAAGAGTTGAAAGAGGAAATAGGAAAACTCGAGACCGCACTACAAGATAGTAAAATTCGAGTGGAACTCCTTGAGGCAAACAATGAACAGTATAGAGAACAACTTTTCCAATCTCAATATCAGATCAGAAATAGAGATTATGTCATGGGCGAGGCTGTGGCTTAGGTTCGGGAGGTAGCCGATCACTTGCAAACCCTGGCCGTTCAGGCTGATGTATTGAGTTTAAAGTACGAGTCAGAATCAGATCGAGGCCAAAACTTAGCTTGGCTTCTTAAGAAAGTCAAGGCTTTAGGCATTAGGGCAAAGTCGTATATGTAATCATCCGTTCTATGTAAAGAAACTTCTCTTCTAGTGAAGTTCTTCTAACGAAATTGAATTAGAATCAACGCCTTTTTTTTGCATTCATTCATTTGCATTACATTTCATCATATTCATTAAATTTCACGAAAGAACCCTGATTAAGAAAAATTATTTCAGTTAATCTGGAAACCAACGAAAATCAACCAACCGAACACAGCTACTAAACCCGCCGTAAAACCAAAGAAATGGATCAAAGACTAGAAAGATTAGAACAACTGTAAAAGGATATGCAAGAACAATTACAAGCACGGATGCAAGAGCAGTTAGCGAAAATCTAACAAGATATGAGGGAGCAAATGCAAGAATCCCAGAATAATATGTTAGGACAGTTGGCACAGTTGCTGGCTAAAGAACGTGAAAAAGGGAAAAACACTATAGGGAGCGACAATGAAGACCCTATCTATCCTCCGGGCTTTACCCCAGTAAACACTCAACCAGAGATGTACCCACGAACAGCGCCTGTCATTATTAGGCCCCAGTAATACCAGGCCGGTGCCTCGGTACCGATGAACGCCCCTATAGGTTCGGGCTCCACTCCCGGGGACAATCCAGCTAATCCATTTATCCCAGACCTTGATGAGGTGGCAGAAACAGAAAAAGAAAAGGTTGACTTGGCAAAGCAACTTGATGACCGATGCAAATAGCTTGAAGAGAAATTCAAAGCAATGGAGACTGCTGATTACCGTGGAGGGGTTGACGCTAAGGACTTGAGCTTGGTCCCAGACCTGGTGCTCCCGCCGAAATTTAAAACCCCAGAGTTTGAAAAGTATAATGGGACAAGCTGCCCTAAAGCTCATATTACGATGTTTTGTCGAAGGATGACAGGGTATGTCAATAACGACCAGCTGTTGATCCACTGTTTCCAAGATAGTCTGATCGGATCTGCGGCCAAGTGGTATAACCAGCTCAGCCGTGCCCAAATTGGTTCGTGGAAGGACTTGGCTCAAGCTTTTATGAAGTAATATGGTCACGTGACAGACATAGCACCCGATAGAATTACCCTACAAAATATGGAAAAGAAGCCGAGTGAGAGCTTCAGGCAGTATGCACAACGATGGAGGGAAATAGCGATGCAAGTCCAACCACCTCTCTTGGAGAAGAAAACAACCATGCTCTTTATCAATACCCTGAAGGCCCCATTCATTAACCATATGTTGGGAAGCGCTACTAAGAGCTTCTCAGACATAGTAATGTCCGGGGAGATGATAGAAAACGCGGTAAGATGTGGGAAAATTGAAGCGGGAGAAAGTGCCAAGAGATCGGCTCCTAGAAGGAAAGAAAACGAAGTGAACAATGCGAACATATACAATAAAAGTTATTCCAAGCCAGTCACAGTGAGCCAACCAAGGGCAGTGGCTACTAGCCATCAGGACTCTACAAGGCAAGATTCTGACTCGAGGTCTAACACAGAAAAAGTTCAATTCACGCCAATCCCAATGACGTATAGAGAGCTTTATCAAAACCTGTTCGATGCGCATGTGGTGTCCCCATTTTACCTGAAACCTATGCAACGTCCATTTCCTAAGTGGTATGACGCAAACGCTCAATGCGAATACCATGCAGGAATCTCGGGACACACGATTGAGAACTGCACGGCCTTCAAGAAATTAGTCGAAAGATTCATAAAGATGGGCATTGTGAAGTTTGATGAACCCACAGGACCTAATATGGCTGGAAATCCGTTACCCAGTCATTCAGATGAAAGGGTAAACGTGATAGTCGAAGGTGGAGGGACGAGAACTAAGATGGATGTATCGGAGGTAAAAACCCCTTTGAGATGGGTTTGGAAGAAAATGGTGGAAGAAGGTTTACTTACACAAGATTTAGAGGAGAAGCCTGAAGGAGGGAAGTACTACTGTGAATTCCATGACGAGAAAGGGCATGAGATCCAAAAGTGTAATGAATTCAGGGTTCTGGTACAGAGATTGATAGAAAATAAAGAGATCGAATTCTTTGAATACACTGAGGACCTGAAAAGAGAAGATGTATGCACGTCAGAGTAAGGGCCAACCAACAATGTCCAAGGGGTCAATCACCCAGTTGTAATCATATCGCATCCAAGGACTAGTGAAAGGGGAGTACCAATTGCGCCAAAGGTCATAAGCTAGAAACCTGTTGCTGTCCCTTACAAATATAGCAAGAGTGTGCCTTGGAACTATGACTGTAATGTGACAATCCCGGGAAAGAAGAATCCGATTGACACTACGAAGGAGGGACAAGATGAAGGGTTCTATACACGAAGTGGAAGGCATTATACCCCGGACACGAAGGTAGAACCAGCTAAAGGAAAATCCGTGGTTGTTGAACAAAGAAAAGAGAAAACGATCAGACCTGAGTCACCTGTCAATGAGCCTGTAACAGAAAAAGAGGCTAAAGAATTCTTAAAATTTCTGAAACACAGTGAGTACAGCGTTATGGAGCAATTACACAAACAACCAGCTCGTATATCGATCCTAGCCTTGCTTTTGAGCTCAGAGACACACCGCAGTGCATTGATGAAGGTGTTAAATGAAACATACGTAGCGGATAATATCTCCGTCAACAAACTTGATCGTCTGGTCAATAACATCAGCGCTGATAATTTTATTTTCTTTAACGACGATGAGATACCATAGGGGGGTATGGGATCTACAAAAGCCCTGCACATCACCACTCATTTGCAAAGAATATACGCACGGAGTGCTAATTAATAATGGATCGTATTTGAACGTCCTGCCCTTGTCCACGCTAAATAGATTGCCAGTGGATAACTCTCACATGAAGACATGTCAAAACGTCGTGAGAGCATTCGACGGTACTGAAAGGAAAGTGATGGGAAGAATCGAGATACCTCTCTTGATTGGCCCAAACATATATGAAGTGGACTTTCTAGTAATGGACATCAAGCCCTCATACAATTGCCTGTTAGGGAGACCATGGATTCACTCGGCAGGGGCAGTACCATCATCCCTACACCAAAAGTTGAAGTTGGTAACTGAGGGTAGGTTGGTAACGATAAACGCTGAGGAAGACATCATTGCATCTATCACCAGTGATGCACCGTACGTGGGTATAGATGATGAGGCGATAGAGTGTTCTTTTCGATCACTAGAATTTGTTAATGCTATGTTCATCGTCGAAGGAAACAAGATCCCAGCGCCTAGAATATCCAAAACCACAAGGATGGGCCTACGATTGACTGTTGGCAAAGGAGCCCTACCAGGGAGAGGACTTGGAAGATGCCTTCAAGGAAGGATTGAGATACCAGTGTTGAAAGAAAAACGAGATCGCTTTGGCTTAGGATTTAAGCCAGATGTGAAACAAAAGAAGAAAGAGCTGGAGAAAAGACAAGAGATAAGGAGAGCGCGTCTGCGCGGTGATGAGGTCAAGAGGGAACCAATGACCTTTCCTCACTTATCCAAAACATTCGTGTCAGGAGGGACTATTTACTCAAAAAGAAGATCGACGAAGAAAGAGCCTGCCAAGGAAATATTGAACAGTTTAAGCATCAATACTATATCCGATGGAAAAACTGAAGAGAATTTAGCTGGAATTTGCCCTTACATCGTTGGAAGCGTTTTGAACAATTGGACCGTGGAAGAGATCCCTGTAACTTTTAGGATCAACTCAGAGTAATGTTCAAAACAAACTTATTGCTCTAAGCCTAGGGGCAATAAGAATCCTTTTATGAAATAGGCATATGTCCAAATATCGTTATTTCAATAAAAAATGCATTTTCGCGTATCATCTTGAGTGAATATTCTTTTATTCTTTCCAATTCATTCATAATAATACCATACAAATAAAATATTCTTAGATTCATTGTTCTTTGGATTTCTTTCTTCATCCATAACAGGTCCCCGGATATCAATGACATGAGCGATATTGCCAATGACTCAGAGATTCCTTTCGAGCAAGACATGTGTATAGAGGACACGGAAGATTTTGAAGATGACCAAAATTGTAGTTTATCTCCTGATTTGTTAAGAATGGTAGAACAAGAGGAGAAACAAATCTTACCTCACAAAGAGTCGGTGGAAATTGTGAGCTTGGGAGAAGGAAAAGAGGTGAAAATTGGAGCTAGTATCGCTGTAGAAACAAAGCAAGATCTCATCGAGTTACTCCAGGAATTCAAGGATGTCTTCGCCTGGTCATATCAAGACATGCCCGGATTGAATACCGATATCGTGGTGCATCGACTCCCCATAAAGGAAGAATGTAGGCCAATTCAACAGAAACTTCGAAGGATGAGACCCGATGTGTTGTTGAAGATAAAAGAAGAGGTCAAGAAGCAGTTCGACGCCGGTTTCTTACAAGTGGTCAAGTACTCAGAATGGGTGGCCAATATAGTCCCAGTTCCTAAGAAAGATGGGAAGGTACGAATGTGCGTAGATTATCGAGATCTGAACAAAGCCAGCCCAAAAGACAATTTCCCGTTGCCTCACATTGATACGCTAGTAGATAACACGGCAGGTTACTCACTTTTCTCATTTATGGACGGCTTCTCGGGGTACAACCAGATAAAGATGCATCCAGAAGACATGGAAAAGACCACATTCGTAACCATGTGGGGAACATTTTGTTATAAAGTGATGCCATTCGGGCTGAAAAATGCGGGAGCAACATATCAAAGGGCCATGGTAACTTTATTCCATGATATGATGCACAAGGAAATCGAAGTTTACGTCGACGACATGATTGCAAAATCCAGAACAGAAAATGAGCATGTGCAAGTCCTGAGGAAATTATTCTTAAGGTTAAGAAAGTTCCAACTAAAGCTCAATCCCGCAAAGTGTACCTTCGGAGCCCGATCAGGAAAACTGTTGGGATTTGTGGTCAGTGAAAAAGGAATTGAGATTGACCCAGATAAATTCAGGGCTATACAAGAATTACCTCCACCACGCACTCAAAAAGAAGTTCGAGGTTTCCTAGGAAGACTGAATTACATTGCCCGATTCATTTCACAATTGACAGAGAAATGTGATCCAATATTTCGTCTCCTTAGGAGACATAACCCAGGTGTTTGGGATGAGGAGTGCCAGAAAACTTTTGACAAGGTCAAGCATTACCTATCCAATGCCCCAGTACTGATGCCATTTTGTCCGGATAAACCACTGATCCTGTACTTGGCTGTGTTTAAGAATTCCATGGGATGCGTGCTAGGCCAACATGACGAGACTGGAAGAAAAAAAAAAGCAATATACTATCTTAGCAAGAAATTCACTGAATGTGAGACGAGATATTCACCGATCGAGAAGTTGTGTTGTGCTTTGATTTGGACAACCCGAAGACTAAGGCAATACATGTTGTACCACACAACTTGGCTCATCTCGAAATTAGATCCTTTGAAGTATATGATGGAGTCAAATGCTTTGAACGGAAGAATGGCCCGTTGGCAAATTTTGCTTTCTGAGTTTGACATAGTCTACGTGAATCAAAAGGCTATAAAAGGGAGTGCAATAGCATATTTTTTGGCCAGTAGAGCTCTCGAAGATTATGAGCCATTGAGCTTTGATTTCCCGAATGAGGATCTAATGTATGTTGCAGCCACGGAAGAAGAGTCTCAAGAAGACCACCCTTAGAAGCTGAATTTTGACGGAGCATCAAATGCTGTAGGCAATGGAATCGGGGCAATCTTGGTATCCCCAAACGGAGATCATTATCCTTTCACCAGTAAATTAGATTTTGACTGTACAAACAACATGGCAGAATACAAGGCATGCGTCATGGGCATCCGTGCAGCCATAGAACGCAAAATAAAAGTGCTGGAGGTATACGGAGATTCTGCATTAGTGATCTACCAGCTTAAAGGTGAATGGGAGACAAGAGATCCGAAGTTGATCAATTATCGAAGGCTGGTTCTTGAGCTAATCAAGGAGTTTGACGATGTCACTTTCTGCTATCTCCCACGAGATGAAAATCAGATGGCTGACGCCTTGGCAACCTTAGCTTCTATGATCAAAGTGAATAAGCAAGAGGATATGAAGCCTATCCAAATGAGTATTTATGAGGCCCCGGCTCATTGCTGCAACATTGAAGAAGAAGAAGAGAAAGATGATCATCCTTGGTATCAGGATATTTTACAATATGTGAAGAGTCGTGAATACCCCGCACAGCGTCTGAAAATGATAAAAGGACACTAAGAAAAGTGGCTAGTGACTACGTCTTGGATGGAGAGATCTTATACAAGAGAAGGAAAGATCAGTGCTCTTAAGATGTGTAGACATTTGCCGAGGCTAAGCAAATCCTGGAAGAGGTTCATGAGGGCGTCTGCGGGACACATGCTAATGGTTTCACCATGGCCAGACAGATTATGAGATTTGGGTATTATTGGTCCACTATGGAAGAAGATTGCATCAACTATGCCAAGAAGTGTCATAAATGTCAAATTTATGGAGATAAAATTCATGTACCTCCTTCACCCCTTCATGTCATGACTTCTCCATGGCCTTTCTCTATGTGGGGCATGGATGTCATAGGGCCAATCTCGCCAAAGGCATCTAATGGACATCGATTCATCTTTGTGGTCATAGATTACTTCACCAAATGGGTAGAAGCCACATCTTATTCCAACGTCACAAAGTCGGCAGTCAGTAAGTTCTTAAAGAAAGAAATCATATGTCGATATGGGATGCCTGAGCGAATCATATCAGACAATGCACTGAACTTGAACAATAGCAGGATAACGGAGGTCTGTAACCAGTTCAAGATTAAACATCATAACTCGTCACCGTATCGCCCAAAGATGAATGGTGCAGTAGAAGCGGCCAATAAAAACATAAAGAAAATCGTGGGGAAGATGACTGAAACTTACAGAGATTGGCACGAGAAATTACCATTTGCCCTATATGCCTACCGAACGTCAGTCAGAACATCTACCGGGGCAACACCATTCTCTTTAGTTTATGGGATGGAGGCGGTTCTACCTATTGAGGTCGAGATTCCCTCTCTACGCGTACTTGCAGAGTTAAAATTAGATGAAGCAGAATGGATCCAGTCTCGATACGACCAGTTGAACTTAATTGAGGAAAAAAGGCTAAAGGCTATCCGTCATGGTCAAATGTATCAAAAGAGAATGATGCGAGCTTATAATAAGAAAGTTCGCCCCAGGGAATTCCATGAAGGAGACCTTGTTTTGAAAAAGATCCTTCCCATACAAAAAGACTTCAGAGGAAAGTGGATGCCTAATTGGGAAGGACCTTATGTGGTAAAGAAGGCTTTCTCTGGAGGAGCTCTAATTTTGACTGAGATGGATGGTAAAAGTCTACCTAATCCTGTAAATTCGGATTCAGTCAAGAGGTACTTCACCTAAAAAAAAGAAAAAAAAAATGGAGAGGCCAAGGCGAAAACCCGCAAAAGGGCGCTTTGAGACCAAAGGGGTTTTGAGTTGAAAACCCAGGAATAGGCAATTCAAATTTTGATCGAAGTTGGGGGCATACAGTGATCCTGTTTTCTCTGAATTGATAAGGAGGATGCTACATCTTGGGGCATCAACGAAATACTCTTGGTCTTCTAAACGCATACTGAGTTCAGAGGGTCTCTGAGAAATTCGTGCAACAAAGCTCACACTGTTGATATTTGGAGCACTTTCTTATCTAATTCACTTTGCATTTTTGGCAGAATGTGCTATCTTGATTAATTCGTTAGTTTTCATTTTGTATCTTGGCAAATTTGCTATCCAGATTACTCTGTTCACTTTGAGCTTCACTCTCAAAATAAAATTCCATCTTGTCTACCGCAATAATCTGTTTCAAGCATTTTTTGTTGAAATGATGATTAATGGACTAATATAATTCAAAAAGAAGTTCTGCATATTACTCTAAAGTACTTTTAAACGTTACAAGGACCTAAAACGGGACTAATTAATTTGAATTACCCTAAACTCAAGGGCGTGTAATATCAAATTAAAAAATGACATTCTCATATCATTCATGACACATCTAATTAGGAGCATTTGATTCATTTCGATCATAGCATCCTAGTTATTTGACACATTCATAACCCATCTAGTTAGGAGCATCTGATTCATTTCGATCATAGCATCCTAATCATTTGGCATAAGCATAGATTCTACAGGTCATGTCTCTAGAGACAGTGAATTCACCAGCCTTAAATCCCTGAGCAGTAGGGCAACAGGTCGAATTGAAAGATCTCAACCCCTAAGCAGTAGGGAAACAGATCGAAGATGATGAGCTTTAACTCCCTAAGCAGTAGGGTAACAAGCTGAACTGACCAGATCTTATCTCCCTGAAGTTGTAGTGGAGTAGATCAAAGCCATTAACCCTATTTCCCTGAAGTTGCAGTGGAACAGATTGAAGCTAAATTACAGATCCTATCTCTCTGAAGTTGCAGTAGAGCAGATCAAAGTTACAAGTCTTATCTCCCTGAAGTTGCAGAGGAGCAGACTGAAATAGCAAATCTTATTTCCCTGAAGTTGCAGTGGAACAGATTGAAGCTAAATTACAGATCTTATCTCTCTGAAGTGGCAGTAGAGTAGATCAAAACAAACCTTATCTCCCTGAAGTTGCAGTGGAGCAGGTCGAAATTACCAATCTTATATCCCTGAAGTCGCAATGGAGCAGACTGAAAATAGCAAACCGTATTTCCCTAAAGTTGCAGTGAAGCAGATCAAGGACGAAGAGTCTTAAACCCCTAAGCAGTAGGGTAACAGACTAAAATTCCAGATCTCATCTCTCTAAGCATTAGTGGAGATGGTCGAAGATGAATAAGCTTTAACCCCCTAAGCAGTAGGGTAACAAGCTGAATTTACAGACCTTAAACCCCTAAGCAGTAGGGTAATAGGTTCAAAATCACGGACCTTACCTTCCTGAAGTTGCAGTGAAGCAGATCAAAGACGAAGGGTCTTAAACCCCTAAGCAGTAGGGTAACAGGCTGGAAATTACAAATCTCTTCTCCCTGAAATGGCGTTAGAGCGGCTCGAAGCCACAATAGGTCTCCTTGAAACTGCAGTGGGGTAGACTGAAGATAGCGAATCTTATCTCCCTAAAATGCAGAGGAACAGATTGAAGCTACAAATCACAAGTTTTGTTTCTCCGAAGTTCTAGAAGAGTGGAGCAAAGTGACAAGCCGCAGTAGACTAGAATGAAGCTACCTGAAGAAGAGGAGCACCAAAAAAGTTTGACTCGGTGACCGAGCAAATTGGTCTTTCTTGAAAGTCTTTGCTCTATTCTCGTTACACGACAATGAGCAAAGAGGGGCAGCTATACAAGCCCAATTTGCGGGCCCGATAAGCAAACAAATAGAGGCCTAAAACATTGTGGCCTAAACCCTAACAAGAAGCAGCAAATTTCAAACCCTAGGTGCGCTGCACCTAGGGTCTTCTGACTCCACCGCCCCCCGTCACATCGCCAGTGCAAGTGGCGCTGTCTCCACCGCTGCGTTCACTGCGGCATTAAAAGAGAAGGGACAGTGTGCAGAAGGTTAAAAATCTTTGTAAAAAATAAGCTATATAAGCCATGAAAGAATCGGTTTTAGGGGAGATTTGTTTTTTTTTCTTTTCTCGAAACATAAGAGAGAAACAACATCAGAGGGCTTCAATACACAGCAAGAACTAAAAGACCAAATCAAAGGTCTATTATTATTATTTTTTATCTTCTATTTTCTTTTTTTTCGAATTTATTTGCATCTATCATCTCTACTCTAATCAAAACAATACATATATATATATCACAGACGAATAAAAAAGGAAATTTAAAAAAAAAAAGAAAACGGGAAAATTTTACCTTTTCCGCCACTGCGTACTGTGGTGGCGGTGACGTGATCACTCACGGCTCGGTTCGGCGTCGGCCGTGGCAAACCCCTGGGGCCGGAAATCGCCCCTGCTCCTCACCCTCTCCTCTTTTTTTTTCCTCACACGCAGACCAAATGAAATTTTTCAGAAAAATTTGGTTTTCATACGCCCCCGGTACGACGTCGTTTTGGGGCGAATGCTCAATCCCCAGAACGGCGTCGTTTAGCCACCCTGACCCGAGAACCAGCTCCGACCCGTTCCAGGATCCGCGCGTTTTCGTTCAAGGGTCTAATTGCGCTCAAGACCCTTCCACTTTTTTCACGTTTTGTAATTAAGTTTTATTTAACTTGAATTTGACCTTAAAAGTTATTTCGTTTTCAATTCGGTCCTCTTTCCAGCGACAACGTTTTCAGAGTTTGGATTAATTTCCTGATCAGCCCTTCCATTTATTTAGCGTGTTCAAACTAATCCTTTTTTTTTGGTTATTTTAAATTCGCCTCAAAGTTCCATTTTTAATTCAATTTCATCCTTTTTTCTTCATTATTCTAATTTTATTTTAATGTTATTTATAATATCATATTTCATTATCGTTGTATTTTTATTAATAAGTTCATTATTATCATTTGATTTAATACTTATAGATATATATATATATGTTATAAAGTATTATTAATAATTTCAATATTATTATTCTTATTAACGCATATGTATGTTAATATTCTATTATATTTTTATACACGTATACATATTAACATTATACCATGTATATATTTTTATAAATATCATATATCTATATATATATTTCTTAAATATATCGTATATACTGTATATATACTTCTAATACTATCATATATATCTATTTTCAATATATATTTATGTAATGTTATTATCATTATTACTACCATAACTATTATTACTAATATGTATATACTATATAATATTACATTTTTCTTATATACTATGTGTACATATCTTTTAATATTATACTATTATTATGTAAGTATGTATTTCTTTTATATTTCTTATTACTTCTATTATTATGTATGTACCTTAACCCACATATGTATATACTTTTATATCGTTACTATCGTTATCATCGTCACTCTATTTTTTATTTATTTATTTGCTTATGTGTTTGATTATTTCATTTTCAATGCATGTGTTTACATTCATATAATACCTAACCTCGTTATTGTTTCACCTTTTATAAACCATGCATGTTATTGTTGTGACATTATCATTATATTATTACATGTGTTTATACCATAATTTGCTCTCGCATTTTACTATAAAAGCCCATCATGTCCTTTTCTATACCTTAAAATAATTCTTTCATAAAAGCGATATCCGTTATTAGGTAATTCGAGATAATCGTGCCCTAACTTCATCGGGTTTCGATTTTTCTCATTTAACCTAAATAACGGAATACTCTTTTAAATCACAAAACAAGTCTTTAAAAATGCTTATTCTCGGAGGTATGAAGTGTGGTGCCTTAACTTAAGGGTGTAACATTTTGACACTCGAAATAAGAGTTTTGCAAATAAAGGCAATATTCGGAGTTTGAAAATTCGAGGAAACGTGCCCTAACTTACTGGGTTTGATTTCCTTCGTTCATTCTAACTAACCGAATATCCTTTTAAAAGAAATTAAAAATACGGTGGTTTTAAATAAAGGGTAGCCCAGTCTCAAAGTGCGAGATATTATGTCCTAACTTACTGGATGTGGTATTTCATTATTGCGAGGCGGGAAGGTCTTTAACATTTGAACTCTTTACAAAGAGAAGGATCGTATTTCAAAGTATTTTAAGTTTTCAAATTTTCGATACTAAAGACACTAATTAATCAACTAGGTACCAATTTTTGGGCGTATCGAGGGTGCTAACCCTTCCTCGTCATGTAACCGACTCGAACTCATTTTACATTTTTCGTAGACCAAAATTATCGTTTTAGTAAATCTTAAATTTTATTAAACGATTAATCAAAGGTGGTCCGATCACACCTCATCAAAAAAGATTGGTGGCGACTCCCCTTTTTCGTTTTCATTTTCAAAATCCAAGTCGATTCCCGTTTTACAAAAAATGGTTACGACAGGATCTATTTTGATAATTGACACCAAATGACGTGACTTGTATTCATGATGCTCACATGCTTTCTGGTGTTAATTTTTAGAATTTATTACTTTTCTCAATATAACTTTTAGTTTAAGTTTTCTTTTATACATATTTCTTTAGAATTTGCCTCCAATATATTAATCTTCATTACCTGTAATTGTAATATTTATATATCAGTTCGAAAGTAATAGATGTTAACCAAGTACTGCTTAATACTTCTTATTGTTGTTTTAATATTTAAGGTGGTAGATGTTTTGATTTTTAATAATGTTGTACATTTATTCCTCAAACATATTCTTGAGCAAACATTTTTCGAATAACCTTTCGAGGGCTACTTACCAATCGGATTCTTTGTATCCACTTCTTGACTATGCATTCATGTAAATCTTACACATCAATTATCACTTTTGATGTTAATTTTTATGTCCTATTTAAAGTGATTAATAATGTCTTCGAGGGATGAATGCTGGAAGAGTTTGTCCAAGGGGTGAAAGTATAACAATTACTCCCTAGTGCCTAGTGGAGAGGAAAGTTATACAGTGGCGTTGCCATGTGTGCTGTGATCCAAGGTGTTGAGTGAATTGTATTTGAGTTTAGGCTATGAAATTTAAACCATCAAGCTACTGTGAGAACACGCGTGGTTTGTATTGCCTAGAGGATCGCACATGTGTGTACTAGCATTTACAATTATGCGTTACAATGTATCCTAGGGAAATGTTGTTAATCATTACTTGGCGTTTCAGCATTTAGGGTTGCCAAGTGTTTCGTTCTCATTGGTTGTTGCTAAAATGTGTTTTTGGAAGCTTCCTGGGTTTGGTATGAGCTATAAAGTTCTCGGAGTGCTTTTTCTTGTCTTCCATTGGAATGAAATTTTCTTAAGTCTTCATGATTTTCAATCCTTCGAAATTTCTCTAAGTCTGGAATCTTCTTTTCTTCTTCTTCTTTTTTTCTTCGATTCAAGTTTATGTCTCATTGAAGTTGTTCGGATTGGCGCTAGGACAGTTGCTTGGAAAGTTCATCAGCTTTACAATAGTTTTTAAGGTTTGTGTTTTATTAAAAATGGTTAGAGCGTTTTGTGGTGGGAAGACCAGTAATAGTGACGGTGGTGAGGATTGGAAGAAAGGTAACAGTACTTGGCCGGTGAGGGTTCCTTATGTCGGCGATACGACCTGATGTACTATTGGGGTTAACAAAATGCGAAGGTTGTTTCAGCATAAGGGGTTGCATATGAGTAATTATGAGTTTGAGTTCAACATTCCTAGGGAGAAAACGAGTTGAGCACCATGAGTGGGCCAAAACTCAGTGGTGGGAAACCAATGTTTTATTTGCCTTTGTATGTGTTGGAGTTTCAACACACTTTAACTGGGTAAAGTAAGAATTTCAAACAGAGCACTAGCAGCAACGTATTATACCCGGGTAAAATATGAAGGAAAAAAATGCTTGAAGTTCAAGCTTTTAGCTACTGTCAAGAATAAAGAATAGAACTTAGAAGTTTTAGAAGGCAAAGAAAAATGGAACATATGGAAAAAAATATGATGATTTCATTCAACAACAAATCAATGGCATAATGCCAATACATAAATCAAGCTTTTGCTTGTCAAAATCAACATATGTTCAACTAATCTATACCAACTACCACTAATACATTGGAACTTACAAAACTAAACTTGTACACTTAAGTAAAGTTGGTCATCAGCTCCTACATCATCAAACTACACCAAATGTAAGCTCAAACTAAGTTCAAAATGAACTAGAACACATTATATAAACTTGGTTACAAAAGAAACAAAATAAACAGCTTCAGTTACACGTGCTTTACCCGGGTAACTTATGTGTATTTGTTCTTGCGTGCTTGAATCTGCATGGGCTGCATATCCACCTTTGTTGCTGCATGTGTTGAATGGGAACTAACTTCAACACACCTCCTTAGTTTCCATGCTTGTAACACCTAGCTGCTTTCTCAGTTTTACAAACCTTGACACACCAAGGGCCTTTGTGAAGATATCAGCAACCTGTTCCTCTGAATTGCAATGAATCAACTTCACCTCTCGAGCTTGTTCCATCTCCCTTATCACATGTAATTTGATGCTGAAGTGCTTCGTTCTACCATGGAAGATAGGATTCTTTGCAATTGCAACAGCAGACTTGTTATCACAAAAGATATCTGTTGCCTCCCTTTGATGTAGGTTAAGATCAGCTAGAATTTTTCTCAGCCAAGTGGCTTGATTTATAGCATTGGCAACTGCAACATATTCAGCTTCTACTGTTGATTGAGCCACCATTGATTATTTCCTTGAGCTCCAACAAAACATGGTTGAGCCAAGGGTAAAAGCATATCCAGAGGAGCTTTTCATATCATCACTTGAACCAGCCCAATCACTATCAGTATAGCCTCTCAATTTCAAACTTTCAGCTTTGTTGAATAACACACCATAGTCAAGAGTGCCTTTGATGTACCTTAGCACTCTCTTTGCTGCTTGAAAGTACTGGACATTACAGCAATGTATAAACCTTGATAACATACTTACTGCAAACAAGATATTTGGCCTAGTTGTTGTCAAATATAACAAGCAGCCAACTAGGCTCTTGTAGGTAGACTCATTGACTGGTTCATAATCTCCTTGGCTTGACAACTTCATTCCAACAGCAATAGGAGTGCTCGTTGGCTTACAATTCTCCATTGAAAACTTGGACAAAACTTTTAAGGCAAATGTTCTCTATCCCAAGAAGATTTTTCCTTCTGTTTGGCGCACCTCCATTCCCAAAAAATATGTCATTAGCCCCAAGTTAGACATTTCAAACATGTCCTTCATTTTGGCTTTGAATTCAGCCAATATGTCTTGATCTTCTCCAGTCACCAAAAGGTCATCGACATAGAGGGATACAATAAGCTGTATTTCAGCTTCATTCTTCTTGACATATAGTGTTGGCTCACTAACACTTCTGTTAAATCCCAAACTGACCAAGTATGTAATGGCCTAAATTCAAGGTTATCGGAACAGTGGTTTCGTAACCACAAATCCGATCTAAAGAGAAATTTATTTCAATATTTTTGCATGAATATTTATATGATAGAAAAATCGTATGAAAATATTGATAGAAAAATTTTATCGATTTAGTGGTTAGTTTGAAAAAGAAATTATTGAAGAAATTAGGTAAAAATAAGTTATCGAGACATCTATCTCGTAAAACCGAGTCAAAAATAATTTTATAAATATTTATGAAATGTTAGTAATGTGGTATTAAAATTTCGTTAGGAAATTTTAATGTTTGGATAGTTAATTAAATGAAAAGGACTAAATTGTAAAAGGTGTAAAAGTGAGTAGGATGATTAAATAGCTTAAGTGTCTAATGAGAAAGGATTTAAAAGGAAATTAGACCCAAAATTTATTTGGGTTGGACGGCAAGGGCATGAAAACAGCAGAAAAATTGATGACTTAAGGGCAAAATTGGAATATTGCAAAATTAACTAAATAAAGCTAGGACTAAATAGGAAATATCTAGATTTCTCTTCATTTCTCTTCAATTCCAGCAGCTAAAAACGCCATAGGAGGGTTATCTAAGCTGGTATTCCATAATTTTTGCACCAAGTGAGTTAACCCTTGCCTTTTTCTTTTAATTTTTGTGTTTCTAAGACTTTTACAACTAGGTCCTACTATTAAATTCATTAGTTTTTGATTTCATGGATGAAATTGAAAGTCACTATGGTTGATTTATGTAATTTTATGATGAAATAGAATGAAATTAAAGCTTTAAATTGTTTATGAGATGATTTTATTAGGTAATTTCAATGGAAATTGATTTTTAGGACCTAATTGTGAAAATGTTTGGAATTAAAGTATATTTATGAAATTATGATTCCTAAAGGTTGTAAACTAGTTTAAGGTGATATAATAAAGTGTTAATTGGGAAAAATAAGCTCAATTGAGAGGTTAATTGAGTAGGGACGAAATTATCATTTATTAAAAGTTTAGGGGAAAAATAGTAATAAACAGCTTGCACTAAAACAGTTTGGACAGCAGCAGTAGACTAACTTTGAAAAATCACCATAAATTGTATAAATCGAATTAGAAGATGAAAAAAATATGGAATTAAAGATTATTGAGTCTAGTTTCTCATAGAAGAAATATGCAAGCAATGGATCAGTAAATTTTGAGATATAATGAATTTTGTGAGACAAGGTCAGAATGAATTCGGGTTCCCCTGTTCTGACTTTGAAAAATCATAAAAAAATGAAGAAAAATAATTAGGGGTTTAAATTTATATGTATAGAATCCTGAATGAGTGTAGTTTTAATAGAAAAAAACTAGAACATCATTTGAATTCTGTACAAGGATATAATTAATTTTTAGTGAAGAAGAGTCAGAACTATCAGATAGCAGAACAGGGGTGACTTTAAAGAATAAACTGTACTTATTGCCTAAATCAAAAATTCTGAAAATTTTATGGTAAGAAGATATATGATTCTAGTTTCAGGGAAAATTAACGGATCTTAATTTGGAGTTCCGTAGCTCAATTTATAAATAATTTAGTGACTATGACTCAAGTGGACAGCTTTGAATGAACTATAAATAATAGTTGAATTATAGAGAATGTTGCATATGAATAGAGGTGTGCATGGGCCGGCCCGAAATATAAGCCTAGAATTTTGTCCAAGCCGGCCCGAAAAAAAATGATAGGCCCGAGCCCGGCCCGGCCATATTAAAATTTTTTTTTACTTTTTTTATTAAATAAAAAACTTTAAAATATAATAAATCAAATGCATTTAAAACATAAAAAAAATTAAAAAAAATGGGACTAAAATAATTCTTAAAATAATATATAAATTAAAAATATAAAAAAAATAATTATATTAAAATTAAAAATTGAAATAAATTAGAACTAAATTATATTAATAACAAAAATTTTACAATATCAAAATAACATTAAAAACAATAAAAAAACCTAAAGTAAAAAAACTAAAGTTACTTAAAATTTAAAATAAAAAAATTTAAAAAATTTAATATTAAAATCGGGCCGGGCCGGGCCAAAAAATCTTGCTCGAGGCCCGCCCGTTTCTAAACGGGCCTCTTTTTTTGCCCAAGCCCATTTTTGGGCCTATATTTTTACCCAAACCCTCCCATTTTTGGGCAGGCCGCCCGGCCCATGCACACCTCTACATATGAACATGAAATGTATTAAATTGATAATTATATTTATTTATTTAGATCCAGAAGATTCAAATACGAAGCTAGATCGAGAAAAGGAAAAAGTTCGGGATTAGTAGATTTTTATTGTTTACAAACAAGTATCAAGGTAAGTTCATGTAACTTGAATTATATTCTTAAATACTTGACATGTATGTTATTGATGTGAATATGATTTGAATGTTCATTGTATGAAAATTGATGAAACATTGATATATTTGATATAAAGGGGAAGAAATCCCAATTGAATGAAAGGAAAATTCGATGGATCTCTAAAAAGGAATTGACGGTAAAAAGGATCTAGCCCGGACGGGTGATCCTATCCTGATATAGCCCTTAGAAGAATATGTGGAAAATGGATTTAGCTTGGATGGGTAATCCGAATTAGGTCTGAATTTAGCCTGGACTAGTAATTCGGATCCAAGCTCATTAGAGTAATTTGTCGTTGGGATTTAGCTTTGGGTGGTAATCCCAACAATACTCTATGAGTTTATATTGCAGGGGATTTAGCGTGGACTGGTAATCCCGCTGCAAGGTTGAGGTTCGCGGGAGTGTGCTCTCTGAAATGGAAATATGCGCACATAAATATGAATTGACGGACCCAAAAATGTACACAAAAGTGTACCTCTGAAAAATCCATCGAAATTTTGAGTAATTCAACGGGATAAATATGAAAAAACAACAAGGGAATGGAAATCATAGTATTGATGAGCTCATCAATCATGATATATATTATTGATACATGGAAATTATTGTACTAACTTGAATGTTGAGTTTGTGCATGTTAGGGTAATAATGCATTGAATGGATATATGTAATGTTTATTGTATTGTACTGAAAATATTAGGTAAGTATAATTCTTGTTACATGAGCTTACTAAGCACAAAGTGCTTACCCTATTTCCTTTTCCCCTGTTTTGTAGTGTTAAGAGCTCGGAGGTCGGATTTGGTCAGAGACACATCACACTATCAATCTCAGGATTTCGGTATATAAAGAAACTTTATTTTGGAAATCAATGGCATGTATAAGCTAACAAAGTAAAGGTTAACGTGAAATGAATGTAAAGTTAGCCATTAGTATGGTTAACAAACCTGATTTTAGATATGTGATGACGTTATCTTATAAATATGCATGAATTTATCTTGAAAATATGTTGAATTGATTTGGTTGATATGGATTGGTTTCGATTTAATATTGCAGGGAAGGTTAGATATCTGTATAAGGGATTATATTAAATTTTTCAAAAAAAAAATATTCGTAAACTCTTGTAATGCCTCGTACCCTATTCCGGTAATGAGTACGGGTAGGGGGTATTACATTTATTGGTATCAGAGCTACAGTTTAGTCGGTTCTAGGACTGATATAGCAAACACGGGATTAGCTATACATGCCATTTAAATTATTATTGATAGTGTGATATCTCCTAACCATTTAAATGTGTTTTTTTATAGTAAATGTCTACCGACCGAGCTCAATCTGAGGAAGCCGGGAGTCATGCTCCGGCTCTAGAACGGGCACAGAGGGAAGCCGAAGTAACTAGTAGTACAAGGCCTGTATCTGAGGGCCAAGGGGAGGAGGCAAAGCGAGCCTTCTTTCAAGTGATGAATGAATGGTTTAGTCAATATTTAAGAACTAACCCTGTAGTGCAGCAAGCTCAAGCTTTCCCCCCTGCTCCTCCACCGGTTCCCGAGATCCCACAGGGTACAAGTACTGAATCTGTTAGAAAAGGGAAAGCTCATGTAGATAAAATCTAAAAATATGGGGTCGAAGAATTTCGAGCAGCAGTTGATGATGATTCCGAACGAGCTGAGTTCTGGTTGGAAAACACTACTCGGGTTTTGGAGGAATTATCTTGTACACCAGAAGAATGTCTGAAATGTGCCGTCTCACTGCTAAAAGACAAAGCTTACCATTAGTGGAATACTAAAGCAGTTGTTCGAAAGAAGAAATTACATGGGAATTCTTTTGACCGAGTTCAAAAAGAAATATATCGATCAGAGGTTTCTCGATCAAAAGAGAAAAGAATTTCTTGAGTAAGCAAGAAATGTGATCAAGATTCGAGTATGAAAGAGAATTTGTTCGCTTGAGTAAATATGCTCGAGAATGGGTATAGTCAGAAGCTGAAATGTGCAAACGATTCGAAGAAGGGTTGAATGAAGACATTAAGCTACTGATCGAAATTCTTGAAACTTGAGAGTTTGCTACATTGGCAGAGAGAGCTTATAAAGCAGAAGAATTGAGTAAAGAAAAGAAACAGGCTGAGAGGGAAGCTCGAATTTTTAGTAAAAGACCGATGGGAAAATCCCAGTTTTCTGCCTCAAAAAAATTGAAGAAATACCAAGATCGTTCTACCTCAGCCACTGGGTATTCGGGTAGAGAGCGAGGTTCTCAACATACTAATCCAAGACCTTCCACTCCATCAGTTACCAGTGTTGGCAGTGTTGGTACCCCTAAGCCGAGATGTCAGTACTGTAATAAAACCCATTTTGGTGAATGCCGATTTAAGAGTGGGGCTTGTTACCGATGTGGTTCTTTTGACCATTTCTTCAGAGATTGTCTAGAAAAGGTTGAAAAAGAATTTGAACAGATATCGAAGCCGGGTAATCTAGTTTTGAGGGGCAGACCACCTCGATCATCCGGTAATGTCAGCGGTAGTCGAGGAGCTACAAAAGATACTGCAGGTAGGCCTAAGGTACGAGCACCTGCTAGGACATATGCCATTCGTGCCAGAGAAGATACCTCAAATTTTGATGTTATTCTTGGTACATTTTCTTTACTTGACACTGATATTACTGCATTGATTGCTCCTGGTTCTACGCATTCATATATATGTGTTCAACTTGCAATTGTTAAAAATTTATCTGTTGAACCTACTGAATTTGTAGTTAAAGTCTCGAACCCCTTAGGCCAGTCCGTATTAGTGGATAAAATTTGTAAAAATTGTCCACTGATAGTAAGAGGTTATTGTTTCCTAGCTGATTTGATGTTACTGCCATTTGATGAATTTGACGTGATATTGGGCATGGATTGGCTAACCCAGCATGATGCAGTAGGAAATTGTAGACATAAATATATTATGTTAAAATGTCAGAATGGTGAATTGCTTCGGGTTAAATCTGATCAGACAGAGGGGTTATCTGATGTGATTTCAGTAATGTCAGCACAGAGGTATGTTAAAAAAGGGTATGATGCTTACTTGGCTTACGTACTTGACACCAAAGTATCTGAGTCAAAAATACAGGCAGTTCTAGTGGTATGTGAATTTTTCGATGTGTTTCCAGAGAAATTACCAGGATTGCCACCAGAAAGAGAAGTAGAATTTTCTATAGATTTGATTCCGGGAACTACTCCGATCTCCATAGTTCCGTATCGTATGGCTCCTACAGAATTAAAGGAGTTAAAGACACAGTTGCAAGAACTTGTTGACAGGGGTTTTATCCGACCGAGTCATTCTGTAACACCCCATACCCATATTCTAGACCGAAATAAGGTACGGAGCATTACCGTTCACGAAAACATGAATTCACACATTAACCTGACCTTACTCAATTTACTTACTTTAGCTTAGACTAAAGTTGATAGCATTAACAGATATACATAGATACATGTAGATTTTAAAATTTAGAAAAGTGATACTTTAAAACAAATTAATTATGACATATAACAAAATGATTCGTCTCTCTCTATACATGCCATAATTCCAAAGTAGTGATTACAAAATACCAAAAAGTATTGATAGTGTAGATGAGTCTCCGACGATCTCCAAAATCCCGAGCTGGCTTAATAATTCTATAAAACAAGAAAAAGAAAAGATGGTAAGCATATAGCTTAGTAAGTAAGTACTAAATTGATATATAATTTATCAAAGTAAAACAATCATACTGGTATATGGTTACATATATTGATGACAGGCTGTTTTCTAGAGTCCCGGTTAAAAGAAAAATCATATATTGAGCTACATATCTCAAAATTAAATTCCGTAAATTTTCCTTGAAACTAGACTCATAATTATATTTACTAATTTTTTTCTAGAATTTTTGGTCTGGCCAATTAGTACAGTTTATTAGTTAAAGTCTCCCCTGTTTCAGGGTATGACTACTCTGACACCTGTGCATTACGAACAAAATTTCTCCCTGTACAAGATTCCAACGATCATGCCGTTTGTTTCCCTTAAAAATATACTCAATAAGGAATCCATTCATGTATGGTATGACTCTTAATAATTTTTTTACAATTTATGGTGAATTTCTAAAGTCAGAACAGGGGATCTTAAATTCATTCAGAACCTGTTTCACAAGAATTCAATTATCACATAATATAGAAGTCTTTTGTTTCCCCTGTTTCTTTTATATGAAAGTAGACCCATTAAGATTTAATTTCATAATTTATTTGAGATTTAATTCTACTTACATGATTTTTGGTGAATTTTCAAAATTATGCAACTGCTGCTGTCCAACATTGTTTTACTACAAAAATTCATTCTTACATAATTCGCTCAATCCTTTCCATTTTACCGAGGTTCGCTCACATATCGAGCATATTGCTCATAAATTCAAATAAACATATACTTGCACTTATTCATCACATAATCACTTTCACATGTATCTTCATTTAATCGATTGCCCGTTGAACTCATCGGAATAACAACAGATACACAACTACCTGAACATTTTCCCATTTCCACACTTGTAGCCGAAGCTATATGATACGCATAGTAGCCTGCACTTAGTACTACACATGCGACCAATAATCTGGTACACGTAGTAGCCTGCACTTAGTACTACACACATGACCACGGCTGAGCACGCATAGTAGCTTTGCACTTAGTACTACACATGCGACCAATAACTGCGGTACACGTAGTAGCTTTGCACTTAGTACTACACACGTGACCACACAATAGTTCATTTGTATCGTTTTTATTCCGAAGGTTCAACAGGAAATTTCTCACTTTTCCAACATTTTACTAAATTGTCCGAAATCAATTTAAATTCATAACTTACATCAAATAACCATTTGATAGGCAGCCATATTCCACATGTTATCAAAATACAATAACATAAAAGAAATCGATGATATATTTACGTACAAACTTACCTCGGTGCAAAATATAGAAATTTTGCAGTTTAGTCCAAAGCTTTTTCTTTCCCCCGTTCGAGGTCGATTCCACGCCTTTCTTGATTATGAAGCTTGAAAGTTGAAGAAACCCTAGCTATGGAGGAGAGCAAATTTTGGCAGCAACTAATGATAAAGATGACCAGATTTTGTGTTATTTTTCCCATTTTATTTCATTTAATATACAAATGACCAAAATGCCCTTACTACTAAACTTTCTAAAAATTCCCTCCATGTCTAACTTTTGTCCATAACTTAGGAATTGGTCAAATTGCTATTTAAGACCTCCTAATTAATATTCCAAAGCAATTTCATACTAAAAACTTCTAGAACACAAGTTTTGCAATTTATTCGGTTTAGTCCCTAATCTCAACTTAAGCACTTAATGCATAGAATTTCATTACGGAATTTTCACGAAATCATGAAATCATATCATAAACCTCAAAATAAATATAAAATAATTATAAAATAATTATTTCTATCTCGGATTTGTGGTCACGAAACCACTATTCCGATTAGGCCCTAATTCGGGTTGTCACAATTCTCCCCCCCTTTAGAGATTTTAGTCCCCGAAAATCTTACCAGTAAAGAGATTTGGGTATTGTTTCCTCATAGCTTCCTCAGGTTCCCACGTAGCCTCTTCCATTCCATGTCTGTGCCACAATACTTTCACTAAGGCTATATTTTTATTTCTTAACTGTTTAATTTCCCGAGCCAAAATCTTTATTGGTTCTTCCTCATAGGTCATATCCGGTCGAATTTCAATTTTAAATCGGAGGAATTACATGTGAAGGATCGAGCGGTAGTGTCACAAAGATCGACACATGAAACACGTTATGAATCTTTTCCAACTCAGTTGGTAAGGCTAGCCGATAAGCCACTGGTCC
Source organism: Gossypium anomalum (assembly GCA_025698475.1). Taxonomy (NCBI): domain Eukaryota; kingdom Viridiplantae; phylum Streptophyta; class Magnoliopsida; order Malvales; family Malvaceae; genus Gossypium; species Gossypium anomalum. The sequence goes on along the minus strand of CM046957.1, from coordinate 4,859,637 downwards.
AACTCTTCCAATAATCTTATAAGGCACAATGAAACGTGGACTTAACTTGCCTTTTCGGCCAAACCTTAAAATTTTCTTCCACGGAGATACCTTTAGAAAAACTTTATCACCCACGTGGAACTCGATCTCTTTTCTCTTCAAATCCGCGTATGACTTTTGTCAATCTGAAGCAGCTTTCAGACAATCACGAATCACTTTCACTTTCTCTTCAGTTTCTTTTATCAAGTCAACTCCGTGAATCCGTTTTTCACTAAGCTCGGTCCAATACAAAGGAGTTCGACACTTGCGACCATACAATGCTTCGTACGGTGCCATCTGTATACTCGATTGAAAAGCGTTGTTGTTGTAGGCAAATTCAACCAAGGCTAAATATTTCTCCCAACTACCTTGAAACTCTAAAACACAACATCGGAGCATATCCTCGAGTACCCGAATTACTCTTTCAGATTGACCGTCCGTTTGTGGATGAAACGCGGTACTGAAATTCAATTTTGTACCCAAAGCTTCTTACAACTTTTTCTAAAACCTCAAGTAAATCTCGGATCTCTATCAGAAATAATAGATATAGGTACTCGTGTAATCTCACAATTTGAAATATATATTTTAGCCAACTTATCAAGGAGTCGTCGGTGAGTGCATCTTTGGTATAAAGTGAGCTGATTTTGTTAATCTATCAACCACAACCCGGATGGCATTTTTCCTTTTTGGAGTTAGAGGCAACCCTGTCACAAAATCCATCGTAATTCTGTCCTATTTCCACTCGGGAATCATCACTGGTTGAAGTAAACCTGAAGGTACCTGGTGTTTAGCTTTCACTTGCTGGCAAATCAAGCATTTGGCTACAAACTCAGAGATATCTCTTTTCTCTTAAAATCTGTAATACCATTTTTAAATGTTTAGCATGTTCGGACTCATTCCGAGAATAAATCAAGATATCATCTATGAACACAACCACAAACCTATCCAGGTATGGTCGAAAGATTCGATTCATCAAATCCATAAAAATAGCCGGAGCATTTGTTAGACCGAAAGGCATTACAAGGAATTCATAGTGTCCATACCTCGTTCTGAAAGCGGTTTTCGGCACATCCGACTCCTTAACTCTTAACTGGTAATAACCGGACCTCAAATCGATCTTTGAAACATCTTGTGGCCCCTTTAACTGATCGAACAAATCATCAATCCTCGGCAACGGGTACTTGTTCTTTATAGTCACCTTATTGAGCTGACGGTAATCAATGCAAAGTCTCATTGAACCATCCTTCTTCTTTACGAACAATACAGGAGCACCCCAGGGAGAGAAACTCGGTCTCACAAATCCCTTGTCTGTTAACTCTTGCAACTGAGCCTTCAATTCTTTTAATTCAGTCGGAGCCATTCTGTATGGAGAGATCGAAATTGGTGCAGTTCCAGGTAACAAATCAATAGAAAACTCTACCTCTCGATCGGAGGCAACCCGCAGCTTTTTCCGAAATACATCCGAGAACTCACGGACTACGGTATTGATTCAAGCTTCGACTCAGACATTTTAGTATTTAATACATAAGCAAGATAAGCTTCACACTCTTTTCGCATATATCGCTGAGCAGACATATATGAAATCACCATAGGCAATTTATTTGATTCATTTGTTTCCACAGAAGAATTTCACCATTTTCACATTTCAACTCAAGAGTTTTTCTGTCGCAATTTACTCTAGCATCATGTAATATCAACCAATCCATACCCAAAATGACATCAAACTCGTCAAATGGTAGCAACATTAGATTAGCCGGAAAACAGTGACTTTGAATCATCAAAGGACAATTTTTGCAAACCTTATCTACTAACACATATTTGCCTAAAGGGTTTGACACTTTAATCACAAATTGAGTGAGATTCTACGGGCAAGCTCTTACTAGATACTAAATTCACACAAACATAAGAATGAGTAGATCGGGATCAATCGGTGCAATATGAGTAGTATCATAAAGAGAAAATGTACCGATGATCACATCGGGAGATGACGCCTCTTCCCGAGCACGTATGGCGTAAGCTCTCAGCAGCAGTACTCTCTAGCTTAGGTCTCCTAGTTAATTCCTTTTTCACACTTCTACTGCTAGCTCCACTCCTAGTATTTCTCGGAGGTCTACCTCTATTAGCAACACTAGTCTGTCTGGTACTCTGAAATTTTTCTTCTTCAACCCTTTTTGGACAATCCTTAATATAATGTTCTCGAGAACCACATTTGAAACAAGCCCGGCTAATCATCTAACACTCCCCAAAATGTTGTTTGCCATAGTGCTGGCACTCGGGTCTATTAGATCTCACATTACCTACACTCGCTATTGAAGTAGCTTGGGCTTTAGAATCCGAATATGATCTTCCACGATCCCGACACGAATGTTTCGGTTGAAACTTGATCAACCGAGGATTCATTTCTTTAGACTTCTTTGGTTGAGATTGGAATGACTTACTAATTGGCCTCTTTCTTGCGTCTCTGGCTTCTCTCATGCCTTTTTCTTCTCGTTGTTCGGTTCTTGACTTTACCAATTTTCGGTCAACCAATACCACAAACTCTTTCAATTCTAAAATCCCAACTAGTAGCTTAATGTCTTCATTTAACCCATCCTTGAACCTCTTACACATAATAGCTTCGGTGGACACATACTCTTGAGCATACTTGCTAAGTCTGACAAATTCACGTTCATATTCTGCCACAGACATTTTGCCTTGTTTCAGATTCAAGGAACTCTTCCGTTTTTGATCAATGAACCGCTGGCTTATATACTTCTTTCTAAACTCCTCTTGAAAGAAATCCCATATAATCCTTTCTTTCGGAACCACTGATATCAATGTCTTCCACCAGTGATATGCCGAATCCCTTAGCAATGATACGGCACACTTCAAACATTCTTCGGAAGTACAAGAAAGCTCATCGAATACCCTGGTAGAATTTTCAAGCCAGAACTCTGCTCTTTCGGGATCATCATCTATATTAGCTCTAAATTCTTCAGCCCCTTGCTTTGAATTTTATCAAGCTCGGGGTTTGCTCGATCTTACCATTTCGGCACCTTGAGGAACTACGAGGCTGGTTGAGGAATAGGAGGAGGTAGAGGAGCACGAGCGTTCGGATTTGCCGAACAAATTCGTATACCAATTACTCATTATACGGAGAAAGGCTTCGGGCCCTATCTCACGATCATGTGTCTCATGCCTACTCTCCATCGGCGCAGTCCCTCTGCGCGGAGCCGCACATTACTTTCTACATCATCGCCTACTACTGACTCGGTCGGGATCCATTTACTATAAAAAAACATGATTTAAAGTGTCGAGAGTCATCCCACTATCATAATATAATTATGGGATGTACAGATAGACTTCCACACACGATCGACGTAGATCCGAGAACCGCCTAAACCTGGCTCGATACTAATAAATGTAACACCCCATACCCATATTCTAGACCGAAATAAGGTGCGGAGCATTACCAGTTCACGAAAACATGAATTCACACATTAACTCCGACCTTACTCAATTTACTTACTTTAGCTTAGACTAAAGTTGATAGCATTAATGAGATATACATAGATACATGTAGATTTTAAAATTTAGAAAAGTGATACTTTAAAACAAATTAATTATGACATATAACAAAATGATTCGTCTCTCTCTATACATGCCATAATTCCAAAGTAGTGATTACAAAATACCAAAAAGTATTGATAGTGTAGATGAGTCTCCGACGATCTCCAAAATCCCGAGCTGGCTTAATAATTCTATAAAACAAGAAAAAGAAAAGATGGTAAGCATATAGCTTAGTAAGTAAGTACTAAATTGATATATAATTTATCAAAGTAAAACAATCATACTAGTATATGGTTACATATATTGATGACAGGCTATTTTCTAGAGTCCCAGTTAAAAGAAAAATCATATATTGAGCTACATATCTCGAAATTCAATTCCGTAAATTTTCCTTGAAACTAGACTCATAATTATATTTACTAATTTTTTTCTAGAATTTTTAGTCGGGCCAATTAGTACAGTTTATTAGTTAAAGTCTCCCCTGTTTCAGGGTATGACTACTCTGACACCTGTGCATTACAAACAAAATTTCTCCCTGTACAAGATTCCAACGACCATGCCATTTGTTTCCCTTAAAAATAGACTCGATAAGGAATCCATGCATGTATGGTATGACTCTTAATAATTTTTGTACAATTTATGGTGAATTTCTAAAGTCAGAACAGGGGATCTTAAATTCATTCAGAACCTGTTTCACAAGAATTCAATTATCACATAATATAGAAGTCTTTTGTTTCCCTTGTTTCTTTTATATGAAATTAGACCAATTAAGCTTTAATTCCATAATTTATTTGAGATTTAATTCTACTTCCATGATTTTTGGTGAATTTTCAAAATTATGCAATTGCTGCTGTCCAACATTGTTTTACTACAAAAATTCACTCTTACATAATTCGCTCAATCCTTTCCATTTTACCGAGGTTCGCTCACATATCGAGCATATTGCTCATAAATTCAAATAAACATATACTTGCACTTATTCATCACATAATCACTTTCACATGTATCTTCATTTAATCGATTGCCGTTGAACTCATCGGAATAACAAACAGATACACAACTACCTGAACATTTTCCCATTTCCACACTTGTAGCCGAAGCTATATGATACGCATAGTAGCCTGCACTTAGTACTACACATGCGACCAATAATCTGGTACACGTAGTAGCCTGCACTTAGTACTACACACGTGACCACGGTTTTGGCACGCATAGTAGCTCGCACTTAGTACTACACATGCGACCAATAACTGGCACACGTAGTAGCTTTGCACTTAGTACTACACACGTGACCACACAATAGTTCATTTGTATCGTTTTTATTAGAAGGTTCAACAGAAATTTCTCACTTTTCTAACATTTTACTAAATTGTCCGAAATCAATTTAAATTCATAACTTACATCAAATAACCATTTGATAGGTGACCATATTCCACATGTTATCAAAATACAATAACATAAAAGAAATCGATGATTTATTTACGTACAAACTTACCTCGGTGCAAAATATAGAAATTTTGCAGTTTAGTCCAAAGCTTTTTCTTTCCCCCGTTCGAGGTCGATTCCACGCCTTTCTTGATTATGAAGCTTGAAAGTTGAAGAAACCCTAGCTATGGAGGAGAGCAAATTTTGGCAGCAACTAATGATGAAGATGACCAAATTTTGTGTTATTTTTCCCATTTTATTTCATTTAATATACAAATGACCAAAATGCCCTTACTACTAAACTTTCTAAAAATTCCCTCCATGTCCAACTTTTGTCTATAACTTAGGAATTGGTCAAATTGCTATTTAAGACCTCCTAATTAATATTCCAAAGCAATTTCATACTAAAAACTTCTAGAACACAAGTTTTGCAATTTATTCTGTTTAGTCCCTAATCTCAACTTAAGCGCTTAATGCATAGAATTTCATTACGGAATTTTCACGAAATCATGAAATCATATCATAAACCTCAAAATAAATATAAAATAATTACAAAATAATTATTTCTATCTCGGATTTGTGGTCACGAAACCACTATTCCGATTAGGCCCTAATTCGGGTTGTCACACATTCACCTTGGGGTGCTCCAGTTCTGTTTGTGAAAAAGAAAGATGGGTCTTTGAGATTGTGTATCGACTACCGAAAGCTTAATAAAGTAACTATAAAGAATAAGTACCCGTTACCCCGAATCGATGATTTATTTGATCAGTTGAAAGGTGCTACGATGTTTTCAAAGATTGATCTTCGATCGGGTTATTATCAGCTACGAATAAAGGAGTCAGATGTGCCAAAAACAGCTTTTTGAACCAGGTACGGGCATTATGAGTTTCTGGTTATGCCGTTTGGGCTAACTAATACACCTGCAGTATTCATGGATTTGATGAACCGGATATTCTGACCGTATTTATACAGATTTGTGGTAGTATTCATTAATGATATTTTGGTTTATTCTCAGGATGAAGAAGAACATGCAGAACATTTGAGAACTGTGTTACAAATTCTGTGAGAGAAGCAATTGTATGCTAAATTCAGTAAATGTGAATTTTGGCTTCGAGAAGTGGGTTTTTAGGACATATTGTATCTGCCCAAGGTATCGGGTGGTAGATCGAGTAAAATCTCAAATTTATTGTCAATTGGAGCCCAGAAGAATGTATCCGAAGTTAGAAGTTTCTTGGGTTTTAGTGGTTATTATCGGAGGTTTGTACAGGATTCTCTATGATAGCTTCTTCAATGACTCGATTATTGCAGAAAGATGTAAAGTTCGAATGGACTGATGAATGTCAGTAGAGTTTCAACCGATTGAAAGATCTACTAACGAAAGCACCTGTATTAGTGCAGCCTGAACCGGATATGGCGGCATTACTTGTACGGTAAAGCTAATGTTGTAGCTGATACTTTGAGCCGGAAATCTCTATTTGCTTTGCGAGCTATGAATACTTGGTTATCACTGACTGATGATGATTCAATCCTGACTGAATTGAGAGCTAAACCGACATTTTTACAGTAAATATGTGAAGCTCAGAAGAATGATGAGAAGTTACAAGTTAAACGGGCACAGTGTGAGTCAGGTAATGATTCTGAATTTCAAGTTGGTTCTGATGGTTGTTTATTATTCAGAGGTAGGGTATGTGTACCTCAGAATTCAGAGCTCATACAGAAGATTCTACGTGAGGCTCACAACGGTACTATGTCTGTACATTCGGGAAGTAATAAAATGTATAATGATCTGAAAAAGATGTACTGGTGGTCGGGAATGAAATGTGATATCTCTGAGTTTGTATCAAGGTGTTTAATATGCCAGCAAGTTAAAGCTGAGCATCAGGTACCTTCAGGGTTACTTCAACCAATTATTATACTGGAATGGAAATGGGAAAGAATCACTATGGATTTTGTATCGGGATTACCTTTGTCTCCGAGAAAAAAAGATGCTATTTGGGTGATTGTTGACCGATTGATAAAGTCAGCGCACTTTATTCCGGTACGTATGGATTATTCTTTAGATAAACTAATCTGAATCTGTATATATCCGAGATTGTCGGAGTTACATGGAGTGCTGTCTCCATTATATCGAGATAGAGATCCCCGATTTACGTCTCGTTTCGGGACAAATTGCAAGAAGCCTTGGGTACTCGGTTGTATTTCAAGATCGCATTTCATCCTCGCACAGATGGCCAATCGAGCGTGTAATTCAAGTATTGGAAGATATGCTCCGATGTTGTATACTAGAATTTGAAAGTAATTGGGAGAGATATCTACCTTTGATTGAATTTGCTTACAATAATGATTATCATCCGAGATTAAAATGGCTCCGTATGAAGATTTGTATGGGAGAAAATGTAGAACACCGTTATATTGGATGAGCTCAAAGTGAAAGGAAGATACATGGAGTTGATTTGATCCGGGAAATGTAAGAAAAGTAAAGGTTATTCGGGATAGTCTAAAAGCGACTTCCGATCATCAAAAATCATATGCCGACCTTAAACGAAAAGAGATTGAATTTCAAGTCGGTGACAAGGTATTCCTGAAAGTGTCTCCTTGGAAGAAAGTCCTCCGATTCGGTCGAAAGGGTAAACTGAGTCCAAGATTTATCGGGCCTTATGAAATCATAGAAAGAATTAGACCGGTCGCTTATCAATTGGCATTACCACCGGAACTTGATAGAATCCATAATGTTTTCCATGTATCTATGTTACGACAATATCGATCAGATCCTTCACATGTTATTTCTTCGACAGAAGTAGAATTCAACCGGATATGACTTACAGTGAAGAACCATTCAAGATATTGGCACGAGATAGAAATAAAAAGATAAATTTGGTGAAAGTATTGTGGCAAAAGCACGGGATTGAGGAAGCGACATGGGAACCGGAGGAGGTAATGAGAAAACAATACCCAAACCTCTTTACTGGTAAGATTTTTGAGGACAAAAATCCTTAAAGGGGGGGAGAGTTGTAATGGCCTAAATTCAAGGTTATCAGAACAGTGGTTTCGTAACCACAAATCCGATCTAAAGAGAAATTTATTTCAATATTTTTGCATGAATATTTATATGATAGAAAAATCGTATGAAAATATTGATAGAAAAATTTTATCGATTTAGTGGTTAGTTAGAAAAAGAAATTATTGAAGAAATTAGGTAAAAATAAGTTATCGAGACATCTATCTAGTAAAACCGAGTCAAAAATAATTTTATAAATATTTATGAAATGTTAGTAATGTGGTATTAAAATTTCGTTAGGAAATTTTAATGTTTGGATAGTTAATTAAATGAAAAGGACTAAATTGTAAAAGGTGTAAAAGTGAGTAGGATGATTAAATAGCTTAAGTGTCTAATGAGAAAGGATTTAAAAGGAAATTAGACCCAAAATTTATTTGGTCTGGACGGCAAGGGCATGAAAACAGCAGAAAAATTGATGAATTAAGAGCAAAATTGGAATATTGCAAAATTAACTAAATAAAGTTAGGACTAAATAGGAAATATCTAGATTTCTCTTCATTTCTCTTCAATTCCAGCAGCTAAAAATGCCATAGGAGGGTTATCTAAGCTGGTATTCCATAATTTTTGCACCAAGTGAGTTAACCCTTGCCTTTTTCTTGTAATTTTTATGTTTCTAAGACTTTTACAACTAGGTCCTACTATTATATTCATTAGTTTTTGATTTCATGGATGAAATTGAAAGTCACTATGGTTGAGTTATGTAAGTTTATGACGACATAGAATGAAATTAAAGCTTTAAATTGTTTATGAGATGATTTTATTAGGTAATTTCAATGGAAATTGATTTTTAGGACCTAATTGTGAAAATGTTTGGAATTAAAGTATATTTCTGAAATTATGATTCCTAAAGGTTGTAAACTAGTTTAAGGTGATATAATAAAGTGTTAATTGGGAGAAATAAGCTCAATTGAGAGGTTAATTGAGTAGGGACGAAATTATCATTTATTAAAAGTTTAGGGGAAAAATAGTAATAAACAGCTTGCACTAAAACAGTTTGGACAGCAGCAGTAGACTAACTTTGAAAAATCACCATAAATTGTATAAATCTAATTAGAAGATGAAAAAAATATGGGATTAAAGCTTATTGAGTCTAGTTTCTCATAGAAGAAATAGTGCAAGCAATGGATTTGTAAATTTTGAGTTATAATGAATTTTGTGAGACAAGGTCAGAATGAATTTGGGTTCCCCTGTTCTGACTTTGAAAAATCATAAAAAAATTAATAAAAATAAATAGGGGTTTAAATTTATATTTATAGAATCCTGAGTGAGTCTAGTTTTAATAGAAAAAAAACTAGAACATCATTTGAATTCTGTACAAGGAGATAATTAATTTTTAGTGAAGAAGAGTCAGAACTATCAGACAGCAGAACAGGGGTGATTTTAAAGAATAAACTGTACTTATTGGCTGAACCAAAAATTTTTAAAATTTTATGGTAAGAAGATATTTGAGTCTAATTTCAGGGAAAATTAACGGATCTTAATTTGGAGTTCCGTAGCTCAATTTATAAATAATTTAGTGACTATGACTCAAGTAGACAGCTTTGAATGAACTATAAATAATAGTTGAATTATAGATAATGTTGCATATGAACATGAAATGTATTAAATTGACAATTAAATTTATTTATTTAGATCCGGAAGATTCAAATACGAAGCTAGATCGAGGAAAGGAAAAATTTCGGGATTAGTATATTTTTATTGTTTACAAACAAGTATCAAGGTAAGTTCATGTAACTTGAATTATATTCTTAAATACTTGACATGTATGTTATTGATGTGAATATGATTTGAATGTTCATTGTATGAAAATTGATGAAATATTGATATATTTGATATAAAGGGGAAGAAATCCCGGTTGAATGAAAGGAAAATTTGATGGATCTACGAAAAAGGAATTGCGGTAAAAGGATCTAGCCCGGACGGGTGATCCTATCCGATATAGCCCTCCGAAGAATATGTGGAAAATGGATTTAGCTTGGACGGGTAACCGAATTAGGGTCTCAATTTAGCCTGGACTCGTAATTCAGATCAAGCTCATTAGAGTAATTGTCGTTCTGAGAGGATTTAGCTTTGGACTAGTAATCCCGACAATACTCTATGAGTTTATATTGCAGGGGATTTAGCCTGGACTGATAATCCCGCTGCAAGGTTGAGGTTCGAGGGAGTGTGCTCTCTGAAATGGAAATGTGCGCACATGAATATGAATTGACGGACCCGAAAATGTACACTAAAAGTGTACCTCTGAAAAATCCATCGAAATTTCGAGTAATTCAACAGAATAAATATGGAAAAACAACAAGGGAATGGAAATCATAGTATTGAGGAGCTCATCAATCATGATATATATTATTGATACATGGAAATTATTGTACTAACTTGAATGTTGAGTTTGTGCATGTTAGGGTAATAATGCATTGAATGGATATATGTAGTGTTTATTGTATTGTACTGAAAATATTAGGTAAGTATAATTCTTGTTACATGAGCTTACTAAGCACAAAGTGCTTACCCTGTTTCCTTTTCCCCTGTTTTGTAGTGTTAAGAGCTCGGAGGTCAGATTTGGTCAGAGACACATCACACTATAAATCTCAGGATTTCGGTATATAAAGAAACTTTATTTTGGAAATCAATGGCATGTATAAGCTAACAAAGTAAATGTTAACGTGAAATGAATGCAAAGTTAGCCATTAGTATGGTTAACAAACCTGATTTTAAATATGTGATGACGTTATCTTATAAATATGCATGAATTTATCTTGAAAATATGTTGAATTGATTTGGTTGATATGGATTGGTTTCGATTTAATATTGCAGGGAAGGTTAGATATCTGTATAAGGGATTATATTGAATTTTTCAAAAAAAAAATATTCGTAAACTCCGGTAATGCCTCGTACCCTATTCCGGCAATGAGTACAGGTAGGGGGTATTACAAAGTAACTGTCAATTCGAGCATACCAGGCTCTAGGAGCTTGTTTCAGGCCATATAATGCCTTCTTAAGCCTGTACACCATTTGTTCTTTGCCAGACACAACGAAGCCTTGAGGCTGATCAATGTAGATCTCTTCTTCAAGGAAGCCATTTAGGAATGCAGACTTCACATCAAGCTGGTGGATTTTCCACTGCATTTGAGCTGCCAAGGCTACTAGTAGCCTGATGGTGTCTAGCCTGGCTACTGGTGCAAATGTTTCTAGGTACTCTAGGCTATATTTCTGGCTGAATCCTTTGACTACAAGCCTGGCTTTCAGTTTGTTCAAGCTCCCATCAGCATTTTGCTTGGCTCGATAGACCCATTTTACTCCAATAACCTTCCTCTTGGCTGGTCTAGGAACCAATTCCCATGTCTGGTTCTTCTCAATTATGACAATTTCATCAAACATTGCCTGTTTCCAGCCTTCATCAGCTTCAGCTTCTTCAAAACTGCATGGCTCCACTATAGCAACTTGAGCTCTTTCATAAATTTCAGCCAAAGGTCTAGTGCCTCTGACTGGCATGTCATCAATATCCATTTCAGGACTAATTTGATTAGGTTCAGCATGATCAACCATCAGCTCTTTAGAAACAGCCTCTGGCTCATTCTTCTCCCAATTCCAACATCCTTTTTCATCGAAGATCACATCTCTGCTTAGTTGAATTTTGTTTGTTAAAGGGTCCAAAATCCTATAGCCCTTCTTGACCATACTATACCTGGTTAAAATACTAGGAACAGCTTTTTTGGACAACTTGTCCCTCTTAACAGCTGGTACTTGGCTGTAACATAGGCAACCAAAAACTTTCATATGAACCAATGATGGCTTGAACCCGAACCAGGCATCAAAAGGTGTCTTGTGAGCAAGTGCTTTGGTTGGAAGTCTATTCTGAATGTAGACAGCAGTATTGACAGCTTCAGCCCACATGATCTTGGGTAAATTCTTCTCAAACAATAAATATCTGGCCATATCCATCAAGCTCCTATTTTTCCTTTCACTTACACCATTTTGTTGAGGTGTATAAGTGTTGGTGAGCTGGTGTCTAATGCCAGCTTCATCACAAAAGGTATTAAACCCGGGTGAAGTATACTCTGTTCCATTATCAGACCTAAGGGTCTTGAGTTTACAGCCTGTTTCAGTTTCTGCTGCAGTTTTAAATTTCTGGAATATTGAAAGTACTTCATACTTATTCCGAAAAAATATGCCCAACAATACCTGGAGTAATCATCAATAAATAAAATGAAGTATCTGCTTCCATTCAATGATTCAATCTTCATGGGGCTACACACATCTGTGTGTACAAGCTGCAGCTTCTCAGAGGCTCTCCATGCTTGATTGGTAGGAAATGGCGATCTTACTTGTTTTCCCAATTGACAGACTTCACATACCTTTTCTTCCTTAACAGAGTCGGTGAATTTTTCAACCAAGTCTTCACTAATCATTTGAGTCATTGATCTGAAGTTGACATGCCCAAGCCTTTGATGCCAAAGCTTGGAATCTTCTGTAGAGGCAATGCAGGCTGAGTGTAGTTCACTTGGCCAGCTAACTTCAAAGCATTTATCGGTCATAGTGACTGACATGAACTTGGATCCACTTGGATCACTTTTCTGGCATTCTTCACCTTTGAACACAACAGAATAACCTTTTTCAAGTAATTGAGCAATGCTGAGAATGTTTCTGTCAATCTCAAGTACTAGCAGCACATTTGGAATGATTTTATTTCCTGTAGGAGTGCATATCAGCACATCCCCTTTTCCTTCAGCTTTTATGAACTGTCCATTGCCAACTTTCACCTTAGTCTTGCAGCTTCTATCCAAGGTTTTAAAGATGTTTGCATCAGGTGACATGTGGTTAGTGCAACCACTGTCTAACAACCAATCTTTTGTACCTTTCTTCTGGTCAGCTGAGCATGAAACAGCAAAAACTTGTTCTTCATGGTCACTGCTGTCTTCAGCTATTCTAGCTTCTTCATTATTGTGTTGTGGTTGGTTTTGGCCAGGTTTTGGCTAGGTTTGCCTTTTTCTTTGCAAACTCTTTCAACATGACCCTTCTTCTTGCAGTGTTAGTATACAACATCTGGTCTAAACCAGTATCTGGCCTCTGGATGACCAAGTTTTTTACAAAATCTACAGAGTCGATCTTCTCCTCTTGCAGCATCAGGTTTAAGCCTGTGTTTCCAGTTCTTCTTGCCTTTATAGGCTGAGGAACTTGAAGCAAACTTGGTTTTAGCTTGGAAAACACCCTCCTGGTGCTCCTTCGCTCTGCTGGCTCTCCTTTGTTCTTGTGCATTCAGAGCATTGATCAGCTTTATTAAAGAGATACTGGGCAGATCCCTTGAATCCTCTAATGAGGATATTTTTGCTTCATACCTTTCTGGTAAGGTAGAGAGCACTTTCTCCATAATCCTTGCCTCATCAAATTGCTCACCAAGGAGCCTTATGCTGTTAACTACAGCCATGATTCTGTCAGAATACTTCTTGACAGTTTCTTCTTTCTTCATCTTCAAGTTCTCGAACTCCCTTCTCAGGTTCAACAACTGCTGCTGCCTTGTCCTCTCAGTACCTTGGAACTCCTCCTTAAGCTTATCCCAGGCCTGCTTTGGAGTCTCACAAGCCATGATCCTGGTGAAAATAACATCAGAAACACAGTTCTAAATGTATGACATGGCCTTGTGCTTTTTACTTTTTTCTTCAGAGTACTGCTTTATTTGATCCACTGTTGGATTTGCTCTCAATGGTTCTGGTTCAACATCTGAGTTAACTACCTCCCATAGATCAAATGCCTGGAGGTAGGTTCCCATCTTGACTACCCAAATGTGATATCCTTCTCTATTGAAAACTGGAGGTGCAGCTGGTAGGAAGCTTGATGAAGCCATCAGTATGTGATCCAACTATAACCGGTCCCTTAAGAATGCAGCTCTAGATACCAATTGTTGGAGTTTCAACACACTTTAACTGGGTAAAGTAAGAATTTCAAACAGAGCACTAGCATTATACCTGGGTAAAATATGAAGGAAAAAAATGCTTGAAGTTCAAGCTTTTAGCTACTGTCAAGAATAAAGAACAGAACTTAGAAGTTTTAGAAGGCAAAGAAAAATGGAGCATATGGAAGAAAATCTGATGATTTCATTTAAGAACAAATCAATGGCATAATACCAATACACAAATCAAGCTTTTGCTTGTCAAAATCAACATGTGTTTAACTAATCTATACCAACTACCACTAATACACTGGAACCTACAAAACTAAACTTGTACTAAAGTTGGTCATCAGCTCCTACATCATCAAACTACACCAAATGTAAGCTCAAACTAAGTTCAAAATGAACTAGAACACATTACATAAACTTGGTTACAAAAGAAACAAAATAAACAACTTCAGTTACACGTACTTTACCCGGGTAACTTATGTGTACTTATTCTTACGTGCTTGAATCTGCATGGGCTGCATATCCACATTTGTTGCTGCATGTGTTGCATGGGAACTAACTTCAACAGTATGCTTTGGAGGGTGGCTTCCCTTTGCCATCTCACGATTTTATTTGTGAGTGGTAAACTACTATGGAGTGGTGTCAAGGTAGCTATCTAAGGCCTCGTGGTGGATTCTTATTGATTTCCTTAATATTCTGTCGTCAGACAAGGTGTTGTAGAAACCTTTTTTCCCTTACTAGCCACCATGGACTAAAACAGGTTACTTGGATTGCTTACTTTCAACAAAAAGGAGGCTGCAGAGATCGAGCACTTGATGTTGAAGAAAGGGGCCAAGCTCTGGCTGGATAGATAGAAATACATTTCGGTAGAACATAGGTTTGCTGCAAACTTTACATTTCCTACCACTTGGTCATTACTTTCGAGCAAGTTATGCTTGGCCAAACCAAAGTTGTTGGATGAGTTTAGGAAGGAGCAATTCAAGGCTCTTTAGAAAGGTAGTCCTCTGGATGTTTTGAGGACTATTACTATTAGAAAGCTATACAAACACTGCTTAGTGGGTGTAAACCCCAATAGGTATAAAGATAGTGATTTTCAAAATGGCCTTTAGAATAGAGAGCGAAAGATTTGGAAGCCTAGCCTCATGGCAGTACCAATAAGGTTGCTAGCATAATCTTGGGAGTAACCCGCTAAGCCTTGGTTTTTCCTTGTATGGTATAGGTTATGCTCAAATCATTAATGGTGTACCAACAAACAGACTACAATGGTGCCCTTTGAAGATGGCGAAGGGTTAAAAGTGAATTTAGTGAGGGAAATTGGAGGTGCGAGAAGTCAAAGACCTACTGAGAAGATGTCTTCTGAAGAAGTCGAGGAGTTTGTGGAGCCTTTGGTAAGCCGCAAGGCAATTGGGGGCATGGATGGAATTGCTAGAATAGGGGAACTTGAGGCTAAGAAAGTTGAGAATGCTCCATAAGTGGTGGTACAAATTAATGAAGGGTAAAGTCCAATCGCCACTCTACCTAGACCTACAGTGATAGACCATTTGGCCAACTTGACTTAGATTCATGACGACATGTGACGCTTCAAGATCATACATAAGGGAATATAGACCCTTAGTCCTAACAAAAAAAATGAATCATCTTTCTCTTTTCTCCCTCTCCTCCTTCCTCTTCCACCGACCCTATTATCGCCATAACTTGACCACCGTGCATAGTGCCTCTCTGCCTAAGTAAGTTGAACCGCCCAATATCATTGTCATCTTCACCTTGTCTGATCCCTGTATCAACTAATAGCTAAATCTTGATGACAAGATAACTTTATTGATAATTATATTACTATATTTTTAGACAATTCATAATTGTATCACTTAGATAAAGTATATAATAAAACTAAAAATAATAATTAAAATCACAATGACAATTTTTTTTTACATATTTTTCAATATCTAATAATTTATTAGATTTAATTTAAATTTAATTGAAATAATTAGAATTTTGAATAAAATAAAATTTTGGCTTACTAATAAAAAAAACCTTAGTAAAAAATTAAAAATCAATTAAGCCATCAATAAAATTTAGCACCCAAATAAGTCTTTAAAGATTAAAAAATAATCAATTAAGCCCCTCTATTAATGTTGATTTTGACCATTAAATTTTGTTAACGTGATTGATAGATCAATCAAATGACAACACGTGATAATCATGTGTAAACAAATATTTAAAAAATAAAAAAATCCTAATAAATATAACCATCCTCACATTATTTTTTAGATGATTGTAAAAAAATAAACATTATAAATAAATTATAGAAAAATTTAAAATTTATTAAGAATTATAAAAATAGTAAAATTAAAAAAATTTATTAGACTATAAAAATATATAAAAACGTCATCGGTTCCTTTTTAAGCTCTAGAAAAATGTCTTCATATTCTCACAACACCCACCAACCTCTGACCTTTGCTCTACCATTCAGTGATTACATTTTCATCATAGGGTTCTCCATCATCTCCTTGATTTTATCCTCAATCTCCACACCTTTCACCAAATGGTTTAAGCCCCATCCCTACTCTTCATACAAAGCCCCCATCCACCTGCCCTTATAACCTCAAACATTGATCATTTGGTCACCATGTCTTGGTTATCCTAGAACTGGTATCCCATTCCAAGTTGCCTGGTGCCTGCAATGGTGCAATGAAATTGGAATGAGGGGAGGGTGTAGCAAAGGCTTTATGCAAAGCATGGCAAAGAAGGTGGAGAGCAGCGGTGAGCTGGGCAATCTCATTGGGTGGCTAGGAGGCAAGCTAGTCAACGGGGAGATGGTGGCCAGACAGTGCAGGGGTGTTGCAAGAGTGGTTGCAATTGAAGGTGAAGATAATGGGTGTTGGTTTAAAAGAACGAATAAAGATCATTTTTAATAGGGTAAATTACACCAACAGTCACTCAACTTTGGGGTAGCTAACAAAACAGTCACCTAGGTTTCATTTCAGTCATTCAACTTTCGAAAAGTTACAAAATAATCCTTTTAACCATTTTCCATTACAGACGTGACAAAAAGATGACATGGCATTTAACGGTGGTTAGCTGTCATTTTAACAGTCATTTTTAACCCTAAACACCCCTGGGTAGTAAAAGAAGAAGAGAAAAAAAGAACAAGAGAAGAAACAGAGAAGAAGAAAAAGAAGAGGAGGAGGAGAAGAAGAAGAAGAAGAAGAAGAAAAAGAAGAAGATGAGAAAATAGAAGAAGATGAGACTAGTGCTCAGTTGGTTGAGTCTGCTGCACCAAGGGTTCAAAGAAGTTTTGCTGATTTTAGAGGCTCTCATGCCGATTTAAAAACAGTTGGCTCTCATGCTAATTTTAGAACTCAAGTTGCAACGAGCTAGCATTACCACTTGCAAACAATGTCTCTTGTTTTGCTTCTTTCTCCTTTCATTTTATTTTCAGAGGAAAGGGAGAAGCCAGAGTTATTGGCTGAGTCTCCTGACAGGAGGAGAAGAATTGCTAAAGATTCTGGTAAAACAGAACAGCATGTATAGATTGCCGCTACTTGTAGGATTTTTAAAATTTTAACAACTTGTGAATGAGATATAATTTTTGGGATCAATAATAGGTGAGTCAACTTGTTGCTCAACTCTTCCAAATGCGAGTTCGCATGAAGAATTTGATGGGTATCATGAAGGGTAGTTCTATTCCTACATTGAGCAATCTCGAGGATGCAATGAAAGCAGAACAAACGGTACCTTGTCCGCAACTCTACACATGCACACTTACGCAGAAAGTTTTATTCATATGACTATAAAACTGGTTCATGATTGATGGAATCCTATCAGGACTCATAATGCGAATTCAGTGATTTTTGGCAAGCTAGATTCTGTAATAATTGATGTTTGCATTTTTCTCCGATGTCTTAGGCTCCTCCTAGTACAGCTAGAAGAAAGAGGAGATCAGAGTCGAGAAGGCAGTTTGCAGACACGGCATCAACAAGGTCAAACCCTCGTGGCTTTAGTGCAAAAAACTAAGAGGAACTTGAGTTTGAGGACCATAGAACTGTCTACTTATCTGCTTGTAGTGAAAACAGTTGGCTCTCATGCCGATTTAAAAATAATTGTCACATTTTCCTTCTTCATTTGTAGCTCCTTCTTTTGCTGCTTCATCATCTTGTTCTTCCTCTGCTTCTTTTCCTCTGGTTTTTGGTGAGCATCAATAATTGGACGTTTTCAGGCAGTCGTCTAATCAAAGCTAGGCAAGTAGGTCAGATTTTCCAGTGCCTTCATGGTCTCATCCTAGTCATTATCCTTCATCCACTGGTTCATAGTAATCCCAAGGTTTTTCAGAGATGCAGGTGGCTTGGGGTTGTTCAGCTATTAGTCAAAAACAAAAGCAGAAGAATAAGAAGAGAAAGATGAGAAGAAAAAGAAGAAAAATCATTCTGACCAATCATCTTTTCTTTTCTTGATTGACCTTTGACTACTCATCCAACGTGGCAAGTTAATTTTCCACATCAGCTAGTTAACTTGCCACGTCAGCAATTCTGTTAACCCTCTAACGGTAACTGTTAATTAGTGACTATTTTGTCACTTTTTTATAATGTTAGTGACTGTTTTGTAACTTTTCGAAAGTTGAGTGACTGAAATGAAACCTAGGTGACTGTTTTGTCAGCTACCCCAAAGTTGGGTGACTTTTTAATAATTTCTATAATTTTTTTATAATTTTTAACAATTTCTTATAATTATTAATAACTACTTTTTTTATAATTTTAATAATTATCTAAATAATTACTATTAATGAATTTGAAAAAAATAAAAATTTATTTTAGGTATTTTAAGATTTTTAAAAAAAATATTTGATGATATAATAAGATGTCACATGTAACTATTTAATTGAAATATTAATCACGTCAACAAAATAATTATAATTAACAGTGGTTAAAGTTAATAAGTCAACTTAATTAATTTTTTTCTTATAGTTATTTTTACTAATAAATCACAAATTTTATTAATAATATTTTTTACTTCTTTAAAATTTAAATTCAAATCTTATTTAAAATCTAGCAAATTTGGAACATCTGTTTATTATAAAATTTAATATTACAAAATTCATCCAAAATCTCCATATAATTTGGTTTTACAGCTTGGCAATGGCATCATCACGTGACGTTGAGTGCAAGAAAGCGTCAATATTAATTTATTTTTACTAAGGTTAAATTGTATCATCAGTGTCTATACTCTTCACATATTTAACATTTAGTCTCGATATTTTTATTTTTAATAATTTAATCTTTTTCCTTTTCATAGTTTATAATTTAGGTCTAATTGTTGATGCTTTTAAATTTATTAGTGTGACATTTTAAAATAGAAAACATACTCACTTGATAATTATGCAACTAAAAAGATAATATTGTAATGAAACTGTATTTAATAAAATAATTTTAATAGTCTAATAATTAGAGCTAGATTTTGAAATCTGAAAAGTAAAAGGATGAAATTCCTAGAAATTACAGGGACTGCTGGTATAGTTTAGCTTTTTACTCATTAATTTCTCTTTTTATATATTTATATATTTATACTTTTCTCATCCCTATCTTAATTTTATTTATATTTAGTGCCAGTCGTAGTGCGCCACCATTTTTTTCCTCCTTTATTTTCTTCATCTATCGTCTCTATTAAATTCTCTCTCAAAAAACCAAAAAAAAATATATAAAAATTTTCTTTGGCTCATTTTTACAACCTCAAACGGGAACCAGGAGAAAAGAAAAGCTTTCTTTCAACCAACCAAACCCTAAATCGATTCAATTTATTCAAATCAAACAGAGCGGAGATAGAGCCACTCGTTAATGGAGAGAGAGAATCGTTTGAGTTGAATCGGTCAGAACAAGATCTGAGTTCGAGGTTGTAATTAAACTTAATTTTTTTTGTATTAAATGGGGGCGGCGGGTTCAAAACTCGAGAAGGCTTTGGGCGACCAGTTTCCTGAAGGCGAAAGATATTTTGGCCTTGAAAACTTTGGCAACACTTGCTATTGTAACAGCGTGTTGCAGGTTTCTTTTTTTCATTTACAATTCAATTTTGAATCTAATTCGATTTCTTTTTCCAGAAAATTATGTTGAATTTAATCGTTTATGTTAGTTTCAATGCTTTGAATTTGATTGATTTTAAATTTTAAGCTTTGAACAAGTTTTTTAATATTCCTACATTTGTGCAAATTTATTGTTGGTACATGTTTCTTATTATTTTATCTGCAAGTTTGAAGGTTTTTATTTTTTGATCGCAGCAGCATTTATCTGGTTATCCTTGTTAATGCTTTTATAATGTGTTCATTTGTCTCCAATGATAGCTGTAGGAAGCAAGTAAATCTGTGAATCCTGAAGTGAATTGGTTGGATTCGACTCTATCATTTTCTTGTTTATCAGTAATTTCTCGGGTAATTGCATTTCGTGTATGCATTCAGGTGGTATATCACAAGTTAGATTGAAATTAGAAAGTTTAGATTTTAGATATACCTTCTTGACCAAATATTGACTACAATAGCTATCAATTAATATTTGAAACGGAAAGCAGTCTAGAGTTAGAATTTTGGTATTGGTGCTAAACTAAATGATGATCTAATACATTATTACTATTTATGCAATTCAGATTTCATTGTTCATGCTTATATTTAATATATTTAATATTGCTTTTGTTCCTTCGTTCATTGTTCATTTGAATTGTCTTAACAATCATTTCTGAATGAATGCAACTTCAAATTTTAAGTGCTATATACTCATTACCAGACTCTTTAGTCCCTATGACTTTTTTCATTTGTGCTATGGTACTTACTCTGAGATCTTTCGTGATACTTTATTCTATTCCTTGCTTTCTAATTAGTTTTACTTGATTAGCACATGTATGGTTTTTTGGGAAGGATATGGTAATCCTAATAGTTTTATGTATTGTGTTGAGTGTTGGATGTTTGTATTTAAATTTGTTGGGCGACAATGCCCTTCAAATTTTAAGTGCTATATACTCATTGCCAGACTCTTTAGTCCCTATGACTTTTTTCATTTGTGCTATGGTACTTTCTCTTGAGATCTTTCGTGATACTTTATTCTATTCCTTGCTTTCTAATTACTTGATTAGCACATGTATTGTTATTTGGGAAGGATATGGTAATCCTAATAGTTTTATGTATTGTGTTGAGTGTTGGATGTTTGTATTTAAATTTGTTGGGCGACAATGTCCTCTCAGCTTCAACCAATGTCTCATTTCATTTTCTCAATTTTTTTCAGGCACTTTATTTTTGTGTCCCATTCCGTGAACAGCTGCTAGAATATTATTCAAATTATAAAAATGGTGCTGATGCTGAAGAGAATCTACTGATATGCTTGGCCGATCTGTTTACACAGGTAAAAGCTCTGCTAAAAGTGCAGTGTTGAGGAGCAATAGTTCTTTAGAGTAGGTTGCTTTTTCCTTCCAAGGTGGTATTTGTCCTATTGTGAGCCAAAGGTGTTGCCATGTGTTTTTTCGAAAAGTCAACATCAGCGTTAGTTTCTTTTTACCAAAACAATGCACATAGGTTGCATTGTCAAGCCTTGATCTTGGTTTTCAAGAATGATCCACTGATTTGATTCATTTAATAATTTTTTTTCTTTTCTTATTAGACACACTTAGGAGCCCATGTGCAATGGATAAAAGTATGAAAGCTCAATATACCATCTTCATGATGAATATGACTGGATCTAATCAGAAATTAAGATTAATATTGTTGTTAACTGGCTTATTTCTGTAAGTTCCCATCTTAATTTGCATGAGGTCCTGGCTTCATACAAGAAAGAACAATGTGTGTGCAATTTTTTAAAATAAGTTAATTTTATCTGTAAATTCTATAATTTGCTGTGCGTATGATCTGTTTATTTCCTGTCCAAGAGTTCCCACCTCATAACTGTTTCTTTTCTATATATTTCCTTTCCTTTTCACGAAGGGTTTCATTTGGTACTTCTATATATTATCCGTTAGGAAATTGCTTAGATCCTAAAAAATGTTTTGCTTGAATTATTTGGAGTTCAAATTTTGTAGGGAAGATGATGCTTTTCTGTTTCTAGCAAATGTTATAGATGTTCTGGTAAATCTTTCCTCCCCTTCTCTCATAGGTGCCACATATGTGGTTTTTACTTGATTACTACCTGGACTAAGTATTGGTTGTTCTTTATGTTCAGATAAGTTCACAGAAGAAGAAAACAGGTGTCATTGCTCCAAAGCGCTTTGTACAGAGATTGAAGAAACAAAATGAGCTTTTTCGAAGCTATATGCACCAGGTAATAGAAATCAAGTTCCTTATTTCTTCCTCTAAATTCATCATCTCTTTTGCTTATTCAAGGCTTCAATTATTCTGATGTAGTAGCCTTTTCCTTTCGTGTCCACCATATTGAATTTCTTTATTATCTTTAACGGAAAGTGTGGAAGAGAATAACTCTCTCTCTCTCCCTCTCTCTTGGTAGGATGCCCACGAGTTCTTGAATTTTTTGCTAAACGAACTTGTCGACATATTGGAGAAAGAGGCTCGAACAGCAAAAAATGAGGCTGAAACTTCACCACCTGAAAAGGTTGCAAATGGTCCAAAGAATCCGCAAGCAAATGGTGTTCAAAAAGAGCCTCTGGTTACATGGGTACACAAGAATTTTCAGGTAAGTTTTCTTGTTGTTTACTGTGTTCTTATATTCTGAATCATTCTTGTCTTGTGCTTTATTTGCTTCGCTTGATACAAAATATAGATGAAATCAAGTTATTTCTTTGCTCGGGTTATATTTAAATTAAGATACCATGTAACTGGAAACCTCAGTGACATGTCTAGAATTGTAAGAAGCTATTAGGTCTAGAAATCATCTCTGTGCTGTCGAAACTTAATCTATTCTGTCCACTGATAGACATAGAAAACTGAATACAAGCATTACCATCTAGAAATGTTGCAGGATATCACATCATCAGTAAACCTCTTATGTGCATCCTTGCATCTACACTTCATCTTCGATTAATATTGGTACTTTCACTACTGCTTTTCTTTTCTTTCAATTATGATCTCACATTTGTGAATGGCAAGGAAAAGGTGGCTGCTACTATCTTTTTCACTTAACTAATTATTATTTGTTGACAATGCTTATCAAGGAATGCTATATAATTGTCAGTTCATTTATTAACAATATTTTGCCCTTCTCTCTGGGTACGTCTGTGTGTGTCATGTATTTTAGGAAAAACCTCATTATCTCATGGAGCAATTTGAAACAGGGAATACTTACCAATGAGACCAGATGCTTGCGATGTGAGACAGTGACAGCGAGAGATGAAACTTTCTTTGACTTGAGCCTTGACATTGAACAGAACAGCTCAATTACTAGCTGTTTGAAAAATTTTAGTTCTACTGAGACATTGAACGCTGAGGACAAATTTTTCTGTGACAAGTGCTGCAGGTGATTTTCTTTTATACTCTATTTTTTTCATTATTTGTTGTGTTCTAGTTGCTCACATGATTAGTATTCGTCTTATAAAGTAATTTATATTCACAACAAATATTTTACTTGACTATTATTATCCTTTGTGAGATTTTCAGAATCGCTGACCAAAGACCAAAAATGTAAAGCTGAGGTTTTCTTAGTAGATGGTGTCAACTATGGTCATAGTTTTTCTTTGTTCTTAGTGGTTCAAACATGAAAACTTGCTTGGAGCAGTTAACCATATCGTCTTTTTTTTTAAAATATATATAAACTCTCGCCAACTGTTAATAGAAGAAAAATGCACTTAAACTCACTCAAACTTATATCTTCTTGATTGCTACAATAGCAACTGTGCCAACTGAGTTAAGGCTCAATAATTATTGATTATATTTGTTTGCTTGCAGTTTGCAGGAAGCCCAGAAGAGAATGAAGATAAAGAAGCCTCCTCACATCCTGGTCATCCATTTAAAACGATTCAAGTACATTGAGCAGCTTGGCCGGTACAAGAAGCTCTCATACCGTGTTGTGTTTCCGCTTGAGCTGAAGCTGAGCAATACTGTGGAAGATGCAGATTCGGAGTATTCTCTGTTTGCTGTAGTCGTTCACGTGGGAAGCGGGCCTAACCATGGGCACTATGTTAGCCTGGTGAAAAGCCATAACCACTGGTTATTTTTTGATGATGAAAACGTGGAAATGATCGACGAGTCTGCAGTTCAGACATTTTTTGGGTCAGCCCAGGAGTATTCAAGTAATACAGATCATGGGTATATCTTATTTTATGAAAGTCTTGGTGCAAACAAGAATAGCTGAGTAAGAGGGTTTGGCTTTTGCCATGAGTTGCTGTTCTAGAATCAGTAAAAAAGGAAAAAAAGATCAAATAGACAAACTGTGCAGATATGCTAGAATCAGTAAATGTGAAATAAGAAGGGGCTATTTGCAAATGAGGAGATAGAGAAGCTGTTGTTTTTACAGCTTTGTATGTCCTGTAATTAGAATGTAGGTGTTAGGAGAGTTGACTTTAATAGCGTAGCTTTTTGACTTATATATTTGGTACATTCATTGGTTACAAATACAGATTTTCACATATTTTGTTATGGTAGCAGAGCTGATTGCTCTTTGGGAAACCTCGTCAATTTGTGGTTTACATTACCTTGCCACATCAACAATATACATCTGAAAAAAAGGTTCAGTGTTCTCTTTTTTTCCCTCAAAATCAGTCAACTTGAGCCCTATTTCCAGTGTTGTTGACAGTGGATCGACTGATAAAAAATTGATCAATATATTGATCAAAGAGCAAACTGCTCGAAACTGGTTTATTCAATCATAAATTTATAATCATTGAAGCATTCTATGAAACAAAAAACACAGCTGCAACACATGTTTAGCATAAACATATACGCCAATGAGGTTGAACTACGAAATATGGTAAGTTTAAACAAACATCATGTCAAACTGAATTTCAGAAACAAGAATGTTCACCATCCCTCTATTGTTCTTGTAAATGGTATAGGTAAATTTCGAACTCGAACTTAGGCCTTTCTTTTTACCCTCTCATGAAATAAAACAACATCCGCAGCCTCAATCAACACCGAAGTTACCTCTGATCCAATGTTTTTAGTCAAGTCGATAAAACTCGTCTATGCCGGCTCCACCTTTAGAACTATCTTCATGAACTCATAAACCAAGTAACTTATGGCAGCTGATGGTAATACCTGAAATGAATTAAAGTTAAAAGAAGGGAAAAAAACTGAGAAACCTGAAACAAGAAGTTGATGCAATCTTAGGTGAGTTATATGCGTCTTGAAAACTGATGCACGCAAAACTGATAGAGGATGATCTTTAATATGCTTCAACATGCAAGTTCCTTTATAGTTTTTCCGGATTCCCTATAACAATATCTATCTCTGAACAGAAATTCAGATCGATCAAATATGATGCAGTTGAAGCTTGACATCTATGAAAGTTCAAAAGCAGTTTTTTGAGCTATAGTTGATTTACTAGACAAATTTATTTAGTACCTGCAATAAGCTGGGGATTAATCCTGCATAAAGAGCGGAAATTCCACCTTGCTGAACTATCTTAACACAGGTTGCCAGTGCACCTAACTTTGTCGCACGGACTTGCATTTGCAGATGCCTCCTCACGACTTCAAATGGATAAGTAGCAGCTTCGGAACATGCACCTGCAATCGCCCCGTACAGTAATGTTCTAACGGGACCTAATTCCAATTGTTCGAATGCATTCAGTTCTTGACCACCTTGTTTCATGTCTAGAATTCTTTTCCTCCCTTCGGGAGAATGAAGATAGGCCGACTTCAATATATCATAGACACCGTAGAAGACTGCACCTGAAGGTGCCATGCTTATAATCGAGGGGACTAGTCCCTTATAAAGAGAAAAGAACCCTTCGGTCTGAATCATATGACGAAAAGCACCAATCAAACCTCCCAAAGCTTCCCCACCCGGAGCTACCATTACTGTCCTTATCTGCAAGTAGATATATAGGGTGATTTAGTAATGATTTTAACAGAACAGCAAGTTCAAACATCATAATCAACACAAATAAAATTACTCCAGCAGAGTCGATAATCAAATAGCATCAGTCATAACCAATTGTATCGGAAAGGGGGTACAAAAGGGTACACATAGAACTTGTACTTTTCTGCAACATGTGGAACACATGTGCCTAGAACAAGTGAGAATTACCATGCAATAACAAAGCATACGGACTTCTTAGAAAGTGTACATGAAAGGGCACATATACAAAAAGGAAATGTCTCATCCCGTAATTTACATTAGACCTCGAAACATTCCCACACCCCAATCAAAATAAGATAAACTTTAAGCATAACACTCTTGCAGCAACAAAAACATGATTATTGCATTTTAATCCTAGTTTTGATGAGTGGAAGAGATGGCTTGAGCATGGCATAATGCGAAACCTTGGAAAGGGCACTTAAGCCAAAAAGATCGAAAAGGTGGGACCTATCAAGAGGAGGGTATCCCTTGTATGAACACTACATATAAGAGCATTTCACGTTCCATCCTTGCTTCTTATCAGATCAACCAGCCAAATCTAAAATCATATACTAAGAATACTTCAAAACACAAAGAAATCAAATTCTATAAAGTTCCCCACACCCGAAACAAGACCACAAACACAACAGGCTAACATGTAACCAAATAACAAAGTCCTAAATAGTTACATACAGTGTCCATTGGTAAGCAAAGCAAAGTTGCAGTAATCCCAGCTGCAGCACCGGCAAGAAACCTCTCCGAATTCGTGGCTTCCTCATTCCCGGACAATTTCAATAGTTGACTTCTATAAATATCGTAAGCATAGAAATTGATAGCCTTAAAAGGAGCCGTACGAAGAATATTGAGAAAATTCCCTTTCCAAAAACCTTTCAACCCTTCCGAAGCTGCAATCCATTTAATTAATTCGATAAGGCTTTTCTTTTCACCACGAACTATGTATTCCAACTTCAATCTCTCCAATGGAGCAATGAATGTCCTGTGGCAAAAACAAACCAACCTTTTGAGATGCAAACCGCGATTCAATCAAACAATCAGAACCAAACAGCAAGCAGTTAAGGTACTACAATTGAAACATTAGATCCAAAAGTACAACCTAAAAGCAAAACCATCCATCCATTTCTGCAACATGTTATAACAGGTATGCTTTGTAATAATTTGTATTACCTTCCAATTCCAGCTCTCATACTTATCAATCTATCCTATAATTTCAGCATTTACAGTTCTGATTAAACAGTTCTTACATTTTATTAGACTTAGCCAAATAAAACACATCAAAGCAGAAAAGTCTTGAAACAGTGAATATTTACCATCAAAGTTGTCATTTAATGTTCCATCTCAAACAAAAGATAAACCAAACACAAACGAATCTCCTATCATTGTCTTCATCCCCACTTTTTTCCAACATTTTTTTTTTTAAAAGAAGGGAGAAAAAGAAAGGTAAAACCTTGAAACCATAGCAGCAAAAGCACCAGCCCAGAGATGTTTGGTGGTATTCAAAGCACCTGATCCCTTCTTCTCTTTCACCTCTTCCACCGTTTCCAAATTGTTATCCCCGTTTTGCCGCCAATCTTCTCCCGAGTCCCCAACATACCCTTCCTCCCTCGACAAACTCACCGATAAAACCCATCCCCCTTTGCCACCACTTCTCCTCGACTTCACAGGACCCAGGGTTTGACCACCCAAAGAACACGAAACCAAACACACATTTTCGTTTTTATCGACAAAACATTTCTGGGTCTTTAGTGAAATGGATGAAACAAACGAGGAAGGAACTGTTTTGTCACTGAGAAACAAGCCACCTTGTCGTGAGACCCTGATCGAATCAACGAACAAGCAATGATCCGCACTGTACATTGCAACCAAAAAAGGAAAAATGGGAAATACAAAAAGAAATTCCAATAATTATAGAAAAAGTAAAAAAGAAAATTGGGAAGTGTAGGGGAGAAATCAAATCAAGGAAGGGAAAGCATGGAAGTTGGTTTTAAAGGAAGAGTACAGAAGCGTGAAGAAGAAGAAGGAATGGAATATGAATAAATGGAAAGATGAATAAAAATGGTGGCATTTGAGTTCCATAACCGAGGCTGGGACTTAGCTTTCATCGAGATTTTGACTACTTGTTGTTGTCTTTGTTGGTGTTCTAGGACACTGAACGAGGTCTAATGTTTCTTTCATTTTTTTGGTGAAAATTTGGAACTTGGCATTTGCATGGTGGTTCCACGTGTTTTTTCACATTCTTTTTAGAAATTTTCTTTTCTAAAATAAAATATGACAGTAACTATTATTTTTAGAATAATTCTAATTAATCGCAATAGAATTAATGCTGAATTCAAAATAATTTTTTTTAAGAGTAAATTTATTAATTTGATCAATCATATAATTAATAGGAAATAATAATAACACTCGTTATAAATGGTCAAGGACAAGCTCCGTCAACACAACACGACACAAAGGCTTTAGCTTTATTATGATAAGAAAACCAGTTTCGAATGGTGTAAAGCAGCGAGCAAAAATCGACAAAAGAACCGAGCATTCACCAAACTAGAGAGGGCGATAACAAAATCATTCCTAAAACCACTTACAAAATAAAGATTACACGCATAAATAAGACTAAAAAATGTGCTACAAGAGTAGACAAAAACTTTTAAAACTGAAAACTTATTAAACAATCGAAAAACAAACCAAAAAAATATAAAACTTAAGACAACACAAGTCCAAATAGACTCGTGAAATCATTTATTATTCTGAAATACTCTCAAAATAGAAACAAATTAAGAAGCTGATGAAGAGCCACTTACTTTTCTAGAAAAACTACTTGTGGCCGATGAAGTTTTAGTGAATAACAGACACTGTCATTTGTCCATCACAACCTGTGAAGACAACAAAGATACTCACAAAATAAATCTCCAAACTGAAAAGAAGAAAAATATGTGGAGTGAATGAGAAGAAGAAAGAAAGAAATGGTTAGTGGAAAGAAAAAAAAAAAGACAGACAATAACCAGCCCGGAGATTAGCATCGTAGCTGGGCAAAAAAATAATAATTCAAAATAAAATTTTAAAAACAAAAATATACTAGAAATTGATATCTCAAATGATTATAAAAAAATACCCTTAAATTTGCACATTAATCTCATTTGATCATTTTTTTTAAAACAAATTTGCTTTCTACAATTTCGAATCAAAATGTTTGTTTTTTAACCAAAAAATAGCAATACGTGTGTGAAAATTTTTAATGCTTTGAATACTTAGTTAATTAGTTATTCTGATTTTTCAATATTAATTTAATTAATTATTTAATATTTTGTTAATTAGAATTAAAGGTGAGTAAAATCCAATTCAATTCGAAAAATTTAATAAAAAATTCAAATTTTGAATTAAATAATTCGAGTTATTTGAGTTAATCAAGTTATCCAGATCAACTCGAATAAAAAATTAAAATTTTCAGTTTAACTTAAATATGAATTACACAATTTGAGTTATCTAAAAATCTGAATAAGAAAAGGCAAAACTACGTTGTTTTGATAAATGTTTACGCATTAAGTTAAAAGACAAAACCATTATATTATTTATGTAGTTAAATAATCGGTCCATGTAAACGTAGTATTGAGTATAAATAATAAAATTTGTTAACTCGACTCAAGTTAATTCGAAAATTTTTTACTAGATTTGATTTAATTTGCAAAAATTTCAAATTGAGTTTGGTTGTTAAAATAAGATTCGTCAACTCGACTAACTCAAAATTTTTTGACTTAATTCGACTCGACTAGATCGAATGTTGAACCCTAATTAGAACTTGTTTTCTTTTCATTGGACTCAGTTTGGGATTTAGTTATGAGGCTAAGGTTTTGTCTTTTTAAGGTTTTGTTATTATTTTTTATTTTAATTTCATATTATCAATATGTTAGATAAAAGTATCATAGACGTCTTATATGAAGAGTTAGATTGTATTTTTTTCTTTTTATTTAAAAGATAAACAAATTAATTCCTATATGTTAGATTAAAGACCAAACAAGTTCATTTGTTAAAAATTTTATTAATTTCTACTATTAAAATTTGATTCTTATATGTTAGCATAAGATATATGTAGCACGTCATGAGTAATTGTTTAGTTATTTTATTAACTACACCAATTTTTAACATTAAAAATTGATGAAATTTTTAACAAAAAATATCCTTTTGCTCTTTTGTTTAATATAGATGGACTAATTCATCATTTTTTAAGTAAAAAAAAAAAAAAGATAGAATGCTATCTAACTCCCGAAAAATATGGGCAGATTGTGATGATTCGCTACAACAAATTTACTTATAAATGGCGTCTAAAATTATGTCATCGAAAATTTCATTCACATCTTTGTTTGTATTTGCTGACACAAAATTGTCATAATGGCGTTCGTCACGTTAAGTGTGTCACTAAAGGTTAATAATGACGATTTATTACTATTCGTCACATATTGTCGAGAATATAGTGACAATAATATATAAGTCACCTTATAAGTAGTATTCAGTGACAACTAATTACATTATCAAATTATATAAGATTTCATCATTGATCATTCATATCGTCACTGATAATGAAAAACATTCAATGTATAGGTGACAAAAGCAACATTGTCACATTGGTAATGACGCACCATATCGTCATCTAATATAATAAATTAATGACATTAATGGCGATAATATAAAGTGTCACTTTTAGTTTCGTCACTGTAGCGACGTAAAAATTTTGATTTCGGGTCGCTAATTGTGGCGCTTGAAAACTTAAATTTTGATTTTTTTGAATAAGCAAGGAGTCGCCACCGATCCTTTTTCCTGGGTGTGATCGGACACCTAATAAATAATTTCCTTTTTGAAAAGACATTTACTTTAAAAATGAAGGCTAAATTTAAGTCTACGTGAAAATCCAGAGAAAAATTAGGGTTCGGGAGTCGGTTACGCACGAGGAAGGTATTAGCACCCTCGCGACGCCCAAAATTGGTATCTTATAAACACGTGTTGTCTTGATTTTCAAAAATACGAATTCAATGTAAGATTTAATCGTGATCTGATTGAAAAAGATGAAAAATTTTAGTTCTTTGATTTTTTAAAAGGGTATACCGCTTTAACACGAGTCAATCGACATTCACCCAACATAGCGATGAACTCGATGATTTAATATTGAATCGGTGCATTGCCTTGATTATTGAAATCAGTAAAACACAAAAAAAATAATATTATTTGTAATAGAAATTTGTGTATAATGTTCACGATGATACAATTAACAATAAATATTAAAATACAATATCTAAAAAAAACGATAGTATTAACTCATATACGAATAATAACATAAATAATAATAATATTGACACGACAAGTCAAAACAAAATATTATCAATGGTAACGATCATAGATTAATAAAATGAGGACATATTAATAAAGACAATAATAAATAATAATAAATAATGTTAAATTAATTAATAACAAGACAATAAATAAATAAACACAAAAAGGAGAACCTATAATATAATAATAATATGAAAAAAAAAAAAAATATTGTAAATAAATATACATATGTATATACACTTATAATGGAAACATACACTAATATTAACGATAATAATAATACTAATAAGAAACAAAAAGTAAATATGATGTAGTAATAAAATTAAAATAAAATAATTAAAAATAATATTATATATAAATATATATACAAATACATATATGTATCATAAAAATATATACTAATATCAATAACAATAATGATAATAGTAATAATACAAAAAGCAAACGTCATAAAATATTAAAATACAGTAATAAAAATATCATATGGAAATATTCATATATATATATATATGTATATAGAACAAAAAGTACTCACTACTATATAATATAAATAACAATAATAATAATATATAAATATACAAAGCAAACACAATAAAATACTAAAACAAAGTAATAAAATAATAGTACTATATAAATATATACATGCTAAAAATATACATGATAATAATATATACATACAAAGTACACTAATATTTAAACATAATAATAATAAACGTAATATTAATATTAAATGAAATCAACATTACAATTTTAATTTGAGAGTTAAAATGACAAAAAGGACTAAATTTGAATTAAAATAAAGTTTTGAGCGAATTTTAAAATAAGAGATAAATCAGAGGATCCCTTTGAATACACTTGCAAACAGTGGGGGGCCGAAAAAGCAATTTTCCCAAGCCTTTAAAACGCTGCGCTTGGCTAGGGACTAAACTGAAAAGCGCGACAAAGTTCAGGGCTAATTCGTGAATACCTATAAACCTGATTTAAAACATCAAAAATGCGGAAGGACTGTTCGCATAAATAAACCATCGAGTTAAAAACACGCGGATCCTGAGGCGGGTTCGGGTCGAATCGGGTCGGACCATGGTGAAACGACGTCGTTTCGGGGTTAAAAGGTAGCCCCCAAAACGACGTCGTTTTGGAGGGCTATATAAGGCCTAAAATCCGGAAAAAAAATCATTTGAGAGGGAGGGGAAAAAAAAAAAGAAAGAGGGAAAGAGAGAAGAGGGAGAGCGAGAGAGAAAAGGAAGCTCGGCCACACGGGCCGATCACCTGGTCCCGCCATCGACCGGACCCTCGCACAAGACGCGTGATGGCGGAAAGGTAAAAACCTAGATTTTTTTCCTCTTTTTTTTGTATGTATATTTGTGCTACTTTTAAATATTTAGGTGTAAAAATTAACTCAAAAACAGTAAAGAAAATGAAAAATTACCTTAGGTTTTATCTCTTTTTTTTTGTTTCTTCAACCTCCGATATCTTTCTGATCTGATGATGTTATTGTATTAAATACTAGTCGAATTGCTACTTTGATTCTAGATTTGAAATATTTCTTTTGTCTCTTTTTGTATTTTCTAAACTATCAAAAAAAAGAAAGAAGCCCTTTTCTGATTTTTCATTGGCTTTATACTGTTTTCTTTTACATTCTGTTTCTCTTTTCTTTGCTTGCATGCTTTTTTTGGTCTTGTAGATGGTGGTTGAACGGTGTGAGAGAGGCTGGTATGGTGTTGGCAGAGGTGTGATCGGGGGCAAGTGGGCGTCGGCTGAGGTGACCTTGGTGATTAGGGTGGGTAGCTAGGGTTTCTGTTGTTTTTTTTGATTTTGGGCCTAGGTTTAGTTTGGGTCTGGTTGGGTTTTGGGCTGATAAGTATTGGGCTGTTATTGTTGTATTTGGGTCTTGGGTGTGTTGAGTTAGAGTATTAAGGTTTGGGTAGTGGTTGGTTAAAATGGGCTGGTGTAATTAGGGTAAACGGGCTAAGGGTTTGGTTAATTGTTTAGTGGGCCAAAATTGGCCTACTACAGCTGCCCCTCTTTGCTCATTGTCGTGTAACGGAAATAGAGCAAAGACACAAGAAAAGGCCAATTTTGCTCAGTCTTGCTGGGTTTTGACCTCTTTAGTGCTTTTCTTGCTCATGTAGTCTCTTTCAGTCCACCGTATCTTGTAGCTTGGTTTAATCCACTGCATCTTCTGATGAATGCCTTGTAGCCTCAATCTGCTCCAATGTAACTTCAAGGATATGAGATTTGTGTCTTCGATCTGCTTCATTGTAACTTCAGAGAAATAAAGTCTACAGCTTTGATCTGCTCTTCTATTGCTTCTGTGAGATGAAATTTGTGATCTTCTCTTCTATAACTCTAGCAAAGCAAGATCTGATATCCTCGATCAGCTCTACTGCAACTTCAGGAGACAGAATCTGATGTCTTCAATTGAATTCAATCTTTACTCGGCATGTGATCGAGGCTCAACTCACCTCTCTCAATATGAATTGATTTTTTTGAAAAAACAAGAATTAAAAGGCTCAACTCACCACTCGCAATATGAGTTAATTTTTTTTTAAAAAAAAAGGAAATTAAAAGGCTCAACTCATCTCTCGCAATATGAATTGATTTTTGAAAAGCAGAAATTAAAAGGTTCAACTCACCTCTCGCAATATGAGTTGATTTTTTTGAAAAACGAAAATTAAAAACAGATTTTGAAAAACAGATTTTGAAAATACCTCGACACATGACCCGAAGTTCAACTCACCTCTTGCAATATGAGTTGATTTTTGAAAACATGAATTAAAGAAACAGGAATTGAAAATACCTCAGCGTGCCCTGAGGCTCAACTCACCTCTCGCAATATGAGTTGATTTTTTGAAAAGCAGAAATTGAAAAATCAGAAATTGAAATTACCTCAGCGTGTCCTGAGGCTCAACTCACCTCTCGCATTATGAGTTGATTTTTGGAAGGCAAAATTTGAAAAACAGAATTTGAAATCACCTCAACGTGCCTTGAGGCTCAACTCACCTCTCGCAATATGAGTTGATTTTTATGAAAAGCAGGAATTGAAAAGCAGAAATTGAAAATACCTCGACGTGCCTCGAGGCTCAACTCACTTCTCGCAATATGAGTTGATTTTGGAAAAGTAAAAATTAAAACAGAATTTGAACAACAGAATTTGAAAATACCTTGGCATGTGACCCCAGGCTCAACTCACCTCTCGCAATATGAGTTGATAAAAAAAAAATTAAAATTACCTCAACGTTTCTTGAGGCTCAACTCACTTCTCGCATTATGAGTTGATTTTTGAAAAACAGAAATTAGAAACGAAAATTGAAAATACCTCAGCATGTGAGCCGAGGTTCAACTCACCTCTCGCAATATGAGTTGCTTTTGAAATAACAGAAATTAAGAATACCTCAGCGTGACCTGAGGTTTGACTCACCTCTCGCAATATGAGTCAATTTTTGAAACATAAACTAAAAAATACCTCAGCGTGTGCCCTGAGGCTCAACTCACCTCTCGCAATATGAGTTGATTTTTGAAAACATGAATTAAAGATACCTCAGAGTACCCAAAACATATCATTTCCTTTGATTCGGTACAACTATCATCGAAACCTCTTGCTCAATTGGATTACCTGTATATGCCATGCATGATGTTATCATGATATGCACATGTTTGTCTTAAATGCCTTTATGCCTACATGATCATGCAATGTGCCTTAAGCATATTAGTCGCATGTCCTTTTTTTGTCACGAGTTTTCATGATCTGCGTCCATTGCTTTGATTCCCAACTTTTCTTCAGGCCTCGTACCCATCTTTGAATTTCACAAGTAATTGACGTTTCTCAGATATCACTCTTTTGCCTCAAGTTAAACTTTATCCTTGCTTTGAGACTCTTGTGTTTATCAAATTTTCATCCAGGTAATGCTTAACATTTCTTTTGTTTAGAGTATGTCATTTTACTATTTATCATGTAAATAAACACATAATGAGATGCATGAAAATGGTCAGGTAGGGACAAAAAGGATATCTCATATTCATTTATTTCAAATGTGGCAAACAAAGAAAGTTAACCAATGATAGTAACAAATGTGCAAAAGAAAGAAGGGATCATATTCTACGGATACAAATGCTTTAGATATTCAACACATGAATTCTTCCACGTTCCTCAATCAAGAATCTTTTCGAGTCTGGCTCCTTGCGTAGAAGATTTCGAGTTTTCAGAGATGCTTCAATTACTGTAGTCTCACTGTTTGTCGTACAGTTTAAAACGCCTTGCCTTGTAAGTCGAATGTTTGCTTCATTAGGACGCCCTCTCGGGTTTTCATCCTAATCTTTTGTGTTTAATCAAAGTGCCCTTTTCGGGTTTTCACTCTGATCTCCTTTTTTTTTTTTTAAGATGCCCTTTTCGAGTTTTCATCTTGACTTTCTTTTTTTCAAGCATAGTACTTCTTCACCGCATCTGAGTTCACTGGATTCGGTAGCTCCTTGCCATCCATCTCGGTAAGGATCAAAGCTCCTCCTGAGAATGCCTTCTTTACGACGTATGGTCCTTCCCAATTTGGTGCCCATTTTCCTCGCAGGTCTTTTTGTATTGGGAGAATTTTCCTCAGCACGAGTTCTCCTTCATGGAATTCTCTTGGTCGTACCTTCTTGTCATGGGCTGCGATCATTCTTTTTTGGTACATTTGCCCGTGACAAATTGCCCTTAGACATTTTTCTTCAATGAGGTTCAACTGATCATATCGAGCTCGAACCCATTCTGCTTCTTCTAACTTTGATTCCATCAAGACTCGCAGAGAAGGGATCTCAACCTCAATAGGTAGCACAGCTTCCATTCCATAAACCAGAGAAAAAGGAGTTGCTCCCGTAGATGTTCGCACAGATGTGCGATATGCAAACAAATCAAATGGAAGCTTCTCGTGCCAATCTTTATAAGTCTCAGTCATTTTACCAATGATCCTCTTAATATTTTTGTTGGCTGCTTCGACAGCCCCGTTCATCTTTGGGCGATAGGGCGAGGAGTTATGATGCTTTATTTGGAATTACTCGCACACTTCTTTCATCATCTTATTGTTCAGATTCGTGGCATTATCTCGAAATGATTCTTTCAGCAAGCCATACCAAGCAAATGATTTCTTTTTTCAAAACACGCAAGCTGCGATCCTCGTCACATTGGCAAACGAAGCGGCCTCTATCCATTTTGTGAAGTAATCGATGACCACAAAGATGAATCGATGTCCATTTGATGCCTTTGGAGAAATTGGCCCTATAACGTCCATGCCCCACATAGCAAAAGGCCACGGAGAGGTCATGACATGAAGAGGAGAAGGGGCTACATGAATTTTATCGCCGTAGATTTGACATTTGTGACATTTTCTGGCAAAATTGATGCAGTCACTTTCCATTGTCAGCCAATAATAACCGAGTCTCATGATCTTTACGCCATATTGAATCCATTGGCATGTGTTCCGCAAATTCCCTCATGGACCTCTGCAAGTATTTTCCTAGCTTTAACATCATCCACACATCTCAAGAGCATCTGATCCTTTCCTCTTTTATACAGGATATCCCCATCAAGAACAAATCCCGCTGCCATTCTTCTGATTGTTCTTTTGTCGTTCTTATTCGCTTGTTCGGGATAGCTTTGATTCTTGATATATTCTAAGATATCATGGAACCATGGACGCCCGTCTGTTTCTTTTTCAATGCTACAACAGTGCGCAGGGACCTCGTGTATGCTCATTTTGAGGGGCATCATTTCTGCTTCTTTACTTGCTTTGAACATTGAAGCCAAAGTGGCTAGGGCATCAGCTAATTGGTTTTCTTCTCGTGGGAAATAATGAAAAGTTATTTCTTTGAATTCCTTGATCAATTCAGCCACTAAATCAATGTACTTAATCAATTTTGGGTCCCTTACTTCCCAATCTCCACGGATTTGATAAACCACTAGGGCTGAGTCCCCATACACCTCTAAGATTTCGATTTTTCGTTCAATAGCTGCGCGAAGCCCTATGATACAGGCCTCATATTCTGCGATATTGTTGGTACAGAAAAAGTTTAGTCTTGTAGTGAATGGATAATGATTCCCCTCTGGTGATATCAGGATTGCTCCGATTCCATGCCCTAAAGCATTCGACGCACCATCAAAACACATCTTCCATGTCTTTTCTTTTGATGACTCTGATTCCATTGCTGTGATGCACATTAAGTCTTCGTCTGGGAAATCAAATCTTAAAGGCTCATATTCTTTCGTCGTTCGATTTGTTAGAAAGTCAGCTATTGCGCTTCCTTTTATCGACTTCTGACTTACATAGGCAATGTCATATTCCGATAGGAGAATCTGCCATCGTGCCATTCTTCCTGATAGTGCCGACGATTCCATCATATATTTTATCGGGTCCAGCTTTGAAATCAACCATGTCGTATGGTACAACATGTATTGTCTGAGTCTCCGAGCTACCCAAACCAAAGCGCAACAAAATTTTTCAATGGACAAATACTTTGCCTCATATTGATGAACTTTTTCTTTGAGGTAGTAAATCGCCTTTTCTTTCTTTCCGACTCGTCATCATGTTGCCCTCAAAGACGCAACCCATTGAATTTTCGAACACGGTCAAATACGAGAATCAATGGTCTTCCGGAGTTGGCGGTACTAGTCTTTGGAGGACTAGACAAATCTTCGCTTTATCTTATCAAAGGCTACGGCATTCTTCATTCCAATCTCCCGGGTTATGTTTTCGAAGAAGCCGAAAGATTGAGTCGCATTGGTTGGTAAGTTGAGCGATAAATCGGGCGATGTAGTTTAATCTCCCCAAAAATCCTCTAACTTCCTTTTGCATGCGTGGGGGCGGTAACTCTTGAATGGCCTTTATTTTATCTGGATCAACCTCGATACCTCTTTCACTGACAATGAAGCCTAGCAACTTTCCTGAGGTAGCCCCAAACGTACATTTGGCTGGATTGAGCTTTAATTGGAACTTTCTCAGCCTGTTGAACAACTTCTTGAGATTCACTACATGCTCTTCTTCCCCTCGGGATTTAGCAATCATGTCGTCGACGTAGACCTCTATTTCTTTATGCATCATGTCATGGAATAACATCACCATAGCCCTCTGATATGTTGCCCCAGCGTTCTTTAACCCGAATGGCATCACCTTGTAGCAAAACATTCCCCACATTATTATGAAGGTAGTTTTCTCCATATCCTCAGGGGCCATCTTGATCTGATTATACCCCGAGAATCCATCCATGAAAGAAAACAATGAATGTTTTGCTGTGTTGTCCACCAACGTATCAATATGTGGTAAGGGAAAATTATCTTTTGGGCTTGGTCGGTTCAGGTCACGGTAATCCACACACATTCGTACTTTACCATCTTTCTTTGGTACCGAGACTATGTTAGCCGTCCATTCTGGATATTTGGAGGCTTGTAGGAAGCCAGCATCAAATTGCTTCTTGACTTCCTCTTTTATTTTCAACAGCATTTCGGGTCTCACCCGTCTTAATTTTTACTGGATGGGCTTGCATTCTGGCTTTAATGAGAGCTTATGGACCACTAAATCTTCATCTAGCCCTGGTATGTCCTGGTATGACCATGCAAAAACATCTTTGTATTCGCGGAGTAAAGCGATCAGATTATGCCTGGTACTCTCTGAAATAAAAGTCCCAATCTTCACTTCTTGTTTCCTTTCTTCAGTGCCCAAATTTATTATTTCCACAGATTCTTCATGAGGCAAAATCTGTTTATCCTCTTATTCCACCATTCTTAACAATTCAGGAGACGAGACGTAATCTTCAGCATTTTCTTCGGCTTCAAATTCCCCTAACCAAATAGC
Organism: Gossypium anomalum; assembly: GCA_025698475.1. Taxonomy (NCBI): domain Eukaryota; kingdom Viridiplantae; phylum Streptophyta; class Magnoliopsida; order Malvales; family Malvaceae; genus Gossypium; species Gossypium anomalum. The sequence goes on along the minus strand of CM046957.1, from coordinate 4,820,560 downwards.
CTTCTCAAAATTAATTTCAAGATTCGCAACGGGTTTGTTCATGTCGTCGATATCTGAGCACCTGAAAGTCGAATGGAAAAGGAAACTATAGAGGGGCATCCAAGTATGGGAACTAGCAAAGAAATGTCATGTCATGGCAATGAGGTAAATGTGAGTATAGGCTATGAAATGAGAAAATGATTATGAAATTAGCGATAATGCGAAAAAAATCGTGACAAAATGCATCTTCATTGATATTCATTTGAATGATAAAGAGCGAACGCATGCTCTTACAAAAGAATTCTATTATATCTAAGGACACAATAGAAGGCTAATGTTTAGCATTACTCTGAAGACTTATAAACTACAAGAAGCTCCGGCAGCGGTCAATTGTTCAACATGAAACCAGGGGGACAAAGGCGTTTCCTTGAAAGCGTCTTTACTCGATCGCCCCCTTTGTCAATAACATTTATACTGACATTTTGAAGACCCTCTTCAATTGACCACAGCGTGTTTCATGGACCATCTTGTCCAGGGTACATCATTCCCGCAGATGTAAATGTTTTTGACAAATGAGGGTACTCTATTGGTTCCCATTCTGGTTCTCGGCTGAAAGTTCTTGCAATCCTTTTTTCCTGATCTTTCTTCCACTGTCTTTTTCTTTGACGCATATCAGGCTGGAACCCCAAACCGAATCGGGCCTTGTGGTGCACTGGCTTTAAAGCCCTGACTATTCCTTGCAGATGTCTGCCTAAACCTCTTCTTGCTCGAGCTCCTCTACCCACGGTCAATTTGACACCCATTCTAGTATTTCTCGATAGTTTTGGCACTGGAATCTTGTTTCCCTCAACAATAAAAGTGGCATTGACAAATTCAAGGGATCGGAAGGAACATTCCAATGCGTCTTTGTTCACTTCCAAGTACGGTGCATCGGCAGAGACAGATGCAACAATATCTTCTTCTCCTTCGATAGTGACCAAACAGTCGTCCATGATAAATTTCACCTTTTGATGGAGGGATGATGGGACTGCTCCAGCAGAATAGATTTAGGGTCTTCTCAAAAGGCAGTTATAAGAGGGCGTAATGTCCATGACTTGGAACTCAACATCATAAATATAAGGGCCCACCTCTAGAGGGATATCAATCTTTCCCATAACTTCTCGCATTGTCCCGTCGAATGCCCTTACCGTAGAATGACAGGGCCTTAAGTAGGACAAATCCATCGGTATTCTGGAAAGCGTGGCCAATGGCATAACATTTAGCGCTGACCCATTATCGATGAGCACGTTTGGTATTATGTAGCCTTTGCAACGAGTCGTAATATGCAGTGCTTTCACTGAGCCTCTACCATTAGGCGGTATCTCATCATCGCTAAAAGAGATGAAATTGTCCGCATTCAGATTGTTTACCCACCTATCCAGCTTCTCAACAGATTTGTTGTTCGCTACATAAGCTTGGTTTAACACTTTCAATAAAGCATTTCGGTGTGGCTCTGAATTTACTTGATAGAGATAAGAGCGAGATTCGTCTTTGGTTGCTTACTCAATTGTTCCACCATACTATACTCACTGTGCTTGATAAATTTCAAGAATTCCTGAGCTTCTTCCTCATTCACAGGCTCTTTAGTTTCTTGCACGGGTGGAATTTCTTGCTCGACTTCGACTTCGTGCATCATTGCTTTCCCTTTTTGCTTCAAGTCACTACTTTTCTTTACCGGTTCAACTTCTTTGGAATAACACCGTCCACTGTGGGTAAAATGGCCTACCTCTCCAACATTTCCAGTTATGGTTTCAGACTTTTCACTTTCAGGTGTGACGATGTTGACATCGTATCTCCACGGTACTGTTTTATTGTCCTTGTAAGGGAAAGGAGATGGTACTTCGATTATGACTTTTGGTTTCACCGGCTCTTTCTTCGCGTCATAATAAATTATTAACGGTCGATCGGCGTTATACGGAAAACCTGATGATTGATTGTCAGAAGCACATATTTCTCCTCTATCGGCTTCCTCGCTTTTATAAAAGATCCCAATCTCTTTGTTATCCATCATACTTTGCAGTAATCCTCTGAACTCATCGCAAGACTGAATGTCGTGCCCTTCAATGCCATAGAATTCACAAAAACTGTGACTTTTTGCATCTTTTCCTTCGGATACTCCGTTAAAACCACAAAGCAACCCTTTTTCAACTAGTACCTCCTAGATTCTCTGCAGAGGTGTTCTCACTTCAGAAACCCATTTTCTACTTTGTCGTTTATCTTCCTCTCCTACTGCACTTACATTCCCTTCGGTGTGGTTTAGGAATGGATTCGGTCGCATCTCGCTTGATTCCATCAAATCGCAAAATGCCCGCGTCAATGAGCCCTTGAACTCTCCTTTTGAAAGCAAGACAGTTCTCCGTAGAATGCCCCTGATTCCCCGCATGGTATGCACAACTAGCATTTGGATCGTACCATTTTGGGTATGGAGGTTTAAGGGGTGCCATGTAATGGGGAGAAATCAATTGTTTCTCTAAAAGTTTTGGGTACAATTCCCCATAGGACACAGGGATGGGAGTAAATTGCGGTCTCTCGGGATTAGGCCTTGCTGGTCTTGGTTCATTTCTGGTTTGGCTTTGAGTGGGAACCGTGTTTTGTGGGAATGAGGTGACGGGTCTTTGGTTGTTCGTGGCGTAAACGGGGTAGGAATAAGGTGGTGCTTGGTAATAAGGGGTTTGAGGGGGATAATAAAAATTTGGAGGTGGATAATTCTGAGGTCGGGGTTGGTTTGGATATGGATTAGAGGCATAACTGCCTCCCATTCCCACCATGTGGGCTTCTGGCTCTTTCTTCTTCATAGGCGCTGCCCTTTTCGAACCTTCTGAATCCTCCATTCTACCGCTCTTGACGGTATTCTCTATAAGCTTACCAGATATTACAATATTCGCGAACTCTTTCGTGGCACTTCCTACTAATTTTTCATAAAACGATGCCTTTAAGGTGTTGATAAAGAGAACGGTTATCTCCGTTTTTGTTAGTGGGGGTTCCACTTGGGCTGAGACGTCTCTCCATCTCTGCGCATACTGTCTAAAGGTCTATGACGGCTTTTTCTCCATTATTTGCAAGGTCATACGGTCTGGCACCATATCTGATACATGCTTGTACTGCTCGCAAAATGCTGACGCCAAGTCCTTCCAGGATCGAATCTTTTCTCTACTAAGTTGGTTGTACCAACGGAGAGCTGATCCTGTTAGACTATCTTGAAAGCAATGTATAAGTAGCTTATCCTCGTTCACGTAACCAGTCATTTTTCGACAGAACATGATGAGATGTGCTTTTGGGCACCTTGTCCCATCGTACTTCTCAAAATCAGGCACCTTGAACTTCGGAGGCAAAATTAGATCAGGTACCAGACTAAGTTCCTTGGCACCTAGTGCGGAGAAGACTTCAGTGCCTTCTATTGCTTTGAGTCTTTCCTCTAGACTCCTATATTTTGCGTCATGGTTATCCAATTTCAACTTGGCTACCTCTGTTGGGTCATCCAGATCTGGAACTAGTGGATCAGCAGGACTAGCCCCTGGGTTCGACGTGAATATTCCTTGCCCTAGATTAGTGGGTGGAGCCGGTGGCATAGGTCGTTGTTCCAAGACTGTGGGCTCCCCTTGAGTATACCCTCTTTGTGTTGTATATGCGGGTGGTGGAGTGAATCCCGGGGGATAGAGTGGATCCTGATCGTGGTGAATTCTTGACTGAGGTTCCATAACATCGGGGTTCTGCATGGGTCCTTTTCCTTTGACCAAAGCTGTCATCATCTCCATCGTTTTGGCCATCTGATCTCTTTACTCGAGTGATTCCTCTCGAGATCTCACCATTAAGTCTCTCGTCTCTTGTTGCGATTTAGCCAGTTGCTCTTGTAATTCCTTTTGAGCCCTTTCCATCCTTTCAATTCTCTCATTGAATTCAGCCTCCATTACTCTAGCTTGTCGGCGCGTTTTATAGGAATGGTGTGGTTCCAGATTTGAAGTCTTGCAACTGCGGATTATACGGTTCTTTAGTTTTGGTGGATGATTATGGTGATATGTACTTGCGATGAATGAATGAATGAGTATATGAATGGATGAATGTCCAAAGAATAAATGATGCATAAATGTTAGTTATGAGTAAATATGCAAGAATTTGGTGTTGATTTCAAGATAGCCCCATATTTAGGCATTTCATTTATCAAAAGAGTCTATTACAAAAAGTTTCCATTTTTCCAACAGTTACACAAATTTCCTATCCACATTGCCTTGTTTCTTAACTTGCTCTAAAAACTCTGATATACTCGATCTTTGGCTCGGAGGGAATTGGCAACTGAGAACTTCGGCTTCATCTGATAATTGAACAACTTGCATAGCCGCTTTGCGAATTTCATTGATCAAGAAGTCGAGTTGCATTTTTTTCTTGGAGAGTTCCTTCATACGCGTGAATGTCCCTATCATCGATCATTCTTTTCTTCTAGAGCCTTTGGAGGTTATCTAATTGTTGTTGACAAGATTGCAGCATATTTTCTAGATCTCGTGCTTTCCTTTTTAATTCTTGATGTTGGATGACTATTCGCAAAGTCTGCGAGTCACCATTTCATACTCGGCGTTCTTCCTTCTTAACTCTATTGCAAAGACGCGTGACCTTTTTCCTCCTCTTTCTTTGCTTTTCCCTTCTAAAATTCCATTCCTCCTTGATATTGCTAATTTCTTCCTTCCACTCTGCTGTCGACTTGCCCAACCCACTGTTCTTTATTGTGCCTTTTAACTTCTTATTTTCTAGGTGTAGGTCTCTCAAGTCGTTCCTTACGACCTCAGCCTCTTTTTGCACTTTCTCAGTTCGGGATCTTTCAATCTGAACGTCGATCTTCAATTGATAATTTTCTTCTTGAATGGCACTAAGATCCCGAGACATTTTGGCCTTTTCTCGTTCAAATTCCTGCCTTGCCATCTCTAGCTCAGACGGCGTTTCCTCCGAGAAAGGATTCTGGACAATATAGTTTGTTGACGAGATTTGCTGACTATTTACCCGTTGCTTCCTCCATAGGTCGTAATCCTGGGTTAGGGTATCAGCATATAGGGCCAATTTCATTGAGTGAACTTTCTTCCAAGATTTTGCAGTGTCTCGGACCCTCTTCATATATCTTTCACCCGTAAAAACAAATTCGGACTGCGCTAGCCCTCCGGTGGCGGGTATGAATTGTCGTGAAGAAAATTGCCTTTGGACTAATAGCGGGGCATATCCAACTCCTCCCCATAATCCGAGTAGTGGTATCTAGTCTTGATCTCCAACCCTGTATAGCAGAACTGAAGGGCGAATCCACGGAGCTTTCCACGTTATATCCGCGGCACGAAGGTTCTGAAAAACTGAGACCCACTATTCCTCAGTGACTTCTTTTGGCCATTCTTTCTTAAGATAAGCTTCCAACGTGGAGAATGTCTTAGAAAACATATGGAACGGGGTACGCTCTACTTTCCAGAAGTGACTTAAAATCCAGACATTTAGTAATTGTGCGCATCCGATGAAGCGCCCTCTCCTCATTTTCCTGCAACTGTTTAGGGATCTGAAGGTCTCGGCTAGGATAGTCGGGACAGGGTTGACTCCTTGTTTTAACCTTTCGAAGAAATCAACTACTGCAACTTCAAGATGTCCGAGAACTTTCAGGAAAATGACCAAACCGTAAATAGCCAATGCAAATAGATTCACCCTTTTCAGCATGTCCGGATGGTTCAGAACCAAATCTCGCAGGGAAGGCCATGGAATGCAAATGGTTTCATTCTTCTTTTTTATCTGTTTTTCGGCCCATGTATCGGTCATGTCAGTCAGTCTCACTAACTTTTTCTTGAAGGTCATTGGCTTAGGCTCCTTCACATATATTTTGCCGAATTGTACATTGTCGATGCGGAGTAAAACAGCATACTCTTCTATGGTTGGAGTCATGTCTTCTTGATTGAAGGTGAAGCAGTGATAAGCTGGGTCCCAGAATCGAACCATGGCTTGAATCAACTATTCGTCTACACGGATGGTGATCAGGTGAGCTATATCTCCATACCGCTTAGTGAAAATGCCCCTAGTGTCTGAATCCCACTGATTCCAAATTCGAACCAAATCCTCAAGGTTATTTTGGCGAACATTCACAGTTATATGTTCGGGCAAATTGGCAAAGACACCCTTCCACTAGACTATCCCCTTTTCTCTCGAGTTTTTAGAGACCAGTCACGAACCACGGCATTCTTCTCGGTTATTTGTGTAATTAACTCCTCCATCAGAAACCCGTTTTTTGGCAACCAACCTTTAATCAACACCTTCCTAATATGATGCCTATGATGCATGATGAAAATAAAAATAAAAACAAACAAACTTGGTTAGTAAACACAACAAACATAATTTGAGAAACAAATTAAACTACCCAATCCAATTCTTTTGCATAACAGTGTAAATGAAAGGCAAAAGGCATTTTCCCCGTGTACTTATTTTGGTGACTATAAGCGGACAGAGGTTCGGCATGGCTCTAATTGGATAGCTCGTATGGTTCATTATATGCAGTCTCGGTTCTAGACAGGTACTCGAATTGCTCGTACTATCATCTGCTAAGATTAGTACGAAGCCTCGGTCATGACCCATCACAGGCTCACGAGTTCAATTCGAGAGATTACATTTACTTATGCCTATATGGAAGGACAAGTTAACTCACGAAAGCATAAGTCATATGTAACCCGAAAGTATTCACTAGCCTGTACGGAGGGACGAGTTAACTCACGAAGGCGTAGCGTTTACTTTCACTTAAACAGACGGAGCTCGGGTAGAGAGCTCATGTTATGCGAAAATGGAAGTGCACGGTGTGTGGGGAAAAACTCATAAACCATTACGTTTTATTTAAAAACTAAACCAAAAGTAAAACCATAAAACTTTAAAGCTGAAAAACAAAAGGACAAAAACGAGTTAGAAAAAATATTTACAACATAATGCGAATGCATGACTTTTTGAAAACAAAAATTTGAGGATCACGACTAAACGTTAATTTGAACAAGGAACTTTGAAGATTTTGACAACACGAGTTTAATTCAACTCGACTCTCGAAAAGGCTGATCCCCAGCGGAGTTGCCAGCTGTAGCGACGTAAAAATTTTGGTTTCGGGTTGCTAATTGTGGCGCTTGAAAACTTAAATTTTGATTTTTTTGAATAAGCAAGGAGTCGCCACCGATCCTTTTTCCTGGGTGTGATCGGACACCTAATAAATAATTTCCTTTTTGAAAAGACATTTACTTTAAAAATGAAGGCTAAATTTAAATCTACGTGAAAATCCAGAGAAAAACTAGGGTTCGGGAGTCGGTTACGCACGAGGAAGGTATTAGCACCCTCGCGATGCCCAAAATTGGTATCTTATAAACACGTGTTGTCTTGATTTTCAAAAATACGAATTCAATGTAAGATTTAATCGTGATCTGATTGAAAAAGATGAAAAATTTTAGTTCTTTGATTTTTTAAAAGGGTATACCGCTTTAACACGAGTCAATCGACATTCACCCAACATAGCGATGAACTCGATGATTTAATATTGAATCGGTGCATTGCCTTGATTATTGAAATCAGTAAAACACAAAAAAAATAATATTATTTGTAACAGAAATTTGTGTATAATGTTCACGATGATACAATTAACAATAAATATTAAAATACAATATCTAAAAAAAACGATAGTATTAACACATATACGAATAATAACAGAAATAATAATAATATTGACACGACAAGTCAAAACAAAATATTATCAATGGTAACGATCATAGATTAATAAAATGAGGACATATTAATAAAGACAATAATAAATAATAATAAATAATGTTAAATTAATTAATAATAAGACAATAAATAAATAGACACAAAAAGGAGAACCTATAATATAATAATCATATGAAAATAAAAATAAAAAAATAATATTGTAAATAAATATACATATGTATATACACTTATAATGGAAACATACACTAATATTAACGATAATAATAATACTAACAAGAAACAAAAAGTAAATATGACGTAGTAATAAAATTAAAATAACATAATTAAAAATAATATTATATATAAATATATATACAAATACATATATGTATCATAAAAATATATACTAATATCAATAACAATAATGATAATAGTAATAATACAAAAAGCAAACGTCATAAAATATTAAAATACAGTAATAAAAATATCATATGGAAATATTCATATATATATATATATGTATATAGAACAAAAAGTACTCACTACTATATAATATAAATAACAATAATAATAATATATAAATATACAAAGCAAACACAATAAAATACTAAAACAAAGTAATAAAATAATAGTACTATATAAATATATACATGCTAAAAATATACATGATAATAATATATACATACAAAGTACACTAATATTTAAACATAATAATAATAAACGTAATATTAATATTAAATGAAATCAACATTACAATTTTAATTTGAGAGTTAAAATGACAAAAAGGACTAAATTTGAATTAAAATAAAGTTTTGAGTGAATTTTAAAATAAGAGATAAATCAGAGGATCCCTTTGAATACACTTGCAAACAGTGGGGGGCCGAAAAAGCAATTTTCCCAAGCCTTTAAAACGCTGCGCTTGGCCAGGGACTAAACCGAAAAGCGCAACAAAGTTCAAGGCTAATTCGTGAATACCTATAAACCTGATTTAAAACATCAAAAATGCGGAAGGACTGTTCGCATAAATAAACCATCGAGTTAAAAACACGCGGATCTTGAGGCGGGTTCGGGTCGAATCGGGTCGGACCATGGTGAAACGACGTTGTTTCGGGGTTAAAAGGCAGCCCCCAAAACGACGTCGTTTTGGAGGGCTATATAAGGCCTAAAATCCGGAAAAAAATCATTTGAGAGGGAGGGGAAAAAAAGAAAGAGGGAAAGAGAGAAGAGGGAGAGCAGGAGAGAAAGGGGAAGCTCCGGCCACGGGGCCGATCACTGGTCCGGCCACCGGACCCTCGCCGGCGCTGGCGTCGGCCACCGCGTGCGGTGGCCAAAAAGGTAAAAACCTAGATTTTTTTCCTCTTTTTTTTGTGTGTATATTTGTGCTACTTTTAAATATTTAGGTGTAAAAATTAACTCAAAAACAGTAAAGAAAATGAAAAATTACCTTAGGTTTTATCTCTTTTTTTTTGTTTCTTCAACCTCCGATATCTTTCTGATCTGATGATGTTATTGTATTAAATACTAGTCGAATTGCTACTTTGATTCTAGATTTGAAATATTTCTCTTGTCTCTTTTTGTATTTTCTAAACTATCAAAAAAAAGAAAGAAGCCCTTTTTACAGATTTTTCATTCGGCTTTATAGCCTGTTTTCTTTTACATTCTGTTTCTCTTTTTACTGCTTGCGTGCTTTTTGGTCTTGTAGATGGTGGTTGAACGGTGGCAGAGGCTGGTATGGTGTTGGCAGAGGCTGACAGTCAGGGGCAAGTGGGGCGTCGGCTGGGGTGACCTTGGTGATTAGGGTGGGTAGCTAGGGTTTCTGTTGTTTCTTTTGATTTTGGGCCTAGGGTTAGTTTGGGTCTGGTTGGGTTTTGGGCTGATAAGTATTGGGCTGTTATTGTTGTATTTGGGTCTTGGGTGTGTTGAGTTAGAGTATTAAGGTTTGGGTAGTGGTTGGTTAAAATGGGCTGGTGTAATTAGGGTAAACGGGCTAAGGGTTTGGTTAATTGTTTAGTGGGCCAAAATTGGCCTACTACAGTCACAAAATTATATACGAAATCCTCATTTACTATTCAAATCGTCAACAATAATAAATAAAATTCAAAATATAGATGATGAAAGTGATATCGTCATATTATTAGTGACAATATATTATCACTTGATATGATTAAGCAATATCGCGAATTATGGTAATAAATAATGTCACCTTATAATCAATAGTTAGTGACAACTAAATTCCTCATGAAATAATAATCATTATTGTCATTGATTATAAAAATTGTCACCATTAATCAAGGATGGATCTAGTGTCATGGGTTGCGAATGAGAACTTGCAACCATGGCGAACTTGTGCGATCCATCGCATTCAAGGGAGGTCATTCGGCCCAATCGAACAGGTCTATTGCGTGGAGAGATTGAAAGCCCGTCTCTAGAGCTTGGTAAATATGGAAAGTGATCTTCAAAGATATGCACAACAAATATGGAAAGGGATCTACAAAGATATGTGATCCCAGACATTAAATGTAATCTTTAGAAGATACGATTCTATAATCTTAGAGATTGGATATTTAGATAGCTTTTAATCTTAGCCATTGATGTATTTTGATCTGTACCGTTGATATTGGAAAGGCTCAACTATAAGTAGAGGCCTCTCCCCCTCGTTGTAATTCATTCAGTTATTAATAGAATTTTGAGAGCATTCACTAAAACTTTTTCTCTCAAGTGTTCTTATTTTTTTTTGTGGCTTTTGTTCATCTTTCAAGTTCATTCTTACTTTGTTCTTCCACTGTTCTTCGTGGGTGCCTTAGAGGAGTTCTGTTGAATCTTTAATTGTTGCGAGTTAGGCTGACTTAGGCATTTGTGAGCGAAGAAACTGCTAAAGGCTACACGGATTGCTTGTGAAAACTATAAGTCTGTGACAGTTGGTATCTGAGCTAGCATTCGAAGCACCGTTGAAAGATGTCGAAAGAGGTTACTGAGAATGTTGATGGAATGGAGACCCGTGGGAGGGCTAGGAAAGCTAGCCATTCGAGGGACATACTGTCGCTTTGCAAGATCGAGTCGTCACTCTCAAGGAATCCGTGGAGGATGTCAAGGAGAGGGTTGATGATATCGATGATAGGGTAAACAATGGGTTGCTGTCCATGAAGGAGCAACTTAGAGATTATGTGTTGGACTCTGTTGATAAGCTGACTGCTAGGGATGATGCCATTGAGGTTATGATGACGGCCTTGAAAGAGGAGATTGCAGAGCTCAAGGATGAACTCACAATCTACAAGGCTGCTTTGGGCAATGGAGGGTTAGCTGCTGTCGTGCCCAATCCCAGTGTAGATGTTCCCAAGCCCAATGAGTTTAAGGGAACAAGGTTCGTAAGAGATGTGGACAACTTCCTGTGGGGAGTCGAGCAATACATCCATGCCAAAGGCATCACAGATGATGCCACTAAGGTAATTACTACTGCTATGTATCTTATTGACATTGCCTTGTTGTGGTGGCGCGTTTGCTCTCTCGTATCCCCACACTCCCCCGTAATTCCGCCGTAGGTCCACCAATATGAGACGTGGTGGGATAGAAATTGAAACTTGGAAGGAGTTTCAATGCGAGTTCAAGGTACAGTTTTACCCAAAGTATGCCGAGGATGAAGCTCGGGCAAAGTTACGTCGGATTTCGTAAAAAAGCACTGTGAGGGAGTATATGCAGGAGTTTAGCGAACTTATGCTTTAAATCTCAGATATGGGTGAGAAATAGGCATTCTTTTCCTTCATGGATGGGTTGAAACCATGGGTGAAGCAAGAGTTACAACGCCGATGAGTACAAGAGCTTACCAATGCTATGTCTGTAGTAGAATCGTTGGCCGAATTTAGTGGGAAGAAAGACAGACCTGAGTCTTCTAAGCCCAAATTCAATCCGAAGGGAAACAGTGGGGGAGAAAAAGAAATATCCACTAGGAATGGCAATGGTAAGAAGCCGTGGGACAAAAAGAAGGGAGGGCCTATAAGTTGCTTCCATTGTGATGGCCCGCATATGATTAAAGACTGTCCAAAGAAGGTCGCGCTCTCCGCTATGAAAGTGAAAGTGAAGTCCGATGTGGAGGGTAACAATCTTGGTTCAATACTAGGGGGTGTTGAAGACAAGATAGGTCATGGGTTGATGTTTGCAAACATCATAGTGGCTGGCAGAAAGTTGAATGCACTTGTCGACACAAGGGCGTCTGATTTATTCATATTCGAAGGGGTTACTCATAAACTTAGCCTCAAGATTGAAAATGAGCCGGGCCAGATCAAGACGGTGAATTCGAAAAGTGTTCCAATCAAAGGGGTTACAAATGGAGTAAATATCCAACTTGGCGATTGGACCGGTAAGGCATCTATCAAGGTAATGCCACTTGATGACTATGATTTTGTAGTTGGATTGAGTTTCTTTGATTAGGTTAATGTGTCCATTTGTCCTTCTGGTAATTACATGGTGATTTCAGATTTGAATCATCAATGCATAGTGAGATTGTTAAGAAAGGGGAACCTAAAAGGAAAAACATTGTCCGTAATCCAATTTGCTAATGGAGTATGTAGAGATGGAGTCTCCTACTTAACCACTTTGAAGATAGAGAAAACCGTTAAGACCGTATATTACAATCTTTTAAGGATGTGATGCCTGCAAATTACCAAAGAGTTTGCCACCTAAGAGGGAGTTGGATCATAAGATCGAATTGGTGTTCAACATGGTGCCGCCAGCTAGGGCCTCATATTGTATGTCCCAGCTAGAATTGGAAGAACTATAGAAACAGTTGAATGAGCTTTTAGATACAGGATTCATTAGGCCATCTAAATCTCCGTACGGTGCACCAGTGTTATTTCAAAAGAAACATGATGGGTCGTTATGGATGTGCATCGATTATCGGGCCCTAAACAACATCACTGTGAAAAATAGGTACCCTATTTCATTTATTACAGACTTGTTTGACCAGCTTGGTAGTGTGAGATGGTTTACTAAGTTAGACTTAAGATCGGGGTACCATCAAGTTTGGATAGCCAAGAGGGACGAGCTAAAGACAGCTTGTGTGACGCGGTACGGTTCGTATGAGTTTTTGGTGATGCTCTTCAGACTCACGAATGCCCCAGCTACATTCTGCACCCTAATGAATAAGGTACTTCAGCCTTTCCTTGATCGTTTCGTGGTTGTTTACCTTGACGATATTGTGGTGTACAGTAAGTCGCTCGACGAGCATGTGGAACATCTGAGGGAAGTGCTCCAAACTTTGAGGGAAAATAAGTTGTTTCTCAAATAGGAGGAATGCTCCTTTACTCAAAGAGAGGTCATTTTTAGGCCACATTGTGGGAGGTGGCAAGATTTAGATGGATGAAAGCAAGGTTCGGGCCATTGCTGAGTGGGAGGCTCCAACCAAGGTGACAGATTTGATATCCTTCCTTGGGTTGGCAAACTACTATCGACGCTTTATCGAGAGCTACTCTAGAATTACTGCACCCTTGACGGACATGTTGAAAAAGGGTAAGGGATAGGACTGGAACCCACAGTGTGAGAGGGCTTTCAATCAATTAAAACAAGTAATGATAAGAGAGCCCGTACTTGCATTGCCGGATTACTCAAAGCCTTATGAGGTACGCACGGATGCATCAGATTATGCAATTGGGGGAGTACTGATGTAAGATGGTCATCCAATTGCTTTCGAGAGTCGAAAGCTTAATGAGACAGAGTGAAGATATACGGTCCAAGAAAAGGAGATGACCGCTGTGGTGCATTGCTTGCGCACATAGAGGCATTATTTACTGGGTTCCAAGTTCGTGGCCCTTATCAATAACGTTGCCAACAGTTATTTTCTAACCCAGAAAAAATTGTCTCCCAAAACAGGCTCGTTGGCAGGTTTTTCTAGCAGAGTTCGATTTCACAATGGAATATAAGCCAGGGAGTGCCAACATTGTGGCTGATACACTTAGCTAAAAGATGGAATTTGTAGCCATCAGCCAATCCGATAGGTCCTTATTGGAGCGCATTCGAGAAGGGTTGTCCCATGACCCCGCAGCTAAAGGCTTGATTGAGCTGGCCAATGAAGGGAAAACGAGGAGATTTTGGCTTGATGGGGAATTGCTATACACCCATGGGCACCGCTTCTGTGTGCCTCACTATGGGAAATTGCGGAAAGAAGTCATAAAAGAATGTCATGACTCAAAATGGGCGGGCCATCCAGGAATGCACCGTACCTTGACCCTTTTAGAGGATCGTTACTAGTGGCCTCACATGGATGAAGATGTGGAGACATATATAAAAACTTGTCTAGTATGCCAACAAGAGAAGGTCGAGTTAAAAAGTTCGGCCAGTTTGCTACAACCCTTGCCCGTTCCGGAAAGACTATGGGAGAGTGTATCCATAGATTTTATTTTTGGTTTGCCTAAGTCTGACGGATTTGCAAGTATTCTTGTTGTGGTGGACAGGTTTTCAAAGTATGCGACGTTTATTCCAGCTACCAAGGAGTGCCCTGCTGAGGAGGCAGCTCGTTTATTTCTTAGACACGTGGTGAAATATTGGGAAGTGCCACTGCTATTATCAGTGATCGAGATGGGAGAGTTACGGGCCGGTTTTGGACGGAGTTGTTCAAGTCAATAGGCTCAGACTTGAACTTTTCCACAAGCATGCATACACAAACAGATGGGCAAACCGAACGAGTGAATGCATTATTAGAGATATATCTTCAGCACTATGTGAGTGCCACACAAAGGGATTGGCCAAAGTTGTTGAATGTGGCCCAATTTTCGTACAACTTGCAGCGAAGTGGGGTCACGAATCAAAGCCCGTTCGAGATAGTGACGGGCCAGCAGCCACTCACACCCAACGTTATTGTGATCCGTTATACAAGACCGAACCCTGCAGCTTATAATTTTGTGAAGGATTGGTAAGAGAATAATGACTTGGCTAGAGCTTGTTTACACAAGGCAAGCAAGCGCAACAAGAAGTGGGTCGATCATAATCGAAGAGATGTGCAATTTCAAGTAGGTAACTCAGTCTTTGCCAAACTACACTTGATGTTGCGATATACGAGTTTGCACAAATGTCTTGTGTGAAGGTACGAAGGGCCATTCAAAGTTGTGAAGAGAGTAGGCAAGGTAGCCTACAAGCTTGAGTTGCCAGCAAAGCTTAAAGTCCACCCAGTGTTTCATGTAAGCATGTGTAAGCCATTCCATGGGAATCAAGAGGATCCGAATCGAGGCAAGTCTAAATGAGCACCAGTGGGGGTAAAGGTTTTGTACGACCGCGAAGTTGAAAACATTGAGGCAGATCGTGTGGTTAGACAAAGGTACCATTGACCGCGACATGAATATTTGGTTCGATGGAAGGGACTTCCTGATAGAGAAGCAAGTTGGGAACCTGCTGAGGCATTATGGCAGTTCCAAGAGAAAATAGACTAGTTTCATGAGGGAGACGCGACGAGGGCGTCACTAGAACAAGTGGGGGAGAATGTCATGGGTTGCGAATGAGAACCTGCAACCATGACGAACTTGTGCGATCCATCGCATTCGAGGGAGGTCATTCGGCCCAATCGAATAGGTCCATTGCGTGGAGAGATTGAAAGCCCATCTCTAGAGCTTGGTAAATATGGGAAGTGATCTTCAAAGATATGCGTAGCAAATGTGGCAAGGGATCTCCAAAGATATGTGATCCCAGACATTAAATGTAATCTTTAGAATATACGATTCTGTAATCTTAGAGATTTGATATCTAGATAGCTTTTAATCTTAGCCATTGATGTATAGCTTTTAATCTTAGCCATTGATGTATTTCGATCTGTACCATTGATATTGGGAAGGATCAGCTATAAATAGAGGCCTCTCCCCCTCGTTGTAATTCATTCAGTTATTAATAGAATTTTGAGAGCATTCACTTAAACTTTTTTCTCTCAAGTGTTCTTATTTTTCTGTGGCTTTTGTTCATCTTTCAAGTTCGTTCTTCTGCTGTTCTTCGTGGGTGCCTTAGAGGAGTTCTGTTGAATCCTCAATTGTTGCGAGTTAGGCTGACTTAGGCATTTGTGAGCGAAGAAACTACCTAAGGCCGCACGGATTGCTTGTGAAAACTCTAAGTCCGTGACACTAGGGGGCGCGAGGGGCGGCCGCGCCTGTAGAATTTTTAGATTTTTGAATTTTATATATAAATTATCATGTATTTTAGATTTGATATCCACATTGTATAACATTCGCTCCCCTTGGCCAAATTGTATTTCATATCATTCGCCCCCTTAAGCCATATGGTTATACTTCATATTAACAAAGTATTTTTTCTGTTTTTAATTATATAACTTTAATAATAATTAAATATTAATGTATGATAGGCTTTGAAAGATTAAATTTAGAGGCCCAATATGAACTTTAAAGCTAAATTCCAAAATTAATTGATTTGGCCCATATCCATACATATTAGGTTAGTGTTTTTTTTGTATTTTGATTTGTAAGTCTTGTTAAGGAATTATCTTCCTCTGGTAAGGCTTCGCAACATAATAGAGGATGATTTTTTTTCCAATTTACTTGGTGGCATACATCGAAAAAGAGATAACTCGAGAATTTTCAACAGATTCTATCATTGATGAGTTCGATCTTATAAAAAAGCGAGGGGTGCAATTTAAGATGCTTAGCATTGAGAAATAGGACTAAGGCCAAGTTTTTTTAATTTAATTTTTAGAATTATAATGATATTTATGAAATTTTTAGTATAGTCTTAGTTATTCTTTTTTGCATATTGGAAAAAATTATTTAATTTTATATGGTGTGATTTTTTTCTTTTAATACGTTTACAATTAAATCCTTCATACTTTTAAAAAAAATTAAATTGATTTGTTTGATAAGAAAAAAAATATCCCAATTAAATTAACATTTTTTTATGTTAAAAAAAAAAGTCATTTGAATTTAAAAGTTTCATTCCCATAAAATAAAATTGTATATCTACCCCTGCCACTAATGAAATAAAATTCAACTTATAGTGACGAAACAAAGTATTACTAATAGTATAACAACAATAAAAGATAACATCACCTTGTAATTAATATTCCATGACAATCATTTCATCTCTTAATTATAAATCACTTTGTACAACTAATAATCAAAAGAAATTAGTAGTGGCAAAAGCAAAATCATCAAATTAATATTGATATAATTATCATCACCTACGATGATAAATAAAATGTAAAAAAATCAATAAAAATTTGCAAATTAATCTCCAAATATTATTGTAAGGCCCAATTTCTGCCCGGGCCCATACAAAAACCCCAAAAACAACAAAATAAACTAAAATAAAAGAAGACCCAAAATCATATACAAATTATAGCCTAAATTATAATCCATTTTACAAATAAACCCAAAGCCCAATTATTAAACCCAACCCAATTTCAGTGGCCCAAAACCTTAAGCAATCAGCCAACCTAGGAAACCCTAGGTCACCCACGCCGCAACCCCCCATGCCGCAAACCACCACGCACGTCGCCCCAGCTCGCGTGTGGCTCGTCCCACGCCCGTTCCTCCACGTCTTTGAGACCTGCGACGTGAGCAAAGAAATAGGAAGAAATTGTTGTTTTTTTAGGCTATATACAGCCACAAAGAGTGTAATATTTTTTTTACGAGATCAATACAAAAAGCACACAGTCAATATTAGAAAGACTCGAATCTTTGAATGCGAATACAGTAACTAGTACAAGAGAAAAATCCAAAGCAAGGAGAGGAGGAGGGAAATTTACCTTTCCAATCGCCAAAAATCGGCGGCTTTTGGAGCTCCGACCACCGTGCACGGCGGTCGACGGTGGCGGAGCTCGCGGTGGCGCCCGGCCAGAGTTGGACCGGAGGGCTTTGAGAGAAAGAAGGAGAGCATTTTTCATTTTTTTTTTTTTTGAATAGGGCTGAAAATGAGTTTTTTTGGGACAAAATTTGGGTTTTATAACATAGCAAAACGGCGCCGTTTTGAACATTGGGTTCAGAGGTCAAAACGACGTCATTTTGGGCCTTTGACCCGCGAGCTGACCCGCTCCAAGGGGTGGATCACGTGTTTTGCTTGGATGGGCTAATTTTGCTCTAGGCCCTTCCGTATTTTTATGGTTTTATAATTAAGTTCTCTTTATTTCTAATTTGGCCCTATAATTTTCCTTTTGTTTTAATTTGGTCCCGCGCAAGGTGATGCGTTTTGGAGGGAGGGGATATTTACTTCCCTGGACCCTCCACTTCGTTCGCGCGTTACAATCTGATCCTTCCCTTTTTTATTTATTTCCAATTTCTCCCCAAACTTTCGTTTTAAATTCAATTCGGTTTTTTTAGTTATTTTGCTATTTTATCATTTAATTGATTAATGTGACATTTTTATTATTATTTTAATAATATTATTGTTGTATTCATTATTATTATATGTTACTATTACATTCATTTTTTTTACTTTTATTTTTTATTAAAATTATTTTTATTTTTTTTACTATAATTATTCTTATTAATGTTTTTTTTCCTTTTTTCCTTTCCTCATTATTATTATTATTATTATTATTATTATTATTATTATTATTATTATTATTATTAATGCATTATTATTGTTATTTTCTACCTCTTTATTATTATTGTATTATCACTATTATTTATTACCACATCATTAATCTAATTAATTTTATATTATTACACTATATATTTTCTTTTGCATGTACTTACGTTACTGTTAGTGTTATTATCATATCCTATTCCTATTAATTTACTTAAGTCTCAAATATATTTAATATTATTATATATTAGCATTATTTATTTACTATTTTCTTTTGCAATTTCTAACTTGTTGGTCCAAAATTGGTTATTTCATTTTTACTTCAAATAAATTAAACAAAAAGCATTTTGAGTCAGTCTTATAATCGCTCATTTAAAAATTTCTCAAAAAAGGATAATATTTTGTGTTTGGCAATTCGAAGAATTGTGCCCAATCGTGTTGTGTTTTGATTTTTCGTTTGACCAAATAACTAAATATCCTTTTGAAATTCCATCCATGTTTTCTTAAATTAAAATGAGGCAATATTTCGTGTTTGGGAGTTTGAGAGATCGTGCCCAATCGTGCTGGGTTTCGATTTTCCATTCGACTAAAATACGTAATATCCTTTTGAAATTTTATCTATGTTTTCTTAAATTAAAATGAGGCAATATTTCGTGTATGGGAGTTCGAGAGATAGTGCCCAATCGTGCTGGGTTTCGATTTTCCATTCGACTAAAATACGGAATATCCTTTTGAAATTTCATCCATGTTTTCTTAAATTAAAATGAGGCAATATTTCGTATTTGAAAATTCGATAAATCATGCCCAATCGTGCTGGGTTTCGATTTACCGTTTGGCCGAATAGCCAAATACCCTTTTTTTTTTTAAATTTCAAATGCATGTGTTTTGGAAATCATGAGATGATCTTGTATCGAGGTTTCAAAATGTCGTATCCTATTGTGCTGGATATGATATTTTATTCCCACTGAGCGAGAGGATCTCAATATCCAATTCAAGATATCCAAACATTTTAAAGGAATTGCATTTAAAATTTTTTTTTTCCAAATTTTTTACATTAGGACAATAATTGATCAATACGATATCAATTTTGGGAGTTGCGAGGGTGCTAACCCTTCCTCGCACGTAACCGACTCCCAAATCCATTTTCTAGTTTTTCGTAGACCAAAAACGTTATTTTAATCAACCAAAATGCTTTATTACTATGATCTATCAAAAGGTGACCCGATCACACCTAAACAAAAAGGATTGGTGGCGACTCCGTTTTCGTTTTAAAGTCGACCCCCGTTTTTTCAAATAAGAATGGTTTCGACAATTATAATTATTTATATTTTACTAAACATTTTATATAATTCATTTATTACAAAATAATAGAAGTAAAACAATAAAAAAAATTTACTTAAAAATCTAGGTAATTATAATGAAACTTAGATGTTGAAAGAAAAATAAAAAGAATATGATCATAACATAGTAGCGAGCTTCTCAATCCAAATCTTGCGTTGATGCACTCCATTAGCAGTGTTGAGTGGTTTTTTTTTGTTCTCTTTAGATGGTAAGGTTGTCTATTTATATAATATGGCCACTATTCATTGATGTGATATCCTAAGTAGGTTTCATACATGTCAATACTTACCTTATTCTGGGCTTAACATGTGTTTATGCGGTCACATAAGCGATCTCATGTGTGACCTCGTAGGAGAGTGTAAGTGCCTCTCCTGCGAACACATAGCATCATGCGAACTCGATACACGATCTCGATTTGTGAGCTTGGTATGCAAACTACATATAATCCGGTTCAGACCCATTTGGGCCTACTTGTGTTGTAGGTCGGTAATAGTAACTATCATAACAAGCAACCACCAAAATTGTATGAGAAAAACGTACAGTTGCTTCACCTAATCACGTTGTAAAAGAAACGGCTAAGAATGAAACAAGAGTGAGACGTAGGAAAAAATGGGAGATTAGTGGATCCTGGGCCATTCTATTATAGAAAATAGATGACCTTCATTTCTTTCTCTAGCCAAGCTACTCCCTGATGTCTCATGGAAAAGGAAAATGTTTCAGAAAGAAAGATTGTCTCAAATGCAAGAGCTTGTTTTAAACGAGTTGTCTTTGATTGGATTCAGTTGGTGGTTTCTAGGATTTTGTTTGGAGACGAAGGAAAGTGGGAGATGACTGGAATTTGTTTTATCCTATCTTTTAACCCTTTAGCTTTTATATCATGATATGTCTCAACCAAATATCAAATTATACCTAGATTGAGATTTCATTGTAGGATGATTGTTTATCGTTCAAAAAAGAATGCAATTTGTGTAACAGTGGGGAAAAATCATTGTTTGTTGTATAATATAAAGAAGTGAAAATTTTTGTTGTAAATGAATGTGAACTAGGCATGAAATTGAACAACCAAGGTGAATTATCATAAAAAAAGTTTTAATTTTTTCTTCTTTATTCAAGTTTAAATTAACTTTCTCAATCTCGGGAGAATGTATACTACAATATTTGTAACTTGTTTCGTTAAAAATCGAGACAAATGAGTTTAGGGTTCAAAAGTTAAAGGAAAGACGAAGATAGAGTTAAAAAGCTCATTGATAGAAGTTCCGGCACATTTTTTTGTCACAATATTATTTTATTTATATAAATATTTAAAGTTAATAAATATCATAGGTGTTGTTCTTTTCATAATTTTGGAATTTAGTTTTTTTATTTTTATTGTCAGGAATTTAATCTCTCTATTATTCAAATTTTAAAATTCAAGTTTAATTGTTAAAATTGTTAACTATTTTTGGTTAAATTTGAGGGTATGATATTTTAAAATAAATAAACAAAAAAACTACTTGGTAGCACTGTAAGTTTTTGGTAACCGATTTGATGAAACATATTTCTAAAATTTAGTATTACATTTATTCTTTAAATTCATGTTTTTACATTTCCGGAATACCAAGTAAATGTTGAGTTTGAATGGCTAGGCCAAACGACCATTATGTTCAAAATTTTGAAATTTCAATTTTTAATTGTTTTTAAACATATTTTCAATATGAATACATATTATTTGATTAGAAATCATACTAAACTGATTTTTTTTTATTAATTTATTATATTTTCTTATATATGTGTTTTATTAAATTTAATTTACTTAATTTTGATATAAAAGATAGTTTTATTAAATTGTACAATTATGTATTAGTTTGTTAGAGGGATTGCCACAGAATCGAATGTCTTAGGATTATTACGAAAGATCATAACTTTTTAAGCCTTTAATTTTTTGATCCAATTTTGAACTTTCAAGTTCCATTCTTAAATTTTAGGCTACTAAGATATTTGTGAAAATCGTTGCTAATATGTCAGTTCAATAGATCAAGTTATTTATGCAATAAACGAGATTTTGTCCATGTTCTATGAAAATCGAGTTAAGCATGCTAGCATAATTTTAAATTTATAGAATGTATAATTTTGAAATATCTAAGTTTTATATTTTCTCTACTTAGATTATTTGATTAATTTTGAAAAATATGTTACTAGATTTCAATTTTTGTATATATATATATATATATGGTATTCAATTATAATTTTGCATATAGTGTAAAAAAGTATGCATCCATTCATGTTTTATGTAATCAAGTTTTTATATTTCGTAAAAAGCTAACATTTTGGGTAATAGTTTTTATGATTTTAAATTTGTTCCTGGTATGTTATGTTCCAACCGTATCAATGAGGGTAACACATTAGCTATATCAACATGTATTTTTTTGTTTAGAAACTTATTTCAACCGTGTCACTGATTTAGAATAATGGTTTTTGACCTAATGCTATTAGGTTGATTTGTGATTTTTGTTTTGACTCAATGTTACTGGGGTTAATTATGGTTTTTGTTCCAACACAATGTCACTGGGTTAATTGTGGTTTTTATTCCGACCAATTGCCATTGGGGCTAGCTGTAATTTTTGATCTTTGCCATTAGGGTTAAGGGTGATCATAGCGATAAAAAAGAGAGAGTTGGTTTTTATCTATTGGTGAATTTAGGAATTATATTATCACAAATTACCTATAAAATTTTCGATTACGTATTTGCAGCAAAATATTTTTTGTACTTTGTTTAACTCAACTAAAAGAAATGTCAATTACTTACTAGGGAGTTAAAATCAGTCCCTTTCACTCGTTAAATTCATGGCCTCTGTTAATGTTTAAGTTGTATTTTTAAAGTTTCTTAAATGTCTACCTAGAAGCTTATTTTCAACACAAATTTATATTTTTTTTATGAAATTGTGACTATAATTTTTATGTTAAATGTTTTGGCTTAATCCAATATTATTATTTAGTGTTAGTCTTATATATGAGATTCTATTTCACGAGTGAGTGACATCTGTTATGCCTCGGTTCAAGGTGTGACACATTATTTTACTAAAAGATGTTTTATAAAATAAGAAAAAGTTAAAAACAATGTTTTCTTTTTAACTTTAAATGTTATTAATGCATTAACCCTAGTTTAAACCCATTTAAAAGCAAAAATATTATCCTTTTAACAATTTTTAAATATCAAAATCTCTTATCCTAGTTTGAGTACACATAAATATAATAATTTTTATTTTATTTCTCATGCTTTTGTTATAAAAAAAAATAGTGCATCAAACACATTTTCATATTTTCATTATCGGAAATAAATTTTTATTTATTAAATTTGTTTTTTTTTAATTTCTAAAAGATAGAAAATAAAAACTATTTTTGAAAAAAAATAAAAGCATAAAATATTTCCAAATTAAAATCAAACCAAGTTTAAGAATTTCCTATCACGGGGCTAGAACTCTAGTCTCGCAATTCGTGCGGTCTTAGGTGATTTCTTCGTTTCAAATGCGCTTAAATCAACCTAGATCTCACAAAGTAAGAATTCTAGATAGAAATTCTCTTGAGGCACTGAAAGTAAAGTGAAAGCAACTTAAAGACAAAAGAAAGCTCGAAAGAACAGAATAGCCACAAAAAAGCAACGCCCACAAGGTGTTTGAGTAAATGCTCTCAATATATTTTTTAACTCAAAGAATAAGATACAATGAATAATTATAAATGAGTTCCCCCAAATCCAATAATATAGCTAGCTTTACATCGACGGACGAGATCGAAGTCTATCAACAATTAAGGGATTTACATAATCCCTAATATTACAAAATCAAATTTTATCATATTACAAATCTTCTAAGATTATTTTTCATATTTACCAAGGTAGCCCTAATTTTCGATAAGTGCTCTCACCGAGCCACCAAGGCTTCAAGTAGACAGACTTTTTTGCATGGTTTGCGAATCAAACTAGTTCAAGTGAGTCAAATGAGCCCCATTTAATAGATTGATCTACATGGAATATTTTTTGTACTTTGATCACAGACTTTGAGCTGTGACCCATGACATTCTTTAAAACTTCAATTTCATATTCACTTTCAATTCCCTCTAGATTACCATCAGTATCTTGACTAACCCTTACATGTTTGCCTTAGAAGCCAATTTCTATTTTGCAGCTTGCAACTCCTCATCATTATCACCATCTAACAAATATCTAGTTCAAAGTTTTCTACAATATGCTATGACAAGAATTTTTTTCGGATGGATTACTCCCCTAATGAAACAAGGTTATAAAAGACCTATCACTGAAAGGGGTGTTTGGAAGTTGGATACATGGGATCAGACCAAAATACTGATTCATAAGTTAGCATTATGCTACTTCCCTTGCATTTGCTTCCACATGATAATGCATACAATCACTCAAAGATAGCGATTTCTACCTTTACAGATTCCATAGATGTTGGGACAAAGAAGCTAAAAGATCTAAGCCATGGCTTTTGAGAGCACCGAATAGTATAGATTGGGAGGAAGGTTAGTTAATTATGTGATTATATTTTTTCCTTCCTTTATAATAGTGATAATGATTAATGTAATATCCTAGTTTTGGGCCTAGTCGGAATAGTGATTTCGAGACCACAAATCTGAGATAGAAATAATTTTTTTATAATTATTTTGAGGTCTATGATATGATTGCATGATTGTGTGAAAATTTCGTGAATAAATTCTATGCATAAAGTGTTTAATTTGAAATTATGGACTAAATTGAATAAATTGCAAAACTTGTGTTCTAGAAGCATTTTGCATAAAATTGAATTAGATTATTAATTAGAGGTCCTTAAAGAGTAGTTTTACCAATTTCTAAAAAAAATTTGGACAAAAATGGGCTTGGAAGGGTAAAAATTTAAAGAATAGTAAAAAGGGCATTTTGGTCATTTAGGGGTAAAATGAATTAAAAGACAAATTTTAAAACCCAAATGTGTCCATCTTCAACCCATGGCCGAATATAGCAAGGAGAAACCATGGCTAGGGTTTTTCAAGCTTACAAGCTCGATTGTAAGTCCATTCTAGCCCTGTTTTTCAAGTTCTTTACGTTTTTAAAATCCCGGTAGCTCGATTTAGCTTATGCTAGCAATAATTTAACCTAGGGTTTATATTTGGAAAAATACCAATAGGTGGAATTTGTGTATTTTGGTTTTTTATGATAGAATATGAGGTTTTAAATTATGTTAGACAACTTGTGCTACTCGGTTTTAAGTGAAAACGAGTAAAATGGCTTAATCGGTAAAAATACCTAATAGTCATAAGTACATGTTAGAGTGAGAATTTGATGTTGCCATAGAAGGAAAAAATGATCAGCATGTCATAAAACATAAGAAAATAGGCTGAATTTTAATTTACGAGCTTTGGGGAAAAAGTGTAAATATGTGAAAGTTTAGGGGCAAAATTGTAATTTTTTTAAAATATGATTTTGGGTCAATTTGAATAATGTGAGTCCTAATTAAACTATATTTTAAATGATAGAGTAAGGAAAACTAAAATTCGGGCTAAAATGGGGAAAATACCAAGTTGTGGATGAAATGGTAAAAGTAGCCATTTTCGCATACGAGGTAAGTTCATATGTAAATGTTGGTAACATAGTTATTATATTAATTTTTTTTATGTTGTTTAAATGATATGATAATTATTATGAAATATTATACTCGTGATAATTGTTTGATAATATGTCAAATTATGTGATATACTTGGAAAATGTGAAATACTACCGAGTATCGGTATCGGCAATCCGTAGGAGATAGTTGAGACACATGATTGGGAAAATGGTCCCGTTGAACCTTAGAAATGGATTAGGATACAAGTGACATGTCACTAGGATATTTGGGCATCCGAACTCGTTGAGTTAAGTCCGAGTTCGAGAGATGTAACTAGGCATCCGAGCTCGTTGAGTTGAGTCCGAGTTCACTTATGGATGCGAACGCCCGAGCTCGTTGAGTTGAGTCCGAGTTCACTTATGGGCGGGTTACATGGTAGCTTGGCTACATATGTGGCACTTATGTGCAAACTTTCCATGTATCCGAATTATATTCCGATATGTTCAACGGGTAAAATTCTACTCAAATGGAGGAATACTCGAGATGAAAGAGACGTATTGGTAAGTGTTGTGAAATGGATACTTTGAACAGGTATGTACTTAACCCTCGAGTTGAAAACTCGATATAACAACAATATGGTAAGATGATAAATGAAAATGTGATATGAATGTCTCGGTGATGATTATGCAAATGATGTTTTATGTTTGCTTATATAGTTGTGTTACTTGCTATTTGCATGTGAACTTACTAAGCTTTTATGCTTACTCCCTCCTTTTCATTCCTGGTAGTTTTGACAAGCCAGCTCGGAAATCGGGAACGGTCGGAGGCTCGCTCACACTATCCGTGTATCATCTTGGCATAATGGCTTGTATATTTCGAGCATGGCATGTATAGCATTATAATCATTTTATGTATATGGTCTTATGATATGGTTATTGAGTGGTATGGAAATGCTTGGCAATGATTAGCCATTGGAATGGCTAATCATGATCATATTTGGTGTTATGTATGCTAAATTGCTAGCTAATCCATGGAAACCATGAAATAGGTAAAATTTACCATAAAATAAATTCAGACAGCAGCAGTGATGTGAGTATGAAAAATCATTAAAAATAGTATAGATATAATTAGATGATGAATAAAATATGAAATTGAAGAATTATGAGTCTATTTTCATATGGATGGAACAAAACAGGTATATGAGTTATATTTTATGAGATGTTTAAATTTTTGTAAAACAGGGCCAGAGCGATTTCTGGATCCCCTATTATAACTTTGGAAATTCAACATAAATTTTACAAAGATAATTAGAAGTCATGCTTTATATTTACAGATTTCTTATTGAGTCTAGTTTTATTAGAAACAAACGGCATAGTCATTGGAACTCTGTACAGGGAGATATCTGATTCGGAATTCACAGAGGTCAGAGTAGTCAAACCCTGAAATGGGGGATACTTTAAATAATAAACTGTACTAATTGGTCTGACAAAAAAATTCTAGAAAAAAATTAGTAGATATATATATGAGTCTAGTCTTAGGAAAAATTTACGGATCTTGATTTCGAGTTTTGAAACTCAAGATATGAATTTTTAAGCGACTATGACACAGTTAGCCAGCTTGTCTGGAAATTTTAAAATAAGTTGTTTGAGCTGTTTAAGTAATGAATTAAGTTTAGTAACACCTCAAGCTCGACTCTGGTGACGGTCTCGGGCGTGAGGGTGTTACAATTAATGAGAACTTATGCATCCTGAAGAATTTCTCTGACAAGTCTAGATGGTATTACCGATTGCCACTAAACAGGTGCACATTTTAATCTTTTGTAGATATGCAAGGTACACCCGTTCAATGTCGATCAGTAAGTTCTAGTCATCGAAATAGAAATGCATGTTTGATTTTTGTAACCAGTTTTCAACTCCTTCCCCATTTTTTTTTCAAGTGTATCTTTTAGTGATTAACAACCTTGAAATTAATAAATGTGTGCAGTTCCCCTATGTACTATGCTCATCTTGCTGCATCCCGAGCTCGATTTTATATGGAAAAATTATTATTCCTCAAATAAGTTAATACAATTTTTTACGGATTAATACAAAATTTAAAATTCTAATTGTATGGGCCCAAATTTGCCCGGCCCATTTTAAATCAGGGTTAAAAATAAAAGAACCAAAATAAAAGTCTCAATTTTTACAACGGATCCAAACTTTAAACAGCCCTAAACCAAATATATCTGACCCAAAACTAAAACCAACCCAAAAACATGGCCCAAAGCATAAAACAACAACAGAAACCCTAGTAACTTAGGACGCCATGCCTCCATGTGCGCCCCCGGCACGTACGACGCCCAAGATTCAGCCCCAGTTTCACCAAAATGATCGTCTACAACCCCGTTGACCCGTTGTATGCCTGCAAAAGAGAAAGAAAAAGGAAAGCAAGACAACAGAACAAAAAGGCAACAAAGGACAGGAAGCAGAAACAAAGCAAAACAGTAGCAAAAATAGACTAAAGCATTTTGTATTCGGCTATATAAGCACAAACACGAAATATTGTAGGAACACTAGCAATCAAAAGGCAAAAAAATACAAAAGGTTGATTTCCAATTTTATTTTTTGTTTTTCATTTTGTTTTTTTGATTTCTCTAATATTTCTTTTTAAATCTTAATACAAATCTGTTAAACTAAGTAGACAAGAAAAAAATAAAAGGAAAGAGGAGGGATTCTTACCAGATCCACCCCGCGGCTGCGTCGTCAGAGCTCTCCTCTCCGTTCGGCGTGGTCGAGTCCAAGAAAAAGGGGGGTGAACCCACGTCTTTCGATCTTTGGGGAGCAAGCCTCCAACAAGTAAAAAGGAAGGGCTAAAGGAGCTCATTTGGGTGTATCACCGACCACCGAATACGGTGGTGGTGCGGTGGTCATGCGGCGGCAATGATGGGTTATTTCCTAACCCTAGCAGCCAAGGAGAAAGGGGAAGGGAGAGAGAGTCAAGGAACTCTCTGTTTTGTTTTTCAAAATAGGGGCTGTAAACACAAAATAAAAAAGGGGGTTTTAAATTATTAAAAAAAAAAAGCAAGAAAGGCCTGCACTTAATGCGTTCAACAGGCCTAACATGCGCCCTTCAATTGAAAATGGGGAATTGTGTATTAGGTCCTTCCCACTTGCACAAACATTCAATCATGTCTCATTTATTTCATTTCTTTTTAATTTGGCCTGGAAACTTATGTGTATTAGCAATTCGGTCCCATTTCTTTTTTATTTTATTATTTTTGCCCCGAATTTCTGTCTAGAGTTCAAATTAGCCGATTTTCGTCCTTTTCTTTTATATTTTATTTTATTATTTAACATTATGGTATTATAATTGTATTTTATTTTCTTGCATATTATTTGTCATTATTATTATTACCTTCATTCCATTATTATTATTGCTATTGCTATTTTTTGTTGTTTATATTTTTATTTATATTATTATTAGTATCATTGTTATTCCTTAGTTTATTATTATTATTATTATTATTATTATTATTATTATTATTATTATTATTGCATTTATTTTTGAACATATCATGCATTTTAAATTATTACCAATTTTAAATATTTTATATATGTATCATTTCTTTTAATCATCATATGTAGTATTTATTTTGAGATTCTTGTACGTATCTTGATATTTTAGATTATTACATGTATACATATATATATTTTTTATTTTAAACATTTTTCTATGTATTATCTTACATTAAATGTCTCTATTCACATCATTCTTTCTAAATATTTCGTATGTCATTTGAGTTAAACCCTATTTTAAATTTTTATATATTATTTAGTTACACTATAAAAAAAACCTATTTTAGATCCCTTTATTATGTATCGTAAACTTTTTATCATTTTTAAGACTATATAGGTACTTATCTTAAACCTTTTATATATATATATTATTTTGGATTTATATATATATATATATTTAAATTATTTTTGAACAATATTTATTTTAAATTTCTTTTTTACACGCTATTCATTTTAAGCTCTTTTGTAAGTTATTTTAAAGTGTCCTTTTAATATTTTTTGTGTGTGTATTATTTATCTTGATCCATTTAACATATTGTTTATTTGAAGTTTGCTATATATATATATATATATATATATATATATTATTTTACTTTATGTCAAAAATATTAAATATATTAATTATTATAAATTGTTTTATATTCTTTACTTTAAATTGCCTTTTCATTTTAAAATTGTTTTGTGTATTATTTATTTAAAAATATTTTATTATTTAAAAATATTTTATTTCCCCCTTTAGAACTGAATTTATTTATTTTAAATATTTTATTTATTATTCATTATAAGTTACTCCCTCATATTATTACCTATTTCATACTTATATATACATATATATATATATATGTGTACGCATCATTTGATCTAAAATTTTTGTAAATAAATAGATTACCTTTTCTTAAGTTATTTTATATATTTTAAAGATTCATTTTTCACTTTATTTACTCTTAAAACTTAGTTATTATCATGTTGAATAGTTTTTATGTTTTATTCGTTTTAATTTGCCTTATACTATTTATTTTTTAGATTGTCATATATGTTATTTATTTATTTTTTATTGTTCCTTGATTGCTAATGTTAATATTTAAATAATGCATGTTGAGTGCTTATTGTCATTGTGTGTACCTTAATTCGTCCATTCGCATCTTTATATTTATCGTACATTTGCGATGTTATTCTTGTATTATTATTACATGCTCTGTACTCCCTTTTGTTTTATTTCATTTAAATCATATCGCGCATCGACCTCGAATGTATTTGTCCAAACATAGACCGTTTTAATCCAAACAAATAATACACGTCGTTTAAGTATTGTACTTGTTATGGTTTAAAAACAAAATTTTCTAAATAAGGCAATGTTTTGCATTTGGAATATTGAAAAATTGTGCCCTAACTTACGGGGTTTCAGTTTTCTTGTTGATTCTAAATAGCCAAATATCCTTTTGAGTTCTAAAACACACGGAATTCCAATTAAAATTAAAACTTGCATTCGGGAGTTAATGGTATCGTGTCTTAACTTACGGGATGTGATACTTCGATATCTCGAGACAAGGAAATCTTTAGCAAACGTCTTGATTAAATTCAAGCATTTTTGAAATCGACATTAATAAAAAGGATCGTATTTTAACTTCGTTCCTGATTTCAAATTTCGACATTAGGACACTAATTAATCAATTCGGTACCAATTTTTGGGCGTGTCGAGGGTGCTAGTCCTTCCTCGCACGTAACTGACTCCCGAACCTGTTCTCTTGAGTTTCGTGGACCAAAAATATTGTTTTAATAAACTAAAACGTTCTATTAAAGCAAAGGTGATCCGATCACACCTAATAAAGATCAGTGGCGACTCCCGTTTTAATTTTTATTTTCAAACAAAGTCGATACCCGTTTTAAAAAAATGGTTTGAACACTAATAATATAGGGAAAGAATCTATTCTCAAAAAAAATCTAATTATATTTATACCATACATAATATGCAAATGTCATGAGTTCATTAAACATTAACATAATTGTGAAAATACACAAATGTTAAAATTATAAATCTAAGTTATATAGTAATCATACTGGATCATTGAATTTATTTAATGTTCAACTTTTCATTATTTTTTGATTAACGAGAAATTGGATGAGATTGTTAGGAATTGAATCCAAATTCTCATGTAACAACATAAATATTTTTACCGCTAAATCAAAAGGTTATTGGCTAAATTAAAATATTATTATTCATTCTTATATGACTATCCATTTAAATATTTAAATAAATGGTGAAATTAAAATATTATATCCTTTTCTAGTATCAGAGTATATAAGAAATATTACCTAATTTTTAGATTAAATAAATGGCTTCTTTGAAACTCATTTGCCTTCCAATAAAAAACCCAAATGAAAAAAAAAAAAAAAAAAGCAGCCTAAAAACCAAGCAAAAACCGTAATGTAATCTCTTACTATAAATAATGAATATTTGATTTTCCTTTTAAATCAGCATATACATAAATAAAATTTTAATATCAGAAATTAGGAACATTGGAAAGATATAATCGATACTATATTAGTCGGTATATATTGTTTCAGTCCTAAATTGATATCAAGTAGCTTATGTTTTATTTTGGTCAAAATTTCGATGCTTTCTGGTTATTCAATGTGTTTCAACCCATTTCAGTCAATATCAATTTATATCTATTAGTACCAAATTTTAATATTCTAAACTAATTTTTAATTTTTTTTATCTTAGTTATTTTAATTTTTCTATAATTATATTAAAAATTAAAAACTAAAAACTATTAAATTAAATTATTATTTATATGGTTGCTTGTGTGTATATGATATATAATTTATTTTTATAAAAAAAATTAAGAAATTAAAACATTAGACTATAAATATATTTGAAAAATATTTAAATATATATAATTTATTAAGAAACTAAAAATAACAACATATATATATACTAATCATTCATATATATATGTAAAAACATTTAAAAACATCGATAGATTCAATATAACATATTAATATCAACCCTAAAACGGTACATTCACCGATATCGTTGCATGATGGAGGCTATGGACTGAAACTAGTATAATAAATGTGGGACAACAGTGTGTCTGTGTCCAGTCAGCCACACAATCACCGTTTAATAATACGACCCAAAGCATAAATGTGGTTCAAAAATTGACAAATCATAACATTCCCTTCAATTATAATACATCAAACCTTGATCCATCTCCATCTTTTTCCTCACAACAGTTTCTATACTTATTTTAAAAAAAAACCAGTGAAATGAGCAAAGCCCACCACCAACCAAATTGACCTTATATGTCCCTTCTAGCCACAGACTTGCTCCTCACATTTACTCAAACTGCACCCTACTTTTGTTTCATATGTTCTTCACCCATTTATACAGTACCAAGTTACACAACAAGCCAAATATTACTATTGCAGGAAGAGTACATTACCATGAAATCTCTTCAAATGCCTCACCCTCAAAGTCCTCTTGTAAGTGACGCCGATGGCACCGATCATCAACCCTATGACCAAAGCATCGTCGTTCCAAATAAGCTCATCGTCGCAGCTGATAGCTTTGAAAGGAAAGAACTCTCATGGTAAAAAAAACATGTATTCCTTGCTATTCAAGCTCTCAAAACTTCATTCCAGAACACTACAATTTCCAACTAATAATTGCTGTGTAATCAATAAAAACGTTTAGATGCATACAGAGTATATTATCTCCCTAGCTCACGCGGTTCGTTTCTTTTTTGAGCGAATGCAGGTTTGCCACAACTCAAATCCCTACAGATTTAGCAATCCAAGTTCAGGATGTCATCTTTAATGTTCACAAGGTAACCTGCAAACATAAAAAAGATCTTGTGTGGCATCCGAGTGACGTGCATGATCATTAGGATTTAGGACCCTTTCTTTTTCTTGTTTTCCTTCTTTACTCGAACCCTTTTTTAGCGAAACTAAACTGCAATAATCAAGAACATTAAATAAGAACAAATAGATAAAACATAGAGTAAGGCAACTGTAGGAAATTCCAAGTCCCTTGTGATATGATGTGATATATATATATATATGTATAGAATATTGGAAAATAAAAAATTTGGCTTTCAACCCTGATTTATCACAATTTCAGATTTCTACGATTCAAACTTTTTCCTAGAGAACAAAACTCTGAATATTCTCTGACCAAGTTGGAAGATGAAAGAAACCAGTTACTCTTTCGATGTACTCATATCAATTAACATAAAAATCTTACCAACTTGAAAATTAATGAGTAAAAAGATAGAAAACCAACCATGGTATCTAACTAATAGCTCTCATGTGTTTCTCCTGAAACAGTATCCCTTGGTATCAAAATGTGGCTACATCAGACAGCTGGAACTTCAGCCTTCAATCTCAAAATTCAGGCATGATCTCAAGCTTGAGAAATTTCCAGGTGGACCAGATACATTCGAGATGATTCTACAATTTTGTTACGGTCTCCCAGCAGACTTGAACCCAAATAACATAGCAGCACTTAGATGTGCATCCGAATATCTAGAGATGACAGAAGAATTTGAAGATGGAAATCTCATAACCAAGGCAGAAGCTTTTCTAACGTTTGTAGTCCTCGCTTCCTGGAAAGACACTATTACAGTCCTCAAATCTTGTGAAACCCTGTCTCCATGGGCAGAAAACCTTCAGATTGTCAGAAGATGTTGCGACTCAATAGCTTATAAGGCCTCAAGAGAGAATTCATCAACTGGAGAAATAGTTAGTGAAGAAAGCTGGTGGTTTGACGACGTGGCTACCCTTCGCATTGATCATTTCATGAGGATTACGACAGCAATTAGGGCAAAAGGAACAAAAGCAGAGATCATAGGGAAATGCATAATGCATTATGCAGGTAAGTGGCTGCCAGACATGGATGAGGGACTGGAAGGACTGAGAGGATATGGATTTGGAAAGAGTGAGTTGCAATTCAGTGTTTTGAGAAGGAAGGAAGAAGAAAGTGCAGGACAAAACAAGGAACAAAGAACGATTATCGAAAGCTTAGTAAGCATGCTTCCTTCTCAAAATGGAGCTGTTTCATGTAAGTTCTTGTTGCAGATGTTGAAAACAGCCATGGTGTATTCTGCATCTCCAGCTCTTATAACAGATCTAGAAAAGAGAATTGGATTGATGCTGGAAGATGCCCATGCAAACGATCTACTGATTCCTAATTATAAGGATGAAGATCAAGGACTAATGCTAAAGTGAGTATTCTACCATCTACCTCATTCATAGATTATACAATTTAGCAAGCTAATGAAACTCTCCAGAGGAGAATTCCTTTCATAACCATGCAATAACACTGCTTTATACTCCAACTCATATATACCTTCTTCAACAGTTCACCTGAGCAGCGAACGATGCACAACATAGACGTGGTGCAAAGGATTTTCGACTATTTCCTGATGCATGAACAACAACAACAGCAACAAAAGATAGGGAAAACAACTGTTAGTAAGCTATTGGACAATTACTTGGCTGAAATAGCAAGGGATCCAAACCTTTCCATCACAAAATTTCAAGCTCTTGCTGAATCCTTGCCAGAAAATGCTCGATCATGTGATGACGGTCTCTATAGAGCCATTGATATCTATCTAAAGGTTACTTGCTAAGCCTCTTATGCCTTTTATATCACTTGTTGACATTTGATCTTAATATTTAAACTTGATATCCTTTTCAGACTCATCCTTCATTATCTGAGCATGACCGCAGGAGATTATGCAAAATAATGAACTGTGAAAAACTATCATTTGATGCATGCATGCATGCTGCACAAAATGATCGGCTGCCCCTAAGAATTGTTGTCCAGGTAACTTAATTCAGAACTTCATATTTAAAATCTTTAATTGCATCAGTATTTCCCATGACAGTTTGTACTGTATCAGCTATCAAGCTCAATGAGCCGATTCTTAATTACACAAAACTACCAATTCATGATTCTAAAGCAAAACAAGATTGTGGCATTAAGCAGTAAAGTATAATATAGACAGAGGTTGTCAGCATTAGGCACACATCTATATAACTACTTTTCATTGATAAGCATATCATCTAGTGAAAACACCTAGAGACAATTCGATACAGTGCACATTCATAGCAGGAAAAGTTCAAGTAAACTATATGAGCAAAAACTAATAGTTAAATCAATCACAGATCACTTAAAACCAGAAAAATCAAATATATTCACTGGAGAAGAAGGAAAAACAGGGTCAAAAGGACAATTATGGACACCAGAAGGTAATGTTTAGATGTTTCCAAGTTTTAAACTACCTAGTGAATCCAAAGAACTTATCTTGATTACATGCATCTAATAACATAATATTGGAATAAAATGCCATCAGAATGAAGAGAAGGTGCAGTCAAGGGAAAGCTATTGATATTCTGAATCTCTGATAGTAGATAAGCTCACCAGGCATAAACTCATCTCTGAAAGCTAACAAGGTCCATGTACTTAACACATGCAGGTTTTATTTTCAGAGCAAGCAAAGATGAGGATGGCAATGCAAGGTAAGGAATCTTCAATAATAGCTGATAATTCTGAACAAGAGGAACCCCGACCATCCACAAACACAGAGATAAAGAACCTCAAATCAGAACTCGAAAATGTAAAGACAAAGATGGCAGAACTACAAAATGACTACTCTGACCTTCAGCAAGAGTATGAGAAGATAACAAGCAAGCATAAGAATGCATCACCTTGGATTTTGAACTGGAGGAAGATTAAGAACTCTTTACATGTGGTGGCAGAAAGTGATGATAATGGACATGGACAGCAAAGGCAAAATAAACCTGGTTTTAGACTCAGCTTTAGACACAGGCAATCGGTGTCGTAAGCTCATTCACAGTAAGCATCTTATGATGCAAATGCTCAAGCAGCTCAAACCAAGCAATAGCCTCAACAACATTATTTGCTTATTTTTCCATCTTTGACTAGCTTATTACACAAGGTTACAATGCATGTTATCATCATAAATACCTTATCTTAAAGTATCACTGCATCTCTTTCTTCTAAATGAAGGATGCAAGGAACATGTTCATAATGGAAAAGGAACTGTGATCTCAGTCATGTAAATCTTAATGGATAATCTGTTATTAGACCAAAGCAAATATTCATAAAGGCATTGTTTAGCTTTTATTAATCCAAAGCAAACATACATAAAGGCATTGGATTTCTCAACAAGGCATCGGATCATTCATAGAAATTTGATCAACAATCATGCCAAACTCCAAAGCAAGTTCATCAATTCAATAACACTCAACCCTTTTGCAAAAACCACAATACTGATTATGCTCTATCAATAAAGAAGAAGAAAAACCATAGTACTGCAATGAAATACAAAAAGAAACTTAATCATGGACACCTCCCATTAAAACTCTTATTAAGAACCTACCTACCATGTTGAAAGTAGGGGCTTTGCCGACATCGATACCGTAGAGGGACTGGAGGAGGCGTTTAATCTCTATCTTGGATGCCGATGGGATGGTTTTGAGAGCTATTTCT
This sequence comes from Gossypium anomalum, assembly GCA_025698475.1. Classification (NCBI taxonomy): domain Eukaryota; kingdom Viridiplantae; phylum Streptophyta; class Magnoliopsida; order Malvales; family Malvaceae; genus Gossypium; species Gossypium anomalum. The sequence goes on along the minus strand of CM046957.1, from coordinate 4,784,366 downwards.
TTGATGTTGGCCAGTGTTTGGCATCAATAGCTTGATTGCAAGGCTCGCCAAGTTTACAACTCGTCTTCCTAATCTACTACCCATTTTCTACCTTTCCCTTCTTCAGGCAACTCTGGGTTCTTTTTTTTTCCCTGGTGGAGCTCAGAGATAGAATGGTAACTGAAGTGGGTTTTTTTTTGGAAGGTTTCTGCAGAAAGAAACCAGTGCCAGTGCTTACTCTACTTTCATTTTTGGTTAAAATCTGTCACTAGTCCTTCTAGTTTTCATAAATTTGGAATTTAATCTCTGTATTTTAATTTCTAGAAATTATTTTGTTAAATTCACCTTCATTACAATATCATTTTGAAATCTAAAAAAGTAAAAAAACTAAATTCCTAAAAATAAAAATACAAAAATTAAATTTTAAATTTATGAAAAGTCCGTAAATTATGGCTGGAATATTCTTCATTTTTATCTTGCAGCTTTATCTTGGGCTAATCTAGAAATTATGTTTAATATTAACGGGCCATTGAGAAAACTTCAGCTTGTGAATTAGTAAGCACTGGCCATTAATATTGGTGCCAACACACGTATTTGAGCTCTTCTTGGTTACAAACACAAGCCTGAACGTTCGTTATTGATAAAATTTGAGTAAAAATATTAGAAAACAAAATAAGTTTAGACAAAAAAGAAAATTTAAACTCGTTTGAAATACGAGCTAGATTCGATTTTTAATATTCAAACCCCTGCTTGGCTCAACTCGGCCCTTTTTCAAATTTATAATTATTTTTCTTTTTTTTTTATGCATTATGTATTTTATTATTTTATATAGTATAAAAGTTCAGTATACAGTGTTATATGGTAAATATTAAAAATATGTTCATTTGAATAAAAACAAATTTAAAAAAAATAAAAAAAAATATATAAACAGATTTAAATAAATTTATGTTAACCATTTACAAATAAGGTGAACTTTAGTAAAATTTAAAACATATTTTAGGCTGAGATTATTTAACTACACATGCTAATTAATATCATTTTTGCGCTGGCCTAAAGCCAACTTGACTCATGAATTCTTCTATCTGTCATTGTTGAGTGAAACTGAGTGGATAAATTTATAAATCATATTATTTGAATACTCATTGAAGAATGCTTGTATGCAAATGATTATGCAAATTAAATTTTAATATAACCTATGGAATCTAAGTGCATTATCATGTGATTATCACTCTCTAAATCGGAAAATATAAGGGCTAAGAATTTGTTCTACAATCATCTCATAAATGGAATAAATGAAAAAATGGAACCTCACTTGTGAAGTTAAAACATTCTAATGCTCGTATATCTCGAAATGTAATGCCTATAGTCCATATATTGCAAGTAACATTTAGCTTGTGAACAAAAAAGAAAAAATTATGAAGTATATGCATAAGCACTTGTATGTACAAGGTTGGGCAAGTATGCATGATGACATGTACAATTGAAAGACATATTCGCATTCGGGTCGTTTATTGAGTCGGCAAACAGCAAAAGAAGATCGTACCGAACAAAAACCGTCATGAGAACCAGCAGCCGGTGTGAAGTTTTTTACCAGCGGCAAATTCCAGGCATCTCTATTCTGCTTGAAGCAAGTATTTCCTCGTATTTTGATCCGTGTACGAAGCCCCACAACTACGATACAAATGAATGAATTACAAAGAAGTCAAATACGAATACACGAAGCAAATGGAACAGTGACATTGGTGCGGAATGGAGCAAAAGAGAGAGACGGAAGTACGTCATGCATACCTCAACCTCCTTTACTTCGAAGTCTTTAGTGGACGCAAGACAGGGATTTCCGTAGGTTTCGGAGAACAAGCTAGATCCATTTAAACTAATTACATAAAAAAATATCTTAATATATCAGAACGCAGTGTTTCATTGACTAGTTTATCAGCATCACATTTTATATAAAAGAACCCAAGGGGACAGATAACTCACAGATCACCATCTAGATAGAGTGCAAAATGGCCGCCACCACCCATTGCTAGAAATTCTGTGGAACAGAGAGTGAAATATCGATTCGCACCTGTTCCATGTTCACAATTAGATCTACCAAGTTTACTCAGAGAGAAACTGTTCTAAATACCAACAATTAGGTCAGCATGCTTGAGTTCCATGTCATTTTTCAGCTGTCAGTATACTACATTCCAACACAGACACACACATACACATGATCTTCGTGCGATAGTAACAAATTCAAAATGATATACAAAGATGGGAATACCTGTTGGACGGTATATAACCGGGCCACCAGGTCCATTTGTGAAAACGAAGGTATTATTTGTCCCCTGTTCAAAATGTAAATTCAACTTCAACAAACTACTTATAAGAAATACTAGCTGGAGACGATAAGTGTTTTCTTTTCAGCATCACCTGATATTTCTTATTAGTCGGTTTTAGGGGCGCCTCAACCAGGCCACCAAACACTGCACCTTTACGGTCTCCAACAACCTGCAAGAAAATAATGGCATCAGCCCACTGATCTAACCAGAACAACATGCATCATCAGCAAGAACAATAATGCTATAAAGTTAACCATTACCAGTAAACTGAGGCCGGGCCAGAGCACGCTTCTTCTATACAATGTTGACAGTGATATACCGTGCCTCCATGTACTGCAAAGGCCGGTAGAGATTTATCAAGGAACGGACAATAAACTGTTTCTTGAAATACGTGAAACTAAACATCCTAAGAAAGACCATTCGGTCCACTGAACCGAAAAGCAATGAAATTTCACCTGTAGAGCAATAACCACTTTCTCCCTTGAACAAGAGCCGGAAGTGATCCATAAAGGGCATTTCTTGTTTTCTCCGTAAGAAGCAATGATGGTTCAGAAGTTTCCGGAAGATCTTCAGAATCCAAATGTTCCTCGACATTGTGCATATGTCTCATCTCAAGTCCGTCGAATTTAGCACCACCCTTATCATCATCATCATCATCATCATCATCACTTTTCTTGGCAGAATCGCTCTTGTTGTCTTGATTTCGGTATCCAATTATCCTAGTAGCTTGGTAAAGAGCTCTAAGTGATTGCTTACCTTTAGAAAGTAAGCTTTTCCTTACACCATTCTCTTTCGTTTTTGTGTCAGATCCATCACCAGTTTCCTCTCGATCTTCTTCCTCATCAAGGTTCACATTGTGACCTGATTCCGAGGAAGACAATAACGAATAGAGGAATGCGGTAAAGGAAGACGTATCGGGGCCATCAACAAGATCCCCCCTATCATCCTCTTTGTTAATTGACTCTACTTGACTTATTTTTGGCTCACTCACAGTTTCCTACCATAAATAGAAAAACATATAGAGTTAACAACTTGAAACACTGATGCAGGCTTTCAACATAGGTTGGGATTGGTAACCATGTTCTTTTCATTGCAGAAAAAGGTTCAAAATCACAAATTCACAACACCAAGCCTACAATCTGAAGTTCAGACAAAGAATTTTAACAAGCAATCTAATAAATTCTAATACCAGAAAAAGGTGAGACCTTAAGAAACTCAATCAAATACCTTCACAGCATGAACATTCAAAGCAATCAAAACAACTATAAGAAAAGCCCCTTTATCCAGGGTGTTGACCAAACAATAGAGCATGTCAACACCATCATCATCATAAACATTCATACAACAACCCAAAAACAAAAGGGGGAAGCCTGTACAAGATATATAGAGATAAAGCAAAGGGAGAGAGGCACTTACAGGAGGCTTAGATGATTTATCAGAGATGGGGTTAAGAAGCCCAGTGGTAAGATCAGTTACAAAGTGCACAGCTTTGCTCTTCAAAGACCTTTTCTTTCCCATTTTTCCTCCCTTTTCTTCTATCCAATATTGCACAAAGATGAGATTTTTACACAAGTTCCAACCTTTTTTTTTTTTTTTTTTTGTTGTTGTTGTTGTTGTTGATTTCAGAGGTGTCTGATGATCCTATATTTCATCCTTAATTCTCAAAAAAAGGGGAAAAAAACATTCTTCTGTTGGGTTCTACCAAATTGCCCAATACACCAAATTCAACTACAAAACCATGATTTAATAATACAATACCTATCTTTATGAAGAAACTACAAACCCAGTTTTTCTTTTTTAATCTTTCCTACCAAAAAAATAGGGAAAGAAAAAAGAGTACGTCTAAAGGAATAAAGAAAGTTTAGTGCTCATCCTGTTACATTTTTTTGTCAGCTGTTAAACAGTTGACACGTCCTTCTCTAGTGTCATGAATTGGATCCTGATTTAAGGTTTTTCTATTGGGATAATCACCAATTTGCCACATTTTAACTCTAATCTTCTTTTGAATCATTTTTTAACTTCAATTTTTACTTAAATTACTTTGTTTTGGGCAGAAAATAGATTAAATTGTCAAAATTTTAATTAGTATAACATAGTAGTTCACCTGTCCTTCATTGTTAATATGAATAATTTTTTTTAAAAATATATAAAATTTATTAAATTTTTTATTTTTGTTTTGAAATTTTACTACTCTATTAACCCTGTTTGTATCATTAAAATTTTCACTGAAAAAAATTAAAATTAAAACTAAAATAATAAATGAGATTAATATTAGCTAAATTTAGCATTATATTTTTTTTATTTCCTCTCAAAAGTTGATTATGAAGAAAAAACTGTGGATTGGCCCGAACCCAAAGGGTTGTTTCCTATTTTTAAAATAAAATAGAATTTAAAAAAATATTTATTTAAATATAAGTTTTAGTTGAGGCTGTCCAAAGTTATAAAATTTATGTCCAACGTTTAGACAAAGAGTTCCATCATTAGCAAAGTCTATTTCCGAATGCTGACGTATAAAAAAATTCAATGAAAGCACAAGGAAATTAATATGATATATATTTTTATCAAATATATATAATTTTAAAAATTATAAAAGAATCAATGTATAAAAATCCAGAAAAAATAATAATTTAAACATATGTAGAGATTAAATTTTAGAAATAAAAATAAATTTCAAAAAAATTATAATCGAGTCGAATAAAAGAAAATTCAAGTTAGTTGAGTTGACGAATCATATTTTAGCAAACAAACTCAAATTGAATCGACTCGAGTCAAAAAATTTTGAGTCGAGTTAACGAATCCCATTATTTATACTCAACGTTGCATTTATGTTGACCGATTATTTAACTAGTAGACAAAGTACAATATTATTTAATATATAAACAATATAATGGTTTTGCCTTTTAACTTGGCTAAACACTTATCAAAACGACGTAGTTTTACCTTTTCTTATCCGGATTTTTGAATAACTCGAATTGTATAATTCATATTCGAGTTAAACCAAAAATTTTGATTTTTTATTCAAGTTGATCAGAATAATTCGATTAACTCGAACTATTTAATTTAAAATTTAATTTTTTTATCAAATTTTTCAAATCGAATCGAATTTTACTCACGCATACTCTGGATAATTTTTAACCCAAAAAGAAAAAATAGGTAATTTCTTCGTATTCATCATTATATATGAAACAATTTTTTCATTAGTATAATATAAGCCCAATTTTGCCCAACCCAAACAAATAAAAGTCCATTAACAGTCCAAATTACAAGTCCAATAACCAAATCCATCTGCAAACCCTAAAATCCAAAAAGCCCTAAGCTCAAAGCCCATTATCCTAAACACATCAGGAACCCTAGTTTTCCCTTAGCCCTTCCAATCGCTGGCTCTGTTTCGTCAACAAGCACGCCTCCCAAAGTCCCCATGCCTTCTCTGTCACAATTTCACCTAAATGGCAAAGCGTGGCTTCCAATCGTCCTTGACTGCCACAGATACCTGCAAAAAAGAGAAAAAAAAAAACAAAAACAGAGACACAAAAGTAAAGAATAGTAGAACAGAAAAAAAAAAGTAATATAATGTAGTATATTTCGATTATAAAAGTTGAAAGAAAAAACATTTGTAAGAGGGATTGGAAAAGAAGAAAAAAATCGAATACAAAAAGAAAAAAAATTAAGTTGTTCATCTTTTTTTTTCTTTTTTATTCAAAAAATATAAGAAAATAAAATAAGATTTTAAATCTTACTCGTTCATCACCATTGGAAGGCCCTCCTCCGCTCTAAAGGTCTTCGAACCCTTTAGGGTTCGTCGACGGCACATCGAAGAAGTGAAACCGAAAGGTCTCTCGGCTTTTAGTCGAACTTTGACTGGGTTTTCAGAGGATCGATCACCAAATCCACGATCTACGCAAGAAAAGGAGTTCAGGGAGAACTTTCTTTGATTTTTTGGCCACCAGAGGCGGCAGTCGCCGTCACCGATGATTGGTAGCCAAGGCGTAGACTCGCTGGCCCGTGATCAAAGAGAAGGGGTCTTGAGAGAAAAAAAAAAGAAAGAGAGGAAGAATGTTTTTTTTTTTTTTTTTTTGAAACATGTTCTAAAATGATTTTTTTTTTTAATATTTTTTTTAACTTATATAGGTTTAATGAAACTACGTCGTTTTGGCCTGGCTTCAAAATTTCCAAAACGACGTTGTTTTGATGTTGACCTGAAGGTCCGACACAAATAGCCCCAGGATTCGCGTGTTTTTTGAAGGGTTGGGAAATTTTCTTTCTAGACCCTTCTATTTTTTTTCCTTTTTTAATTTCATCCTATATTCCTTTTTACTTATTTCATTTTTACCATTTTATTTTATTTTCTTACATTTTGGTCCTTTGACCCATTGTTGACTTAAGGGAATGACATGGGGTTGGGATAATTACCCATTCGGCCCTTGCATCTTTCGCATGTTTTGATTTAACCCTTTATTTGTTTTTTTTTTAAATTTATACTTTGAACTTCATTTAGGTTTCAATTTAGTCATTTGCCTACTTTTTTTTAATATTTTTTATCGTTATTTTATTATTTATTTTATTATTTCCGGTACTTTTATGTCATTCACATTTATCCTTTTCAATTATGCATCTTTTATTTTTATTTTGAATTATCATGTTTATTTTATTATTAAATATGATATTATGATTATTATTGTTATCATTATAACCATTGATCAATGTTATTATTATCCTTATAGTTATATTATTAATATTCTACTATCATTACCATTGCTACTATTATTTTATTCCTTTATTATTTACTTATAATATTATTTTATTTGTACTTATGTTGTAATTTCATTTTTTCTAAGTATTCTATTATACTTGTACATAATCATATCTAAATAAATTAATTGCACATTGCATTAAATATTATATTCATTTTTACTCAAGGAAATAATTAGAACCAAGATGTTGTTCTTTAATTAGGGAGTTCGAGAAATCGTGCCCTAACTTACGAGGTATGACTTTCTCATTGAACCGAGATAATCAAACATCCTTTTAAAATAAAAACACATAAGGTTTAAGTAATAATTAAATAATGAGTAATCTTATTTTCAAGGATTTGAGATATCGTGCCCTAATTTACGGGGCATGACCTTTTCGTTTTGGTTACCTCGAGATGAGAAGGCTTTTTAGATAAGTTTTAATTCAGTTAGCGATATTTTAATTAAATAATATCATGTAAAAAGGGATTGCATTTTTAATTTTCTTTGGATTCGTACTAATTTTGAGAGTTATAAGGGTGCTACTCCTTCCTCATATGTAACCGACTCCCGAACCCTTCCCTAAAAAATTATTGTTTTAGCAAATTAACATTTTATTAAAATGACTAAGCTTTGAGGTAATCTAATCACATCTAGTTAAAAAAAATTCGTGGCCACTCCATTTTCTTTTTATTTCAAAAATAGAGTTTCTGACAACTATTATAATCCTGTTTCATCAATTCTCACTATCTTCATTTTTCAATCTCATCAATATCAACAAAGCTCCTATCAAGATGATGATCACTGCAACAACTAAACCACATGAATTTTTTTTATACAAAAAATGACAATAATGGAGAAATTATTACAACATGAAGGACTACGGATTTTACCCCCACAAAGGGGAAAAAAAAGTTAAAAAAAGATAGGGGTAGAAAAATGAAAAACCTGTAAATGAAAATTTTCTTTATGCTTTTTCAATAATCTTTGATCTAATTTGCTTCTTCTTTTGTCTCAACCTCATGTATAGAGCAACACGACAGCCTGTGGTATACAATACAAAGTAAATAATTTTCAGGGGAAAATTATGATATTACCAGAACCCGGCACCGGCTTTGGCTTGCTCCTCCTACTGACCATGATAAAGAGATTTATCCAGTAGGTTAACCGATTCAATGAAACTGCAAATTCGGGTTCGAGTTTCCCCCAGTTCTTGTTCAAAACATCGTACAGCACACAAACAGAACGTTAATCATTGCTCGATCGAGCGAAGCTCCCAGTTACCCTCACCATCGACAAATCGCAACTCCAAAGCGTGGAATGGTATTAGAGCAGGCCGCTGAAAAAAATATACAATAGCAAAACAAGATAATATTACTGCATAGGGAAAATGAGAATTGAAACATGCAACAGTTTGTTGCTAACTTTGTTGTCATGTCTGTATTTGAAAGTGTTGTATCAGTTAATCATGACAAGCATCCCAAAGTACTTTAATATCCACTGAGTTAACGATGTTCGACGTTAGCCCGTTGCAGGAAAGTACTTGCCTGTGATGAGGTAATAACAGTTATGCCCAAATGTTTGGCCAGTCTATAAAGTTGTTCCTCAACGTCGACGCTCGTGGCACTGCAATGAACGAAAGAAAAAGGTAAATTGGATAACTGATTAGTGTCTTTTCAACAGAAAACAAAGGGATTTTTTACGTACTTTGTGCACTCGTCTAGGATGCCAAATTTAGGCTTGTGGAAGAATAACCGTGCCTGATAAAACAGAAAGTTCGATATCAAACAATAGATTTCCTGTCTGGTATAAATAGTGAAAAATGTTGTTGAATGTGCAACAAGTTTAGTTTTAACTTACCATGCCTAATCTTTGCTGTTCTCCAAGTGAAAGTATGTCTTCCCAACTGAGATTAGCATCCCAACCACTTTCATCCCTTTTCAAAAGATAATTCAATCGAACATTTTCGAGAATGTTTTCCAGACGTGCATCGAGAATGTTTGTGGTGTCAGCTGAGCTTTTACCTGAAATTTTGTATGTTCATAATTCCCAACAACATACATAAATCTAATATGTAATTCTACCATGCTTTCTAAACTGGTATGTTACTCTTAATGAAGAGTTCAGGTACATCTATGTTCTTCAGATTCTGGTATGATTTTTAGATACGAGCTAATGTCCAACACGGGTAATATGTTCGCTCTTTTTTCAAGTTTTTCCATGTATTTTGAGGGTACTTGAAGGGTTATATGCCCATACTAAGTCCAAAATTGTGTCGGTAGAGGAAAGCAATGCAACTTGTGCAAAGTAAGTTTACCTTTTCCATACAACTTTAATTCCTTCAGCTCTGCTTCTTCATGAGAGAGCGGATATATGATTTGATCCCTTAAAGTTCCCAAGCATGTATATGGTTTCTGAGGAACATAGAAGACGCCACAACCGGAAATATCCTCTTTGTCCAAATGGTGTGATGGTTTATAAAGCCTTCCACTCATAACGGGCCATAGACCTCGAAGTACTCTGAAGATGGAACTTTTCCCGCTCCCGTTCGGACCAGTAACAAGCAGGTTTTTTCCAGGTACTACATCACATGTCAACCGCCTAGCCAACAGCTTCTCTGATGGAGTAACTATATCGACATCGCAAAAAGAAATAACATCTTCAGCATAGAGATCATTCCCATGAGACTGCAACACCTTATCAGTCCTCAAGTCCCCTGGTTGGATGACACATCAACTTATCAATGCAAAAATTCCATTACCAAACAAGGACCCTCATTTCTATATCAGAAAAAAAGGAGATATACCAGACTGAACAGCATCAACAAGCTCTTCAAGCTCAAAAACTCGGTTGATGCTTCCGGATAGCTCCAGGAACTTTCTATTCAACTCCATGATGTCACCAAAGGCTAAAAAGCTTTGAGACACAACAGATGCCAGGAATCGTATTCTATGTCCAAGCTCAACTAAACAAAATTGAAGAAATTTCAGAGAGATGAGGGAGAGAAACCAAAAGTAGTACAAAATCGAGTCGGAATCTCACTTTGAGTAGAAACAAAGGATCGGTCCCCCTTGTGATCTAAGGCATATAATAAGCTCAAACCCCAGGTAACTATATGTGGAAATTGTTTTGTGACAAAATCGTCAAGTATACCGAACTGCCATTTCTTCTTTAAAAGTAATGAAGAGTGATCAAGAAGATCCCTAAATCTTGACTCCACCATCTGTTAGTACAAGAAGCACAGAATTAGGGGAGAGGGCATGGAAATCATGGGGAAAACAGTGCTAGTAATATCTGCACGCACAGCAGCAAACCATGCAAAAAGGGAAAAAATAGTGCACCATGATCCATGCAAAAATAGCTATAGATGGATTCTATGCATAAAACAAATCGTTTAGTCATGTCCCCCACTACAAAACGAGAAAAAGCCTGAAGTGCTGTCATTTCACTGCAAAACATTCCTTTTATATGATAGAAAAACGATAGTGAAGGTCCACAATAATCAAACAATATCTGCCACTGGAAAAACATTAGTACTAAACTTATTCTAATTACAGATGGAACCTGCAACTTGTAGATAGTTTAATCAAGAACTGATATTTTAAACAGATCTTGATGCAAAATTCAAGCTTGTCCGAAACCAGCAATTTATAGGAAATCACAAAAAGGAGTTCATTACATTAGGGTTCAGCCCAGGCAAGTAAACCTCAAACTATAGTTGTGCAATATAAATATAAGGATGTATTTAAATTAATTTCCAATTGCTAACCCATAGAAAGGTCAAATATACTCCCTATTTCTGTCTATTTTTCCTCAAGGAAATTTTTGTATCGGCATCAACAATGATACATTGGACACAACAACAAATTCAAGTATCTTACAGCTTTTTCTCGAGCACCGCCTCCAAAGAAAGCAATAGACTCAGCATGAGTCCGCAGTCTTTCGTGCATGAACCTAATTAACATATAGTATAAGTTATTAAAATGATGTATATAGCAACATTAAGATATTCATAAAAGTACTCGCATGCACCCATGGGAACATGTCTTTTTGTATTACATATCTCCAAACCGTTGAGGAGACAGTAGCAGAGAGTTTCTTTTTTTTGGTCATTTCTGTCAAAAACAGTGTCTTTTTAAAGCCTTTTGACTTTTTCTCCTCCTCTTTTTCAGAGAGAGGACGTTCCATGGATCATTACTTGTTCTAAAACCTGATTGTATGGCAGTAATATTTATGAAAAGTGGGTGAAAATAAATACTTTCAAACTAGTGACCAAGTTTTATGGTTCTTCTGATTATACTTTTGGATTGTACCACCCAGCTCAGTTCCGTCTCGATTTAAAACACCAGTTTCTATCATCAGTTTTTTATCATAGATATTCGTGCAAGTATTTCCATGTGCAGCAGCATTGTTATTACTTAGCAGTTAGTATTACCAGCATGGATTCTAAACCGAGATTGAATTACCTAAAGGTTCCCTCAAGTTGTTGTTCTCGACTTGTCAAATCACCAAAATCAGGAGTAGCAATCCTTAGCAAACCCAGACCAAGCAACATGTATGCATACAAAATGCTAACGCCCCTTCTTCCTGTTAATAGCTTCATTCTCCATGTGAACCTTAAAATTTTCAGCATTGTTAAGAATAATTCTTAGAAAGATAAGGGAGGAATAAAGGAACATATATTTCTAGAATTAAAATATTTGACCAAAACAATAGTGGTACTATAATACATGAAGATAATTTACTCACCACAAAATGTCAACAGATGGCTTTACCATTCCGGTAACCAACCCCGATAAATCAGTTGTTAACTTTTCAAGATCATCAGTAATTCTTTGATCTGCATCAATATTTTTGCTCGACATTTGAAAGACCTACAAGAAGATGCATTTGATGTGAATTTAGCACTGCTGAATTCTAGGTAATAGTGGTGAAAACTGTTAACTCAGTGCAATGCCTGCCAAGTACTCAGGCATCACTGTTTCTGAGCTGATCAAACCTGGTAAAATGCATTATTTCTTAAGTAGTTCTTCAGCAAATGTTGAGTCAATCTAATCCTCCATCCAAGGGCCAGAGTAGCTGTCAAGTGCCTGTAAACCAAGAAATAGGCTATTTACAAAGACTAACGAACCAGAACAGTATTTATGGCAAAAAGTAAATAATTTAACTGTTACAAATAATAAAGAAATAACACTGTTAATATTAGCACTGACTCAATAGACAGTTTAACTTATAGATCTTTCTCTATCTGTATATTCCTCTTTTTGTTTAAGTATTTCATATATAGGTCATAATGAATATAAAAAATTACCTCAAGGAAGGAGAAATGACAGCAGATGCAGCACTCTGAAGGACACTTATACTCATTAATCGTATAAATCCGGCCTTATCCTGCTCCAAAACATACTTCACAGTAGTTCCTGAGAATAGATGCATTTAAGTAAAAGTAAAAACAATCTCTCAGATTTTAAAATGGATAAGAAATAGAATAATATATTTCTAATACCATTTAATGTCGCAATCTGATCTGATAACCATGTTCTTGTGGCAACAAGAAAAGCAACGGCAAGTAGTTGAGCCCCTTGTTTGTCAAATACGGTAGGTACCTGAAACACAAGAATTTAAGGTTGTAGATGGAATTTATAAACTTGTGTTAGTGGATGAGAACAACATGTGCTCATTCCCAACATTAAGGATTTCTTGCACCAGGTTTACTAGAATTCAAATATTGAAGATAACTAAAATATAACAGTACTTGCATAAGCTATGTTACAGTGACAGAGTCATATTTGAGAACATTTAGTAAAAGGTGATCAAATCCATCATTACTAATCCATGATAGGCAAATTATCCTTTAAGTGTACTAGATTAATTTCTGCAAATAATTAAAAAAAAAAAGGCAGTTTCTGTTCATACCAGTACTTTAAACATGGCAGCTACCCTTGAAGACAGTACTCTTGGAGTCCTCTGGAGTTGAGGAACCACAGATAACTTAACATCCTGACTCAAAGAGGGTGATGCTGCTATGAGCTCTGATACATACGGTTGAGTCTTTGGATTTGAGAATGCAAAGTCCTAAACAAATTCACTCAAAATTTTGCAGTGAGAGAAAAACAGGTCCAATCAAACAAAACAAAAGCACATGAAAACAAAGTTTCTTAAGTTTTAAGACCTTTTTAGCTGCAGTGAATGCCCGTTGAACAGTGATTGCATCATTTTGGCGGTCTGTCACAGAAAGTTTAGTCAAATCCATCCCACCTTCACTTTCTAACGAGGAATCCTCTCTGCACGTGCTATAGAAGTTCAGTTACGCGCCCAAAAAATGGGTAAGATATGTGATCACCACAAAATTATGTTCTGTACCTTTTGTAATGAACTTTCCATCCTCCTTCCCCATCCAAGGACAAAACCACATCATGGAATGCCACTAGTGCTGGACGATGTGATATGGTTATGCATGATGTACCCATGGCTCTAATTTTAGCACAAAACCTTTCCTCCATATCAGTTGTCACAGCACTTGTGCACTCATCAAGAATTGCAAATTTAGGCTTATGGTAGAACAGTCTAGCCATTCCCAATTTCTGTTGCTCCCCAAGAGAGAGTTCATCTCCCCAGCTAACCTCTTTCTCAGGTGGGTAACGATCCAATAGGTACTCTAGGTCAACCTGAATGGACAACAAAGTGAAGAATTATTCTGAAAGTAGCCAATAAAACTCAAAATGAAATAAAAAGCACCAATATAATTTTAAGAAATAGAAAAAATATATATATTATGAGATGAATCTAATACATTTTTCAAGAGCTCCACCATTCCACTATGTGCAAGAGGCTCAAACTCCTGATCTGCTGTAAGAGGATAGATTAACTGGTCGCGAAGGGTTCCAACAGCTGTATATGGTCTTTGTGGCACATAGAATATTTCTTTATTAAGATCAGAACCAACTCCAGGTTTCACAATATGGCCAGATACCAGTGGCCAAAGGCCACCTAAAACCCGGAAAAGGGAACTCTTCCCACTGCCATTTGGACCTTCAGAACAGAAAAAGCAAAATATTTTTATTGGCCTAAAAGTCACAATACATCCTTTAAATCCTTTCAAACAACAGTCACTTAAATTTGGGAAACATGAATATAAAGAAGGATAGCATATATTTAAATATACACTGACAAACCAAGAGTGCATGTATAAAACACACACATACGTGTATAACTCTTGTTTCCAATAAAAAGCACATTAGTCATTACACTTCCTCTACAATAATATAAATGAATGAAGTAAAATAGAAGCATGTCAAAAAAGATGAGGAGATGATTGCAAATGGCATCTTAAAGGTAATAATGTAAATTACAATATTTTCGAGGAAAAAACCTGTAATTAAAAGATTAGATCCTGATTCAACCCTCAGAGAGAGATCCTTCACCAAAACATTCCCGGTTGGAGTGACAACCTGATAGCATTATAGCTATTAGAAAAAAAAAATGCTAAAAGCATATTAAGAATCATAAGTAGTTAAATATCATCTCAAATACCTTGACACGGGAAAACTCAACAAAGTTAGCTTCAGTTAAGTAATTCATACTTCCAGCTTTTTGCAGGGATGCTTTTTTATCATCAGCACTTAGCTCTCTTGATATAAGCATTAGCTCATGAATACGGTCAGCATAACCACTGGAAGATATTAAAAGAAATAACAATAAGAATTAAACTGAAGTTATTATATGAACCAGAAATCTGTCTCTCATGTTCCCTGTAATAATCAGTAACTATTACAGAATGAGAAATATATTCATCATGAATATTATGGATGTCCATGGTAAAATTCAATGGAGATCTCTCAGAAAGTGCCTAATTTTAATCCACATGTTTTTCTTCCAAAAGTTATATCACTAACAACTCTCAGAGCCAGAAATCAACAAAGAAATACCTGAGACGATTTACCCGTCTTGAACTTATAGAAAGGGTACCCAGGGCCAAAAATAGTGGAATTACAACACCGATGTGATATCTTAAATTGCTAAACATCTCTGCCCGTCCCAATATTGAAGAGTCAGGTCTAAGATGGCCAGCAAAGAAAGGCTCAATAATCAAGACAACAACAAAAGTGGCAGCAAGATACTTCAATAAGAAATCTTGAATCATGCCAAACCACCAATGGTCATGAAGTACAACCCTCAAGTGCCTAACAAGAGTCTTAAACTTCTGTTGAATATAAGACTCTTCTCTACTTTCTCCACCGTAAAATGCTATACTTTCTGCATGGACCCTTAACCTTGAATGAAGCTGTCTGTATTCTCCTTCCAACTGTTGTTCTTTTGACGTTAGTTTCCCAAAAGCAGGAGAGAAGTTTTTTATGCCAGCTCCTGCTCCCAGAATAAATCCCTATAAAGCAACCCAATTTGTTAATCTGACAAAGTGGAAGAGCCTTGCCAGAAAATCATGTAAGAGTATAGATAAAGAATTACCAATATCCAGAAAAAGTATTTTGGGCCAGCATAAGAACAAAGAGACCAAGTATAAACAAGACTGTCAGTAACTGCTGTCAAATCATCCAGTAAAAGCTCACTTAACTCCGAACAGAATCTTGGTATGTCACTAGCAATCTGTTGCTCAGGATTCCGTACCCGTCCATCAACGTGTGATATTTTGTAATATGCCATGTTCTGAAATTATATATGTTAAAACAATAGAGAAAACATACTAGAACAAGAAAACATAAAAGAAACTTATAATGCATATAATCCAATAGATATGTGCTTCCTGCACAAGGGAACAAACAAAAGTAAAGTAACATCATCCTCAAAGATGGGAAAAAGGCCTCTGGGGAAAGCTTAAATGGCTAGATCTCTAGATTGTAGAATAGAAGTTGTAGAACTTTCGCCACCCATATGAAATTTACTCAGTGGCATTACCCCTTCAGATGTCAGCTATGTTACAACAACTTTAGGAACTTTTCCAGTAAAAAAGAATTTTATATGATTCTGAAGTTAATTATCTGAAACCTAGGCTAGATTTTGACATTAGTCCCACAATGCTTTGGTTAAAGGAACCATGCACATTAGAAAAAACCAACTCAGATATGAAGAATATTAGACAACTAAATACAAAACAACAAACATGTATTCCACCTGCCACTGATAAAGATGTGCAAAGAAGATAAGTTCACATGCAGGAGAAAATTTGAATAACAGAGTATGGTTCATGAATTATGAAAGGATACCTGATCTAACCAGATTAAAAATGAGCATAACATAGGACAGAAATTAGAAAAATATAGTATATATAGATTACTCCAACAGCAAAAGCAGACAACTACCTCAAAGTAATGTGCATGGATGAGTTTCGTCAGTATTTTCCTGAACCTCAGACTTAGGATACCAGTTATATACTTTGAAGTAGAATGAATGGTTGACAGAAGAAAGCTCAAAAGAATATTTTCAGAGATTAGCCGGAAGAATGATGGTACATTCTGGAGAAAAACAGCACGGAATAGAAATCCCTGAACTTTTGCTAATCTATTGCTCAAAGCCGTTCTCAGCACCTGCAAAAAGTATAAGATAGATGCTTTTCTTAACAAGAACAGAAAATCCCCTATAGTTAAAGCTACAAAAGTCTCCTATGACACATCCCCTTGGAAGGGAATTACATTTCCATTCACAATTTTTAAGTTTTCTCTATCCCAGTTGTTATATTTGATGTATTTGACATGGGAAGTGCAAGCTAAAATCACAGGTGTTTATATACCTGTCTGCACGGGTGCATGTATAACAAAAGCAGATAGATACCCAGTTCCTTCTCATGTTACTTATATCACCAACTACACTAACTAAATACAAAAAGATCTGAAGGAAGAAATCAAGCAACTAGACCTTGGTAACTGACCTTCGTTTCTTGTATTTTTCCTATTCTAGATCAAAAGATCCTAAAAAATCATTACAATATCAGTAAAGCCGTCGGCTGATGTTTTATTGTCGTAACAAATTATCATTGTCTAGCAATGGATTTGAACCAAAGCCTTCGTTATTTGCCACTTAGCACCAGGTCAAGCAGCACCTCTACCCCAAAGATTCAACATCAGGGAAAAACTATAAAGCCCCGTTTTTGAAGGGTAAACCTCAAATAATCTCCAACCTTTTTTTAATCTGGTCTATTTTCTTAATAATGTTTGCAATTGCAGTTAAAAAGTTTGAAGTGAAACTAATAAAAGATAACAAAAACTCGGGAATCAAACACAGTATTAAACCACAGTATGTTGCAACACAAATAGAAAGGCTTACCACAGTGCCCACCAAAGCCAAAAGATCTCTTGCACCAACTTTGCCCATCTTGGATAAAAGAAATGCTACTAAAATCTGAAGGGACTTCAATCCACCTTTCTTTTTTCTAGTTCTATTTACATTATTATTCTTTTTAAGGACCTTATCTGAATTTTCTCTTTTATCTCGGGTCCCATTGTAATGACCATGTGAATCAGGCTTTTTACTACTAAACCGTGATTGTAAATAAGCAACAGCTCCACCAGCCGCCACAATACCAGAACCAAGCAGTAGTGTCTTCCTGTAAAACCATAAAAGTAATAAAACACTGGACAGTGGAGTGAAGAATTGTAATACAATAAGAGTATTATAAGTCATAGCATGGACATCCAACAGAGGCCCACTGGATCAGTGGGATGAAGAATAGTATCTTGTCATATAACATATTTACCTTGATAGTGTGGTAACAGACAGATAAAAAACTGCAATTATGTTGAAGAGTACCAAAACTTGGAAGAAAGATGATTGATAAGATGGTATTTTCTCTAAAAGGTCCAATCTTTTATACTGTCATTTAGTACAACTATAGGAAGACAAAACAGGATCTGGCTTAACCAAGGGTGGAAAAGCCCCAAGGTTAGTTATGAACAACCTGATCACAAAGGCATTACTCAAAACCAGTTTTATATGGATTCACTCACTCCACAGAACAATGAGTGTCTCAATATCCTCTCTTCTTGTCTGAAGTAAATTAAAAAAACATCATGATTTTCATTCTCTACATTGCTCTCCTTATGAAATTTTAAAATACTTTTATAATAATCGAAGGAGCAACTTTCAAGGTTTTCCTGATAGATAGAATGGATGTCGTTCGAGGGAGAGCCTCAGTAGCAACAGCGTGTAACCAGAGGGGGGATGCTGCGCATGATAAATATTCATAAGTTGGGAGCCTTGTGCATTAGGGAAAAACTCTTTTAGAGTGGATGTCTTGATAATATTGCTCCCAAAATTGCAGTTGATGCATGCAGACAGAGTGTAGAAAACATGCCAGGGTATTCATGAACTAAACCTACAATGCAAGAAAGCTTTTATGAAAGGATCATGCGTTGCATCATTCTTTAAACATTTTAAAGATTCTAATCTGTGCAAAACAAAGAGCTGTTTATCCATAGCGCCACTCCCTTCAGTGTGTGCTGCTCATTATTGAAGTAAAGGAAGGCTTATAAAATGGCTCTACTTGATTTATTAATAGAAACCTCTATTAACTGAAACAGTTAATACATTAACCACTATTATTGGTATACGAATTTATTATCACCAATAAAATACATCAATACCTCCTAGAGGCCAGAAGATTTCGGCCATGCTCGGTTAACTGCAACAGTTGAAGAGATGGCATTGCTGAAGGTGGACCCCTGCACAGTATCAAAGATTAGCTACCAAGTTAGGGGGGAAGAATCTGGAATGCTTTAACAACAATTGCCAGCTTATAATGATAAAAGAAAGAGGGGAAAATAGCACTAATTACTTCCTATGCTTAAGAAAAAATTCTACACTAGAAATGCAAATAAAATCTCTATTTTTAAGTAAGATGGTATCTAAACACCTATGATATACATGACGACCAATAGGATTCAAAGAACGAGGGAAAGATAACATGCAATCAGTAGCAAAACTAATGCTCATTGCTCTGCAGAAGGAAAGACCAATGTAACAAATTCACGTTATAAGAAAACATCAGAAGATTCTCCAAACTGAGCTCTCACGATTCCAATTCAAAAGCCAATAGTGTTGACCGCACTCCAACGACAAGATATGTTGGCAAGAGCGCATACTTCAATTTGTCTTAGCATGAAAACTTCTAAGCAGTGAATATGCCTTGTAATATTGCCGCTCACCAACTAACCAGGCACATCTGTTTAATAAATCAACTAAGCAACGTCAGCACATCAAAAACTAAAATGGAGTATTTTGCATAAACTTAAAGGGAAAAGAAAGCAGTGACAACTACCATATAAAAGATCATATATAATAGGACCATAATGAATGATGCATATTGATCAACAAAACAAAACTGCATGTTTTATAAGGTAAACTAGACAGACATACACAATCGCACATACATATATATATACATATTGTGATTTGTGCCTTGCAACTCAAGCAATATAATAATCCTAGCACCTTGAGAACACTTATATCCATTGAGAAAGTCTAAAAAAAATTCAAACTAGAAAGTGGCTTTTTAGCATACTTGAGCAGAGGCAGAAAGTTCTTAAAACGGCAACGCATCAAAACAACAGAACTAGAAACTCCATTAATCTTTGCAACCTCTCTCCATTACTCTGTAACTGAAATTTCCACAATTTTTTTTCCTTCAGATATTCATAACAAAATTCATCTCGAGTTTTCAAGTTTTTTAACTGGGAGAATTGAATGCTGGTGAAGAAAGCCTCACAAATGATCGAAATCATGATTTTAGCTCTTGGCGCAAGTTATTTATATTTTTTTTTTTTAATTCCAAATTCAAATTTCCACCGAACGTGGAATTCCTTTTTTTTAATGTTTAAAAAAAACTGATTTCTATTTTTATATAATCCAATTACTTATTATGAATTGGTTTAATTCTTGTTTGAGTCCCTTTATTATACCTAAATTTAAAATTTGATACTCAAACTTAGAACATCAAGATTCTAGAGTGTCAACTAGAGGTGTAAATGACACATTAATGCTCGCAAGCTATTCGAGTTTGAATTGAAAAAAAAAATTCAAACTCGATACTGTAATTACTGAGCAGAGCTCAAGCAACTCAAGTTATCAGTTGAGTCGAATTTGAACTTAGTAATACTCGACTTAAACGGCTTGAGAGTCTTATCGAGCTTTTCATTTTTAATATATGCTTTAAACACTTATACTATTAAATTACATTATTGCCCTTAATATATATTATTGACCCTAAACTTAATTACTGATTCTAGTTCAAGCTTAAATACTTACACCCTTAATCGAGCTCGAGTTCATATGTGAGAATGAAAATTGATAAACAAGCTTAACCAAATTGGATTCGAGCTTAAAAATAGATGTTCAATTAAGCTCAAGCTAAATATCAAGTTTTAAATTTCAAGTCGAGCTCAAACTTAAGCTTATTAGTAATCAAGCTCGGCTCGGCTCAATTGCACCCATAGCTTCATTGGCTTTTATCCTTTATCATTAATAAATCAAATTAATAACACTGTTAACTATGAAAAAGTCATTCATTCATGCCATTATAATTGTAAAAATATCAAAAAATCAAGTCATTGTTTCAACAGCAGCAGTAGTGGACAATGTATCGGTTTCGATTTATGAATAATATTATAAAAAGTAAAGGATCAAAATTTACCAAATTAAAAGGATTAAATTCAAATTTTAAGATAGTGGAGGGACTAAAACCAGAAGCAGACGTTATAAATTCAATACTTTTTTTTTTTTTACACAATTTAATACCTTTTAAGAATCAACTCGATTAACATTTCTCTAATTTTTTTCAATTAATTAAAATTTATCCTAATTTGTAAAATATGTTTTTCCTATTTTATTCTTCAACTTGGATGATATCGAAATATTTTTTCCTTAATATTTATACCAAAACCATTAGCTGCACCATAAATATAATTATAATTTTCTAATCATCGTAATTTTCATTATCACATAAAATATAACATTTAAAAAAAGTCAGCGGAATCATTAAATGTGATTATTTCAAAGTTAATATCATACAAATTAAAATCATAGTATGGACCGTCATTTTTTCGTATACATGAAACATTAATCTTGTTGTTCGCATGAACCATGATTAAAAAGATTATCCAAAATCTCTTATTTATTATTTATTCTATATTTTGCCCATAATTTTTTGTCTTACTGAATAATAAATTTAAAAATAAAATTCCAAAACCTCGGAAAATGTTCAACAAAAAAAACCAATTGGAATCCCATGTTGATGAATTTAATGTTATATCATTTATAAAATTTAATATTTTTATATTTTTAATTTATTTTATAGATTTTTATATTTATTATAATTTCTATGTTTAGTTTTATAATAAAAAAATAAACTATTAAAATAGTCACTTTTGTTTGCCTCAAGTTACATTTTAGTTACTTATGTTTGAAAAGCTATGCTTTAGTCATTTATGTTATCGTTTTGTTACGAAATAGTTACTCTGCCGTTAAGATATGTTACCTCCCAAACAGCAGTCCAAAGTGACAATTAAAATGGGTTTTAAATGTCAACGTGGATGTTCAGCTGGGATGAAAAAATTTAAATTTATTTTATGAAAATAGAATACAAAATTTTACCCTAAAATTTCATTTTCTTCTGTTTAAAAAGAAGAAACAGTTGGATTTTTTTATTACCATCAGAGAAGAGGAGTAGAATAACAGAGAAGAAGAGGAAGAAATGGATGCACCAACCTCTATACCTACTTGTTATTGTGATTTCCCACTCAAATAAATCAAGATGGAGCATGTCCTTTTTGTTTGTCGCATATACAGAGAAACATAAAAAGATGGACTACCTTTTTGCAAAAAAAAAAAACTCATAATATCTGAACTCAAAACTCAAGTAAAGAACAAAAAAAAACCCATTACTTATTGTAATCCACGCCTGGGGCCCTCTATTGAATCGACCCTTTATTCTTTCATTTTGAAAAAAAAAAAAAAAAAGCTAACCGGTTAATGGAACGCTTAATTTAGTTTTTATTGTTCCATTCAACAAAGATGACTATGAAAATTGATGATTTTTTTAATCAAAATGGAAACAAAAACTAAAAGAAAAAGGAGACCAAGAGTTATTTTTTTTCAAGTTCAAGGATTAATCTGATGCATTGGTTTTAATTATTTTGAGAAACCAAATTAGCATTTTACTTTAATTAATTTAGAAAAATCAATTACTTTACTTGGTTAAACATCCACATCGACTTTTAAAATCCATATTAACTGTCACGTCGAACTGTCATTTGGGAGGTAACAGATATTAATGGCAGGGGGATCATTTCATAACAAAACGATAACATAAGTGATTAAAACGTAACATTTCAAACATAAATGACTAAAATGTAACATGATGTAAATAAAAATGATTATTTTAATAGTTTACCCTAAAAAAAATATTCATAGTTGTTGCCATTGTCGTTATTTTCTTTCTTGTTTTATGTTTTTGGAATCTAACTGTAATATAAACGTTTTTGCTTTAGCATACGGCTAATATATCATATTAAGCTTTTTATTTTATAGGTTAGATTCGGAAATTCTCATGATTTTGTCTAAAAAGAATTTTTATTTTTTTTAAAATATGATTTGAATCTTTATATTTGTACAAACCTGGAAAGCTGAAATCCGCATCATGAAAATAAATTATATAATAATTTTTCGAAATATTAAATTTCGTTTAATAGGCCACGTTAAGGGTTTGCAGACAACTTAACTCCTTAAAATGAAAATTTTCAATTTTAAATTTTAACCCTTTAAAAATTTATAAAATCTTAAATTAGTATATATTAAAAATGTATTTTAATCTCTAAAATGATAAAATTTTAATTTAATCTTTTAAAAATTATAAAAATATAAATAATTAAAATGGTAAAATTGTATTTTAGTTCTCATAAAAATATATAACTAAAATTCGTCACCCAAAAAATTTCTAACTTCACCCCTACTGTTTAGTTTTAAGAAACAAATGTTATTTTCGAGAGTTTTTTGTAATATTTAGTTGAAAATTATAAAAATAACTTTTGAAAAATAAAACTAAAATATGTGAAAATTAGAAAAAAAAAAGTTATTTTCATTTATCTTGACTAAAACAATTGACCCTAATCTTAACTTGTATAAACACAGAAACATTTTTTTCAATAATTTTTAAATATCAAATTTGTTTTTCTAGTTTGAATCCATGTAAAGTAGAATTTTTTATTTTATTTGTTGCTATTGTTTGCTTAATGGAAATAGTTAGTGGAAGGGCTTGACTAGAGGTGTTCATGAGTCAGGCTCGGGCCGGGCTCAACAAAAAAATTTGACCCCATTTATTAGGCCCGACTCGGCCTGCCCGTATTAATTTTTTATATTTTTTTATATCATTTTTAAATATATAATATATCAAAAATATTAAAAATATCAAAATAAATATTTCCCAACAAATTGAAAATAAATTTTAAAAAATATGTAGACTTAAATAATAACACTAAAATAAATGCGACTTAACAAGTAAATGCCTCTAAAATAATAACAAAATTAAAAATAAAATAAGTTTTGTACAATATTCACACAATAACAATAAAATAATAGTAACGTAATAGTAAAATGGTAGCAAAATAGGGAGAAAACAAGAAGAAAATAACATTCAAAAACAAACAAAAAAGAGCAGATTTTTTTATCCTTTAGTGAATTCGGGCCGGGTTGAGGCCAAACATGCCTTACCCGAGGCTTGACCCGTTTTTTAAACTGGCCTTATTTTTTTGTCCAAGCCCATTTTTCAAGCATATATTTTTTCTCAAACCCTCGCACATTTCAGGTAAGCCTTCAGGCAGGGCCAGGTGGCCCGACCCATGATCAAGTCTAGGCTTGGCTGCAATTTATAGTGACAACTACAACTTGGTACTACGAAAAATTGTGCAAACAAAAATAAAGAACACAAAAGATTTATTTAGACAATTCGGTTTCCTTACGTCTGTGAAGCCTACTCAATTAGTAATTTCATTATCTTTAATTCACAATAAAACAAGTGAATGACACTCTATCACTCCCCAAGTATAGAGATTTCACCTTTGTAGCTAATACTAGAACTTACCTCCAAATTCTCTCTTGAGAACTTGGGCAGTAAACGCTCCATGTTTATAATTTAGCTTACACTTACTCACAAATCAGTTCCTCAATTAATAAATTCAAGTACTCTTAATAATCTCTCATGCAAAAACCTAGACAAGCCTTCTAAACATATACCAATCTCGGCTTGCTAAATTAAAGTTTAAGTGAATGTAAAGTAACTCATTAAAAATAGCTATTACAACATTAACATTCAAATCATAATTGATCGAAGATATGCTTTCCAAAACGAACAAGGCAATCTCAATCGAATCTTCACATTCCAAAGGTTTAATTGATTCGCTCATATCCAATTCAATCTTCAAAAATCAAAGATTGATTTTCATACCATAATATCTTCTAAGTAACAACACATTAATAGATCCAAACATTTTCTTCATTAAATTGCCTCAGTGACAACCTACAATGGACAATACTGACTACCACTCAATTTCATTATTCACATATTACCTTAACATTATTTATCATGTTTTTTTTATAGAAAAATAGTTACCAAACATATTTTTATTATTAAAAATAATTTTTTTTCAATTTATCAACGTGTTTTTCAATTATGAAAAAAAATAAAAGCTAAAATTTTAAAAAAAAAATTAAAAACCAAGAATACTAATCTCTGTGCCCAAACCCCATAAAATACAGGTCAATCAAGTTATCCGACTTATAAGTCGCTATAATGAACATTTAATACATATTTTTTAACACAATACATACTTTTACGAGTTTAAACTTACAGGACATGAGTGTAAATAAGATTTTAGTATTCACAAGTTATTCAAGTTCGACTTGAAAAAAGCTCGAATTCGATTCAATAATTATCGATTCAAACTTTTAGTCAAGCTCGAGCTCAAACTTTAGTGTGAAAATTGATAACCAAGCTTGATTATATCTCGAGCTGAACTCAAACTTAAAAATAAATATTCAATTGAATTCGAGCTAAATATAGAGTTTTGAATTTAGAATCGAATTCGAGCTTGACAATATTTAAAACTCAGCTCGACTTGATTACACCCTTACTTGAACTCACGTACTACGATTCCAAGAATTATCATAAAAAGACAAACTATGATTCAAATATATGATGATAGTTCAATGTCAAAAACCCCCACTTCAAGGGTTTTTATATACACAAGGAGCATAAGATTTCTCACAAAAGCTTCATCACATCCTGCAAACAAAATGGTTCTTTACACTCCAAACTCTCGCTTTCTACAGTTGAAATTAACATTACCAAAATCAATAGGAAATAAGAAAAAAAAAAAAACAAATAAGAAATGCTTGCAAAACAAAGTTCTTTTATCTCTAAATGAAAATGACCAAAACCAAAGATTCACCACCTCTAACTTGCTTCTTCACTGAGCTAGATGTGACACCAACTTCTAAACGTGACTAGGCTATAGCTCTGCAACACGAAATAATAAATCCGAAACATATATCACGGTTGCTTTGGTTCGCTACACTGTCTACATCAATGCTGTTGGTCCTTCAACAGTTCACGGTTCATCTTCGGTGAGTTGTACGTTGAATCCATGCTTTATGTCTGTAAAAGAAAGTCGAGGAACCAATATGATGTTCGGGATTGATAGCCAAAAACAATAAAAGCGTTAAGATGTTAAATTTTTACCTTTCATTGAGGGTTTCTTGAATTTAGCTTTCCTTTCATCTTCGTTCTTCCATTCACTATCATCGTCATCCTCATCACCCATTTCATCCCTTCCATCGTTTCCTATATCACTTTCGCTAGCTGTTTCCCACTCGGAGTCATCGGTATCTTGGCCATACATGTCACCTGCTTCACCCTCACAGTGCACACCCCCGAGTTTGATAGCTGCCTCTCTAAATAACCAAGCTGCACGCATCTGCTTCTTGACTAATCGTTCCGCATAATCAGGAACCTTATTTTGCCTCAATGAGAGATCAGGGTCGTTTGATTGCGAGCATTCATTTATGAAGAGAATGGCATCTAGCAAACTCTCTTTAGCTAAACCAAGCATGTCATAAGCCTGAGCTCTTCTCCATAGGCTTTTGGCATGACGGTTCAATGGGTTATGAAGACATAATGCACGTGTAGCATCACTTATGGCAGCCAAGGGTTGCTGCAATAAAAGATGACACTGAGCTCGATTACTGTAGAGAACAACTCGCTCTTTCTTGGATCTCATCGGACATAATGATAATGCTTCTGAGTACTTCGATGCGGCTCCAGCTATATTGCCTGATGAGAAAAGTGAGTTTCCTTCGAGCTTGACCACTAAAGCAGCAGCCTGTTTAATGTGGAGATCCTCCTTCGGTATATTCTTTTCCCACTTCAATCTCTGCCTTGAACTCAATAGTTCTTCAATTAGCTCTTTTGTCCGGTTACTGACAGAGCTCCGTCCCGTCCCTTGGGATTGAATACATTCCTGAAGAACATTAACAATGGTATCTCCAAGCTTTTTGTGATCACCAAGAGTTGTAATCTCTGCAAGGTCTACAAGAGCAGGTACTGCCTTATCGATCACCTGTGTAACAAATGAAGATAACTTATGAAGATAACTTATACGGAGAACACCATACCAAACAAAAGGCAAAAAGTACATTGTATGCTTCGGAAGAAGCTTCTATAGTTTAGGAAGGGGTACCAATTTATATTAAATTATTCTCAACAATAATAAGATACCTTATGACATGTGCTTGGATCTTGAAGCAACCAAAGAAGACAATCAATTGCCATATACTGCCAATCATCAGACGAGCAAGCAATATTAACCAACGCTTCAATAATGCCAGGACAGCTGGCAACAGATCCCCTACCAATCTTATGATGACAGATGGTTCTTAACAAACCAATACCAGCAGGTGAGTTTTCATTAACAAGTCCACCCCACATTCCCGGTAGTTTTACAAGAAATTCAGGTTTGCATATGGTGGGAAGAAACTCAGGTTTGAATGCGAAGCAATTAATGAGTTGAAGGGACCAACATTGAAGCTGACTAGCCCATTCTTCAGCTTTTCTTGACTCCATTTCAACACCACCCATGCCACGAGTAAGCAGATCGCAGTGATAACTTAACCTTCTATCAACATACTGATAGAAGTGAGAGTAAACTATTTCCAGTGAACTCATTGCTAGCTGAATGGCGACCTCGAGAATTTCTCCTTGACTTGCTACAGAAGGAAAAGTGCTCGTATATGTAGCCAAGTGTCCTAAAGCTCGCACTGCCACTCTTTGTTCAACCCAAGTCAACCTCCCTCTCAAAAGCTCAACTAAGGGAGGAATTACACCAGCATGCACTGCACTTTCCGCAAACTCTTCCATGTTCATGGTGTAGGATCCAATAATATGTGCTGCATAATAAGGAATGTATATATTTTGGTCATGAGAAAGCCAGCGGCGGTTCTTGAGACCCTTCCATATTAGAGCAGACATACACTCAAAAATCCCTAACTCGATGAATTCAGGATCATTAGGATGTGCCATAGCAGTATTCCAAAGGCCACTGATAGGAAGAACTTGACCATCATCATCTTGTGAAGGAAGATCACGAAAGAATTTCAGAATACTGGCTCTGCGCTTGCTCGGGTTTCCTTCCTTCATGACACAGAAAAAGCACCCGGGGTACGGACAATCTGGAGATGCCTTATCCATGTTCAGATTATTACCAGCATAAGATTCTTATAGCATCACCACATGGGAGTTAATATCAAAAAGCCTCAACACTGCGTAACAATGATGAACCGAATTAGCATCCTAGCTTGCAAAGGAAGAAACTTGTTTAAACAACATCGTAACAGCAGTAGCAAGACAAAGCAAAGGAACTTGACTCCCTAGTAATGGCAAGTATGGACCATCTCCCATCACATAAACCTCGCTCCTCCATCCCAAAGATTCAAACACGAGCTCTAGGTTAAAATTTCAATTTTTAACAGCTTGCAGTGTCCACTCGGAGACAATAGCCTAAGTTCTAAATACAAACGAATCCATCATTTTCTTCAATATCGACTAATTTCGCCTAACACACATCCCAACCTACAGTTCCGAAAATTAAAGGGTATAGCCCCTATAAGCATGCAGCATAAATCACTAGTCCTTTTCAGACAGTGTAAACTGATAGTGACCAAAACTGGCCCGTTCGGCACCTAGCGTCTTTGACGTTACATACAAATTCTGTTGCTCTTGTAAATGAAAGGGACATTCTTATTTCTTAGTCAACAGAATGTTCAATTGAGAACAGTATACTCATTGTATAAGCTAACACAAAACATTGCTGCAAAATCATTTCAATTACTCTACAATAATCTAAATTTATATGAAAAATCCAAAGCATAGAATGAACAAACATAATGCATAGATTATTCTGTTTATCACTTACCACATTTTGCAACCACTTGGATCTAAAGTAAAATGTTTTGATTAACTAAATTAATCAAATCAGGTTCTTAATTAACATCCCAAATTCCAAATAAATAAAAATAAAAATACTCAAAAAAATCAAACAATCCAGTGTAAAAAACAAAACCCAGAATTTAATCTTGAGTTTACATAGGAAATTGAAAAGAACACTGAAACAGGACACCCAAAAAAAAAAAAAAAAAAAGAGTTTTAGAGCAAATAAAATCTCAAACAGTAAATAAAAAAGCAAACCCAGAAATTAAAAGACAAAGGAAACAAGATGATACCTTGTAAGAACCGGATGCTGAAAAAGAAAAAGTAACAGGCTTTTCCTTTTTTATTTGCCTGTGGTAGAGCTTTCAGTTCTTTGCTCAAAATGGGAGCTTTCAAGAACTTAGAACAGAGATTGTAATACCAAGAAACCTATGGAGATGCTTTGGTTTCAGGTTTTTCTTTTGCTCTTAAGTTTGATTTCAGGTCTGGATTCTGACAGAGCAAAGCGAAGATCTTGTGTTCATGTAATGAAAACTTGAAGAATCAAAAACTAAAAGGAAAGAAGAAAAAATAAATGCTCAATAATACTGATTTTAATGCAATTGAGAAAATTCATTTTATTTTTACCAAAAATTATAATTCAATTTCACGCGATTTTTTGTTCACGCGCTGTAGGACCTACTGGAAAAGGGCAATTAAGAGGGGTTTGATTGGATGGTGTTGTGGTTGTCGGAGTATAACGCGTGTTGGAGCTATATGGAAAGGGTTTGTGTTTAAATGGGCCAGGCTTTTTCCTCTCTTTTTTTTATTTCATTTATTGGATTATTTAATTTTGATGCCTAATTGGGAGAGTATATGGTCCCATTTCCTTACACGCCTGTCTCTGGTCTTTGTTACCGTTTTGAAATTATGCATTGGAAATTACTAGAATATCCTCTTTTATTTGGGTTTTTTATCCCTCTTATGTTTTAAATAATTGAAAGTTTTAGAAATTAAAAATAAAAAGCGCATTTAAACAATAATAATAATAATTTTAAAAATGAATATATATTGTTCAACTCAAACTTATTAAAAGATTGATATATTTTAAGAGTAATATATCACATATATAAACTAAACTAATTTTAAATTTTTTAAAAAAAATTTATCGATTGACTCTTAATTCTATTGGTATAGATATTGTTATCAATATAAGAGGACATGGGTTCGAATGCGTTGAAGCGCATTATCCTCCTATTTATGGATTGAGAAGCGGCTATGAATTTTTGTCTAAATATTTTTCCACACTTGAAATCTTTCATATTTTATTAAGTGTTAAATCGTAATTCCTTTTTATCTCTTTTGAATTTTTAATTATATACAAATTAATCCATGTACTCACGATACAAGTTAATTATATTTTCATCATTTATTTATTGAAACATATTTTTGATGAAATTATGTTATTAATATACTAAAACTTCCATCAGTTTGGAAATAAACTTACATACCAAATCATATACTAACCTTTCAAAAGGAAACAAACAACTTCCTCTAAAAATTATTCTGCCCATATTTGGATATATTTGCTACTATTGACCTACGTTATAGTAATTTTCTGCTCACATTTCCTGTCAGATTAAGCCGAAATTCGATAAAAATATCACGAAGGTAATATATTTGATATTAGGTTGTATTTTGCTTTTTTATTTAAAAAATAAATAAATTAATTTATGTATATGTTATGGGAAGAAATAATAATTAAGGAAAAGAGGTTCATTTCTGTTAGTTAATCATTAGTTGTTTTAGTAAAACGTATAGCTTAATGAACCGGGGCGTTTTTGCACAACTGTAAGTGCCACGTCCTCTTAGTTGTTGTTTTCCTTTTAAAACATGAAATGTGTGTGTAGAAACGGTTATGAAAAGTATTGAGCATATTTCTGAACCTTCTTCATTTCCCTTTTCTCTCCTCAATTCTTCTTCTTCTTCTACATTCTCTTTGTTGTATTTTCTGAGTTCTTATCAAAGGTATCAGAGCTTCTACGATTTCCACAATGATCGGTGATGTAGTGTCGACGAGGTTGCAGAAGGAAATGGGCAGCATGCAACAGGAAATCTCCAAGATCCACGAGGAGATGGCTCGATTGGAAGCAACGATAGATTCCAAGTTTCAAGGATTTCGGGAAGAGTTTCGGGGGGATTTGCAAGCACTATTGAGCAAGTATTTTGATAAAGGTAAGGGGGTTTTAGGAGCCCCACCTGGGTTTCCTCAGAAAGAGCCCGACACAGTTCTTGTTGGACCGAATTTTGTGGTTATGAGCAGCGTGAACGGGAAGGGTCAGTCGTCGTTGGTTGGGGCGTTTGATAAGGTCAGTAGGCTTGAATGTCTGAAGTTTGAAGGCAATGATTTTCGAGGATGGT
This sequence comes from Gossypium anomalum, assembly GCA_025698475.1. Taxonomy (NCBI): domain Eukaryota; kingdom Viridiplantae; phylum Streptophyta; class Magnoliopsida; order Malvales; family Malvaceae; genus Gossypium; species Gossypium anomalum. Next base: position 4,753,452 of record CM046957.1, on the reverse strand, counting down.
GGACTAAGCTTGAACAGTATTTTGAGGCCAAGGGAATACTTGAGTCTAACAAGGTTCGTCTAGTGATGTTGAATCTAGAAGGGCGAGCTTTGGAGTGGCATCATTTTTACTCTCAGCGGAATGGAGGTCTACAGATATTGTCATGGCCCGCCTACTTCAAGAGTCTACAGGATCGGTTTGGGTTTGGTCAGTTTGGCAACCCTATGAAGGAGATAGTTACCTTGAAACAACAAGGTACGGTCGAACAATACCAAGACATGTTTGTGGGATTGCTAAATCAATTGCATTTACCAGAATCTTATGCTCTTAGCATTTTTCTTAACAATTTAAAATCTGAGATTGGTCATTACTTGGATCTGTTTGAGCCTACTACATTGGTGGAAGATTTTCAGTTAGCCAGGAAGATTAAGGTACTTTTGGCTTGTCCAGCAAAGAAGTCCTCCACCCCTTCGAGTAACTCACCTCGATCATTGTTAAATCTGTCTGTTATCTCGGGCTATTCCTCATCACCTACAAGATCTGTTCCTGCTTCACAATCTGTGAGCAATGCTACAGTCAACAAACCAGGTGTTTGGTCTATTCTACCGGCGGTGCTAGCCGAGCGCAGGCAGAAAGGGTTATGTTTCTGGTGTGGAGCCAAGTACCAACCGGGGCACAAATGCGTCAAGTCACAATTGTACTAGTTTTTATGGGAGCCTTTGTCGGACAGTGATGTGGATGAATTTCATGAGTGCTCCGACAAACTTGAGGAAGAAAATTCTGAAGAAGACCAGTTGAAATCCCCTGTGATTTTATTACACGCCCTCAACGGGTTACAAGGCCATAACACTATACGAGTAGTTACTCGGGTAGGATCCACCTTAGCCATTATCTTGGTTGACTCTGGTAGCACCCACAATTTTATTGATGCCAAATTAGTGAACAAGTTATCTTTACCAGTAACATATCACGAAAAATTGAAAGTGACTGTAGCTAATGGAACTTGTCTTTTTACTAGAGGGCTGTGTAGAGAAGTATTGTGGGAGGTACAGGTTCATCACTTTGCAACAGATTTTTTGGTTTTGCCTCTCAAAAGATGTGATATGGTTCTGGGGGTGCAATGGTTGTTGATGTTAGGAGACATTATTTGGAATTTTAGTTCATTAACTATACAGTTCATGGTTAAGGGACAAACTCGTATTCTCCAAGGCATTATTCCTGGTTCGTTGGCAATAGAGAAGCCGGGATCAAATCCAAAATGTTTTGTGACGACGGGTCAACCATTGGGGTTGTATGCAATGGTAATGAGCACACCAAAGCAAACAGCACTTTTAGCCATCACTATTGAGGACTCTGCAATACCTCTTCAAGCGATATTAGATAAATTTAAGGATGTCTTCCAGTTACCGAAGGGATTACCACCGCCTAGACTGCATGACCACTGAATTCCTCTAAAAGATGAAAATGTAGTGATTAAGATTCGGCCTTATCGATACCCTGCTGTTCAAAAGACTGAAATAGAGAGATTAGTTAATGAGATGCTTCAAGCTGGAATTATCAGGGCCAGCAACAGCTCATTTGCTTCCCCGATAGTAATGGTCAAGAAGAAGGACGGGAGTTGACGGTTGTGTGTGGATAATAGGTAATTAAATCAGCACACCGTTAAGGACAAATTTCCTATTCCCATCATTGAAGAGCTCCTAGATAAATTAGAGGTAAGCTCGAGTGTTCTCTAAACTGGATTTAAGGTCAGGTTACCATCAAATTCGTATGTGTGAATCAGACATACATAAAACGGCTTTCAGAACACATGAAGGGCACTACGAATTCCTTGTAATGCCTTTTGGTCCCACTAATGCTCCCTCTAATTTTCAGGCCCTTATGAATTCGATCTTCAAGCCCTTGTTGAGGATATGTGTGCTTGTATTTTTTGACGATATATTGGTGTACTCCAGCTCTTGGACTGAACACTTGCAGCATCTCAGGGAGGTTCTGTCTCTTTTACAGAACCAACAGTTGTTTACCAAGAAGAGCAAATATTGTTTTGGCACCACGCAAATTGAGTACTTGGGCCATGTTTTAGGTACTGGAACGGTAGCTATGGACAAGTCCAAGGTTGACTGTATTTCCTCATGACCAGTTCCTCAATCAATTAAGGAATTGAGAAGTTTTCTTGGTCTCTAGAGGTATTATAGAAGATTTATCCGTCATTACGGTCTACTAGCCAAACCTCTTACCGATTTGTTGAAGAAAAATAGGTGGAGCTGGTCAGAACAGACTAGTGTTGTATTTCAATCACTCAAAGATGCCTTATGTACGATACATGTCTTGGTGTTACCAAATTTTTAGCTCAAATTTAGTGTGGATTCTGATGCTTGTGCGACAGGAATTGTAGCTGTGCTGTAACAACAAGGGCGACCAGTGGCTTACTTCAGTAAACTTTTAGGAATTCGACACCAGGCTTTATCAATTTATGAGAAAGAAATGTTGGTCGTTTTGTTGGCCGTACGGAAATGGCATGCGTATTTAGTGAGACGGCATTTTAAGATACGTACGGATCATTAGGGTCTACGATTTTTGTCTGATTAGATAGCTATCACCCCATTCCAACAACGTTGAGTGGCTAAGATGCTGGGCTATGACTTTGAGGTTTCATACAGGAAGGGGATTAATAATGGAGCAGTTGATGCACTGTCTATACAACCTCAGTTAGACCAAGGTCAGTTCTTTCAAATGGCAACAGGTGGGACGGTATTTTAAGATACGTATGGATCATCAGAGTCTACGATTTTTGTCTGATCAGATGGCTATCACCCCATTCCAGCAGCGTTGAGTGGCTAAGATGCTGGGCTATGACTTTGAGGTTTCATACAAGAAGGGGATTAATAATAGAGCAGCTGATGCACTGTCTAGACAACCTCAGTTAGACCACGGTCAGTTCTTTCAAATGGCAACAAGTTCTGTTATCTCGAATTTGTTAGCTCGGGTGCAAAGTTTATATGAGACTGATGATAAGCTCAAAAAAATTATACAAGACGTTCGTGGTTCGGACACTCAGCATCACAAATATTCATGGGATGGCCGTTTCTTGCGCAAGCGAGGGAAAATTGTGGTTAGAAGGGATTTACAGTTTCGACGTGATTTATTCAAACATTTCCATGCGAGTGCTGTGGGAAGACATTTGGGAATACATGTGACTAGGAGGCGGGTGGCTAGTCTGTTATATTGCAAAGGTCTTACTACTAATGTTAAATAGTGGATTCAGGAATGTTTGGTTTGTCAAAGATGCAAGGGTGAGACAGTGGCTTCTCTAGGCCTGTTACAACCGCTACTAGCTCCTGAACGAGCATGGTCTGTCATTAGCCTAGATTTTATTGAGGGCTTACCTAATTCAAACAAGAAGAACTCCATATTAGTAGTGGTCGATCACCTGACTAAATATGGACATTTTGTGGCTTTATCTCATCTGTATACAGCAAAGGACGTAGCCCAGGAATATCTCAACAATGTCTATAAGCTTCATGGTATGCCCGACACGATCATCTCCGACAGAGACAAAATTTTTGTTAGTAATTTCTGGCAGGAGTTGTTTCGTCAGTCGGAAACCAAACTCTTACTGTCTACAGCCTACCACCCTTAAACGGATGGTCAAACGGAGGTCTTAAACAGGTGCTTTGAAAATTACCTGCGATGTATAACTGGTGAAACACCTTCACAGTGGTTTCAATGGCTTCCTCTGGTGGAATGGTGGTACAATTTTTCGTTTCATTCGGCTATCTAACTCACTCCATATGAAGCATTGTACGGGCAACCACCGCCCACACATATGCCTTATTTAGCTGGGGTCTCATCGGTAGGTGTGGTGGACCGCAGTTTGCAGGCGAGGGAGGCTGCCAGGAAGTTGTTGCACTTTCATTTTAAGAGGGCTTATTCTCGCATGAAATATTTTGCTGACAGGCATTGCTCAGACATGAGTTTTAATGTTGGTGATCTCGTGTACTTACGCCTCCAACCTTATAGACAGTAAACTGTGCTAAATGTGCTTAATCAGAAATTATCACCCAAGTATTTTGGACCCTTTCCAGTGATCAAGAAAATAGGAGCTGTAGCTTACACCTTGTAGCTACCTCCGGGGTCTCGCATACACCCTACCTTCTACGTGTCGCAATTAAAGAAGCATATCGGATCTAGCCCAGCTCAAGTTCAATTACCTTTGCATGATGATCACGGTGCCATGCAGAAGCAACTCGTACGGCTTGTGGACAGAAGGATAGTTAAAAAAAGCAACCAAGCTGTTACAGAGGTCTTAGTGGAGTGGATCGACTCTTTTCCAGAATATTTGACTTGGGAGTCTTTGACCATACTGCGAACAAAGTTTCCTCATTGCCATCCTTGAGAACAAGGATTTTTTCTTGGCGGCAGTATTTGTTATGGGAAGAAATAATAATTAAGGAAAAGAGGTTAATTTCTGTTAGTTAATCGTTAGTTGTTTTAGTAAAACGGTGCGTATAGCTTAATAAACTGGGGCATTTTTGCACAACTGTAAGTGCCACGTCCTCTTAGCTGCTGTTTTCCTTTTAAAACATGAAATGTGTGTGGAGAAACGGTTATGAAAAGTATTGAGCATATTTCTGAACCTTCTTCATTTTTCTTTTCTCTCCTCAATTCTTCTTCTTCTTTTACATTCTCTCTGTTATATTTTCTGAGTTCTTATCAGTATATTAGATCAAAGAAAAAAAATCATTTTTGTTAAATTTTTTTATCAATTTTTACTATTAAAAACTAGTATATCTAACAAAATAACCGAACATTAACACGTGACGTGCCACATGTACCTCATGTTGAGACCAATTTTTAATAGTAGAATAAATGAATTTTTTAGTAAAAAGGACCAATGTACTCTTTGATCTAACAACTAAATTACCTTTTTTTAATACAAAGACCTTCACGTTGAAAATCACAAAGTTTTGTAGTACTATAATTAGATCTCTTAATATTACCAGTAACTCCGCTCTAAATCAATCCTTATCGATAATTTTTTTATCAAAAAGTTTGATTAATTTTATCGATTAACTTTTAGTCCACAATTAATGTATGAGTTTTATTCATCATTGAAAAATAACAATAAGATTTCTTTATCATTAGATATAACAAAAACTAACGAAACACTTATAAATAAATGTTAATAATTTTATTTAAATATAAATATTAATTATAATTATATCAAGTTTTAGGTTTAGAGTTTATGACTTAGGATTTAAAGATTAAGGTTGACATCAAAATTTGAATTTAAAGTTTAGGATTTATATTAAATTTCGAATTTCGAATTTCGAATTTTGAATTTTGAATTTCGAGTTTAGAGTTTAGAGTTTATGTTTAAATAAAGTTATTAATATTTATTTATAAGTTCTATACTCTTTTTTATTTCTAATAAAATGAGATGACATATTGTTATTCATTGATGATTAGTGAGACTAATGCAATAACAATATATCAAATATTTATCTACTCATGCTGATCAAGTCTTAATTCAATTGACACAATTATTATAACAACAACTAAGAAGACAATAAGGTCACAATTGAACAGATCGCACAAGTTCAAATTAACATAGCATAAAACCTATTAGTCCGAAAGCGTCGTGGAGAGCAACAAATGTCCACAGACCACCTAATTAACACCGACGAGTAAAATCTCTTTGTGCTTCAAGACTCCATAGTAACAACAAAGAATGTGCTAAACTATTAGCAGGGTAGAAACTGTGGCGGTTAAGAAATTGCAACATTCCAACTAGGAGCTGGTCAATCCATGAGTATACCTCGAAGTTAAACCAACCCCCTAAAAAAAATAGGCACAAGAAAAAAGTAATAGGCTGGACCAACCTACAAAAACGAAACAGTCCCTACGTAACCAGTCATCCATAATATCAAATAAATCATTTTCATCTTTGGTAAATTTACCAAGGGCTATAATCATAGCAATCCTCCTATTCAACTACTTCAACTATTTCGAAACACCTTATGTTATGGGGGCATTGGGGATATTTAAGTGCGTCTAAATACGTATTTTTTAATTATTTAAAATTTGGAAAAAAAATATAAATAAAAGTAAGCATTGTTAATAATTTATGTAGATATAATTATAATTACGGTTTTTAATAAATCATTATTATTACTAATATATAAATTCCATATAAGAGTATATAAACTCAGTAAAATATATGGCTGCTATGTATCAGTATGATAGCTATGATCGCAATATATAGTACTACCAGAAATAATTAATAGCAATTTATCTAAGCTTTTAATTTGGTTGCTTGGTTGGTTCAATAATAAATATGTATTTTATTTAAATAGTTGAATTCAAATGTATATTTTTTAGGTGAAACAATTAATTTAAATTTTTATGGTTTTTTTAAAAAGTAAATTTATTAATTCATTCAATGAATGGAACCATACAATTTAAAGAAAAAAATTAGCAGACACTCGTCGTAGATAATGAAGGATAAACTACATCAACACAACCAAGGCTTTAGCCTCATTATCAATAGAACATTATGACATGTTGACAATTGACTTTGTCACAAATCAAGCACGACATATCTAGAGTGATTGCAAGCACTTAATACGATAAGGAAATCAGTCTCGGATGGTCCAAAGCGGTGAGCAGAAATTGACAAAAGAATCAAGCATTCACCAAACTAGAGAGGATGACAACAAAATCATCCCTAAAATTACTTGTAAAACTAAGATTACATACATAAGCAAGATTTAAAAAAGTGCTACAAGAGCAGACAAAAACCCCTAAAACTGAATACTTACTAAACAATGGAAAAACAAACAAAACATATAAACTTAAGACAACATAGGTCTAAATCGACACGTGAAATTATTTATCATTCTAAAATACTCTCAAAACAGAAATAGTTTAAAAAGTTGATGAAGAGCCACCCACCTTCCAAGAAAAACTACTAGTAGGTAGTGGAGTTTTAGCGAACAACAATCACCGTCATCTATCTATCACAACTTGTGAAGACAGCAAGGATACCTATAAAATAGATCTGCAAACTGAAAAGAGAGAAGACATGTGTAGTAAATGAGAAGAAGAAAGAACTAAAGGGTTGATGGGAGAGGAAAAAGGCAGGTGATAGCTAGCTCGGAGGCTGACACCGCTACTAAGTAAAACAACAGATAATAAACAAATGACTTGGAGAAAAAAAGTTTTTAATTTTTTATGATTTTAAATGCATGACAAATAAAAATATATGACTTTTTATTATTTTTTTGGACAAGTTTATTATCAAAATTTAAGCTCAAGTTGGAAATATTATTAATCCAATAAGATAAAAGAAATTGAATAATGTTTATGTCATAATGAAATATTTTATGGAATCATCCTTCTTTTTCTTTTTAAAATGTATTTAATCTTAAAATCGATATTTTATTTATTAATATCAAAATACATCAATAATGTCATAGTAGCAACAATGGGTAGATCCAAAGATAGCATGTACCTTGAAAGTCTTTTTCATGTAGAGAGTTTATTGTTTGTGAAACAAAAGAAAAAATTGCAAGGGTGCTCATGGTGATGTGGCACTACAATTGATGGCAATTTCTGAATTGTACTTCAAGCTACTTATTTTTGGAAGACAAATAGGGGACCCCATGGTTCATGGTGTATAGGAGAATTTTCTTGTTCCATTTGTTTGTATGTGTATGCATGAAAGGGAAAGGAAGATTTTGGGTTGAAATCTATTTTATTTTTGGTAAATTAGACTAAGGTTATTAAACTATTAGTAAGTTTACATTTTAGTCATTTAGTTTTAAAAAGTTATAAAAAAAATAATCATTGAACTTTTTGAAAATTTTTATTTAAGTTATTGAGCTGTTAAGTATTTTTTAAAGTTTAGCCAACAAACTTCAAGTGATGGTTCAACAATCTGTACGATGGATCAGTACCTATCGACGAGTAGAATAACATACTTTAGATCCAAGTTAATCTAATAGTTAAAATCAGAGGTCAGTGAATAAAATCATTTAGATTTTGATTTGCAATTCGTGACGTTTAAAGTTATTTTATAAAAAAAAAAACTAAATTGTAGACGATAAGGGGAATAACAACTTTCAATCGGGCAATGAAAACAGACGATAAGGGGAACAACAACTATTTTAACAGTCTAGTGACTTAAATGAAAACTTTTAAATAGTTTAATAACCATTTGTAACATTTTAAAGATGAGTGATCGAAACGTAAACTTATTAAAATTTAGTGACCTTGTGCAAAATCCATATTTGAGCAAAGCTTGGACAGCCTTGAACAACCCAACTAGGCTTCCTTCAACCTTCCCAAACGGGCTTCAACAAAACTTTTTAATCACAGCCCAAATTTCACTAATTCTATGCTTTAATTATTATATTACACTATATTAAAATTTCATTAATGATATATTATTATAATATATTTGATTGAGTTGGTTTTATTCATCAATCGGATTTCAACTTAGTTGTGAAATTATCAAAAGTTCATTCTTTTTACAAAGTAACAAATATCATTTTAAAGACATTTATCTATTTTTATATTTTGATAAATCTAAAAAAGTAGGTATATATCATTGGAATCATGGGATTAAAAATTTGAACTCAAGATATCATCATTTTTACAATATCGACTTTATCATTTTAACTTAATTCACATTTAATTTTCATAAAGTTATTACGTAATTTTCTTAACTCATATCATGAATGTTTCATAATCCAATATTAGATTATAAAATTGTCTGATTATTTGAATCTTGATTAAAATATATTTGAATTTTTTATTGATACCAATCCCAAATTTAAATATCAAATATTTTTTTTGGGTTAAATAATAATAAAAGCTTGCCACAATCATTTCCACTATTGTGAATTTTATTTAGCTCAATTATTAAATTGAATGAAGCATATGTGAATGAAAATAAAGGTCTAATTTTAGTAGTTAATCATTAAAGTAATGCCATAAATTTTTTATTTTTTATTTTCCTATTATTGAATCATATAGGCTGTGACAACACTAGGATGCAAGTAGGGAGCCTCCCCCACTCCTCAAACACTCACTCTAATTATTGGTAAAATTGATTTTTGTCCTCCTACAAAAATATTTGATAAGATTACTTTTTGACCTCTTATAAAAATTTAAAATTTAATTTTAGTCCTTTAAAATTCTTAGCTTCACCCTTGCACACAATTAAAGCAATAAACCTCATTTAACCAATAATAAATTTATATATTTAATATATAAATTGAACGTTTAAAGCTATTTAGAAAAAAAAAATATGTTTTCTTTTTATGATTTATAAAAGTTAATCTATTCGAGGGTTCGTAATTATCTTTTTAAAAATATTTTCTTTAAAATGTGAATTTAAATTCTCCACGTTTATAAATGTTATCAAATTAAACATATTAATATAAAATTTTAAAAAATCAAATTTAATATAAATTAGGAAATATAATGTCTTTACAGTTTTAAAAAAAATATTTGCTTTGGCACTTTTCACCAAAATGCATGAAACCAGCACTTGCCATGTCTCTTGGATAATTAAAATTAAAATAAATAGACATTTTTCTTTCTAAAAATAAATGTCAAGATCTTAATCAACCATAATAATAACATTTAGTGGGACCCATTAATTAAGAAATTTTGTGATTTGATGCAATGAAAGGTCAGGATTTCATCATCCAATTGTCTTATCTATGATTGAAAATGAAATCAGGTGGGGTCCATAGTTTAGCTTACTGTAACCGGCTTTAACACAACGTAATATAATTACGGGTTAATACAAGACACGTAAGCACTTTACTGTCGGTTGTACAAAAACCCATGCAGTCACCGACACACATCAATAAAATCCCGTCGGTCCCACATACAATTACAGAAATAGACGGGTTCTCCCATCTAGTCGAGGTATTAAACACTGTCCATTACGAATTGGTTTATAGATAAAAATATCATGGAAGTTTCTTTATAAAGACTCAAGATTATATTTTACCTTTTTTATTATTCAGTTAAAGAGTAAATTATTTTTTCATTAAAAATTTAATCTATTTATATTATTAAAAATTAATATGACTGTTGACATATATGAACTAATTTTTAATAATAGAAATTGATGAATTTTCTAGCAAAATGATCAATTTGCTCTTTAAATTTAACATACAGGGACTAATATGTTAATTTTTTGAATAGAAAAACTACATTCAGTCCAACTCTTAATATAATGACCTTTATGGTACATTTACCTAGTGAGAGTTGAAAATGAGAATTCTTTTTATAAACTCTATATATGGGTTTTCTTTATAAAAATATAGTAAAATAAATAATTATTCGAAAAAAAAGTCATTTTTAGATTATTTGAAGAATATAGATTTTATTGTGACCATTTTATGTTAGATGATAATTGTGCATGTGACATGTCTCTTACTTTAAATTTTTTAAAAAATAGTCAAATTGTTACGTCAACAAATTAGGTTGTAAAGATGTTTTGAAAAAGCATGTATAATGTTAATGAAGCTAATTTAAGATTTAATAGTAAGAAAGTGTGTGAAATTTGCTAAACAAAAAGGTTATGGTAGAATTATAGTTGAAATTTAATTGTCCAAGACATTCTTATTACATTCATTGTTTGAACATCTCTTTTGGCAGCATATAAGATAATAAGTTTCGTTATTGTTCAAATAGCACTTGGTATAATAAGTTAGGACAACACTTAAGACGACATGATGGGATAGTTAAAGTGGAGTAAGTGTGTTGGCATTTTTTACTTTATTCATCTCGGTTTGTTCTCTATTAACAAATGGTTCTTAGATTGAAGTTGAAATTATTTTTCTTTTGGTTAATGAATTTAATTTCAAATGAAATAAGAGAGAAGAGAGGTTATTGAATACAAATCTTATTCATATCCATTCAGGATTAAATCAATTTATTTTACTTGGTGATAAAGAGCTAGTCATATTTACTTTGGAGAGGAAGCATTTATTTCGAAAATCAAAAGGAAGATTTTACGTGGATACTTCCTTTATTTAAAATGATGATTTATCTTAAGTTATTTGAAGAAGTTGCCAATATCAGGCTATAAATAGGTTGCATTGATGCATATGTTATGTGCATATTGAGTGCTTTTGTCGAGTGTTTTATTAATCTTTTGTTGGGCATTTTGGAGAGTAAACATTGTTGTAAGTGAGGTTGTTTAGGGTGAGCGATTATAATATTGGAGGTTCTTTGTTAGGATTACGATTATCCAATGTGTATGGGTAGATTAGGTTTTAACCAATAAGGTTCTAGATCCATTGTTGAATAAAATCATTTATTGAACAAGGCTCTGTAGAGTAGGATTGGTGAATTCGAACCGCGTTAACGAATCTCATATGCCATTTACTCTTTATTTAACTCTCCCTAAGTAATGTTGTTAAATTGCCTTAATTACCGTCTTTCTATTATTTAACTGATAAATTCAAGTGATTGATTGAAAATTAAAATTAACTAAATTAATTGCCAACGAACACGAAAAAGAACAAATTAGGAAAATAATCGAATAATAACTAAAAAGCAAAACAATACATAAGAAAGAATTCACCTAGATTTCATTTGTCACTATCAATCTAAATTATGTAATTCTTTATTTAGTAACTTGATCCGTAGAAATCCCTAAATTATGCTAATATCTCTTTTGAGAGTAAGAGCAACTAACTCTAGGTTAATTAATTGAAATTTATTTCTAATTAAAACCATTATTATCACATTAACTCATGCTATGGATTCTCCTATTAGATTTGATTCTAATCTGATAGATTCATGTCGTCCTATTTTTAAGATTGCATGTAACTCCAATTAATTATGCAAGATCTACTCTTAAACAAGGTTTATTCCTCCTCTGATTTAAGCACATCGAACATAGATCAATAATCTAGAAATATCAAACTAAGAATTAAATACATATAATTGAGAACAATATTTAAGTATTTATTGCATAAAAAAAAAACATAATTCATCATAAGGTTCATATCCCCTAGGTATTTAGAAAATTAGTACATGCTTGAAAATAAAAACATCCAAAACATAATATAACCGAAAGAAACAAAGAAACTCATGATAATCTCCTAAGAAATACGTGATGGAAATCTACTTCAAAATTGGCTTCAATGATGTTTTTTGAGTTGTTTTATTGAATATTCTATGACGACTAACTCTTATCTTCTTATTTTTATCATATAAACGTCTTAGAATGTCCAAAAAACCTAAAAAAACACGATTTCCCGCAGTTTAGGGTGCAAATTCGTGAAATCAACACGACCTACCACATGGTCGTGTGGCAGGCTATTTGGCCCACACGGTCGTGTGTTTAGGACGAGTGGAATAGGTCAGCCCATGTGGGTCTTGTAGGTTGTTCCGATTTTTCGGTTTTCACTCGTTTTTTTGCTCATTTTGCTCTCAAATGCTCTATTAAGCATAAAAACATGAATTTAAAGGATTAGGAGCATAAAATTCACAATTAACATCGAATTATCACCAAAAAATGCATTGAAAATGAGGTTAAAACATATTACTTTTAGCACTTATCAAACATCGAATTAGGATATCCAGCAAATTGAGCGCTTCTTCAATATTGATTTAAGGTTATTGGTGTTTGACTTGAATATGAATAATTGAGAAGGCAATTGGAAGATATGACCAATAGTTAAGGATATTAGACCCCAAGCCTATAAGTTTGATGACATTGTGTTTATTTGGGTTAGCAGAAAAACTAATAGGGCGACTGATTGGATTGCAAATTGATCAAAAAGGAGAATGTGCATTCAAAATTTGGTGTTAGCACCTCCATCATCCTTGGTGCACATTTTGAGCAAAGATGGTAAGGTCATTGTTTTCTTTTTAAAGCTATAGTCTTGATATAAGGTGTTTTGAAGGTTTGATTGGTTGCGGTGATAGATGTATTTCTTACAAAAAATTAAGGCCTGATTCTCAAATTGGGGCTAATTTTTTAAAGGTTGCTTATATAATGGGCCAAACCTTTTAAAATAATCATACAATGACCTAATCTTTATAAAAGTGCTTACATGAAGATCAAACTTTTCAAAATGACCAAATAAGAGCCGAACATTTTTAAAAGTACTCAAATAAGGGCATTTCAAATGTCCTATATCAGGTTTCAAATTACATTTTTATTATTTTCTTCTTCTTTTTTCAAGTAATATTTGATTAAGTTATTATGCATTTTATTCTAAACACGTCAATATTCATCTAATTTTTACTACAAACCAAGTTGAAGTGTGTGAAATTTGAGCATTTTGTAAAGGTTAGGCCATTATATGATCATTTGAAAGGTTTGGTGTTTATGTGAACAACCCCTAAAAAATTGAGCCTAATTTAAACATTTAACCAAAATTAAATATTAAAATTAAAACATATTTTTTTAAAATAAATAGATTTAATTAAATTAAATCATTACAAATACTAAATAAATAATCAACTTGGATAATTAATTAAAATTAACCATAATTAATTAAAATTAATTAAAATTAAATAATCAATGTCACAAACGCTTTTATTCAAAGAAGAAAACCATAATGGTTAAAGTACATGGGAAGTCCTTGTATTATAAGGACTATATCAAATTAGTCCCTCTATTATTAAATAGTTCAATTAATCATTTATATTGTTAAAAAGAATCAAATAAATCCAAATTGCAATAGGCTTAATATTTAGTATATAAAAATTATTTTGAAAAATATTTTTTTCAATTATAGTTCAATTCTAAACAAAATATTTCATTTATAAAACCAGAAAAACTTTAAATATATTAACCCTGTTAACTAGTAAATGAAATTTTTATATAGTAAATATTAAATCTATTCCAATTTGGTCTTATTTGATTCTTTTCAATAGTACAGGGACTAAATTGATTCATTTAATAATAGAGGGATGAATTTGATCATGCCCCAATAATAGAAGTACCTCTCAAATACATTCACCAAAAAATAATAAAGCACACTCCATGTTGCGCGCGTGAGAATCTGGTACAGTATTTCCTTTTTGTTCAAAGGCAAGTCTATCCCAGGAAAATAGATTCCTTAGTTTCAGTGTCATTTAAGTGACTGTAATCTAAAATTTGAGATTTGTGCCAATTTATTCTCTACAACTTATAATCAAAATCTAAAATTTTCAAGACCCAGAATTTTTCAGATTATCAATTTTTAATTAGATTAATTTAATTGAATAAATTATTAAAAAATTCAAAAAATCGATTCAATTATTTTGACTGTTAGATGCAATTGCTCTAACCCTTTATTTTAAATTAATATTTATTTTCAATTTAATTAATATCACAATCAATTCTTAATCTAACCTGCTGATTCGATTGAATTTTGAAATCAATGTAAAAAGTTGTAATTTTTTACTTAACATAGAGAAATAATATTCGCAAAACGAGATAAAAACAATAAAAGAATTTGTCAAAGAAGCTAGTCACATAATATTTAATTACAATATAAGTCGAAATTAAAATCTCAAAATTATTTTTTGTGATTATTATTTTCCCATAAGAATCATTTTAACATTATTGTGCTAGCATTTATACAATTACTATTCCAAAATAAAAATAAAAACTTGAAACAGGAAAATAAATTGCAAAAAGCCTTGTCTGTTTTCAAAGGTAATTAAGAAAACATTACAGTGGACAAATTACAATTGTGAATTTAAATATAAAACCATAAATAAAAATAAAGGGGAAAAAATGATAACAAAGGTGAAGATACCTTTGGAAATTTCTCAGCACAACTTTATGACAGCAAAATTTGTTCATTATTGCTACAAATTCTAAGTCGCTGAGATTATGACAATTTTTTGGACCGACTAATTTAATAATAATTATTATAATGTACTCCCCCAAAAAATCTTTAATTAATTAATTAATTAATTAATTTTTCTTCCCCTCTTCACCGCCTTCTTCCAAGTAAGCCTTCTTTCTCCTATCAACACCAGCAAACAAACAAATCACAAGGAAAAACGTGGCGTACATCCCATGGACCTTCCAATTAGTCTTAGGCGGTTGATGCAGAACCACTCTATGAAACACCGCCACGTAGTAATGTAACCCGACGGCGAACCCCACGAATATCTGACCCAAACCCAACATCTTGGATCCGAGACCCGACTCCGTCGAGAAAACCAGTATCAAATACATCAACAGCAGCAACAAGTAAAGCACGTACCCAAGCGTTTGAAGCACTTGTAAACACACGTAGGTCGACGGCGAAGTGGCGTAAAAGAACTTAAGCGGCTCAAGTCCGGTGACGAGGGAGGTAAGGCAAAGGATTGAAAAGTAAATCGAGAGGTAAATTTGGATGAAGATGAGAATCTTTTGGAGTGAAAAATAAGCTTTGATGCGGTTAAAAATGAGAGAAACTAATAGTAAAGGGATTAAAAGGAAAGCACAAGAGATTACAGTAGCAATGGTGGGAGCATGTTTGTTGCCGACATATGGTTTGAACTGTTTGGTGAACTCTTTGTTGTATTTGTTGATGTAAACTTTCGAGGTTGTCGAGATTCTCTCCAAGTCCGGTATAAGTGTTTGCTGGAATTTAGCCGGTAGATCCCGGAACTCCGACACTAAATCCGATTCATCATCGTCGTCGACCCAACTGGGTTGCTTCTTTTGTTGTTTCTGAATCTGGGTTGTTGTCGGTTTCTTTTCAGGTTTTGAAGATTGAACCGGTGTTTTCGTGGTTGTTTTGTTCTTGGGAGAGCTTAATTTGAGCAGATCCGAAGCTTTTGGTGTTGTGGAATTCAGTTTCTTCACCTTGGAAGTTGAATTAAGCTTCTTGGGAATGGAACTCGACACCGTTGGCTTTGCAGTTTTGGTCGAGTTGGTCGGTTTCAAAACCTTGGTTTGGTTCTTGGCCGACAAATTCGACGTTTTGGTTGATACATTCAATGATTTAACGAGCTTGGTTTGGTTCTTGGTCGATACATTCACTGATTGAACCAGCTTGGTTTGGTTCTTGGTGGATACATTTGATGGTTTAACAAGCTTGGTTTGGTTCTTCTTGTTAGAAAAATTGGAGCTTTTCTTCTTCAACACCAACTGTTCATCTTCTTCTTCGAGCTCCAAAAATCTTCTTCCACCGCCACCAAACCGAGTGGTTCGAAGCTCGTGGCTATCAACAATGGAGGTACAAACCAGCAACGAAATCAACATAAAGAAAGCAAGGTAAAGCAAAAATACCTTACGGAAATTGAAGTACAATAGTGGAGCCATTGTTGGTGAAAACTGAGAACTCTCTCTATGCCTTTGAAAGATCAAAAAAAAAAAAAACAAAAGATCCAATGATTTTTTTCTTTTAAGGCTTTGGATTGGATCTAAAAGTATTGAACTAAGAAAAAATAAAGAAGAGATAAAAGAGAGAAAATAAAATAAGAGTGTTTATATATAGGTGTAGATTTACGTGAAAGGGTAATGAGGGATTTTAATTGAAAAGTGGGAAAAAGATGAGGTCACACTCACATGGTACTAAAGTGAAAATTGTTAAAAAAAGGTAATGAAAAAACAAAAATGTATGCTTTAATTACACTATTAAACGCGGTTTTCGCACTGTTCCCCTCGCTTCCTATTTTGCTTCACTATCTCACTCTGTCAGTAAAAAATATGGTTTTATTGTAAATTAGCCCCTAACCTATTCTTCAATTCCTAGATTGGTCCTTTAAGTGTTTTAAGTCAGATGATTTTCAAATGTATCATACAGCATCTCATAAGAAAGTATTAATTGTCATGTTCTTATTGGTTGATATTATTTTTTGATAAATTGATGGTTTAGCGACTAAATTTGACCAAAAAAAACTTTAAGGATCAGTCTAGGAATTGAAGTGTTGCTTTAGGGGTAAAAAATAATTGTTAAAATAAAGGTTAATTCATTAGGCACTCTCCCACTATTCTGCTTGGTTTGTTAATTTTAAAACGATCCGGTTATGACCTTGAAGTGTGACCATTGTATCAATCCTTTTATTTTGGTGAAATTCTCTTTTAGGTCATTAACATTTGTAATTTTAAGCCCCCAACATTTTACAATTTAATTTTCCCCTCCGACTATAAAATTTTTGGCTTCATCCCTATCAGTTATGTCTCTCCGTTAGTCTAATTGTTAACTTAAACATTAAATATCAATTTGTAAATCTAACGCGGGTTAAATTATTAGCATGTATAAACAACTTAAATTTGATGTGTTAAGGAAAAGATGCACCCGTATTTAAGTAAAAAAAGAGTATTAATAATTCTTCAAGTTGAATAATGTAATTTAACTACGGTGCTGTGGAGTTTAGGCGACGACTTTTACATCACAGATCATCTTCCATTCCTTACATAGTGGAAAATTTTGACTGATTTTTGGGTTGAAAAAGAAAAGAAAAAGGAAAATTGTTCAGAATAAGCCAAAGAACCAACCACCTTTTTTATTAGGGTTGATAATTAATACCCTTTTGAAAGGGACAGAAGAAGACAGTCCTACATTTTTACTTAGTAAAACCAAACCTTCATCTTTGGACATTGATAATATTCGGCAGATTCAGTATGAGTGATGCTAGAAAATATTTTTAAAGTTGTTAGAATTAAATTGTATATTTGTACGATAATAAAATTATAACTTTATTATTTTAATAGTTTATATTTTTGTAATTTTTAAAGGACTTAATTAAAGTGTTATTATTTTTAAGAGGATAAAATGTAATTTTACCATTAATAATTTAAAATTTTATAAATTATAAAATATTAAATATTTTCCCTAACATTAATGAATTCTTAAGCATTTTTAGAATCAATGGATGGGTCATATAAATGAAAAGAAGAATAATAATAATAAACCTGAATATTTTGCCTAATTCCACTACTAGTTAGTTGGGTTAGTTTGACCTAAAAACTAAAAGGTACTTTTGGTTACTACAATTTCAATGGGTAAATGAGAACAAATTAAGTTAATGGTATTAAGCGGCTGTCTTTGACTTCCTTTTTTTTGGCGTTTGACCTTTGTGTTCCATTATTACATTATACAATAGCTTATGCAGAAATAACAAAACCCGATGTAAAAAAGTAGTTTCCAAATTAAAGCTGAAAATTCAATGGATTCACTCTTTTTTATGCTAAAAGTTACAATGTTAGATGTGGGACTTTAGGCTGGGTTCTCACTTCTCATTGAATTCTCAAATATAAGTCATTTGTCAACTCACGTAGGATAATTTTATTATTATGTAAGTCTATAAATTTCACAAAATCGAATTAAAATTTTTAAATACAATGATTATATATTTAAGATAAAACGTGTTTTGATATCAACTGAATTAAGACTATATAAGCATATATTTAATATTAAATTTTAAATAAATAAATTTAGAGCTAAAAATTAAATTATTGGGATAAAACTATTCCAAATTAAGGAATAAATAGAAGCATGAAAGATAAAAAAAATTGAAAATAATTAAAATGTCACAAATATAGGCACAATATATAATTAAACTTTGAACTTCAACTTTTTAGAGGAGATGGATAGAGATTGTTCTTCTGGATGTGTCAAAAAATTTAATGCACAAATTTCGAGTTGTAAATTAATTTTAAAAATCTAGAGTCAAATTATACTTCTAACTTTGAAAAGATTACAATATCTTAAATTTATTTAATACAGATAAAAATCCTTTGGTTATTCTCTTTGATGGAGCTTCAATTTAATGGTTGTTTAGATTTGATCTTTGAAAGATGTGGTTTGCTTCAAGAGTCGTTGAGACTTAATCTTAAATTAATAATATTCACTTCAAGGGTTATCAAGACTTGATCTTAAAAATGGGTTTGGAGAGAGTTTGGATCCAAAGGTCGTCAATACTTGATCTTGAATGGTTGAACCTACTTCAAGTGTCGTGATAGCTTCCTCTTGAAATAGGTTCTAACCTCCTTCCTTTAGTTGAATCGAACTGATGCGACATTCTTCAAATTCTTCAAGTTCTTGAGTTTCTTCAGATACCTTTGCAAAAAGTTTCTAGACTCCTTGAACTGGTGATGTGTGTTGAATGGTTTAGATGTGACCCTTTTTTATAGTGCGAGTCAGTCGAGTGAAAGAGAGTTCTTGAAGAATTTAACTTCTTCATTTGAGCATTCTACAAAAATTAAACTCTTTTTATTTATTATTTATCTCATATTAATATAATTAATCAGAGACAAATTCATTCTTAAAAAAACATGGGTTTTTTTTAACACCCCTAGCCCATATCCGTCACCAAAATAGGGTTTCGAAGCATTACTGAAGTTTATCGATAAAACAGGCAGAATTCTCAAACATTTCATATTATCAAAACAAGTCATCAAAGCATCATTTTAATTCAAATTATAAACATACCAAATCCAAATCAATTTGCCTAGCTCATGAGCACTTAAACATAGAATTAAATTCACATGCACCTATCTAGATTTAGTTCAATTTACCATGCCATAATATGGCTTCAAAAACAAAAACAAACACATATTTATATGTATAAAACCAACTAATATTAAACTTATATTCTCATTTACATTCAATCCACAAAATAACTATTATTTAGACACCTTAGGTACATGTCGACACAAAAGAGTAATCATCACCACGTTTGAGTTTGAGAGCGTTGTTGGATGTTGAATCTGCGATCAAAATTGAAGTACTTAATTTGCGCACGGGAAACAAAACCGTACACTAAGTAAAAATCAGTGGTATTTCTATAATTTGAATATTTAAAGACAAGATAATATAATATGCATATTTTAATTATAAGCACATTTGAATATTTAAGACCACATTTATTCATACAATGGCATTAGCCATTCAATATTCAATTCATAAATACATCATTTCATACCATTCTCAATTCTCATCACTTGCTATATAATAGCTTTTCATAATTTATATATATATATATATATATATATATATATCATTTAAACAATAATATTATTCAATCATATCCAATTCATGAATACGTAATTCATGTGTCTCATTTTCATGTTTCAATTCACTATCTCATTTTCATTCATTTACAATATCATCCAATATCAATCATAGTACTATTTTATTTAATTACCCCTATTAACACTACTCGAACTTGGACGGATACACAACAGATCAGTTTGGCACTTAGTGCTTCATCGGATAAATCCGAAGTAATAACTACGCCTAGCACTATAAAAATTTGGCACCCAATGTCTCATCGGTTAAACCGAAGTAAATTGGCACTTAGTGCCTCATCTTCTCGAAGTCGAAGAAATCACTGAACTCTTCCAATCATATGGCATGCCATTTATATCCGACTCAGCCCGATATAGTTAATAGGGTTTAATTTCACTTTCCAAATACAACCAATATTCAATTATCATATTTGCACATATATATTCATTTCAATACAAATAATCGATGTAATCATAATATATATATCAATTCAATCCATTCAATCAACTTTTAATTCAATTCAATGTCAAAGTGCGAAATACTCACCTCAACATTTACCATATGCATTAAATAAAAAATACAACAATTAATAACTAGTTTCGAATTATAGAAATACAAACCAGGAATTCTGAGCTATTCCACGTTAACTTTATCTTTCCCCTTTTTAGTTGAGGATTCCGGTACGACGGTAGCTACGAAATTAAAACAATTAAAATTCATCAATACAACACAATTCAATTTCATATTGAATATTTCAATTTTTATTCAATATTTTCCTAAATTCTGATTTAGTCCCTAAACCGAGACTAATTTTTATCCTTCACAATTAATTCTATATTTTCATACAATTTCCACTTTAAACTAAATTTAACTCCTTATTTTCACTTAAATCCCTAAATTTTGAAATTTTTACAATTTAGTCCCTATTACTCAAAATTTACAATTTATTCTACAATTTAATCATTTTCCATTTCTAACTTAACAATCTATCAATTTAATCCCTAATACTAAAATTATTCAACATTAATAACATTTAAAGACTCAATAATGGCTAAAATTTTGACATGGGTCGGGTAATACTTAACATCGGGATTCCATAAAAATAAAGATTACAAGAAAAGAAGACTAAATTGACTAACCAATTGAACTTGGAACTTTGAAACCCCTAAGTCGTGGGTTCTTCTTTCTTTCTGTTTCGTTTTGCTTTTGTCTTTCTTTATTTCTTTTATTACTATAATATATATTTACTTAAATATTAAGTAAAACATATTATAATATATATTTTAACTTTAATTTATTAATAATATATATAATAAATTTACACCTTATGCTGCCTCATTAAAGAATAATGACATAATTGCTTCTTTAGTCCCTTTAATTTTTCTTTAATCTATAATTCAACTTTCACCCTATATGCAATTTAATCCTTATACTTAATTACTCTTAATTCATGCAAATTCACTTAACCAAAATCTAATCAACTACGTAACTAGCTTCGTAAATATTTATTCTGATTTACGAAAACAGAGTCCCGAAAATGCACTTTCTAACACCCCTGGCTATCGGGTCATTACAATTCTCCCCCTAATTAAATTTCGTCCCCGAAATTTACTTGAAAAGAGGTGGGGGTACTGAAATCTCATAGTCTCTTTCGGTTCCCAAGTCGTTTCTTCAATACTATGACTAGGCCACAAGACTTTCACTAACGAAACTCACTTATTACACAATTCTTTCTCTCACGTGCTAAAATCTCAACCAGTTCTTCTTCGTATGACAAATCAGGTTGAATTTCAATATCTTCTGTCAAAATAACATGAGATAAATCCGATTGATATCTTTTAAGCATTGAAACGTGAAAAATATTATGAATTTTTTGTAGTTCCATAGGCAAAGCTAAATGATACACAATTGGTCCCACTCTTTTCGTGATCTCAAACGGTCCAATAAAATGACGACTCAGTTTTCCTTTTCGACCAAATCTCAAATTTTCTTCGAAGGCAAAACTTTAAGAAATACTTTATCGCCAACAGAATATTCAATATTTCGATGTTTCAAATCTGTATATGATTTCTATCTATCAAAAGCTGTCTTCAATCTATCTCAAATTTTTTTAACAATGTCTTCCGTTTCTTGAATTAATTTCAGCCCGATCATTCTTCTTTCACTCAATTCCATCGAACAAACAAGTGACTGACATCTACGACAATATAAGGCTTCATACAGAGCCATTTGAATACTCGATTGAAAACTATTGTTGTATACAAATTCGACCAAAGGTAAGCAACACTCCCAACCTGATTCAAAATCAATAACACAAGTACGAAGCATGTCTTCCAAAATCTCAAAGTGAACCGCAGATCTCGATAAAAAATTATCGACATAGGGACACTGTGCAATTTTATTATTTCTTAAATATAAACTTCAACAAACTTTTGAAGTGACCAAGCTGTCTTGACTGCAATGAAATGAGCTGATTTCGTAAGTCGATCAACAATCACCCATACAACATTTTTCTTACTTGCCGATAAAGATAACCCCGTTACAAAATCCATTGTGATACAATCTCATTTCCATTCAGAAATAGAAATAGGCTGAAGTAATCTGGTGGGAACCTGATGTTCTGCCTTAACTCGCTGACAAGTTAAACATTTAGCCACATACTCGGCCACATCTTTTTTCATTCTTGGCCACCGACAAGATTCTCGCAGATCACAATATATTTTTGTTCCTCTAGGATGCAAAGCAAAAAGACTATCATGAGCTTCGCGAAGTATCAACTCTTTTAATTCAGAAACATCCGGCATGCAAATTCAGTTATGAAATCTCAAGCAACCACAATCATCAATGCTGAAATTTTCTAATATACCATTCTAAACCATTTCTCTTTTTTTCGCCAACTTGTCATCTTTTAACTACGTTGACTTGATCCGATCAAACATCACCGCTTTAATTTTTAGTTCAACCAATAGGCTTCCATCGTCATTGATACTGAGTCAAGCAAACATTACTCATAATTCAATTGCTGATTTCCTACTCAACGCATCAACTACAACATTAGCTTTACTAGGGTGGTAATCAATAACACAATCAAAATCTTTCAGAAGCTCTACCCAACGACATTGTCTCAAATTCAACTCATTTTGAGATAGAATGTATTTGAGACTCTTATAATATATATAAATATAACATTTTTCGCCGTACAAATAATATCTCCAGCTCTTTAGAGCAAAAACCACAGCAGCTTGCTCTAAATTATGTGTCAGATAATTGCGTTCATGCATTTTTAGCTAACGAGACACATAAGCAATCACTTTCCTATCTTGCATCAAAACACAACCAAAACCACTTAATGAAGTGTCACTATAAACGACAAAATCCTTTCCCGATTCTGGTAAGGTCAAAATCGGCGCTTCAGTCAACGTTTACTTTAATTTCTCAAAACTTTCTTGACACTGATCGTCCCAAACGAACTGAAAATTCTTATGCAATACCTTTGTCATAGGCAAGGCTATCTTCGAAAATCTATTTACAAATCTTCGGTAATAACCAGCTAATTCAAGAAAACTACAAACCTCTGACACATTCCTCGGTGCTTTCCACTGAACAATTGCCTCTATCTTTTTTGAATCAACTCTAATTCCATTTGTTGAAATAACATGACCCAAAAATACAATCTCTGATAACCGGAATTCACACCCACTAAGCTTTCTATATAACTGTTTCTCTCGTAACACTTGCAAAACAATTCTGAGGTGATGCTCATGCTCGGATTTGGATTCGAATTTCGAATAGACTAAAATATCATCAATAAAAACTACCACAAAATGATCCAAATACGGTTGGAAAATACGGTTCATGAGATCCATAAATGCTGCCGGAGCATTCGTCAATCCAAAAGGCATTACTAAAAATTCATAATGACCTTATCGTGTACGAAATGCCGTCTTCGATACATCACTTTCTTTCACTTTCAACTAATAGTAACCCGATCTCAAATCGATTTTTGAAAAGAAAGAAGCTCCTTTTAGTTGATCAAATAAGTCATCAATACGGGGTAGAGGATATCGATTCTTAATTGTCAACTTATTCAATTACCGATAGTCAATACAAACCCACATCGAACCATCTTTCTTTTTAATAAAAAGTACTGGAGCTCCCCAATGCGATATATTAGGGCGTATAAAACCACGATCCAATAAGTCTTGCAATTATACTTTTAATTCTTTTAACTTCGTAGGTGACATACGATAGGGGGTATTGACACCAGAGCCATACCATGAAACACTCAAATTACAAACTCAACCTCTCGATCTGGTGGTAATCTTAGTAATTCCTCGGGAAACACATTAAGGAATTCACAAACAGTTCGAATTTTATTGCACTGGCCATCAACAAAATTTGAATTGATAACATAGACTAGAAAAGCTTCACAACCTTGATTAAGAAGTTTATTAGCTCGAATTGCAGAAATGTTACAAGTTGAACCACTTGTTCAAATACCATTCACTTCAATCATATCACTGCCTTTACTCTGAACAATAAACTTTTTTTTTACAGCAATCCAGAATCACCTCGTGCTCTGTAAGCCAATCCATTCCCAAAATCATATCAAAATCACCAAACGGCATTATCAACAAATCAACAGGGAAGGTTATATTTTGTATCACTAACGGACATCTCTTACACACTTGATCCACTAACACAGATTGTCCTAATGGACTAGACACCACTATCGATACTCTAGACGTCACTCAACCAATTTAGTATTAACATATAAATGCGAAAATCTCGGATCTATTAAAGTATAAATAGGTTCTGAATGTAATAAAAACATACCTGTCACAACATCATTAACATCACCATCCTCACGAGTCCTGGTATTCTGGCCTCCGACTGTTGAGTAACAACATCATTTCCCTTTCTAGCACTACCTCTTGAAAATGAACTACTTCGACTCGACCCGCGTGCCCTAGAAGCAGGCATAAATCTCTGAGAAGTAATAGGTGTAGCATTTTCATTATTTGGACAATCTTTAACAAAATGTTCCATAGATCAACAGCGAAAATAGCCTCAAGTTAACTTCTAGCATTCATCACGGTGCTTTTTCCCACAATGCTCAAAATTCGGAATATTAGTATCCTAGATAGACCTCGCACACTACCCGTAGACACAGCCGGTTGTCTATCACGATTTCTGTCAGACTTAAAATTTGATCTCCAACTACTATAAAATTCTTTTGATCTATTTAGTTGTGGATTTGAACTTGTAGCTCCAAGAAACTTTCGAACAGTACGAGTATTCTCAGTCTTTTTATCAAAACCCAGGACTTGCTCCACTATTCTTACTCGTTCAACTAAATCTATAAACTCGGTAATTCTGTGTGATACCAACTGTACTCACAACTCATCGCGTAAACCACGTAAAAATCGCTTGCAACTGTCAATTTTAGTCAGCAAAAATTAACAGCATACCTACTAAGTCGCGAAAACACTCGTTCATAATCAACCACAAACATTTCACCTTGTTTCAGCATAAAAAACTATTGTTTTTTGTCTTCAATATACAATTCACCCACATATTTCTTTTGAAATTCCTTTTGGAAGAATTCCCATTTTACTTGATTTGCAGATACATGACGTGTCACTAACTGCCACCAGGTATATGCTTCTCATTACAGTAGAGAAACAACACATATTACACTTTCACATGGGTTGCATTCAAATTTGTTGCAAGATTCTCTTAATGGATTCAATCCAAATTTCAGCTGCGGAAGGATCAACTCCTTTCAATCCTAAGAATTCAGTTGCACCGTATTTATGTAATTCTTTAATCGGAGCTTGACGAACAGTAGGTGCAGATGTCGTAACGTGTAACACCCCTTACCCGAGACTATTTCCAAAATCGAGCACGAGGCATTACTAAACTTAATCTATCACTTAAATAGTTTTAAAATTGTTTATTTAAACTTTTCGGAATGTGCTGTCATTCTGTGTTGTAGTCGCCTAAAAATTCATATCTTGAGTTTCGAAACTCAAAATTTATATCCGTAAATTTTCCCTGAAACTAGACTCATATATCTATTTACTAATTTTTTTATAGAATTTTTGGTCAAGCAAATTAGTACAGTTTATTAGTTAAAGTCTCCCTTGTTTCAGGGTTCGACTGCTCTGACCTCTGTGTATTACGAATCAGATATCTTCCTGTACAGAGTTTCAATAACTATTCAGTTTATTTCTAATAAAACTAGACTCAATAAGGAATCTGTACATATAAATCATGACTTCTAATTATCTTTGAAAAATTTATGGTGAATTTCCAAAGTCAGAACAGGGGATCCAGAAATTGCTCTGGCCCTGTTTCACAAAAATTTAAACATCTCATAAAATATAACTCATATACCTGTTTTGTTCCATCCATATGAAAATAGACTCATCAATCTTCAATTCCATAACTTATTCATTATTTAATTCCATTTCTACTATTTTTAGTGATTTTTCAAATTCACGTCACTACTACTGTCCGAATCTATTTTATGGTAAATTTTACCTATTTCATGGTTCCCATGGATTAGCTAGCAATTTAGCATACATAACACCGAATATGATCATGATTAGCCATTCCAATGGCTAATCATTACCAAGCATTTCCATACCACTCAATAACCATATCATAAGACCATATATACAAAATGATTATAATGCTATACATGCCATACTCAAAATATACAAGCCATTATGCCAAGATGGTATACGGATAGTGTGAGCGCGTGCCTCCGACGTTTCGATTTCCAAGCTGGCTTGTCAACACTACAAGGAATGAAAAGGAGGGAGTAAGCACAAATGCTTAGTAAGTTCACATGCAAATAGCAAGTAACACAACTATATAAGCAAACATAAACATCATTTGCATGATCATCACCGAGACATTCATATCACATTTTCATTTATCATCTTACCATATTGTTGTTATATCGAGTTTTCAACCCGAGGGTTAAGTACATACCTGTTCAAAGTATCCATTTCACAACACTTACCAATACATCCCTTTCATCTCGAGTATTCCTCCATTTGAGTAGAATTTTACCCGTTGAACACATCGGAATATAATTCGGATACACGAAAAGTTTGCACATAAGTGTCACATATGTAGCCAAGCTACCATGTAACCCGCCCATAAGTGAACTCGGACTCAACTCAACGAGCTCGGACGTTCGCATCCATAAGTGAACTCGGACTCAACTCAACGAGCTCGGATGCCTAGTTACATCTCTCGAAATCGGACTGAACTCAACGAGTTCGGACATTCGCATCCATAAGTGAACTCGGACTCAACTCAAGGAGTTCGGATGCCCAAATATCCCAGTGACATGTCACTTGTATCCTAATCCATTTCTAAGGTTCAACGGGACCTTTTTCCCAATCATGTGTCTCAACCATCTTCTACGGAATGCCGATACCGATACTCGATAATATTTCACATTTTCCAAGTATATCACATAATTTGACATATTATCAAACAATTATCACGAGTATAATATTTCATAATAATTATCATATCATTTAAATAACATAAAAACATTTAAAATAATAACTATGTTACCAACATTTACATATGAACTTACCTCGTATGTGAAAATGGCTACTTTTACCATTTCGTCCACAACTTGGTATTTTCCCCATTTTAGCCTGAATTTTAGTTTTCATTGCTCTATAATTTAAAATATAGTCTAATTAGGGCTCACATTATTCAAATTAACCCAAAATCATATTTTGGCAAAATTATAGTTTTGCCCCTAAACTTTCGCATATTTACACTTTTACCCCAAAGCTCGTAAATTAAACTTCAGCATATTTTCTTATGTTTTATGACATGCTGAACATTTTTCCCTTCTATGACAACATCAAGTTCTCACTCTAACACATAGTTATGAACAATAACAATTTTTACCGATTAAGCCGTTTTACTCATTTTTGCTTAAAATCGCTTAGCAAAAGTTGTTTAACATAATTTCAACCTTCAAATTCTACCATAAAACATCAAAATAAACACATTTCACCTACGGGTATTTTTCCAAATATGAACCCTAGCTTAAATTATTGCTAGAATAAGCTTAATCAAGTTACCGGGATTCCAAAAACGTAAAGAACTTGAAAAACGGGGCTAGAACGGACTTACAATCGAGCTTGGAAGCTTGAAAAACCCTAGCCATGGTTTCTCCTTGCTATATTCGGCCATGGGGTTGAAGATGAGCAAAATTGGCTTTTAATTTTGTATTTTAATTCATTTTAACCTTAAATGACCAAAATGCCCTTACTACTAAACTTTCCAAAAATTCCATCCATGTCCAATTTTTGTCCATAGACTTAGAAATTGGTAAAATTAATATTTTAGACCTCCTAATTAATATTTCAAAACAATTTCATACTAGAAACTTCTAGAATGCAAGTTTTGCAAATTATTCGATTTAGTCCCTAATTTCAATTTAAGCACTTTATGCATAAAATTTCTTCACGAAATTTTCACACAATCATGCAATCATATCATAGACCTCAAAATAATCATAAAATAATTATTTCTATCTTGGATTTTGTGGTCACGAAACCACTATTTTGACTAGGCCCAAAATCAGGATATTACATAGTCCCTAAACCGAGATTAATTTTTATTCTTCACAATTAATTCTATATTTTCATACAATTTCCAATTTAAACTAAATTTAACTCCCTATTTTCACTTAAATCCCTAAATTTTGAATTTTTCACAATTTAGTCCCTATTACTCAAAATTTACAATTCATTCTACAATTTAATCCTTTTTCATTTCGAACTTAAAAATCTATCAATTTAATCCATAATACTAAAATTATTCAACATTAACAACACTTAAAAACTCAATAATTGTTAAAATTTCGACATGGGTCGAGTAATACTTAACATCGGGATTCCAAAAACATAAAGATTACAAGAAGAGGAGACTAAATTGACTAATCATTTGAACTTGGAACTTTGAAACCCCTAATCTATGGGTTCTTCTTTCTTTCTGTTTCGTTTTGCTTTTGTCTTTCCTTATTTCTTTTATTACTATAATATATATATTTACTCAAATATTAAGTAAAACATATTATAATATATTTTTAATTTATTAATAATATATATAATAATAATTTTACACCTTTTGTCGCCTCATTAAAGAACAATGGCATAATTACTTCTTTAGCCCTTTTAATTTTTCTTTAATCTATAATTCAACTTTCACCCTATATGCAATTTAGTACTTATACTTAATTACTCTTAATTAATACAAATTCAGTTAAGCAAAATCTAATTAACTAAACAATTAGCTTTGTAAATATAACAGAATCCCAGAAATGCACTTTTCGACACCCCTGACTATCGGGTCGTTACATTTCTATAAAAGAATTTAATTTTTTTATTTATCTCTTTATTAACAAATTTTAACTTAATTAAAGAAAAATAGTAATGACTGATGATGAATCCTGGTGGTATAAATTTTTCTCCCTATACATTTTGGTATAATCAATTAGGTCATTCCATTGTTGGAAAAATTGTAATTTTTTGGAAACTTTGAGACATATTCTTGATTGGTAAATGTAGAGAGTTCAATTATAAAATTATGGTTTTATATTTTACTCTATGAGACCTTTACACCGATATATCATATGCTCAAAATGGTTGAGTGATGAATGAGAAATTGATGCTCAAAGTAAGCTACTTATGAATATTTGTTGAGAAAAAGAAAAGCTTAGATCCCACATTGGTTAAATACCAAGTGTGAGATGTGTATATATATATGAAAACCCACTTAAAAGACAATTAAATGACTAAGTTTGAAACATTGCCTCATGCATGGGGGGTGCAGATCCAAACCCATCAAGGTTGGAGCGCTCACTAGCACGATGTGGGCAACGCGAAATGTTTAGCTTAAAATCGGTCTACGGATATTTTAGCCCAACATGAAATTTTTTTTCTCTCTCAGCAAATATACTAAATTTGATTTAAAAGGATATATATATCCTGATTTTATTTGATTTCAATCCATGTGGTTTGATTTTAATCAAATTGATTAATTATTCCTTAATGCAGATTTTGTATCCTTATTCATGAATATTTCTAAAATTCCTCTATATTGAATGCCTATAAAAGCCTAAGAATTCTTCAGAATTTTTTGGACAATCACACTCTCTCACACCAAGTTTATTTTGCTCTCCAAAATTTCTCGTTTCCTCTCTATATTTTCCAGCATTTCAGTGATAGAAATAGGCAATGTTTATTCGTTGATACATTGCAGAGGTGCTACTGCTTCGATCATCATGATTTGTATCCTGGGAGACAGTTGACTAACGTTTCTCCAAGTATCCTAGAAGCGGCCAAATCTGTCTTAAAAAAATTGTGTAAAACATGTCTCAACATCTAGTAAAACTCGATTCTTCTTTTCGATTTCTGATTTTCGTTATGTTATTTATTGGTTTTTCGCATCTGATAATGTAAATATAAATTATTTAATTTAATTTAACTTAATTTATATATAAATATTTGTTCGCTAACATGTTTTGTCCAACATCCATCAACTTATTTATCAATTTTGTGAGTTAAATGGTAGTTTGGATATAACAAGTCGCATATTTAAAGCATCTAGATCAAATCGTAAATATGTGTGTACATACTGCATATATAATTTAAATTTGACATTTTTAAAAAAAGACAATGTGAGGGGCTAATTTTTTTAACGATTAGATTCAAACTGTCTAGTCAATAGGTACACAAGTATTTACAGTTCGATCCATATGTTTTGAATATACTATTGAGCTTGCAATTAGCAACCAAGCTGTAAATTCAAACCAGGAAAAGCCTTCAATTACATCCCTTCAAAATCTCTATATACATTTGTTTTGTACGGTCAACGAAGCTCCTATCACTAGAATAATGGCATACACATTACACTGCCAACTAAGTGTCCTCTCAAGAGAAAGAAATGGGCTGACATTGTTATCACTTCCACTATCAATTAGAACATTAAAAAAATAATTAAAATATATAAAAAAAAGAAAATAACAAAAAAAAAAAAGAAGAGAGAGAGAGTAAAACATGATAAAGAAAACAGGACCAGACATTCAATTTTTGGGCATGCATGTTCCTCCAGAGTTTCAGTTTGTATTATTGACCAAGGATATAGGAGATAATTTTTAATTGGGTAAATGTGTTACAGAATATGATGAAGATCTATTTAAAATTTTTAAAGAGGAGAGACCAGTAGTTGAAATGGTTGACTTTAACTACCTTGATCTGCATACATAAATTATTCTCATATTGGAAAATTAATTGAAAAAATAAACAAGTTGTAGGCTCGAGACAAAGGCCAATCTCTAAGAAAAGAAAAAGGACCAAATATTGAGAGTTTTGTGAGGATACTGGGACATGAATAGGGTCCCATATAAGAAAATTGTGTCTAGTGCCATTTGCCTATCAAAAAATACCAATATGGTTCTTGGGTCACCCAAAAAATAGGTGAAGGGAAGGACTAATACGTAAGTTTGATATTTTTTAGGGTAAAATATTAGAATAGTCACTTTTATTTACTTTATATTACATTTTAGTCACTTATGTTTGAAATATTACGTTTTAGCCACTTATATTAACGTGTTGTAACATTTTAGCCACTGAGCCGTTGATTGCTGTTAACAGTATAACGGTAAGCTGACATGACACGTTAAATCATCATTTCAAACAAAAATTTTAGGTTAATTTATACAATTGGTCCCCATTTTTTTTTCGTTTTGCGTAATTTAAAATTTTTTCGTTTATGTTCTTTAAAATTTTTTTTTCTTTATTTTCCATTATGTTCTGCTTCTCCTTTTGTTTTCATCCATTCTCCATCTCTTTTAACGTAAATTTTCTATATTTTCCATTTGTTAAAACTAGTCCCTATACTTTTATTTTTTTGAACAATTTAAGTTTTTCTTTTTATTTCTTTATTTTCCTTTTCTTCTTCTCCTTTAGTTTTAACAAATGGAAAACATAGAAAAACTACATTAAAAGAGATAGAGAAAGGAGAAATACAGAGGAAAAAGCAGAAGAGAATGAAAAAAAGAATAAGAAAAGTTAAAAGAACATAAAAAAAATTAAATTGCTCAAAATGAAAAAATATGGAGACAAATTGTATAATTTAACCTAAAACTTTTGTTTGAAATAATGATTTAATGTGCCACGTCAGCTTACCATTACACCGTTAACGGCTCAATGACTAAAATGTTACAACACGCTAACGTAACTGGCTAAAACGTAACATTTCAAATATAAGTGGCTAAAATGCAACGTGAGGTAAACAAAAGTGACTATTTTGGTAGTTTGCCCTTTTCTTTAATATGGTACATATATTTGATAAAAGTTATACATTTTAATAGTTAAAGGTAATATTATTAACTTTTTAGTTTTTAATTCGAATTTTAGAGTTAATTTGATGAAAATTCATAATTGGTTAATAACATTATCAATTAACTCTCATTGAATAAACCCTAAAACCTAAATGAAATCAAATTAAGCAGGCTGCATTTGACAAATTAAACACGGAAATAAATAATTTCACAATTATCACTAAATTTATTATGTTAACAATAACATGAAAAATTCTAACATGATAATATTAACAATAAATTTTCATCAAATCAACTCTAAAACTTCAATTAAACACTAAAAAGTTAACATTGTTACCTTTAACTAGACTTGCCCATGGGCCGGGTCGAGAGCCCGCCTAAAAAGTAGGAGGGTTTAGGTAAAAATATAGGTATGAAAAATGGGCTTAGGCAAAAAATAAGGCCCGTTTAGAAAATGGGTCGGGCCTCAGGTAATGCTTTTGTGGCTTGAGCCCGACCCGGCCCAAATATGCAAAAAAAAAAATGCAGTTTTTTTTATTATTTGTTGTTATTTTCTTGTTGTTTTTTCACTATTTTGTTACCATTTCACAATTATGTTGCTACTAATTTGTTGTTATTATTTGGAAATTGTATAGCTCTTGTTTTATTGTTAATTTTGTTACTATTTTAGAGGTATTTGCTTATTAAGTTGCACATATCTTAGTGTTATTTAAGTATACATATTTTCTAAAAATTTATTTTCAATTTGTTGAGAAATATTTATTCTAATGTTTTTAGTATTTTTGATGTATTATATATATTTTTAAAAAATTAATATGGTTTGGGCCCGGGTTTTAGCATCTTTAACCGGGCTGGGCTTGTGCAAAATTTTAAGCCATTTTTCGGGCCGGGCCTAGCAAACGAGCCTAAAATTTTGGTTGGACCCGGCCCAACTCATAGACAGCTCTACTTTTAACTATCAAAATATATAATTTTTGTTAAATGTATGCATCAAATTAGACAAAAAATTACAAAAGTATCATATTGGAAAGAAATATCAAACTTGGATACCAAATAATATATTAAGTCAAAGAAAAAACCCTTTTGATTATTAAAGGTAAAACATGTGATTAAGCTTTAAGAGTTTAATTAAATTTTTTTTTAAAATTAGAATGAAAATTTTAGGGAATCTAATTAAAAATTTTAAAACTATGTTTGTTTTTCTATATATATTATAAAGGAAAGGGTAAATTCCTTTTTCCTCAAAATCTAGAGGTGACATGTCTTTATCATATGAACAAAGGTGGAATTTTCAAACTTTATATAATCATTTGAGGATATGACATGGACATTTAGCTAGCTGTTAGTCACTATAAAAATTTCAGTCCAATGGAACTGTCTCATGGAGAAGTGTCGAGAGGTTATAACTTAGATATGAAAGGTAGAAAAACAAGATTAATGGAGAGAGATAGATCAAACAACATGCAAAATTTATATTGTCCATCGTTACTAATAATATTATAAATACTTAAAATATTTATGATTGTTGAGTATTTATTTTTGTCTCTCTTGAATGGTAGTCTTTGTCTATTCATATTATATGAGTAGTAGGTTTCATGCATATCAACATGTATCTTATCTTAAACTTAACATGTGTTTATGCAGTCTCATGCACGATCTCATGTGTGATTCTGTAGGAGAATATAGGTAACATAGGTACCCATCCTACGAGCTCAATCTGTGAGATCGATGTGTGAGCTCGATGGAAAACTGACTCATCCGACCCGAATCTATTCATGTCTGGGATTTGTGATAACAAGCATCATAAGAATGATTATTATTTTTAAAAAAATAATTATATGAATTAATGGAATTGATGTAGTTTTGGTTTACAAATAATAATGGATCACATGAAAGAAGCAAATGTGAATGGAGATTGAGAATTGTATGCAAAGTCCATGAAAGAGCAAAAAGAAAACTACTACTTTTCTGCTTGTCTTTATTAAAGTCATGCATTTGCTTCTTCATATCTCCACATGCTGTTGGATCCAATGTCTTTTGGTCCCATCAATCACCATGGGTTTACACTCCTTTGCTTTTAAATATTATATATTTTGTTTATTATATGATGTATTGAAAGCAAATAAAAATTAAAAAATTACATATCAAGAAAGCAGTATGAATATGCAAATAAAAATTAGATCATATCCAGAAAAATGTCTAACTTAAGCCCATCGTTTCGAAGGAAAAGAGTCACTATGAACTTAAAAAAAACCGAAATACTATTAATTTGACAAGATTTATTATTTCGAAACCACTCTTTTTTTTTAAAGTTAATTAATACATCATTTATCATAATTAACACTTGATGATAAATTTAAGTAAAAAAAACTATTTTTTAAGAAAGAATGAGTAAGCACTTATTAACAAAATTTGATATGAATACTTGTTTTTTAAGTTTACTCAACATTTTGATTAAATGATAATTAATACATAAACCCTTAATTAATTCATTGAAAGAACATAATAAATTAAATGAGTGGTTAAAACATCGATAAAAGTAATCATGGACCGTCCTTAATAAGAAAAATGCTTGGCAGTTAATGGTCATTAGTTACAACATCTTAATTAGTGTTTTCTTAATTAAGATAGAGAAATTAGAATTAGATGCATTCAATGAAGCAAAAGAAGTGGGGTTGAATTGATAAGAGTAGTAAATGTGGAGGGGTCAAAATCAATTATGGAAAATGATGATCTGACTTAAAACTATAAGCTTTGGAATTTACAATTAAGCAAATAATCACAACCTATTTATTTATTTATTTATTTTTCACATTACACTTCTTATTGGAAGTTAAAGAAAAAAACCATAAAAACGTGGAAGGTCAGGCAAACATTAAATCAGGGAACAAAGTACTAGACAGCCGTCAAAGATTATTTTGCTTATAAATCACCGCCAACCGACATTGATTTTTTTAGTTTTTCTCTTTTTTCCTTTTTTTTTTTTTTTTTGGTAAGAACTACTCTTATGGCTAAACTATTAAATAGTTTGTGGTTTGATTATTTAATTTAAAAAAGTTACAAAATAATCATTAATCACTAGGTTATTAAGTTTATATCTTAAAGTTTAGTTAGTGGATTCTAATTTATGATTTGATGATTGGTATAGTAGATTTGTACTCGTCGACAAGTAAAAAAATATAACTTAGATCTAAGTTGATTTGACGGTTAGTGTCCAAGATCAGAAAATAGAGCTGATTAGATTTTGATTCGCAGATTCTTAATTGTAGAAGAGAAAGAGAATGAGAGCTTCCGATTAGTATATAAGGTGCGAACAGTGAAGGCCATACAACAACGATTTCAACAACTCAGTGACTTAAATGAAAATTTTTGAATAGTTCAATTGTCATTTTATAATTTTTTGAAATTGAGTGACCAAAACGTAAACTTATTAATAGTTTAGTAACATTAGATATACTTTATCTTTTATAAGTGTTCAAAGTTCGAAAATGTTAAATGTTTATGGGGTGAAAGAGGTTTCAGACTAGACATCAATGTGAATAGACTTGTTTATGTTTTATGCATTGAGTTATTCACCCAAACTCCAGTATTTGTTTAAAATTTGAAAGTATTTGGAAAAAAATATTAAGTTCGATAAGAGAGTTCAAATAAAAAATAAGGTTCGTTTAAAATGTGGGCTAGGCTCAGCACAATCATTCAAATCATAAAGCTTGGCTTGGCTCAGTATGTTTTTTAAGTTTGTAATATATTATATTATGTTATTTTAATATTTTATGTAATTTATAACAAAGAAAAATGAAATCTATAGTAATATATAATACTATATTGTAAAATTAAATAAATGTTAAGTTATTTACTCATAAAATTTTAATAAATGAGAAATATATAATTTTCAAATATTAAATTAAAAATAATATGGATAGAATTAAAATATGCTTGAATTAGCTCATTAGGCAGAACTAAACTTTAACAATAATAAAAGTGTATTCGTATCATGTTTAAACCCAAGTCGACTCATGAACACTTTAAATATAAATAAGTGATTCATAATTTATTAGATCGAGTTGTAAAAAATTTATTTAGAAGTAAATCCCCCTCAATAAAAAAGGTTTTGTCCTGCTAAAATGTTATTAATTCGATTTACACTCTTTTAATATAAATTTTTTTACTTTGACCTCACAACAATGAACTATTTTATCTCAATCCTTTAATAATAAATTTCTACTTAATCTTCGAATCTAATGTCTCTTAAGCAATGACTCAAATTTAAAATTTATGAATAAAACAATATTTGAAAAAAAATTGCTCCTGTTAACTTCAAATTAATATAAATTCTTGGACCCTAAATCAGTAGTTAAACAACATTTTAGTGAATCTAAAGGGTTGTAAGAAATATTAGGTAGTTTTGCATGCATGTTCTGGAGCTGGGGTAATGCCATTGCACAAATTGCTCTGCATCTGAATATGTCAGGTCTCTACATTCTTTTATTTCTTGATAAAATTGGTTTAGGATCAGAGGTGTTATCTTATCTCTAAGCTCAGAGCATGCTACAGGCTTATTATTGGGATTTTCAGACCCTTCAGAGTGGTAAATTTAAAGGGTTTATCGATTTATTTTCTATCAATGAAGGATGGTCGTCAACAAGATTTTAAGTGGTGTGCACACAGCGATTAAATTAATTTTTTTTATTTTTTTAGGGTGAAAGTGTAATTTTATTATTATTAATTTAAAATTTTATAAATTATAAAGAGTTTAAATAATAAAAAAATTAGGTTAAAAGGGATCGAGACTCTTGCAAACCTTTGTCTCCACACT
Organism: Gossypium anomalum; assembly: GCA_025698475.1. Lineage (NCBI taxonomy): Eukaryota > Viridiplantae > Streptophyta > Magnoliopsida > Malvales > Malvaceae > Gossypium > Gossypium anomalum. Next base: position 4,716,281 of record CM046957.1, on the reverse strand, counting down.
TGTACTTATGCTAAACCCTGTTGGCTAAAAAAATTTATATATACAAGAATTGAATTGCATTCTTGACGAGGTAATGTCAACTTTAAAGGTGAATACCAATATTTCTATATTGCTGTCGTTGTTGTTGTTGTTTTTTTATGTAATTACAATTCAATTTTTAACTAGGAGTTAGTAATAGGAGTGTTTAAAATTCGGTTAAAATTGAATTAACTGACCGAATAGATTTAATTTGGTTAATCGATACTGATCTAATTCGGTCGGAGATCAATTAATAATCTTTTAGAAGTTCAGTTGTCGGTTAATTCAGTTTGGAATCAGGTATTTAACCGAATTAATCGAATTTAATAATTAATAATATAAATTATATGTAGTTTTAATTTGGGTTAATTCAAATAATTCGGTCAAATGAAAATTATCAAAATTTTTTTGATATGTTTTATACTTGTTTTAACAAAAAAAAAATATATATATATATATATATATATATAAATTTCGGTTCAGTTAAATTTTTTTAAAAAAAATTCAGTTCGATTAACGGTTAAATGATCAAAAAATTTGATTAATTCAATTAATACTAGTTCGGTTAGTTAACTGTTTGAACATCCTTAATTAGTAATGATCTTGGTTCTCTTTGATAAAAGGGTGTAGTTTTTAAAAAATAAATTCAATTAGACCATTTCACATAATTTTTTTTATATTTTTTATCTTCACAATATCATTCATGAAGAAAATAAAGACTTTGATTCCTAATCATTTATATTTTTATCTCAAATTTTTTTAATAAAAAATTTCTTATATTCGTCCCTGCCTCAACTGGAACCACTTTTGCATTGTTCAGGAAAAAGAAGTTTTAATTAACCAGAGTATAGAAAGAAAAGTTGTTGGGCGGAGAATCAGGCCCAGCGAACCAATAAGCGAAGGCCAGGCAAACCCATAAACATAAAGCCCAGAGAAAAAAATTATGTCATTTAACATGAAATTATTTAGGGTAAACTCAAGAATAGTGATTAAATTATTTAGTTGGTTCTATTTTGGTTATTTAACCTTTTTTTTAATCATTTAATTTTTTGAAATTAAATATATTAGTCACCTTTTTGTTAGTTGTCTAATGGATGTCCAACATGAGCTTTGCATTATTGGTCTAATAATAAATTTAGCCCTCTATTGTTTACAAATTCTATCAATTTGATCTTAAATCTAAAAAATTAAAAAGAAAGTTTACAGTGTTTACAAGATTTGTCATTTTAATCCTAATTATAAAATATATTTTAATAAATATATAGTCAATAATTTTTAACTTTTACATAAAAAATTTAATCAATTTTTAAAAAATAATCAATAATTTTCCAAGTACAAAATAATTTGTAACACCCCATACCTAGTCCGGTCACCGAACACAAGCTATGGAACACCACATTAACCACCCAAGTGACTCTCCATTTAAACCAACCTACCCTCTAGCACATGACAAGTTAAAACATAAAACATGTATAGATTTAAAGAAAAACAAGCTCGAGAACTCACTTCGCTTGCTTCATAATATGCGGCGAAAATAACATGCAAGCCTACTTCGCTTGCAAGAACTTCACTTACTCTTTTCCTGAAGTCATAAATACTTGAAGAAAGAAAGAAATAAAGAACATGCAAACCTTAAGTTTTGCAAAACAATGTACCTCGCATAACACAACTCTTCATCTATCTGCCATAGGGGTTCGCACCCCTGTATAGCTTGTGCAATCTAAGACTTTCATGGGTAAGTTTATTTAAACAGGGTAAGTCTCGCGAACTACCTTTATGTGTTTGGATACTGCGAACACAGTTAGTAGGGTTTCTCTTATAGCACATATCAAAATCGATTAAAGGTTCGCGAATAGCAATTCGCCAATCGCTGGGGTTCGCAACCCTAGTACTTCGCAACAATTTTGGCAAACTCTGCAAAGTTTTGTCAGTTTTGAATATTTCACGTCCTTGCTGGTGACTAACACTAAGTTATAAATTACTTACTTAAGAGTGAACTTGTAAAGTTAAGAGAACATCAATCAAATTCGGTATATATTTATATACTTAAAATTCAGATGTGTTTATAAAACATTACCAGTTCGCAATTATAGACATAAAGGAAAACATAAGAAAGCATAAAAATAACTAAGTTCTGAAACAATCGGCGAAGTCAAAAAAATTATATCTCTAAGCATAAGCAGAATTCCCACATGACTTTTAATCTAGAGTTTGCTTGTACTACCTTTACAACATGTATACTTTGCCTAGATCACTCACCTCGCCGCCGCTCACATTGCGATTTAGTTATCTGTAGTGAATAAAAAGGAGTGTGTGAGTTTTTGCGAACTCAGTGAATTTACAGGAAAGAATAACTACAAAGCACGCATAAAGCATAAGTTAAACAAAAACTTGGCAAAATCATAAAACTTGCGAACTGGGTTCGCCATACTTATTTAGAACCTAGTTTGCCAATACTTACTGTTAGACAACTTTAAGTTGTAAAACATGATATTTTGGAAAATATAAACTTGTTCATATGTTCTTTATTGTTGGATAAGCGGATCTCCTTATAACGTCTTAGAATGACTCTATAAGTCTTAACATGTCTCATAAGTATAGCATAAAGCTAAACGTTCGCCAACTCACCAGCATGTCCCATTGAGTGGAGCTTAGTTCGACACTCCCTTATCTCTCCAACTTGTTCCAAGGCCTCTCGTCCAAAACACAAAACATAAAGTTCAGTACTCACAATCCTATGGCATGCCATTATATCCAATAAGTTAGAAGTTTATTGTCGAAACAATTACTTAAAGCATAAAGCTCGACAATTATGAGGAGCTCGCAAAGTACTATTCATGTTGAGCTCGTAATAAAAAGCTCGTATGTTATTGTTCATAAAAACACATATTCAACACTTTCACAAATAGAGTTTAGAAAAGACTTACTATCGAAACTTAGGATAAAACCCTAAGCTCCTGATTAACTTTATGGTTCATACATAAATGTGGCGATCCCTAAACACTCACTGATTTGCTGAAAACTTTTAAACAAGCTTCACTTTTCCTTTGTCTTTGCTTGAAGACAGTTCTGCTAGGTTCACAATTTCACATTCACAAGTCACTAACAAGCAAAGCACATGAAAACTCATACATAAACACAAGTGAACCTAAGTTCGCACATGCTAGGCTTTTGGCGAACCTAGTTTCCTTTGTTGATAACTCTTTTAAACACAATAGAGGAACAAAGTCTTACCTTAGATTCTAAGAGCTAAGTTTTGGGTTCTTAGAACTTGATAATAGAATAATCGACGAAGAATATGAAAGAGTTTTGTTGTTTAACAAAACATGAAATTTTTAATGGAAATGACTTGATTTATAGGTACTTAGTGTTTTAGTGTTCTTAGGATACCTTAGTCACAGTAGAAGTAGGAAATAGTTACATGCATGAATGGTGTTGTGCAGAGAAAAGTAAGTTGGCTTCCTAGTTTTGGTATAATTACCATTTAGGTACTCTTACTTTTGACTCTCGGCCCAAAATAATTATCACAGCTTGCTAGACTCACTGGCGATCTTAGTTTGTTGAATCCACTGGCGAACACTAGCTTGCCAGACTAACTTTCGAATACTAACTCGCTAGACCTACTGGCATACACCATCTCACCAGACCTTTTGGTGTATACTAGCTTACCAAACTTTGTTATACCCCAACCACAATATGACATGTGGCAAGTTATTAGAAAGTCCACAAGTGACCCTCCATTAGGAGTGGCCAGCATATAATCCTCCTTTAGGAAGAGTCTGTAAGCAACCTTCGCACTTGTAGGTAACTATTTCTGAATCCTGTCTAATTTAGCTTAGATATATCCCACTACACATCCTTCGCTAGGACCACTAAGTCATAATTTCCTTGTACAATCCCAATGATGAGAATGTTAAAACAGGACAACACAGTACACTCTATGGTGACAACTAATTTGCAGCAAACCTAGCACCTAGCTGACTTGTACAACCATGTAGGACAAAGTATTGTCACATGGCATTACAAGACAAGGGGTAACCCCCTATATAACCTTGAGTGCACAAGGAACCAAGGATCGACTCTTTTCCTTAGCAATCCTAGAGCATCCTTATCTTTCTCTTTTACCTACTTCTTCTTATTCTTGATACCGGCTCTCCATTTGACATAGGTCAACCGATACTCCCCTTTACCATCCTTTCCTCCTTGTTAGTAACTCGTATCGACAAACTTATATTTCAAAATTTGTTCAAATACCATAGTTCAAGTTTTTTTTCGATTTTTTGTTTTTTTAGGCTTAAGTACAAACGTAATGGTAATATTTTTATGAATTGGTCTCATTAGCAACAAGAAAATGGCTAATTTCATTGTAATTATTCAAATTGTAATATAGATTTTAAGTTGGGTCTCAAACTTTAATATATTTTAATTGGATCATCAAAATATCCCTATTATATCAATCTAATTGTTTTGTTATCCTTGTCCTTAGTTTGAGCATTGGATTATAATTTGGACATGACATAAATCACGTTTAAAATAAGTGGATAAAGTTTTAATTATGTTAACACTTACTACACAATCAATTTGTATCTAATGTCTGTTGGAAAAAATGGGTTTGGAACGTAACAAAAAATAAATTTAGGGAAAAACCAGAGTTTTAAATTTTTTTCCAAAATAAGATCTTGATTGTGATATCTAAAGAAATAAACCCTTAATCAAAGTTGTACATTTTCGATTCGTCTAAGATGAGTGTTTTGATCGACTAGTCTTTTCTGTTATCCTCAAGCTCATGTTCGTCAAGTGTGGGTAGAGTTGATCATGGGCTGGGCCACCCAGCTCGGCCCGAAGGCCCGCCCGAAAAATGGGAGGTTCGAGTAAAAATATAGGCCCGAAAAATAGGTTTGGACAAAAAACGAGGCCAGTTTAGAAAACGGGCCGGGCCCCAGGTAAGATTTTTTTTGGCCCGGGCCTATATACTAAATATTTTATTTTATTTTTAATCATTTTTAATTTTTAACTTTACTTTTTTTTAGTTTCACTTTCATTTCGTGCCTTCCCCCCCTCATGCCCATTTCCAAAATCAAAAACCCTAACTCACCACTACCTCTATCGGCCCCAAGAAGTCTTTGTCTGTCACATTGCCACTGTATCCACATTCATCTCCACCTCCCACATGTAGAGAAAACCTCTCCACGCTTCTTCATTTGCGGTCTAAGAGCTCCCCACAACATAGTAAGCTTCTTCTTCTTCTTTTTAAAATATTTTTAACCGTAGCTATTGGTTTTTTGCATTTCAATTATTTTGGTTTGTAATGCTGGTTGTTGGATCGCTGGAGCCTGGAGTTTAAGAATTTCAATTTTTTTTGATCTATGACAGAGTTTTTCTTTTATTCTTTTCGAATAATTCTTCTTTTTCTTTTTTTCTTTTTTGTTAACTTTATCAAAGCTTGGTTTTGTTTTTTATTTTAGTAATTGATATTTATTCAAACTTTCAAGTGCATTACATTATTCTTATGAAGCTTTAGTTCTTCTTGAGCAATTATAATGGAGTCTTGGAGATTTGGACTCTCGATCTTTCTTTATTATTATTTACTTACTTAAGCTGGGAATTCGGCCAGAGATTGAAGAATTTTTATTTATTTTTTAAGGAACAACAGAAATGCTCAAATGTATCAAATTGCTATTTAGGTTTTAGAATCCTCTATTTGGTTTGCTCAGAGAATACCGTAAAAAAACAAAATTCGGCTTCTTTTTTTAAACCACACGTTGAAAGAAAGTGAACTTTTAAATAGTACATCAATTTCTAATTTAGAGTTCTAGGGTGGTTCAATCTTTCTTAGTAATACTACTAATTTAGAGTTCAGTGGTGTCAAAAACAGTGGTTTCGGGGCCATCAAATCTGATAAGTAAATTTGTAAATATTATATTTAATATTTACGAGTTAATTGTGATTTTAAAAATGTTTTGTAATATAGTGATTTTTGTTGTATAAATGATTTATTAAGTTCAAGTAGTTTTAGAAAATGAGGTATCGGGACCTCATTTCTATAAATTGAGCCGTAAATATTTTTATAAATATTTACGGAGTGTAATTAAGGTGGTATTAAGTTTTTGTTGGAAAATTTTATCGTTTCGATAGTTAATTAAGCAAAAAGGACTAAACGCGTAAAGTGCAAAAGTTGTGTTCTATAAGCTAAAGGTATTAAATAGCTATAGAACTTTAAAGTGGAAGTCCTTAAATGGTAAATAGACCATTAAAGGTGACAGTGGATGTGCATGGCTTGGCATTAGTGTAATTTTTAAAGTTAGGTAAGGGTAATTTGGTAATTAAGTAATAAATGATAAATTAAATAAAACAAACAAAGTTGTCATCTTTCATTCTCTTCTTCAACAGAAAATTACAGAAAAAAGAAAGCTTTGGGAGCTTGAAAATTTCAGCCATGTTTATTTCTTGCATGTAAGCCCTTAAGCTATCAATTTCTTTTAATTTTTATGTTTTTGAGATCGTTGCAACTAGGTCTACCTAGCTTGTATCTTCAGTTTTGAAACTATTAAAGATTTTGAATGTTGAAATTGATGAATCTTGTGATTTTTTATGTTAGATTATGAATTTGGAATGTTGATTTATATTTAAAAATATTTTGCTAAGTGATTTTGATGAATTTTTCAATTAAGGACTAATTTGTTAAATTAATAAAAGTTCAAGAATTTAATGTGAAATTTTTGCATAAATGGGTTTTTTTGGATACCATGAACATTCGACGAAGCTCAATTCTGGTTAAAAATGGTTAATTTGCATTTTTTAGGCTTAGGGACTAAATTAAATAAAAGTAAAACTTTAGGGGTAATTTTGTAAAAATGTAAAAAATGACCAAATTGTATGAAATGAATTATTTTATTTTCTAAATTAATGTATTGAATGAAATTATTAATTTAGATCAAGATCGGGTGAAAAATCGAGGAAAATGGAAAGTTAACAAAATGCTCCTGAACTTTGGTATTTCTGTAATTTAGCCAGATAAGTTATACTATGTATATTTTTGATTAAATTGAATGTTATTATATGAATTTTATTGAAAATGAGTCGTTATATTTATGATATTATACAATTTAGCTTATAATGAAATGAGGAAAATTCAACGATGCACGATGACTATCGAGTCCCTTTTGAACCTTAAGAATATTTAGGATACAAATGACATGTCATTAGGGGTTACCGTGTTATGGGTGCTGGTCTCGTACGTCTTACCGGTGGCTGAGTTTCTGGCATATGTTGCGGTTACTTGATAGCTTGTGTGAGTAGCACCGTATAGCTACGTCTTGACTGACAGCTTGTATGAGCAGACCCAGTTATGGCTTGAGTAAGAGCATTGATATGAGATATGAGATAGTAGTGGCTTCGACCACGTGCTGGCACATAGTGTGCGAAACTCCCGCATATCTGATATTATTCTACGTGGTTCAACTAGAAATGTGCTGTTACGAGACGATATGAGTTCGATACGAACTAATACAAGTATATACATGAAATACATGAAAATGATGGTACATGATATATTGATATATTGAAATGGATAATATATGTATATGATGAAACAGTAAGATAATGATATGTATCATGACATGTACATATATGAATATATTTGATATGTTGATACATGGTAATTATGTAAGTTGAGACGGGTAATGAACTCAAGTGTGACATATTGAGAAAATAAGGTTATCAATGTTGAATTTATATGAAATATGCTCAAGTATGGTAACATGTGTCACTGTTTGATGCTTAGGCAAGTGCCAAGCTATTGGTTGAATGGTATTATTGATTGTCACTCGCGATAAGTTTTAAAATTTATAATTGATCGTACTTGAACTAACTATTATCACGATGAAGGCAAGCGCACCTATCAAACAGTAGTATAGTTTTAGCAAGACCGGATGTCGAACCCAAAAGAACTAAAAGTACTAGTATTAACTTTTTTCTTTTTATCTAGCCTAAGAATAATGAAGGTTGTTTTATCTAACTAATTAACTAATCTAAGAATGCACAGAAAATAACTTGGGGAAATACTTTTGGGAAAACTGATTGATTTTAGACAACACCCAAGGAAGAATCCAACTAGACTTCTCTTGTTAATTGACTCTGAACCAGACGATTTATTCACTTGACTTGATCCGTAGAAATCCCTAAGTTATGTTATTATCCCTATTCAAGACTAATAACGCTTAACCCTAGGTTGATTAATTGAAATCTTTTTCTAATTAAAACCCCTAGTTCTGCATTAACTCGATTTATGGATTCCCTTATTATATTTGACTCTAATCCGGTAGATTTATGTCGTCCTATCTCTAGGATTGCATGCAACTCCGCTTAATTATGAATGATCTACTCTTAGATAGGGACCATTCATCCTCTAAATAAGCACATCTATACTTGAATCAATATCCTGGAATATTCAAACAAAAGTTAAAATCATAATTAAGAACAAATCAATTATTTATCATACAGTTCAGAAAATATTAACAAGATCCGTCTTAGGTTTCATCCCTCTTAGGTATTTAAGGGATTTAGTTCATAACTATAAAAGAAAACATCTCAGAAGAATGATAACAAAACATAAAGAAAACCCAAAAAACCCCTGAAGAAAATTAAAGGGCGATCTTCAGTCTTGGAGGTGAATCCGACTTCCTAGATGGGTCAATCGGCTTTCTTCAAGTAATTCCTTGCTTCCTACTCTTTGTGTCCCTTTTAATTCTCCTCTAGGGTGTTTAAATAGGCTTTAGAATGCCTAAAAGCCCTAAGAATGGCCTTTTCTGAATAGGACTATACTTGGGTTCAACAGGGACACGCCCGTGTGACACGCCCGTGTGCGATTACTTCAGGCCGTGTTCAATCCTACTAGAATGGCACGGGCGTGTGCTCTACCCGTGTGGGGAAGTCCAGGTCGTGTTGATTTCCTATGTTGGCCCATTTTTTCTGTTTTCGGCCCGTTTCTTGTTCTTTTTGCTCTCCTGTGCTCACCTAAGTATAAAACATGAAATTAAAGGATTAGGAGCATCGAATTCACCAAATCTAAGGAGAAATCATTCATAAATGTGTTAAGCATATGTATAAATTACGGTTTATCAAATAGCCCCACACTTAAGCGTTTGCTTACCCTCAAGCAAAATCCTCAATTCCGAATTAAGAATTCATTTTTCTCAACTTATAATTCCTATCAATAATATCTCAAACTAATCCATAAATAATCATACATTGAGAATTCAATTAGAAGAACATTAAAGTTTCAAACATTCCAAGTTAAGTATTTAATCACGAAAAACATAGGCATCTCCCCTCATCTAAGTAATCACCTTTGATTCAAAATCTCACAGAGTTTAACATCCTCACTAAAAATTCACTCAAATCACTCGAAGTGTTTAAGGATAATAAGATTAGCACTCAATAGTCAATATGAAAAGTTATTACTATAGGCTTGCATGAGAATCAAATCTCCACCACTATATATTAAGATGATACATCAATCAAGAAGTCTTTAGAAGGTTGTAACGTGGCTATGGTTAGGGGGTGTGGTCACAAGCTGAAAGAGAAGGTTAAAATCGAGATTGAATTGAAAAATTACCTAACTAAAAAAAATATTTAATCATCAATTGCGTACAAACGAGCTTCTTCTCAGAATATGGACTTAAACACTTAAGCTTAAAAAATACGACTTACTGCTAATATATAGATATGTCTGTATGTTTTTTTTTAAAACAAATCAAGTAACATAGACTAATTATAAAAAATAAAACATAGCTAAACAATTTATTCAAATCAAATCTCGACAAAAAATAAGGATGAAATTAATTGAGGGGATTTCAACAATAATGAGTTATGGGTTAATATTGAGGGTAAATCAATGAATGGGATGTTAGGCTTCAAAGAGGTTTACTAAGGGTTAATTGTGAAGGTAGGCTTTTATGGAGTGAGTGGGTTAAACCTAAGTGCCTCTGTCATTTTGAAATATCAAATCAAATAGTGTGGTCTTGACATGCATAATCAAGCAAGTTCTAGAATAACAATTCGATATTGACGCACTCAAAGCAACAATAAAAGTGAGCATGAAAGAAATAATAGATGCTCTAAAGGCTCAAAATCTCACAAAAATTATGGCTTTTTTATGTTTAAACTTGTGGATTTCAATTCAAGATAATACCTAAACTTGGGGAAAACAACCTAAAGATTTTCAATTTTCAAAAATCAACTTATCATGCTTGATTCTCTAATGTCTTAAAGTTTAAATAATCAATGTACGAGTGCCTATGTTTTAATTCAAGACATATCCATAAAGATCATAAATTAATCAAAATTCATTCTAATAATGATATGAGGGATTTATAAGGGAATAAGACAAAATTCAGGGATTTTTCTGATAGTGATATAATTGACCGCCCCACTTAAGATGTACATCGCCCTCAATGTGCAAAGATAAAATTAGTGGCAAATCATAGATATAAGATCATAAGATAGGGAGATAAGTGAAACTTCTTGAATGCTAAATAGATGAAATCCTTAGGTTAGAGTTATGTACAGTGGAGGAGAATACTCCGGTGGTGGTAGAGGTTGGATTCCACAAGTGCTGCGCCAAAAGAATATTATATCTCATGGTGGCTATGATCGTGGTTGAGCAGGGCATGATAGTCGTGGAGTTTCAAGTTCCTAAGTAATAGTGAGCTTTGGAGCTTTTTATAACTGTGATAAAATCAGGAACTTTTTAAGGAATATAAAGAAGAATAATTGCTCGTAATGAAATAGCCTTAATTAAAAATTGTTTATAAAACTTAAAAATAAAATAGTATCAAAAGGAAATAAAATGAAAAGTTAAAAGTGAGAATAATAAGAAAAATGATAAATAAAATTAAAAATAAAATAAAAGAAAAAGAAAATCTTTAAACATCACCATCGCCGGATGGTTCGCGAGGTGGTGGTGGCGATGAAATGAGGAGGTACTGACAAATCTACTGTAGATTAGCATCAATGTTATCAAAGCGCTGAAAACACTACTGCTCAAATCGAGTGAGGCGCTCAGAGATGTCAGAGTATGAAGCCGCTGCATGAACTGGACGATGGATAGGTGGTGGCTGAGACTGTGGGTCCTCGTGTCGTGGAGGGGCATCATCAGTAATGTCATTGGGGGCCTCCTCCTCAGTTGATTGGGCAAGGTGATACTGAGGCAGGTAAGTTCCACGTCTTTTTTTGATCATCCTCATATGTAGCATGCTCGAGATACCTTGTGGAGACACCTGGCCAATGAGAGTAAGAGAGGATGCTTGTGCCGCTGTGTTGAGGAGTTCGAAGTCCCGAGCCAGTCGAGTCACATAGGGGCCAATGGAGATGACCCCCTTCCGATGCCGCTTCGTCTGATGGCGAATGGCGAGGGCGATGAAATAGGCGAGGTCGAAGAGATGCCCATGCGCCATACACCATAGAAAGTAGGCGTCGTGAGTGTTGACAACGCCGGTGCTCTCTCTCTGTCCTGTCAAAGTGTGAGCTAAAATAGCATGTATGTACTTCAAGGATAGGGCGAGAGCCGATGCCTTGGAGCGGCTAGGGTCATAGGTGGCCGAGACAGGTACTACAGTGTTCTAGCACCACGAAGGAGAATGATAGATGTGACGGTTGAGAGTGTTGAGGTTATTTCCCTCCATGAACTCCTCCGTATATAGGCCTAGGCGGTATCGAATTCTGGGACACTCAACTTGCGGACTAAACCACCGAGGTAAAATTGGATCGTTGCCGGATCATCAAAGTTGGTCATCATGGTCTGAAGATGGAACGTTGAACAGAGTTCTATCGTGAGCTCGAGATACATCGGCTCGACGATCTCAAAGAAAAGCTCTCAAGGGTCAATGGTAAGGAGGGCTCGAATTGCGTCAACAAGTTGGACTTGTTCAAGTGTGGCCTAGTCAATTCAGCGACCCACACCTAAGGGTCGGTCCTGAAGTATTTGAAAGAGTTCTTCTTGGGGCCCCACGGGAAATTGAAGGAACGGGTGTCTGATCTCCGTGGTAAGAGCTGATGAAGATGACACTCCTTTTCATTTTTTTGAGGTGGGGACAGTTGTTTTCTTACCACGTGAGGTTAACATTGTATACCTACAAGAAGAACCACTATTACGTCTTAATGAATGGAAAAGATAATATATAAACAAATTCAAAAAGGAATAAACCATGAATTTAAACTAACAAATTCAACCAAAAACTACTAACACTGACAACACTCAACCAAAAACAATCAATTCGATGACAGAGATTTTGTGGCAATTAGCATGGTAATAGCATGAGTATGAGCATGGTAATAGCATGGGGCGTTCTTAATATCTAGATTCAACATGAAATAGATAATAAATATCCTAAGAATGAGATTTAAATGACAGAATACTTAGTAGCAAAATAAAAATAATATGGTAAAAAAATAAAGATTATTATGATAATAAGCATCAAAAGGAAGTAAAATAAAAGAGAAAAGAGTAAACAAACGCAAGAAGGAGGAGCTTGGCCATCGAAAATAATGTTGAGAGCGGCGCACGGGTATGACAGGAGGGCATGCGGAAGTTGCAGCGGCTAGGGTTAGGGATTTTGGGGGAAGAAGATGATGAATAGTTAAGGGTTTTTTTTATAGATTTTGGGCGTGTGTTTCGCGTTTTTCAAATTTTGGCGCATCTGACATTCAATCCACGCCCATTTTCCTTGGACGTGTTGGCGTACACGGTTGTGTCGCATGGCCGTCTCCTACTTCGTTCACTTCTCCCACGCCCGTGTATGTAGGCCTACGCCCATGTTAGTTTGACAGTGATAAACCGTAATTTGTATATATTTTTATCCCTCGCTTAACACGTTTATGAATGATTTCCCCTTAGATTTGGTGAATTTGGTGCTCCTAATCCTTTAATTTCATGTTTTATACTTAGGTGAGCATAGGAGGATGAAAAGAACGAGAAACGGGCCAAAAACAGAGAAAACGGGCCAACAGGGGAAAACAACACGACCTGAACTTCTTAACACAAGCAAAACACACGGTCGTGCCAATCTAACAAGCTCGACCACGGCCCAAATCAATCTCAGCATGGGCGTGTTGATCTAACAGGCTCGACCACGGCTTGAAGTAATCGCACACAGGTGCGTTACACGGGCGTGTTCCTGCCGGGCCCTAGTTAAGTTTTTTTCAGAAAAAAGGTAATTTTTAGGGTTTGAAGGCCTTCTAAAGCCTATTTAAGCACCCTAGAAGAGGACTAAAAGGGAGACGGAGAATAGGGAGTAAGGAATTACTCCAAGGAAGCCGATTGATCCATCTCAGAAGCCAGATTCATCATCAAGACTGAAGATCTCTCCTCAATTTCCCTTCAGGAGTTTTGGGTTTTCTTTATGTTTTGTATTCTTTATTATTCTGAGATGTTTTCTTATTTAGTTATGAACTAAAACCCTTAAATATCTAAGGGGGATGAAACCTAAGATGAATCTTTTTATTATTTTCTTAATCGTATGATAAATATTTAACTTGTTTATAATTATGTGTTCTTAATTCTTGTTTTGGTGTTTCAGGATATCGATTCAAGTTAATGCTCTTAGTTGGAGGATGAATAGTTCCTGGCTAAGAGTGACTTTGTCATAATTAAGCGGAGTTGATTAAGCGCCTAGAGATAGGGTGACAAGATTTTGCCGGATTAGGGTGAAACCTAATAAGGGGATCCATAGATCGAGTTAATGCAACCTTAGGATGTTAATTAGAGAAAAGTTTCAATTATTCAACCTAGAGACTAGACGTTATTAGTCTTGAATAGAGATAATAACATGACTTAGGGATCTCTACGGAACAAGTCAAATGAATAAATCGTCCGGTTCGGAGCCAGAATAACAAGTAAAGTCTAGGTGGATTTTTCCTTTGGTATTGTCCTAAATCAATCGTTTTTCCTAGAAGTAATTCCTCAATTCTATTTTCTACAACTTCTTAATTTAGTTAATTAGTTAGTTAAAACAAACCCCTTTATTCTTAGGCTAGATAATAAAAAGACGGTCATTACTAGTGCTTTTAGTCATTTGGGTTCGACAATCCGATCTTGCTAAAGCTATACTACTGTTCGATAGGTACACTTGCCTATATCGTGATAATAGTTAGTTTCAAGAATGATTAATTATAAATTTATAAAACTTATCACGGAAAATCACGATCAGACAGTGTCAACCACGGGTTATAGGCACTGGCGTATCGCACGCTCGTGTTACTTTCTCAGTTTCAACCACGGTTCTAAGACACGGGCGTGCGATAGTTCTAAGACACGAGCGTGTCGCACACCCGTGTTGTTTTGGCAGGATCACCCACGGCCATGTCACACGGCCGTGGCAACTTGTCGCATCCCATGTTTGGGAAAAATTTTGCCCTGTTTTCACACGGCCGTATCACACAACCATGTCTCTTCCCGTAGTGTGAGGACGATTTAAGGCACGCCCGTGTACCTGGCCGTGTGGTCCTTAAAAAGCCTGCGTTCCATGATTTGGTTAGTATGTTAGATGTTAAGAATTAAAAGTTAAAGAAATTAATATGGTTAGTGCTCGGGTTGCCTCCCGAGAAGTGTTTATTTATAGTCTAAGCTTGACTTACCTTGATTTCACGCGGTCATGGTGGTTCGAGGAGTTTACACTCCTTATTTCTGCTATCAGTTATATCAACATAAGGTTTAAGACGAGTAATTTTTACCTTAAACGTGCCGAATTTGGAATGAGTTACCTCGACTGTACCGTATGGGAAAGTGTTAAGTACCGTAAGAGGGATTGCTCCATTCAGTTCAAAAGTGGTAATACGAGGGTCTGCTGCATCTAATAGTACTTTGTCTCTAACCTTAATTTGATTTGGGGAAAAATTTAGCTCATTATGGTGTGTTTTTGGTTTATCGTGTGTTCTCAGTTTATGTGTCCGCCATTCATCTAGCTTCTAGATTTGTAGCCTTCGTTCTTCATAGATAGGTCCTTTGTTGTTGCTTAAACATGGCTCACATATGTTCTTCGAACTTATTTCTTGCAAAATAGGTTGCAACATATGGTCAGTTTTAGTAGAATGATTTATACAACCACCTTCAATTTTCGATGTGTTGCTCGAATTGCGAGCTTGAAAGGTGATTGTTTCGTCTCCCACATGAAGTGTGAGTTTGCCTGTGCCAACATTAATAATTGTTCTAGCAGTTGCTAAAAAGGGCCTTCCCAAAATGAAAGAAACGTTACTATCCTCCTCTATGTCTAGAACAGCGAAATCTACTGGGAATATAAATTTGTCAATTTTAACTAGTACATCTTCAACAATACCCCTGGGAAATCTGATAGTTTTATCTACTAATTAAATGCTCATCTTAGTTTGTTTGGGTTTCCCAAGACCTAGTTGCTTAAACATTTTGTGAGGCATGACATTGATACTAGCCCCTAAATCAGCCAACGCATTGTTCACATCTAAACTATCAATTAAACAAGGAATTGTAAAACTCCCTGGATCTTTTAATTTATTGGGCAGCTTATTTTGTAAAATAGCCGAGCAAACTGCGTTTAACTCCATATGCAACGCCTCATCCAACTTCCACTTATTTGCTAGAAAGCTTCTTTAAGAACTTCATTGCGTTCGGTATCTGTGAAAGAGCTTCAATAAACGGTAAGTTAATATGTAGTTTCTTTAAAAGTTTAAGAAATTTATCAAATTGTTCGTCTGAGCGGTCTTTCCTTATCGCATTGGGGTATGGTACACGAGGTTTATCTTCTACACTTACCGATTTCTGCTCATTGTGGCCTACCTCACCTTTATCTTTGCTTACCATAGTTTCTTTCTTTGGTTCTGGTTCAGATGCAACTAACCCTTCCTCGTTTCTAACGTTAATCGCGTTGAGTTGTTCCCTTAGGTTAGGTTTAGTATTACTTGACAAGCTACCTTGTGGTCATTCAGAAATTAATTTGGACAGCTGGCCTATTTGAGTTTTGAGCTCTTGAATCGACGCTTGTTGATTTTTAAGTGCTGTTTCGGTATTCTGGAAACGAGTTTCTGACACCGAGATAAATTTTGTTAGCATCTTCTCAAGGTTCGATTTCTTTTCCTGTTGATAAGGTGGTTGTTGAAAACCCGGAGGATTTTGTGGCCTTTGATTTCCTTGACCACCCCATGAGAAATTTGGGTGGTTCCTCCAACCTGCATGATAGGTATTACTATATGAGTTATTTTGAGATGTAGAATTATTATTACCCATATAGTGAACTTGTTCCTCTTCGGTTGTAGGATTGAAGGGCTGATATTCTGTATGTACGCTCCTCCATTTGAATCACACCTCATAACTGGAAATACCTGCGTAGAACCAAGTAAACCATCAATCTTTTTATTTAGAAGTTCCACCTGATTTGATAACATATTAACCGCGTCAAGGTTATAAATGCCTGCTGTTTTGGTTGGCTTAGTCCTCATAACTTGCCACTGATAATTATTCAGTGACATCTCTTCAATAAATTCATAAGCCTCTTCAGGTGTTTTGTTGTTTATGGTTCCACCGACAGCTGCATCAATTAGCTGTCTCGTCGAGGGTTTACACCATTGTAAAATGTTTGAACTTGTAGCCAAAGAGGTAACCCACGGTGAGGGCACCTTCGCAGTAGGTCCTTGTATCTCTCACATGCATCGTAAAGTGTTTCTAAATCCATCTGCACAAAGAAGAAATATCATTCCTTAGTTTAGCTATTTTAGCAGGTGGAAAGTATCTAAGTAAGAACTTTTCGGTCATTTGTTCCTAAGAAGTGATTGATCCTCGTGGTAACGAGTTCAACCACTGTTTAGCCTTATTCCTCAGTGAAAAGGGAAATAACTGAAGGTGAATGGCATCGTCAAAAATGCCATTGGTCTTGAATGTGTCACAAAGTTCCAAAAAATTGGCCAAATGAGTATTTGGGTTTTCGTCGTGCAAACCATCAAACTAAACAAACTGTTATATCATTTGAATTGTGTTAGGTTTCAGTTCAAAATTATTTACAGCAATGGCAGGCTTAACTATACTCGATTCTGTTTCTATTAAAGTAGGTTTAGCATAATCATACATAGTACGAGGAGCAGGATTCTGATTTACTGGGTCAGCAGCAATCGCAGGAGGTAGCGGATTTTCCTGATTTTCAGTCATCTCCTCATTTGTAATTGGAGTATCTTCATCTTGCCCTTCCTCTATGTATCTTAAGTTTCTCCTAATTTCTCTTCGGTTTCTACGAGCTGTGTTCTCAATCTCACTATCAAATAGTAATGATCCTGACGGGTTTCTTCTAGTCATAAACTATAAAAACCTACCAGAAGAGAATAAAAGAAAATTTAGTAAATAAAAATAAAAACAAAGTTAAATTGCAATAAAAGTAAATGGCTAAAGTAATAAAAATCGAGTGTTTCTAATATCTTAGTTCCCCGGCAACGGCGTCAAAAACTTGATTGTCACTCGCGATAAGTTTTAAAATTTATAATCGATCGTACTTGAACTCACTATTATCATAATGAAAGCAAGCGCACCTATCGAACAGTAGTATAGTTTTAGCAAGACCGGATGTCGAACCCAAAAGAACTAAAAGTACTAGTATTAACTTTCTTCTTATTAACTAGCCTAAGAATAATGAAGGTTGTTTTATCTAACTAATTAACTAATCTAAGAATATACAGAAAATAACTTAGGGAAATATTTTTGGGAAAACTGATTGATTTTAGATAACACCCAAGGAAGAATCCACCTAGACTTCTCTTGTTCATTGACTCTGAACCAGATGATTTATTCACTTGACTTGATCCGTAGAAATTCCTAAGTTATGTTATTATCCCTATTCAAGACTAATAACGTCTAACCCTAGGTTGATTAATTGAAATCTCTTTCTAATTAAAACCCCTAGTTTTGCATTAACTCGATCTATGGATTCCCTTATTAGATTTGACTCTAATCCGGCAGATTTATGTCATCCTATCTCTAGGATTGCATCAACTCCGCTTAATTATGAATAATATACTCTTAGACAGGGACTATTCATCCTCCAAATAAGCACATCAATACTTGAATCAATATCCTGGAATATTCAAATATGAGTTAAAATCATAATTAAGAACAAATAAGAAGTATTTATCATACAGTTCAAAAAATATTAACAAGATCCGTCTTAGGTTTCATCCCCCTTAGATATTTAGGGGATTTAGTTCATAACTATAAAAGAAAACATCTCAGAAGAATGATAACAAAACATAAAGAAAACCCAAAAAACCCCTGAAGGAAATCGAAGGGAGATCTTTAGTCTTGGAGGTGAATCCGGCTTCTGAGATGGATAAATCAACTTCCTTCGAGTAATTCCTTGCTTCCTACTCTCTGTGTCCCTTTTAATTCTCATCTAGGTGTTTAAATAGGCTTTAGAATGCCTAAAATCTCTCAAGAATGGCCTTTTTCGAACAGGACTATACTTGGGTTCGACAGGGACACGCCCATGTGCGATTACTTCAGGCTGTGTTCAATCCTGCTAGAATGGCACGGGCGTGTGTTCTACCCGTGTGGGGAAGTTCAGGTCGTGTTGATTTCCTATGTTGGCCCATTTTCTCCATTTTCGGCCCGTTTCTTGTTCTTTTTGCTCTCCTATAATCACCTAAGTATAAAACATGAAATTAAAGGATTAGGAGCATCGAATTCACCAAATCTAAGGAGAAATCATTCATAAATGTGTTAAGCATGAGACAATAATATGTATAAATTACGGTTTATCAATTATGTTTACTTATAAGTCGTATTGAAATGGTAAGTGCTCAAAGAAGAATATACTTGTACTTTTGAAAAAGTGGTAAGGTTTAAATTATGCAAATTTGTATGAAATGGTTTATCATGTGATTAACTCTAAAAGAGCTATGTTTAAATGCACTAGCTTGAGGTTATGGTTGATGATATTCTTGTGTCTTATGTATTATGCATATGAAGTAGAATGATGAGTTAAATTGATGATGTTATTTAAGCTAAAGAAAGTAAATGTAATGGAAAGTAATGACATGCAAACGAAAGGAAGAAAATTGAAAGAGATTTAAAGTTTTATAAAATCCTACTTCATTAGGGATGATAGGTATAAGTGATGCTGTGAAATTATTCAATTTGTGAGTTGTTAAATTTGGTTTTATGAATCGTGTGGTATTAGTATATGATTATTCTTGATATGTATAAATTTCATATTTGAAATGGATAGATATGATTAAAGTTTATACGAGCTTACTAAGCATTCATTGCTTACATAATTATTTTTCTTTACTTACAGGCTATCGGAAGCTCGATCGGGTTGGAAGCTCGTTAGAGATTTATCACACTATCCAGTGATTATATCTGTAGATTTGATGTCTTGGTTAAGGTTATAATGGCATGTATAGGTATTTTGGCTAATGTTAGCCTATGTGCTTTGGTTGTGGAATTGACCATTTAATTAGTTTGCAAGTTGGCCTTGTGTTGGTAAAATGATATATATATTATAATGTGTATATAAGTAGCCTTGTAATGGTTGATATATGACTTGTTATGGTTGAATGATGGTAGATAGAAAAGTAGTTGAATGCGCATATTAGATATGACATATAACTTGTTGTGAATTGGTGTTTTACCATAGTAAGCATATATATATTTTGATGCTAATAATTATGTGGTATAGTTAGTACCAAATGGTATGTTTTGGTAAGTGATTTACATGTTGTGTAATGATGCAAACTTAGTTAGAAGTTAATAAATTATTTTGGTCAAATTGAGTACATGGTTATACATGTTTTAATGTTGTCAATTGATGTACCTTTGGGCATTTTGGTTGAATGTTACTATACCTTATGTGTTTGCTTGGTTATGAATGATTTTGGTGTCTTTTGCGGGCTTATGCATATGTGCAAAAGGGATTATAGGTACATGTGGAAAATGGTGAGAAAAGTGGCTTGTAAAATAGCCTATTTTTGTCCACACGGGCAGAGACACGGGCGTGTGTCTCAACCGTGTATGACACACGGCCAGGTAGCACAGCCGTGTGTCTCTTGTAGTTTTCAAAGGGTTGTAAGTCAGGTTTTACGCGGCCTAGCACACGGCCTGACACACGGGCGTGTGAGGTTATTTCGAAGGGTACACGGCCTGACACACGGGCGTGTGGTTTGGCCATGTGACCTAAGTTAGTGAGTTACACGGGCACGGACACGGGTTGGGACACGGCCGTGTGTCCCTATTTTGAATGCCTACACGGCCTGGCCACATGGTCGTGTGACCCCTGTAGTTTGTAAATTTTTATCTTTTCCCTGAAATTTATATATTCGAATGTGTTTTTAGGGCATCGAGGGCTCGTATAAGGGACAATATGTATGCTATTGATTGATTTTACTATGATTGATGATATGAATTAAATGTACTAAATTTTTTTATAGTTCTAAAATGTAAACTCCGGTAATGCTCCTTAACCCTATTCCGACGACGGATATGGGTTAGGAGTGTTACACTGAAGCATTGCAGATATGCTATAACTTAAAAATCCCGTGTCGAACTTCCTGAATACCCATTTCCTCTATTGGAACTTGAGAATTAAGTCTTTGGTTTTGGACTCTAAAGGTCTCAGATTCCAATATTTGAAAATGGAAAAGTTGATCTTTAGTTTATTTTTATACTATTCTTTTCTATGCAAACCAAATCTTAGGTATAGTCTCAATCATGCAAAATCTCGATGTCCAATATAAGTATTTAAATCTTTTACACAAAAAAAAAATATTTAAATGAGAGAGAACAAGTTAAAAAGATTCTTGGAGCTTTTGTCGAAAGAAAATCAAACTTTACTTCAAGCTTTATTGACATTACATAATCATTATTACAGTACTAGAAGAAGCTATCTTTATCTTTAACTCAAAGAGATTTGGGTTCATTAGTTTTGCTTTTGTATTTTCTAACCTGTGTTCAATAGTTTCACTGTCTCATTAATGTTTCTGGTTTTCTTTTCTTTTAATTGCTGGAGACTACAACCAGCACTGTAAAAAAATCATGTTATACCATTATTTTACGTTAAAAATATGCAAAAGTACAAATGTTTGTGCCATTTTTCCTTCTCTGAAACTTAAATTCTGTATCTTCCTTTTTTCAAGAATAATTTGGGCTAACATTTTATGATAGTAAATAATAATATGGAATAATTCATATATTACATACAATTGTTGAACAGTTATATAAACTTTTGGTTTATTTGGATTTTAGGACTTGAGTTTTTATGACCATGGCTGGTTCGAACACTCCTATACCTGTGGACGATGGGTTTAATGAGTATGAAAGTGCTCTCAAACGTAAAAAGTCTACCACTTCAAAGGTGTGGGATGAAATGACAAAGCTTGAATGCAAGAACAAAAATTAATTGAAGGCAAAATGTAATCACTGTAAGAGTATGTTCTTTGCTAAATCTTCTAGTGGAACCTCTCATTTAAGACGTCATCTAAATCACTGTTTGAAAAAACTTAATAATGACATCACTCAATACACCATAGCCACTCAACCATCATTAGAAGGTGGTCCATCTATAAAAAACTACAAGTTTAATGCTGATGAGTGTTGTCAAGTTGTTTCTACTTTTCTTGTGTATGACAAGCATTCATTTAGGACAGTTGAAGAACTGGGGTTTAGATACATAATGAGAACTGCTAGTCCTAATTTTAAGAATATAAGTAGATTTACAGCTGCTAAGGATGTCCTAATGTATTATGCAAAAGAGAGAGATCATGTTAAAGAAGAGTTGGCTAAAGCACCTGGTTTAATTTGTCTGACTTCCAATAATTGGAACTCGGAGCATACTAATGATGAATATATTTGCATTACTGCTCATTAGATTGACAAAGATTGGAAGCTACAAAAGAGAACCATAAGGTTTAGAGCTTTATTTCCTCCGTATAATGGTTTGAACATAGCGGATGAACTTGTTTTATGTTTATCTCAATGGGGTATAAACAATAAAATTTTTAGCATCACTTTGGATAATGCTTCTTATAATGATGTTATGGTTTCTTGTCTTAAAAATCGTTTTCATGCAAACCGAGCTATTTTGCTTGATGGTGCTTTTTTTTCAAGTTAGATGTTGTGCACATATATTGAATCTTATAGTTAAAGCTGGTTTGGAACTTCTTGATGATGTTGTTGGTAAGATTCGAAATGGAATTAAGTATATAAAAAAGTCAGGAATTCGTAGGAAAAGATTTTATGATGTGACCGACAAAAGTTTTTATTTGAATGTGACCAAAAAGTTGCGTCAAGATGTGTGTGTGAGATGAAATTCTACTTATTTGATGCTTGAATCTTCTCTTTACTATAAAGATGTGCTAGATTATTGGGGCCAATGGGATAAGGATTATTAAATATTTGCACTTTCTAATAAGGAGTGGAGAAATGTTGCTATTCTTTGCAAATTTTTGAAAGTCTTTTATGATGTGACTTGTGTTTTTTCTGGTTTTAATTTTCCAATGGCTAATCTTTATTTTAGAGGGATTTGGAAGGTTCACAAGGTCTTGATTGATACAGTTAAAGGTCCTTATTCTTTTTTAACTCCAATGGTTAAGCAAATGTAAGAGAAATTTAATAAATATTGGGCTGAGTATTCGTTGATATTGTCATGTGCTACAATTTTAAATCCTCATATTACAGGTTGAATTATGTGCAATATTACTTTACTTCAATCTATGGTATTCATGCTTTAGATTTTGTTGAAATCATTCTTAGCAATCTTAGACTCTTGTTTGACGAGTATGTTAAGAAATCCAAATCCACGTCTTCCTCTTTGGCTGAAAGTTCTAATGTTTCGGATAAAGATCCTGTTGATTCTAGTTTGCATCAACACAATGTTAATAGTGTTGATTTTGGGGGAAATTTTGATGAGAGTGATGATTATAAATGGTATTTAAATGAATCTAGCACTAAGAGTGAAAAGTCACAATTGGACATTTATTTGGAAGAACCGGAGCTTGAGTTGAATAGTCAAATGGATGTTTTGGATTATTAGAGCAAAAGTTCAGTTCGATATAAAGAGCTTTCATTATTGGCTCGTGATCTTTTGGCAATTCTAATATCGACTGTGGTTTCCGAATCGACTTTTAACATGGGTAAGAAAGTTATCACACCTTTGAGGAGTTCACTTAAGCCAAAAACAATTCAAGCTATTGTTTGCTTTGATGATTGGATGCGAGCTAAGGGATTTTCAACGGGTAATTATTATTCTCGTTTTATTGTTGTAATTTTATATATATATTTTTTATCAATTTGATTATTTAATTATTTATTCTTATTTCATGTTAGAAATTGGTTGCAAGAATGATGATGATGATGAGGATGATGTTTCTTCGATTGCTTTTTAGGTTTCCTTCCTTTCTAATTGTTAACAATTTAAATTAGCTTACAATTTATAGTCTGTAATAAAATTAAATATTTTGATTGGTTAATATATAGATATTCTGGTTTGTTGATTATATTTTGCGGGTTTTTTGTGTTGTTGATGATGCTGTTTGGTGCTGTTTTTATGTTGTTTGGTGCTATTTTGGTGCTACTTTTTGTGGTATTTTATTGTTCTTTTGCAGTTATTTATTATGTTTTCTGTTGTCGTTTTCAATATTATTTCAATATTGTAGAACTTTTGTTTTATTATTAATTTGGTTATTATTTTAGTTCTAACTTGTTTCAATTTTAATATAACCACTTTTTATTATATTTTCAATTTGCGTATTGTTTTAAGAATTGTTTTAGTATTATTTTTTATTTGTTTCTTATTTTAATATTTATTTTTATGTTTTTTAATGTATTTAATTTATTATATTTTAAAATTTTTTATTTAATAAAATAAGCTAAAAAAATTAATATGGGTCGGGCCGGGTCAGGCTCAGGCTTAGCAATTTTATTTTGGGCCGGGCTTGGACAATTTTTAGGCCCTTATTTTCGGCCAAGCCTAGGCCTAGAAAACAGGCCTAGAATTTTGTTTGGGCTCAGCCTGAACTCGGCCCGGTCTGGCCCATGATAAGCTCTAAGTGTGGGCTCGTTTCGAATTAAAAAAAATCACAAAAATTACCATTAGGGTAATTTCGCAATTTATCTAAACTTTTGAGACAAGTTGTAAATTAGAAAAATATCTCTGAAAATTTTCTGAAATAATCTTTTCAGATAATTTTCTCTTTATAATTTTCTCTTGAATCCAAGTATGTGTAAAATAATGACCTAATGCTTTTTTTGTATATGGAGAGTTTAGAGAGTTCAACTATGATTAATCTTAATCACTTTAATATTAAATCTAATTACAATAATAAAATGTTTATCTACAAGATAAACATTAAATTAAATTTAATATTAAACTATTAAAATAATATTATTTTTGGAATAGTTAATCTGAAATTAAATTCTTTGGTAGAGTCTTAGTAGGAGCGTAACTTTTCCACTGCTTAACCATCGACGACCAACCATCGCTGGTTATCGGAATGTCGCCATCGCAGCTGCCGGCACCGTCGTGCTTGGTGATGTAGGTACGATACCTTTACGACATCCCGAGCGGGTTCAGTTACTGTAACACCCCTAACCCCCCTCCATCGTCGGATTACGGTCACGGGTATTACTAACACTTCATACAATTAATCAATCATAATTACACATAACAGTATAATATACAGGGTCAGGTCACAAACAATCAAATCATATCATAATAGAATCTTATACAATCGAATAATGATTTATGCTATACAATGCTAAACTTGGTCTTCCATTGTCTACACTCTTATCACTGTTTATACATTGCTAAACTTGGTATTCTACTGTCTACACTCTTATCACAATTTATCCCTTCTAGAATGTCAGAATTTGGATACATATAAGACTATTCCAATTATTAGCATCAGAGTATTGGTCTATACTTCGTCTACGATTATCTTTTTAATTTATCTTCGATAATGTTAGTAGAATGCACCTAATATAGGTTTGCTAATCCATTCCAATTCAGAGTAAAAGTTACTCTTACAGCCTTTATAACGAGTCTACGTGACCCTAAAAGTAGTTTAAAAATAGGTAGGGACTAATTTGGAACAATGCTGGAAGTTTAGGAAATAATTACAAAATTTTGAGTTCAAGGGTCACACACTTGTGTGGCCAGGCTGTGTAACTCTTTGACTTGGATCACACGCCCATGTGCGTTGCCCGTGTGTGACACGTCACGCCCGTGTGGCCAGGCCGTGTGCACCCAAAAGTACCTTAAAACTCAAGTTTACCATTTCCTATTTACTTGGACACTAAACAACTCAATTACCAATTGTTTAACCTATTCAAAACACGATTAAACATGCCCAAAATACACCAAATTCATCACCTAATATGCCTAACCGATGTACCTTCGTTGGTACCACATTTTCTATGTTCAAATACATCAACAACACATCAAACATTCAAGACTTTCATTCATATCACACTTACCATATTTGAACTAACTTTCAAACTTCTAAAGTTACCAAATATAAAGCTAAGCACATACCAAGCATTATGCTAAGCTACCAAACTTTAAACTATCACATACCAAAATATAAACTAGGCTAGCATACCAACATAGCCTCAACCACAACCATATACACATTTAACCATCATTTAACTAGCAACTAAGTTAACAACATCTTATAAACAATATCAACAAAAGACTCCCTAGGTACATGCCATTACAAAATGAAATATCACCACACTTGAGCTTGGAATTTGTGATTTGATGCTGAGTCGGCAATAATTCGAATAGTACCTAGCCTGCACACGAAAAACAAAACCGCACGCTGAGTAAGACTCAGTGGTATTTCTATAATCTGAATAACATAAACTTAGTACTTAAAATGCAAAATGCAACAAGTAAGCTATGTTTATGTGTTTCAATTCAATAGTATAAATTTTGCTCATCCCTTATTTAATCTAATAAGAGTTACACATGTTCAAATATATAAGTATATATCAATGGCATTTCATTCAACATTTGATTACATCATCTCATGCAATGGCATGATTCATATCTTTAATCAATACTTGAATTCATTCAAGTTTTACATCTTAATTCATCATTTCATATTTCATTTCTCATTTCATAATCATTTCTCATATTTGCCATTTCAATATTTTTTCATCTCATATTCATTTCTCATCTTTGTCATTTCAATATCAATCACATAAATTATTATTTTACTTTCCCCTATTAACACAACATGGACTTGGACGGATACACGGATCCAACCAACACACCAGTTTGGCACCCAGTGCCTCATCAGATAAATCTGAAGTAATAATTGTGTCCAGCGCTATATAAATTAACACCCAGTGTCTCATCGGTTAAACCGAAGTAAAATGGCACCCAGTGCCTCATCGACTCGAGGTCAAAGTAATCCCTGAACTCTTCCTATCCTATAGCATGCCATCTATATCCGACTCAATCCGATACAGTTAATGGGGTTTCATCTCACTTTTCAAATACAACCAATACCCAATTTCATGAATATATATCATCACATATAAGCATATATTTAATTTGGTAATAATCACATTTTTCTCAATACACATATATTCATAATCAATATATTTCATAATATACAAAATCAATCCATTTCATTTCAATATTGAATTTAATTCAATTCCCAAGTACCAAAATACTCACCTCAAATCCTTTCCATATGCAAATAATTATATATGCAATAATCTACTATTTAATTCGGATTATAGAAACAAAAACTGTGATTTCTGAGCTATTCGACGTCGATTTTATCCTTCCCCTTTTTACTCAAGGATTCCAATATGATGTTAGCTACGAGATAAAACAATTAAATTACATTAATATTACGCATTTCAATTTCACATTAAATTTCAATTTTCACACTATATTTTACTTATTTTTCAATTTAGTCCCTAAACCGAGAATAATTTTAATCATCACATTTAACTTCATATTTTAATAATAATTTCACTCTAGACCACATTTAGCTTCCTCTTTTCCAATTCAACCCCTTAATTTTGAATTTTTCACAATTTAGTCCCTATTGCTCAAAATCAACAATTAATTTCACAATTTAGTCCTTTTCCATTTCTAACTTAAAAATCTATCTATTTAATCCCTAATACTTAAACTATTCAACAATGTCAACATCTAAAATCTTGAAGAATACTAAGAATTACAATATGGGTCGGGTAGCCCTAAGTACGGGGATTCCAAAAACGTAAAAGTTACAAGTGTAAGGACTAAATTACACTAACTAATTTGAGCTTGAACTTCCAAACCCCTAGTGTCGTGCGTTCTCTTCTCCTTTTTCTTTCTTTCTTTCTTTTGTTTAATTTGCATGTCTCCACTTTCTTTTCTTTTATTATAACTTTAATTTTAATTATTATTATAATATATATACATTAATGTTAACACACATATATAATATATACACATGCATTTTACTTAGAAATATTTGGCCACCTATATACAACCATTTATTAAATGGTTTAATTGCTATTTTAGCCCCTTTAGTTTATTTCAATTTATAGTTCAACTTTTATCTCTTACACGATTTAGTCCCTGTACCTTAATAACTCCTAATTTCACAAAATATACTAATCCAAAAAATTAATTAGCTACCCAACTAACTTCGTAATATTTAATTAAATATTTACAAGTCCAGCTTATGAAAATGGAGTCTCTAAAATACGTTTTTCAACACCTCCGCCTATCGGGTCGCTACAATTACTATCGGTTCTGTCCGAGTCATTAACAACCCGACCGATCAGGTCTAGCCACTAGTTAGACCGTCGGCCCGACCAATTTTTGGGTTTTGGTCTTCGTTTTGGGTTCCTAGGCCCTATTTACTATTTTTGGTCTAATTTTCAAGTTCAATTACCCATTGGGCCAATTGTTAGACTTGAAAATTAATTTCCAAAAATATCATATTAATTTTAATTAATTTGATTAATTTGATTTTACTTGATCAAAATTAATTTTCTCAAAAATCATTTAGATTTTCCAAATTAGTTTTTCAAGAAAATTCTTTAATCAAATTCTCTATTTGAACAATTCTCATGACCACCTAATTTAATTTTACATTGAATAAATCGACTCAATTAAATTATTTTTAAAATCGTAGAATTTTCTTCTAATTCAAATACAGTCTGATCGAGCTTTTGTTGAGCTAGCGGAGGGACCAATCAGACATATACAATTAGGTTTTAGTAATTGCAATTATGTCCAGAAGCATCGTTCCGATAATTCGCAACTACTTAATCATGAAGTCAATCCACAAGAAGTACCATGATTGAAAACTCCTTATTGTATACTTTTTACGAAAACAATTCATCCAAATGTTTTGTTCAATGACCTCGTCATTTGTGTGTTACTCTGATATGATATCATTGATTCCTTTGAGTTAAATCCGTTCACTCGATACAATCCTATTTTATCTCATTGTCACCATTGTGTCTTTTTAATGATTAATATGATCACTATCAACAAATGACTATGATAAATTTCTCGTTCGAGAACAAGCAACTTGTGGCCACATTCCATATTTATCAATCCACACAATGCCAATGAGAGGATATTATTAACTCTTTAATTGAACTATGAATTGCACTGTTACTAGTAAAGCCATACCATACACAAGTCATGTACCCAACATACCGGCTATGAGCTCGATCATCTTTAGAGTGTAAGCCTTCATTTATATCAAAGCACATGAGTTGTATATGCATGGTTAGTGACTAACTCAGGATTTAGGTAAATCACACCATGAACGTCACAAGTGAATTAATTCATCTTGGGTCCAGTCTAATGTATCATTCTACCAATGAATACATCTATGTCTCTACTCGTGGAGTCAACTGCTCCGATAACCAAGACTAGCCATCTCCTCAATTAGAATTGTAGACGACATAATAATCCTTCTCAGTATTTAAATCAAATACTCACTTCGATTCTTTTACGGGATTACAAACTTCTTTAGATTATCTACTGAAGTAAGTTATCTTTCTCGCAATATAAACGTTCTTACAATGCCACTTATCTTCAATTTGAACTTAGATAATCAATAAGCTAATATTTACTTGTCACAATTTCGCTATCCATGCAAATTATAAAAGACATAAATACAAAAGACATAATAGTGAAATGTAAAATTAACTTTATTTATTTATTTATCGTTCAAATAAATAGAAAATTATTATATGTTTACTACAATATGGACACATTTCCCAACAATGTCATATTCGTGCTAGTATTTAACGCTCAAAATGACATCTAAAATGATGAAAAAAACTTGATTAATAAATATTTGATTCTCTAAAAAAAAAAAATTTTATACAAGTGAACAATTACAATACAAAAGTGTAGGGGGAAGTGTTTACAAATACAGAGATCAAACCCTAGACCTCATGCCAATTAACTTGAAACCCCACAAGTTTGTCACTAAGCTAGTGACATGATTTTGGCAATTAGAATATTTTGAAATTTAGGATGAATTTAAAATATATTAATTAAAACAATGACAGTTTAAAATATATGTTTCTTTTGAAGGCCTTTTTAACAAGGTTGTTTGAACCAAGATCATACCGAGTGGTCGAATTGGGAATTGGATTGGTACTACTTTGAAGAAAGGGTATTGAACTAATTGATCCGAAAACTGGTATGAATACATTTAATTAAATTTTTAATATTTTTATTTTATGAAAATTTAATGATTTATTTAATTGAACTAAACGGACCGATTGAACCTATTAACTGATGGCCTAACGAATTCGATCACTAATTACTTTTTAACTACGCATACCGTCTCACTGGCTTGAAATTAATTAATGAAATGGTTAAAGCTTTGAATTGAACTTGATTACTACTAAATTTCATCACTTAATGTCATTGTTTTTAGAACTGGATCGGATTGGTCAGTCATATCGAGAATGGGTTGAGGTATTAGTCCATAATAAACATTGTTTTTAGAATTGAATTAAATCGGTTGGTTAGATCGATAATCAATTTGGATACGAGTCCTAAATAAAGAATTGAATCAATTGACTCGCGAACTGATTGAATCGAAATAAAAAAATCGATTAAATCGAATACTAAACCAATTTTCTCTATCCATCGCTAGGTCTTAATTAATGA
The DNA here is from genome assembly GCA_025698475.1 of Gossypium anomalum. Taxonomy (NCBI): domain Eukaryota; kingdom Viridiplantae; phylum Streptophyta; class Magnoliopsida; order Malvales; family Malvaceae; genus Gossypium; species Gossypium anomalum. Next base: position 4,686,105 of record CM046957.1, on the reverse strand, counting down.
TTCAATTAATTGTAATTTTCGATTAAAAAATTAATTAATTGTTTAATTATTTTACTAGGATTTTAATTTAAGTGTAATGATAAAGAATTCTAATTTAAACGAGCTGAGTAAATAGTAAATGCTTTTATTTTATTAAAATACAAGCTTGGTCTCTCGGCATGTTTCAACTAGAGAAGAAGCTGCTGCCCTGCCTTCCTTCTATTGTGCTTCTTCATATTTTGCCTGCACAAGCATAAATACAAAGGAATCACAAATGGGTTTTTGCTCCGAATAGTAATTTCTCTTAAATACTTGCCTAAAATTCATTAACATGCCCATTTACCGCTTCATTTTCTTTTCCGCCAAGCACCGCTTCGCCCATGCTTCCAATCTTCTTCCAAGGTCACACTCTAATTTTTTTCTTTTCCTCTCTTCCTTTATGATGTTAGAATACAAATGGGTTTTCATTTTCGACATTGTATATGCAAAAAAAAAAAAAAAAAAAAAGAAAAAAAAAAGGAGAAAGTTATGATCTTTATGCTCTTGAGTTTTCTTTTTAAGTGACATTCTAGAATCTCGTTCAATCCATGATATGCGATATTGTTTTTTAGTCGAATGTTAGTTTAAATTGGTATTAGTCCCGAGTTTGTGAGTTCCTTTTTAATGGTTTTAATGCTAGAATTGTTCTTCAATGAATATTTTTGTATATATTTCATGTATTTTGACCATGAATGGTGATTTGGGTTTTTGCTGTAATTATCATTTGAACTTTTTTCGTTATATGTGAAGCATTCTGTTTATAGGTTTAGTCTTTTAGGCAGTATGAAACAATGCTTAGTATAATTGTTGAAGCTATAGGTTCTAATGTTTATATGGATATGTAGGTTTGGTTCATCGAAGAGAATTCAATCTTGTGGCTATACCAAATCAGCAAAGAACAATTATTACAAAAGGCCAACTAGTCATCCTGTTGTGAATGTTGAAACACAGGCTTCTCGCTCCTCGGGTGCTTATTTTATTGTATGCTGCATTAGCCTATTCGCGATTGCTTGTTTGTATATGAACTTTTTTGTTGGATAATAGAAAGTAGGAACATGTAGCTAACAGTTATGTGGATCCTTATTTTTTGCAGCCACCTATTTTACTAGGATTTGGTGGATTGCTAGCTTTTCTGCATTATAATGACGAGCGAAGAGCAGTTAAAATAGGTACTTGCTTATCTTCTATTGTTGTTATTGACCAGGAGATGGGAACTAGGTTGTTCGGATATGTACAAACTCCACATTTTCTGTTCTTTCATGTAATGAAGTTTCATTATTTGTTTATGGTTGGTATTTTTCCAAAGCAAAACTATGAGATTTGATGAGACAGGCAATGATTTGCTTGAGCTAATGGTTGGTTGATCATGAGTTTCATATGTATGGTTCAGATGACTTCCTCGGCAATTGTGCTTAAATTCATGTGCTCGAAATTGTTGGGAAGCTTCTGCCAACCAGTTGTGATTCAACTTACTTATTTTTGTTATCGTGCTTCTTTGTTTATGCTCGTGCTAAAATGTAACAAGTTCTTTTCCATTTGTGTAGCATCGTGTTACTAGTTTTCTAAGAAAGGCCCCAATAGGAGGTCTTCAAACAGCCTTATGGCATTTTTTTGTTTATGATACTTTCTTAAATGGTTAGTAGGTAAGGGAGGTTGACTAAAAGAGAGGCTAATTGAACCAAAATGCTGTCATCGTAGGTCCATTTGACGCTTTCGGAAGTTTCTTTTTGCATTACTATGTTTGTCCCATGACTTTGGAATTTCGTGGTAAGGAAATTCTTGAGTGTAGCTCTTCCATTTTATCAGTCTCATGGACGAGTCCGTGACATATCACTACTATGAGAAATTGGGCATTAGAAGTTGTCTCTATGTATTTATATTGTTTGTGGCCATACATGATGAATAGTACGGAATAAGTGTCCAGTTGTGGGATACCTTAAATCTGTCTATAAGAATGAACTTGAGGTCAAAGGTTGCAAAAACCTTTGGAGTCGATAAATCAACAACTGACACAGTGTGCGTTACTAAATTTGTTCATAGATAGTCTATTGTTTGGTTCTTATTAGGGTGTGTTGCAAAATACATGCATGTATATCTTCATTTACTTGAAGTGATTTGTCTTTACATAATTCAAAAATACCCTTTTGCTTGCATCAATCTGTGTTTTAAAGACCCATCCAAAATTTGTTTGTAATTTTTGGTGTTTAGTCCAATTGCCGATGTAGAAAGGACTCTCTATAAACATGACTAGTCCTATCTTTAACATGCTTCTTTGTTTATGTTCGGCAGGCAAGGACAGCTATACCAGTAGTGATACTGCAGCAGCTCCAATTATTGGCGGCCCATTCACGTTGGTTAATTCGGAAAATCAGATTGTTAATGAACAGGACTTTCTTGGAAACTGGGTTCTCCTGTACTTTGGCTATACATCGTCTCCTGATATTGGACCTGATCAAGTTCGGATAATGGCAAAGGTTATAGATACATTAGGTATAACCCTTCGACAAAGATTTAGTTATATATATCTGCTAGACTCATAATATTAGTCTTTAACATTCTGCGTTTTATTTGGTTCAAGAATCGAAAGAGAATTTGAAGGTTTTACCTGTATTCGTGACAATTGATCCTCAGCGTGATACTCCAGCACAACTCCGGGCTTACCTCAAAGGTTCGTACAACTTGTAACTGAATGTGTGATGATAATAACCTACTTGTGCTTAAATTAATTGTATTTTGAGCAATTTTACATTCAAAATGCAGAGTTTGATCCAAGAATAGTGGGATTGGGAGGACCTGTTAGTGCTGTAAGGCAAATGGCACAAGAATATCGTGTTTATTTCAAGAAGGTCGAAGAAGAAGGAGATGATTACCTTGTCGAGTCTTCTCACAGCATGTACGTACCAAACATTAACACTTAGAAATCCCTTTCCCCATTTTAGTTTAAATATATATTTAACTCAAGAACCCGATGCAACTTGGTTTTAAATACTTCAGGTATTTGATAGACCCGAAAATGAAGGTTGTAAGATGCTTTGGAGTAGAGTACAATGCTGAACAACTATCAAAGGAAATATTGAAGGAATTGAAGAAACACCAAGCTAATGCTTGAGTAGCACAAAAACTATTGGCACCAACCCTTACCCAACGATTTTCTCATAGGACAATTCGATTTTCGAATATGAATGGGATGTAGTTCATGAACTTGATTGGCGGAATTGAATTCGAAATCATAAGCAGATTTAAAGATGTTGAGAATTTGGCTGACAAGCTGGTGATCCTTGGTTTAATTTCCTTTTCCTGAGTTTTGCTATTGTGTGAGGCTAAGTGTCTGTTTAGTAAGAGAAAAACTGATGTAAAGAACAAAAGAATAACGTCTCTGTTTCCAGTTTCCAACAAGAACAAATTTTAATTCACAGACACACATATGTAAGTCATGTCATGTGAACCTTAATTTAATCTAAATTAAAAAAAAATTCCCATCAAATGACGAAACCGTAGCTGATGATATGATTAAGAGACCATAATCCCCACTAATCAACAGCCCTCATAAGGTGCTTGATCTGCTAGGCACCTCCTGAGAATGTTGTTGATTGGTGCGAAGCTCAGCCGAACAATAGTTCCTAATGGCGGTGAGGTCGAAAGGTAAAGTATCGAATGCCAACCATTGCTCCACTGCGAACATCTGTTGGCTACAAGGGGTATGGATGCCAGTCATGGTGACTTCCACATAATTACAGTACCATCCGTGCTGAGGACCCGTACCGTCTGATGTTAAGTTCATGGCACATACAGGCGAGGCCAAACAACGTCCTCTGCCTGCGAAAATATCCAAGTTTCCACGTTCGTAATAGTCGTGCCCCTCCCCCATTAACCCTCCCCACGCTTCTAGGTTTTCAATCTCGACGTATTCACCTTTGGCATCATAGAGTTTCAAGCCGATGATGGAGTTGGTTCCTCCTTTGATGATGGTTCCGGTTCTTATATAGATCGTGTAAACGCAATCTTCGCCTTCCTACATGCATAAAAAAGAGAAGTTAGAGATGTAGATGCGACGGAGATAACGGAGTAACAGTAGCAATGGTGGAGGCGTTGAGGATTACTTACGGAAAGAGCAATGGAGGAGGAGAGGAGGAAGAAGAAAGGCAATATCAGCTGCTTTGGGGTCGCCATTGGTACTTTTGAAAGCTCTTATTTTGTGTATAAATATGCTTTTAACTTTTGAAAGTTCTTACAAATATGGAATTTATGATTATATATAGCATAAATTAGATTGTCATTTAAGAATAGCGACATAGATCCTAACAATTAGGATTCAACTTTAAATTTGTCAAATGTTATTTTTATATGTGATTATAAAAAAAATTAAATTAAATATTTTTTAATTTTTCTTTTCTTTTTTGCATGTAAATGCTATGAAGACAAAAAAGAAAAAAAAAAGTGTAATTTATATTCTATTAAAGTAAATAAAAAAAATTAAAACATGAATATGTGATATAGAGTGTCCTTAGGGAGAGAAGGGGGTCTTTGAAAAGATCAAAAGGAGGATTGTGCAAAATTGGAGGTTTAGGGAGCAAAAAAGACAATAGATTTTATTAACTTTCTTTTTTAAAATATTTCTTATTAATAAATAATTAATTAAATATCATTTTTTTATATCTCGTAATTTTAATTAATTTTATGAAATGATAAATCATCAATAAAAAAATTTTAATAATATTTTGAAAACATTTATAGGTAACTAATTTACTAATGGTTGGTGCCCCTTCTTAAAGTATGCTAAGGGCTATAGACATTGTTACTAATGACAAGGCTATATGTAATTCTTTCTTAGTGAATATTGTTGGGATTTGTAATAGTATTCGTATTATTGAGCTTCGAGATTGTAAGGGATAGGTTGTGGTTCTTTAGAGACTTCTAGCAATAGTTAATTAGTTAATCGGTGTTTGTCATTAGGTTGGTTTGATAATGGTGAGATATGATGTAATTATAGCCTTTTTTATTTTTTTTATCTATGTGGTGTATCTTTTTTCAGTGTTTTAATTATTAGTTTGTCTTTCTCTTCTATTGGGCTCTTTTTGCAAATAATGTCATTTGTGAATTAATTTATACAATTTTATTTATTGTTTGTATTATTATGTGCGATTGTTGTTTATGGTTCTTGTTAATTTAAGTATTTTTCTTCAAAAAAAAAGTCGCTTCGTAAATAGAACACCCAGTATTATAGACCTATAAATTATAAACCTAATTTGAAGAACCAATCCGATCAATTCCAACTCAAATATGATAAAATTCAATATTTAACTATATAAAGTCAACAACCCGAATCTATTTCACTCAAAACCGAATTGACCCAAACTCAAACTAACTTGAACATGAAATGATCAAACCTAAAATGGTTCAAACATGAAAACTTTAAGCCTTAATCTCAAATCATCGAAGTTTGAAATGATTTGAACTTAAGATGACTTAATCCAAAAAATTCGAACCTCTGAATTAACTGAACCCCAAAAATATTAATTAAAATAATTAAAATTCAAAATTATCCAAACCAAAATAACAAAAAAAAAAAAAACTATCTCAAATTAACTTAACTCAAAACCAAGTTGAATTATTCAATTGATAAGATGGAAATTATTTTATATAACTTCTCATCCCTAAATATATATAATATAAGTTGAGGCATAGATAAAAGAGAGAAAATTTAGTATAAAAAATGCAATGTGTAACCCAAAGATCACAATACCAAAAACAGAACCCTATTTTTTAGGACCTAAATGGAAAACTAAATTGAATAGAATTTGATATTTGAAAAAAATACCAAAAAAAGAAAGAAAAAATAATGAGTTGTCTTTACCAAATACAAACCTCCGTTCAATCTCAACGCAAAACCAACCACTCAACTTCATAGAAACAAGCAAACCTCCCATGCAAGCCCTAAAAATTACTCCTCTTTTCCCTTTTATTTTTTTCCACCTTTGTCACCCTCCCATTTCTTTCGCACCCCATCTCTCCCATGGAGGATGAGCGGGTCGTCGCGTCTTCCGCCGGGGACCCTCGGTTGCTGTCGTCGACACCCCATGCCCCCACCACCCCCCACAACAATCGCCTCATGAATTTACCTCCCCCTCCAGGCCATCCTTTAGCTACCTACGTTGTTCAAGTCCCTAAGGACCAAATTTACCGAGTACCGCCACCTGAAAACGCTGGTATCGTCGAACGTCACCGTGAAGCTGCTAAGAATAAAGGCAAAAAATCCAAACGAAAATGCTCTAGGTACTTGATTTGCATCGCCATTGTGTTGCTTGTCATTGGTGTTCTCGTCAGCGGTGCTCTAGCGGCTGTTTACTTCATTTTCACCCCTAAAGCTCCTAATTTCACTGTTTCTAAACTCCACGTTAAACAACAAAAACAAGGCAGTCCACCTACGTATGATGTCACGTTGAAAGCTAAGAACCCTAATGAAAAAATGGGTATCCATTGTAAATACGATGAAGATGGCGCCACCCTAACTTTCTGGACTAAAAACCTAGGCTTCGGCAATTTTCCCGGTCTCGAACAAAAACCCGGGGACGATTCGAGCATTTTCGCTATCAAAATCCATGCCTTGAAAACCAAAGCTGTTCCACCTAATGTCCAGAAAAGCATCAGCGACAAGAAAACAAAACGTCAAATCTCTTTGAAACTCAAATTCGAATCACCATTGGTGTTTAACATTTGGTTCTTAAAGCTTTGGAAAAAAGACATGACGGTCAACTGTGCGTTTAGGGTGACCACGATGGCGCAAGGAACCAAAATTCTGTCCCAAAATTGTAAGACCAAATTATCTTAAAAAAAAAAAAAAACATCGATACCAAAAAGGTAAACTAATTAATGTTACTGTAATGAAAAAATTTATAAATTTCATACCATAAGTGGGTTGAACACATTTCATATTATTGTTTATGTACTAACTTTGTTATAATATTTTGCATTTAGGTACGGACAAAGACCAGATCGCTCCATGCAAAAAAAAAAAAACCTCTTTTTTTCCCTTTATATACTATATATTTTAAATGTCATAAAAGGATTTGTACTTTCAAACTTTTTTTTATTTGGTGCAAGAAAAAAAAAAGGTTGTGACAACAAATCCGGCTATGCATTATTTTATATTTTGTTTATAAAGGAGGTCGCAACCCGAGATATGAGAAAGGAGTAGATTTGGATATTCGAACCCCAAATTGATCGGATATTATTTTTTAAAGGATAATTATATGATCTGACTTGAATTCATACCTCGTTGATTCTTCCTTTTTCTTCTTTAATCTTTAAGCATGTAATGGTTTTTCTTTTTCTTTTTCTTTTTTCCTTTGTAATTAGTACATTGGTATTGATTATATTTGGGATATTTGAGGTGTTTGATACCATGCCATGCTTTGGCAATTTTTTTTTTATTTTTTAGTCTTATTACCATGCAATAGGATAAGATATACAATATGAACATCGAGTTTTTCCAGGTTGAATAGAAAAGAACTATTCGATATCTTTTAAGTGAGTTATCGAGTTTGAATTTTTTAAAAGAAAAAAATAGTGTTAGAAAATTTTTTCTAACTTAAAATAAGGTTTGACTCAATTCAACTTTAAATTTAAAAATTTATTTTGAGACCCGTTTGACTATCAATATTCACAGATAGAAAATATGGAACAAAAATAAAATATGGTCTCAAGAAAAAAAAGTTAACAATAAATTTTTTTAAATTTTTTTTGAAGAAAATTACACAAGATATTAATTTGGAACATGTGATTCACATTAAAGACCTCATGAAAAGCTAAATAAAAGAGGTAAATTTGCTTGTCTAAGTTCAATTTAAAATCATTTTCGTTATTTAGCATATATTAAAATATTTTACATTAAAATTAAATAAATAATTACGAACAATCCACTACAATTATTGTAGGAGAAAATGTAGCACTAATTTCATTTAAGAGCCCATCACAATTTGGGCTTGACCATCATGGGTTTGGTTTTAGATGAAAATTAGGCTTTTAAATTTTATCCAAATTTTTTTAAGTTTGTAAATGGATAACATTATTGAGGTCAATTTAATTTTTTTAAAATAAAAAAGCATTATTTTTAATATTTAATAATTTTTAAAATTTATATTATATATTTTTAGTGCCTTCAAATATTATTATATACTCTTTTATATATATATATATATATATATATATATATATATATATACGTATTATGTAATTAAAATGGGTTGGACTAGCTTTTTGTTTTTACCCAAATTAATTTTGGGTAAAACTACATTTAATGTCGTTAAACTATTAGTAAATTTATGTTTTGGTCACTCAACTTACCGAACTATTCAATAGTTTTCATTTATTATTAAAATAATAGTTGTATGGCAGCCTTTTTTGGCACCACCTTGAAAGCTCTCTTTCCCTTTCTCTGCTACAGTTTAGTTTAGTTTTTTTTTTTTTTCATGAAATAATTTTAAACATCACAAATCTACGAAGCAACATCCAAGCAACTTTCTTTTCTAATATTTAACATTGTCCATTAGATCAACTTGGATCTAAGGTATGTTCTACTTGTCGATGGGTGCTAATCCACCATAACAATCTTTGAATCGTGCTTGGAGCTTGCTAGCTGAACTTTAAAAAAAAAAAACTTAACAAACCAATTACTTATGTCGAAACCATTTTTTATTTTGATTTTAAAATGGTGGATCGACCTTTTGGAAAGCGAAAATGGAGTCGCCACCAATCTTTTTTGTTTAGGTGTGATCGGATCACCTAAAAATTTGATTGTTTTAATAAAACATTTTGATTTACTAAAACAATGATTTTGGTCTACGAAATTTTGAGAAAACAGGTTCGGGAGTCGGTTACTTATGAGGAAGGATTAGCACCCTCATTACGCCCCAAAATTGGTACCAAATCAACTAAATGACTGTCCTTGTGTCTAAGATTTAAAATATTTTTGAAATGAGGTTCCTTTCGATTACATTTGAATAATCCGAATTGGTCGTCAAAATCTTCTTGTTTCAGAGGAATATAGCATCACATCCAGTACGGTAGGACACGATCCTTTATACCCTCGAAAACATGATAGATCTCGACTTCCAAAAATTTATAATTTTGAAATTACAAAAGGATGCTCAACTATTTAGTCCAACGAAAAATCGAAACTCAGCACAGTAGGGCACGATTCCTCGAATTTCCAAACATTGAACATTGTATCGCCTTAGAAAACACGAGTGAAATTCCAAAGGGATATTCGATTATTTTGAACAAATGGGAGATTGCAACCCAGCACAATAGGGCACTATTCCCCGAATTGCTAAACATCGAACATTTCCTTCGTTTTAAAAAGTTTTTAGAAAACATGAATGAAATTCTAAAGAGACATTCGATTATTTTGAGCAAACGAGAAATTGCAACCCAGCACGGTAGGGCACGACTCCCCGAATTGCCAAACATCAAACATCGCCTTCGTTTTAAGGAATTTTTAAACAAATAATTATAAAAGCAGCTTGTAATACACTAATTTGACTTGAAATAAAATGGAATAATTAGTTTTAAAGAGTTAGAAGTTATAAAGCGATATTTGAAAGCCGAAAAGGAAATAAAAACACGGGATAATATACATGTATAAGATGTTATGATGGATGAAAGGAGATAATATAATTCGTTTAATAAACTAACAAGATAAACAATCAAATTCAGCCAATCTAAAAATATTATCAATTTCTTAAGCATGAATGAAGAATAACCAATATAATGATAATACGAAACGAAAAATAATATACAACAATAATATGCATAACCTAATACAACACAATCGAGCGCAAAATACGCAAAACAAAATGACAATTAAAATATACAAATGATAAGTTTAAAAGGATGAACACATAATATATGAATTGTTGAATCTGAAACTATTTGTAAAAAATAAACTAGAGATATATATGTAATCATTAAAACATATGTTATGGAATGAATATTTTTAAGTTAGGTAATATACAAAGTGTTAAAGAGTATTAGTTTTAAGATTGACAATTTGTATTCAATAAAGGAGAATTTAATTTATGTATAAAATATGCAAAGATGGTAAAAATATATAATGAAATATAATTTGAAGAACATATTAGACTTACAAATCGTATATATATATAAATTTAGAATAAAATAAAAGGGAAATGCATACATAACCAAGTTAATTTTGTCGTATACGTGCAAATATATATATAAAAGTGTTTAAATGAGATACTATATAATATATTAAAATAATACAATATCAAGAATTTCAAAACAATAATTTTAAAAGCGTAAAAACGAATTTTAAAACGACAATTTAGTCATTAAAAAAATATATGTACAGATATACACAAAGATATTTAGATGAGACATTATACAAAAATATTAAAATAACAAATTTTAAAATGATTATACACATGAGAATAAAGCGAAATAATTAAAATAAATTAAATAATATACCTAGATTAATTTTAAAATACAAGTATTTCCAAGTAGAAAGCTCAACTAAATTAATATATGTACACAAATGCATAAAAATATATAAACGAAATGCTATATAAAACGTCAAAATAATACGATATAAAAGAAATTTTAAATATAACAATATATACGAATAATATATTATACTCCACAAAGGATAATAGCATACACATAAAAATGAATTAACAAATGCACTAAAAACATATCAAAATGAATTACAGTAAGCTTCCAAACATAAAATAATAAAAATAAGAAAGTAACAACAAAAACTAATTTTATTATGAGCTTTATATGTATAATAGTATACAAGATATTTGAAGGAAATTTTATACAAAATCTTAAACCATATAAAATGAAGATCTTATATATATAAAAAAGGGTAAAATCATCATGATAACTAAAAAAGAGTACATATGTACATGTATAATGAATAAGTATTAAGTAAATATATAAAAAAAAAAAGAGTTATACTACTCAAAAGGACTCAATTAAAACAAAATTAAACTAAAGGGATATTTAATAAACAAAATAAACCACTGAGATTAAAGGAAGGACTAAAACGCAATGCGCTTCAATACTCAGGGACCAAAACTGGAAATATACCAGCTCCCAAAACGCTACGTTTTGGCACGGGTTAAATTGCAAAGATACACAAATCTCAGGGAAAAAATAAAAGAAACAAAAAAAATACACAGAAGGCTCAATCAGATACCAGCGCGAAGGCGACGGATCAAACGCGCAATTACCCCTTAAAGACCAAAACACGTGGATCCCCTGAGCATCGGGTCGGGTCGCACGGGTAAGGCTTATACGGCACCGTTGCACTGTTTTGGAGCCATTGGAACAGGCCCCAAACGGTGCCGTTTTAATGCTCTTCACAAAAACAAAAAAAAAACCCTAGACTAAAAACTCTACCACCAAAAGAAACTTAAAACAAAAAAACTAAGACTCTTTCCCCTTTCATTCGGCCGAAACCTAGACCCCTCTTTGGCTTAACCACTGATCCACCACCATGAACGGTGACCAGCGGTTTCGGGGCTTCGGAGAGTTGATTCTTAGCCTTGAGATTCCCCTTAGACTCTGATTTCAACGGAGTAAAGGAGAATCGACGGCCTATTCGCAAGGTAAGATCACACCTCTCTTCTTCCCTTTTTTTTTTTTATGCAAATAATGGAACAAAATCGATGGAAATAGGTAAAAGTTTACAAAGAATGAAAGAGATTTTTAAAAAAGAGATCACCTTTTTCTTTTTTGCTTTTTTGTTATTGTTTGTATTTCAATCAGTGTGTTCGTAAAAAATACAACTTGGCCTTTTTGGTTTTATATCCGAAATACAATTGATTTATTATTGTTGTTATCTATTTTTGCCTATTTCCTTGCCTCGTCTCTGCTATCTATTTTGTGGTCTTGTTCTATTTCTTTTTTTGCCTTCTTTTGCAGACGCACAAAGGTCAACGGGGCGGAGACTTCCATTTTGGTGTAAAGGATGGGCAGAGCCGGTCCTCGAGCGTCGAATGAGCTGCTGAAGCACATGGGCAGCAGAGGGGAGGTGCGGCGCTGAGGCTAGCTAGGGTTTCGGCTAGCTGAGACTCAGTTTGGACACTGGGCCTATTGGGCCGATTAGGTTAGGGGTTTAGGGTCTGTTTGCAAAATGGGTAGGATTTGGGCCTTTTGTTTTTTTTAATTGTTTGGGCCCGTCAATGGTTTGGGCCCGGGCAGATTTGGGTATTTACAACTTAAATAAAAACTTCCAAATAGTGTAATGACTTAAATGAAAACTTTAGAATAGTTCAGTGACCATTTTGTAACTTTGTTGAAGTTAAGTGACCAAAACGTAAACTTACTAATAATTTAATGACTTGTATGTAGTTCACCTATTAATGTTTCAACCTTATATTTTTATTATCGATAAAAAAAAGCTTATATTTTTCCAAATTGATACTTGAGTTTGGCTTCAATGTTCACTTTGGTACCTGAATTTCTTTTTTTCAATTTGATACTTGAGGTTTTTTGTCCAAATTTAAGTACTTGAGTTTAGCTTCAATATTCAGTTTGATACTTTAGTTTTTTTGTCCTAATTACATACCTATATTTTTTTATTAAAGCACACATGTCGTACTTTCATTGGGCCACATGATAATATTCTATCAAATTGAACATTAAAGCCAAACTCAAGTACCAAATTGGGACAAAAAAGAATCAAGTACCAAATTGGACAATAAAACTAAGGTCAGATACCAAATTATATATTAACCCAATTTTTCATAACATAGAAAGGGGTCCTCCTTTTCTTGCAACTGCCAATAATTGAGTGCTTACCAAATAATATTTCAATCACAGTGAATAGGGTCTACATATTTTGAACATTTAATCATAATAAAATATTTACTCAGAATTCATGCATTTACGTATAATAAAAATCAGATATGGGTTAAATAATTTTTAGGGTTAATATATTATTTGATACTTAAATTTAAATTTAAATTTAATGTTTAATTTGGTATGTAATTTTAGTTTCAATGTTTAATTTGGTATCTAAGTTTATTTTTTAATTTGATACTAGATTTATTTTGTCTCAGTTAAATACTTAAGTTTTACTTTAATATTCAATTTGATACTTGAGTTTTTTTTTATCTCAATTAAGCACCTATGTTTTTAATTTTACTAAAGCAACGCATCATACTTTCATTGGGTCACATGATGACATTTGATCTAAATATCAAATTGAACATTGAAATTAAATTTAAATACCAAATTAAACATCAAAACCAAATTTAATCCAAATTTTCATATAACATAGGAAAGGTGTCCTCCTTTTCCTGCAACTGCCAATAATTGAGGGTTTGCCAAGACTTGGTTTGAATTCAGTTAAGGCAGCACTAATGTGAATGGACTCCACCTTTCCACGTACGAAAGAGCCGAAGTTGCCAAAGAAACCTTTTGGAACCCATGTTAATGTCCCACAGCTAGCTAGCCGTGCCAAAATATCAATATGTGTGCAGTGAAGTGCATGCATGCATGTATGTGTGTTCTATTATTATTATTTTCATATGAAAACAAAGGCCTCTTAAGTGGATTCCAACTCCTCTTTCAACCAAAGATTCCCCGGTTCAACTTTAGTATGTGGGGTTTGTTTCCCTTTCAAAATCCTAAACCCAACATCATATAAAGGATTTATTCTACCCTTCATCTTTGAAAACCAAGGCAAGAGGCTCTATAACACATTGTGGAACATTGGGGGCAACTGTCCTTTCAATTAATTCCTTTTGGTGGTATACTGAAGGGGAATGTTTAAATTGAAAGAGATACAATAAAGCTTACGAGAGAAATATTAGTAAAATGCATAACATTAATCATGTAAATTATCTATGTGTACGAGATTTGAATGGGGAAGTAGGTCAAGTACTTATAAATATAGTATCACTTGAGCTAATTATTATTATTTGATTTAAAATGTAAATTAAAAAGAACAAAGAAATTTGTGCTTTTGGTAAGGTGTGAAGCATGCACATGTTGTTAAAGGAGGAAAGCTTTTATTTTTTTTCTATTTTTTTTCAATATTTATCTGATAACTTATCCAGTTATCCTTTTGACTCAGCAGATATACAATTTTAAGTAAAAATAAAAAAAAATAAAAAATAAAAATAAAAACAGTTATCTGACCCAAAAATGGGGCCAAATCTTCCTTCATCCAATCATAAATGCCTTGATCCATCATCTTATCTCCAATATTACTGTTCCATTTCTAAGGTACAAACCAATTTTCTTTTATTAATTTTACTTTATTTTTAAAAATACATGATCATAAATTTAGCCTTAATGTTTGTATTTTAGTCAGCTTAATCTGTATTCCTTTTTTAGTCAAATTCAACCATTAAACTTTTAACAGAGTCAAATCGTTTTTCTTTATCGGAAATATTGACTAAAATATTAATTTTTAACAATGTTGCCGTAATAACAATTATGATCGTATTTCAAGTTGACATGCCACTAATTTATCTTCTATGTTACATCAACAAATAATTTAAAAATGATAAAAATATTAAAAAAACAAAAACAAAAACAAAAAAATGTAAATAAAAATTCAAAAAAAAAAAGAAAAAGAGAAACATATGAATTGCCATACAGGCGGTCATGTTTAAAAATTTAATATTGTAGTTAATATTTCCATTAAAAAATTAATTTGACTTTTTTTAAAAGGTTGATTGTCAAATCTACTCTTTTTAAAAAACTAAAGGTTAAATTTAACTAAAAAAAAGGATCAAATTGAAAAAATATATAAAGATTAAAGATTAAATTTACCATTTTATAATTTTATAATTTTATAATTCTTTGCTAGCATCATATAATGGGAGGGCATTGAAGCATCTTTACCTACATGTTGGAATTTGAGTATGGAGATTTTATTCAGTTAAAATTGGTGATAATTTTGGGTTAAAAAAAGAGAATGTCAAAATTCTTGAAAAACTTATGGGAAACAAATTTACATATCCATTTATATCTGATTTTCTAAAGTGGATTCGGTCCGTGGATAAGTAAATTTACAAAAATTCGGTCATAAAATCTTCAAAAAGAAAAAAAAATAAAAAAGTTAATTTTCGATTTTGATCCCTAGTACTAAGACTCATATTTCATTTTACCCCCTTCAATAAAAAAATAGATGAATTAGTCCCTATATGTTAGATCAAAGAGTAAACTACTCATTTCTATTAAAAAATTCATCCATTTCGACTGTTAAAAATTAGTGTGTCTGATGAAATAACTAGACAATTACATGAACCTCATGCTAACATACATGAACCAATTTTTAATATTAGATTTGGATGAATTTTTAACAAATGGCCGGTTTGCTCTTTGATCTAACGTACATGGACTAATTTGTCCACAATTTTAGTAGAGGGGGCGAAATTCAGTTCGACTCCTAGTACAAAGGCCTCTATGATACTTTTACCTCAAAAAGTTTATCTCAATTAAAATGATGATGTGAATTATTTTTGAAAGTACTTATTCTAATAAAAAAAGGATAAAGTAGCGTTTAGTCCCTGAACTTGGCAACTTTCTCACTTAGGTTCCTAAACTTGTTTTTGGTCCATATTAATCTTGGAAAAGAGATGACATGACCAAGGGCGAAGCCAGAATATTTTTTTTGGGGGAGTCAAAACTAAGTGGTATATTTTTATGATAGTAAAATGTGCAATTTTATCATTTTAATGGCCATGTCTTTAGAATTTTTAAAGGGTTAAATTAAACTTTTATCATTTGGGGGCAAAGTGCAATATTACCATTACTAATTTAAAATTTTATAAATTATAAAGGGACCTAAATGAAAATTTTTTCCGTTAGGGGGGCCGAAGCCCTTGCCAGCCCTTTGTCTCTACCACTGGACATGGCACAATCTTAAAGTTCCATGGCATCATAGCAATCTTAAAGTGTCATGTCATCATACCTTAAGGAAATCCAAATTCAATGACTAAATTAAGAAGAACTGCCAAGTTTCTAGGATTAATGTGGACAAAAAAAATTTAGAGATTAAGTTAAAAAAAGTTGACAAGTTTAAGGACTAAATGTCATTGTATCCTTAAAGAAACCCATACCTTGGGATGAACCAAAAATGTTGACAAGTTAACACCATTGAGTATTTAGGCTAACTAATAACATTATAAAAAAGGCTAAAGGGTCTTTAAAACCTTTGAACTTTTCCAAAAAAAATCAATTAAACCCTATACCATTTTTGCACTCAATTGAGCCCCTAAGCTAAGCCGTTTTAGGGGTTGTTTCCACCATATGGAACACCAAGATTATAGCACGTGGCGAAATATATTATTTTATATTTAAAATCATGAAAATTATAAAAAAAAAACATAAAAGTAATAAAAATTACAAAATAAAGAGCTAACCTTATAAAAAACCAAACCATAAATTATCCGACATAAAATAGTCAAGTTGTACGTAGAGTTATAGATTCGTAAGCTTTCTATTTTGTTGAATAAATTATACTAGAAACGATATGAAGACTCAAAGAAATGGCCAATTATATGAGGGTTTTTCAATTTTGCAAAAATAAAAATCTTGTATAAGATCAATAATGGAGGAATATAAAAAGGCAACTAAATTATACATACACTATGTTCTTTGATCCCTCAAAAGATGATAAGCTTTTTCTCCATTCCCTAAAGAAGCCAAAATGGAATTTTTGCTATTTCAAGGCATTGATTTTTCCTCACTCAATTACTACTTTACTTAGTATTTATCTTTATCATCATTGAATATATATCATAATTTTGTGTCTTTAACATTAATTCCATTAGATATCAAATTTTGATATATTAGTTTTTGTCCTTCTATTATGCTCAAATTTGTAATTTGCTCCCTATACTTTAATTTAATATAATTTGATGCATCTACTTTTATAATGTTAATAGTTAACTATTTTAGTTAAGATTCTGACGTGGTTTTTTTTTTTTTACTTAAAAAATACTCCTAACTCATTTTGTTGACTTGGATTAACTAATGATATTATAAAAATAGAAAATAGAATTATAGGGACAAAATCTCAAACTGGGGTAAAGTAAAGGGACCAAAACCATAATTTAATCATTTTTGTATATTTTTTGAAAACTACTCGTAAACCCAAAACTGCTAAATTGGAGGATATAACACACTTAATCGTGCTTAAACCCACTACCTCCAAATTATTACAATAGCAATGGGGCAAACTAAGTTAATACACCGTCGACAAATTAAAATGAATCCCACAGATAAGCTCTCTCTTTTGAGTTTTTTTTTTCCCTTAAAAGAACATTAACATCAACTAAATTCGTAGATAAAAGGACGGAATTGAATTGTAAAAATTCAAACACTAATGTTAACCAAAACTTCAAACCAACTCGAACAGTTGATTATTTAAAATATATTTATTTACATTTATGTGATAAAATCTATTTTGTCCATGTTAGTTAAATTCTTGATTTTCATTCGATATTAAATTCCAAACTATCCATTTATATTATTTAAATCTAAAAATAGAAATATACTCGTATTAAACAAATACACATATGTAACATTAATCCGAAACCATTGCTTTTCTATGCATTAATAGACAAGTAATGAAGCTACAAGACTTTACCCTTTGTACCCCAACTAGTTACAAAGATGTACAAAGCTTTTATAATCATTTCTCTCATCTTAAAACAATAATTTTACTACTTTAATCCCACACCCCCCTTTACAATTTCTTTGCTAGGGTGCACAAATATATACTTCCACTATCTTATTTTCTTCTACATTCTCGACTGAGTTCTTAGAGATAATTCTTTCCATTCAACCAGACGTCGTAAAAAGTCCATGACCTATAAAAAATATCCAAAAGAAAAATGAGTTTATCGAAAACCAACTGAACTAAAACTCGTGTTATTACAATAATTCAGAACTTACCTCATCTGGTTCTTGTAATGAATAGGATGCATTAGTGTCCTTGGGGAACTTGGATACAAGAATACCAAAACCTTGGCCTCTGTCCCTCAATATCTAAAAATGGAAATCAGAAGTATTAACCTAAAATATCCACTGGGTTTCATAGGAAAAAATAAATGCTTATTCATTGTATACCTTGAATGCATCTTCATCGGTCCGATCATCTCCGATATAAACGGGAAAGACATCGGTACAGTTAGCAAATCCTGTAACACAAAAACACGTTCATAAGAGTAAGTAGTGATTAAAATATTTGTTAGTGATCAGAGAATATCATGTTATTGTGTTTTACTTTTCTACCATTACCAAATTTTTAAAGCCAAATAAAGTAATGCCTTCTTGCTATGGCTGCTGTTTACTTTAAAAACTTTATGGATTTTATAATATGATTAAGTAATATGAACACGCAGACACGAAGTGCACACGATTTTAAGGATCAAAGAACGTGTAATAAAAAAGAATAATTTGGACAACTTTTTAAAGTAGAGAAAGAATGGAGAACTTACCAAGAGATTCTAACAAAAATTCAAGGGCTTTCCCTTTGTCCCATTTGATTGTAGGACGGATTTCCAAAACCTGCATGTTACGAGAAACAAATATAAGATATCAGTTTCGTAATTCATTGATAGACGTGTATGAACTTGTACTCGGTTAACTCCAAATGGCTCACCTTTCGGCCTTGAGTTAGCCGAAGCTTGGGGTAGTCTTTTAAAACAGACTTCACTTGTTGTGCCAATTCACTCCATTTCTGAATTTTAAAACACAGCAAACAATCAGATGGTGGTAATAAAGTTTGATGATTTGTGATTTACTGTTTTTCTTTTATTACCTTTTCATCAACACAACGAAAGTGTACTGAGAGACAAAACTTGTTGTTCTCCACTTTAGCACCTGGTGTTGATTTTGTAGTTTCAACCAACTGTTTATAAACCTCATCAATCATGGGAAGAAATTCACTAGCTGGTTGGAAAAGAACAGATTCATTATCCTGTAAGAGTAACAAAGCCAGGTCAAAAAAATGTGGTTGGTTTCGAGTTTAACGCAATTGGTTCATGCAATAACGTGTACGACTTGACTCACTTTGTTAGATTTGGAACCTTTTTCAGGGCCTTTAATGTCCATGCCATGGCTTCCAGCATAGTATAGCTCAGCTAATTTGACAAAATTATACACCTTGTCCCTGCATCTGCCACTCACTATAGCTGTAGGGAAACATTTGGCTAGCTTTCTCACTGTCTTTCTCATCTGGTGTTTAAAAAAAAAAAAAAAAGGGAAATCAATGTTAAAAACAGCACAGAGAAAGTAGTCACTGTGTCATATTAACAAACAGCTAACCTTCTTAGACATGAAAGCCCGATCTGGATCGGCTACGATTGGTGAAAGAGTGCCATCGTAATCAAGAAACATTACGATTTGTTTCCCTTTTGATGCATCGATTATCTGTTCGAACATATCTAGTGCTGATGGATGGTTTAGCTGAACAATTTAATCCAAAAAGGAAAAAGAAAATCAGAATCTTTATGAAAGGAAAAAGAAAAGAAAAGAAAAAGAAAAAGAAAACCCATTTGAACTTACATTCCAGGAACCTTGATCATCAGCAATGGACGGTGCTGATTTCATATGAGTTGGAGAAGAAGCTCTCATGGAATCGACCCATGAATTAACTCTAGCTCCGGCATTGATTTCAAGGTTTTGAAGCAATTTCTTTCTGGAAATGGAGATAAAACCAGGTGGTGCCGGTGGTTTCTGTGCTGATTTTGGATCAGAGACCATGTTTTGACCGGCGGCGATGTTCTTTGGTCTTTCTTCAATGAAACTCACTGCAATAAATAAGAACAATCCCAACATTCAAAACATTTTTAGTAAAGGTAAGATACCTTAAAAACCGAAGCACACAGGTTTTGTTTTTTGTTTTCCCACTCCCCACCACAAAAAAAAAAAAAAAAACCAGAACTTACCCATTTTTGGAAATTAAGGTAGTTAAAAATCTCAAAACCCAACAAGTGTTTGGTTGTTAATGTTAATGTAAGAGGAGAGAGTTCAAAATTCCAACCAGAGGAATTTACAGAGTACTCTGTTTTTCTTTTTCCTTTTTTTTCTTTGAAACCCAAAGATTAAGGAACTGAAACAACAAAAAAAGAAGAACCCAAAGATTCGTGAAAAACAAGGAAGAAATGAAGGGAAAATATATGGAAGAGAGGAAGAGTGAAGGGAATGTATGTGAGTGAGACATGGAGGAGTTGAAGCTGGTTTTTATAAGCCAAAAAAAAAAAAAAAAACCAGACATAAACGGACGACAACGAAACTCTTACAAAAGTGTGGGACCCATCCTAGTTGTTGATTTTGGGGCCCATATTACAGGGAGAGAGCTGTTTTTTTTTGTTTTTGTTTTTTTTGAGGAAGGTAATTAAGCTGCTTTTTTTTAATTGGCTGCTAGTGGTCAAGCCACGTGGAAGACATTGGTTAGGATGATACACATGATGTGGGTTTCTGACACGTGGATAACCAAGTCACATGTTAGACCCACTGGCTTATGGGAGCTGTATTTTACTAATTTTGTTTTAATTGGATCCTATTTGGGTGGATTTTGGATCCACCAGCCACCAACTTGTCTTGAAATGTTAAAATTGAAATTATGGAGCTTTACCATGAAAACTCTTCATTTTTTTCCTCGGGAGTAGGAGAGAGTGTGTTAGGGATTGAAAAAAAATTCAATCCATTTTGACCTCACTCGATTCGATAATGTTAAAACATTTTTTTTGAAATTAAGTTTCAAGGTGGGACTGGACAAATTGAGATTGAATCAAGTTTAAAAAAAATCCATCTAATCTCGTTCTATGATAATTACCAAAATACTCTTATATAATGTTAGTTTAAAATATATGATAATGACAAATAAATATTGGGTAAAGGTGGTGAGGCAGATTCCATTTTTTATAAAAAAACAAAAATTTTAATGTTGAAGATAGCATTGTTGAGAATGAGAGTCGAAAACAAACCTCAAACATAAACCATAAAATAAACATGGAGTATATAAAAATATATATATTAATATTTACTCTAATATACCTAGAAAAGAATTAATAAAAAAAATTAACAAATATTCTTTCATTGTGATGAAAATATTTGAAAATTTAAAAGATGTGATATATAATAAATTTATGATGTATGATTACAAATATATATAAATTACATGACTGGAGGGACATTTGCCATTTCAATGCCCGTTGTATGCAAATGCAAAACTAACAACTTAAAAACAAAACCCACCCTGTTAAGCAAAACCAGCTGCGAACAGTACACTGAATGATAAATATATTTCTGCCCTTTCAAAGTTGATAAAAGTCAATTTCCTCAATTTTTTTCTATAAAGGATCATGAAAATTTTGCTTTAAATTTACATGAATTTTTATTCAATTATATGTTAATTAATTGGGGGTAACTTGTAAAAATTGATGTATTTACTATAAACCTAACCCTCATTTATAGGCGTTTGGTCCCATCCCTAAACCTTATTTGTTGACCAAATTATCATCAAGTTCTATTACTTTGTATTTTGCTTATATACGCATATGGCATACTAGGATATAAAGATGTCCAAGAATTAAATTATTACAGTAAAAATAAATAAATTAAGAACAAATTTAAACAAAGCCGATTAATATGAATTAAAATCTACGTATGACATCAACATATTGAGAGATTTTGAAACCCACACGTATAATTACACATGATAATACAATTTTATTTATTATTAATCGATAATATTTATGTTTACGATAAATTAATCTTTTGATAAAACGTGGTTGATCTGGTCTTGACTTATATAGAGCAGTAGTTAAAGTTTTTGTTAAACATCTGTTTAATATGAGTTCAAACCGTGAGAACCTATCCCCACCCAACAATGTTGTATAGCAAAATTTTTTTTTATCAAATTGTTGTTTTAATATTGAATTATGAGTATTTTTAATCCACGAATAAAACTAAAGAAAGTATCAATCTATCATATTTTCATATATTTTTGAATATGTTTGAACATTTTTATTAACCATACATAATATTATTTATTTTTAGCTAAATGTTATTCGTATTGTTTTTTTCTTTATGGAGTTTGTATGAATCAACAAAGACAATTTTCTATGTCAAGTCAAAATCCCAATTGAGATATTGAATTTGATATCCTTTAAAGATTCAATTTGATTGATGAATGGATTTGGATGAATGGTATGTTTATTTGTGATTAGTATAAAAATAATAGTGACGGTGAGATTAAATATTATAATAACACTGTAACGTGAAATAAAACAATAAATTAAACGCACCATACCGTCTATCTAAACCCACCCTTTAACCTCGAGTTTTATTAGGATTTTATGCGGATACAAAATAGGGAAAAAAAAAATTAACAAACACGGTTTTCCATAATTTGCAGTACTTATAGCCTTAAAAATGTACTGGACCCTATCCATCATAAAATAGCCACCTGGCAATATTAAGAGTTTTATTATTATGCTAACATTATCATTTGTTATTTTAAATGCAATCAATTCTGGATGAGTTATCTTATTTATATTTACTTTAAAATATATTTAAAAAGTAATATCATTTTATTAATAGATAATATATCTAATCTATATTTAGTATGGTTGGTTGAATTGGTGTCTAATTTCCAATTTTTTATTATAAAATAATAAATATTATTATGAGAATATTTTATAATAAAATTTAAATATATATATATATATATTATAAGATTTGAATTTAAAACATTATTATTTCAGTAGTAAATGTATTATAATCTAATATATATTAATACATTAAATACATTTGATAATTAACACAAGCCCTATTTGGTAATTGGCTGATAGCTAATAATATTTGACTGCAGACTTGCAGTGACTAGTTTGACCAATTAATTCTATTAACTATTTATTTAAAAGTGTTTGGTAAAACTTAGTTGATGGCTGAAAGCTGATATATGTAAAATGACAAATAAGGGCATGACACGTTTTATTATTAAGTATTTATTTGTTTATAATAGTCTAGTCTTTATTGGGTGAAATTATTGAAATAAAACACTATTATTAAGGAATTAAAACATCCATTAGGGAGATTAATTAGTGAATATATTTGAAATTTTAAATAAATAAATTTCTTAAGTTCCTTATTTGCAAATGTTAATCTTGTGGAAATTGATAAATATTAATAGTGTATTAATGTAATTGTAAACTATATTCTTAGTGATAATTATGTCATGTTCTTAGTATGTAAATTAGTGATAATTATGTCACACTTTGAATAAATTTGTCAAGTAGCATATTTCAATTAATATAAAGTTATATAAGAGATCATTTTACACAAGTAAATTAAAAATAAATTAAGAGTACATAAATATTCAAGGATGAATGGGCTCGATTGAAAATTTCCCACTGCAATGTTGATTTTTGTATATTCACAGTAGAGTTTCTTTTCTTTTTTTTTTTTTTGAGATTTACTTTAGACTTTGGAGGTGAGAGTGGAAATGGGAGAATGAAAACTACTGATATCTTCGCACCCCTATTTGGTTTGAGAGCATAAGACAAAGAGAGTAATGTTTGAGTAAACATGGTCAAATATGTCATTTCACATATCTTGTTCCCAATCAACTGTTAAAAAAAGTTGTCCATCCCAACGTTTTTTGCTTTGGAGGTTTTAACTCAAGAAGTTTTTACAAGCCTTCATTCACCAAACACTACAATTAGAGGATTTGACTACCCAATCTTCTATTTGTGCTCAAATTAACTAAAAAAAAAATCAAAAACTCTATTTACCAAACACCCCATAATATTTAAAAATAAACCCTACTTACCTTGTCTAATGTACACACAATCTCTCAAGAAAAAAATAGTAAAAAAAATTTATCGTATCTTAAGACAAAATTAGTTAGGATATGAAAAGAACATTAACAGCGTTACATCTAGATTAATTTAACCTTCAATTTTGAATTGATGTTAATGTAAAAAACAAATATAATAATGTTAAAGAAATAATAATTTTTTTTTAAAAAAAGGAAAAATAATAGCATAGTGTCAATGGACCATTCCTAGAAAACAGTGGTTGGACATGTCGGGTTCATATGAATTTGTTTTATAGTTTATTCTGACCTCCTCGTATCTTTTGTAGTAGAAAAAACCCACAAGCATTAGTCAACTAAAGATTACTTGCATGCCAAGTTTACGTGTCATAATAATTAATATAAACAATACTGTACCAACTTGATACTACCCACATATATATTAGGGTTTTTAAATTAAAGGTAGGATACAGTATTTCTTAACAAATTAAATTATATATTTTTATATAGATTGGATTATGAAAAAATTGTAGTAAACATATTTATTAAATTTTTATATAAAAATTAAATAAATCTTTAAACCACAATGTTAAATGATTGAGGTTAAAATCTTACTATTATTGAGTTTTTATTAAATTATTATTACTTAATTTGTATATAAAAGATATTTTGGTAATTTTTTAATTGAATTGGTATTTAATTGACTCGTGATATTAACTCAATCACAATTTTAATATAAGTAAGATTTGAATTAAGTTGGGTACTTTAAGATCTCATGAAAAAGTACCACGTGTGAGGTTTTCGATCCAGATTTTATTATCGTTTAAGTTCGACCAAGTTCAAAGTTAGAATAATTTTTAAAGCATTAATCTGATTATACTTTATATCGGTTAATTCTGGTTATAATTATTTGATATTCTAGAAGTTTATTTGAATCTATATTATGTTGAACACAAAAGATTCTTATATTACATGGCATTCGTCGGGTTTAGGAAATTTCACATGCAAAAGGCTAGGTTTTTTTGTATTATATAATTGGAAATTTTTTAGACTAACTTTCGGTCGAATAATATACACTTTAATTAATTTTTTAGATACCTTAGAAGATGCAAAATGCTTCCCAACTTCATTTATTTATTTTTAATTTTGAACAGAAAAGTGAAATAAAAGCCCTAAAGAAATCATTTCTTAATATTCTCAAAAAAGTGTAATCCCGTGTTCGTTGCCTAAACTTGCGCTTTTCTTTATCATTAATTATTTTTTTTCTTAATTAAGTAGTATTATTTTTTGGTGAATTATAATAACAGGATAAAGTCCGAATAATAAATGTGATTAGCACGACTCGAACCTAGATCATACTTGAGACGATGAACACCCTTAACTATCAAACCGTCACATGAGGTTTATATTGTTTTTCATTTTCCTTGTAATTTCGCTTTACTAATATATCCAAATAAATGCGTCATTATAAGTGGAAAAAGAATCAAATTCCATTTTTACGAGTCTTCCTAGAATATTTAGCTTTAAATTAATTTGAGTACATATTTATTGTAAGCATGTGCAAATCAACCTGGCTAATACGAAAGTAATTAGAAGTTTTGTCATCCCAAAAGTATTAATATAAAAATATTAAAAATTATGTATATAATTTTTTTCCAAATCATTTGCTTTTTATTTTTTGTTTTGTCCAGCGGTGGTGTTAACCTTTGGGTTAGTTATCACCAGCCTTTTTCTCCTGCTAATCAATCCTCTCTTCTTTCTTTTTCCTATTTACTCTTTGTGCCTTCTTTCTTTTCAATTTGCAATTCTATTTTGTGGGTATTATTATTGTCTTTACAAATTGTGATGAACAGATAACGATACCTATCATTGCTGAAACACCATTGACCACCAACAGTTTCTTTTAAAAAGTGAGTGGCTCTTCGTTGACTTTTTAATATGTTTTTGTTTTGAAAGTATTTCAGAATAATAAATAATTTTATGACTCGGTTTGGACTCGTGTTGTCTTAAGTTTATATATATTTTTTGTTTGTTTTTCTATTGTTTAAAAGTCTCACTTTTAGAAGTTTTTGTCTACTGCTTTTTAGTCTTTCTTATGCATGTAGTCTTGCTTTTGCGAGTGATGTTAGGACTAGTTTTTTCATCATCTCTAATTTGGTGGATGCTCGGTTCTTTTTCTAATTTATGTCTGCCACTTTGGATCATCCGGGGCTGATTTTCATATTGTATTAAGTGATTGCAATCACTCCAAATATGTTGTGCTTGAGTTGTGATAGAGCTAATTGTCAACGTGTCATAATATTCTATTGATGCTGAAGCTAAAGCTTTTGTTGTGTTGATTGAAACTTACCATTCACTGCCGACAATGGATGTTTGTTATCCTCCTGAATTATATGGTCTCTTTTTAAAAAAAAATATTTATTAGTATTTCATATTGGTTTGAATAGAATTTGATATTAAATATATTTTTATCTTTTATTTGAATAAATTGGTATCGGTGAGAACAAATTATTATTATTACCTTTTGAATGGTTTGGTTTCCTCGAAATTAAGTTATAGTAGTATAAACAAATTCAATAAATGAATCCTCCCATAAAGTAATGTCTTAAAAGTCTTGATACCAACATTTCGAGGGCATGCACCAGTATTGATTAAAAATAAAATAAAATAAAAATTAAACTAATGTTTGAATTATATTTAGAATATTCAGTTCTAGATCTCGCATAAATGCCACCTGAAAATTAACAAATATTTATTCTCTTACAAATATAATAAAAATCCTCTTGAAAACAAAACAATGAATCTTGCAATTCATATAAAATAATATATATATATATATATCTAAACAAGATATAATTTTAATAAAATTTAGAATATATCTATGATTGATTTATTTCAAAATAAGTTCACACATCATAATTATGTATAATAAGATTCACAACAAAAGTATTCATTGACTTAAAATAATTCACATTAATGTGTTAGATTAACGTATATTGTATGTATATATATATCATTTAATCTATAGCTTTAACTTAAAGATTTGAGTTTTGACTTGAAATTCATGTTAAGGATGAGATTTTGAATTAGGATTAGGGTGGTCCAAGAACAGCTTTATTCCTTCGTTTAAGTTGATTTTGTATTAGGTTTGTCTATAATAATGTACTTTTAATGATTGAATTTCTCTCCATCGAGTTATGTCTTATATGCTATAAGCAGTTGAAACTCCTTTCTGAATTATTGTAACCACCTTTAGGTTATCAAATTGAATCAGAATCATATCACACCCTTGTTTCTGTAAAAGAATTACCCCATTTAAGATATTCCAAAGTTCAATATTAAATGCTGAATAGACTCCTAGATTATAACTAAGGATCCAAGTGCCATTTTGATCACTTATTAGCATTGATAGATCTATTTAAATAATTATGTAGTAATTATTATTACATTATAATTGGCCTCATAGCAGAAAAAAGTCAAATTATTTAGTTTGACTTACATTTTCTATTGTCTATAGATCTCAATCCATAGTTTATTAGTACTTTTTCCCAACCCTAATAAACAGTGTAAATTTATTGTTATTATTCTTGAAAAAAGAGAGTAAAATTTGCTAGCCGCCCACCCAACAAGAAACATCCACGGATCCCCCGTAAAAACCCAAAAAGGATCCTAACGTGTCGAACACGTGTCTCGTGCAAACCCACACCGTTATATATTTTTTTCCGTCACGACCGTGGTAGCTCCGTAGGTTTTGTTGTGTTGAAAGGCCGACACCACACGTTTTTCGACGGGGAATCTCCTCACATTCGGCCACGTGGTATCACATCAAATTCTTGTCTGAAGTTCAATTTTACGTTTGTTTTGAGTGGGACCAATTCTGCCACTTGTAAGATGAAGGAAATGCCACAGCCATGGTCGGCAGATTCGGGGGGGTTGGTTATAAAAGTGAAAACGCCGACGTTTTAACTGCATTCTGGAATTCAACATTGCATGCATGAATGAATGAATGAACCACATTTTCTGTTTTTTCTTTCTTGATTCATAATTTTGGACATCACATGATTTCAAGTCATATAATGTAGTGTTTTCTTTTTTTTGGTACAGTTTATTTTATTTCGAGCCGAAAATTTTCAAAACAAAATTTACTTTATTGTTATTAAATAAAGGAGTGTTAATGCAAAATATAACCTCTCTATTATTGATTATATTGTCGAGGGGTAATATTAGTTCAGTTTGATCGGAATTTTTAAATTTTTGAATCGTCTATCATAATTCGGTTCGATTCTCTATTTTTTCATAGTAATTTTTTGTTTTAATTTTTTAAAATTATTTTGATAAAATGAGATTTGTTTTATAACTTTTAAATATTATTTGACAAAATTTCAAATTCCTTTTCATAAATATTTCTAAAAAATAAATTTTCTAGAGCTTTTAAAATATTTTCAATATTTAAATATAAAATAATTAACTATATATTAAATAATAATAATAAATTCGATTTGGTTTCAGGTAACTGCAATTTTTATCCAAATATTTTGGTTCGAATCAGTTTTTTAGTCAATCCTAGTGTCAGAGCAATCATTAACCTAAAAAATAGACTATAAAATGAAAATAAATGGTATGGAGAAAACCTCTTCATTTGAGTGATTTACAAAGATTTTAAAATTTCATATTAATTTAATACAAAATAATTATTTAACATTAGCAATTAATTAATTAAATTAAATTAATAATAATACAAAATTTAATTATTTATCTCATACTTAATTTAAATTAATTAGAAGAAATAATAACATACAACCTGTGACTTTTTAATTGATTCGAAAATTTTTATATCAACAAAATCATTAATTTACATCAATCGATCTGTATTATAAAAAAATGGAATAAATAGCATTAGCATTGGTTTCTAATCGAATATATTTTTGAATGAAGTGAAA
Source organism: Gossypium anomalum (assembly GCA_025698475.1). Lineage (NCBI taxonomy): Eukaryota > Viridiplantae > Streptophyta > Magnoliopsida > Malvales > Malvaceae > Gossypium > Gossypium anomalum. The sequence goes on along the minus strand of CM046957.1, from coordinate 4,657,335 downwards.
GTGAATATCATTTTTCATGATATAGTATTTTAGATTAATTTTTTTTCAAACTTATTAAATATTTTATTTTTCATAATTTTATAAACAAATAGAATTTGTGCACGTAAACATGATATCATTAATAGCTCCATATTAAAAAAAAAAAAAAACTCATTTTCTTATATTGCAGGTATGGGCCGACAATGCATGGCCATTTGGTCTTGTGGTTACATTATATAATTCTTATAAAAGAAAAAAGAAAAGAAAATGAATAACCTAATAATACAGATCCCTGGGTGCATGCATGTATATTTTTCTTGATGATTTTGGAGGCTTGTCAGAAAAAAGAATTTATGCTATTTTTAACATTTATTTCGATTCTTTTTTTTCTAAAATGCCAAGTGCTGTTCCCTTGTCTCATGTTCAAAAGCAGGATTACTAAAAAATGTTTTAAAAATGGTTTCTTTTAGAATATATTATTAATTAAATTAATTAACATTTTAATCACTAAATTAATATTTTATTATTTCTTTTTTTCAACTGACACGTGTTGATAGATTTTTAATTGGATTGGCTATTGTGTTGGGATTTGTACGTAGAATTATTGAAGAATAGGTTGTTGGTATTTTTAAAGGATTTAGATAAAAATATTAAATTAAGATTAGGTAATTATGAGGTGTGGTGGTTGTTCACTTTATCACTTAACGGTATAGTCGAGGGTTCAATATCTGCTTATAGGAATGAAACATATTTCATGGCTAATTGTTTATCTCTTCAAAGACCACTCATAACAAAGGGATTAGTGCTATTGTCAGAAAAAAATAATGTACATTTAAAATATAGGTAACACTTGATCTTGTGTAACTCGATCTATTTTCAAATTTATAATTTTTTTCAGTCTATGTACTATATAATTTAATGTAAATATATTAAAAAAATTAATAGCAAAAAACGTATATTATGATAGTAAAAGAAATCTATATTTATAATTAGTAATTATTAAAAATAATATATAAATTAAAAAAAACAATTGATGGGCACTCAAACTAGTTATATAGAAATAGGAGCGAATTTTGACTAAATTTGGTATTCATATTTCAGATCGAATTGAGTATAAAAAACTTTAGGAAGAGGGTTAAGTCAATTATTGACCACTAGAACTAACTGGTAAAATTAATTGAGACACATCAATTTTGTGAGCGAATTAGTTATTGAGTGATTAATTTTGAGAGCAATTATATAATAGCTTTTAGGTAATTTTAGGGTATGAATTGTAAGCTTCAGTCAAAATACTTGTAATCTTCACCTTCCTTTTTTCATATTTTATTTATTGTTGTGTCTCTTATCTATTCTTGATAAATTTATTTGTGATCGTATTAATGATCATATTAATGTATCAGAGCCTTTTTTTTTTTAATTTTGCAATATTTGCAAAGTGGTTGTACTCATTATTTTCTATCCCTTCCATTGTCACTTAAAATGTTGATATGGCTACAAGTGTATCATGGACTAAATAAGAAGTTGAGAAATTTCACCAGGAAAAATAATTTCAGTCTATAGCGCATCAAAATGCGAGTGATGCTCGTTCAACAAGAATTGCTTAAGGCGTTGTCTAGTAGAGACATATTACCAAACATACTTTTGGAATAGCAAAAAACACGAGATGCTAGAGAAAACACATAATGCTATTCTACTATTTCTAGACAATGAGTATTACGAGATGTAGCTGAAGAGACCGTAACGTCTAGTTTGTGGCTCCAGTTAGAAAGCTAGTAAATAACAAAGTAATTGACAAATCAACTCTACCTCAAGCAACTCTACATTCCAAAGATAGAGGAAGGTAATCCAATTTTACAACACCTTAACACTTTCAACTATATTATTATGGATCTCAATAATATTGATATTAAAATTGATGATGAGGATCAAGCATTAATCAAAAGGTGGAAATTCAAGCAAAACTCATCCTAGATCGTAGTCCAAGAAAAGAATATAATGTTATTACTGTAAGAAGTTTGGGCACACAAAGAAAGATTGTCTAAAAAAGAAGGATAAAATAGAACCACAAGAGCAACAAAAGGATCTTGCAAATATGGTTGATGCAAAAACTTTAAATGATGTCGAGTTTGTTTTGGTTGTAGTCTATTCTTATGGTGGTGAGAGGTGGTGATACGAGCACACCCCGCGAACTTTATCGAACAAGTCTGTCAAGCCGAGCATTGACATGTTGGCAAGTCGCCCACTCGTTTTCCACTCCACGAGCTCAGTCCGGCTCAAATCCACTTTATTCGAGCTCAATCCAACTTGCTCGAGCTAAACCGAGCTCACTCTTAGCTCATATTCAGCTCACGAGCTAAACCTTAGCTCAACTTCAGCTTAGGAGTTTAATCTCAGCTCAACTTTAGCTTAAGGGCTAAAGCTTAGCTCATTTTAGTTTAAACTCGGTTTTGTCTTTAATGCATTAAATAAAATTTGCACATATTTATTTAAGCATTAAACTTGTCTTATATTAATATTTGTTATTAATATGTCATAGTCATTACATAAATTGATTATGTTCACATAGCCAAATTAATGCATGACATTAATGTGATCACATCATGCCGAATTTATGAGTGTTCATGAGATGTCTTAATAACTTGTTTTTTTTTTTTTTTTGTAGATACAATGATCAATGATGGCACAATGTATGGATGAAGAAACATCTCTTTTGGGCATTCCATACTCATGAATGAAGAAGTATTAAATGCTGGTGCATGTACGGCTAGATGCAAGGTTTCTACAAATTTATGCATGTGTCGAATGCATGTATGGACATTAAAGGCTAGTCCATGAATGGATCAAATGCATGGGATGATAGAATGCATGAATGGCTTAAGTGCATGTATGGTGGCTATCTCCTAACTTTCCAAGGCACTTATTCGACCAAGAAGTAGCTACCAACTAATTCTATGTTGACCATGGAGCTCCTTGAACATGTTCACACTTTGAATTGACCTATAAGCTACTACACATGCATGGATGGGTTCAAGAACGTCCAAGGGAAGGAATTAACTCAATAATTCAACACATTGATTGAATTAAGTGTATGCACAAAGGGGAGAATGAATTTACTAGGTTCATGCTGCCATTTATGAACCTACATGACATTAAAGTGTTTAATTATGAAGATACATGTTCCATACAAGTGCATGAACATCCCAAGGAGATGAATGCAACCTTTGGTGCACATACAAGTCACTTGAAGCCTTTCTTTATGACTAAGCATTCATGCACACACTTAGGGGGAAGAAAGTGTCCATTCAACTACTGCATGAATCTGCCGAATTTATGAACTATTTTAATACATTAGTGTGAACGTTTTTATTATTGTGTGAACACCTAGATGCCGAATTTGAATGGTCATCTATGTGCCTATAAATATTTGTTTTCTTTCATTTGTAAAGGAGGTTGTTGAACTTTATTTATTGTTTCTTTGTTAATGAAACTATTTGGAGAGAATCTTTCTCCCATATTTCGTTGAAGACTTGTTGGCCTATCTAGCTCTTAGTTGGTGTCAACCTTGTTCTTCTTTTGAACTTATCACTCAACCGAGTGTGGCGTTCACCCCTATACCGAGGTTCCTGCTTTGCTAAGTAGCGGGTCAAGGTTTATCACTTTCATTCTCCACCTTGAAAGCCTATAAGTATTTGGGTTGATATTTTTTAATATTGGTTCGTGCTTGCTTTTAAGAACCCTTTCTTCCATATCCCTCATCTATTAACTTTTTTTCACTTTCCCTTCCAATTTAACCGAGCCTATACATATTATTCTTATCCATAAACCATCATTGAACCTTTATACATAGCTTCCGTCCTATTTTCCTATCAATTTCATTCCAAAAGTGAATTGAATGATACTTTCTCGTAGACGATCGGGCAACTCGCATACGACTTGACTCATCACCGGGCCGATTCGTATCAGGTGGTTTCTTGAAACAACCGCTACATTTAACATTAGCACCTCCAAGCATTTGTTTTCAACGTATAAAAGGTATGCTGGTTTAGTGCTAATGGGAGATGACCACGTATATCTATTCATGGAGATTGGAAAAGTTCATATAAAGATGTTTAACAGTATTGTTAGAACCTTGTCAGATGTTTGACACATTCCTGAAATAAAAAAAAAACTTGATTTCCTTAAGTACTTTGTACAAGAAATGCTTTCAGTATTTCAATGAATGTGGAATATAATGAGTATTCTCTAGTGTCGTGGCCTTGATGCGTGGACATTTAGAGCGAGCCCTTTACTTCTTGGATGGTTCCATGGTTACTGGTGTTGTAGTAGTGTGATCATCAATTGATCTAGATTCTGACACTACTAGGTTATGGCATATGCAACTTGGGCATATGAGTGGGAAAGGTTTATCAGTGTTGAGTAATCGATGTCACACCCCAAATCTGGATTACCTAAATTTAAGGTGCGTAGGTGAGATGATTTTTGTTCTGGCGTTGTAACTGCCCGATTTTCAGTGGTGACGGAACAGTGGTTTCGAGGCCACAAATTTTTGTCATGTCAACTCGTAAATGTTATGTTTAGAATATTTATAGAGTCATTAGAGTCGTATTAAAATTTGGGTTAGAAATATTAACATTTAGATAGTTAATTAAAGAAAAAGGACTAAGCTAAAAAAGGTGAAAAAGTTGGTAATTAAGTTAATTAAAGGATTTAATAGCCTATTAACCACATGAGGAGGGACCAATATAATAATTAGTCCCTAATAGTTAGTTTTGGACGGTTAAACATGTGATAATAATAAATTATTGTGTATTGAATGGAAAAATTGTAATTAAAATGAAATTAAAAAAAATTAAGTAAAACAAAATGCTTTCTTCTTCATTTTTAATCTTCCATTGCCGAAACACCATAGAAAAGGACTTGGAGAATTGGCTAAGCATTTAAGCCTTGCACGTGAGTTTAATTCTTAACAGTTTCTTGTAATTTTTATGTTTTTGAGATTGTTGCAACTAGGTCCAACTAGCCCGTACTTTCGTTTCTGATTCTGTTAAAAATTTTAGAAGTTGTCATTGTTGAATACTGGATTTCTTTTATGATTATCATGTAGTTGGATCTTTGATTTTTGTTGTATGATGATTGTCGAAACCATTTTTTTGAAAACAAGAATCGACTTTGTTTGAAAGCGAAGATTAAAACAAGAGTCGCCACCGATCTTTATTAGGTGTGATTGGATCACCTTTGTTTTAATAAAACATTTTAGTTTATTAAAACGGGGTTTTTGGTCTACGAATCTCGAGAAAACGGGTTCGAGAATCGGTTACTTGCAAGGAAGGATTAGCACCCTCGTCACGCCCAAAATTGGTACCGAATTAATTAATTAGTGTCTTAATGTCGAAAGTTAAAAATCAGGAATGGATTTAAAATACGATCCTTTTTATTAACGTTCATAAAAACAAGCTTGAATTAAGTGGCAACGGGCATCAAAGGCTTACTTGTCCCGAGATAGCAAGATACCACATCCCGTAAGTTAGGATGCAACGTTTGAACCCTCGAGAACAAGTTTACCTTTAATTTTTATCGCAACTTTGTATATTTTGAAACCTAAAAGGATATTTAGCTATTTAGGTTTAACAAGAAAATCGAAACCCTGTAAGTTAGGGTACGATTCCTTGAATTCCCGAAACGCGAAATATTGTCTTATTTTGAAGATTTTCTTTTTGAATAATAATGAGTGTGTCACTTCACAATGTGAGTTTATTTTGTTTGGAGTAAAATGAAACAATCTATATTGGATAAATACATTTGAGCTTAATGCGCGATATGATTTAAACGAAGTAAAATAAAAATCAATATAGAGTATGAAGTAATAATGCATAAACTAAATGCCATGTCAATGAACGTCAACAATAAGAAGATACTAATAAATAATTTCTAGGGCATATAATGGCAATATTCACATGATACACTATTTAATACCAACATTAACAAGTGAAGAAAACGAACACATAATATATAAAACAATTTAAAGTAGATAACATTATGCAATAAACAATTTATAAAACAACTTGAAATAAATAATAGGATAGTTTTAAACAAATAATATATAAAAAATAATTGAATAAATGATAATAAAATAGTTTCGAATACACAATATAAAAATCCTAAAATGAATAACACATAAACAGTTTAACTTAAATTTTTTACAAAAAATCTAAAATTGATAGTATATAAAATAGTTTTAAACAATAATATATATATTAATATTCGAAAATAAATAATATGTGAAAAAAAACAAATTTAAAATAATAATAAAAAAACATATATATAGGTATATATAAAAACAGTTTAATGTAAGCAACATATGAAATCTTAAAATGAATAATAAAAGGGTTTAAAATAAGTAACATAGGAAAAACTTAAAGTATATAATAATAAAACAATTTGAAATAATAATATAATAAAAGGCTTGAAATAAATAATAAATAAAAGATTTGCAATAAATAATAAAAGTATTTGAAACAGTTAACATATAAAATAGGATGACTAAGTAACATGTAAAAAAATTTAAAATAGATAATGTATATAAAAAATAGTTAGAAATAAATAACATAAAAAAATATTTAAAACAAAAAATGTGTAAAACAGTTTTAAATAACTAATATAAAAGGTTAAAAATAAATAACATATAAAATAATTTAAACTACATAATGCATATAAATGTAAAATATATAATATGTAAATGTTTAAAATAAAATAATATATAATAAAACAATTTAATGTAAAAGGTCGAGGACTGAATTAAAATTGAAGTACAATTATGGGGTGAAAATCGTAAATAATAGAAGCTGCTAGGGACTAAAATAGGATGGGATTAAAAGGCAAAGGGGTTAATAGGGAAAATGTCCCAAACCCACCAAGTGCGCCATTTCCCCGGGTAAATCGAAGGATTAAATCGAATGTAAAATGAAATCAACGGGGTTAAGTTCAAAATAAAAAAAAGGGTTAGACTAAATCGAAATACACTGCAAAAACGGAGGCCCATTCGCACAAATAACCCAAAAATCAAATAAAAACGCGGATCCCCTTTTGGTGCGGGTCGGGTCTTGGGTCAGAGGCCCAAAATGACGCCGTTTATACAAGCTTATATAAACCAGATTTTTTTTTTATAATTTCATTACTGCTGCTTCTTTTTTAAAAAAAAGTTTTGGAACCCTCCCCTCTTCTCTGCTAGGGTTTCAAAAGAAACCCACTTTTGCGCCGTCGCCGTCATGCCTCCTTGAAGCCGCCGTGGCTTCCATCGTCGACGGTGGTTGGGGCCGCATGAAATCGGGTTTTTTAACCCTTTTTAAGACGAACTCGATGGTGAGGGCTTCCTAGACAGAAAAAGATCAAAAGAAAAGGAACCCCACCCTCTCTTTGGACCAAATCTAACGACGGAGAAAAGGTCTCCAACGATGGGGCCTCGAAGATCCGGGTATGTTTCCCTTTCTCCTCTCTTTTATTTGCCTTTTTCATGTTTTAAAGTAAGTAAAAAAATAAAAGAAGATAAAATAGAACAAAACCGAAATAAACAAGAAAACTTAGATCACAAAGAAAAGATTGAAATCAACCTTCTAAAATTTCTATTTTTTTGATTTCTGATGCGCGTAAAAAAAATTACAAATGAAAATCGTGGCCTTTATAGTCGATTCATAAAGTGTTAGTTTTCATTTTTTGTCTTTTTGCATGTTGTTTCTTCTACTTATTCTCTTTCGCTTGCGTGTTGCAAGGGGTTGTCAGAGAAGTGTGGAGGAGGCGTGCAGAGGAGCCGCGCGAGGTGGCTAGGGGTAAGCCTAGCATGCGGCGGCTGAAGGCTTAGGGGGCTAGGGTTTTTTTCTTTCTTTGCTGATAGTGTTTGGCTTTGTGGGCTAGGGTTTTAATTTGGGCATGTGTTTGGGTTATTTGATGGTCTGTAAAAATATTTGGACTTTGTTTATTTTTTGTTTTTATTTTATAAATGGGTCAGGCCAAAATTGGCTATTACAATGATTTTGTAAAGAGTTTTTTGTTAAATTTTGATTTTAGGATTAAATTGTGAAAATGTCAAAATTTTAGAGTTTAAAAGTGAATTTAATGTATATTAGGGACTTTTTGAGGGCCTAGTATATTTGGATAAAATATTGACTTGAGAAAAATGGTTAATTTGATGAATTTTGAGTTAAGGGGCTAAATTGTAAAAATTATAAAAGTTTGGGGTAATATGTAAATTCAAAAAATAATAGGGTGTTAGTTGTAAAATAGATTGGAATATTAAATGCATGCTAATAATTGAAGAGTTTTACATTTTAGATCAAGATTTCGTAGATATTCGTGGAAAAGGAAAAATAATAGAATAGTCCCCGAACTTCTACAATTTCTACGATTCAGTCCAGGTAAGTTCGTTATATGGTTACTATTAATTTTATTTCATTATTGGTTAATTCATAAATTTCATTTAGTTATGTTTAACGAAATAGAAGCATAATGATATTCGGGCTATGTGCCTAGCAGGCTTTGTGCCTGTGATATTCGGGTTATGTGCCTAGCAGACTTTGTACCGGTGTTATTTGGGCTCTGTGCCTAGTAGGCCTTGTGTCGGTGTTATTCGGGTTATGTGCCTAGCAAGCTTTGTGCCCATGTTATTCGGGCTCTGTGCCTAGCAGGCTTTGTGTCGGTGGATTGAAAATTTACATTAAATTGATCATTTTCGGTTAATTAAATCTACATACCCAAATAAATTACATAATAAATTAAATACATCTATACCATAATAAATTAAATTCGAACCACGTAATCTTTGTGTCATTTTATTTATTCCTTTTTTTACACATTATTTATTGTTAAGTGTCCTATTGACTTCCAATAAATTTATTTGTGATCCTATTAACTTACTTCGTCCAATCTACCTCTATACTTTATACGAAGTTATGTCTTTATATGATAACTTTATATTCAAAAGTTGCATCTATAAAACACAATTATTCTCAATAACTGGAGTATACTTGACTTTTCTATATAATAATACTTGCCAATATTATAAACTACTAACATAATATATAAACATAGTATGATTATTTTGTGCACTGCTAGTAAAGCTAAAAAACTCTACAAATGATATTAAAAAACTGTCAAATATCTTTAAATTACATAAAAAAAACCAATAAATAAAGAGCACACGGTAGCTGCTTAAATCCGCATGTAGAGATGCTCATGGACTAGACTGAGTTAAGTTTAAGCATGATATTAACACACTTAATACTTGCCCGAGCTCGCCTATGTTTGTAAATGGTTTTCTCAAGCACATTTTAAGTTCATCATATTATTTTAATTTTTTTTAAAAGTATATAGTATTTTTAATTTGATATTTAATAGATTTATATATATATATATATATATATATATATTCATTTATTTAGACTTTATATGTGGATAACTTTAATCTTTTTAATGTTTAAATTATAATATTATATATTACTATAGATTTAATTTTTATATGTTATAAATTACATGACATATAAAGCTGGAAAAATAGATATGATTGGGTTGAGCTCGTGCCTTGAATGTTTGGGCTCCAAACTCGACCAGTATTTTAAACATGCAAATTTTTATTTAAATTTATTTTTTAATTTAATATTTTTATTAAATCCTCTTAAATTATAAATAGATAATTCAATCATTGAATAACTCTACCATCACGGGGAACCTTTTAATTTCACAACAAATATACCTAATAATAATAACCCATAAACATAACACATATATTGAAAATGAGATGCGGGGAACTGTTGTGAAATGTGTCCAAAGAGACCACAATGAAGGACAATGAATTGAATTGAAAGAAGGTTTGGTAGATAGTGGGATTTGGCACAAATGATTGGAACTTATGGTGGGGTAAAGCCAGTGCTAAATCCCATTGGCATTTCACCAAACATTCTTCGGCCGACCTATATTCACGCGTGCACCACCTCGCCCACGGTTTCACACGTTTCTTTGACCTTTTCTTCGCTGGTAAATTACACCTAAGATTATTAAATTATTAGTAAACTTATGTTTTAGTTACTCAATTTTAAAAAGTTATAAAATGATTAACAAACTAATCATAAGTTTTCATATAAGTCATTGGGTTATAGTCGATTGAGTCTTAACTCGATTGGCATAGGTATTGTTACCAATATAGGAGGATGTGAGTTTGAGTGCGCTAAAATATATTATCCTCCTATGTATGGGTTGGGGAGGAGCTATGAGTAGTTCTAGGCATTGTGTCAAAAATAGAACAGATATTACCAAAACCTATAATGAGATTGTTAAAAAAAAAAAGTCATTGGATTATTAAGACTGTTGTTATATGATTTTCTCTATTTATATAATCTGCACCAATTGAAAGTTCTCTACTGCCTTCTCTTATAAAGTATAGCTTTTTTCGTTAAATAGCTTTGATCATCACAAAATTACGAACTAAAATCTAAACAACTTTCTTTTTCAATCTCTAACACAAATCATCAAATCGACTTTGATCTAAAGTATGTTATTCTACTTGTCAATGGTTACTAATCTACCGTACCGATTGTCGAATCATCACTTGGAGCTCACTAATTGAACTTTAAAAAAAATACTTGACAATCTAGTAACTTAAATAAAAACTTTCGAAATCATTTTATAACGTTTTGAAGTTAAATAACAATATTGTAGACTTAATAATAATTTAATAATCATTACTCTTTTTATCATTTATAAATGTAAATTTCACATAATAATTATTAGTTAAACGTGATTAAACACATATTATCTTTATTGTTGCGATAACAACCATGAAAGCAAAGTAAATTATTTTTTTTTGAATAATATCATTATAGTTTATAACAAATATTTATTCTTTTTTACATAATACTTAGAACCACTCATAATTCTTTCCCAACTCGTAAATAGAAAGGTACTGTGCTTCTGTACATTTAAACACACGTTTAATCGAGCTAATACTCAATCGATAAAATAATATTTTAATAAATAAATGAAAACAAATTGTGTAACTATTTAAGGGAGATTGATGTCGAGAATGTTGGTTGCCAGCCATTTGCAGGAAAGAAAATATCAAGCTGTCTTTTTTGTTTTTTTGCCAGTTATGATTATGATTTATGAAACAAAACCTTTTCTTTTCTTTTCTTTTTCTTTTTTGATATTGAAATTAAAAAGACCCACCTCTGAAAAAATTAAAATTTTCTTTTTCTTTTCTACTCCTTTTGAGTCAGACCTTGGGGAAAACTTATCATCCTTAAGTTGGAAAATTTTCTCCTTTTTCTCTTTAACGGAAAAAGACAAACTGTATTCTGTTAATTATGATAAACATATCATATCAACTTTAAGTTTAAATTAAATAATCCATATTTTTATCAAAAAAAATCATAACTTTGATTTGTAATTCCCAATCTCATAAATCACTGTCTGTCACAATAAAAACCTGTTTTTTTTTTTCTCTTGATCTGTGTCTTGTATGGGTTCTTGTTTTTTGTCCACTTGTTATAGACTTGGCAACGATGCTTTCTTTTTTGACTGATAATTATTGTTAATACCTTCTTTTTTTATAATTATTATTACATTTTCTTTTATGCCTTCAATTAGTCTACTTATATGTCAATATGATATTGGAAAGATCGATGGTGACTAGATAGAGAAATGCATCTCTCCCCACTATTTTTTCTTATTTAAATTATACTTTGATTTTCATAATCATTGAAGTTAAATTAAATTTGAGTAAATTACACTAATAATTATTTAATTATATGTCATTTAATTTTTTTAATTTAGTTATTAGTGTTTTTGAGATTGTATTTTTGTCATTTAGGTGTCGAGTTAACTTATGATACTAACTTAATTAATAACATTATCAATACATATATAATTGATGAAGGTAATAAGGAATACATAATACAATTAAAAATTCAATTGAAATGAAATTTTAGTTTAGTGGTAAATTTAATGTTTTAATGAAGTAAATAGCATGAGTTCAAATTGTACCATATGCACATTTTTTTTAGTTTTTAAATAAAAAAAAATTAAAATACCTCCAAATAATATAAATTCTTTTAATTGTAGAATGATATTTTCATAATTACTCTAATTGAGTTGGAACACTATTAACTTGTGATACTAATTCAATTAAAGACTTAAATAAAAATAGAAATATGTAAATAATAAAAAAATAACAAAAACATTAAAAAAAAATCCTAAAAACTTCCGACAAACAATTAATAAATAATCCAAAATCAAAGGAAACAAATGTACTTTGGGTAATTGCACAAATTCAAGTCTTTATCTTCTTTTCTTTCTTTTATTTTTCACGTCATTCTTCACCAAATCAAACGTCTTTTTCTTTTTCTTTTGGATATTTTTCAAGCATTTCATTGCAAAATATCAAATCAAACATTAAAATGAGAAAATCAAGTTTGTAAAAACTGGGTTAAGATTTTGTCCAATATTTTATTTCACTTGTCCGTTTTAGCGGATTCCTCGTGTTTCGCTTGTCATTAATAACCTTTTTTTTAGTACTTCTTTCACTTATGTGGTTTCTCGTACTTGCCGTACTGATAGTATATCCCTCAGCTGAGGTTTCTACGGACTTTCTGCGTCTGTTTCTTGACGGACTCTATGGATTGTCGTAGCCAAGTTACAGTCTTACGCCCTTCTTCTTTCCTTTACATGTCCTGGCGAACTTACCTGCGTTTATTGTTCTGACGGACTTACCTGTGTTTACTATCTTAGCAAACTATCTTTGTCGATGCCATAGAGTCTTTCATCCATGGTCTGACTCTGATCCGCAATCCTGGCGTACAATCATATGATGTCATAGAGTTTTTCATCTATGGTCTTACTCACTATACTTGGTTGCCATAACGTCTTTCACTTATGGTCTTATATCGTATATCTTATACCTTATACCATGCTGCCATAGCGTCTTTCATTTATGGTCTTACTCACTATACTTAGCTGTCATATCATCTTTCATCTATGGTCTTATACTGTATATCTTATACCTTGTACCATGCTGCCATGGTGTCTTTTATCCATGGTCTTATGCTATGCTACGTACCATATACCAAAATGTCATAGTATCTTTCATCTATGGTCTTACGCCATATATTGTTGTCACGGTGTCACCCGGAAGGACCAGTCAATATCGTTATGGTGTTAAATACCATTCAATGATTTTTCATTTCCCGAATCCTCCTCTCGTTACCTCTTTTACGCCACTTAACCTTGATGATCAAACACTGCAGTGTTCCATCAACAAAGCCTAGAGCTTTGCCCGAGATGGTATCTAATAGGGTCTTTCCCTATTTCCCATCATAACTTCCTCTATTCCCATAAAGTTTTCCCCAGTCATGCAATGCATGTACATATCATCATGCTTCATGTTTATGCAAGCATGGCATATTCAGATAGCATAGATTAACATCTATGGTTAGAGTCTTAGGAACTCACCTGAGTCTTTGCCGTCTCCATAGCTTCGCTTTCTCGAATGTCAGAGCTTCTATTCTCCTAGCAGCTAAGCGTTGCAACTATGGTTCCTTTAAACTTACATTTTATCTTAAAAACTTAGACTTTCATAGGTCTGTAGAACCTTTAAGACAGTTCTGAAAATCCATAAATTCATTTACTCAACCTTTACATATATAAAAGGACTTAGAATCTTACTAGCTTGCTGGTTCCCTTACTTTTCCAGCTTAATCCTCAAGAAGTTTACTCCATGTAGAACCTTCCATGGTTGTTCCTTCTTCGAGCTACCGAAGAAGATGAAGAATGAAAGAAAATGAAACTAAGTTAGGAAGAAAATCATCCCTAGGAAGCCATCTCCCATCTATTTATAACCCTTCACATGCTAATTCCAATCCTATGAGAGTCGTCCATGGCTAATTATTATGTCTCCTACTAAAGAACTGGCTGGTTCCATTCTAATCGAAATAAGTTTGGTTATCAACCATGTCCAATTCAGTTTCCAGTCTCTTATTTCTTTTAATGAAGGCCGCCAATTTGCAGTTTTTTTCAATTTAATCCTTTATTTATTCTAAATTTTGGGTTTGTCAGGAACCTGGTGTTACAATGAGTCCATAAACGGATCTAGAATCTATTTTACTTGGGTCATGTCCAATGTACAGTCAGTCTAGCCAGTAACATTTGTGTCTCTATCTTCTCATCATCCACTCTGATACTCAAGGCATAACATCTCCCCAATTGGACTTGATAGGTGACATAGTAGTCTTTCAATCGGTTTTCTCATTTCCTATTAAACTAAAGATATGTTTAGGTTCATCTACTAATACAATTTGTCTTTTCGTATTACAATCCGACCACGTAATACTATTTAGTATTAGTTAAAGGTTAGGTAACTAGTGAGCCAATATGTGCTTCCATTTTTCTTTGCGTGCAAAAATATTGAGGAAAATATATAAAGAGTATTAATGTAATTAATGGATATTTTATTAAATAAATTTGTTCAAAAAATACAAGTATACAAAACGAATGTACTACACTTAGGGCACCAGATCTAACAACTGGCACCTACACCGAATGTGTACTTAGTCTAGGTTCAACTTTATGTCGTACCTTCCCAATACATCAAAGGCTTCCTGAAGGTCCACCACATGTTGCTCCATCGTAGGAATCTTAGTTAGCATATCATCTACGTATACTTCCATGTTTCTGCCAATTTGATTTCTGAATATCCTTTTAACCAATCTCTAATAGGTTGCTTATACACTCTTAAGGTCAAACAACATTACCTTATAGCAAAATAGTCTATCCTCAATTATGAAACATATATTTTCCTAATCCTCTTTAGTCATCAGCATTTGATTGTAGCTTGAAAAAGCATCCATAAAACTTATGCACTTATGACCAGTCGAGGAGTCAACGAACATGTTTATGGTGGGTAAAGGGTAGTTATCCTTCTAGCATGCCTTATTGAGATTTGTGAGATCAACACACATTCTGCACTTTCCCTTTTATAGTTGAGTCTCACCTTCATTTCTTAAGTTGCTTGTAAGTTGTTATCTTGTATGAGAATGCATGCATGAGCTGAGGCACATAGAAGATTGTGGGGTCAATAACTCTATAAAAAAATGAATTCACAAAAAAATTTAAAATTACCTACCAAAGTTTTTGAAACTAAATTATTTTATATATAAAAAATTGAACTTTCTCCACTACTAAAACCAAAAATCTCTACTCCTTTTATTTTTCTTCAACAGTCGTCACTTTTCTTTCAAATTTCTTTTGTTCTCTCACACATTCCTTAATTTTTTTTACTAGATAGGTGATTAATCTTTCAATACTTTTAAGTAGGTCTCCCTATTTTGGTAATAACTCTTCTTCTCTTTTGAGCTTTATTGATTAACCCTTAGAAAACTAGGATTGTGATTTTTCTTGTGATAGGTTAGGGTTTTTTTGTGCAAGATTTAGTTATTTATGTATTAAATGAGCTTAAGATATTGATTTTGTATGAGATTCCTAACATCTTTACTAGAAAATAATTTTTAAAGGTTGATTAGTACAAATCATTGATAAAATTGGGATTCATTGTATTTATAGTCTTGAATTTCTTGAATACTGATTAGAAATTTAATATTTTTGTTCAGAAATAACTATTGCTAGTGTGATTATTGTGAATATTGTATTTGAAAATTCATATATTGCATTCTCATGACATTAAAAATCACTTATGTGATTTTTATTTTTGTAAAAGAAAATTACTAGTTGTATGTTGGCTTTGTGAAAACCTTTGGGTTTAAAGCTTAGATTTATTTGTTCTAAATGTTTAACATGAGTGAAAAGTATTTTAAAAGAAGTCTATCAGTGGAGTAGAGTATTTTCTAGAAGAGCTTAGATTTATTTGTTCTAAATACTGGCTTGCATTGATTTTGCTAGTTGTTACAACAAATGAGGAAAGAGTACTTTTTGCAATGAAAATCATGAAAAATAATTGAAGAATTGAATTGGAGATCAGTGGATGACTTTTCTAGTTGTTACAGCAAATGTGGAAAGAGTATTTTTTACAACGAAAATCGTGAAAAATAGTTTGAGGGATCGAATTAGAGGTCAATGGATGAATAATTGTTTGATTACATATGTTGAGAAAGATCCTTTTAACAAAATTAATAAGGAGGATATAATTCAATGGTTTTAACATATCAGAAAGCATTGTGGACAATTATAAAAAAAAATGTACACATTTTTAAATTTATTTAATACACATTTTCTTTTAGTTATTGTTTTAATAGGTTTATAATAGTCTTACATTTAACCAAATACATTGGTTTATCCATGATTAATATTATGCATTAGTTTATATTACTTTTATAAACCTTTTCATTTTTAGAAAAAAATTGAGACCCAACAACCCAAATTTCTTGGCTCCGTCCTTGAGTGTGTGATCCTTTATTGGTTGGCTAAGACGTCCTTGTATGCCAAGGTCGCACTTCAAGATCAATGTCTATTTTTACGCCGATCTAATCGATTTGATTCAATTAATTCATAACAGTTCAAAACCAGTTTCCAGATCGATACTTCAACTGATTTCCAATCCAATCAATCCAGTTCAAACAACATTATTTAGGACTCTACATTTATTGACTAGAGTGTCTTTATCCAACAAGGTTGTGTCCAAAGACTCTGCTTTTGTTATTGTAACAGCCCAATTTTCAGTGGTACCAGAAACAATGGTTCGAGACCACTAAATCGGAAGAGTGAGTTTGAAAATTTTAATATTTAATTATTATTTATGAGTCAAGTAAGACTTTAGAAAACTTTTGAATTAGAAAATTTATGATTTAAAAAGAATTTATTAGGTAAATTTGGTTGGAAACTAGGAATCGAGACCTCGATTTCATAAACTGAGCCGTAAATATTTTTATAAATATTTACGGAATGTCATTGAGTTAGTATTAAAATTTCGTTAGAAAATTTTAACGTTTTGATAGTTAATTTAATAAAAATGACTAGATTGAAAAAGGTGCAAAACTTGCTAATAAAAAATAGTGATTAAATAGCTTAAGTGATGAATAAGGAGGGACTTAAGGTATAAATATGCCAAAAGTAAATGGCTGGGGCGGGACATGCCTTAAAAATGATAAAATAGTGTGAACAAGGGGTAAAATTGGAAATTTTATAAAATTAAGCTTAAAAATGGAATTTTCATGAGAATTCTAGACATTTTTCTTCTAAAACTTCAGCAAAACACCATAGAAGAGTTTCTTTTTAAGCTGGTTTTTCATATTTTTGCACCATGTAAGTTCAATTCTTATTCTTTTCTTGAAATTTTTATATTTTTGAGACTTTTACAACTAGATCAAACTATATGTTTCATTTGTTTTTTATTTCATAGGTAATTTTGAAAGTTACCATTGATGAGTGTTGGAAGTTTATGATGAATTAATATGAATTTTAAGCTTTAATTTTATTATATGATGATTTTATCAAGTAATTTCAATAGAAATTGATTTTAGGACCTAATTGTGAAAAAGTTAAGAATTAGGATTTGGTGTTGAAATTTTGAATATCAAAGGTTGTATAATAGCCTAAAATAATTGAATACAATTTTAATTAAGAAAAATTAGCTCAATTGATGAGTTAATTGATTAGGGACTAAGTTGTAAAAATTATAAATTTAGGGTAAATATGTAATTTTGAAAATTAAAGGACATAAATTGTGAAGTGAATTAGAATTTAATTAGATGCTGATGAATGAATAATTTTATATTATAGATCAAGAATTTGAAGATAAACGTGGAAAAGGAAAATTAACAGACTAGTCCCTGAATTTCTACAACTTCTACAAACTACCCCAGGTAAATTCATATGGTTGAACTTCTATGATTATTTGTTAATTTGGGAATGACATAATGTATTAATTCATATGTTTTTTTATTGAATTATGATTATTGTAAAAACATGAAAATTGGATCAAAAGTTCAAATTAAGTGGAATGCAGGATTGAGTACAATCATTCCGTGACAAAAGATGAATTGACGGATAAAAGCACGGTTGGACCATGACAATTTTTAAATGTAATACCATAACTGGGCTATGGTATTTCAATGAAAAGACCATAATTGGGTTATGGCACCATAAATGTAAGACCATGGTTGGACCATGGCAGTATATGTATAAGTATAAGACCATAGCTGGGCTGGGCTATAGCATCCTGATGATAAGACCATAACTGGGTTATGGCATTACAAGTGTAAGACCATGACAGGACCATGGCATTATACGTGTAATACCATAGTTGGACTATGGCATTAAGTAAACGATGTACTCAATTCCGTAAGACGTTCTCTAATTTGAAAAAAATTGGTAAGTGTCATATAGATTAAAGTGATAGAATTTAAGTAGTTATTGATATTGAGCTCAATCAAGTGAATTAATCATTTGAAATTGTGATTGGCAGGAAGTGATAGTGAATTGCATGTTTATGATTTGTTATAATATGTTCGGTAAGATTTAACTATAAAACCAATGAACTTACTAAGTTTCATCAAGCTTACTCGTGTTGTTAATGTTTCTTGTAGATTAATGTGAGATTGGAGGATCGGATCAACACATCGAGCCACACTATCCAAATTTATCCGGTAGATTTTGTAATACAATCCTATGATTTATATGGCATGTATAGGGTTGGATAGAAAAGAGTTAAACTTGAATTATGAATGTGAATGATGCATATATATATATGTTTGTTTGCAAGTATTTAGTAGTAGATATTAGTAAATCATGAATGGAGTTATTTTGGTAAGTTTATGTAAATGAGTTTTGCAATAATATATTATGTTTAATACATGATTTTGGTTTGAATTGGTTGCTTGGTTGGGATATATTAGTGTATTTCTATGTTGTGTACAGGTTGATATTTGAGAAAAGTGGCCTTAAAATGGCCTATTTTCATCCACGCGGGCAGAGACACGGACGTGCGTTTCAACCATGTGTGACACACAGCCTGATACATGGGCGTGTAGTCTGGCCGTGTGTCCCCTGCTATTAAGAAAAATTTTGAAATTTTGAAAAAAATTTCTTAAGTGTTTGGTCGGTTTAGTCCCGATTCACTTCTAAAGTGTATTTTGGGCCTCGAGGGCCTATCTGAAGGACAATATCAATGATTTATGATTGATTCTTAATTTGTATAATAAAGGTAATGAAATATTCGAAATTAGCCCGTCAAGTTCGGTAATACTCTGTAACCCTGTTTCAACAATGGATAAGGGTTAGGGGTGTTACAGTTACCTTACTTGCTTTCCCGCCAACCATATCAGTTGATGAATTCACTTATTTCATCTCAAAATCAACATTATCATTAAATCTTCAACCATTAGTATCAAATATCACTTATCGAATTATCAACATTTTTCAGACTGATGAACGTATTAAAAATATGAGTACATCGTAAACGGAAGCCCGAGGGCTAAACAGAAGCACATAAGTGCTAACGGAAACCCATAGGGTTGACCAGAAGCTCATAGGAGCTGAACTATAACCCAGAAGGGTTAAACTGAAACTCATACGAGTTGAATGAAGCTCATGAGAGCTAAACAGAAAGAAAACACGAGAGTTCGCAACAAATATTGAACATCGGTTTACTTGGGTAATTTTGCTATTAATTCTTCTTTTGCACTGAACGATTGTACTCAATCCTGCGTTCCGTTCACTTCGAACACTTGATTCAATTTCGTAAATTTAATAATAATAATTTTATTTTCAACAAATAGTATAAATAAATACATATTACCATTCATCAATTTAACAAATAACATTAAAAATTTAACCATACGAACTTACCTGGACTAGTTTGTAAAATTTGTTGTAGCTTAGGGACTATTCAGATAATTTCTCTTTTCCTCGATTTTCTTTAAACTCTTGATCTATAATATAAAATTATTTATTCATTAGCACATATATATTTCAGCCTCATTCCACTTCACAATTTATACCCTTTAATTTTTAAAATTACACATTTATCCCAAATTTTTCAATTTTTACACTTTAGTCCCTAATCAATTAACCCATCAATTGAACTAATTTTTCTCAATCAACACTTTATTTCTTCATTATAAACTACTACACAACCTTTGATATTCAAAATTTCAGCACCAAACCCTAATTCTTAGTTAGGTCCTAAAATCAATTAACCCATCAATTGAACTAATTTTTCTCAATTAACACTTTATTTCTTCATTCTAAACTGCTACACAACCTTTGATATTCAAAATTTCAGCACCAAACCCTAATTCTTAAGTTTTTTACAGTTAGGTCCTAAAATTAATTTCTATCAAAATTACTTAATAAATCATCATATAATAATATTAGAACTTCAAATCCATGCTTATTCATCATAAAATTCCAGAACTCATTCATAGAAACTTTCAAATCACTCATAGAATCAAAAACTAATGATTTCAATAGTTGGACCTAATTGTAAAAGCCTCAAAAGCACAAAAATTTCAAGAAATAAACAAAAATTGAACTTACGTGCAATAAAATATGAAAACCAGCTTCTTAAAGTTTCTTCAATGGTGTTTTTGGCTGAAGAAAAGTGAAGATATCTCTAGAAATTCAATTTAATCTTATTTTAACTATTTAATTTTACTTTATTTCCAATTTTGCCCCTTGTTCACAACTTCCTCACCAATTTCCATATCTCTACAGTCCAACCTATGTAATTTAGGTCCAATTGCCCTATGAATCCTTCTTATTTCTTATTTGAGCTATTTAGTCACTATTTCTTTAATTAACAAATTTTGCACCTTTTTTAATTTAGTCCTTTTTAATTAATTAACTATCAAAACGTTAAAATTTTCTAACAAAACTTTAATACTAATTCACTAACACTCCGTAAATATTTTAAAAAATATTTATGGCTTGGTTTATGAAATCGAGGTCTCAGTACCTAGTTTTTGACCCAATTTACCTAATAAATTCTTTTAATTCACAAAACTCACTAATTCAAAAACACTTCTAAAATCTTACTTGACTAATGACTATTAATTTATTAAATTTTCAAACTTACTCGTCGGATTTAGTGATCTCAAATCACTGTTTCCGACACCACTGAAAATTAGGATGTTACAATTTATATTACTTTTATAAAACTTTTCATTTTTAGAAAAAAATTGAGACCCCACAACCCAAATTTGTTGGCTCCATCCTTGAGTGTATGGTCCTTTATTGGTTGGCTAAGACGTCCTTGTATGCCAATGTGACACTTCAAGATCAATGTCTTTTTTTACGCCTGTTCAATCGGTTTGATTCAACTGATTCACTGTTCAAAACCACTCTCCAGACCGATGCTTCAACTGATTTCCAATCCAATCAATTCGGTTCAAGCAACATTATTTAGGACTCTTCATTTATTGACTAGAGTGTCTTTATCCAACAAGGTTGTGTCTAAAGACTCTGCTTTTGCTACCTTACTTTCTTCTTGATTCAAATACTAGTTAGATTTTGACATTTAACTTGTTTATTCTTTGTGGTTTATGTTTACATACAAATATCAAAATTATATATAAACTTCACTTAAACGTGTAATTTGGTACATGAACTTTGATTTAATACAATTATACATATGAAAATTTTATTATGGCTTACATATCTATATGAAACTTTAATTTTAATTCAACCATACACATTTAAAGAAATAAATACATAAATTTATTTTTATTTTAGATAAATATAATTATTTTTGTACGTAATATATAAACATAAGATGATATTATATCTATAATTGTGTTAATAATTTATGAGAATTTAATCAAATCATTTCATATATATAAATTCATTAAAATCAAGATCTATGTATAAAATTACATGTTAGACATTTATTTTCCTATTTTTGAATTTAGGTAATAATAAAATGAAAAGAAATGGGGGGAAATGATGTATAAATTTATTAGTAATGCTTCAAATTATTCGACTCACTATCTATTATTTTTTGGAACCACTTAAATTATATGATGCATGACACTTAAAAGAGAGAAAAAAAGTGCACCCCCCCAATAAAAAAAAAAAAAATCGTGGGGGAGGCATTGAAAGAAGAACAGAATCCGAAGCCAAAAACATGACAACTAAACCGAAATAACTGCCACCTTAACGGTATTGCCTAACTTTCGGTTGGCCCCCTTTTGTCAACTTTAATATTGAGATGACTAGTTGTGGTTCCCACTACCATATCTTTAATCTAATCACTTTCTTTTTTCTTTCTATATATACATCAAAAATAAATATTAAAATTATAATACGTGATTAATTATATTTAATGTACTTTATACCTTTAATTGAAGCATCAATAGTTTCTAAAAATAAATTAAAATTGTATTCCTTTTTTAATAGTTTAATGTTACATCTGCATTTTCATGCTGAAAAGAATTAAATCTAAATAAAAATTTTAAAATTTAGGATAAAATTACTGACGTGGTATTAAACTATTGAAAAAAAATAATATTTCTGTTACATACAATCATTTGTCCAAGTGACTTCGTTTTGAATGAACACTACACATTATTTGAAGCAAGAGTAATTCTTAATAAATAAATGAGAATTAAAAAGTGTTTTATTTTCTTAATTAATATTTAAATAAAAACTTTTATCTATTCCTTATTGACTTTTTATTTAAACTTATTAAACTTTGACCTTAAATATTTTAATTAATTAAAATTTGTACAAGAATTTATTTAAGAACTATTTTATTGAATGTTTTTATAATATTTCATCTCAATTTAACAAATTTTAAAAAATAAAATATCGATTCTTGAATTATTTATAATTTTTTAATGAAAGATATTACGCATTTAATTGTATTTAAATTTACGTGTTTTAGAATATTACAACAACAACCATATCAATAACAATTGAGAGTAATTCTTTTGATTCCATTTAGTTAGTGGTTAGTTGCAAGACCATTTTTATTGATATTTGACTTAACCATCAGAAATTGACTTGTACAAGTTTAATATTTTACTAAATAAAACTGAAAATAAATTTTATATAAAAATGTTTTAAACTAAAGATACAAATATCAGTAAAGTATGTTTGAAGCTACTAACTAATTAAACTATTCTTTCTATTTAGTTTGTAACTAAGCTTTTGTTTTGTTGTATAAAAGTAAGACTGCAATTTAATAAGCGAGTTAAAATTAAACCACGTCCTATCTTGTAAATAGATAGGAGATTACTCTCTAGGCAAAGGCCTCGTGGACATTCAATATTTTCTAAATTGAGTTACCAACTTCTATATACATCTCCAGTTTTTCTATCCCTATCTACTCTTTCAATTAGTATAACTATTTTCAATTTTATCTACAAGGTTAGTAAAAATGAAAATACCCTTCTTTTAATTTTTGAGGTGCAAATCTAATTATTAATTTTTAAGGAGAGCCAAAACACACTTTTTTTTTTTTGAAAAAAAAATTAACCAAAAGGGGTTAAAATCACTACATATCCCTTTAGATCCCCCAAACAATTAAAACTTTGCTTTACTATTATTGTTGGTTACACTTTCTTTAATTAATTAACAATAAATTAAGATAATCAAAATATTATTAATAAAAAATAATTTAATGAATCTATATGATGACTTGATGATTAAGAAGGTTACCATCTTCGGTGTGACCTGGATTTGAGTCGCGCTAATCACATTTGTTGTTCAGATTTTATCCTGATATTATAATTTTCCAAAAAAAAAAAAAATCTAATGATAAAGAATGCATGAGAGGACATTTATTTAATTTGGATGTCAAAACCTTAACCTTTTAAAGACTATCCTACTATAATTTGAACTTTGCTTTAAAAAAAAAAAAAAAAAAAAACCCAACTTTCAGTTTATGGAAATTAAGTTTTACTTTCCATAATCTCTTTCATTATCACTAAAGACCCTCCAGTTTATATAATTTTAAAGAGAAATCACATCAATGTAGTTGAAGAATGACAAACAACAGTTAATCAGTTAGTGGAAGGAATTTACCTAGGATTCCACCCTACACCCATTAATTTATTCATCTTGAAAACCCTACTTTATATATAAAACAATATTGGTTAATTATAAATATAATACTTTATATATTGGTTAATTTTAATATTTTTTTCCATCAATGGAACCTTAGTTCTTATCTAAACCGTACATTGATGCCATCATTGTCACTTTATGATCATCCAAATAGACACCATTATCATCCTTTCTTTTTATAATAAATATTGGAGCTTATCTTTTCAATTATATCTACTGATAGTCGGTAAATTCCGGAATTCCGTTTATTTATGCTAAAAGAATGTACATTATTTTAAGAAAATAATTGCATCATGCCATAAAAATTAAAATATATAAAGAGTTTTAAGAAGCTTTCATACCTTTTTAAAAAGCACATCATGGATCTTCAAGCTTCTTCTAAGTGTTCTATCTCTACAGTATCCCCCTTTTTATCTTTAATTAGCCTTCTTTGGACATTGATTGCTATCACATTTATAAATATAAATAAAAGAAAAGAAAAAGGTAAGTTGAAGCTTGGATTTTGAGATAATTAGATAACTTTCATTACCTTTTTTTCTTTTTTTTTCTTTTGGTTTATCCTTCAAAAATGAAAACCCAATAATAGTTGGTGATTTGATTGCTAATGGGTCCTTTTTCCAATATGGTCCACGTCGGCATGATGAACTTCCACGTGGCTTTAACCAAATATTAAATTGGAAATCAAGAACAACCTTGCTTCTTCTTCTTCCTTTTCTTCTCACATATTAAAGTTGTCGATGGGACTTTGGATGTTTCGGTATCCAAATTCGTATTCATAGAGGTGAAGCTAAGAATTATATGACGGGAGCTGAGATAAAATTAAAAGAATTGAGAGGTCAAAAATAAAAATTTTGTTTTAAGTTTTTAACTTTTAAAGGGCCCAAAATTATAATTCTTTTTCTATTTAAAAAGAGTTAAAATGGATTAAAATGAACTATTTACATTTAGAAGGTACTAAAACAATAATTAATTCATTTAATTAAAGAAGCCCTGCCTACCCCTTTGGCAACACCCTTGAGTGTGATTTATATCCGAGATTGTGTTGAATTTGTACTTTGTAATGATTAATTATATTTCTAGTAATTTAGATATGGGGAGGGATCTACTTACTGGTATAAAAATTAAGTAGTTTTACATCCTTTCGTAATTTTTTATACGATTAATATTTTGACAATCCAACCATTGAATATATTATATATTAGTACTTATCATGCATGTAAATTTTTTAATTGATCTGATATCTCTATCACATCATTCTAAAATATTATCTATATTAATATATATTTAACGGTCGAAAGTTTTCTAGTTAAAAAATTTTAATTTATACCAAATTTGACATACATGATCTACATAAATAGAGTATCAAATATAATGGTTGGATTGTTGAAATATTAATTATATAAAAATTTACGAAATAGTATAAAACTACTTAAATTTTACATCGATCTAAATAAATCTCTCGATATTGTATAATGTATATAGTCATCTTGTCATTTTCTTTCCCTCCTTGAATTGCATTATTATAAAATTAAAATTATTATTTAAATTCATTGGTAGGAATTATTTTTTAAAACTCTTATCTTAAATGAAGAATATGATTTGATATCATCTTATGCCGCAAAATAAAGCTTTTCATGTCGGTCTCACACGTGCATGGTTAAGTGGATTTTACATTTGTAATATTTGTCTAATAAGTTATAATAACTAGTAGATTTTATCTTAATTATTAATGTGACTTTAATTAATAAGGAGTAATATAATTTCCTGTTTTTTTGTCCATATCTCACACATCTGTATCTCTTGACTGACATTCCATCCTTAAAAAAAAAAACCCTCCTAACTTTATAAAAACAATCATTTTAATCTTTCGTTTAATTTTTCATTTTTTTTAACTTTTAAATTTATGTTTTTTTTAAGTTACACCAAAATAGATAAAAAATTAATGTAACACCGTAAACCCGGTCTAGACGTTATGGCCGAATCCAAGAGTGTTACATTGAAGGGTTTTGAAAGTAATGTTATTTTGATAAAGCTTTGTTTCGTTGTTTGAGATAACATCCAAGTTTTATAACAATTACTGGAAGAGTTATTTAATTAATTCATTTGCCAAAACATAATCTAGAGCGGAAGTTTTTAGAAAACATTGTATTTTGGAAATCTCGTTCGTGTGTTCGGAAAATCCTTTATTTTTGTAAATGATTTTAGTCAAACGTGATTATAAATGTTAAAACGCCTCCAAAACCAAAATAAAAGTAAAACAGTCTAGAGAGTCCAATCATTACAGAACTCCCAAAAATAATCCTTAAATTAAAATAAAAATCATAATATTAAACATTTTACGAACTCGTGGTCACCGTGAGGCTCCGTCACACTGATCCGCCTAAGTCTTTGGATTACCTGAATAGAACAAACAAATAGATGTGAGTTATCATAAACTCAGTTTGTAACCCAACAAAAGTAGACATGCAATACATACAGAAATCTCATACACAATCAGATACAGATTCAGGCTTAAGACCATTTCAGATACAGATAGCAGAATTAGATAAACAATACAGATATGCAGAATCCTATCCCCATCCTCTACAAACCATCTCTGACCATCCCATCGCACTATGTGGGGTTAAAAGCACCCACTCATCCCAACACACCATATAGTGTCGTTGCGACACATTACAAATAATATACAATCAAGCTGCCAGAATATAGGCGCAGTGTTGCCGTACAGATCACTTCCTCCACATATACAAAATCCACCATAGTCACAGATACAAAATACAGATACAAAAATAACAGATACAGTAATATCATACATAACATGCTCATAAACAGATAGTATATATTTACTTAAACAAAATAGATGTACATATCGGTATCCTACACAGGGCAGACTATCAGAATATCAGATCACATAATTTAGGGTTTGGTTAGCCCTTATTGACCCTACGGTAGGCCCACAGTCGTTCGAAACGTACCGTATGCCCTTAACGAAAATTTCAGAATTTTAAGCCTACACGTCCGTGTGGCTCACACGCCCAGATTGGCCTTGCCCGTGTGGCCACACGGCATGGCCCAAGCTCACACGCCCATGTGTCCTACAAGCCCAATATGACCTAGCCCACGTGGCCCACACGACCAGGCATAAGCCCGTGTGGCGTCGACAGAATGCATTTTTAGCTTTCGCCAAAACCCAATTTTCTGCGTTTTGGGAACACACTTGATACGATATCGATGCAAAAACACTCCCGAGCCATGCAGCACCTAAAATTGATCAATAAATTACCAACTTAGTCACTTAAAACAATACTAAAACCGAAACCAAATTGATTCGTTCACTCTGTTATACAACCAAACTCTTACCTTCTATCAAACAACGGTGATTTTGCACGACTATAGCACCGATGGCAAGCCCCGAGCCCCTTGATCTTCTCCTAAACGACAACAACAAAAACCCCATCAACCAAAGATTCACCAACCCAAAAGTAATAAGCACACCTACCATAGTTACCACCGAAAATTGGGCACCAAAAGGGAAACATAACAAATTGCACC
Organism: Gossypium anomalum; assembly: GCA_025698475.1. Classification (NCBI taxonomy): domain Eukaryota; kingdom Viridiplantae; phylum Streptophyta; class Magnoliopsida; order Malvales; family Malvaceae; genus Gossypium; species Gossypium anomalum. The sequence continues at coordinate 4,629,750 of CM046957.1, read as the reverse complement.
AAAATTTGATTACCTAAACGAAAGAGGAAAGAAAAAGAGCAAAAATTAACCGAAGTCAGAAAGGGGAAGAGAATAGAATGTCAAAAACAGAAAAAGATTCTTTTTGGGGAAAAAGAAAAATAAAAAAAAATCAAATAGATATGACAACATATCCCCAATTTTTCTCCCACTAACCCACTAACTCACAACTATCTCAGAATTTTAGCTCTACCGAAACTCTATCAAACAACTAAGCAAAAATTAATAACCACGCTCACTCAAAGATTCAAACACAAGACCTCCTACACACCAACTCTATACCACTCGAACTAATAGACTCATTTTGATATGGATTAACAAACAATTTGATATAAGCCCACTCAAAAAAAGTAAGGTTTGGATAAAAAAAAAAACAACAAAGTTTTCCCAAAAGTGAGAATTGAACCCAAGACCTCACATGCACACCCAAAACACTTAACCACTAAAACAAATACACAATTGTGTAAAATTTCACAAAAACAGACTTAAATTATTCAGGGCATTACAATTATTGTTTTATAACTTTGTTAACATGGCATATATGTGGATTGTCATGCGAATGATGCACCGGCATTTAATTAATTTTTTAAAAATTTTAAATATTCAAAAAATTATAAGAACTTTTTAAAAAAATTAAAATTATTTAAAAATTATAAAAAATTATAGAAAAATATTTTTTTAAAAAATAATTCAATGTTGATATGTCATCCACATGACAATTCACATGTATGTTGCATCAGTAAAGTTAACAAACGCAAACTTTTCCACCATTTTGAGGGTAATTTTATAAAAAATACAAAGTTCAAAAACTAAAAGATACAGAAAATTAAATGGAGGACTAAAATAACATTTTTTATAAAATTGAAGAGCCAAAAAAGTCATTATGCCAAAAAACCAAAGTTTATATATTTTCCAACATTAATTTACTAGAATATTTCTCTCATGCATGTTCGTCATTGCTTGATGCTATTACAATGTTCATATTTCGGCTTTGTTTCTAAAAATAATTTAGGGTAAATTGTATCCAATGTCACTAAATTATTAGTGAATTTACGTTTTGGTCACTGAATTTCAAAAAGCTACAAAATAATAACTGAATTATTCGATAATTTGTTTAAGTCATTGAACTATTTGAAAGGCTTTTATTTAAGCCACTAGGCTGTTAAGTTTTCTTTAAAAAAAAGTCCGACTAACGAGCTCCAAGTGACAATTTAATGATCGATACAGTAGATTAGTACCCATCAACAAGTTGAAGAACATACCTTAGATCCAAGTCGATTTAAAAATCATTGTCAAAGATTGGAGAAGAAAGCTATTTGGATTGTGGTATGCAGATTCATGACATTCAAAGTTATTTCATGAAAAAAATGAATTTTAAAAGAGAGAGAATGAGAAAGAGAGCTTTCAATTGGTGAAGACAATGTGAACAGAGAAGGCCATACAGCAACGATATTAACACTCCAATGACTTGAATGAAAATTTTTGAATAGTTTAGTGACCATTTTGTAACTTTTTGAAGTTGAATGACCAAAACATAAACTTACTAATAGTCGGTAAGCAGTGTTTTTCTTTTGGCTTTCTCTAAGGAATTATCAAGATCTTAATTATCTCCTTGTGAGTTATGTTCTCAAACTTTCAGTATGGTATCATATTTGGGTTTTCTTGTAACGCCCCTTACCCGTGTTCTACGCCGGAACAGGGTATGAGACATTACCGGAACATAACACATACATAGTCTATTTCGATTTGTAATTTACATCAAATGATCATTCTATAGGCAGCCACATCTTATATAATAACGAAAATATAATAACATAAAAAGAATCAATATATTATTTACATACAAAGTTACCTCAGTGCAAAAATAGTAATTTTGTAATTTAATCCGATATCTTTTCTTTTCCCCGATCAAGGTCGATTCCACGTCTTTCTTGATCTATAATAACACATTTGACTTATTAATGGCTCACATTATTCAAATTAGCCCAAAAACATCCTACGGCAAAATTTACGGTTTTACCCCTAAAGTTTCACAAAATTATGATCTTACCCCTAGGCTCGGAAAATAATTTTTATTCAATTTCCTTATATTTTAGGCCTAGCCGAACCATTTTCATAACTATGGAAGTCTCCAATTTGCACTAAATCACACACTTATACACATTTTACAACTTTTACTAACTAATCCTTTTATGCAATTTCATCAAAAATCACTTAGTAAAAGTTGTTTATCACACTCCAAACATTCATATTCATCCATAAAATATCAAAATACATGCATGTCATCCATGGGTAAATTTTTAAATATAAACCCTAGCTCAAAATATTAGTAGAAATAGGTAAACCGAGCTACGAGGATTTCAAAAATGTAAAGAACATTAAAAACAGGGCTAGGAAGCACTTACTATTGAGCTTGAAAGTTGGACAAACCCTAGCTATGGTGTTTATGAGAGTTTCGACCAAGCTTCGTGAAGATGATACCAATTTTGGTTTTGTTTTCCCATTTTATTATTTTATTTATCGAATGACTAAATTGCCCTTCATTAAAAACTATGGTGTTTTATCTTCCTTTAGGTATTTTTGTCCAAACTAGTATAATGGTATAATTACTATCCAATGACCTCCACTTTAAAACCCATTACTCACAAGTACTTAGTACCTTTGTGAACTAGAACATACATTTTACAACTTTTGAAATTTAGTCCTAAATATCAAATTGGACCCTCTATCGATAAAATTTCTAAACGAAATTTTCAAAAAATCGTGTAATCATGCCATAGACCTTAAAATGATATTAAAATAATTTTTTTTACTTCAAATTTGTGGTTTCAAAATCACTATTCTGTTTAGGCCCTAAATCGGGCTGTTACATTTCTTGTCATCCTTATTGTGTAAATTATCGGACATGACTCATCTTTAAAGTATATTCTTTGGTATGTGATGGCTATGTTTATTACGATTGTATTTCTGGATTCGATAATAGGAATGTGGTGATTCTGGTATCAGGATTTCTATAATTTTCGTGGAAGAAATTAACATCAGTAAGGGTATAAATATTGACAACACAAGCTTAAATTGCATAGTAGTTTTCTTTCCTCAGGTAAGTTTGAATAAAGTCAATGATTCAAGCAGGATATTTGTTTCCTCGAGCTAATACGGTTGAAAAGATCTTTGATTAGCATGTTAAGAGAATTTTGAAAGATTGTAAGTTTGAGCTGTTTCCTCAGCATGAAGAAAAGAGTACATTGATATGTTATTATTCGATAGTTGAAATCAACTCAGTTGTTTTTATTAGAGTGAACTGATTTGTTGAGATGTGATTTGAATTATATGTATTTAAGCATGTCCTCAGCTAAGAGAATAAATTTTGCGCATTCACGAGTATGAAGACGGACGGATAGAATGAAAAAAAAAATCTATAATTTAGCAAGTATGATATAGAGATATAGTTATTGGATTACTTTAACTGAATGATGTTATTACGAGTTAAAGCTGTTCTGATTGATAACGTTATCACGGCGACTAAAGTTTGAATGGTCTGTTGCATGTTAGTAAAGTTAAATATAAGTTGAAAGATTTCAGATGCAAACATGCCAGAAGCATTAGTTAGAGTTTGATAATCTGGATTTCCCAATTATGATTCGACAGAAGATTACTAGGAATTTTTTTTTTATAATTGTACTGCTAATGATAAAGTTGTGACATGAGGATGTCATGGCCGTTCAGCTAAATTTGGTATAATATCAAGTTCTAATGTAACTTCTGATACGAGTTCTGCATCGAAATAAGTTATGATGGATTTATATGTGGTATATCATTAAGAATAAAATAGAAAGACTTGATTTGATTACTTTTATTAGGTGAGAAATTTAGAGGACGAAATTTCCTAAAGGGGGGAGAGTTGTAACAACCTAATTTTCACTGGTGTCGGAAACAGTGATTTGGGATCACTAAATCCGACAAGTAAGTTTGAAAATTTAATAAATTAATAAATGAGTTAGGTGTGACATTAGAAATATTTTTGAATTAGTGAATTTTGTGATTTAAAAGGAAATTATTGGTAATTAGGTCAAGAACGAGGTATTGAGACCTCGAATTCATAAATCGAGCCCTAAATATTTTTAGAAATATTTATGGAGTGTTATTGAGTTAGTATTAAAGTTTCGTTAAAAAATATTAACGTTTTGATAGTTAATTAGTAAAAAGACTGAATCGAAAAAGGTGCTAAACTTGTTAATTAAAGAAAAAGTGACTTGATAGTTTGATAAAGAAATAAGGGAGGACTTAAGGAGCAATTAAGCCTACAGTAAAAGCATGAGGCGGCATAAGCAGAAAAGAAAAGAAAAAAATCATGTGATTAAAGGGCAAAATTGTAAATTAAAATAGAAAACTTAAATAAATAAAAATTGAAAGAGATTTCTAGGCCATTCTTCTTCATAATTTCGGCCAGACAGCCACGGGAGAGAGATTTTAAGCTAGTTTTGCATAACTTTACTGCATGTGAGTTTATTTCTTGCCCTTTTCTTATAATTTTTGTATTTAGAAGACTTTTGCAGTTAGGTCCAACTATCTAATTCATTAGTTTTTGATTTTATGGGTGATTTTAAAAGTTACCATGAATAATTTCTGTATGTTTATGGTTAATTATTATGGAATTGAAGTTCTTATTTTATTATATGATGATTTTATTAAGTGATTTTGATAGAAATTAGTTTTAGGACCTAATAGTGAAAAAGTTGTGAATTAAGGTTTGGTGCTGAAATTCTAATTTTAAAAGGTTTTTTAGTAGCTTAGAATGAATAAATAAATTGTTAATTTAGAAAAATTAGCTTAATTGATGGGTTAATTGAATAGAGACTAAATTGTAAAAATTGTAAAATTTGGGGTAAAAGTATAATTTTGGGAATTAAAGGGTATAAACTGTGAAGAAGAGTAAAATTGAAATTAATGCTAATAAATGAATGATTTTACAATTATAGATCAAAAACCCGAAGTGAATCATAGAAAAGAGAAAATAGCCGATTAGTCCCTGAACTTGTACTACTTTTGCGAATTTGCCCAAGTAAGTTCATATGGCTAAATTTAATGAATTGTTATGAAAATTCATGAATGCTATGGTATGTTATTGTATATGAATGTTATTAAACTGAGATAAATGTGAAATTTTAAATATTTGAATAAAGTTCTAATTTAGTGGAACATCGAATTAAGTACTTTCGTTCAGTAACTAATACGCATTGACGGAAAAGACCATGGTTGGACCATGGCAATATGTGATATATGTTTCCGTATAAGACCTTATTTGGGATATGGCATTGGTGTGATATGTGATTTCTGTATAAGACCATAGCTGGGCGATGGCATCGGTGTGATATGTGCTTCCGTATAAGACCATAGCTGGGCGATGGCATCGGTGTGATATGTGCTTCCGTATAAGACCATAGTTGGGCTATGGCTTCGGTGTGTGATATATGATTATGTGCAAGACCATAGTTATACTATGGCATTGTGAAAACGAAGTACTCAATTTCGCAACCGTTCCCTAAATTGATTAAGAAAAGTAAGCGATAAATGGACCCAAGAGATTGAAATTGATTATTTATTGATATTGAGCTCAATCAAGTGAATTTTGTCATTGATTTTGTGATTGAAAGGAAGAATTGGTGAAATTATATATTGTCTAATTGTTATAAGATTTTCAGTAAGAATTATTTTCTATGCCTATGAACTTACTAAGCTTTCATATGCTTACTCCTATCTGTTAAATATTCTTTGTAGATTGACGTGAAATTGGTGGATCGGATCAACACATCAAGGCACACTATCCAGATTACTTCTGTAAATTTTATTGTGCATTTTAAGGTTTATATGGCATGTATAGGGTTTAATTGAAAGGAAGTGAAGGTGTTATAAACTTAGTTATCAACATTTTTCACTAAAACAGTTTTGGACAGCAGTAGTAGTCCAACTTTGAAAAATCATCAAAAATTGTGGAAATCGAATTAGAGTTTGAAAAAAATATGAAATTAAATCCTATTGAGTCTAGTTTTACATAGAAGAAACAGTGTAAGCAAAAGAATCTTATTTTATGAGATATTTGAATTTTTGTGAGACAGAGTTAGAATGGTTTTGGAATCCTCTGTTTTGATTTGGGAAAATCATTAAAAATTGTACAAAAATAATTATGGGTTATAATTTATATTCTTAAAATCCAAAGTCTAATTTCAAAAGAAACAAATGGGAACATCATCCGAATTTCATATGAAGAGATAATTAATTTTTAGTAAAGAAAGGTCGAAGCTGTCAAACAGCAGAACAGGGGTAACTTTGAAGAATAAAATGTACTTATTGGCTAATCTATAAATTCTGGAAACTTTATGGTAAGAAAATATGTGAGTCTAGTTTCATGAAAAATTAGCAGATCTTAATTTGGAGTTCCGTAGCTCCAGATATAAATATTTTAGTAACTATGACTCGAGAAGACAGCTTGACTGGAATATGAGCAAATAGTGGAACTATGTGTAATTATTCTGTAAACTCCGGTAACATCCTGTAACCCCGTTCTGGCAACGAATGTGGGTTAGGGGTGTTACATTTAGTGCCCTTGGATGTAGTTTATAATTTAATATGAAAGCAATTTTAGTATAATTTGAGTATGGGGCTAATTGTTTCGAGCTTATTCAAACTATGATTCGAATTTTAAGTCGGTTATTAAACTAAGACCATTCTAATTGGGTTCCCCAAATATCAGAATTATAATCGGATCCAAATTGACATTTAATGCCTAAACCGATTACTAGTCTTTCTATTAGTCTAGTTATCAGTTTAGGCATTAAATGTCAATTTAGATCTAACATAGGGCATTTTAAAACATGTGGATAAAAATGTAAATACATTCGTAACTACCATATAAACAAATTGGATTCGATGTGTTAAAAAATAGACAAACTCTTTAAGATTTAAGAGGGTTAAACAAAAAAACATAATAAATCAAAGCAATAAATGTAATAAGCACCCTCGTGTTTGCAATTTAACTAATGTGCTTGATATAAACTTTAAAACCAAATTTAAACTGGAATTTAACACTCAAGCTAATGATAAGATTGATGAAAAGATTTAATTGATATAATATTGATACTTTGAGTTTGCTAACACAATTAAACTTATAATTTTAAATTAATGTTTTCTCATCCATAATCCATTGAATCTCACATAATTTTCTCAAGGATTGAGAAAGCTTATATACATATATATATATATATATATATATATAATTATAACTGAAATTGGGTTTAGGAATCTTTGACTAGAAAACGTATACTACCTTTATTTTGATCACGCAATCCTTTCCACCATCGAGTTCTCAAGCTAAAAGACAAACCAAAAAAATCATGTGCCAAATAAATAAATAAATTCTAGAACAAGATGATATGAGTTTCGATAATGGTCTAATTGTAAATATTAAAATATGTATTATTTTTATTATAATTATTATTATATTTTTAATTATGCTTATAATTTAAAAAATAAATTATCAAATCAAATTTAATATCAACTATCAATTTTCTCCATATCTTTCCACAGTCTTACCTAATTCTACTTCGACCCGAAACTCTACTTCAATTTTAAGTTTAACCAACAACATCAACATCGAAAGGAAACATCAACCTAGGGCAGTGGGGGAAAGGCAGCAGCTTCCCACATGGGGGAAGAGATGCCATGGCCCATTCATTTTACATCCATTAGGTATTAATTTGACATATGATTGCCAAACACCACCAATATTTATTTTTCTTTTTGTCGGCAATGGATCCAACTTATATACCCATAATTATACTTACTAATTTAATGAAACTCCCCCCTCCCACCCCAGAATAAAAATCGAATTATATATAACCTTATTAGCTAAAACAAAAAAAAAAAACCTAAGCTAAGCTAGCTTTGATTCTTCTTCTTTATTCACCAACCCTTGTTGGTGACAACATTTCCAATAAAAATGGGAATTTTTTCGTGAGAACGTGAAGTGTCCCTTGGCATAACATGATGAAATCTCTTTACAAATTGCTTGAATAAGCATTAATACCTACTTCTAGTCCTATGTTCTTGTTATTCTTTTTCTTTCTTTAAACGTTCATGCATATGTGATTCTTCTTTTTACTTGAGTTTATATTCTTTTTCTTTCTTTCTTTCTCTTAATATATGTACTAACCCAATGGTTTTTGTCGCCAAATACGCAAATTGAGTGGATCAAAATTCCGTTTAAGATATTAAATTTTAGTATAATGATAAATTTAGTCTTTAATATTTATATTTTTTGTAAATTTAAATTCTTATTTTTTATTTTAGTTAAATTTGAGCTCCAACCTTTTATAAAGAGTTGAATTGATGTTTTTCTAATAGAGGCATTGACTAAAATGTTAAATTTTCAAACATGGCAACTCACATGACAATCCATATGTACGTCATGTTTTTTTTTCTAATTTTTTAATTTTTAAATTATTTATTAGCTTGAAATATAAGATAAATGACTGCATGTCAGCATAGAATACATGCAAACTATCACACCAACATCGTTATAGTAAAGAAAAATAATTTGACTTTTCGAAAGGTTATTAAGGACTAAATTAATAAAAATGCAAACATTAAGAACTAAAGTTATTATTATATTTAAATTTTTATGAATTTACTTATGATTGGGTTGATGCGAGATAAAATAATCTTAATTAAACAAAAACATAAGATCTTCCAAAAAAGAAAATCACAAATTTTGCATGCTTTGTGGTTAAATCTATAAGGTCTTTGATGCTTAAAATCAGCAATTCGCACGTCAAATCCGCGTGCTTAAAGCTTTATTTGTTTATTTATTTCGGTGAAAATCCTTAAAAAGCTTCACTAAGATCAAATATATTCTATTAAATTACAAGTAGCAATGAAAGATTTGGAAAAGATTGGGTAGCTACTTCAAGATTTGACACATTGAAATTACAATATTCTTTATAGCTTAAAGAGACACGTAGTAATAATTAAATTACATGAGTGATACTTTACGTCTATAATAGGAAATATCTTGGAGAGGTCTGAAGTAAAATATAGATGTTTGGAAGGTCAAAATGAAATTTTATTGTTATACTTATTTATATTCTTAAATTTTTAAAAGGGTATTAAAGTAATTTTATCAATTTTGAGAGGTTAAGGTTGCTATCGCTTTCCTCTAATTTTGCCACGGTTTATCTGGATTCATTTAAGGTCTAACTACATTATTGTTATTCGAAATTATTATTTGTAAGATGGTTTTTTGTTTTTTTCTTTTCTTTTCTTTTTGGTTTTTCTAAGGTAAGGAAGACAAGGGCAAATGTTGCTCTATTGTTTGTCCAAATTCCAAATGAAATTAAATACGGGTTACATTAATATTAAATGTTGAACGCAATGATATTATTGAAAGAGGCAGTTATAAATTTTGTAAGAATTAATTTTCTTAAATCGTACATATGAATTAATTTCTTTGTCTCCCCATATGTTTGCTTTGAATGGTTAAACAACGAGGATCATAGACAATGAGATGGTCAAAAGAAGAGAGCTTAGAACTGTCATAAAGACGTAAAATTTTAGTCCCACAAAGACAAGGAAATGTAAAAGAATGGGTGAATAGGATAAGATGCAGTGTATATATGTTTATATTACATCCCAATTTGTCCAGAGGAAAAAAACAAAACAAAACTAGCAGTCACATTGTAAGAAACGAGCCAAAATATATGCTATAATGATTAAAGAAACCTTTTTTAAAATTATTGTTTTGGCTTTTTTCTTATTATGACTAAATTAATTAACTATTTTGGGCAAAAACGTCTACAATTGAGCTTTGAAAATTCTAAGTCCAAAGAATGTTCAACAAGGCGTGACTAAAGGATTTGGTCCTCTCCCACTCCGAGGGACATTACCTTTCCCACAAGGAAAAAAGAAAATGAGATTCTCATCATTGGTGGTTTTTTAAATTACCTTTGAAAAAATGTGGGTGTTTGAAAATTTGGTTAAACTGATAAAATAATTGAATCAATCAATTTAAATTTTGTTAAGTCAATTATCGATTAATTCGAGAAAATCAAGTAAAATGATTAACGCGGATCAATTACTATCTGAATTTGAATTAACTGACTTTAAAATATATATTAAATTTATAATTTTTAAAAACATATAAATCCAAACACAATCCATTACCTAAATTCAAAACACATTTATAATTATTAATTCCCTACACACTATCCAAAAATTAAATCCAATTAATAAATTATACATATACTCAAAAATTAAATCCAAAAGTATTAAAATATGTTACCTTTAAACAAGTATCTGTGTTTTAAATCCGTAGTTTTCACGGGTATAATATGGTAAAATTTCTAGTTATTATTATCCTCAACTCTGAAATATATATATATATATATTTCATTCTTATGAAATAGCCAAATTTTTTATTACCGAAGTAAATATAAAATCAATTTGGTCACATACTTAATAATAGTATAGATAAATAACTTAAATTAATAACTTAACAATTTCACAATAAAAATAAAGAAATAGGAAATAATGTCAATTAACCAACGAAAAGAAACTTCATGTGATGACCTGATGGTCAAGGGTGTTTATCATCTTAGGTGTGACCTGAATTCAAGTCGCGCTAGTTACATTAGTTATTCGAACTTTACCCTATTATTGTAATTCAACAAAAAAAAACAACAAAAAAAAGGCAATTTAATTTTGTCAAAGTCAGTTCAATTTTGATTTTTTCTTTAAGAAAAAAAAAATTCAGTCATTTTTGGAGTTTTTTTGGATCCAACTAATCAATTGTCACTTTTGTAGTGTTTATATCAACTCTTTAAATTATTAAAAGCATTATTTTTATAACTGAATTAGATCATATCAACTTGTTGAATTGGAATTTGATTATGGTATCAATCTAAAAAATGTTTTAAATCGATTTATCCGTAAATAGATTGAACTCATTGAATTGAATAATCAAATCAATTAAACTGATTAAATTGATCAAATTAAAAATCGACGATTTTACCTGTTTAATCACCAATCAAGTTTTAAAAACCTTTATGTAAAAGGTAATATCTTGTAACTAAAAAGTTGGAAGTTGGAACCTTCCATTTTATTGTGAAGTTATTAAGCTATTAATTTAGATGCTCCAACAGGCCCCTAACTACAGCGACTAGCTAGTTTGAGGGTTGCCCAATTGAGTCAGACATTGGAAGTTGAATAACTTTTAGCCCAAAGTATAATCACAAAGGAAGATAAATAGGTTTATGTGGTGTAGTTATGATATTATATATTGTCAAATTTCTTTTTAATGACAATAATGTTTAAAGTGTAACTATTGGCAAAGACTGAAGTTTTGGGACTTCAGATTAATTTAAGGTTAAGTTTTACTATATTGAAAAGGATCAATTTGCTTAATATCAAAATTGAAAGGGACTAGAAGAATGTTTTTACCAAATTATTCAGAGTTTTGGGCTTTATGTAGAATAGGATTGATTTTAGTCAATAAGAAATTTTGGGCTTCAGGTGTGTAAAATTACACTCCAATGACTTGAAAACAATGAGGAGAGCAGGGCTGTCCCAAAACATAAGTCCACACTTATAATGAATTTGATAATTTTAAACCCAAACAAAAAACATCCCACATAATATATTTTGATTGAATCACAAGTGAAGCGACAAATAATTTTATTCAAGTATTCGTTTATCGTTACATCTAAGTTTAATTTTTGTACAATTATCGAAAATTGTGATAAAAATCATCATCCTCAAGCATGTGATCACTATCATCACTCATACAACAAGTCAAAATTCAAATAACAAGCACCAAATTGAATTACAGGTAAAGTGATAAAAACAACAACTTGTGCTTAACTCTTTAGTTGACATTAATCTTGAATTGGATCTTTAAATAATCCTTATGTGTATCCGTAGCCAATTAGAAAACATTTTTTTTATGCAATAAAATTCTAATAGTTGCTAACTTATTCTAATTCCTTTTTACATATTTACTCCATCAACTTTTAAGTATAAAATATTGGATAAATTACACATAAGGCCATTAAATTATTAGTAAGTTTATGTTTTGGTCATTCAACTTCAAAAAGTTACAAAATGGTCATTGAACTATTTGAAGATTTCATTTAAGTTACTGAACTGTTCAAAAGTTTTTATTTAAGTCAATAGGTTGTTAAGCTTTTTTTTCCTTAAAGTCCGGCTAGTAAGCTCCAAGCGACGATTTGACGATTAATACACTGGGTCAATACCGGTCGACGAGTAGAAGAACATACCTTAGATCTAAGTCAACCTGACTATCAATGTCGAAGATCAGAGAAAAAAACTATTTGGATCTTGGTTCGCAAGTTCATGACGTTCAAAGTTGTTTTATAAAAAAAAAAAAACTAAATTATAAAACAGAAGGAGAAAGAGAGCTTTCGACTAGTGCAGGCGGTGCGGACAAAGAAGGCCATACAACAACGATTTTAATAGTTCAATGACTTGAATGAAAACTTTCAAATCGTTCAATGACTATTTTACAACTTTTTAAAGTTGAGTGACTAAAATATAAATTTACTAACAATTTAATGACGTTGGGTGTAATTGACCCTAAAATATTTATACAAATGTAGAGATAAAAACACTTTAATAAATAATAATGATTAGGAATTAGTGTTACATGTGTATCATAACCAATCATTGATCTATAACACAAACCAATTACTTGGCAAAATGAACAATCCTAGTAATAGCAAAAGTGACCCAACTAATTTATTTTCTCCAACCACACCAACTCCCACATAGTAAAGACAAAATAGGTGGTTGGGTTGGTTGATGGTTTCAACTTCAAACACAACAAATTTAGCTGTGCATCACATGCAAAAAGCCCATCACTTTTCTTTTGTTTCCTTTGCAGGACATCATTCCACAGATCATTTCCATGGTCCTTTTTTTTTTTTTTTTTTTTTTTGCTTTTTGGGTATCATGTAATGTTTGGTCTCTCTTCACTTTAGATACTTGTGGAATTTTGATAAAAGCATTCATTACAATCCATGGTGTTAAAAAAACTAGCCCCACTTTTCTTAATTGGTTTGAGTATACTTTAGAGGTATTTTGATGGAGAATGTTTGATTACTTTTATTTAGATTAATTAATATATTTATGTTATTCTGGTTTATTGGATTAAAATATAATATTTTGATATTTGGTTAACGGAATATAAGATTATTTAAAAATATATTTTATTAAATTATTTTTAATTATAAACAAAGATTAAAGGAAAAATTATTAAATTATGAGGAGAGTGAAACTTAGCTTTGGAAATAAAGGAAATTTTTTTAAAAATAATAATAATATGTAAAATGTTAAATTTTTTAAACTAGTTTATAATTAAATAATGAAAAAAGCAATTATAGTAATATGAATTTATTAACATAGGAAAAAAAAAAAGAAGGAAAGATTAAGGAGAGGAAAAGATTTTCCTTTCCTTCCTTTTTCCCCTTCTCTCCCAATCTAAACATACTCCAATGGTAATTATTTGATATATAGATGGTGGAAAGTTTCTATTCCATAAGCAGGGTTGATATTTTGCCACAATGTCTTTAGGGGTAGTGCCAGAGAAGGGTTGGCAACGGCCTCGACCCCCTTAAAGTGAAAAATTAGTTTTTGCTTTATAAATTTTATAAAATTTTAAATTAGTACCTGGTGAAATTATACTTTGACCCCCTAAACAAGATAAAATTTTGATTTAGTCCTTTAAAAAATTATAAAGATATAAACCATTAAAATTGTGAAATTGCATTTTACCTCTCATAAAAATATACAACTAAAATCCCTCCAAAATAATATTTTTGACTTCACCCTTGCATGCCTTATTTATTTAATTTAAAAAATTTAAATACAATTTAAAGGCACATTTCAAATCTTAACCCACTTATGAACTTAAAACTTTCCATTGCTAATGTGCCAAATAAATATTTATTCATTAATGCTAATTAATTAAAAAGATAATGTAATCTATAAAATATAACATAATAAATAAACGTTGAGTTTCTTCAAACCACTAATAATAATAAACAAAACTTACTTACAATAAGTAAATAAATATGCTTGAAATGTTACTTGAAAAAATATATTAAAAATTAGAGAAATCAATTCAATAAACTATATTAATTTCTTGAATTTTTTGTATTGATTTTACAGAAAATAGATCGAAGTTATTGAGAATAGTCACGTTACCAAAGTTACGTAAGTTTACTTAACAAACATGTGGTGTTGAGGTCATCCCCACATTACTAAATCTCGGCATTTATAGTAATATCATATAACTAAATTAAATGTAATCATCGATAATTTTACATTCTTTTAATCCAATAAAGTCATATAAAATTATAAATTTAACTTATCATAAAAATTTTAAAGAATCCTCGTTTAAAATCTTTAGAGGTGGGGAAATGAAACATTAATTAAACTTTGGCTATAATAGAACTTTTTCTTCATCATCTTAAGGAATTGTTGAATAACTTTGGGAGGATGCAACTTCCATTCCATTCACACTACTTTTTTGCCCATCTTATATAAGATGCTTTAGATAGAATCTAAGGGAAAGTTATGAACTATTTCAAAAGCAAAAGATATCATTCATATATTTATATACCATTTTTATTGTGAAAAAGATAAAAAGAAGGGAAAAAAAAAGGGTAGGGTTTGGGGTTTGGGAAGGTATTGTTCATAAAGCTTTATAAAGGGAATCCAAATGGTTGGAGAAGAGCATTTGAAAGTGAGTTTCTTTCTAATAATTCCATTTGTTTTGTTGTAGTGTGAACTTTGTTCTTGTATTCCTTAGAACAAAGAATAAGAATATTAGGAAGACTGATATTTTTTATAGGGTGGTGGCATTGAGATTCCTATCTTTAGACTGTTCTCTCTTACCTAAGTTCAACCTGAGTTTATTAGCTCAAGCTAATCCAATGACTTAAACTATTAAATAGTAATTTAAGTCAAGATGAATCAACTCAAATCTATAACATCTTTGTTCAAAATCTGATCTTCAGACTCAAGTATCGAAAGATAATATCATAAGTATGCTAATTTTGAATCCAAAATATGAAAATAATATCATACTATCATATGTTTAATATATAAGTACACTATCGATGAAAAGAAAAAAAAATTATAAGCAGGATTAAGATGATTACATGTGTCTATTCATTTTTATTTAGATTTTTAAATATAAATTTAAGGGACACTTGACATCATTATTATTGTTTAGATTACACTTGTAAGTTTGTTTAGAAAAAATTGACGATGTTAACAATTCTTTAAATTTATGTCAACATATTAATCATAATAAAATATTTAGACTAACTAATGGTATTATAAACGTTGATATACCAAATTATGTCAAAAATTAAAGTATAAAGATCAAATCTCAATTTTGAGCATAATATAGGAATCGGATTAAAATTTGACCATTTTCATATAATGAAAAAGTGGATAGACCAAAATTGGAATTAACCCATTATTAATGATGGAAAAATGGTAGCAAATTAAGACGGGTTTATATATAATAATTTAGATTTCCTCTATATATTTTTTTGCAAGTAATATTTTAATGATTCAATTGTTATATTCTATAATCCATTTACGCATATAAATTTGACATAAATTTAAACTTGTAACTGTTTATTTTATGTAGAAAACTTTCAACCATTTAATAAATATTAATATATACAATATTTTAAATAGATATGATAAATATACCGGATTGGTTTAGAAATTTATATGTATGACAAGTACAATTATATTAATAAATTCAACGGTTGGATCTGTAAAATATTATTCATATAAAAATATACGAAAGGATATTGGTGTAAGTAGAACCCTCCCTTAACATCTAGCATTTTGCTATATTTTTTTTAAAATTAAGGTCAATTTAATCTTTTTAGGGTCCGTAACTGCTTCTCCCAATAATATTATCTCAAAGATTCAAACCCGAATTCCTCCTTTATCATTTCACTCCACACATGTTAGTATTTTATTGCAATTACCTAAATCTAAAATGATTAGCTTAGGTAAGTGATCGAAAATTTGGAAATTTATTCATGAGTTGTATTATGGTGGATTAAGGTGTTAATCAATAGATTAATATTTCAATTATTGAGTATTTATTCAATTCAGTTAGACATTTGAAAAGAACATGGAGGCATGCAATTCAATTAGTGAAAAGGCATCACGCAAATTTCAACATTGATGTAGATTACATAATTGAAACTTCTTCACATAAAAAAAAGTAGATTAAATTAGACACCTTCAATTATTTGCATCCCATTGGTAAACCCTTGAATTTTAATTTTATTTTACAACTCGAATTTTAATTTAATTGAAATCCCAATATTTTTTTATATTTTTTTATATATATAAAAAAGTTGGACATTGTTTTCAGTCGATTCATTGTGAGAATGGAAATATTGAAAAGCCAGAAATTATTGGTAGTGCAGTCAAAGGCAGTATAATCCTACATTTTGGTTTCACTATGAATTTCCTAAGTGTTGAATTTTGGTGCAGTTCCACCAATTGTGAGTTCTAAATTATCCCCAAAGACTGTGAGACTTTTATTTCACGTTTGTGTAAATAATTTACGAGTAGAACCGCAAATAACTTATTCTTATTATAAAATCTCTGATAGAGTTGATATTACGGGTTAATCATGTGTCAAGTCAATAAGGAAAAGATAATACCCTCACTTTATAAAGAAAAGTTTATTATTTTGAGGGTGTTTTTATCATTTTATATCTTTTTATATAGAAAAAGAATAATGACAATATTTATATCTTTTGTCAATATGTCTCTTATTAATTTTTAGCTAAATTTGATCATTAACCTTTCAAAAAAAAAGTCAAATTGCATTTTTTCACGAAAATATTGACCAAAACATTAATTTTTTAACGATGTTGGTGTGGCAACCTATATGGTAATTCACTTATATTTCATGCTAACATGACATTATTCTTATATGTCATGTCAACAAATAATTTAAAAACTATAAATTATAATTATAAAAAGTTCATATAAATTCAAAAAAATAACATGAAATACATGTGGATTGCCATATGGATTATCATGTATAAAAATTTAATATTTTAGTCAGCATTTTTGCTAAAAAAACTACAATTTGACTTTTTGTAAAAGGTTGAGGGTCAAAATTAGCTAAAAATAAAAAGAATAAGGGTCAAATTAACAAAAAAAAGTATATAAGAGTTAGATTTGTCATTATGTCAATAGAAATATATATATATATACCTATTAAGAATTGAACCTCCGCCTATTTAATTTTTTTACATTTATATTTTATCATTCAACCAAAACTTCATTTATTTTTACAAATTTATTTGTTTACAAAACCTCATTCAACCAAAACCATAATCTAGTATATATTTGAATAATTATCATAATAATTAATTATTACAAAGCATGACCAGATTGATAATCAGAATATTTCCAAACCTAAGCATGTATAAATTTACCTAAATAAATTTAAAGTAGACTTGTCTAAGGGTTGGCTAGCCCACCCAACCCGACTTAGACAGTGCTTAGATAAGGATTTTTGCACTTTGGGTCGAGTAATAATAAAAAATTATTTTATAATTAAAATTTAATTATAAAATTCAAAAAATAACAACTAAATATATATTTTATTAATTTTAAATAGTAAAAATGAGCTTTTGGGTAGACATGTCAGCCCAAAAACGAATCTGATCTTAAAAAATATTTTGAAATTAGGTCTTGACCCGACTTAATCCATAAACACTTTTAATTTAAGACGAGAGTTAAATCAAAATTAAAAAAAAATTACACATAATTTACCTAAAATAAAACTCCAACTTTATAATTAAAATATCATTGATAGTAATTTTCTAATGATTTGATTTATGGCTTAATTCAAGTGCAATTAACCCGCATTTCAAGTTGCCTCAAATCCAAACTTGTTGATCCTTGCTTTGAGAAAATTAAAATAAAAAGTAGTGTAAACTTAAAATTAATGTCTTAATCACACTTTCAGAAAATCACAAAAATTATATAATTTCTACAATGACAGATGATGTAAAATATTTCTATTTACAAAAATAGATTCAGATACAAATATAGTTAGAGATGTAGTTATCCTACCCACTATCCACTACACACCATCTCCGCCCAACCCAACACACCAGTATGTATATAATATTCGTCCAGCCCCACACACCTCACAGTGTCGGTACGACACGTTGCAATGTACACAGTCTCACTGCCAGATCAAATATAATGACAGGTGATTTGACCACCAAATTAGTACAAAATACTTCTTTCAATTCATAACCCCTGCCCCATGCAGATGTAGAGTACAAATGACCAATTTGTACGTATAACTTCTTATGCAGATACAAACATACGATCCAATATAACAGAGGATAATTAGAGCCAATTTATAATCTCAGTAAAGCAGATCATACAGCTAAGTTTGGTGATACCTAACTTACTGATAGTTTACACTTGCCTCGTACAACAATTATGGCGTTAACAGAAATTGGCGATTCAGGCACACACGCCCATGTGGCTGCTTGTGTGACTCTACATGGCCGTGTGGTTACTTGTGTGCCTATATTCATCAAGTCAATGAGTCACATGGTTTGGGTACACGCTCGCGTACTAGCCCGTATCCCCCACATGGTCCGACACATGCTCGTTTCTCCTGTATGTGCCTCTATATTTATCAATCAGTGAGTTATACGGTCTAAGCCCATGTGACCACTGCACATTCATGTCTAACACACGGTTGGCCACACACCCGTGTAGCTCGCCCATATGTCTCAAAATCAAAATCAGTTAATTACATGGTCTATCACACGGTCATGTGTCATACATAGCCTGCACATACGCCCATGTGACAGCTTGTGTACCTTCAACTGTCTCGTTTTCAACGATAAAAACACAGGGAAATAGGGTTTTAATACCCTACTTGCAAGTAATGACGACCCTGAAACAAAAATCGAGACTCGTAAAGCCTAAAATCCAAAATCCAACTACTCAATTAACGAAATTCAAAGAGACAAGCTAATTTGCAACAACAATCAACGTCGGAACCTTCAACTTAAAAACCTGAAACGAACAAAACTTACCAAAAATTCAACAGCGCACACTCAAATTCTAGACAATGAGAGAAGCGTTAGGCATCTCTTGACCTTCCCTTACACTTTCGTAACCACGAACAAACAAAGCAAAACAACAATCAGCATTCTCACTTCAGAATTTCAAGAAATTCGTAATTCATACATAACGAATAAAGTTACTGCGATTAAATATTACCTTTAAGCACCGAAACAACTAACAAAGTAATACAATTCAATGATTAACTCAACATAACGTTATATGAAGCAAAATTCAGGAACAATGCCAAAATAAAAAAAGGAAGAAAAGAAAGAAAATAAATAAAAGGAATAAGGAAATGAGTTAACGTAAGAAATTCATTTAAATTCCTAAAGTCAGTATTATGGAGAAGTGCAAAAATAATATTCTTCAATGCACACGTAGATATTTGAACACAGGACCACTGACACAAACATATACTTAACCATTGAACCAACAAGTTCATTCTTGGAACCTCAACTCGTAGAATCTAGCTTAAATAGTACATGCAAGTCTAAAAGTTCAATTAAAGAATACACAAAACCTCAAAAGATGTGATTCAAACCTCAGACCTTCGATGAGCAACCAAAGCACATTATCGCAGAAACACTCACATTTTTATTGACACAACCTAAAGAGAAATTTTTACATTTTTGGTATGTTACACTTGGTTTCTGATTGAGCCACATATTTGCAGTTATTGTCACTTGTTGTGGGTGCACAACATATTTGTAAGTAAAAAAACTATCACTACACTGTTTGCATATTATTAAACTGTCACTCTTCCTCCGTACCTATCATCCCACCTCCATGCAATGCAGTATGACATGCTTTGTAATAGAATAAATCAACATTAGCAATAATCATGCTTAACATTTATTCGACTCATCACTAGCAATTAACATGCTTAATGTAAAAATAATATAATATATTATATAATTAGGAAAAAGACCAAGTCAAGTTCTGGCTTTAAATGTTAGAGTCCAAGCTTAACTCATATTTTAAATAGAGTGAAATTTTTTTGTCCAAACTTATTTTTTCGATATAATATTTCACTTTAAAAAGTCCTAAATGTCAAGTCAGATTTCAAATTTTGACAAATAATTTAACTTTTAAACAGATCTAGTTCGAATTATAACATTTGTAATATGTTCGAAACCCAAGAATTTTCTTAATTATACATTTGAAAATTTGTGCAAGAAAATAATAAAAAACTCATACCTTCCAACAAAACTAGACATGTTTTAAACCAAAAAAAGAGATTCAATGCCTAAGCACAAAAGTCTATAGAGGTTTAACATGAAAAATTGCCCCCATTTAGAACCCAGAATGAGAGGGAATCAAATTGGATTGATTTGTTATTCTTTAATAAAACATGAAATTTCATAGATTACATCAAAATTTTGTTTAATGAACACTGTTCAAGAGACAAGGAGTGATGTTTTAACAGAAAATATTAAAAAGCCTTATAAAGGGCCAAAAGGAAAATTAACATGTGAAGAACCGAATCAAACATCTACACATGCAGACCATATAAGTAGATTTTCTTTAAAAATTGATTAAAAATTACATTTGGTTTGAAGAGAAATAATAATAATAATAATAATAATATACTGGTATTTTCTTTAATAATTAGTGTTATTTTTATCTATTTCTATAAATACTAAGTTGATGATATTAACTTGTGATTATAAATTTAAACAAAATATAGATAATAACAAATATTAATATAATATATATTAAAATTACAATTCGATGAAATTAAACTTTAATCTTTAATCATTTAAAACTATGAAACCTCTCAATTATGTTTATAACTCAATTATGATGTCGCGCCATATAAAACTAGTTTTTATGCAAGTAATTAAAATTTTATTAAGTTTTATGACATAATTTTTTTCTTTGTTATCTACTTTATATACAAGTTTTTATGCAAATAATTCAAAACTTTTCTTAATTTTAATTTTGTTTTGTTTTTACAGATTTGTTTATTTTTTTCTAAAACAACTTCCTGTCATATTCCTTTTTATATTTATTTAATAAATTTGATTTATTAAAATTAAATTAAAATATACTCAAATAAATTGTAGGAACATTTACTAGTTTGTTTTTTTAACAATAATGGAACCAAACATGAACAGTTGAAGCACTCCAACGGCCATTGCTAGGATAATTAAAAAACAGTACCAGCAAGACCAGTGTCTTTAGAAAGGAGATACCTCTTGCGCTTACAACATAATATATTTTTCAACATGATACAAATTCTAAACTGATACCCCTAATTTAAAAACCTCCATTGATCTTCTACAAATGTCAAAAATCCCATTGTAGACAGACCACTGGAGACACTAAGGAAAAAAAAAAAAAAAAGAGCCTACATGACAAAGGTAAAAGATGCTTAGACCTAAGAAAATACAAGAAAATTACATGATAGTTGTGTTTTTAGGGACTCAAATGGCTTCCCAATCGATTTCCAGTGATGGGAACTTATCTAAACTGAAGTTTTTAATTTCATTGTCTTCCCATTTGGAATCAGAGAAATCAAAGAAAGTGATATCAGATTCTGGTGAAGATAATGATCCTGCTAATGATGATTCATCAACTGATGATGATGATGATGATGATGATGAGTTGTCTTGTTTATGATCAAACTCCTCGGTTTTGATGGGGTAATGAAACTCAGCGGCCTTGGGGAGGGTCTTCGTCTTCACTGGATTGCCTTGTGCTTGTAAGCTTTGACAGATAGCCTGGAGCTTAGCATCAACCGAGGCATGGAGGGGTTTGTAGTCACCAAACTCGCCAAAAACATGAGCTCCTTGGTGCTTAAGGTGGGGAAAATTCAGCCTAGCGAACTCTCCTCTAAGCTTATAAGCGGCCTTGTCGTAAGCCAAGGCTGCTTCTTCAGCTGTGTCGAAAGTGCCAAGCCAAAGTCGTGTTCGGTTCTTAGGGAGTCTAATTTCAGCCACCCATTTGCCCCAATGCCTCTGTCTCACACCCCTATAAAGCTTCGCAGCTTTTGGTGGGGTGGAAGAGACATGTTTCATAGGAAGAGGCTTTGGTGAAAGAAAGCCCACCCTTGGGTTCTCAAAGGTGGTTGTTGGTGGTGTTGCAACAGCCGCCATGGAAGCAACCTGTTGCTGCTGTTGTTGATGTAATATTTGGGATTGAATTTGAAGGATTTGAGAAGGGGTGAGTTGGTTAAGCCCAAGTGAACTACCTGTTTGCTCAAAACCCAACATGTTCTTGTCATAGTTAGAGAACCCATGGTTTGAAAACAAGTGGGTACTACCGTTCAATGGGGAGCAATATTCAGGGTACAAATTGGGCTGTGAGGGAGAAGAAGAAGAAGAAGAAGCACTTTTCATAAAAGGTTCAAGTGCTTTCATTAACTCTTCCCTTAAAGGATCATAAAAAACTGAGTTTCTGCTACTATTATACATATCTATAACAGCTGCCATATCCAAAAAAACAGACCTGTTTCTTAATCAAAACCAAAGAACAGGCAAAACCCAACTTTGAGGGACCAAAAATAAACCCTCTTAGCTGATCAAAGTAAAGATTAAAACTTTATAATTTAAAAGAAAAACCCAAACCTGGATCTCTAATCTGAATCACCTGGCTTTCAAAAAGAACAGATTTTATTTCCTTTTTTTTTTTTCAGCTTGAAAGACAGAAAGGGATTCAGAGAAGCTGGGAATTAAAGAAAAAAAGGGGTAATTAAGAAAAAAAAACTGAATGATTGGACACTGCAACAAATCTGAATAATCTCTCTCTCTCTCTCTTTTTTTTTTTGTGGCCTCCCCTTGCTGTTTTACACTCTTGGATTTCAAGCGGTAAAGCTTATCACTTCTTATATAACCTTCTACCCCCCCATGTGCTTCTCTATTAATTTTCTTTACATTAAATTATTATTTTTGTTAATTATTAGTTTAATTATAAGATAATTTAAATTTAAATTTATCACCTTTCATTCTTGTCAACTTCAAAGATGCTTTTTTTATTCGATGGGAAGTGGGTGACGATGGAGGGTACCTCATCGCCAATTTTGCTGCCATTTTTACTTTGAAGGGTTAACCGAGAAGTGCCGGTTTCTTAACGGTGACTTTACACGTGTGAAGTTTTGATTGGGGAATGGATTTTGTTGACCTGGCATTCCTTTCCTTGCCACGTTGCCACTTCAATCAGTGTTATCATGAATACTTTGGCTGTGATTTTATGTTTTTCTTAACCATCTTCGATCAAGATAATCAGTCTGCTATGTATGGTGTAGAAATATTAAGAGTTAAATTATATTTTATTGATTTTATTTAGAAATTAGATAAATTAATTTTTATATTTTAGATCAAAGAATAAATAAGTATTTTTTGTTAAAATTTTTATTAATTTTTATTATTAAAAATTAATGTGGCTAACAGAATAATCAAACAATTATACATGGCGTGTCATGTTGACCTCATACTGACATTTAGAGGCCAGTTTTTAACAGTAGAAATTGATGAGTTTTTTTAACAAAATTATCTGTTTACTCTTAGATCTATCGCATAAAAATAATTTACCTATTTCATAAGTAAACGAGACCAAATACAATTTAACTCTTACTATAAAAATTTCTATAATACTGGCTCAAATGTTAGGGTTATGCTAATTAGATTTGTGTAAATTATATGGGAATTTTTAGTTTAAATTTTATTTGATTTAAATCTTTATTATGTATAGTTCTTGTATGGGTCATACTTTATAATTGTTTATTTTAGTAATAGTTACTCATATGTATATTATTTGTACATATTGTAATCATAATTTTTTTATAAAAAAAAAATCAAAAAAAAATTTTGGGTTTAAATTTTTCTATGTCTATTTTGTGAAAAAAAAATTCTATAATTTCTTTTAATTTCGATACTGAGTAAATTGGTTTTTATTTTTAAAAAAAATTAGAGTAATTTAATCTTTGTTAAATTCAAAAGTGAATAACTAAGAACAATTAATCGCAACATTAAATTTTCAGTAATTGTATATATTTTTATTGGTATAATAATAAACTTAACTCTCAAGTTTACACATTATATCAATTTGATATTGATTTAATAAATTTGTTATTATACCAATAAAAATATGTTTACTTGACAAAAAATATTAATATTGTGATTAATTATCCTTAATTTCTCATTTTCTAAATTAAGAAATTAATTTAATTCAATATTTTTAAAAATTAACCAATTTATTCAATATTAAAATTGAGAGAAATTAGAAAATTATATTTACCTGGATTTTGTATATAGAACTTTAATTGGAAAATCAATGTAACAAAACTTGAATATGTTTAAATAAATGATTTATATGTTACAGCAAAAATTTAACAAACAAAAAAACTACAAATCCCAGAAATTAAAGTTGAAATATGAACAAGAAAAGAAAGAACTAAGTGGAAATAATTATTAATAAAAACAAAATGTTGAAACAAAACCAATGTGGATACAACAGTTTGTGGAGAAAATGAAATGATGAAAAAGTTGAATTTTTTTATTAATGATTCAAGGGATAATCTAACTTTTAACCCTTAAATTTGATAACTACGTCTATATTGGTTCTTAAATTTTTTTTTTATCCATTTTGATTCCTGAACTTGAAAATTGTTATTCGTTTAAGTTCATTTTGTTAATGTCCATTAAAAAAAAAGGGAATAATGTAACTTTTAGCCACTGAACTTGGTAAGTAAGTCTACATTGGCTCTTGAACTTTTTTTATCCACTTTTACTCTTGAACTTGAAAATTGTTATTCATTTAAGCTTATTCTGTTAATTACCGCAAAAAAAAAATAGGGATAATGTAACTTTTGGCCTCTGAACTTGACAACTAGATCCATTTTGATCCCTAAACTTGAAAATTTTAAAAGTGTGGTGATGTGGCACTCTGAGATTATGCCACATCAACACTTGAAAAATAAATAAAAAATTAGATGATGATGTGGTACAATCTCAGAGTGTCATACTTAATATTTTAATAATTGAATCGATGGTTGAACATGTTAAACCACTAATTCAATCGTCGGATCAACAATAATTAAATAAATAATTAAAATTTTATAAAAATCTAAAAAGCCAAGTAAAACCAAATTTTATTTATGTTACTTTTTTTTAGATTTTTATGAGTTTTTTTTATTATTTATTTAATTATTATTGGTCCGACGATTGAACCGATCAAAATGATTAAATCGAACACTGGTGGTCTAACTTGTTTAACCATCGGTTCAGTTATTAAAACATCGAATATGACATACTGAGATTGTACAACATCATCTTTTTTTTCTTCTTCTTTTTCAAACTCAGAATGTCACATCATCAACTTTTTAGAAATTTCATGTTCATGAATCAAAATAGATCTAACTGTCAAGTTCAAGTGCCGAAGTCAACTAAAAAAAGTATAGGTACTAAAGTAAACCTAGTTATCAAGTTCAAGGGCCAAAAATTACATTATCTCCATTTTTTTTCACGGTCATTACATAATGAGTTTAAATAAATAACAAATTTCAAATTCAGGAATCAAAATAGATAAAAAAAAAATTCAGAATCGAATGTAAACCTACTTATCGGGTCAAAAGTTACATTATCCCATGATTTAATGTAATAAGGCGAAATCCAAAAACAAATGCAAACTATGATTAAGGTAATAACAGTTATATTAATATTATTAATTATTAATTAAAGCAGATTAAATTTAATCAAGTAGCCACAGATGACAAAACCCAAGAGCTAATGAGAGGTCGACAATTTTCTTTTCATTAAATTATCGGTTATAATATTATATGTGTTGAATTTTTATTTTATAATTTAATAAAAAATAAAATTATATTTTATTATATAAATATAAAATTAGTATTATTTAGAATAATAATTAAAAAGTATAATTAAAATATATGATTATTTTGATAACTTAAGTATAATAAAAATAAAAAATGAATATAACCATTTTTTCTTAATACTAACGTCATTGATTATAATAGTTAATACATAACATATAGTTAATATAAACATATTATATTATTTGATACACCATAAATAGAATTATTTGACTGCACAAGCTGAATTAAAAAAAACTATCATATATCTCCTTTATTTAGTTTTTCTTTTTAAATATTAATTAAGGACACGGGGTAATTTCTTAACTTCACTTGTAAAATTAAAATAACTCTATCATCGGTGTATAAAGCAATGTTAAAATTTTTGAGCAATTTAATCTATGCTAATCTAAAAATGGATAATTTTTGTTCTTGTTTTTTCACGTAACTTTTTCTGATATTCTTCATATATGTTTTATAGTACATAATAGGTATTGATGGCTCCTCCTCCAAACAATGTTGTTTCTAATGTTTAAAGTTGTATTTTCTCATTGGAAATGTAATATATCTTATACCCAATACTTGTTGATTTTTTTTCTTGTCACTTTAAGGATAGGTTTGAATGGACGGTGCGTTTACCTGTGATTAGTATAAAAATAACAATGACGATAAAATTAGATACTATAACAATACCGTAACATGAAGAAAAAAAAAAGTAAACCAACCATACTGTAGCGCATCCAATCATCCATCAATACCCACCATAAATCTAAAATATATTCTAAATTTCATTCCCATTGAATATAAAACCAGTAACCATGGTTAAATGGGAAAACAAAGTCAAAACTATGAGAAATGGAAGAAAAGGAAAGGGTGGGGTCAAATCAAAGATTGCGTAGGATAGAAGCGAGAAGGATCCCAAATTCCCCAATATTCCAATTCCAAACCATTAAATTTATATTAGATTCTACCATATAATAATTTAAAGATTACTTGCATAAACATCCATTTTTCTAAAATGGTGTTATTAATAAAAGTTTTTTACAAAACACTAAAAAAATATTATTTAAAATCTGATATATAATATTTAAAAAACCCTTATTTAAGCAATTTGAATACTTTTCGAAAATATGTAATTTTTTTTAAAAATTTAACTCTTAACTGAAACAATTCTAAAAAGTTGAGCCCAGTTTAAAAATTAACCCTAAAAAATTTTGATGGTGTTATAGATGGTCGTGGATATGCGTAAGGAGGTAGTGGCATGGGACCTACTTTGACGCGCATACACGTCGGTTCCTACGTGGACATCACTTTCAAGCCACGCAAAGTATCTTCATTTTCAGATCACTCCTTCCATTATTTTTCCTAAAGCTCAAATTAAACGTGTCATGTTCCATTCATGTCCTCTAGGTTTTGAGATTTAATCATGAATTTGAAATCCCAATTGCTTCACTTATTTTACAATAATACTACCAAATCTTAATCATCAAGGGTTTTTTTTTCTTTTCTTTTTTTACCAAATCTTTAATATTTCGTTGAATTTGAGTTTAGATAAATTCAATTTGACTGAATTCAAATTCAAGCTAAAAAGAACCCCAAATTGTAACTTTGATCGAAATGATTTATGAACAAGTCTAATCTTAACTTTAAATATTCACATTCATATTTTATTTATTATTAATTACTTTTTGAAATTTTTGATAATATATATATATTCTCTTTTAAGTATTAATAATGTATTTTATCGATTGAGTTTTAATTCAACTAATATTAATATTATTGTTAATGTAAAAAGATACGACTTAAAGTATGCCGAGAAGTCTCCTCCTATTTGAGTTTTTATAAAAATGTCTTTCACAAATCAAGCATTTTCCATTTTTGTTTTCACCTTTAAACCAAACCTTTTTTCTTACTAGACACTCAGGTACTCAACCACATCAGCTAACATTAACTTCTTCTGATACACTTGCTTTATTTAAATTTTAAAAAAAAAAAAAACCTTCTTCCCAAATAAAATATATTTAATATATATTTTCTTTCCTAGCTATTTGGAAGTTAGTGAAATGGATTTATTTACTAGAATGTTAATGAACCTTTTCTTTCTTTTTCCTTTTTTTTTTTTTATGACAATGAATCTTATACGAGGTAATCTAGTTTTTTTTTTTTATAAATAATTTAGTATATTTTATTTGGAAAGAAGGTTCTCTTTTTATTGCTAAATTATTGGATAGTAAATCCCTAAGTAAATATATTAATAGTAAGGAAACTCGATATTTATAGGTGCTAATTTGTCTTTTTAAATAAAATTATTCTACAAATTTAAAATTTAGAGCAAATTATATTATTAGTATTTTTTTAATTGTTTAACTATAAACAGTTACAAAATGATTACTCAATTATTCATTTTTTTTCTTTTTGGGTATCCAACTGTTAAATTACTAACGGAAAATTAACTTGGTAGCTGTTAAAATTAGCATAGTAGCAACTTTTAATATCGTGTCGATTTAATATTGATTCTAAAAAATTTAACTCTCAACATTTATACATTGTATAATTTAATATTTTTTGTAGTTTTGCCAGAGAAGATTAAATTTAAAACAACGAGAAAAGATAAAAATTATTATATTGGATTTTTGGGTGTTTCTATTTTGGTATTTTTTTTTATCAAACTTAGATTATAAATTTTTTTCAGCTTTTTAGGTGAAAAGGTCACGAAGAAAAATAAAATTACAAAAAAGACCGAATTATACAATGTGTAAATGTTGAGGGTTAATTTTTTAGAATCAATACTAAATTGAGATAATGTATAAATTTTGAAGGTTAAAGTTACTATTATGTCAATTTTAAAAGCTTCCAAGTTAATTTTCTATTTGTAATTTAACGGTTGATTACATAAAAAGAAAAAGAAAAGAAAAAAAAGAATAGTTGAGTAATTATTTTGTGACTTTTCTTAATTGGATGAAAAAAAGAAACTTATCAATACTTGGGTGACTACTAGTGCAATTTACCCTAAATTTTATTAGAAGTTATTGTACTAAATATATTTTCACAATATTATAATTTAAAAAACCCTATATATTTATATTGGGCAAAAGAAAAGTTGGCTTATTGGCTTTTGAGGGGACATAGTAATGTGCCCTTTGCAGTTCATAACCTCATTTGCCTTTGGGGCTAATAATTTTTTCAAAAATTATTATTTTATGTTTCTTTTTGGGGAATTTTTTTATGCATGATAATTTGATTTCCATGACCACCCACGTTCAATCGTTTTGGTCTATGCAACCACATTTTTGCTGTTCGTTTTAATTTACACAATAAATCTATTTGAACATCATTTATACTTTAATTTTATAAATAATTAATAAATATAAAATTGGAATATCTTCCAATTTTTATTTTTATTTGAATATAAAAATCATGTATTAAAAAAAAAAAAGAATGCAGTATGAGACTGGATTACTGTTGAAGTAGCAAAGGTGAGTCTAATTATAAAATGACATACAATGGTGCTTTCTATTATGTTTTCAAATGTAATAAATTTGTACTTTAAAAGTTACAATTAATTGATGTTAGGCAATTTTTGAGTAGTTTCAAGAAGCTGTGCTCATTAGTATTTGACATTGCTCAGCTAAAAAAATTGTTATATTTTGTGTTAGCAAATTTTGAAAATAAAATCCTTGAGCTTTGATGTTTACTAACATTAGGGACATGCGCAAGCCTATTTGTGATATTCAAACATTTTATAGCAACATATCTTGAAGATTGGTGTAACAAACCGCCTGGCGAAGGCTATATCAAGTTATCGTTTGTTGTGTAAGTCGGTTAAGTTAAGGGTAGAAAATGAGTAAGCTAGTGAAATATTTGTGTTTGACTAGGTAAGCATATTTTGTGGTATTCGTCATTTGGCAAACTCTAGGGTTTGGCAGACGCTTCTCTTAAGCTATCCGCCAACCTCAAATGTTTTGGGCGAACTAGTTAGTTCGCAGCTTGATTGTTTTGCTTCCGTGTTTGGTATATATTACGATGGCTCAGTTAGTAATGTTGGAGTTTAGTTGAGTCCTAGTTAGAACTAAACTAGGGTACTGTAGATGACTAGATTCTTAATTAATTTCTTCTCAAAATTCTAGAGTGATCGTGGAATCCTTTTACTTTCCACTAAGTTTTGTTCCTAGATGTCTTTATTATATAAGGATATCTAGCTAGTATATTTTTACGTTTTTGCTTATGCTTCTTCTTCTTCCTTGCGTTTTCGCTAAACATTTAGAAATTTCTAAGTTGGAATCATTCGCGAGGAGTTTCCAGTATCTAACTGACGTCATTTTTAGTACCAATTTATCGATAATTTCTGGTAAACCCTTAGGTTTTTATCGAAGGAATGTACATGTTTACAGTAACACATGCATAGAATTTAGAACTGTTCGTGAGGAAGGAAACTTCCTGATTCTAGGTTGCATGCTATTGATTCATGCATGCATGTTAAGTTCTGGTTGTTTAATGATCTGATAGATATAATTGTCTCTTTTTTTAGCTCAAGAAGCTAACAAAGGTCCAAGCAACAAGGGCAAAGGACCTACTGAGTAGATTAATGTAGTGGAATTTTTAGTGAGTTCCTTTTTACTTTATTATGTTATAAAATCATTTTCCTATATAAATTATGTAAGGTAAGCTTTCCCTCTCAATGATGAAATGTGTGGTATCTGGTTATGGTGGCGTTAAACCAACGTTGTCAGCGTGAGTATGGTCAATTCATGTTTCGAGATAAAATACCCTCATTTCCGTGCGAGCCAGTATCATTTATATGTGAAACGTGATATGTAATAAAAGAGAAGGAGATATGTTTGTGATGCCTTCAGTAGGGCAGCTATATTGCAAACTGGACTGGCATATCACGAGAAAACATGTTCAGCTATACAGAAATAATATGAGGAGTTACGGGGTGGAGCATGTGGATATGAATACGACTGATTGATATGATTTTGATTTTTAATCCTGGGTCTAAATCTGGCACAAATATAGGTCATGTGTAAAATGTGTGCATTGTATTAAGTTATGGATAAACGAGCGGATAGTGTCCGCCCATGAGTCGTGTTAAGTTGATAGATAGAGTTCATCGAAGAACTGTGAATGCCATTGGGCGTAATATGTTAAGTATGTCTAAACCTCTCTTAGTCTGCTTCTCCAATAAGGTCTTCCACTGCTTAAAGAACCCAAAAACTTCATTCTTGTGCTTGATGTAATGATCCAGACCTGCTTAGAGTAATCATTAATAAAGGTAAGGAGGTATCTACTGCCTCTTTTTGAGGTGACAAGAGCTGGACCCCATAAATCGGAGTGAATGTACTCAAGAGTGTTCTTCGTCCTGTGCTTAGCAGAACTAAAGCTAACATGTGTTTGTTTTCCATAAACACAGTGTTCGCAAAAATCTAATTTTCCAACCCTTGCTCCCAAAACAAAACCTCTCTTATCCAAAACGATCATACCTTTCTTGCTTATATGCCCAAATCACATATGCCACAACTGAGTTGACTCCGACTCTGTAAAAGATAAAATTCGTTGCTACATCACGAGACTCTTCAAGGCGACTGTTTCAGCTCTACCTCCGTAATTATTGTTGCGTTGGTCACTGTTGAGCTCTGTAGGATATATAAATTGTTGATTTTTTGATATTTCATCAAAACGAGAGCTCCATGAGATACCTTAATGCTGCTTGACTCGATGACGATCCTACAATTTTTCAAGTCTAAAATACATAGAGAGATGAGATCTTTCTTTAAATCAGACATATGCTTGACATTTATAGTGTCCTGATGATCTTATCGTGCATCTTGATCTAAAATACTAATTATCTTACAGGGTGAATTATTCCCTATATGGTATGAATGGAGAACAAGTTTAGACTTTTCTATCGTAGACACCAACAAAAAATTATCACCCTTGTCCTGGGCCATACTAGCATTGACTACCTCGACCTTTTGTTTTCCTTTCTCATTGCTCTCAGCAACAATCTTATTTTTATTTTTCAGTTTATAACACTGTCTTAAAGTGACCTAACTTCTTGTAGTAACCACAAGTCTTTTCTCGACTCCTCGACTTTGATTTCGACCTAAACCTGCTTTGACCTGAATCCTTAAACTATTGTTTGTCTCTTGCATCTAAAACCGAAGCATGTCCATTTGACTTGCTATTCGAACCTAATTCACTGTCGAGTTTATCTTTGCTCTCTAAGTTTCCCTTTATATCCTCGAATAAAATTTTATCTCTTCCATAAATCTGGGTCTCCCTGAAAGTTTTATACGAAAGGGGCAAAGAGCACAACAATAGCATAGTCTAATATTCATCATCTATATTAGCCTCGACATTCTTCATGTTATTCAAGAGAATAACAAACTTACTGATGTGAGCCTTAATAGACGCACCTTTAGCCATACGGAGCATGTAAAGAGCTTTTTCATGTAAAGGGCTTCTAACTTCTTCCATAAGGCAGATGTCATTTTCTCTATAAGCATCTCTTGCAACACATTGTTCATAAGGCACAACTGAATTGCAAACAAAGCCTTCTAATCAAGCTTATCCCATTTCGACTTATTCAAATTTGCGGGCTTTTGCCCTGTAATAGCTTTCTTCAGACTATTCTGAACCAAAATTGTTGTCATCCGAACTTGCCATAAACTGAAATTTGTGATCTCATCGAACTTATTGATATCGAATCTCATTGTCCTCATCTCTGAATGGGTTCATTGTGAAATCCTAACTAAGTTCTAATACCATTTTGTTGGGATCGACCCGTATAAACAACAAGAAAGAAGGAATAGAGAAAATTGGGCACACAAATTTACGTGGAAAAACTCCTACGATGAAGAGGATAGAAAATCACTGGCAAAAGAAAACTTCACTAATGAACAAACAGTCAAAGAGTACAAGATGGAGAAATTCTAAAATAAGCTCTAACCTCGAAAAATAAAGCTCTCCGGTCCCTCAAAGCTCTCTAAAACTTTCTCTTAATGTTGTTAAAGTTATGTTTTTTCTAAGGTTACTAAAGGCCATTTTTATAGGCTAAGATGAGATATCTAATCATACTAAAATATCTCTTGTATAATCAGAGTTTAATTGGGAAATATAACCCTGCTAAAAGTCTAACACGCAACTGCTTTTATTGGGAAATCGTCGCGTCGTCGCAACGTCAAGAGTCTCCTCGTCGCGACGTCACCTCTACTTTGTGTTTCTGATGGCTTCGTGTCATTGCGACGTCGCATGAATCCTTGTTGCTACGTCACCCCTACTTTGACTTTGATTTGACCCAAAAATATGAGACACACTTCACATGGAAGAATAATAATTTAATACAATAATAAAACTACACTTTGATATCCAAAAATTTAA
The DNA here is from genome assembly GCA_025698475.1 of Gossypium anomalum. Lineage (NCBI taxonomy): Eukaryota > Viridiplantae > Streptophyta > Magnoliopsida > Malvales > Malvaceae > Gossypium > Gossypium anomalum. The sequence continues at coordinate 4,596,320 of CM046957.1, read as the reverse complement.
AATTAAATTATAACTCTAAAAATATTTTTTGACTTCTATGTATAGATCAATGTGTTAAACAAAAATAAAAATAACATTACATTACATTACATTACATATATACCTAATTTATTCGTAACTTTCTAACCCCTAAAGCAAAAGATATTTTGCAGTTAAGCATGTTTGAATTTATATTTTTCAAATTATTACAAAAATAAATATATCAATTAAACTAAGACTCAAATGATAAATGTTTAGTTTTACTTCTAGATAAGGATAAAATTAAAGGAGCCCAAGAATTGACTTTCGTTGCTTGTAATAATTGTATGTTGTAAGCAAATATTAATGAAAATTAAATAATGAAATATATGAGATAACATCTAGCTTTATTTTTCCAAACAATTTTATTGGAAAATTTTGCTAACAAGTATCATTAAATATTTTAAAATATGAAATTAATCTTAAATAATATATTAATTAATTTTCAATAATTACAGAAATATTTTATAATACATCAAACCATTTCATGGGCACTAGTCCAGAAATTTGTTTAATAACCAAATTGTTTTATTGGTTGACTACTGTAATTTCTTTTAAAAGAAATAGTTGACTTTAAGAAATTGTCAACTCTCTTATGTGTTAAAAATAATGGGTGAGATGATGAAGCAACCATGCTTGGCTGGAAAAGCAATGTGGCACATAATTTATAATTTTATAATAACAAGATAACTTGATAAGATTTTAAATTAGTTTATTGCTTCTAAAATTTGTTCACCTTTATGGATTAAGTTTTGTTGAAAGCAATAGCAAAATTATTGTGAATTTGTCTATTTCAAGCTGATGCTAACTCATAAATCCATAATTAAATCGATGTGACATTTAAATAATATATTTAATTGAAATGCAATTGTTTAATATTTAATATTTAATATTAAATATGTATGTGTATTTGGGTTGATGTCTTAATGGTCTTAATAGGAGGTTAATTGTTAAAAAAATATATTAATATATTATTTAGTATTCAAGTTTGATAGTTTTTCTAATGTGATATATGTGTTTTTTTTTTTTAGTTCAATGTAGTATTTGTATTTGACAAATGTTATATATTTTAGTCACCGAAAGTAACGGTTTTTTGTGTTTAATTGGATAAAAAATTAACACAAGTACCATATTAAAAAAAAGTGCCACACTTACGTACCAAATTATGTATTAAGCCTTTTTGAAATTATTGTTTTTAGATAATTAGATTATAGCATAATTGCGATGTAAGTGAAAATTAGATTTATGTAATAAACATATTTATAAAAAAAAACTATATAAATAATAAATGAGGTTTTTGTTAAAATGATAAAATACTAAGTTTGAAGATTACAGAGACTTGGGTTTAAATCTTATTATTTGTATATATTTTTCTATATAAAAGATATAAAATGATAAAAACACCCTCAAAATAGTACAATTTACTTCATAAAGCAAAGGTATTTTAATCATTACGCAACTGAGTTGCTGCCCGATTGACTCGTGACACCAACTCAATTAAGTGATTTATAATAGTATGAAATCTTATCACAAGCGTATGCATGTGGAAACCATAAGTTTAGAGCACAAATGCCTATTTAAACATTACATACATAAATAATGAAATATATAGTTTGAAACTAGTTAATAATAACACTTAAAATATGTACGATGTTAAAAAGAAAAAATAAGTTTAAATTTGTTTATCATGGTGTTGTCATCAATCTTAAGTCGATGTCAAATTAACTTGTGACAATAACTCAATCAAATACATTTATATGTGTATATATATATATATATATATATATATATATATATATATATAGAGAGAGAGAGAGAGAGAGAGAGAGAGAGAGAGAAACACAATTGATGAAGGTATAAAATATGTATAATAAAAATTGAAATGTATAAAAATATTAAAATAAAGTTTTAGTTGAGTGGTAAATTAAAGGTTTCATCAACGCAATTAGTTTGGGTTTAAATCTTATCATATGTGTATTTTTATTGGTTTTTTAAATGAAAAAATTACATTACCATCAAATAATATAACTTATTTTAATTACAGAGATGTATTTTTGTAATTTTCTAACTGAGATGGTGACCTGGTTGAGGGGTGACACCAACTTAGCAAAACACTTAAGAATAATAATTAATTAATAGGAATTATTTGGCCCTTCAACTTTACAAAAGAAAAAAAAATCATTTTAGCCATCAATTTAATTTTTCATCTCTTTTAGCCCTTAAATTTGTTTTGTTTGTTAAATCACCTCAAAATGGATAAAAAAGTTAACATTTATAACTTTGCTAACGTGGCATACACTTAAATGTCACATCAATAATTTAATAATTTTTTAAAATTTAAAAATTAAAAAAAATATAAATTATTAAAAATTATGAAAATATTTTTAATTTTTTTAAAAATTAATTAATTCTTAACATGTCGTACACGTGGATGCCATGTTGACAAAGTTAGTCGAAGTTAACTTTTTCATCAATTTTGAGGTGATTTGACAAATATTACAAGTTGAAGAGATAAAAAAGATGAAAAATCAAATAAAAAGCTAAAATGAGTTTTTGTAAAGTCGAAAATTATTAAAATAAATTCATGAATTATTTTTTATTAATATTTTAGATTTTTTTAATGATATAAACATATTTTGGGGATAAAATTGTTCCAGGTGGCTCATCCCTTGTGTGAACAATACCAATTTCTTGCTACTTTGAACTTTAATTAAACTACAAATATTTTGATTATGGACAAAATTTGATTGAATTGATGTTACTTAACAATAATTTCAGGAGACTTCAACAATATTTCTTTTTGTCTTTTCTTTTAATTTTGGCCTTAAAATTCAATAATATATTGCCGACTCTATTCTTGAAATGATTTTTGATGACATAAACAATGATGTTTTATGCATTTATTTTATTTATTATTATTTTTATTCAATTATTATAACATCAAATTTTATTAAAAATTATCATAAAAAATTTATTGAAAACTATTGGCATAGAAATGTTTACGAAAAAGAAATGCTAAAATTAAATAGAAAAACTTTAGTTTAAGAGTAGTTTAGACTTGATATTGGTTGATTGCAGTTTGCTTAAATGTGTTGTCAAGATTTAATTTTGAAATTAGTTTGGAAAGATCTTGCTTGAGACTCTTTCGTTGTTGGCAATTTTATTGAACGGCTTATACGGGTTATGCTAAATGTATGGATGATATTTAGTTTATTATGAAAGATTATTATCACTTAGGGAATCATATATTGGAGATTGGATTGGATTGAATCGGATTACCCAATCAATCCCTTGGCTCGTGGATTTTAGATTGGATTGAATCTCTATTTGTTGTTCTGCCAAAAGTCTTTATTTACTTTGTTTATTATTATAATGTTTTTATCTTATTATATCGTTGTATTAGTTGAATTGATATAGATCTTCATATTTAAGCAGGTCTTGAAATAAGTTTATATAATTGAGATACTTGTATAAGTTAATGTACTAAGAGAATTAAACACTTAATCTATTTTTGTAAGGAATTATATTGTATGAGTACATTTTCACAGTAAAACCTTTATATTATGATTTTACTTATTGTAAGGAAAATTGTTACATTATGTGATAAATCGAGATCACCTGTTGTTATTGTTGAAAACAATGAATATTTCTAATTAAATTAGACTCCGCAAACATAAAAAAATCGAATTACATAAACTAACTCTTTTGTGTACAGTCATAGTGAAAGAGTGCCCACGTTTTTAGCACCACTTCACTGTGTAGTGTAATTCTAAACAACTGTTTTGTTTCATCGAAAAGCAATCACAAATATCGAAAAAATTTCATATTCAAAGTTTAAACCTATAGAATTTGGAGGTAGAAAGCTTTTACCATACAGGTCCTTATGGAATCTGGACCAGCCTCTACGTAGAGCAAAACCACCGCAATTAAAGCAGTCGTGTGCTACAAGAAAAGAAAAAGGCTAAACCTCAACAGGCAATCCAATATGCAATCTACAATTCGATGGCTGTACCGAGCTTTTAAGCCCTAAGCAACTAAGACTTTTTTTTTCTTTTATTCAATGCTAAAATTTGACAAACTACTCCAACTGATAGTTTCTTATCAACTACCAACAAGTGATGGATAAAATAATATAGGGATAAAGTTAAATTTTTCTTAAGAGAAGGATTATGTTATATATTTATATGGAAGTTAAAATATAATTTAATCATTATATAGACTTATATTCCTTTTACGATTTTCAGTATTCAAACAAAATTTTATTATTTTTGGGGTCAAATTATAATTTTAATATATATTAAAATTTTCAATTTTAGGGGATTAGGCCCCTACTTACCCCTCCATTTGCCCCTAAAGACTAGTTACGCTCCCAAAAGAAAACTTGGTTCAAACCTTAGAAACAAGGTTGTTGAGAGTTGCAACTCTGAAGTATGAATGGTGAAAAGATTAATTTGTATGTGCCATAAAATGGATATGGAAAATAGCTTAATTTTACAAAGGAGGATAGCCTCATCTCAACTAGGATTGCTAGGGCATGCACGACTAGAAGTTATGTTATTTAGACTTAGGATAAGAGTTGCATAAACATAAATGGCAGAGTAGCAAGAAATCCAGCAATACAAGTCATAGGCATTGTAGAGTTGACAATCAGGTAGCTCATGCCTCCTCAAATTTTAAAATTTCAGTCATCAAGTTTCTATCCATCAGAAGAGGTACAGCCTGCAGAACAAGTGACTTAACAAATAAATCATAGGTAACAAGGCATGGAAACATGATAATAATGCAGATTATTGAGTCCTGCATGGTTTACTTGCAACTCTAATTTACAACCATCTATTTCCGAAACCTGAATATTAATAATGCTTATATTTTCATCATTACATAGCTTTACATTGAATCTAGTTGGCCTGCAATTTGAGGTATGCAATTCGAGCTGCATCACTTTTTTGTCTAACATCCTCATACATTTTCACCGAGGCCTCAGAAAATTTGTTTAGTTTATCGAGAACCCGAGTCAAGCTTGCCTGTATGCAGCACAAGTTTGAAGATACGTCAGCAGTTGTGTCACCATTCGTTAACAAGTTAAGACCATCTTTGCTCTCTGATTCTCCGTTGTTTGCATCAACTGATTTGTCTTTCTTCTGTTGTTGTTCTAGTTGTTGGTCCATTAAGTGACAAATATCGGATAAGAAGGCTTTGATGGCAGCACTAAGTTCCTCGGCTGGTAAGGCTTTTATTCCGGCTGACCATTCACGACACAGAACGAATATCGGTGGTCCAAATCCAAGATATCGATGAGGTGAGAATGGATACCGGTTCTTAGAACGTTCCTGAGGTTCTATGATGCAGTTTTGCAGCCAACCATTCAGAGCTTCTAAATAAGATGCATGGCTATTAACCCAGTCTGTAAAGCTTATGCCAAAGCACTCAATCTCTTGCTGAAGCTGCACCATAATCTGCCTGCGTGCATCTCCTTGTGGCGCATCCGTCGAGTTCCTTGCATGGTATGCCAGCGAGATGGTGATGTACTGTGAATGATGGCATTCAAGCATGGCCTTCCACATCCTAAGAAACCTACAAACACAAGCATAATTGTAGTCAAGATATGGATATCAATGATTCAGAAACCTCAGAGATTTTCAAGTACTTATGATTTAAAGGAGCTTACCCTTGAGTTAACTCTACAAGTTGTGGCTGCAACTCTTCATCTCTCATTTTTTCAATCCTCTTTGATATAGTATTAACAGAATGAAGTGCTACTCTAATTCGGGAATGTAGATCCTTAACGACTGCCCGCGTTTTATCAATCACTTGGGTGCTAATATCCTTAGCAAACTGGTGTCTGAGCTGATCACATCTTCGATCATACTCCTTCCTGATAGATTCGCTAGCCTAACGGGTGGAAAGAAGCAAGTCAAAAGATTGAAGGGCAATCTACATATTAGATCGCTTAAAAGCAAAGCTACTAATACTAACATATACCGATTAAACTTAATTAATACTCCTAAACTTTGCTAATTTCTAATGAGGCATGAGCTAATGTGTTTGCTCACCTGCACTTGTTTAAAAATTACCTAGAAGCATGTTTCTTACCATGACACGAAAACGCCCCTTTCTACTTCTCGAGGAAAGAAAATGTTGAAATATAAAGCATATAACAAACAATTTGAACCTGATATTCTCGGAAATTAAATGAAAGAAGCATCAAGGAGTAATAGCACTTGCAGATAGAAGAAAATGAAACTAATATATACATTCAAAGATAGAAGCTAATCATATTAGCCACACACTATTTCGGAAATTAACAAACATTTCCTTCATTAGTTGCAAATAAGACAATTAACTTATGGCAATGAAAACCGTCAATGAAGTTAAAGGTTAAATTCACGAAACCAACATTGCCTCCAAATTTCAAGCATATGCACAATATTATATCGAGAAGATATTCAAAATTAAATATGTCAAAGTGGTTTGAATAAGAAGTACCTTCACTTCATCATAGAGTTTTCTTTCCCATGCATAAAGTCTGTCCAAGGTGGATGAATGACTACCAGAAATCATGCAGAACTCTTCAACGAAATCACTTCCACTGTCATCAGCATCGTCTTTAGAGGCCGTGGCTAGTGGATTCCTTGATGAAGAAGACCTTGAAGATGCTGACCTCTTCCAATGTATGACTTTGGTTACATGTTGCACCGGCTCTACAAGATCATGGCATGAAAAAAGAATGATACATTTCCACGGCACAAGTTAATGCCATAATCAGTAAAATGAAAAAAACAAGTAAAAGTTCCACAAGTTGAATAAGAAAGACCGTCCTTCGATTGACTGTACTAAATAAAGAGCCATGTAAAGCGAGAGCTTACCATGAGAAACCAGACCAGTCTTTCCACGGCAGCAAACGGGTTGCAAAGCTGCCAGCAATGCCGAGGATCCCCCTACAACAGTTGATTTTAACATAAGATGTTTGCAGATGAGGAATCAGTAGTGTATACGGCACAAGCATTGAATAGACAATAAAAGAACTCGAATCCAAATTTGAAAGTTAAATGAGGATTACCTTCGGCTTCAGAATATCCAACCCTGATTTGGTTAGACTCAAGCATCCGGGAGACTTCCCTACCTGCTTCTGATGCTCGGAAGAATCGATGTTCGATATCCTTTATGCTTGAAAGAAAATCCTTAGCTCTATGGGTTATAAACTCAGAAGGATCTTCCCTTTCAGTAGATAAATCTTTATCTGCCATTGCTTTTCCTTTCTTCGAACTCGATTGTTCGAGCCCACTTTTGCCCATCGAAGTTTCACTTGGACCACTGACATTATGATCCACCTCCTTGTCATTTATCTGCCTAGTACCACCATTTGCTCCCCCTAATCCAATCAAAAATGTATCATCCTCCATTGATCTACCACGGCTATACTTCCGAGTTGCGGAACTATTCGACATTTCAACAGCTTTTCTCTCTGATTCCGGCCCTTCATTCAACTCATTGTTTTCATCCAAACCACCATGATCAAACCCTTTATTCCTAAACTCTCCCCACCCTCTCAAATCCTCAAAATCCAAATCAACCCCATTATTCCCCATAAATCTAAAGCTCTCACTATCATCAACAGGATCAAAAAAGTCCCAAGAACCAGACTCAAAAGGAGGAGGTGGGGGCGGTGGCATTGCCATTGCCATTGCCAATGACTCATCCTCTAAACAACCACCGCCATTATTAGGATTAACCTTAACAGTCAAAGCAGCACTATTCCCTGCTCTCATGTAACTCAAATTCGTGGTTACCGGAGAAATAGGACTTTCATTCTCCAATGGTGAATCAGAAACATCAGCTCCTAAATGAGAAGGAGACGGTGAAGGGTATGAAGAATGTGAAGGGGTTTTATCAAGCTCGGTAGCTGAGGTTAATAAAGAAGACTCTATCAAAACCTCAGCTTCAGCAAATCTTCTTAAAGCTATACCAATATTTCTAAGAGATTGAACATAAGAAACATGAGCAGCCGCAAGTGCATACCTTGAATCAATAGCTTGCTTTATGAATCTCCTCCTCTCTTTACATAAACGCAAGGCTTCATTTTTATCAGCTTTTGAGCTTCCACTACCCATTTTTTCCCCTTTTCACCAACAACAAAACGATCTAGTTCATGAAATTAATATCCATTTGGAGCAAGAACAAAAAAGAACCCAACTTTGGGTTAAGCTTGATGAAACCATTTTAGTAAAGAAAACCCATTTCTTGGAGCAAGTGGAAGATATAGCCAATGAGAAAGTTTGCAGAGATTGCTGCTAACCCAGTGATGAAATTGAAAACTTTTTTTTTGTTGTTGCAGAGATTTGTGAAGAAAGGAAATGAGAGATGAATGAAATGACAGAAACAAATGAAAGAAAAAAACACTAAAACAGTGAAAAAAAAGGAATCTAAATATTTAGTGGATACAGAGAGAAGAGGAGCTTTTGCCTCGTTTTGTGTGTTTTAATTTCTTGTTTCATTCCTGTTAATACGAATTCTGTTCATCCATGTGAATTAGAGAGGTATGGATGGTAAAACTACTACTAAGGTCCTTGTACAATCAGTTAAATTATATTTTATCCTTTTTACTTAAAAAATAGATTATTAAAGAGTAAATTAGTTCTTTTAATTAAAATTTTTATTTATTTTTATCGTTAAAAATTAGTATTTTTGATGAAATAACTAGATAGTTACACCTCACGTGCCAGGCGTACCTCATGTCTACATATATAGACCAGCTTTTAATGGAAGGACCAATTTGTAATTTGATCTAGCATACATGACTAATTTACTTATTTTTTGAGTAAAGAAGACAAAATACAATCCGACTCATGGTACAAGGACCTTCATGATACTTTTACCATTTATATAAGTCGGGTTAAAAGCTACTTTTAATATTTTAGTCACAAATTTATTTTGTTTACATCAATTCAAATAGTTTATTTTATTGTTTAGAAAATATTTAAATTTAATCATAAAAATAAATAAATATTAAAATAAAATAATTTTTTATTATTTTTAAATAGTAAAACGAATTAAACCCTCTAATATGAAACTAAGGGTTTCAATATAGTAAAGATAAGGATTTAGTTAGGGAATAGTAAATTTCTTCTTGATTTAAATTTTTTAAAAATTCTAAATTAAATAATTTTAACTATTTAATTTTTTTTAAAATAAACTGAAATTGAATTAAATAGTTGATGTCATATTTAAAATGTAAGTAGTATGGAATGCAATTATTTTATTTGATGAAACTAAATATTTATTTTTTTATTTTATTTCTTATATTTATATTATTTAGATAATTCTTTATAATGGCTAAATATGGTAGTCGGATAAAAGTTATAGTTAATTAAATAATCCAACATTTTATTTATAACCATAAGCTCATTTAGGTGTTTAATTTTAATTTTAATAGTAAATTTTGAATAAAAATGTCGTTATCTACAACTTTTATTACTGTTAAATTTCCTGTCTTATAGTGTTTAAGATAAAATTAGCATTTTATTAAAAATAATTAGAGTAGTGTTGTAATAAATGTGTCAATCAGAAGGAATACCTGTGCTTTTTTACATTGAGAAATGTGCAGGTTGACAGATTTGCCCTTTTATGTTTCCCGAGGGACCCGTCTAACGGCTCCTTAAAATCCGGGTTTTTTGGGGAACTGCCTTCGCCTTTTTTCCTCTTCAGCTCTACATAAATGAAAATGTAAAGGTTTATTATACTAGGGTTTCGTATTCATTTTTTTAATTAACTAATGAAAGATTAATTCATTTATCCGTGGAATTTTAAATTTGATTTTTTTTTATTTTTTTAATTTTTGCTACCTTATGTAACATATATCTCATACTTTAAACTATACTTGTCTTTTAGTATAAAAATTTTACATAAGATCGAAGTTAAATCGATTCAATTAGATCGACTAAAAATACTATTGATCGATTGTTATTAGAGGTTAATTAATTAAATTAGTTATATATGAAAAATCAATCAAACCGATCACTTGTCCTTTAGACAAACATTACCTTTCATTAAACATTGGTTAATCCTTTTTCGTAACAATATTAATTTATTAACTTATTACGTTATAATAGTTGATTGAGTCTTATCTCGATTAGTATGAGTATTATTGTCAATGTATGAGGACTGAAAATTAATTAATTTAATTATATTTAATAAAATAACATCCCAAAACTTATATTTTTTTAACAAAATCATATTCTATTTGAAGAAATATTTTGTTTGAAGTTAAATGATAAATTAAAAACAAATTTTATATTTTTCTAAAATATTTTTACGTAAATAAAACAGTTTTAATTAAATAATAATAATAAAGAAAGAAAAGAAAATGATTGAGTATGGGTTTTGGATTTGTTTAGAAAAGAGTAATTATGGTGGTGGAAATGGGCCGCTGTCGGAATTTTATTAATAATTAATTAATTATTGTAATGATGATCTTAAATCACATATTAATTTTATCTTAATAGTCATTGAGGGACTTCTTTTGGGGGGGGGATGGGTCAAAAAAGAGGGATATTGAATATCAACTTTAAACATTTGCCAAAAGGGCCGAGAGGAGGGAAATTAAATAAAAAATAAAAAACTTTAATAAAAGAGACAAAAATAGATTAAATAATTTTAGAAATTTTTGTTAAAAGTGGAACACATGTTCTGCTGTGCACCATCTAGTGTACAAATTTAAGGCCATTCATCTATTTTATCTTATAGAAATTTGAGAATTTTTTTTTTAAAAATAGTCCCTAACATTTGACTGTTTGGTCATTTTGGTCTTTTAATTTTTTTAAAGCACTTTAACATTTAATGTTTTTTGTTTTGTCAAATTGGACATACTGAGTTAACTAACAGTCAACATAAATTGTTGATGTGGCGGTTCAAATATAATTAAATGATGATGTGGTAAAATTTTGTCTTATGCCACATCACTAAATAATCTTAGAATTATTTTTTTAAATATAAAATTTTTAAATTTATTAAATGCATATAATTTTCAATTTTCACAATTTCTTCTTCCCCACTGTTTCTTTCCATCATTCACTATCATCGTCGTCATCTCCAATTTTCTTCCCCATTGTTTCTTCCTTCCAAACTTTCTTTAATATTTAATTTGATATTTTATGTAAAAATATTTGAAGATTTCGTGAGATGAGGAAAGATCAAACTTTCAATTTGAGATTATGCAAATCAAAGAATCAAAACTATATATATATACAAACACACTAAAATAAAAAGAAGAAAACTGAACATCACCGTTGCAATCAAGATTCTTGGGCATCATTTTCTTTGACAATTTTGTTTCCAAAAGAAGAAGATAAATCCAGTTTTCAGAGAGAAACCATGGGCATCATAAAGTGAAAAGACTTTACCGCGCTTGTAAACTAAAAATTGGAAGTACAAGCAAAAATTGTAGTAGCGAGAGAAAAAGAGAAGGTGGTTGATTTTTTCATGGTTGGGAATAAGCAATTTGGTTCAAAAGACCTCGATGGAAGCGGAAACCAAAATGTTATTCTCTTGGATGGGAAGTTAAATAAGTGAAGAGAAATGGTGAGAAAATATTGGGTTATTGTATTGCGGGGGTTTTGCGCGTGGTGGTGGGGTATATTAGGGATAAAAGGCGATGGCAGATGGGTATGGTGGTTTTATTAGGGACAATGGGTTTGGTGGGAGGCCATCTGATGAAAATGAACTGTTAAGGGGCAATAGTAGTGATGAAAATGAATCAGAGATTCAGTTGAAAAATGGAGGTCATTTGATGAACAGAAAATATGATTGGAGACAAGGAAGGTCGAGGCTAAAGGATGGATTTTGAGGTTTTCAAAGAAACAACAGGGAAGAAGAAACTGTGGAAGGAAGAAACAATGGGGAAGAAGATCGAAAACGATGACGACGATGGTGAACGATGGAAAAAAACAGTGAGGAAGAAGAAGCTGTGGAAATTGAAAATTATATGTATTTAATAATTTTATATTTCAAAAAAATAATATAATAATTTTAAAATTAATTGCTAACGTGACAAATAAGACAAAATAGTGACCGAATATAAAGAGTCAAAGTAACCAAATAGTCAAATATTAGGGGTTATTTTTGACGTTATACCTTTAGATTTTATACATATATGCTCACAAATTCTTCATCAGGATTAAAGTTTGAGTTTTATTATGTGTAAATTATGCATAAAATTTGTTCATATTTATTTTTGTTTAAAATGTTGAAAGTTATTTTAATATAAATTATTCTCGATTTGTGCTTTGTAACGATTAATCTTACTTGTTGTGATTTGGATATATTTCTTTTATAATTATTAAACAATTTAATTATACTTATTATATAAATTTAAATATACATTTAACCCGTTAAATTTGCTTTTTTTAACTTTTTTTATTTTATTTAATATTCATAAGCTATTATACACTTAAAAAACTTTGAACACACATCTCTAAAAGTCTAAATTGTTATAATAAAAATTGTACTAATTAACTTTTAAATCTTTAAAACCTTTTAAATGATTTTTTCATAACTTTTTTCCCTATAATTTTGCCTTTCTTTACATTATCAGTTTATAAACTTTACAAAAGTTAATCATAATTTATATTAATTTTCAATAAAATATATATGTGAGAACTTTTAATTTCGATGGCAAGAAAATTCTGCTACCATATTACATCACATAATTTTTCATATTTTCATGAGTAAATTCACGAATATATTTTGATTGTTTTTTTCCTGTCAGTGCTCAATAGGAAAATTAGATATTGAAAACTAATTTTACTTGATTTAGTCTCTCTTTTTTCAATTATAATTTCAAGATTTACTGCTCACACTTTTCTAAAATGTGTAAGTAAACAATCAAGATACATTGATCAAATATACTAAATGTAACACCCCAAAATAATGAGTGTTTTTGTGTTAATGTACTCTAGTTGCTCACTAAAGGTCTAAGGTTCAAGTTGTATCTTTTTACGATTTTGCGTAATCTTTAATTGAACTTTTAGAATTGCATGTATCGATTAAGTTAGATTCTGTGCATTAAGGTTACAAGAATGAGCCCATTAGTTTAAAAGTTAAGCATTTCCTTATATCAGTTGTCTTATGTTCAAATCTTTGATTGTGCACTAAGGAATATTATTTTTGCACTTCTCCATAATGTTGATTTAGGAATTTTAAAAGAATTTCTTACGTTAGCTTCTCTCTTTCCTTCTTCCTTTTATTTATTTTTTTCTCTTTTATTTTCTTCTTTCTTCTTCCTTTTGGCATTGTTCTTGAATTTTTTTTGGTAAAACGTTCTGTTGAGTTAATCGTTGCATTATATCGCTCTGTTGGTTGTTTCGATGTTTAAAGGTAAAATTTAATCGCAGTAACTTTAGCCGTTATGTATGAATTATGAGTTTCTTTAAATCTCGAAATGAGGGTGTTGATTGTTGTTTTGCTTTGTTTGTTTGTGGTTAAGAAAGCATAGGGGAAGGTCAAGAAACGCCTAACGCTTCTCTCATTGTCTAGAATTCAAGTGTGTGCTGTTGAACTTCCGATAAGTAAGTTTTGTTCGTTTCGGGTTTTTGCGTTGATTGCTGTTGCAATTTAGCATGTCTCTTTGAATTTCCGTTAATTGAGTAGTTGGATTTTGGTTTCTAGGCTTTGGGAGTCTCGGGTTTGGCTTCAGGGTCGTCGTCACTTGTAGGTAGGGTATCGAAACCCCTTTTCTTTTGTGTTTTTATCATTGAGAACGAGACAGTCGACGTGTAACAAACCTAACACACATCTGTAGCCAGAATAGGGTTTCAAAGCATTACCAATCAAACAGAAATACTTTCAAAACATTTCATATCATATAATATTCAATTCAAAATTGATCAAACTCATATATATTGTCCCTTATTCGATCCCTTGATGCCCAAAATACATGTTAGAAACAAATTGGACTAATTCAAAAACTCGGAGAATTTTTTGAAAACTATTAAAAATTTTCAAAGCCGCAGGGTTCACACGGCCGTGTGACTCACACGATCAGGATACACACCCATGTCTCAGGCCGTGTGGGTATTCGAAATAGGGACACACAGCCGTGTCTATACCCGTGTAACTCTCTGACTTGGGTCACACGGCCAAGCCACACGCCTGTGTGCCAGACCGTGTGCCATTTCGAAATGGCCTCGCACGCCCGTGTGTTAGCTGTGTGTCTCACACGGTCCAGTCACAAGCCCGTGTGTCTGGCCGTGTGGACTCAAAATGAACCTTAAACATAAACACATATTTATATGTATATAACCAACCAATATTAACTTATAATCTTATTTACAATCAATCCACAAAATGATTAATAGTTAGACACCTAAGGTACATGCCGACACAAAACGATAAACATCACCACGTTTGAGATCGAGATCGTTGTTGGATGTTGAATTGACGATCAAAATTAAGTACCTAACCTGTGCATGGAAAACAAAACCGTACGCTGAGTAAAACTCAGTGGTATTTCTATAATCTGAATATCAAAATATATGAAATCACAAATATACAATCTAAATATTACGACAACCATATCACATTTCATTTTTTTCACAATATCTCAATTCTCATATTTGCTATATAAATAACTTTTTATAATATAAGACACATATCATTTAAACAATAATTTTGTTCATTCCATATCCAATTCATGAATACACAATTCATGTGTCTCAATCCATATTTCAATTCACTGTCTCATTTTCATTTCACATACAATATCATCTAACATCAATCATAATACAATTTCAATTAATTACCCCTATTAACACGACTCAGACTCGGACGGATACACGGATCCAACCAAACACACAAGATTGGCACCCAGTGCCTCATAGGATAATTCGAAATAATAATTTGATACCTAGTGTCTTATCGGTTAAACCGAAGTAAATTGGCACCCAGTGCCTTATCGAATATATCCAAAGTAATAATTTGACACCCAATGTCTCATCGAATTGAAGTCGAAGAAATCCCTAAACTCTTCCAATCCTACGGCATGCCATCTATATCCGACTCAGCTCGATACAGTTAATAGGGTTCCAAATCACTTTTCAAATACAACCAATATTCATTTCAATTCAAATAATCAATATATTCAATATATATATACCAATTCAATCCATTCAATTAACTTAAATTTAATTCAATGACAAAGTGTCAAATACTCACCTCAACACTTACCATAAGCATTAAATAAAAAAATACAACAATTAAAAACTAAGTTCAAATTATAGAAATACAAACTAGAAATTCCGAGCTATTCCTCGTCGACTTTATCTTTTCCCTTTTTAGTCGAGGGTTCTGGTACAACATTAGCTACAGAATTAAAACAATTAAAAATAATCAATACAACACAATTCAATTTCATATTGAATATTTCAATTTTTTACTCAAATATTGCCTAATTTCCAATTTAGCCCCTAAACCGAGACTAACTTTTATTCTTCACATTTAATTCTTTATTTTCATGCGAATTCCACTTTAGACTAAATTCAACTCCCTATTTTCACATAAATTCATAAATTTTGAATTTTTCATAATTTAGTCCTTATTACACAAAATTTACTATTTGTTTTACAATTTAATCTTTTTTTTATTTCTAATTTAAAAATCTGTCAATTTATTCCCTAATACTAAAATTATTCGACATTAACAACATCTTAAAACTCAATAATTTCTAAAATTTTAACATGGGTTGGGTAATATTTAATCCCAGGATTCCAAAAATATAAAAATTATAAAAAAAATGATTAGATTGACTAACCAATTGAACTTAGAACTTTGAAACCCTAGTTTTCTCCTTTCTTTCTTTTTTCTTCCTGCTTCGTTTGTTCTTTGTTTCTTTTTCTATTTCTATTTCTTTTATTTCTTTGTTTTATATTATAATATAATATATAATATATATACTTAAACATTAAGTCTTAATATTATATAATATTATAATATATATTTACTTTAACTTTTATAATAATATACTTATGCGGCCTTATTTATAAGCAATGGCATAATTGCTTCTTTAGTCCTTTTAGTTTTTTCTTTAATCTATAATTCAACTTTCACCCTTTATACAATTTAGTCATTTACCTAATTACTCTTAATTCATGCAAATTCACCTAACCAAAACCTAATTAACCACACAACTAACTTTGTAAATATTTCTAAAAAATATTTATGAGTCTAATTTACGAAAATGGAGTCTCGAAAATATATTTTCCGACACCCGTGACTATCGTGTCGTTACACGACGACACATCACATACGGCCATGTGGTAAGCTGTATGGTGGACCATGTAACTAACTGATTTCGAATTTGAGACACATGGGTAGGAGACACGGGTGTGTGACCAACCGTGTGTGAGACATAAAGGTGCAATGGTCACATGGGTTGGCACACGGGCATGTGTTCAGATCGTGTGACTCACGGACTTGACAAATAGGGGACACAAGGGAAACCATACGGTCGTGTGTCAGGCGTGTGGAACTGCACGTGCGTGTGAGCCTAAATCGCTAATTTTTGTTAACACCATATTTGTTCTACGAGGCGAGTGTAAGCTATCAATAAGATATGTATCACCAAATTGAGTTGTATGATCTACTTTATTGTGATTATGAATTGGCTCTATTTGCTCTCTATTATATTAGACTATATAATTGTATTTGGTCATCTGTATTTTGCATTTGCATGGTGCAGGGGTTATGAATTGAAGGAAGTGTTCTGTACTAATTTGGTGGTCAAATTACCTATCATTATATATGATCCGATAGTGAGACTGTAAACACTGCAACATGTCGTATCGACACTGTGAGGTGTGTAAGGCTGGACGGGTATTATATACTTACTGGTATGTTGGGTTGGACAGAGATAGTATTTAGCGGATAGGGTAGGATAATTTAGTCCTTGTATTAGGCATGAGTTATAGATTTAGTCTCTATACTATAATTTAATCACTTTTAGTTTATATATTTTGACCCAAAACGAAAACAATCAAATTCGTTAGATCAAATCCTGTTATTTGTCCTATATTATTTATAAGTTGAAGATTTTTATTATTCTCTAATTGATCATTTTTAGTCTTTATATTCTTTGAATTTTAAATTTCAGTCATGACTCAAACAATAGTCGTTAAATCAAATAACTAAAATAACATGACTTTTTTTGTATATATTGTACATAGATAGCCAGCGCATTACACATGCGATAATACATTTACATTATAATATTAGAAATATCATAATCTAACTGAACAACTTTAACAACAATCATTTTAGATCAAACCTAAAATATTAAAATTTGAACGATATTTACATATAATACATGAACTAATAATAGATATCGACCCAAACCAAGTTGTACAGTATACTACAAAAATGGGCTATGTAACAACCCTAAATTCTCGATTCAACGTTCAAGTGTTAACTTGGGTTGGTGATGAATAAATTTATTTTGGGATTGAGTTTTGTTGGAATTAATTTGGGTGAATTTTGGACTTTTTTTTATTATATATTAAGGATGTTGGGAAGCTTGTGTGAAGTAGGGGGAAGATGGATGGCTAATATGGTAATTTTACCATTTTTCAATAAAAGCCTCCTCCCAATTAATGGGAAAAGATGATTTGGTAGATTGAGTTATGAGATAAAGTGTATTTGTTCCTATTTTTCCTATATTATAGTCACCCTATTGTTTTTTTTTTAACATTTCTTCATTTTTTTCCCTTCTTTTTTCCATCTATTTTTCCTTAGCAAGTCATGTAGAGGGAGAGAGATTTGAGTGAGTTCTCACCATTTTTTTTTCCATCCTTTAAATCTCAAAGAAGGTAAGGGTCTTGATCTATTTTTTTTTAAAGTTCCATGGAAGAAAAAAAATATCTATGTTCATCAAGGATGAAGGTGGAGACTTTTGGGTGTTTGGAAAGGTTTGAGTTTGAGGAAGTCTCTACCCATCTTCTTATATTTTATTTATTTATTTAAAGTATGTATTTTTACATCTTATCAACTCTTATTTTTTTGTGGGAAATCTTGTGTGTTACATGGTTATTACTTAAAGAGGGTGGTGAATCTTCTAAAGTTAAGGGTAAAGGCAAAGTGGTGGAGAGTTAGGCAAGAAACTTTGTTGGTGTTCTTCCATCAAGGCGGTACCCTCTAACACTCCTCTACTTCTTGATAAGCCATAAATATGATGTTTGTATGATAATGCATGCATGTTATATGTTTTTGGGTGGAAATCTTGTTTGGATGATTTAAAATGAAGCTAAAAACTTAGTTGTGAAATATGCTAGAAACAAATTATTACATGAACAGTAAGTTTGAAAATTCACCATAAATTCTTTAAAAATAATTAAGAAGTGATCTATATATCGTTGTAACCGCGAGTTAGTCTTGTTTTGTTTAAAACAAACAGAGATTGATTTCGATTTGTATTTTAAAATATATGAATTTTTGAGTATTAAAAGGTCATAAAAATCTGGCAGCAGAATTCTTATAAAACAGATTTAGCAGTGACTTTGAAAAATCACCAAAAATTTTACAAGATAAAATAGGAAGTGAGCCTTATATCTCTATAACCGTACAGAAGTCTAGTTTTGTTTAAAACAAACTGTGCTCGATTTAGAGTTATATCTTAAGTGTTATTAATTTTTGAATGAGAAAAATGTCAGAATGTCAAGGTAGTAGGCTGTCACATCTCATTAGTTAATATTTTAACTGGAATGATAAGCAAGTTGAAACGAGTATGAGACTCGAATGTCATGGTTGTATTTTTGTGATTATATGTTTGATGCTTTGTTTGCGCTCAGCCTTTAGGCTCTAACTTAACTAGCAGCCATGAGTGGCGATCGAGATAACCCTATAGACACTCGGGATTATTTGACTAGCTGCCATGAGTGGCGTGGGACTATCCAAATACTCGATTATTTGAGCAGTATGTGCAATCCAACAAGTTTGACAAGTTTAATATGCAAGTGGTTTGGTTATGTAGATTTAATGATTCATGATTTAATTATTTGATACTCATGTCATGTTTCTATGTATACATTCGATTTGCATGCTTATATTTATGAACTACTTGAAGCATGGTAGATTTGTTATGTACCACTGAGCCTGTAAAGCTCAGCCTTCGAATTGTCTTAATGTTCAGATTTGTAAACTTTTGTTCGTGTCCGAGGAACATCATCAACGAGAGGCTCCTACCATCACGCATTTAGAGTACAGTACCTTATCTATTAGTGGGCATTGTATTCCTGAGGCCTTACTTGTATTTTTTTGTAGGTGCGTAACTCATTTATCATTTTTGTTATTTTGACTATTTTGATATACGATGATATTGGAGCTCCACATATTTTGAATAACTACTTTTATTACTATTTTCAGTATAACTATGTATGGTATTTTCTTTTATATAAAATATATTTCAATATTTTAAAATTATTTAAAAATTTTATTGAGTTATTCCAATGACTTGATGTAGCGCCTTAGTATTCGGAATTAGGGTGTTACAGGCTAAGATTTTTGAAGATAGGAAAAGATAGAGATCATCAACTTTATTAACAAAGTGGGCAAAATTGGATTCATCACCTTTAAAAGGATAATGTTTGGATATAAGTTTTAACTTCATAAATTCACATGATACCCTGCTCTGTCATGTAGGTATTATTAAGGTACTTTTTATTTTATTTTATTTTATAAAGGACAAAGAACTATGGGAACTTTCAACTTTCTTTTTAGTCCTCATCTACCTTTTCTTAAGGGAAATGAAGTATATCCATCACACTTTGCGAGGCTGGATATGTTTGTGTTTTTCATCTTATTTTCTTAGCATTATATATATATATATATATATATATATATATATATATTAACATGCTTACATGCATGTAGTTAGATTGATTTCGAGTTTGAATTGTGAACAGAGAATATGAATATTGGGTTTTTTTTTTTAATGGGGTTGGATTTTAGATTTAATTGACATTTAATGTGATTTTTGTTTAGAAGTTAAAAAAAAAAAAAAAAAAAAGAGAGATTTAATGAATACTTTTTGCAAAATCATAAATTTAGTCTTAAAATTTATATTTTTTTTCAGTTTAGTCATTATGATATTTTTTTAGTTAAATTTAATTATTAGTCTTTCGAAATGAGTCAAATCATATTTTTAAAATGAAAATATCAACTACAACATTTGTTTTTTAATGGTATTGACGTGACAATCCGTAAAGCAATTTATGTGTACTTCATGTTGATTTGACACTATTTGTTTTATATGTAATATCAATAAATAACTTAAAAATTATACAGATATTCCGAAAAAATAAAAATAAACTCAAAATGAAAAATATAAAAAAATAAAAAAATTGGTAAATTACATTACTAAGTTTTTCCATATTTTTGTATTAGTAAATTACATTATTACCCTTAATATATATTATTAACATTAAATTTAATTATTAAGTTGAGCTCGAGTTTGAACCTGAATACAAAAATTGGTAAACAAGTTTAATCGAGCTCGAGCTCTAGTAGCTCGATTATATCTCAAGCCGAGCTTAAACTTAAAAATAGATGTTTGATTGACCTCGAATCGAATATTAAACTTTGAATTTTAAGTCGAATTTAAGTTCAAGCTTGACAATATTTGAATTTGACTCGATTATACCCTACCCATACATGAATTTGAGGTTATATATATATATATATATATATAAACTCATAAAAGCAACCGAGTTTGATGAATAAAACAACTAATGGTGGTAAAAACCAGCAAGAATCAAAGTAAAAATGATCACCGAAGCCACTTTATTTATTTTTTTCACCAAATTCTTTTTCTTTATCACATCTTTAAATCAGTCTAATGATTACGTTTGGAACTTCCACTTCTGCATTTGCATCTTAGGACAACCCCTTTTTTCTTTTTCTTTTTGCGAACTTCAATGATTTTAATTTTTTTATTAAATATTTCTATATGTTATATTAACCATTTTATTAAACTGGTATCAATTTAATTTGATAATAATGAAAACATTTTATTTTATATTAATTTGAAAGTGTTTTAATAAATTTATTTTTTATATAGAAAATTTAAAAAAAATGTTAAAATAAAGAATGTTGAAATATATTATATATAATAATTTAAAATGTTAGCGATTGGCAAACATGTAAGCTGTTGGGCCGGGTCAATCTTCATCCACACATATGAAGGTATAGGCCAGCAAGTTCTTAATGTTCAGCAAAATCTTTTTCGGGTTACAGCCCGACCCGTTTACAACGAAAGGAATTTGAACTGTTTTTGGCCCGACCCGAACATAATGTATTGAGTGCAGTGATACTCTAATAATGTACAAGTTAATCATACATACAAATTAACCATGCCCATATGTTACATTATTGGGTATAAATTATATCCAAATTATATAAATTTAGTTTCTGTAAAAATTAAAAAAAGGATGAAAGGAACTTTGATATGTTATTTTGAGATTACCCTAAATAGAAATAATTTAAAAAGTTAAAAAATATTATTGATTTATTTGAAAGTTTTTATTTAAGTCATTAAATTATTCAAAAGTTTTCATTTGAGTCATTAAAGTATTCGAAAGTTTTTATTTAAGTTGGTTGTTAATTTGTTTTTTAGAAAAAAAGTTTGGCTAGTGAATTCTAAGCAATGATTCAACAACAAATACGGGAGATCAATACCCATTGACGAGTAGAAGAACATATTTTAGATTCAAGTCATTTTGAAGGTTAGTGTCAAAGATCGAAGAAGAAAGCTGTTTAGATTTTGATTCGTAGATTCATATTGTTTAAAGTTTTTCATGACAAAATTGAATTATAGAAGAGAATGAGACTAAGAACTTTTGATTAGTAAATGCGGTATTATTTAAAAATTACATTTAAGGTGCTAACGAATATTTAATTTAATGAAAATGTCATCGAATGTAAATCCTATTCTATCCGATTATAGATTGTAATATTGATTTGGGTGGTAATTTTTTTGAAACATGTATGGACCCAAAAACCACAATTTCCAAGAAACTAAAACCCATAGTTTCTTAGGGTAGCAATGGTGTTGTATCTAAAAGATTGAAAATGGTAGCATGTCGGCATAGATTCAAGTCTATCTCGCAATAATTGATGGAGTTTGTTGTGCCTACAATTTCCCGATTCACAAAATCCAGCCGCAATGAACAGAGAATAATTTGGCCCACACGGTCACAAACTGGCTTATTGCCGGTGCCGCTACTATATGTACTTATACCTACCATGGACCTGCCTCAATCCCCCACTAAATTTTCAATTCAAGGTTCACAATCCTGGGCTTTCAAATATCTTTCCTACAATTAGGCCTACTAGGATTTTCCTAAGTTTTTTTTTTCTAGTAAAATTTGTTTTAACGTAAGTTTGGATGAACGGTGCGATACGTTTAATTTATTTTAGATATTTGTATTCCTTTTACATTTAAAATTTATTTTTTTTTAAATTTTAAATTTTAGTATTTATGTTGAATTATTAAAATTATTATGGTAAATTCACTGATTTGACACATTGAAATATAAAAAAAAACTCAATTGGTAACTATATAATAAACAATTGTACATTGTTAATGAACCCGCTTCAATTTACTCGAACTTGCAATCTCTAAGAGTCTAGAATATCATCCGTGTCAATTGAGTTAATAAGGGTTTTTTTGGTGTGAGGTGATTAGACATTGTTAATGAACTCAAATTTAATAAAACAGTTTCAACAGTGCTAACATTTGGACTTATATTTTTAAACCCAAAAGGTTGAAATATTAAATTCCTAACTATAAAAGTTGAAAAGCTAAATTCCAAATATGTAAAGAGTACAATGATTTGAAGTGTATTTCAACCTTTTTAAATATATTTCCCCGAATTTATAGTTTTTTATATGTTCAATTTACTCCAACTTTCAACCTCTAAAAGTCTAGAATTATTGGTGTGAATTGAATTAATAGAGAATTATTAAGGGATTAAAATGTTAAATGTATTAAATTAGCCTAAAATTATTATAGCAAAACAATTAATGGGTTTAGTTCTAAACTCTAATAATAGAGGATAGGGAATTGAGTGTAAACTAGGCTAGGTGACTAGTTTTAGCATACTCTCTTTAGATTTGCATATATAATTTTTTTTCCAATATCATCCTTTCTATTTGTGTACACAAATAAACATCAATTGTTTGGCTGAATTTGGTTGTTTTATTATTATTATTATTATTATTATTATTTTAAACAAAAAAAGAAGATGAAACAAATGGATTAAACCTTAAATTCAATTGTTTTATATATAAATAAGTATATCAACTTATGAAATTTGAATCCCAAATGATGACCTGATAATTAAGAATATTTATTGTTCTAGGCGTAGCTTAGGTTCAAGTTATACTAGTCGTGTTTATTGTTTAGGCCTGTAATTTACTAAAAAAATTTATGAAATTTAATAATTGGATCCATATTATGTAAAACTTGTCAAAATTTGATAGGTTCCCCCCTCAAAAACTAAAGGGCTAATGAAGTTGACATGTTTTTATTTTTATGGAATTCCTTTTTCATAGTGCTATTGAAATGTTATCCTTTTGTCCTTTTCCTATTATACTACCCATTAATGCATTATTCAATGTTTTTAACATATATTAAAATGTGGGATTTTCTTTTTTAGATTTATTACGATATTGGACTAAAACTTGAATGGGTTCAAGTCAGATGAGTCGGTTTTCAGTAAATTTGTGTATTGATTTCTTAACCGAGTTAAAAAAGATTAAATATCTATATTTTTATTTGAAATTACGCATAAGACTACATAAACACGTGTTAAGTTAAGGTAATATACATGTAGATGTGTATGAAATTTACCTAGCACGTCAAATCAATAAACATTACGCATATCATATAAATAGGTAAATACTACCATCTAAGAGAGATAAGAAACAACACTCAACAAGATTAAAATGATATAAATTAAGAAATTACAGATTTATAAAAAAAGTAATTGCATTTTATTTATGTAAAATAAACATATAAACTTGAGATTAAAGATGAACAAAAGGAAAATGTATATGAAAGAAATTAAGCACAAATTTGGTTTGGTGAAGTGGAATATAAATTGGGTGACATAAGAAGGAAATAGAATACCTTTACCTTACTAAGAAGTCATGTTGTTGTGGAATTGGATTTCCAGCATGGAAACGAATTTCCAGCTGTAGGAATGGGATGCGTTTAATTCTCTGCCTTTGGAAGGTACCTTTTTTTGAGTGTTCAATCGAAGCAAAGTATTCAATATTTACTCGTACCATTAGGGATAGCAGTGTAGGGTGTTGGATTTATTTTTTCTTAATCCATTTATATATATGATTTTTAATTCCATTTTATTTAAAATATTTATTTCGATTTTAATTTTAAATTGATTTCTTCCGATTTTACCTTAGCTTAATACAGTTGGAGTATTTTATTTATTATTGAAAAAAATAAAATTAAAATAAATCGTCAAAATTTTGGAAATTAAAACCACACATAGATAAACTAACCAACTTTCCTAAAAATAATTACTTTTACCTCGACTTTATTAATGGACTCTGTCATCTAAAACGACAAAACACTATTAGAAGTCCATTCGTTTCCTTCGCTAAAGCAAAACTTTTTATTTATGCTTCGAAACCCGATTGAAAAAGATATCTATAAACCCCCAAGTATTCGCCTGATGGCCAAGGGTGTTATTCGTCCCAGGTGTGGTTTGAGTTTGAGTCGCGCTAGTCGCGTTTGTTATTTGGATTTTGCCCTGTTAATGTAATTTAAAAAAAAAATCTATAAAATTATAATAAATCGAAACTATTAAATTCGAGATTTTTTTTTATCACCCCAAATTGCTTAAATTTTTCCTATAAATGGTACGTTTTATATATAGAGAGAGAGAAATTTATGCTTAAAACCTAAAATATGGAACCATCTAAATTTTAATAAATTCCCTAAATTTATTACCTGTATTTAAAAGTACTTTTGATATATGAAAATAAAAAAATTTGGGTCCTACAAATATATAATATTTCATTTTTTAAATGTTTAAAATATAAAATTTTAATAATATGAGTTGGCTGAGTTAATTGGATACTTAACTCAATTCTATTTTATAATTAAAAATTGTGATAGGATAAGAAAGATAATAAATAAAGGTTCCATTTAAAAGCATGATAAAAGAATATATATAAAATAGTATCATTTTATGATTATGATGTTTAAAATATGCTTTTATATATATAATAATAATAATATTAGTTTAATTTTTTGTTATTTTAATTGAAGGAAACGTTTTTTATTTTCTATCATATTATTAAATTGACATTTAAAAATAATTATAATATTTAAAAATTATTAATTAAAAAGAGATTACATAAAATAAAATTTGTTATAATTATAAATTTAACAATAATTATAATTTAACAAATATTGTGATAATTATTACATATTTAAAAATACTTATAATTTAATTACATTTATTATTGAAAATTTTTAGTTAAAATAATTATAATTAAAGTAAAAGTTGCAATTACAATCATTTTAAAAAGATTTTTTTTAAAAGATTTTGCTTATTAATAATTTATTAAAATATGCTATTAAAAGCTAATATTCCTAAATGAATTAGTTAATAGAGAAAGGGAATGAATGTGGCACTTTTATGACCTTACATCAAGCTGTAATGAAAAAGTTGGACTAAATTTCACCCTATTTGGAACCTTAAATTAATGACCTTTTTTTCCTTGGATTTTAGAAGATCAAATTCTTTTATTAGACCTTGTATTTTGTGTAGATTATGAATTTAGTACGTATATTTTAATACGTATATTTTAATTTGATCGTTTTGGTCATTAAACTTTTCAAATTGGTCAATTATAGTTTTCCTACATTTTGAATTTTGAAATTTTAGTCCTGATCATATAATAGCAGTTAAATCTGTTTGATTAAATTTTACTATTAGTCTTGTATTATGTGTAAAGTTGTAGATTTAGTCTATATTCTTAGGGGTGAAGCCAAAAATCTTTTTGAGGGACTAAATTTAAGTTACATATTTTTATAAGAGCTAAAATGTATTTTTACCATTTTATTAGCTTATAGTTAAAATGATTAAATTAAAAAAACTATCATTCTTTGAAGGGCTAAAGTACAAATTTATCATACACTACCTTATAATTTTATAAAACTTAAAGGCTAAACACGTTTATCTCATCGGCCCATATATGTTCTCCAACTAGATCATTTTTAGTCGCTATATTTTCTAAATTTCAAATTTAAATCTTAAAATCTATAAACTTTTTTTTGTAACATGGGAAAATAATAAGTTACATGACATTATACACACAATAATATATTTATTGCATTAAATTTTAAAAATAACAGAATTTAGATTATTGAATTTGATAGCTACCATTTAGTGAAGACCAAAATTTTAATCTCTAAAAATATAGAGACTAAAGTTGACCAAATTAAAGTATAAGGACTAAAACGATAACTTGCACATAGTTCATGGACTAATAGACGAATTTAACCATTTTAGACAGAACTAAAAAAGAAAGTATTTTGTTAATAAACATTGGGGCCCCCATTTCATGATATCACAGCTTCCATCCATAATCATATATAAACCTTAAAGGCTTCAACAGTTTTCAAATTTCAGTGTCGGTGGTCTAATTTTTATAATCACAGTTTTAAATCGAAAAAAGATGAAAACTTTAATCTAAAAACTTTAACAAAAAAGGCCCATCACCTTACCTTACTGTTTAATTTTTTTTCACAACCCTTTAATCCAAAAAAATTATGAAAAAAAAGGTTTTAAAGATTCTAAATTTATCATTAGTCATCTCCAAAAAAAAAATTTACCTTTTTTTTTTTCATGCACAAGCATAAAAAGCTTTAAGCTTTTCTTTTTTTAATCTATTGTTTGTTTTTTCTGAAAGGGACCCTTTATAAAGGACACAGTTTTCCATAATCAAAGCTATACAGGTGTCCAGAAAATGAAAGAAAGTTAGAGAGAAAAAGAAAAAAAGAACAGAAAAGGAAGAGAGAATTCATGTGATGTTGGGGGTGCTTTGATTTGAGCTTTTTATTGGTTGTTGATTAGATTTTGTTTGTGTTGCTTGTTTTAGTGGTGTTATCACTATCAAGCAAGCTATATCAACAAAGAATAAATCCAAAAAAAAAAAAAACTGAGGGAAAGTGATCATCTTGGAGATCTGGGTTTTTTTTTTTTCAGCTTTTAATGGAAAAAATGATGAGGTTTCAGTATAAGCCTGTTAGAAGACAAGAAGCCATTGTTGGGTTGTTTGTGTTGCTTTTCCCTGTTCTTTTGCCTTGTTTTTTTGCTTCATTCAGCCATGCTTCCCCTTCAACATTCTTGGTGCGTTCCTCTATACATGTATATATATATGTGTGTGTGTGTGTATATAGCTTAGTAGAATTTCCTTTTTTGTATGGAAAAATGGGTTCCTGGTTCTCAGTTTTTTCGTGGAAAATTTCATGGAAATGAGAAATAAAAAGTTTGCAGTTCATTAAAAATGTAAAGTTAAGGGTTTGTTTTGAGTTTATTTTGCCGACAATGGTTCAAGTGCGTCTGGAAATTATATTGCTTTAATGAAAATTATGCCAAAACTAGAAATTTTTTTTTTTGTCTTGGTAGGTAATATATTAGTTAATTTGCTTGAACTGGAAGAAAATTGAAAAATAATGGCCACCAATTCAGCTTTTCTTCATTTCTTGTAAAATTTTCTTTAGCCTTTGCAAGTTTTTTTCAGTTAAATTAAGCATCTTCTCCCACAAAATTCAGAAATTTATATATATATCTATATATCTATATATGTGTGTATGTGTATATATATAAAAGTTAATAGTTTTACCAGCTCTTTATGCAGAGTTCTCCCATCAGTTTATTGATAATATAGTGATAGTGTTCGTAATTTTCTCTTTGGGGAGCAAATGGAACTTTAAATTTATCTGGTTTGTTGAATTATTGCTTTGGCTATGAAAGGAAATTAATTGATTGTGCTGCCCTTTGATGTTTGTTGCAGGAGTGGAATGTTCCGAAACCTCGACATTTACGGTTACTCACGAGTGCCTTACAACGTGAAAGTGTGAGTATGTTCGCGTGCCTGCGTATATGCATATGTTGTGATTTTCCTTTTATGACTGTATGTTGACTGGTGATTTTGATGTTTGATTTACTTTTGTGCTTGTATTCAGTCTGATGGAGAACCGACTGATCTTTGGGCTCCTTTGGCTGACCAAGGGTGGAGACCATGTCTTGGTGGATCCGTAAACGCCCCACGTGAGTGACAAACGATGAGATTTTCGAGTTTTGGTTTGTTTTTTATTGTTGGTATTGTTGGTATTCCGTGTTACGAGACTTGAGTTTGCGGTGTTAATGATACTTACATTTTCTTGGATTTTTGGTCTTTGATTACTTTGAGCAGCGTTGCCCCAGAAATCTGAAGGATATCTTCAGGTCTTTCTTGATGGAGGACTTAACCAGCAAAGAATGGGGGTAGGTCCTCATTTCAAGTACTTTACAATTATGAAACATTCGATGATTCTAGTTTTATTAAACATTTCCTTTTTGTTTCTAGATATGTGATGCGGTTGCTGTTGCTAAAATATTGAATGCAACACTTGTGATCCCGTATCTTGAAGTAAATCCAGTTTGGCAAGATTCAAGGTGCTTTTATATGGAAGGGAATCATCCTTTCAAGTTCTTATTCTAAGTGGAAATTTTCTAGTTTTCGCCCTGGTTTAAGTAAAATATTTTCCCTGCAGCTCATTCATGGATATATTTGATGTGGATCACTTTATTAATGTAATGAAGGATGACATATCGATTGTCAAAGAACTACCTGATGATTTCTCTTGGAGCACAAGAGAGTATTATGCCACCGCTATTCGACCAACCCGAATTAAACGAGCACCTGTTCATGCATCTGCAAACTGGTACCTCGAGAATGTCTTGCCTGTACTTCAGAGGTTAGTTAGCGACTCGAACCATTTGATTCGAACAGACATTTTAGTCGCTTTCAACAGTTTCTGGACATATCATAGTTCTCCCTCATGTTCTGTTTTTTTAACAGCAATGGGATCGCTGCAATTTCTCCGTTCTCTCACCGTTTGTCTTTCGACAACTTGCCGAGTGAAATCCAGAAGCTACGTTGTAAAGTCAACTTTAAAGCACTTGTTTTTGTTCCGCACATTCGAGCACTTGGAGATGCCCTTGTCCATCGCCTAAGGTATCCTCCTACCGAAAGTCAACCACTTATTACCAATGATCTCACTGGGACCACCGATAGAAATGTCAAACAAATGCCACAGAAATTTGTAGTGGTACACCTTCGGTTTGATAAGGTATATATCCTGCTTATACCATAGATTAAGGTCCTTGTATTTTAACTATGACATTGTTTATATATATAGGATTTAGTTTGAATGATCATCGTTTTAATGCAGGATATGGCGGCTCATTCGGCCTGTGATTTCGGTGGGGGTAAAGCTGAAAAATTGGCTTTGGCCAAGTACCGACAAAGGATTTGGGGAGGGAGGGTTCTCAATTCTCAGTTTACTGATGAAGAGTTGAGAAGTCAAGGTCGTTGTCCGTTGACTCCTGAAGAAATTGGACTGTTGCTAGCAGCTTTGGGTTTTGATAATAGTACCCGTCTTTATCTTGCTTCCCACAAGGTCCTTTGTCTTAAGAATTTTGGTTTTGCAAACTTTTCCAAATATATTGTTTCTCGACGATGTATTCATTGCCGTATATTTCAGGTATATGGCGGGGAAGCTAGGATTTCCACCTTACGAGAGCTATTCCCAAAGATGGAAAACAAAAAGAGCCTTGCCTCTTCAGAGGAAAGGGTCCTTATAAAAGGAAAAGCTTCATTGTTAGCTGCAGTTGATTACTATGTTGGTATGCATAGTGATATCTTTGTCTCGGCCTCTCCTGGGAATATGCACAATGCGTTGGTGAGTATTACCGGTTTTAGTGCAGTCTACATGATAGTATATCTAAACCTGGACATACTTATAATATACGGTTCCAATGATACAAACAGGTTGGACACCGAACTTTCGAGAACATGAAGACCATAAGACCAAACATGCCATTGTTAGGGCAACTCTTCCTTAACAAAAACATTACTTGGTCGGAATTCCGTCAAGCAGTGGTGGAAGGTCATCAAAACAGACAAGGTCAACTCCGGTTAAGGAAACCAAAACAATCCATATATACATATCCGGCTCCGGATTGTATGTGCCAAGCTTAAATCCCTAAACCTCATTTTATAGGTATGCCAAGTTTATGCTTACTATATTTTATTGATTTCATTACTGCAACTATTAATTGTGGCTTTTATTATTGGTATCATAAATAAGAAGCAATCCCATTTCTCTCATCAATAAAAAGTATAACATCCTACTGTTCTTAGTCGGTATCATATAGCGAGAATGGTGTTGTTTAGCATAAACTTTTGTGGATTGTATGGAGTATGGACCGCAGAGTGGGGGTATGCAACGTATAAATCATCTCGGTTTTGTTCGTTGCATAGGTCTGCCGGTGAAGCCGTCTGTACAACTCATTTTCGTGTTGATTATTAGGAGAAACATTGATGTATTGTGGAAGAGATTTTGAGTGTTTACTTTGTAGTTTGCGACATTATATTTGATTTTTTTTTTGAAATAATATATTTGGTTTTGAGATAGAAGTAATTGAGTGTAAATCTAAAGATGGTCTTGTTGTCATACAATGGAAGAAATCGTTCATGCTGAAGAAAGGAAGTCTGTTGGGTGTAAATGAAGTACTTGTATTTGCAGGTTACTTGAATTCAATGCTAAAAAACATCATCATCCATCCAAGCTTTTACTGAATCCAATTCAGAATTATTGGGTATCAAGCGATTCGTTTCGAAGTAGATCATTATCTGGATTTTTTGATTTAACCAATTTTGGATTCCTATACTTATCTAAAAATTCTGAATATTTAAAATTTCTAATCATTTTTTGAATATCAAAATAAAAAATCAAAATTATAAGATGGATTCGATATCTGAATTTGAAATGAAAAATAATCTTGAAATATAATTCTGAATATTTGCACCCCACAGAAAATAGATTGAATGCGTACGTATATCCAAATTTGCAATCTTGACTGCCGTTGATCAGTTGGACCCTAAAATTTAACCCAGATTCAATGTGGCTGCCTCAAATTGTAAATGAAATATTCGAAAAAATTAATTCAATAAACACGAAATCAACCTAAGACAACTTGACCTATAGTTCGAACTAATTCAAATTTAATAATGCTCAACTTGAACAATTTGCAAGCTTTGTTAAATTTTTCATATTTTTATATTATTAAATTACATTATTCCAAAACTTAATTATCGAACCTAACTTAAATTGAAATACATCTTAAGTTGAACCCGAACTTAAAAATAAGTAATCAATCAAACTTGAATTAAATATCAACTCTTTCAAGCTCGGCTCGAGTTGATTACACCTCCGGCTGCCCAATTTAACAATTCTAATCATCTTACATGCATTAAGTTACATAACTTTTTACATAAATAACTTGGAGCAAATGACATATTTAACCATAGCTTTCAAGATAAAACATGCTCCATTTAAATACATTTTAAGAGTAATAATAAAAGAGCGAAGATATACATGTATGGGGGCAGCTTAATGAAAGAAAGCAAGCCTCAGTGGAAGTGTAAAGTGTCCATCAAATGCAAGTTGTGAGCTCTGGGGATTAGTGGTTAGCTTTCAATATATCACTGATCATCGGGGTTACCAGATGTGGGCCGGATCTGACCGCCTTTCTTGTCTTCAGCACTTGATCCGGTTCCATTTCGGCTTGTGGAAGCCAACTCTTTTGCCTCTGATGTGCGCGGAGTCATCTCTTCATCGATAGGTAGTGTTCTCTTCGAGCCCTCTAATGCAACACCGAGAACTATGTTTTCCTCTAAGGCAGAGACTGGCAACTTCTCGCCTTCCGGTTTTGATTGAAACGGTTCTCGTAATCCACCTGCTTTGTCAATCCCACTTTCCGTTGTGGAAACAGAAGGCCTAGCAACTTTCTGTTGCTTGTCGGAAACTCTTTTGTTATCCAGAACCTTTTGGTCGGGACTAGATGTTTCTGCAGCATTAGAACTCGTCTTCTGGGTTGATTTTGATGGTGGTTTAACTTTATCATCTGTCTTGGGATGTGATGTTGTTTCAGAAGAAGCATTAGAGGCTTTGGTTTCAGAATTTGGGCTTTCTACAACCTTGGCATCTGCTTTGGATTTGGAATCAGGCTTTGCTGATGCTCCGGCCTTGTTGTCTGCAGCAGGCCGTACTGTGGTTTTACTGTCTTGTTCTCCGGCTGGTTGTGCAGACCGGCCTTTTGTTCTATCCTCACCATTGATCTTGTAAGCGGGTTCGATCAGTAACAGAGGCCTGTTAGATGACACTCCACCATGGTTATAGATTGAGTCTGCAAATGGTACATTTTCCAACTCGGAATCACCAACTACTTTCTGCACAGTTCGAATTGGTGTGGCAAGTCGGGCACGGTGATGGCTGATGACTCTAAGGAGATCTAAAAGTATAGCTTCCTGCATCATCGACCATAAAATCTAGTTACATATCCAGTATCAAACTTAATGGAAACCACTTCCACAAACAGGGAATATAAATTGAACATAGTAAGTTCATTCTACCAAGTTACAAGTAACTTTTCTTAGCATGCTTTACTAGAGTTTGTCGCTTCATTTTCATAAGATAATTTCATGTGAACGGTGAATATGGTATAGATTCATTTCACTTCTACCAAGTGACAAGTAACTTTTCTTAGCACGCTTTACTACAGTTTGTCATTTATGCACTAAACACCCTGAAATCGACTTGCAGAGGTCACATTCATCATTGAAAGGCATAAATATTAATAGAGATATCCTCTTACCTTGACACATAGGTATTCTTCAAGGTGGGAAGTCTTCACAAAACAGGACACCAATATCTGTCAAACAAGAAAGGAGGAAAAATAAATTGGCAAATATTAGATAACATACAACATACACGCACAGACACGCACAAAAAAATAGGATGAGGCAAATTCTTTTACTGTTCCTTCTTGTCATTGCTTATAGAAAATCTATCAAAGATATGACTGAAAAACAACGCAAGTAGTCATACGAAGAATAATGATTTCATAAGAAGGTCAGATGTTGAACACGAACCAAAAGAGCCTGATTTTCAGGGCTGACATTCTCCAGAAATACTCTTCTGTGCAATCTCTGCTGCTCAACCTGAGGATTCTTAGCCAATACCTTGCGCATGTCGGCAACAATATTCTGCACAAACAAAAGGGATCCAAAAGGAATTTGAAAAATTTGAAAATGACAATTTAATTATGCAAATCTGAAATAGAGCTTTTGACGGTTTTGGCGAACTCCTTACATTAATCTTATGGACATCTAAGTGACTGATGGCCAGGTGAGTTTTAATGCGCCAATGAGTTTTCTGACTGAGATTTCTCACAACATTTACTGTAAATTTGTGGTTTGGAATGTGAACTGCTTCACGATCTTCCCCTCTTATTATTGTTGGTGACCACCAACCAACATGCTGTATATGTAAAAAAATCAAGACCAATATAAGAAAACCCGCAGATGAAGAAAGTTGTCCTCCCGATTTACTAAGGGAATCACATCATTAGAAACCATTTGAAGTCTAATACAAACACAGCTCCACCTTTTACTTTAAAACAGAGACAGGGCTCAAATACAAACCTCAACAGTACCAGAAACTTCATATCCCTCTATCTTTGTTTGAATCCATTCATTCACGACAAAAGGTCGAGTCGCATGAATCATTGCACTTGAGAGAAAATTTGTGAATATCTACAACAAATAACAAACTGTCAAACTCTGAGAAAGTGCATACGCGGGTTCAGATAAAAAAGGGTTCAAGAAAAGTTTAGGATTTGATTTAGGAGAAATAACCATCAACTTTATGTTCCCTTAGGGTTTCTTCTAGGGTTCCCTTCTTATTAAGAGATCAAAATTTCCAGTGTCCCAACTCATTCAAGGATGTTATTGATGCATGATCAGCTTATATTACCTTTTGATTGTATGAAGCAATTGTTAACTGTAGTTGTGAACTGTTATAATTATCTTCTTCCTCCTATACCTGTTTCTAGCATTTTCAGATTTACAACCAGCCCTAGATCAGTCTCTCAAATCTATCAAACCTCAACCAAAGTCAACACCAAAGAAACCTCCAAGCTTCAATTGCAACCATAAATCATTGCTCCCTTTTATTAGTTTTTCCCCTCAAAGCTGAGTTCCTTTCTAAACAAACCCGTAGGCCTGACCATTTTCTTTCATTCAATTAAAACCTATGATCACATGTTCTTGCCTATAACAAAACAAGATTTTCAAAAATTCATAGAACCCTATATATACGTCCTATATCATCGATATATTCTTGATGAACTGCAACTTTTTTTTTTTGGCCAGAGATAACTGCTGCTAACATTAAGTATTTTTCTTAGAGAAAGCATCGTCCACTGCCACCAAGTAATGCAACAGAGAATGTGCATCATAGGAAAGCTATAAATTGAAATGAACCAGTATGAAAATGATCTTTAGGTGTACCTCACGGCCAGCAAGAGTCAGCAAAACTGTCCCTAGACCTCCAGCAGTGAGCCACCTCTGAGTAGAGAAGCCCAACAACTCCATGAACAATGACACAGCAGCAACCCAAACTGCAGAATATAGAGCTTTCCCAGCAAACTGGAAACCCATCTGCCAGAAACACAAGGTAAGTTTAAGAATTAGTAAAAAGGATCACAACTGCAAATCTGGCTGTTTGAATAACAACAAGCATGTAAATGAAATTTAATGAAAGAGAACCAATCACTGATTTGTGTTACAGGTCTCTCAGCCTCTTTCATTAGAGTGACAATTCATATGCACTTCTGGCTTTAGTAATAAACAATAGCAATCACATGACTATTAGTAATTAATAGCATTGCTTTACAATAGAGCAATCAAACCAACATTTCTCGTATCGCTGATCTCACTCGTCTCCATGAAGAATTTCTGCGTTTGTTGAATCGTGCTGCATAAAAGTATTTTAACCATGTTTAGTACCATGGAAACAACAGTCATGGAGCATAACAATGAGGAAAAATTATTAACATAAAGAAATCAGTTTCAGAAGAAAAATGTTCTGAAATATTATAAATACAATACATTTCCTGTTCATACTAGCCATAAATATGTGCTACATGTCTTCTAGCTTCTAAGAAATTATTACGCTTTTCATTAGATTATTTTGGATACCACATTTAAAGTGAACAAGCTGGGACCAGATTTCAGTAATAAAATTGCTGATGAGCTCACCAGCAACAATGCAATGCTAGACTGTTTATATTACATCATATTATAAGCCAGTGAACATCCTCATCAAGCATTTTATTTGGGAAATAAAGAGGAGAATGTATGCTTACCTTGATAAGCAATATGCAAAGGCCAGCACAGTCGACAATGATTGTACAAAATTCAAAAGCCGTTGCTTAACCAATTGGCTGGCTTCTGTAGGGAGAACCAATGGATCCAGTGTTCTGCAAGAATTTCAGCAATAACATGCATGCAAATTGAACAGTTGGAGACTAGATTTTGCATTTTATAACAGAAAAATATAGAGATCCTTTTGCACTTAAATGAGACATGATTTTGACACCTGCATATGAGGATTGCACCAGTCCACAGCAGCAAAGGTTGAATATAAGAAGTTGTAACGTAATGGGTTCTGCTCTTCTTCCAGCTATTATCACTCCTCTGCAGGTACTCATAAAACATTAGTTAATGCATTGATTCAACTCACATGTATTGAACCATGGTAAATAAAAGAATAGAGAGGAACCTAGAGATGTGAACTTACATGAAGAAGTAAGCTTCTACTATGTTGCATAAGTGGCACAACACCACATACGGCAAAAATAATAATGCCAACTGCTGGTGCCAACTTAAATACAAGAGGACTATCTTGTAAAATATTATATGACCTGCATGATACAAAGGGCTTAATCTTAAATGCATAAAAATCATACAGTTAATAAAAATAGAGACAACACCCAAAAGCAGCAGTACTGTTTTAAGGACAATATGTTCCTAATATGAACATTAGGCCCCAGGAACAATAAATACATTAGCTAAAGAAGGAAAACATAAAGTACTCTTAGCTAATAGTTTGAGACACATGTCAGAACTTAAACCCAAATAAAAATTAATACTATGTATGCTGAACTAATAAGAGAACAAATTCATCTGTACGGAAAAGATAACCACTCTAACAATCCTGAAGTTCAGTATAACAGATATGGCAAGCAGATCACCAAAGAAGGGAAAAAAGAACCTTGTCAATGCAATAGAGGCAGCTTTTACCACAGGAAGTTCAAATACTTTGCCTGGTACTTGAAAAGCATGACACCTAAAGGCATTGTTTCTGTATGGAACTGACTGTATTGGCCTGTACAAACTGTTGGAGAGCCGAATTCTCCAAGAATCCTGCTGCTGGAACTATGGCAAGAAAGATAAGACGAAGAATAAAGATTCCTCGAACATCATAAAGAACATTAAATTGTTGCTAATGCTATTAAATTGAAAGAATTAACTCCAGGCCACCTTCTGGAGGGCCACAAAGCAGTTCATAGCTCAGTAGTCATACAATTGCAAATCACTAATATAGACAAAGCAAAAGATTTCAGCTTATTAGAGTCTACAGGGATGAGTAATATTTACATAATCACAGTTAAGTAATAGCAGAGAAAGGTTAAAATATACTCCAAATCCCTGCACTCTTCACAAAATTGAAATTTAATCCCTCTACTTTTATTTCCAAGAATTAGTCTCTATACTTTCATATTTCAAAATTTAGGTCCAATTGTTAATTACATTAAAATTTTTCTGTTAAATTCGCTGGTGTAACATTTTGAAATTAAAAAAAATACTCAATAGCCATGTAAAAAAAGATGACGGGTAACAAACCTGGGCTAAATTCTTTGAAATAAAAGTAGGAGACTAAATTCTAAATATATGAAGAGTAAAAGGACTTGAAGCATATTTTAACAGTAGAGAAATACTATCCTAAACAAAGAAGATGTCTTAGAACTTGAAGTTATACCGAAGTACTAGATGAGAGGGTGTCGCTCAATAAATTCAACCGCTGCCTTCCCAATACACCCTGGAAAAAGAAAAAGTGAGAAAAACACCAATATATAGAACAAAATGCCAAATAGAAAACAAAATCTTCTCTTAGAAGTGAAGGAACAAATCGTGTACCTTAAACTTTTTATTACATCCCTGGTTCCTGCAAAGTCCCAAATCATGGGACAATTGCAAAGAACCAGAAAGATACATTGTGGGAGTGAAGTCAATAGCTTGCAGGGCGTCACTAGTAGCATAAGATCATATACTTTATTCCAACAACAGCTAATCTTAAAACTCAAAACTGGATATTAATAAAGCGAAACACTTATCCAAAATCCCAAAACTAAAGAAACCTGCCAGAGAAAAAAGAATTAAAAATTTGATGCCGCAACAGAAAAGATAAGAACATAACTAATAACAACAACAAAATTTGGCCTAAAAGGCTGAAACCTAGAAAGAGTTTATTTTGAAATTTTCAAGTTTCCAAAATTATGAGAATCCTATTTTACATACAATCAAGCAAAAAAGGGTTCAACAGCAAAACTTATTCCGATGAAAATAAACCAATAAATAATTAAGAAAAACCAAATTTCTACTCACAGGCAAAGTATCGTAGCCGCCGAATTTCACTTTTTGAGAAAAAATTTCAAACAAACAAAAAAAAAGATTCCAAGTGGAGAATTGAAACGAACATAAATCGAAAGGCTATGGAAATTGAAATGACACTTACCTTGAAGAGAAAGAAACTACGACGGAACGGAGAATTTCAGGCCTCGAAAAAACAGAAAAACAAAAATGCTGTTCACAGAAATTTCGAGACTGGAAAATAATTTGCACGCGCGGAATTTTATTATTATATTATTATATTGTTATTTTTATTAAAGTGGTTAATATTTATCCACGTGGATTGCCACGCGGGCTTCTGTGGCGGCTCGTTAGTTTTCCACCCCTTTTGGAGAAGAGATAGAATCAATCAATCAATCATTGTATTTTTTTAGTTTTAAAAATTTACCCAACGTTTGGGCACCAAAACGGCGGTGGAAGGTTGCGTTTTGGTAATTTCAAGCGATCGAGAAGGTCTAATTCTGCCCTAAGTCTCTATATTTTTAAGACATTTGAACTTTAATCCTTCTACTTTTGGCTTCAATAATTTAATATTTCTACTTGTTTGATTTAAAAAATTAATATCTAATTATTTGTTAAATTTAAATATGTGACATTTTAATGATTTAAAATTGCTGAGGATAATTTATTAATTATTTTAAAATAATTCAGTTGGTTTATTAATTATATGTATTAATATGATTTATTGATAGTATATATGTACATTAAATACAAATTTTAACTTAATGATTATATATTTAAAATGTTATTAACTGGGCTCTAATTCTTAAATAAGATAAGTGGAAGACAAAATTTCTGAAGTTAAAAGTAGAGGAACAGAACTTTAAAAATTCGAAGAGTGTAGGGATTGAAGACACTATTAAACCAATGGAGGAACATGCAAATATTTATTCCAAGATTCTTAAAATGCCGGAGTTTTAGGGATAAAGCAATTTTAGTCCCTAAATTTGATAAATTTTCCCAATTTGATACTTGGAATTTTTTTGTCCACATTAATTTTGGAATGGGACAACTTTTTCTAATTTCCAATTCCATCTTGAGTTTGCATTTTGTTAAGGTGTGATGATGTGAATTTTTGAAAATAAATTTTAAATAAATTTATAGGTGATGACAAGGCATGAAATCCAAGCTCAAAGATCAAATTGAAAAATTTTGCCAAGTTTCGGAAGGACCAAAGTGGGCAAAATCATCAAGTATCGGAGGAATTTCAGAATTATCGCTAAAAACCTGAATCATATGTGGTAAATTGTTAGTCTTGTACAAATGCTATAATAATTCATGCATGAATCTGTCACAAGTGGATTGTTCCAGAAAACATAGTGAATAGGAAGAAATGGGAAAGAAAACCAAGACCTTCTTACTTAAGCTGCAGTTAGTTGAGCTGTGTTAATGGTGATCTTTCTTCAATAACCAAATGTTGTTTATTGGTTGCTGGAGAAAATAGAAGACTATTCTTGTTCTCTTTCAGAGAATCAAAGAGTTCGTCACTGTCAAGTGAATGCACTATCCTTCCCAAGAATCTCATCATCTCTGCATCTTCAGCGGAGAACTTGCTGATCCTATCGCATAGACCCTCAATGAATCCAAATAAAA
The DNA here is from genome assembly GCA_025698475.1 of Gossypium anomalum. Lineage (NCBI taxonomy): Eukaryota > Viridiplantae > Streptophyta > Magnoliopsida > Malvales > Malvaceae > Gossypium > Gossypium anomalum. The sequence continues at coordinate 4,556,831 of CM046957.1, read as the reverse complement.
TTTCCCTATCCGTTGTCAACTTCATGATGTCTTCAAGCAAATTTATCTTTTCACTCTTAAGCTCATCAATCAAAGCAATCAAGTTCTTCATTTCCAGTTGCTTTGCTTCCATTTCATCTTCAACAATCAATGCTAGCTGTTTTGAATCAGACAGGAACTTTTCTTGTGATAGCAGTTTCTCCTGTATATTCTGATTTGCAGAGCTAACTGCTTCTACTTCTCTTGTTTTGTGCTCTTCTTCTTCTAGTGAAAGAAGAAGACTAGTCTTGTTCGCTTTTAGTGAGTCAAAGAGTTCATCACCGCCTTTAAAATCTGAATGGTTATTGTCAAAAGCCTGCACTATCCTTTTCAAGAATCCCATTAGCTGTGCTTCTCCCCTGAAGAACTCAGTGATCCTGTCACCTATGCCCCCAATGAATCCAATCAAAATTTCCCTATCCATTGAAAACTTCATGATATCTTCAAGCAAATTCGTCTTTTCACTCTTGAGATCATTAACCAAATCCTCTGATTTTCTCAGCCTTGCCTCCATCTGATCAATTAAATTCTTCATTTCTATATTCTTTGCTTTAAGTTCAGCTTCAACAGTCAATACTAGCTTGTAAGAACCAGAGAGGGACTTTTCTTGCAATAACAGTTTCTCCTGGATACTAGGAATGTCACCCTCCAACTCCTCAATCATTAATTTTTTCTCTTCCATTTCTAGCTCTGAGGAAAAGGAATTCAATGAGCTATTAAAATCTTCTTCCATTAACGATTCCTTGGTGCCCAATAAATGTCTCTGAGTTGCAACTTCGTTTTCCCTTTGCAAATTCAAGCAGTCTAATCGTGACTTTGCGTCCTGGAATTCAGAAAAAATATTTCCAAACCGCATTTTGAGCTCTGAAATTTCAGCTTCCAGGTACTTTCTTCGAGTTTCTTCATGAGCCAAAACTTGGTTGCACATTTTCAAACGGTTTTCAAGATCTTCCGTAATCCAGATCTGAGAATCCAATCTTGTTTTCAGGAAAGAAACCTCATCAAGCAATGCAGATTTTTCTTGCTCCCACTCATGCTTACTCACCTTGAACTGGTCTAAAAGCTTTTCATGAGCTTCTTCTAGGTATTTGAACTGTTCCTTCTTCCATTTTAACTCATCTTCAACCTTCCTCCTGCCTTTTTCTACCTCATCCAACAAATCATCTCTTTCTCTGATCTCCTTCGTGTTTTCGGCCTTTTTCTTTGCTTCCAAACACTTATTCTGTGACACCGAGAGGTGAGCTTTTATACCTTTAATCTCTGCCCTTAGCACATTAATTGTCTTCTCTAGATCTACATTCTTCTCATTTGCTTCATCTAAAGCCAATACCATCAGTCCATTTTCCTGCTCCCATTTCTGATTCTTCTCATCGCGCTCAACTCTTAGCTTATCATTTGCACCATTCAAATGCTTGACAATCATTTCTTTGTCATACAGACTGTGTTTAAGATCTTCATTCGCTCGCTTCGCCACCGAGATTTCTTCTTCTTTTTCGAGAATTCGTTCCGCCTGCTTCTCAATTTTTGAACACGCTTCTTAGATATTTGTTAACAGCTCCTTCTGGATATTCTTCAAATGTTCACATAACTCGGATTTGCTTTTCAAATCTGCCTTTAGCTTCTCGTTCTCAACTTTTACTTCATCTAACTCTTCGTAGACCGTCTCCATTGCCATATTTTTTTCTGAAAATATGGTCCAAATCACATCCGTTTTGTAAAAAAACACAAATCTTTTAGCATTAAATAACTAAATTCTAAAAGGCACATAATACAAAATTAAGAAAAATTTTCTTAAATTTGCAATGCAAAAATTAGTGATTAACCGCAAACAACCAAAAAAAAAACATGACTAAATATCAGTTTTCTCAGAAAACAAACAGTAAAATAACGAGAAGGAGAAGAAAGATCCAGAAAAGTACCTGATTTTGTGCTTATAGATTCACCATCGGAAGATTATGAAAGGAAGAGAACAAAAATAGAAAAACGAGAGAGTTCGCCAAAAAAAAAAAAGGCCGTTAAGAGAGAGCAGAGCGGGGTAGTGGGAATTTTCAAAAAATTATGCAGGAGATTTGACGGCGTTAGCATGGACTCATTTTCCGTTTTAGCTCTTTCCTTTGGGATGGGGTCCCAATGGAAAATTTCTAATGAGAGTTGCCGTTAGGTAATGGAAGTCAAGCCCAATTGGGCTGTAAGCGTTTTAACTGTTCTCTTTTGGGCCAAAACCATTTAGTTGTTTTATATCATCACTTTCAAAAATAATTAAAAAATAATCAATAGATTTAAAATTAAAATATTGTATTTTTAAAAAATAAATTTGCTCTTACTTCACAATGGCTCCTGAGCCAGGCTTCATCATGCTTATAAATGGTATCAGTATCATACATAGTTCACTAAATTCGGCTTTAAATATGGGTTTCAAAATTTTATTAATCTCGTTCATATTTATAAACAGCTAATTCAAACTTATTTAGATTTGCCCATATTAACTTTTTAAAATTTTAATTATTTTTGTTTAATATTTACTAACTATATATATTTTAGTACCATTATATGTATATATATATTCTTTTTTCTTTATCAAAATTTAACATAAACAATTTTACATATTCTTAATTAGTATAATGTATTTAATTTTCATAAATAAATAAACATATTATAAACTTAAAAAATGGGTCAAATTTGATCAAACTAGGACTTTGACTATTGGAGTCTTGATCAAATATGTATTTTAAATGTGCTTAATTTTCACTTAAACTCATTTTCTAAATCTAATATTTTGTTTAAATTCTCCTAAATTTCAAACAGTTATTTATGCCTGGATAAATAACTCAACCTTTAAATTAAAACAAAATTACTACGTGTGCGTAAATAATATATAGAAGTCTACATCTGGCATATCCACAACATGGATAAAAAAATAAAATGATGTAATAAATATATTTATAAAAAAATGTAAAAATAATAAATAAGTTTTGGTTGTCTTTGACTTGTATGGAGCTGTAATTAAAGTTCTTGTTAGACACATATTTAACACAGGTTCGAATCGTGTTATCCCTATTCCCCACCCTTAATATTGTATAAAAAAATGGATTTTGGTTGAGGGAGAAATATAAATGTAAAAAGTTAAAAAGGCATAAAAGTCTTATTATGTGTATGTATATATTTTTTCAAAATAATATAATTTATCATGTAAAGTGAAAATATTTTATTTTTTTAACTAAATTGATACTTGATTAATAAGTGATATTAACTTAATCAAATAATTTATAAAAAATTCAAAATAAATAATTTATTTATTTTATGATTTGACGTGATTAAATTAAGTGTATGAAATATAAAGTCACCACTTGAAATGTTGGACTGAATCTCCCATCAATAATGAGAGCACAGCTAAGAACCGCATGCTTCTGAAATTCCCATATGGTACATCTTGTGTTGATGAAGACAAGAAGTGGAAGGGGAGACCGCAAGTTTTGGCGAGGGACCCCTCCAGGGTTCAACTATATAATAAAGACAAGTTTAGATGACTCAACCCCCAGCCTTGTACGTTTAAATCAGACCTCAACAACACCCAAGTCAAGTAAAAATTATTAGGTACAATCCAAACCAAAATTTATCCTCACTTTGATATGTATATGTTGCTTCAAGTGATAAAATTTTGAGTTTAATATATATATTTATTAAAATTTGTTATTAATTTCTGTACTTTATGAAAATTGTGGATTTAATTCTTATACTTTAATTTAGTCAGTTTAGTTTCTGAGTTGTATGAATTTTAAAATTCTGATTTTCACCAAACGATAACTGTTAAGTTCATTAAATTAAGTCTTGTTATCTTCAAAATTTGATATGGCAAACTTATCATTATACGTGTAATACCATGTCAGTTTGTTATTTTCACATATTATTAACTAAAAAAATAAGTTAATGGATTAACAATTTTCATTTACATTCAAGACTAACAATTCTAAATTTAAAAAGTATAAGGACTTAGAATGCTTCAATTAGAAAACATGGATTAAATCTACAATCGAGCACACGACATAGGCTAGTAATTGAATCTAACCAAACTAATTTAATTACTACTATTTGTTTTTGAACTAAATTTCATATTTTGAAAAGTAAAAGGACTAAAATTGATCAAATTAAAGTAAATGGACCAAATCCATAATTTTTACAAAGTGTAGGAACTAGTAGCGGAATTTTTTTTTATCGAAGCCAAGGTAATCACCATCGACAACGATGACTAATTCTTTTCATTGTATTTATTCTCCAAAAAAAAAAATTAATCACGAAATATGTTTCATTTTCATGAACAGTGATCAACTAGATACTATATCACTCGCATCAAATCATTTGGATAAGAAGACCATAGAGGGGGGGGGGGGCTACGGCTGGATTTTGTCCATGTGCCTACACATGATGTAGGAATAGTGTTAAACCACATGCTTTGGTGTTTGAAAACGAAATGGTTTGCTTGTTGCTTGTTTGGTTGATTTTTATGTGATCATTTCATCAAACATATGATGGACAATGTATCTAGTTATAGATTACCACATGTGTATGTACATGTTTGTCTTTTGTCTATACGCCGTTTAACTTGGGTGGTTTCATGTGCTAATGCTTCGTCCATGTGGGAAATGAAAATAGCCCGGTTGGTCTCTTTTACTTGTCACATTAGCTCATAACAATGGAATCAAATTGACGGGTTGAAATAATATCAACTGGTCTAACAATTCAATTATATAAGTTGAAATGTAGAATTAGAAAATTGATTACAATTGAAAACCCAAATTGATACTGCCACAATATTTTAATTAAGAATAGATTTTCAAAAAAATAATAAACATTAATAAAATGATGGTTTTTTTTAATCATCTTTTTATATAAAATTTTAAAACAAAACAATTAAAATGACTATGAATTCACCAATCAAATTTGAGATTATAAAAATTTACCAATTACATTCGTACTACTTAATCCCACTAATTAATAGTACAAATTACATAAAAGAAATTAAAAATCCTACTTATTTTGAAGATTTTTTTCAATTCAGTATAATTAAATAGTTAATATTCACATATAATAGAGAATTGTCTTTGAAGAATAAAACTCGAGTGAACTATATAAGATGGACAGTTGTTATCACCCGACCATTAATGAGATTTTAGATTTAACTTCTACATTGCAATTAATGTTCATGGACAAGACAAAAGGACTAAAATTGGTAAAATAACATAAATTTTGTGGGATTTGAACATGATAATTTTTATTATATTTATATACAATAATAAAAGGGATATTAAATAAATAATAATGATGGGTGAGAATACAAGGAAAATCCCCCTCTCACCAAAGAGCCAATGGCACTAAATTAAAGAACACAATAAAGCCTTATCATCAATTTCATCACTTTAAACTTTGGGGGTCTCTTTCACCTCAATTTTATAAAATAAAATAAAAAAACTAAAAGACAAAATATCTTATGGAAAAACTATGGGTTCAAACATAGGAGATAATGGTCATATAATTACATTAAAAAAACATTATAATAAGACAAATGTCTTTCCTTTTTCAAAGAATTTATGTTCTTAGCATTTTTCATAATATATATAATTTAATTTTCAAAAAGCTAACAACAAAATACGAAACTAAACCTTAAATAATTATTATTGCAAAGGAAAATTCTTGGCCAAGATTGTCGTGTGTAGTGACAACTTTTCCTAGTAAAAAGCTTATTCGAAGATGAAGATAAAGTTATTGTTTTATATTATTTTTAAATAGGAAATTGGTAAGAATATTAAGGAAATTTAAAAGAGGAAAAAACGAAAGCAGATTCCTTGCTCAATGACTTTTTTTTACACCTTCAAATATTTTCTGCATAAATTTCAACTCGTCCATTTTTCTATTCCCCTCATTTCTCTCCACTTTTTCCTACTTTTTTTTTTCTTTTTCACCCAAATCAATGATCCTATTGAAATATATATATAAAAAAAGTAAAGTAAAGTAAGTAATAATAATAGCCGATTGAGTCTTAATTTGATTGGTATGGATATTACTATCAATGTAGAAGGACGAATGTTTGAATGTGTTGAAGCACATTATCCTCCTATTTATGGGTTGGGGAGGGGCTATAGGTAATTCTAAACATTCTATTAAAAAAGAGCAGATATGATCAGAAACTATAATGAGATTGTTCAAAAAAACTTGTGGAATTGAATTACAGTGATAGGTAGAAGGATCGAATTATTTGTTTGGTTTGATAAATTTGTATTATACTAATGGAGTTTTGGGTAAGATGTTTTAAGTAGTAATATTTTCATTTAAAAGTATCCAATACGTTTTAAGGTGGGTGTTGGAGATTAACTATGTGAAACATATATGGTTTATTTTATTAGGTAGCCTACAATATTTTTTTTGTATGTAAGCTTATCATCTTTTCATGTTACTTGTTTAGGCACTCGAGCTTTCAATAAAGATGAGATACAAAATCTCTCACCAAATATAATACTTAATGTGTTGAGGATTCGACCCCATTCGATTTTAAACACAAAAAGAGCTAGGTGGTAGCATTTCCACCCGCCTTAATGTTTTAGGCATGAGGTGAGTACAATCACGTGCAATGCAAATGGTTTGCCTTATTTAAGCACTTTACGAGCAGGGGTGAAGCAAAAAATTTGATATTAGAGGGACCAAAATAAAATTATAATAGTTTTAGGGGAAAAGTTAAAATTTTCATTTTAAAAGGATTCAAATTAATTCAGTTTTAACCAAGAGGATTCAAAGCTATTATCATTTCATTTAGCTAAGGGCGCCAAGGCATTTACTTGTCCCCTCTAGCTACACCTCTATTGATGAAGTATTTTCACTCTTTGAACTTGTAGTTTCTTCAAGCTACCTCTTTACGTACTTAAGTGATCTCAATAGAGATAGGAGACAAAATCTCCACTATGGATAATACCTAATGTGTTGCGAGTTAGGGCACGTGTTTGAGTCTAACATGTGTAACACGTATGGTTCACCTTTTACTCTATGAAAATGTCACATCTTCAAGCACCCAGGTTCTCAACAAAGATGAGAAAAAAATCCCTCACTGTGACAATACTTCACATGTCAAGAATTTGACCCGTTTGGTCCTCAATAAATTCACTATTTTAAAATACAATATACTATTTTATTAAAAAATAATTAACGTGTTTTTGAAAAATCATATGAATAATTTAATCAAAATTTTCTTAATAAAAGTAGATGGTAGTAAAAACAAAATTAAAAAAAACTTTTAGAAACAAAAAAAAAAGTGTAAATCAATAGTTTATATATATATACGAAGGTGCTTGAATTTGGTAAGTAGTGTTTAATTTTTTTTTTACCTAACTAGTACCTAAATTTGAAAATCGTTAATCAATTTAATATTTTCTTAGGTACTTAGGGCTAGTTTAGCGTTGTTTTTGAAAAATACTTTAAAAAAGTACAGTGAAAAAGTATTTTTAAGAAGTACTTTTAAAAAAATTAGTTTAAGATTTGAGTGTTTAGCATTACTGGTAAAAAATACTTTTGAGAAATAAAATGTTCATTTTAGACATGATATTATAAAGTAACAAATATGCATTTAAATAATGTTCAAATTAGTTAATATTATGATATTTTAGCAAGAATATAAAAATAATTTATTATAACTTATTGATCATATTTTAATATAAGAAATATTAATTTTAAATATTTATAAGTAATTAATATTGATTATTTATAAAATTTAATTAGAATATATAAACTATGTTTTAAATATTTAAATATTATCATTAAATAGAAGATCTTGAAGAAAATGGAAGGAAAATAAAAAAGAACCAGAGAGAAGAACTGAAGAAGAAATTGTTACCGTGAAAAATGATGAGAACAAAAAGATAATTAACTAGCCAAAAGCACTTTTAGCCAAGAGAAAGTTAAAAATTTCAAACTTTTTCAACCGAAAAAAAATGATTTTTTAAACTGAGTTTTTAAATTGAACAAGAATTTATTCAATAAATAATTTAAGAGAAAAACACAAATAAACAAACCCTTAATCAACATTGTTAAAATTTACTGATATTACTACTCAGTAGTAATATCAGTAAATTTTAACAATGTTGATTATCATTTTTCATAAATTTGTAATGTGCACAATTTGACATAGCAACAACAAGACAAAGAGGAAAAAGAAATTGATGAAATGACAGTGATTTTCTTTACATTTTGTGATATATAATATCAAGAATTGGTGTTGCTTCACTTGTTTAAAGGCAACAACCAGAGATTTTTTTTTCCTTTGAATCATACAATATGAAAATGATTGAAAAAAAAACACTTATTTTTATTTTTTTGTTGAAAAAGTAGTATAAACTATAAAGTTCCCACTTTTTATTTTAACTAAATAAGATAAAAAGTATTATTCTTGATAAAAAATTGTACTTTTGCATGTGTTTTCTTTTTTGCTTTAATATTTTGAGCTATTTTTAGGTAAGATTATTTATTAGAATGTAAATTTATTAAATTTGAAATCAATTTTGGTTAAAATACATTTTTTTAAGAATTTAATTTTATTATTTTACCTAAACATAATTGTTGTTTTTTTTTTTATGTAAAAAGAAGAATTAAATCATAACTTAAATCATTCGTGACTAAATCACTCTGAAATAATCATCATGCAATGGTAATAGGACTTTATCCAATGATTATGTAAAAAAATACCTACTCACCGATCTTAACACTATCATTAATGCTAACTCATCAACTACTTTATTATCCTTAAGAAAAAAAGTACCTACACCAAATTACTTTGTTATACTATTCATAATTTGAAACCCCAAAAATAGTATTATCAATTCATATTTATTAATTGTTAATTGACTTACAAAAGAACTTATCTTCTGGCCTAATACTGTTTTTAGTCCCTGTACTCTTATTATATATAAAATTTATCCTCATACTTTGATTCCAACGGTTTAGTCTTTAATAATCAAAGTTTGACTGATAATTTCCATTAAATCGGATTAAGGGGCATTTTTAAAATTAAAAAAAATGTTCATGTAAGCAAATAAAAATATGGAATCTGTAAGGTTTTCAATTATAAATCTAGAGTTGTAATGTAAGGTTTTTAAGTACTATTTTATAAAAGTAGAGTGATATTTATTTACATTGTTTCCATGTGAATTTAAATTGATCATATGAGGAAAGAATCATTTTAAAAATGCAACATGATCCGATTAGACTTCAATTATTAAATAAAAACTAGAGATACCATCAATTCTTGTCATTAAAGTAAAGATATTAAATTTTAAATCTTCAATGAATGAAGGGACTAAATACAAAATTAAACCTTCGCTTAGTATTAGATAAACCCCAAGGCTGAGCTATTTACACGTGTTAGAAGCTTAAATACTCTGTGTTTGCTAGCACGCAATGATTGGATCTTATCATACCACGTAAGCAAATATGGACGGTATATGATCCTCCACTTTTCGCTATATCAACGGTTAAAAACATAGTTTTACCCAATTACTAAAATATATATTTTAGAAAAAAAACTGTTTAATCCACTAACTTACGCCGTTGCCTCTCAACCGTCGGATTTATTTTACATTAAAAGAATTGGCTCTATAAATTTTAGAAGAAGACGAAGGTATCAGTTCATCATCGTCACAGTTGAAAGAGAAAATCTTGAGAGAGAAAGTAAAGCAAAAATCATAAAATCAAAAAAAAAAAAAAATGGAGATGAGTGAGAGATCGTAAAATTTCAGGGGTTTCGATTTTCCCTTTTGAAGTTTTTTTTTCATTGATTAAAAGACTTTCTCTCTTCGTCTCCGATTTGTTGAATTTTACCCCTTTTTTATCAGTGAATTCAACGTGCTTTTAAAAAAAAAAAAAAAAAGCTTCGATTTTTTTTTGTTTTTTTCCGGTGAATTTCTTTTCTCCGACCGCTTGTTTCCTCGGTAATAGCGGCTGAAAATCAACGGTTGATCCTTTTCCGATCATGGGTTATCCCGATTTTTACCAGAAGGTCATTTTTTGAATCAAAATCGGATTTTTTCCGATTATAAAATTTTTTGAGCTTTTTAGCTGTTTATTTAATTTAAAAAATGGGTTTTCTTTTTTGAAGTAGAAAATTTTGCAATTTTTGAGCTAAGGAAAAAGGGGTCATAAACAGTGGACTTTAAAGGGGGGGAAAAGAACAGTGATATTAGAAAAAGACTCGTTTGATTGGATAAATTTCTCTCTTTCTTTTTTCCCCTTTTTTTTTTCAAAAAAGGAAGAATCTGAAGAGAAAGACAATTTGTTTGAGCTTAATTTACAAGCTTTTGACTTTAATTATGATTGAAAAAATTGTTGGATTCATTTAATATCTTTCCAAAATTTTGTTCTAATTTTTGAAACTCAATTGACCATTTCCTAATTGAGGGTCTAACTGCAAAACAATGGAGTTTTAAGTTGTTCAACATGGCAGTTTCCTTCCCTGGTTTTCCATGGTGGTTTTGGGGTAATAGTGGAAATAAGGAGAAACAGCTTGTTTCAAATGGATCTTCCTTAAATTCTTCTGATTGGGGTTTAGGTTTACGAGAGCATGAAACTGTTAAATTCCCAACAAAAATAGCCTCAACTAAAGGAAAACCAAATTGGCAAGGTAATGAAGAAAGGAGAGTGGTTGATAAAGAATATGACCTTGTGATGGTTCCATCAGATGGTGTGCATTTATCTGGATATGAATCAGATGGTCCAGAATGGTCCATTGGGTGGGAAGAACCACATGGTCCTGGTTTTCATGGTGAAGATGATGATGATGGGTTTGCTGTGTTGGTTCCATGTTATAGACCTGGTTGCAAAGAACTTGTTGAAAGCCCTAATAACCAGCTCTTGAGTGCCATCAAGAACCTGCCAACTGGGTTCTCTTCTGGTAAAAGCTTTGTTTTTCCTATATGGATCTTTTTCATTTCTGATATTTAGTTTGTTTGAATGTGGATTGACACTTAGAATCACCTTAGTGGTGGAACTAATAAAAATTTATCTTATTTTTGTGGCATCTTTATCTGCACCATAGACTTTGAAGCCTACATGTTAAAACCCATTTTACTAGGGAACATAATGGAACAAGTGTTTATGGAGCTTGTATAACTGCTTGAATGGTCACTGCACATAATTTGTTGCAGCATAAGTGTTTCGATAAAAGTACCATGGAGGAGTTATATTGCATTTTGCCTTTTTTAACTCAAAAAATGAAAATTGGACCTTGTAAATTAGAAAAAAGAGCAAAGTAATCCTTTTTATAAAGAAAATTTTTTTCATTTCCATCATCAAAAGCTGTTATGACTAATGAAATAACTAGATAGTTACATGTGCTATGTCACGTGAGGCATGCTAATTTATAAGGATCAATTTTCTCATTGATCTAACATATAAGGACTAATTTGTTCATTTTTTTTAGTAGATGGGGAAAAATACAATCCGACTCATAGTACAAGGGCCTTACACTTGCACTTGTTGACAATGTTGCTTTGAACTTGGCTGAAAACCGTAGAGATCAACCCCTAGGGTTAAAGTACCTTTAAATATATGAAAAGTATTTCGCAGAAACTGTTATATCCTTTTTCCTTTCTTATTTCATGGTGGATATTGTCCTATATGTTTGCATATGTGAAGGTGAGATTTCCAGTACATGTAATGCCATTCCAAGATAATTTGGTCGGTAAATCATCGATGAACATGTCCAAATGTCTCGGTGAACTCTACAGGTTCAGTTTTGTTGCCATTATGTATTGGGTGCTAGCTTCTTCTACCTTAGTGAACTTTTATAGTTTTAGGTATCAATTAATGTCAAGACTTTAGTCTTATATGTATTTGCTGCTTCGTACATTATCAATCTATGGCATTGATTGAGGCTTTGAATTAACTCTCATGGATTCCATCATATCGGAGTTCTTGTGGGTGATTCCGAGCTTTTAAACGATGTTAATACATGTACTTTTCGTTGCCCTTTGACATGGACCTAAGGATTTTAATTTTATACAAACTTTTTCTCTGCAATTTGGCTTAAAACATTCAGAGGGAAGCAACTCGGTGCAGCAATGGTTATCTTCCTTCCCGAACTACTGAACTGACCAAGTCACACTAGTCCGTAGGCGAAGTTTCCTATTGTAGTATCGGTGAATAATGTGTGTATATATAAAAGAAGTGGCCGGTTCCGGTAGAGATGAGGATCTGTATCAGCTTCTGGTTCATCATCCTTCCTTCTTGCTTACGTGCGGTCTTGAAATGATCTCCGAGGAATTGCAAAAACACGGCGGAGAACTTTTGTTGTTCTTTTTTCTGTAAATAATATTAATGTGAATATGCAGGAAATGAAGAATCCTTGCTTCCAGCACACTGCTACTGTGTATAATTTTGATCTTTATCCCCCACAAAGTATATCTATCATCATATCAATTTTGTAAATGCTATGTTCTATGAGATTGAGGACCAAAATTCTTAGTTCTTACATTGTTGATTTCTCAAGTCTCAAGACAGTTAAAATTACCCAGGTTTGCATGATTCTATCACTCGCCATATAGGATTGCCATCTAAGCCTGTCGTCATTTTACAATGTCGTATCAAAACGGTGAGATCTCAATTTAAGTAACGATTCAACAATCAAATATAATAGAATCAAATATAATAGATTAGTATTTATCAATAAGTAGAAGAAAATATTTCAGATCCAAATCAATTTGACGGTTAATGTCGAATATTAAATGAAAAAATTGTTTGTATTTTGGTTCGTAGATTCATGATGTATAAAGTTGTTTCATTAAAAAGACAACTATAAAAGAGAAGAGAAAGGCGAGCTCTCGATTGATGTAGGTGGTGTGAATAGAGAAGGTCATACAACATCGATTTAATAGTTTGGCGACTTGAATGAAAATTTTAAATAGTTCAGTGACTATTTTATAAATTTTTAAAATTAAGTGAGCAAAGCGTAAATTTACTAATAATTTAACCACATTCAGTGTAGTTTATTCTAATAATTAAATAAAAAAATTCAAGAATTGTAATATTGTAAAAAATTATAAACTAAATGGTCATATTAAACTACTAATTTTTATCTTCACCCACCAAACCAATCAAATCAATCCCAATTTGAAATAAAAATAATTTGATAGATTTTTTCTATAAAAAATGTAAAAAATAATAAGTAGATAAGAGATATTTATTATTTAATTATGTTTTATTTATTTCAATATTATATAAAAACCTTATATTTAAAAGTTGATTTTTATTTATAATAAGATGAAATCTTTAAGATTTAAAGATAAAATATAAATTTTTTTTATAATTTAAAATTTATATTTATCAAATAATTTAATTATATTCCATAATTAATTTTAAATAATATATCAAATAATTTTATAATTTAAATTCATTTTTCAACACTTATTTTTTTATCACGTAATTTTTTTAGTTTATCATTAAAATTTCAAAGCAAATACAATTTCCAACATGTTTTACATAAAAAAAAATCAAATTTTGAGTTAATCGGATTAAGTTATTCGAGTTCAAATCGAGTTGAATTTCACAATTTGAATAACTTGAATAATTCGAATAACATGTTTGTATAAATAATCTTTTGACCTCTGTCAATTTTGAAAATAAGCAAATTGATCTCTCTCAACAAAAAAATTCAAATTTTTTTTAAAAAAATTCAAATATTTATAAAAACTTCAAAATTTATATTTAAAAAAATTATAATAACTTTAAAAAAGTTCTAAAGAATATATAAAGAAAGTTAAAATTTTAAAAGTTTTCTAAAATAATAATTTGAGAGCTAAATATGTTAATTAATATTAAGCATCCTGAACTCGATTTGATTGAACGCTGAGTCCTAATAAACATTGTTACCCATTGTGATTATCAACTGAACTTCTTAGTAGATGCAATGAACCGAATGTTTAATATAATTCTAAAATATCTTCATATTGTTTTTTATTTGAAGTGGTTAATCTAACTTAAATATTTGGTTAAAATCCAACCATCCCAGTTAACTACAAATGCTGGTTTTTTTTTTCTAAAAATAACATTTAAATACCTGACTTTGCTTCATAACTTGAGATTTCTTTCTTAGCTTTATATGCAAGTATTTGGTAGGCCTGAAATTGATTTTTTTTTAAAAAAACTAAATCAGTTCAAATTATCATTTTAATAAACAAAAACACAAAAATACTAATAATCAATTAATCAAATTAAATTTGTTCGAGTTTTAAGTAAAACAATTTTTTTATAACTAGACCCGTAAATAGGTCTAGTTAGCTTAAAACTTATGTTTGTAATAAAATTTATTGTTTTTCCACACTTTTTGAGAAGTGTATATTATAAATCAAATAATTCAATGCAAAATAGAAATAAAATAAAATAAAAAGAAAGTGTTTTATATGTTACAAAGATGTTGCAGAGAGCTGCTAGCAATGCATATTCATGGTGGTGGGCTAGCCATATCAGAACAAAGCAGTCAAAATGGTTGGAACATAATCTTGAAGGTATTTTATATGTTTTTATATTCAATTTCATGCTTAATGCATAATAATTTCTGGGGATTTAAAAAAAAAATGAAATTTGGGTATGAACATATGTATTTATGTATGTATGCTGTAAAAACTGTAAGAAAATACAATGGAATTTGCAGATATGGAGGAGAAGGTGACATCAGTGCTTAAACTCATAGAAGAAGATGGAGATTCATTTGCCAAAAGAGCTGAAATGTACTACAAAAAGAGGCCAGAATTGATTTATTTTGTCGAAGAATCGTACAGGGCTTACCGTGCCTTAGCTGAACGATACGATCACATATCGACTGAGCTGCAAAATGCCAACAACACCATCGCTTCCGTTTTTCCGGATCGAGTCCAGTTTGCTATGGACGATGAAGACGAATATGACTCCCTGAGTTTCTTGAACAAGGCTACGGAGATCTCGAAAGGCAGTATCCCCATGGTTCCGAAGCTGCCTGTTAAAGATTTGAATAGCTTAATAACATCAGCTACTAAGGATATGCAACGTAAGAAATCAATGAAGGCTATTACCAATGCAGTTGCTAAATCCGGGTTGACGAAGACCGAGGGGATCGAAGAGATCGATAGGCTCCGTAAACGAATCCTGGCAATGCAAACCGAAAAAGAGTTTGCAAAGAGTAGTTACGAGAGTGGATTGGCCAAGTACTGGGAAATAGATAATGAGATCAAACAAATGCAAGAAAAAATTTGTAGCTTGGAAGACGAATTCGGTGTAGGTAGGATCATCGAAGACGATGAGGCTCGAAATGTGATGGCTGCAATGGCTTTAAAATCGTGCGAAGAAACGTTGGTTCAACTGCAGGAGAAACAAGAGAGATCAGTCGTGGAAGCCGGAGTGGAGCAGAAAAGGATCAAGGATGCCAGGGAGAAGTTGGTCGCTTTAAAGAACGAGTTCGGCTCGGAAAAGCCATCTGCCAGGGAAGATAAAGCTTGCGACAGTACCAAAAAGAGAGAGGACATGGAGTCCTTAATGGAGAAGCTGAAGGAGAAGTTTGAAGTTGGCATCGGTGAATCATTGAGTGTACCGGACATGGAGGACAAGATTGATGAACTTGTGAACAAGGTGATAAACTTAGAAACGGCAATCTCCTCGCAATCGGCTCAAATCGAGAGACTTAGTGCAGAGACCGATGAGCTTCAAGCCCAGATTCGAGCTTTGGAAGTTGATAAATGCACATTGATTGATGGAAGAAATCATTTGATGAACAAGTTAAAGGAAATGGAGGAGAAGTTGCATCGGATTCAGGACTTGAACTGGACTGTTGAAGATCGAAACAATGATCTCCGAACTCATTTTATCGAAGCACATTGTAATATCAATCACCTTTCAGGGAGACTGTGTAATGTGAAGCCAGATGAGATCCAATCGTCAAAAGTGAATGCGGGCAAGGAGATTGAGGTTGCTGATGCATCAGCCGACGTGAAATCTGAATTAGGGTCTAAAGAAAAGGAGAATCGGAATCTGTATGCAAGTGATGGCTGCGGAATTCGGAGTGCGAAAACAGAGATGGTTGCTGTTGGTTCAGTACAAAAAGAAGACTCACTTGCTTTTACAAATGAAGGTGGTGTTAGCCGTGGAATAACAGAGAACAAAGTTGATTCGAAGAAATCCGAAGACCGAGTAACAGGGAACAAAGTTGATTCGCGAGCTTCTTCGATGTTAGTAGACACTCATTCCATAGCTGAATCGAAAGGACACAAAAGAGAACCCGAAGGCGAACCGGATTGGAAGCAGTTGTTCATGAAAGGTATGGAAAACAGAGAGAAGAACCTATTGATGGAAAACAGTACAATGCTTAGGAACCACAAGGATACCAAGCAGCAGCTCGTGGAAGTAGAGACGAATAACCAGAATAGCCTGTTCGAGATAATGTTGCAGCTAAAGGAGCTGAAAAGCAGCAATGCCACAAAAGATGAAGAGATCCAATCCTTACGTCGGGAACTAAGCCTTTGTCGAACAGGTCCCAATGAAAACAAAAATACCGATCAATATGCGGAACCTAGACCAAGTTCTGATATGCCGATATTGACTGAAACCTCATTGAACTCGCCATCCAGAAAGGAACAAAATGAAGACATTGGGGTGATGCTGAGCGATCAGCCTCAACCTATTTCAGAAATTGAAGAAAATTTCCGAATAAACATCGATGAACTGCTGAATGAGAACTTGGAGTTCTGGTACAGATTCAGCACTGTATTCCAAGAGTTACCTAAGTTCAATACCGGAGTGAAAGATTTACAGGCTGAGATATCGAAACTCGATGAACGACAAAAGCAAGATGGAAATAGCACTGGGAAATCTCTGCTAATATCAGATGTGCGACCATTGTACAAACACCTAGGAGAAGTTCAGACAGAACTGAACAGTTGGGTCGAGAGAAGCTTATTACTGAAAGATGAACTGAAGAGCCGGTTTTCGTCTTTGTGTGACATTGAAGAAGAGATAACACAGGCATTAAAAGCAAGTGCAGCAGACGATGAGATCAGGTTCACGAGTTACCAAGCGGCGAAGTTCCAAGGCGAGATTTTGAACATGAAACAAGAGAATAACAAAGTTGGTAAGGAGCTGGAAGCCGGTTTAGATAATGCAAGAACCCTGCAGCTCGAAATCGAGAGGACCCTGGAAATTTTGATAGATGACTGGGAACTTTCAAGATCCAAGGCCAATCGAAGCGGCCGACTACCCCATTCGGAGAGTCGTAGTAGAATTCCTTTGAGATCATTTATCTTCGGTGTCAAACCGAAGAAGCAAAAGACATCCATATTTTCTTGTGTACACCCTGCGATGTATTGGAAGTATAAATTCGGGATGTAGTAGCAGTAGGTAAAACATTTCATTGTATGTGTTACCTTCAAAGTTGCTCTTCTTTGCTTCCATTGACACTGTCACAGAGGTCAACACTTTTTCCTTTTTCTCGTTTTCATTAGGAACTGGAAGAGGCATGTTTTCTGTTGGCTTATAACCTGTAATTATAATCACCATGAATGGAATAGTTGTTTCTTTCTATTCTTATTTTTTGCTGCATTTCCCTCTGATCATAAGGACCTATCAAGTACAAAACAGCTCCGTGTTTGTTTTTTGCAGTGTATAATGGCCTACGTGACGAACCGTAAAACAGCTCGTATATGAGTTTAAATTCACATATAATACACAATTCTGGCAATCTGACATGCCATATGAACATGGGGTCTTATAAAGCAGCTACTGAGACCTCAGATACAATCCTTGCTCCCCTACCTTTGGCCATTTATAGACCTATGTGATGCATCAGATCCTGCCAAAGAACAAAATTCTCGAAGAGTTTCCATCGATAAACAAACAAGCAGACCGAGTTTTCTTTTACGTTTCATTCAGAAGTTTAAATGAGAAAAATCACTGTGGTTGATGAAAGACCTCAGAGCAAATCATTTGAATACATTTTAGACTAGGAACTTTAAAACATCTTCATAGTAATACGACGTCACGATTATCGTGTCTCCATCTAGGCATTGTCTCTGCATTTTTAAGGTTCTTAAGGAACTCTATCTGTTTGCGTTACATTATAATTCTCTACCTTACTCTACGTGAAAATGCTGAAGGTGACAGTTAACGACTACGAGGCATATCTATGTAAATGTATGTGAATCTGCAATGCATGTAAGTTGCTTTAACTATTCCCCCACTATATGTTTTCTTCAATATCAGGTTTTCATACTTCTTTGCATAAGTATGTGCATCTATGATTTGAAGTACCTGGGGATGAACCAAAGCACCACTGATATTTCTGGCCACATGAACCGGAAGATCGAAAGTTGCACAAGCACCAGAGTACGCAATAACATCCTCAAGTGGGGTCAGAATCCTACGATTCAAAGCAGAAGATACCAAATCCAGTACACATATCGGTCCAGAAAAGGTAAGTAAGACTGAACCGAAAACCCAATCAAGAATTATGTGTAGTCTTTCCATATATAACAATACAAAGAACAATAGGAAACTGAACTCTGTTTGTGACCACTGGAAAAAATATTTACAGTTTTGATCTGATTATTCTTAACCCAATCTACGAACAAATTGGAATCATCTTCCTGAATTGAACCAATGAAACCATCAATGCAATCTTTGCATCTAAGTGTAGCATTAGGCTCATTTTCCAGCCACTGGAGAGCTAGAATACACAAACATACATGTCATTGACTTCATATAATGGAAAGGAACAAATGAATAAATAAGAATCATAAGTATAGTCATATCAAGTACCAGGAACCAATCTGGTTTCATCAGTTCCAGCAATGCAATGAGGAGGAAACGAAGGCTCAGGAATATCGGGAAGATGGGAATCAAGGAAAGCAAAAACAGGCCATTTTCTCTCACATAATAGCCTGGCTAGCCTTGCAGATTCTTCAACCATATCAGATATCTGTTTATCAGGTTTCATTGAAGCCTGCATAAGCAAGAAAAAAATAACAGAATAACCCAGATTGCCATTTGTCCAAAATAATTAATACAGTTCCTTAAAAAAAACATGCAAAATCTAAAAATTTTAGTTTTACCAGATTTCCAGCTCCAACAGTGCAGAAGCCATTAACAACATCAACAAGAATAAGATCAGTCTTAACATCTTGAGAAAGAACCAGAGAGTCTTCTTCCAAAGGAAGCTCTTTCTTCATGAGATCAATGGCTGTTGGCACCACTTCTTCTGTATTGCTCTTTGCTTAACGAACCCAAAAGAGACAGAAATGGAACAGAGAAGAGACAATGTAAAAGGCAATAACGATTATTGGTAAAATGAACGTGTTCACCACTGATCGATGAGTGCATTCGATCAGACATGAACCTGTTTCTAGATTTTTTATTATACAAGTACCCTTACGATAAAATTTGGATTCCTTGAAGTTGGAGTTACCAGTGGTGGTTGGTGATTACAGAATCTCAAATGCTGGGTGCGGGTCCATGTTTTGAGAGAATAAAACATAGAGATGAGCGCAAAATATTCTTAATCATGCAAATGAAAAGACTCCCAGGTCTCCTTATAATCCTCAGTTTAGAAAGCAGTAACACAAAATCCCAGATTCAAGTAATATGCAGAGCATTGGAACTTTTGTCAAATTATAAGACAAGATATGAAGACAGTAATTGTAAGACCTGAAATCATGGTACTCGGTGTCATTCCTGTACCACCCATACCGATCTAAACGTTCCATGTATATTCCGTTCAATACTGGTCGTACCAGTAGAATTCCGATCCACACTAATCATACTAGTGGCATAAGTATTTTCTTGTATTTTAAAATTTACATATGACAAAATTTGAATCCATATCACCAACATTTTTAAAATATTTTTTTTCATCAAAATTTTATTTTTTTATGACTATTTTATATTTAAGATTTATTTAATTTCATTATTTGATATTTGTAAATACTTTTTATATACATATCTCACATGTATAATGATACCGACCACGGTGCGGTGATGACTACTTTGCCGGAAATACAACTTGTAGTTTTCTATTGATTCTAGTTAGTATTAGATTGATTCTCAAAGCAATTTGCTACCTTAAGTTACAAGAAGGATGCAGCAGCTCCACGTAAATTACAGTGAATCCCTATTATTTCCCTGGTACAAACTCATTTGCCCTTATTGTCATCCTTAGGAAGATTAACACCCATCAGCCCAAGCAAATTGGAAGTTGGACCAGGAAGTCCTTGTTGACAAGCAAAGGAGTCGAGAAGGTTTTTAACAAGGTTGACATCCACATCAACTGGACTAAACTCTCCATCCATATCCTCTGTTGCATTCGATGTTCCCTGCAAAGTTATCTCCACGCATTAACGACCATTGGTAAAATCACATAAACAAAGACCGAAATATATTGGTGGCTAACTTAGGCCATGAGCTAGTCTAGATTTACAATGTTCTACATGTTTCATGCCCTATCTAAAGCAAGGCAGGATAGCATATGCCAGAAATTCAATTAGATTCTCGACCAGCAGAATGCATGACAGGGATTATAAAATATTGGCATATCACGTAAAGTCCACTAGAGTATCCCTATGCAAAAGACAAAAACATACCTCGTTTTTAACGGAGGTCTGCTCGTTTGCATGAACGAAGCTCTTCTTGAGGGTGGTACTCTTCAGTTCATTGTTCATAACATCCGAATAAGAATGCATGAACGAATCCTCTCCATCCTCATGATCAGACATGTCACTTCCATCCTCAGACTCATCTGCAGCTTTCATTAATAAATTTGAATCAGCCCCTACATTAATTAGATAGGGACATTTCATTCCTTGATCATATGCTAATGCACCTGCTTAATATTGTAACGTATATGCAATAGGGAAAGGGGCAGTTTTGTTGCGCTACCGACAAATAAAAGAGGCAACTTCCTTTTTGACAATTGTGTTTTAAGGGAAGAGGTGAAACGGTCGAATGAGAGGGCATTAAATTTGCAGAAAAAATGCCTTAAACTATGAACTACAAAAGATAAACCGTCAGCAAAATATCACTCATTCCCAAAAATAATATCCTAGAAACACGTAGAGAAATATGTCTCTCAGGTGTTAAATCATATAGATTTAGACATATATTGAGATATTAAGGTGTTTTGGTAGACATGAAATTTACCATATCTGAATTACAAATAATCCATGAAGTTTCAGGCCAAAAAATAAAGTATACCATACATATATGTTCCACAAAGATCATGAAGAAAGCAATCATGTATGTATCCTGTTTGAACTAGAGATATAATGGTTTTTCTGTGTGAGATATCTAGTTAGCTCGTATACGTTTCTATGACTAGCTAACATTGTCTGCTCAAAAAATTGCAATTAGGCAAATCCTATAAAAATATGAACTGTCACTTGAAAGTGATAAAGGTTCATACCAAAATCCATGTCCGAAGAACCTCCGTCATCATCCATATCACGAGTCACATTTTCATCACCTTTGTATTTCATCACGGACTCCACATCCTTCATAAAGCGCTCCACATCAAGTTCCACCTCTTTAGGATCCCTGCATAAGGAGGTAAAATGTTATTTTAACTTGACAGAATTAGCGGTGGATCATAACATATCCCTACATTTAAAAATCAAATTAGGAACAAATCATAGCAGAATTAGCTTTGATTAAAAGCTCCACCAACCTGTCATTAGGAACCTCAGCTCCCTCATAGCTTGACATCTTATGGATAAAGCCTTGCATGGTTTTCACAAGCTCACTAAGATCAAAATCTTCGCCGTTCAAGCTTGATGACGCACCAGTATCCTTTTGCTCTTTCGACTTCTTCTTTTCACGTTTAAGCTCGTAAAGTTCCATCTCCTTTTGTCTGTCCTGTAGAGCAGAGTTCAACTCATCTTCTCCACTGTAAAGCCAAGAATCGTCATCTGAAGGTGGAGCATCC
Organism: Gossypium anomalum; assembly: GCA_025698475.1. Lineage (NCBI taxonomy): Eukaryota > Viridiplantae > Streptophyta > Magnoliopsida > Malvales > Malvaceae > Gossypium > Gossypium anomalum. The sequence continues at coordinate 4,534,852 of CM046957.1, read as the reverse complement.
TCGTTCTTAAATTCATCAGCTGAATATGGTAATGAAAGAATCTCATCTATTTGTCTCACAGGAGCATTCAACATTTCACTGCAACAATAACCACAAGCTCAGGCTCAGTAAAATAACTAATAAACATCGAATTCAATTCGATTAAGGTAAGAAACTAAATGACATACCGGGTCTTGGAAAACAAAGAACTGTTCTTGTAATACTCTTCAGCATTCTCCATTAACCTTTTATACTCATTAGACCCAGGAATCAAGCCCTTGAAATACCCACTCTTCTCCAAACTCTCTTTGTACTTTTTCCAGCCACTCCCTTTCCCTTCTTCCCCTTCTTTCTTCTTTTCTTGATACATCATCTCAAACCCACAAGCTATCTTCATCCCCAGCTCCGCCTCCAAGTCACCCTTCTTCGGCGGCATAGGATAACACTTCGGCGCCTGAAACCTCTGCTGCATCAGCTGCGCGTACATTGCCCTCGACATCTTAACTGCCACTGTAACCATCTCCTCTTCTCCTCCTTTCCCTCCCTTCAAAAACCGTTCCATCTTCGCCGCGTGTTTCATCGAATCCATGTCCCGGTCGTAGAACCCTTCCACCGCTAACGAAATCAAAGACGGAGCGTGTTTAAACACGCGTGCTACAGAAACCGGGACCCGAACTCTCACGGAATGGGTATTCAGTTTCGCCTTCTCCGGATAACCAGCGATTCGATTCTGGATGACGGATTGCACGGAATCCGGCGCCACCGCTGCTTGTTCATTTTCTATTAAGAAATTTAGGGATTCGGTTAGAGTCGGGTTAGGGAGGGCGCTTCGGGGGATGATATGGAGCTTCCCGCGTCGGATAAACGCGCGATTTTGAGAGTTCTCGGGGTTTAGCCAACGAGGGAGATGGTAAGCCGCTTCAATCAAAAGAAACTCGCCATCAGAATCGTGAACTTGGATGGAAACAGAAGGGAAAGCGACGGAGATTCGAAAGAGAAGGAAAACAGTGAACCATTCGTCGTTTAAATTGTCACCGAAACGGAGGTGACCTTTGAGGTGAGGGAAAGGGTGGAAGGCAATGGAGAGGGTGAAAGGCTCGTGCTGCCAAATGTAAGAGGTAGTGAAAGGGGAAACCGCGTTGAGGATTTGGAGGTGGAGCGATTGAAGGGCGTCTTGGGAAAGGGGATTGTCTGGGTATATGGAGTAGATCACGGTGTCCTCCGGGAGGCGAGAGGAGGCTTGAGTTAAGGGATTGGGGTTGTTTGAGTTCAAGAATGGCGGCGGAGTCGCCATGGACGGCGGCGTACGCGGCGGTTGAAACGGCTGAGTTGTTTTGGTTATTACACTTCGAGAACCCGCTGAATGTTCTTGAAGTGTGCTTGTGAAGTAGAGAGTTCGAGTTAGCAATATATTTATACTACGCGGGCTAAAGCCCATTTTTCAGGTTTTCTGAATAAAAAAAAGGCTAAAATATAAAAATATTCACTTTGTTTTAAATTATATTTTACACTTATGTTAAAATATTACGTTTTAGTGACTTACGTTATCATTTTATTATAAAATGGTTATTCTACTATTAACATTCATTACCTCCCTAATGATAGTCCTACATGGCAGTCTAAATAAGTTTTAAATGTCAACTTGGATGTCCTATATAGTAATCCAAATTAAATTTATTTAATTAAAAATCTATTTTTATCCCAGCAACTGAACATCCAAGTTGGTATTTAAAAACCCATTTGGACTGCCACGTAAGACTGCTATTAGAGAAATAACATATCTTAAAGGTAGAATGACCACTTCGTAACAAAACGATAATGTAAGTAACTAAAACGTAATATTTCAAACATAAATGACTAAAATGTAATCTAAAGCAAACAAAAATAGCTGTTTTTATAATTTATCCATAAAAATATTATTAAATAATTAAAAAATAATTTTTACCTAAATAATAAAAAAATAATTATGAAAATAGGATATATTATAAATTATTTATAAAAATAATTTTTTTAAGATAAAATCAAATGTCGATCAATATGTCAAGTTAATTATGAAAATAGGATATATTATAAATTATTTATAAAAATTGTAATAGCCAATTTTGGCCCAAAACACCCAAACCAATAATTAAACCCAACCAATAAAGAGAGTCCATATAAAAGGTCCATTACAGATTAAAGCCAAAACAAATTAAAACCCATACCAACCAAACCAGCCCAGATTTTAAAACCAAATATAAGCCTAAACTAGCCAGGCGCATTTCTAACCCTAATCCAACAACATTTTCAGAAAACAAGCAACCCTAGGGCTAGTCCCTCTTCAGCCGCCGCATGCCCTGGCCACCACGCCCCTGAGCGGCGCCTCTTCCACACGTCGCACGACACCTGTAACAAAATCAAGTAGAGCAGCAAAGAAAGCACGCGAATGACAGAGAAGTAAATAGCAAAAAATAAAAGAACAGAAACGAAAGGTTGATTTTCGGCTATAAGAACATTTTCGGATCTCTTTTTTTTTTTTACGAAGATTAAGCAATAAAAAAGCATAATAGAACTTTGAAAAGGTGGACTTCGATTTATTTCTCTGCTTTCCTTTTCGTTTTTTTGTTTGTTTTCTTTTTTCTTTTCTTTTTATAAACTTTTTGATAAAAAAAGGGGCATAAATCAAAGAAAAGAAGGGACTTACCGAACCCAAGCAGCTTCATCGTCGGAGACCGCTTCTCCGTCGTCGGATTCGGCCCGAAGAGGTCATGGGGGGTTCTTTCTTTCGGATCTTCCTCTATCTAGAAGACCCTCACCGTCGGGCGCATTTTGAACAAAAGGGATTAAATAACCTAAGTTTACGTGGCCCCGACCACCGTCTACAATGGGAACCACGGTGGCCTCAAAGAGCCACGACAACGGCGGCGATGAGGGGTGTTGAAACCCTAGCCGAATAGAGAAAGGGGGTGGGGGGAGTATTCTTTGATTTTTTTTAAACAAAGAGGAAGCAAAAATAAAATAAAAAATAAAAAAACAGATTTAAATATGCCGCATGAAACGGCAGCATTTTGGGTTGGGGGGTCTAGGTGCCGAAACGGCACAGTTTTGGTGTGCCCATGCGTGACCCGACCCGCTTCAGGGGGTCCGCGTGTTTCCCTTAAATGGGAAATTACCCACTTTGGTCCCTCCTCATTTTCTGATCTTTGATTTAGTCCTGATTTGCCTTTTTTTCTGTTTTAAATCTCGCCCAATTATTTTATTCCATTTCTGATCTGATCCCTAGACTGAACAAATGAAACGCAGCACATTAGACTTGGAATATTACCCCATTTGGTCCTCGCAAGTCTAAGCACATTTCGATTTGGTCCCTAGCAACCCCTTTTTATTCCAAATTTATACCCTGAATTCTGATTAATTTTCAATCACGTCCTAAATTTATCTAATTCATTCTCCCTACATCTATCTTAATTTGTTTTAATATATCGTTTATTCATATCATTATTATTTATTGTAACTCACTTTAATATATTGTTTATTCAAATTATTATTATTTATCTCAACTTACTTTAAGTATGTATCATTTATTTTATAATCCTTACTTATTGTATATGCATATAAACCATTTATTTCAGGTTTTTACATGTTTGCTATTCTTTGAAAACTGTTTTTTTGCTATATATTTATTTCGAATTATTTTATATTGTTTATTCTTTAGTTATTACATATTATGTATTTCTAATAATTCTTTATATATAATATCTGAATCGCTATTATAAAGTATATTCATATTGTCTATTTTTTAATTCTTTTACGTGTTATATATTTTAAACTTAATATTTATTATTTTAAATTAACTTATATATTATTTATTTTAAATTTATTTTTATACCTTATTTTAAACCCATTCCACTCGTTCCATATTATTTATTTTACACTTTTATTTATATGCACCATCTATTTTAAAATTATTCATATGAATCTTTTGCAATTTGCTTTATGAAATATAGATTTTAAAGTTCTCTTACATCATTCATTTTACAGGCCACAAATTTTATCTGAAGACACAAAAGAGTGAAAATCCGAAAGCTCTTTTTTGTAGTTGTAATTATAATGCCAAAAAATCAAGTCAAGCATGATCGTCTTTATGTTGATCGTTTACAGCCTCTTGAATCTTCTATTTACCTACTTATTTCTTTTTCTTTGCTTTGATTTGTTCTTTGTATGAAATGTGGTTTTATTCTTGTTTTCTTTCTTTTTGATAGGAATTCTCTTGTTAAGACCCTATGAATCAATTGAAACTTGATTCATACAGAAACCGCGATGATTCAATAAAACCTTCAAACTAAGTCCAAAGATTCTTTGAGTAAGAACCATTGGATCATCACTTATTCAATCAATAGAATAGATATAATAAATAAAAATACAAAGAAAAGAAAGGTTTGTCCTTTGATCAAAATAAGCATAAACTAAATGAGAGTTTGAAAGAATCAAAAATCTTTCGATTTATAAATAATATAACTCTTTCTTTGAATTTTTTTTTGAGTCCGGCCGCGAGGTTTGAATATTAAGTATGAATCATAGTTCAAATACTTTGTGATCCATTTCATATATTCCGTGCTCCAGATACTAGAATGACTATCCGACGGGATAAAACTATCTTGATCAAGATGACAGACCCATTTTCTGTACTATCAATAGGATCAATTATAACAAGTCACACACTCATATTTCGGAAATACAGAAACAAATTAATTTCGCGGTGCGTCATTCATTTTAAGTTGTTTTATTATTTATTGTAAAATTTTATATATATTATTGAATTTCAATCGTTATATCTTTTTTTTTTATATATACTAGTTGTTTCTTAGACGTCTTGTGTATTAAATATTTTAAGTTTGTTTTACATAACATTTATTTTAAACTCATTTATATATTATTTATCTTAAATTATTTTACATATTATTCATTTTAAACTCTTCCCGTATATTATTTATTTCAAACTTTTGCCTATATTACCCATTCTAAAATCTCTTATACATATATTCTATTTTTAAATTGTTTTGCACATTGTTGATATTAAATTTCTTTTTTTCATTATTTATTTTAAATTTATTTCTTGTTATTTTAAAATTTGTTTCACGTTTTATTCATCTTAATTTGCTTTATGATTTTTTTGTAATTCATTTGTCTTTGATTATTAATGATTAGTATTTAAATAATGTATGTTGTGTGATTATTTCCATTGTGTATTTTAATTCGTTTATTTCATATTGTAGCATTATTGTTATTCATTCGTGTAATGTTGTATCCATGTATATTTGTCTCATGCTCATTGCTATTTTATTTTATATCATCGCCTCATGAACCAAGCCTCGTTGCATTTATCCAACTTGAATCGCTTTGTAACGGCCTAATTTTCAGTGGTGTCGGAAATAGTAATTTGATATCACTAAATCCGACAAGTAAGACTGAAAAAGGTAGTAATTTAATATTTATGAGTCAAGTAAGAATTTAGAAGAATTTTTGAATTGGTGAATTAAAAGAATTTATAAGGTCAAACGGGTCAAAAACGAGTTATCGAGGCTTCAAATTTGAAAATCGAGCTATAAATATTTTTATAAATATTTATGGAGTGCCATTTAGTTATTGATAAAGTTTGGTTGAGAAATTTTAACGTTTGGGTAGTCAATTAAATAAAAAGGACTAAATTGTAATAAAAATAAAATTTGCTAGAAGAATTAAATAGCTCAAGTGTTAAAAGAAAGAGGATTTAAAGAGCAATTAAGCCTAAAAGTGAATAGGCTGGACGGCAAGGGCAAGAAATCATCAGAAAAACAAGGGAAATAAGGGCAAAATTGGAAATTTCACAATTTTAACATATAAAATAAGGACAAAATTAAAAAATCTAGAGATCTCTTCATATTTTCTCAGCCAAAACGCCATAGAAGGTCTGGAGAAAGCTTTTTTTTCATATTTTTACATCATGTGAGTTTAATTCTTGCTCTTTCTTGATAATTTTTTTATCTTTTTATGACTTTTACAAATAGGTCCACTTATAGAATTCATTAGTTTTTGATTTTATGGGTGAAATTGGAAGTTACCCTGGATGGGTAAGGGAATTTTATGATGAATTATTATGAAATTTAAGTTCTAATTTCATATTAAGGTGGTTTTATTAAGTGATTTTGATTGAAAATGGTATTTAGGACCTAATTGTGAAAAAGTTATGAATTGAAGGTTGGTGTTGAAATTCAGAATATAAAAGGTTTTGAAATAGTTTATAATGATAAAATAAAGTGCTAATTGAGAAAAATTAGTTCAATTGATGGGTGAATTGAGCAGGGACTAAATTGTAAAAATTAAAAATTTTGGGATAAAAGTGCAATTTCAAAAGTTGAAGAGCATAAATTGTGAAGTGAAATAGAAATCAAATAAATGCTAATGAGTGGAAATATTTTATATTATAGATCAAGAATCCAAAGAAGAACGAGGAAAAGAAAAAGTTACGGAATAGTCCCTAAATTTCAATATCTTCTACAAATTAGCCGGGTAAGTTCATATGGTTGAATTTAAATGTTTATTTGTGAATGATTGAATGACATAATGTGTTATTATATATATGAATTTTTTGTGGGATTGTGAAAATTTTGTTAATGAAAGAATAAATGTGGAAATGCAAATTAGGAAAAACGCAGAATTGAGTAACGTCAGTATCATGACATGTGATGAATTGATTGGATAAGACCATGGTTGTTCCATGGCAAAGTGTGAAATGTAGGTATGGTATCATCCATACCGAGTTGTGAAATGTAGGTATGGTATTATCAAATCCATATCTGAGTTAAGAAACGAGGTATGGCATTTCCCATACCGAGTTGTAAAATGTAGGTATGGTATTTCAATGAGGAAAACCATACTGAGTTATAAATTGTGGCATCGAACAACGACGTACTCAATTTCGTAAGTCGTTTCCTAATTTGATAATAAGTAATACAAGAGAAGTGAACCAAATGAAAGAGATTTAGTAGTTGTTAATGTTGAGCTCAACTATGTGAAGTATTATAACAGTGGTTGTGAATGGCAAGAAACTTTAGTAAATGTTTTGGTATTGTTTGAAAATATTATATTTGGTAAGCATTACTTTTAAACCTATGAACTTACTAAGCTTCAATAAGCTTACTTGTGTATGTTTGATATTTTTTTATGTAGACTGAATTAAAGTGAAGTTGGTAGATCGGATCAACACAACAAGGCACACTATCCAGATCAATTTCGGTAGCTTTTGCTTTATGTTTAAAGATTTATATGGCATGTATAGAGTTTAAATGAATTGAAATAAAGATGTTATAAACTAATTAACAATATTGTACTAAAACCGTTTTTGGTTAGTAGCAGTAGTTTGACTTTGAAAATTCACCATAAATTATGAAAATCTAATTAAAGGTTGAATAAAATATGAAATTAAAGCTTATTGAGTCTAGTTTCTTATAAAAGAAATTATGTAAGCAATGGAATTGTAAATCATGAGATACAATAACTTTTGTGAGATAAGGTCAGAGTGATTTCAAGCTCCTCTATTCTGATTTGTAAAAATCATTAAAAATTGTACAAAAATAGTTAGGAGTAATACTATATATGTATCAATTCCTTATTTAGTCTATTTTTAAGAGAAACAAACATCATAGTTATTTGAATTCTGTACAGGGAGAAATTTGGTTTGTAGGGGTCAGAGTAGCCGAACTCTGAAATAGGGGAGACTTTAACTAATAAACTGTACTAATTGGCCCAACCAAAAATTCTAGAAAAAAATTAGTTAGTATATATGAGTCTAGATTCGGAGAAAATTTACGGATTTGGATTTCGAGTTTTGTAACTCGAGATATGATTTTTTTTGCGACTGTGATGCAGTTGGATAGCTTATCTAGAAAATATTATATAAATTGTCTGAATTTGTTTAAATGCTCAAATAAGTTTAGTAATGCCTCGTGCTCGACTCCGGCGACGGTCTCGGGTAAGGGGGCATTACACGCTTTTTTAATCTAAACAAATAACACGTCGATTAAATATCGAATTCGCTACTAATCAAAACAAAAATTTCAGAAAAAGGCAATGTTTCGCGTTTTGGAATATCGAAGAATTGTACCCTAACTTACGGGGTTTCGATTCTCTCGTTGATTCTAAATAGCTAAATATCCTTTTGATTTCTAAAACACGCGAGATTCCAATTAAAATTAAAGACGACCTTACACTCGGGAGTTCATAGTATTGTGTCCTAACTTACGGGATGTGATACTCCGTGTAGCGACGTAAAAGTTTTAGCTTGGTCGCTAATTGTGGCGATTTATTAATCATGGAATCTCGGTTTTTATAAAAAAGGAAGTCGCCACCGATCTTTTTTCTAGGTGTGATCGGACACCTAATAAATTTATTTTTAAAACAAAAAGGAGGCTGAGTTTAGGTCTACGTCAAAATCCAGAGAAAAAGTAGGGTTCGGAAGTCGGTTACGCGCGAGGAAGGTATTAGCACCCTCGCGACGCCCAAACTTGGTATCTTATAAACATGTGTTGTATTGATTTTCAAAAATACGAGTTCAATGAAACATTTAGTTGTGATCCAATTGAAAAGACGAAAACATTTTAGCTTTTTTTTTTGTTTTTTATAAGGGTGTTCCTTCTTTAACACGATCCGACAAATTCCATCCAACATAGCGATGAAATTCAATGACTTAATGTTAAATCGGTACATTGCCTTGATTATTGAAATTAATTAGAAAACAAGAATAAGATTTTTGAAGTAATGCCAAGCAAAGTTGATATGAAATAAAAGTAAACAAATAGAAGGGCTAGAAATATGTTGAAGCAAATGATAAATGTGACGAAAATATTAAAACAATGGCCATATATGCGATATTAAACATGTTAACAATAGTATTAAACGCGAAATAAGGATGAATATATACAAACGTATACTAATAGTTAGCAAAGTGATGGAAACATGATATTAAAACTATTAATGGTGCTATATATATGTATATCATACGGTGTTAAAATACATACATCATATAAATATTAGAAACATATACATGAGATAGTAAAAAAAACATTAAAACGTATATATACATGACATGTATAAAGATACAATATTAGAAAGATACGTATACGTAATATATATAAAAACATGTATATATATTATAATATTAAAATATTTACATAGTATTTAAGAATATATACAGAAGATGATATAAAATACATACATGGAATAGTATAAAAAATATATATAACTAATAATATAAAAACATATATATATGAAATAACATAAAAATATATGAATAGTAGGATATTTAAAAATATACACATAATATAATTATTTACAAAATACATAATATAATAAAATATACAAATAATATGATATATATAAAAAATACATAATATATGAAAAATACAATAGTTTATAAAAATACCTAGTACAAGAGTATTGAAAAATAAAAAATGAAGAAATAAGTAAAAATAATATACATAATAATATAATAAGACAATCATATATTTATAATAAGTACTTAAAAATATCTATACACATATATGTATAATAATGACAAAAAATAAAAATAATAGTGAAAGTAAATAATATAATAATAAATACATATGAATATAATAGTAAAAAAATGAGACATTTAAAATAAATATACATATATATATATATAACTAAATATAATATAATAATATTATTATTATTAGAATAAAGTAATTAAAGTAATGCTGTATATAAAAATGTATATACATACATATATAATAAAACATACGCTAAGATTAATAATAATAACAATACTAGCAATAATAATAATTAGTAATAATCATATATTAAAGAAAAATAAAAATAAAAGTAACAGTATTAGACAAATTGAGGCGAAAAAGGACTAAATCGAAACTAAAATAGAAGTTTGGGGGCAATTTAAAAATAAATAAAGCTTAAAAGGACCAAAATGAACGCATTACAACTGGAAGGACCAAAACAGAATTATTCCTTCCTCAAAACGCTGGTGCAAAGACCGGGACCAAATTACAGAGAAAAATAAATTACAGGGCTAAATTATAAATAAAGAAACAATCTAATTTCAAAGTGATAAAAAGCGGAGGGGCTAAAAACGCAATTAGCCCCTCCTTTGAAAACACGCAGATCCTCCTGGTGGGTCGGGTCGATCGGGTCGGTTATGGCCAAAACGACATCGTTTTGGGGTTAAAGAGCAGCCCCCAAAACGACGTCGTTTTGGAGGGCTATATAAAGCCTAAAGTTGACAAAAAAATCATTTGGTAAGGGGAAAGGAAAAAAAAAAAAAAGAAGAGAGAAAAGGGAGAGGGGGAGTGAGCTCAGGCCGTGGGGAGGGTCATCACACGGACGGCCATCGAGGCTCGCTGACGCTTGCCGCTACCACCACCTGTGATGGCCCAAATTCAAAAGGTAGTTTTTTTTTTTAGTTTTTTTTAAATATATGTTTTATGTTTATGTTAATAGAAAAAAAAAGGAAATATGTATATATATATATATATATATATATATATATATATATATATATGAAAATCGAAAAATAGAAGAAAACAATAGAAAGGTAACCTTTATTTCTGTTTGCTTTTGTTTTCTTCTTCAAATGTTTGCTATTTCTTTTTTGTATGTTTATTGAAATCTGTAAATCCTTTTCGATTGATGTTTACAAAGAAGAAAGAAAAAAGGAAAAAAAAATCCCCCTTTCCAACATTTTGACTCAGGTTTTATAACCCTTTTCGGTCCATTTTCTATTGTTTCTGTCCCATCTCCTTTTTTATTTCTTGCAGGTGCAGAGGGATGGTGGCGTGCTGCAGGCAATGGTGGCCGGTGCAAGATGTCAGAGGGGTGGTTGGGAGTGGGTAAGTGGGAGTCGGCCAAATTTAGGGACTAGGGTTTCGGTGGTTAGCTTAGGATTAAGGTATTGGGCTGTTGGGTTTAAAATGTATTTGGGTTGATAATTGGGCCTCTGGGTTTGGGTAGTTAGTTTGATCTGTTTTAGGGTTTTTAAAAAAATAGGCCATTGGGCTTAATTGGGCTTCGGGTAGATGGGACAAAATTGGGCTATAACACTTCGATATATCGAGATAAGGAAATCTTTAACAATCGTTTTGGGCTAATTCAAGAATTTTAAAATCAATGTTAATAAAAAAGGATCGTACTTCAAATCCATTCCTGGTTTTCAATTTTCGACATTAAGACACTAATTAATCAATTCGGTACCAATTTTTGGGGCGTGTCGAGGGTGCTTATCCTTCCTCGTACGTAACCGACTCCCGAACTTGTTCTCTTGAATTTCGTAGACCAAAATGCCGTTTTAGTAAACTAAATTGTTTTATTAAAACAAATGTGATCCGATCGCACCTAATAATGATCGGTGGCGATTCCCGTTTTAATTTTCGCTTTCAAACCAAGTCGATACCCATTTTCAAAAAAATGGTTTGGACAAAAATGATATGTTTTTTAAGAAAAAATCAAATGTCGATCAATATGTGAATCAGCATAAGTCAAGAACCATCCCATTGTTATCAAATAATTTAGTAATAAAAATTTTCCAAATAATCATGGTAATATTAATATAGTTACATAGAAGGTGTAATACGAAGTATAAGATAATGTTAAATTACAAATACATTAAGCATTAGCATTTCTCATAGTGAAATACGTATAATAGTAAGTGTAGATTTAGATGTGTATAAATAAAAATAGAAATATTATTTTATTTGTTCAGAGATATTAATATTAAAATAAATAAAAACACTTCATATATATATATAATAAACAGAAATAGATAATTGGTAAATAATAAAGACATTAATTGCTTTAAAAAATAACATAAAAAAAAAAACAAATCTATTCTTTTTAATAGAAAGAAATTACAAATACTTAATATGTATTAAGTAAACTCCTTAAAGCTAACTTAATTGTATTGTTCTCCATGACTTGCTCTTTCCATCTGCTTGTAGGGGCGAAGTCAGAAAATTTTCTTAGGGGGTCGGATGAAATTTTAATTTTTTATAGTTTATATCTTTATAATTTGTAAAGAATTAAATCAAATTTTTATAATTTTAGGGGGGCAAAGTGTAATTTTACCTTTACTAATTTAAAATTTTTAAAAAAATTTAAGGGCTAAAATAATAATTTTACAGGGCCAGGTCCCATGCCAGCCCCCTTAGCTTCAGCCCTGTCTGCTTGTTGCTTTTATGCATTTATGTATGCATTACACTTGATTATGGTACAAATCCTTAATTAAAGGAAAAATAGTGATATTTATTCCTCTCATGACAATATCACATGATATTTCATATTTTACGTATTTAATTTTGTATATTAGTTTTTCAAATAATCACTTGAATGGATTTGATAAACGTTTATATCATCATTATTTTAAAAGTCATGAGTGAGGAAGAATTGTAGGAAAATATATTTTGATCGTCTTCCAGAGTTCCAACAATAATCATAATAAACTTTGATCACAATATTTCTATAAAAATACATATGGGTATTTTGGATCATTTTATAATCTTCCTTCAACTACTATTTACTAAGTCGAATTTAACACATATGTTCAAATCATTTCAATTCGTATAAATATTTACGCAAACATATGCTTCTAGCATTCTAAATCTTTTAAGGATTTTAATATAAGCTACCACTATATAGTGATTCATATAAAAGTCGTAACAATAATCATTAGACACATATCAAATTTTCATAAATTGTCAAAACTAATAAGATATCTAAATGTTATTGCATTCACCACAAATGAATATCTTTTCATAAGAAATACTAGGACTTAGCAAAAAGCTTCATATTTCTTATTATGTTTTTGCAAATATTCTCATTTGTACCTTTAGATGTTTGAACTACTGGTCTAAAAACTTCACAAATTTAATTTTACTTGAATTGCGCCTTTCCATTTGGCCAATTTATTCTATATCTATATTTCTCAACATATTTATTCAAGACCCTCATTTTCTCTCATTATTTCAACCTTGCAAAATCATTGTCAACAACTTTTTATTCCACGGTTTCATATTTTCTCGTATTGGCATAACTTATCAAGATCTCTTTATTTTCATCATTTCAATATTGAGGTATCTGAATCTCTTTTGAAGTTTGAATAATTAGTTATGTCTTGGGTATCTTCAAGAGTACCTACCTCCACTATATGATCATCTTAATTTATCTTTTATAAGAATTTTTACCTGTTGGAACCAATCAAATTACCATGCTTTAGGCATGCATTACTTTCATTTATCTAAATAGGTTGTCCTACTGGAACTTTAAAACATTAGCTAATACGTAATACTTTTGTTATTTTTATTAGGTCAGTGAATGCATTTGGCAATTAATTTGTAATAAAGTGAATCACCTTTTGAACTTCTACTTCAAATTACTTTCTAAGATGATCTAGATAATGATAATTTATTCTAAGTAATTATTTCATCCACCTATTATCATTTCTCCTTTTTGATGTTAAGAAAGCTTGTCAAATCAAAATAGTAATAAATTCATGTCATAATTGAACTTTAATTTGTTTAAAACATCCAATAATACAAGGAAATTCATAATTCATATACATTCTCAATTTCCTTTAAATACCCATTTTGTGCATTATGGTGAAGTGACTTAAACATATACTGCACATTCACAAAACTCTAAAATGGGTTGTATTTGGCTACTGGCCAAATTCAATTGTAATGGAGAGTCTTTGTCATAACTCATTAACATGATGTATGCAAGTGTATATTGATATAAAATATCATATCCTTATACAAAAAGATTTGTTCTCAAAAGTAATGGTTTAGCTATTAAATGGAGGCATTGAATCATTAATTTCGCTAAACCATTTTATATACATAAACATCAAGCTTTACGATATTTACTCGCATTGACAATATAACATACAATGATCATTGAAAACTTGAGAAATAAATGCACCAACATTAGTAATAATTATCTCGATTGCATAATCTACAGTTTTGTTCTTAAACAAATTATTAAACAAGTAATCTCACAAACTACATGTTATGATTTGATAGCTCACATATGATTATCTTGTAAATGCATCTACTAAAATCATATCAAAATATCCACTTGTTGGATAAATGAGCTCATATTTCTTTCAAAAATGCAAGAGATTCAATCTCAACTTTTGCTAGTGAGGTTTAATAAATCTTCCTTGAAAATAAGCAACACTTGATAAATGAAGAATCTTTATGTTCTTTAATAAATATACATACAAATTTTTATATTGTCGCATCATATTGATCGGGATGGTTAACTGATCATGCCAACTAATTTGTATATGTGGGCTAGTAAACTTCTTGTTTACTATGCATGTTCTTCAAAAATACTAATGTCAACTTTTGTTTACCATATCTTGTGATTTAACCATGCTAATATATACATAGTACAAACTAGAGCAAATACAATAAGTTCCAATACAAAATTCTTACCCAATGTAATAAATTTAATATATAGAAATTAATAACCTCCTCATCCAAAGTCTCAATATTGTATCCGTTACAACGTATGCCCTTTTAAAAGATAATAATTTCTTTGAGATTGACTAAAACATTATACATTAGTTATCGTTTTGTTTCTTCAGATAACAATGCATTAGCTCTTTTGGAGCCTTAAATTAATTTTGTACTATAAAATTTTAACATGTTTCATTACCACATTGAACATAAGTTAATAATATATTAGCTCTTTATATTTTCACTTCTTATGATAAGAAGAATTATTACTAACAAAATATCCAAGAACCAAATAATAAGTTCTACAATTTATAAAAAGGATGCAACTCACGCTTTTAGAAATTTTGTTTTTAACAAAAAAACATACAATCCTAAAGAATATAGCAGTAAGATTGTATATAAATATTAAAATAAAATTATATACTTAAGCTAGTAATGAATAGCAAATAGATTACAATAACAGGTTCCTCAATATAGATGATAGAAATCCTAAAAATTGACAAACTAACATCTAAAATGATCGCCATCATAGAGACACTGACAATATCCCTTTATTGTTTAATTCTATCACAATCATCAATCTAGTATGCCAAATTCGATTTAACATCATTTTTATTATGCATTGTCTCCCTTCCGTTTGATGGAATCTTGATAGAGTTTAACTAAATGTTTAGGCGTACAACAGGTACGTAACCAATGACCTTCGATAACATAAGTTATCTGCACTCCTTGAAGGGTTTTCTCAGGAATTCTTGTTCATCTTTTTCTTATTTTTATTTTTCCACTTTTGGTGGTGAAAAGAATTACATTTTTTGGATTTATCATGTATTGTTGCATTCACTTCAAGGAATGGAACAAGTCTAGCAGAAGGGGCTTCATGATTTTCATTAATAGCTTGTTATTTTATTCAAGCATAAGTAAGCATTCAAGATATATCTTAAAATCTTTTTCACGATATTGCTACTACAGGAGCATATTTGAAACATGAAAAGTTAAAACAAATTCACATTAGTAATATTCTTTCCACATTAATTTAATTGAGAACTTATCTTCCCACATTAATTTAATTGAGGACATATCTTAATTGCTACAGAGTTATACTCACGTACGATTTTAAAATCTTACAACTTGAGTTGCATTTGATCACAATGAGTTTTAGATAGGTGATCTTGCAACTTCAGGTGCATAAAATTATCATATTCTAATGGTCATATCTTTCAGAGTTAAACATTTGCATGAATAAAGCTCATATCTAAAATATAAAATTCTAACATAATTCTTTTTCATAGCCACCATCGTAAACATGAATGAATTTCAATTCAAAATCTATTCGTTCATATTTTTGTTATGGTTAGTCTCCAATTATAATACATATGCTACAATAAAAAAAAATCATAGTAAAAATATACATGAAAATTATTAACATCATGGTCATCACCCTGGTTATTATCCTGAACACTATTATAAGTACTAAAATAATTTTGCTTTCACAATAACATTTATAAACTAATAGTAAAAACCATTTATAAAACAATATTTTTTCATTACAAGTTATCCTATATACAATACGAAATATATGTTATGAAATATTATAACAATAAATTATTTAAAATTTGTAATTCAATTTAAAACATATAATCCAAACGTTCAACAACAATAAGCTGATAAGACTCGATAATCAGCAACAATAAATTAATAATACTTTCTATCACTATTTTAATCAAATTTCAAATATATTCAATAACAATAATCTTTAACCATTTAAATATCATCCATAAAAAACCCCATTTCAAATGAAAACTTGGAATAATAAATAATAATTTTACTTTCATAAAGAAACATAAAGAATGGAGGGAGAAACATACCATACGGATGTTTATTTGTGTAGGGATGTTGGTTCAAGCCCAAAGTTAATTGCACTATAGGTCCCCCAAACTACAACCTCATTCTAAATTGATCCATAAATTTAAAAACATTCTATCTACATCATAAACTATCGAGATTATATCAATTATGTCATTTTGTTATTAAAACCATTAATTTAATTATTAAGTAAGATGACAGATTTTATATGACATAATTTTAAATGATTTTCTTAAAGAAAAATAAAATATTTTAATAAAAAAGATAAATGAATGATTAAAAGAAAGCTAAAAACATTCTAGCATAACTTTTACCCTCCTTTTAATTTTCATTTTAAAATTTCCATCTTTTCCATTTGGTGTTTTTCTTTAAATTTTTATAAAATTTATTGTTTGATTTAATAGTTAAATTAATGATTTTAATAACAAAAAAAATCTTATTAATATAACCTCAATAATTTTGAGATATAACCAAAACGTTTTAAAGTCTCGAGACTAGTTTAAAATGGAAATATTAACTTAGACACATATATCGTAATTAACTCATATTTATATCATACTACTAAATAATCTATAATATATCTTAAAGTAGAATACATCAAGAGCTCGGCCTTTCTTTTTATTTTCGTGTTATTTTTACATATTTAAAGTATTATTATAAATTTATTATTACAAATTTATATGAATTTTTGTAACTCAATAATTTTTTTAGGTACATTTTGATATATTTACTTTACTTAGTGATTTTTTTTTATATTTATTTTCTTATATTGTGTTCTTGTAATGGATCAATTCATTTAATATTTAATATTTAGCATAATTTATGTACATTTAAATTCAAAAAGTAAAATTTACATTTATTATATACCTCACAATTCGTTTAATGATGGTTATACCATTAAATACTAAATTATTTTGGTTACTTAATTAAAAAAAATTACAATTTGGTTACTAATTTATTTGAAAGCTTTTATTTAAATCATTGTATTATTCAAAAAAATTTATCTAAGTCACTAGACTATTAATTTTTTTTTTAAATAAAAACTTTCGTCAGTGAACTCAAAGTGACGATTTGGTGATCGATATAATAGATCAGTACCTATCGACAAGTAAAAAAACATACATTAAATGCAAATCAATTTGATGGTCAGTGTCAGAGATCGGAGAAAAAAGCTGTTTGAATCTTGGTTCACAGATTCATGACGTCCAAAGTTGTTTCATGGAAAATAATTGGACTGTACAAAAGAAAGGAAAAGATAGCTTTTGATTGGTGCAGATAGTGCAGATACAGAAAGTTATATAGCATCGATTTTAACAACCCAATAACTTAAATGAAAACTTTTAAATAATTTAATTATCAAATTGTAATTTTTTTAATTAAATGACCAAAACGAAAACTTATCACAGATTAGTCTAATGGTGTAGTATACTCTTTTAAAAAAACATTTACGATTATTCTAAGATTTGATCGGCCCACCACATACGCTTTCTTCAAGCCGTTCGATTCAATCAATCCAACATTGGACCGGTCAACCTGACCTATCAAAAGACGATACCAAATCCAGTAATCTCAGCCAACGGTCCAGATCAAACGATGAGCACACACATCATTGATCCCAAACGTGCTGTAACCAAACCTCTTTCGCTCGCAGTAACTCTGCAACCAAAACTTTCTTTTCCTTCATTCTTCCATCCTTCGAAACGACAAACGTTTCAATCTCCACACACAAAAAATTCTCTGAAGAGAAAATGTGTTACGGTCATCACCGACGATCTCTCTCACCGGACCGTCCGCCGCGGAACAACAACAACAACGCATTGGTGGTGGATACGCTCCGAGTTCGGTTAGCCGAGACGGAGGCTCGACTCGAACGAGCCAGGGCTCGAGAAGCCGAACTCACTCGCCGACTCGAGGAAATGAAGCGTTTCGTTTCCGTCATGGAGATCCTCGAATCTTACCTCAAACAACGGTTCCGCGAGCAGCAAGAATACGTGGCGCGCTTCTTCTCTTCGCTTCCTGCTAAATGAAAAACAAAAGAAACAGCTTTTCCTTCGGCGATTTTAACAAAAATACCTTTTTGTTAATATTTCCTTTTAGAATATTTTGTTGTTGGTGGTGATGATGTTGTTTTGTGAGTGTTGATCATGTTTGATAGATAGAAGGAATTACATTTTAACTGATTTGAAATTGTAAAAGGTTTCTGTTTCTTGCTCTTAGGGTTTGGGGAGCTAAAAAATTTGTTGGTATTTTACGGAAAATAGTTATTTTACTCCTTTCTTGTGTTAAATTGTTTAAGTAGATGTTAATTATGTTTGTTTGTGGTTAAATTGAAGGCTTAAAATTAAACTCTCTTTGGAGCTGCTTAGTTGATTGAGTTTTACAAATTCTCTTTTTTCATTGTGATTAATCCTTTTTAATCTCAATTAATTTCTTAATTGATATTGATTTGAGAATCCTCATATTAGGTGGAAATTTCTGGCATTAGAGGGTTAAATTATGTTTTTCTGATTATGTGTTTAAGTTGTGCAAATTTAGGTATTAGCTAAGTGAGAAGAAAAGAGAGAAAGGGAAAGTGGATAGGGCGGCAAGGTGTTTGTTGCATTTCAGTTTCAGGTTGTATCAAGTTGAACGGAATCGTTGAAGGCTTAAGAGGCAGAGATCTAAGTATAATATTCTTTGGAGTTGCTTAGTTGAATAAGTTCTAGAAATTGGTGTTTTGTCTTTGTGATTAATCCTTTTTAATCTCATTTATATTGATTTGAGAAGCCTCATATCAAGTGGAAGTTTTCTGTCATTGGAGGGCTATATCATATTCTTTGATTACTACTTAATTTGTGAGCAGAGCTAGAAGGGAAAAAGAGCAAGCGTGGCAATATGTTTTCTGCATTCTAGTTTTCGGGTTGTATTGAGTTGAATGGGGTCATTGAAGGCATAAGAGTTGCATGCTAAAAGATCCCAGTATAATTGCAGTATTTGTTGTGTTCTAGTTTCAGGTTGTATTGAGTTGAATGGAATTTTTGAAGGCGTCACAGTTACATGGCAAAGATCTCCAAATGATTACAAGAAGATACCCAGGTGTTCTCTAAGAGGTAATGGTCGTATTTTTATGAGCAAATATGATCAAATTATTTGTTTTCCTTTGCTGTCTTGTGCTAAAACTTCGAATAATTACTTCCTATATTATGTACTGATTGGGATGAACATGATTGGACTGTATGCTGGCAAAATGGTAAAAATGAAAAGCATGCGTATTTGTTATATCAATAGCAATGACTGATCCAAAGAGCTGCACAAGAGAAACATATCAAACAGCTTGAACTCTATATCTATATTTGATATTGTTTACTTTGATTTATTATACAAAGGAGTTCGCCACTCGGGATTGCGAGATTCAAACGCCAAACTTATTGGATAACGAGGCTAGGCTATGTGATGATTTCACTGGTATGCTTTGGGTAGCATTGTTACTTGGTGGGTCATAGGCAAAAGCAATAAATAACCTATGAAGAAACTCAAATGCCAAATCCTTGAATCTTCACAAGGAAATATCTTTAATTCAACAAGGCAAATTTTCTCCTTTGTTCTGCCATTCATGGATGAGGGAACGAAGGGTGTGATTTGGGGTCAGGAATTTGTGCTTAAGACACAAATTTGTCATGGGAGAAGTATCATGCCCCATCTTCAGCCATTCTTCTATGGCTTCCAATTCATATGAAAACCCATCAGCTGCCACATGTGGATTTTTCATCACTTCCTGCACCCACAAATACCATTCAAACATATCAAAACCATAACCAAAATCTCATTGTAATTGGACTTGTCAATTGGATGTGGGTTGGGTGAATCTAGGTTGAGTCAATTTGTGTTTTAAAATTTCCATTCCATTTTGGTTTGGGTGAATTTTGGGTTTGTATCGTTTTAGGTTTGGTCAATTTCGAGTTCGGGTCATTTGGTTGCGAAGTTTGGTTTATTTTCTTAATTTGGGTTATTGTGGGATGGATCATTTGGGTTTTGGTTATTTTAGGTATGCATCATTTCAAATTACTTTCGAATTGTTTTTGGGTTTGAATTGGTTTTAAGTTCAAGTCAACTCGGGTATGGGTTGAATGGACTTGGGTTAGCTTTTCTATGGTCAAATTGTGTTGGGTAGGATTGAAATGTCTAATTGCAATGAATAGTTTTTTTTTTTTTTTTTTTTTTTTTTTTTTAGGGATTTGCCATTAAAATCAAACCTGGAATATGGGGCAGAGGAAAACACTTGGTGCCTCATTTGAGTCTTCACTGTTTACGTTCTCATTGCTTACCACTTCAAATCCCCCTCTAGCCCTCAGTTCATCAGCTTTCTTTTTCAGCTCATGTAGTTCTTCCATTACTGTTGTAATCTGCAAATCTGGGTTCGCCCCTCGGCACACTGACATGCATTTCATAGATATTTTTGCAAGTTCTACTGCCAAGTCCGATGGCCATTTCCCTGCTTTCTCATCCAAGACCTTAATGAGTGCTGCCTGGTCCTCCACTATCGCATCTTCGATAAGGCCCGCCCAATTCCTCCCAGTTAACATATGCATCAATAAAACCCCAAAAGCTCGAATATCCAATCTTATATCATAGTGATCATGGTGCTGTCTCAAGCCAAAGCCGCTAACCTTTGCAACTAGGTCGCGGTCTAGGAGGATGTTGGATGTGGTTAGATGACCGTGAACTATGGGCCTTGGCTTTGCCGAGTGCAAGTAGCTCAAGCCCGAGCAAACCTCGCAAGCTATTCGGATCCGATCATACCAACAAAGGACTTGGTTTCTGTTTATTTTCCTACAGTTCCTTTGGGGGGTAAATAAAATGTCTCTCAAGCTACCATTGTGCATGTATTCATAGATTATGCATGTCAGCTCCGAGCAGAATCCCATTAGAGCAACCAAATGTGGATGTCTTAAGTCATTAAGAATCCTCACCTACAAACATTCACGTTAGACATTTATTCAAATATATGTGACTATCTGTCTGATTAGTTACAACTACTTTAACTAAAACAAGTAGTCATTTCTCATTCATACCTTAGCTTGAAAGTCTTCTTGAGACATTCCATTAACAGAATTGAGCATCTTGATCGCAACCGTTGAATGATTGATTCGTCCTCGATAAACATTCGACCAATCTCCACTCACTTTTAATCGCAAACGCTCCGAAAAATCATCAGTTGCCAATCTAACATCTTCGGCTATATACTCTCTGTAACCACATCTTAACTCGTTTGATCGTGCAACCATTCTGAGTGCATCTTTCTCTCTACAAAACCCAATCCTACGTTGAAAAACATCCCTTTGTCGCCTCAATTCCTCGATTTCCATCACCATCTTAGCTCTTGTAACTGCTGCCATTTCTAACTGAGCCACAGCATTTGCTCTTGCTTGACTTGATTTCTGAAGTTTATTTGATAGTTCAACTTGAAGTTCCTTAAGTGAATTAAGCCTATTTTTGCTCTCTTCAACTTCTCTTTTAACTTCAAAGAGTTTCTCTTTTTCAATGTCCAATACGTTCTTAATCTCTAACCGTTGGGTGACCTCTTCTTTTATCTGAGTTTCGAGTTCCTCAGCCTAAAAGAAAATGAATGAATTTAAGGCTCCAAAAACACACGAAACAAAATCAAAAGAGCTTGAAAAAATACCTTGGCATTGCATAAACCTATAGCCGATTTAGCTTTTGCATGTCTTTCAACATCAGCCTTAGCTTCTTTCTTCTTTAAAAGAATAGCCTCATGTGCTTCATCTATCTTACATTGCACAGCTTCCATTTTCTCTTCATCATTCTGTCAATAAGACAATGCTTTGTCCAATTACTCATCAACATAATTGTCAGAAAATCATTGTCTTAAATGCCTGTTTAGGTCAGTTGATTTATGCAGACATTTAGCAGCTTTGGGGTTGGAATTCTACCACATGCAACCATTTTCCTTATGGCATGGAAATGGAATGATGGATGCTCAAATAATTATAGAATTAGGTAAATGACAAGACACTCAAATCTAGACAAGGGACCAAACATAATTAAACATCCTGTCCCTGTCATGTGCCTCTAGAGTCAATAAATGAACATAGATAATTGTTGGCAAAACAGGATTTAGTTAGGCATAAACAACAAAAATTTTCTACCTGCTGCAAACATTGAAAAATGGTTGTTATCTCACCATGTTGGAATTGATGCTTTCTGGTGTTTCTGACTCCATTGGATTAGCTTGTAACATATCACTCTCTTCATCCAAATTCAAAGACAACAATTCCTGGAAATAGTTTTCAAGCTCTTCCACATTATTGTCCCACCGATCCTTCACCGAATCTTGGTTTGTTGACGGAAGGGACGAACATTTTCGGCGTTCACAGAAAATTCTTCCTAACAAGCTTTTAATGCTTGGTTTTTCTTTTATTTTTGCAATCATGATCCCTCCTCCATCATCTTCCATCAACCCTTCATTGATGTTCCCATTGAGGACCACTAGTTTTCCCCCACATATAATGTATAGCTCACTAAAATCAGGTTTATATTGATGAACATAGAATGCTCCACTTATTGCACTCTTTGATCTCCTATGAAAGGAATAAATTAATTCGAAACATCAAAATTCTTAAATTTAATCGTAGAAAGATTCAACTTGAATATAAGATCTATATAATTGCATACCATGATGAGGATTTCATGAATGTGATTCCCATTACAAGTTTGCCAATTTCAAGACCTGACATCAAATCTACTATGAGCTTGTGGATAGGTTGATCATATTTCTCAACTTTTAATATCTCAGCTTTTACCTATGAAAAAAAACACTATTATAATCAGATCAATGGCAACAAAGTAAAAATAAAACCTAATTTCATCAACCACCATAGCTATTAAAAAAAAAAAGAAAAAACCTTTCCACAAAAAGCTATGTACTTGGACAGTAACTTTTCAGTCTTTTCTTGCTCATATTTCTTCAATATTTCCAGCTTCTCTTCACTCACTGCACTTGCTGGAAGCTTTCCAACTATATAGAAGGTGAAAAAAAAATGTTAGGGTCGAGTCAGACCATGAACAAGCTCTTCGGTTTATCATGGTTCTGCATGTTCAAGCACTCCGAGATGCTTTCATGCTGTGAATCCGTTAAAGTTCTCGGTAGAGTAGAGAGATAAAACCGAAAATATATACATGAACCCTAAGTGTTTGATGATTGAACTTACATGGGGTATAAACAAAATCAGTGGAAATGTTGTAAGTAACATGAAGGAGGACTATGGTGAATGGTTGAAAAGTCCATCTTCTTAGCGCCCAAGCCAACGTTTTATATCCATCTCTTACATCGTTCCCAACCGCAACATAGACCTTCTCCACTTGTGTTTCCATTGGTGATCTTAGCTTTCAAACAGTAGGTTCTTTTTTTTTTTTTTTTAAGACTCAGTGAACATCCATGGAGATATAAAGCTATAAAGGGTTGTCAAAGGATTAATTTGAGAAAAATAAATAAAATGATTGGAAATGGAATTGAAGGAAATTGGATTAAGTTGAATTTTGTGAAAAACACTGAAAGGGGTTGTTGTCAAGTTATAGATGTTTTCAAAGAAGAAAAGAAAATTAGGCGCGTTGAATGAGAATGTAGGACGGCTTGTTTGGAGCTTGTTGTATGGATTTAATGAAAATTTTAATTGCTGTCTAATTAAGCACCAATTCTGTGCAAACAATTTATAAAATATATTTTTTAAACAATATATTTATTCATCAATTTAAAAATGAGAATGGAAATTTGTTGGAACAACTTATCCCAATAAGTGCTCCTGTGCTGCGATTTTTATTTTTATTTTTTATTCTGGATTCGTCTTCGTTCGAAAAATAGTTTATTCTTTTATCCAAGTTTGATATGATTTAAAAAAATAAACTTGCAATCGACCCAATTTGTTTATATTTGATTTTTTAAATTACTTTTACTAAAAATTATTTTTAAAAAAATATAATACATTAAATGCACTAAAATAAAAGTTCTCTAACATATTAAAAGATATTTATATTAAAAACACTATCATAAATATAACGAATGTTTTATTATATTAAAAAACACAATTAAATATAATAAATATTTTATTGAATTAAATATATTTTTTAAAATTTTATATTTTGGGTTGGGTTATTTAGTTGGCGAAGAGTTTATTGTTATTGGATTAATGATTTAATATAAATAATTATTATTCAACATATATAATTAATATAATATTATTTTATAACATATTGCTCATGTTGGGTTGGGGTTGAGTCAAAAATTTTTGCCCAAGGTTCGACCCCTATAGAAAACGGACCTTAAATTTTACTTAAGTCCATTTTGTGGGCCTTATATTTTGTCCAAATCCTCCTATTTTTCATGTTGGCCTTCGAGCCTGGACAAGTGACTTAGTCCATAAGCAAGTTTAATCTCATATCACTTAGCTAAATTAATATTTATTATTTAGGCATAATGATTTATTTGGATTTCATCATTTCAGCCCTCCATTTATTTTTCTGTTTTTTTTAGCCCTTAAACATGTATTTTTTTATCAAATCACCTCAAAATAGATGTAAAAGTTAACATTTTTTAACTTTGTTAATGCTACATACAGTGGGTTGCCACACCATCATTTAATTTATGTTTTTTAAATTTTAAAAATTCAAAAATATAAAATTTATTTTTAAAAATTAAAAAAATTAAAATTATTAAAAAAATATAAAATTTTAAAAAAGTATAATTCTAAAAATTTTAGTTAAATATTAATTTGTCATCCACGTGGCAATCCATGTATGTGCCACGTTAAAATGATTTTTTAACAAAAAAAAAAAGTCAAATAAGTCAAGGGCTAAAAAAGGAGAAATATTAAATGGAGGATTAAAATGACTTTTTTTATAAAGTTGGAGGGTTAAATAAGTCATTATGCCTATTATTTATAACATGGTAGTCAGTATTGTTTTGGTACAACCCATATTGACCGAAATGCTTTGTTTCGGTAATAAATCGGAACAATAAATCTTAGGTTTCATTCTGGTGCAAATTCTAATCGGTACCGGTCGTACTAGTTGATTTCACTCATACCAACCGAAATATGGTGTATCAGTCGGTACTAAAAAAATTTCTGTTAAAATATATTTTAAATTTTATTATTTATTCGTAAAAAATAAATTTAAATTTAAAATTACTTTTTTATTTTTTATTTTTTATAAAAATATCAATTTAAAATATATTTTAAAATTTAATTTTTTATTATTTATTTGAATTTGTTAAATTATTTATGGAATATATTTTTTTGGTTGTTTATTTTGAGTTTATTTAATGACGAATTGCAATTGCGAAATTTATTAAAGAATATTTTATATAATTAATGAGTTCTTCCTCAAGTTTGGAGCATTGATTCAATTATGGAATTATGAATAGTCATTGATTCAGTCGATACATAGTAATCTATCTATACTTTCTATATGAAATCAATTTCCTTCTATATGCTATATGAAATAAATAAATAATTTAGGAAGAAAAAGCCTCAATAAGAATTCAAACGACCCCATATTGTATGATTGCCTGAATGCAATATTTTTATTTTTATTTTTAACTATCTTAAAATTTATGTATGGTGATATTTGAACTCATGCCACTAACAATATTTTTTAAAATCTTTTCTTTACCAATTCAACTAAAATTTTATTTCTAAAAGTTATTTAACCTCATTATTTGATATTTGTAAATACTTTTTATACACATATATGAAATAGCGATAAACTTGAAACAGTACAACAGAACAGATCGATACCAGTACGTATCAATACTAGTAGAAAAACGGACTTGGCTACCTTAATTTATAAACTATAATAATTTATAAAAATATTATTTAATACATTATGAGTGAAGTTAAACAGAAGTGAAATACCGTAATATTTTTTTAAGTAATATTAATAAATTAAAACAAACAAGTCGAACAAGCTTAAATTTTTTATAATAAACTTTATTCTTAACAAATATTTGAATCAAATATTTAATAATAAATTTTAATTGATATTTTTTAAAAAAATTTAAATTATTTCAAATTTTTGCTACATATGTTTTGTAAATATAATAATGCACATATAAAATTATGTATATACTCCTGGGCCAGGCCACACGTTCAGGTCCAATGGCTCACTTAAAAAATGGGTTTAGATAAAATTTAAGACCCGTTTTATATATGGGTCAGACTTTGGGCAAGATTTTTCTGACCCGACTCCAACCTGAATATATTATGTTATAAGAAATATAACATTATATATATTTATATTAAATTACTAACCCAATAACAATTAAAGTCATTACCCAAAACCTAAAAAAAAATCTTACTCAACTAAATAACACAACCCAAAATATAAAATTTTACAGTAA
Organism: Gossypium anomalum; assembly: GCA_025698475.1. Lineage (NCBI taxonomy): Eukaryota > Viridiplantae > Streptophyta > Magnoliopsida > Malvales > Malvaceae > Gossypium > Gossypium anomalum. The sequence goes on along the minus strand of CM046957.1, from coordinate 4,508,116 downwards.
AATATTTATTATATTTATTTGTGTTTTTAATATAATAAAACATTTATTATATTTATGGTAGTGTTTTTAATATAAATATTTTTTAATGTGTTAGAAAACCTTTATTTTAGTGTTTTTTAATGCATTTGGTGTATTATATTTTTAGAAAAATATATTTTTAAATAAAAACTAATCTAAAAAAATCAAATATGGGCGACATGGGCCTAGGATTACCTTTCTTAAATTGGGTCGGACATGGGCAAAAAAGTCATTTTTCGAGTCGGGCCGGGCTTGAGCTTAGAAAATTGGTCTGGATACCTTGCATGAGCGTGGCTCGAACTCGGCCCATGAGCACCTCTAGGAAGAAGGCAATAGCTTCTTTTTTTACGTTTATTAATAGACTAACACCCTAAACCAATATAAAATAGGGCTAATTTTGTCTTAATATTTTTAAGGATAAACTACACCAATTGTCTCTAACCATTGATTAAAATTACATTTCAGTCACCCAATTTTTAAAAGTTATATAATTGTCACTTAAATTATAGAAATATTACATTATGGTCACTTAACCGTTAACGTCCATTCATAGGATGATGCAGCATGTTAATTTAAAGGTTAATAACCAAAATAGCAATTTGATACTTTTAATTTTTTTCTTAATAATAATTCTAAAAAAATTTAAGGTTAAACTACTTAGAAAATCACTAAGTTTTAATGCATTCCTATTTTGGCCGACGAATTTTTTTTGTTAATTTAGTCACTTCTGTTAGATTAATTTTCATTTTTAATCACTCCACCGTTAAAATGCCTTGGTCACTAAACGAAATGTTGATGTGGCAATCTTTTGATTGGTATAATAACAAATTTAGCTATTAACACTTTACACATTCTGTCAGGTTGGTCCTAATTTTAAAAATATTCACAAATTTAATAGTCAATGTTTGCACATTTTGTCAATTTAGTCCAAATTCAAAAAATTCAAAATTTTTATAATATTTTATATTTAAATGTCTTTTTATATATTTTCGAGTTTTTAAAATTATGATTTTTTTTGAATCTGGACCAAATAATAAGAGTTATTAGTTGGTACACTGATAATGTATTTTTTTATTCCACAAGCAGTTTTAAAAAATTGTCAAATGTCTCCTTTTTTTTTTAAATATTTAACTATACTCCTTATAGGACACTTGTCAATCCTTAACTTTATTTGTTAAATATTTTTCCTCAAAATAAAGTATTTGAAAGAATTTTTCTTATTAAATTATATTTTTAAATCATCAAAATTAATAGTAGTAAATTTTAATTTAAAAAATCAAAGTTAATAGTAAGATTTAATAAAATTCAAAATTTAGTTGTAAAATCCAATCATGAGTGAGAAATTTATTATTTTTCAAAATAAAAAAAAAATCAAAGGAAGTAAAGTATAAGGGCAATTTCCAATATTCATGCAAATTTAGACTTTAACCCTTAGAAGTAGAGAGAGAGAAATGGCTTAGTTGAGTCAATTTGTGCTGTCATGCATGACCATTATTTGCTATTTTATTCATAAATTAATATAATAATATTGTATGTAACATCTATTTTTTTTATTTATTTCTTTGGAAAACAGTGACATTTTGCATCATCCAAATATATATAGTTCTATTAATTGTTTTTATTCGGCTACAAATAATTTTCTTCAAATATTAAACTATTAATATTTATTATTTTAGAGCATTAAAATTCATTTATATATATATATATATATATATATATGTATATTTAAAAAACATAGTTATAAAATTGGAAGTAGTTCTTGAATATATTGAAGGTAGAAAAGAAGTGTTATTTGGAAGATTCGGAAATAGACATAGGATTTTTCTAATATATTCATCTAAGAATATTTCTTATAACATCCTATACAGTCAGGAATTTTTTTTGGGTCGAAATTAAATTGTAAATAATTTCATCATTTTAATAGTCTATATCTTTATAATTTTTAATGGATTAAATAAAAATTTTATTATTTTTAGGGAGTTAAAGTACAATTTTACCATTACTAATTTAAAATTTTATAAATTATAAAGAGTTTAAATGAAAATATTTTTATTTTGCAAGAGACCGGGGCCCTTGTCAGCCCCCTTTAACTCCGCCACTGTATGAATATATATATATATATATATATAAAAGGGTTGGTTTGGATATTTTAGAGATTTTTAAAATGTATTGTCTCAAAATATCAGTATTTGTAATTATTTTGTTTAAATTGATAAAAGAAGAATAATGATATTAAATAAAAATAATATAAAACATTATATATTAACAATATATTAAAATTAATTAAATATAACATTTTGTAGCTTTAGTTTTAGTTTTTATATAGTGCGAGATTATTTCATATTAAAAAATTTATATTTAAACAGGTGCTGTCACCTCGGGGATGTAGCTCATATGGTAGAGCGCTCGCTTCGCATGCGAGAGGCACGGGGTTCGATTCCCCGCATCTCCAATATTTAATAAATTATTTTTATTATAAGGCTCTCAAACAAGCCCAACTAACGAACTTGTCTGAATTATTTTTTAGAGGTTTGGCCCAAATCTGCAATGTAATTTCGTCCATTAACTCACTTTTAAACGATTTAAGAAAAAAGAAAGCCCACTTCAATCTTTTGCTTAATAACCAACCTGTTAATGAATATAAAATGAAGACACTTAAATTTAATTATTTTTCATTATTTTGTTAATTGTATAAATTTATCCACCATGAATACATTGTGTAAATTACAAGGACATCAAATATAAATCTATTTAACATAAATAACACCAATTATTATACCCAATTAATCTAATAAAAATTTGGAATAATTGGTAACCACCGATACCTCAAATATTAAAAGCTCGAGTTTGAGTCTCATTTTACGTAAATTATATGTTAGTGTTGGCTAAATTGATTCTAATTTAAAACTCATCGTCACTATATTTTTATAATTGTGATCAATATGATTGTAATTGTAATAACAAACTATAAATTATTATTAATCTCTTGAAATCTCACGTGATATAGCAAATTTAAATTACAAAATGCTCCAAAACCGACAAAAGGATTTGCAAAATTCAAACTTGACATCAAAATTGTTTGATTTAGGGAGTACAATCCTTATACAAATGCATACAACAAGCATGGTCAAATGGTAAAAGCTTGGGCTTTTTTTATTTATTAAAAATTCAATGAAAACTTTAGATCAAAGTCTATGCCTCCAACTTGCTTTGGATACTTCACAAGAAAGGGAGAAAAAGAATCACTTTTTTTGCCCCCCAATTTAGATCCATTTTTACAGCTAAGTAGTAAGTACTATAAAAAAAAAACCCAAAATTTGTTCTATTTATAGTTTTAGTCCTTCTAGATTTGTTTTTCCTACCCTAATTTGATATATATAATTTACTTTATCAACTAGTTAGCTGTTATTCTTGAAGTACGCTTTGGTTGAGTTGATGTTATGGGTTAATCGAATATTAACTCAGTTGAAAAAAATATGAAAATACCTTCAATTTATAAAGTAAATTATATTATTATTTTATATAGAAAAATATAAATATATACATATTTAATAAGATTTAAACCTCACTAATGCATTATAAAAATAAAAAAAAAAAGTTAAATAAAAAAATGATTAAGAAATGTGTAATTAAATATTAGTATTACATTATAGAGGATTAAAAAGGGTTAAACAATAAACATGGAAGACATGATTATTATAAATTGTCGGGGACAGAGAATGCACGTGCGTCACCGAAATCGTCGACCGAAAACATTTGAATTAAAAGATGCAGCGCACGTGCTTTTCAGTCAATGGTCAGAGGCAGTGATTACACCATCAGTCTTTTAATCTTATCATATAAAATTTAATTATTACTATATTAAAGTACTAATTATCATTTTTTATTAAAAAGGAAAAGATATCCCAAGATGAAGCCAAGATAAGAACCATGATTAGGATCTCTTCTATGGAATCTAAGCCCTTCATCATCACCACTTGATTTTTTTTCAAGTCATGGACAATATTATTTATTGCACTTTATTTTTACTTTACCTATAATGCATGATGTGATTTTTTTTATCCCTATTTTTATATTTAAATATTTTAAATTGTTGATACGAGGGTTTTGTCTCAATAATGAAATTTCATGCCGAATAATTGAAGGTATTGTTTTTATAATGAAAATTTTTTGTGCAAAGATTGTGTTAAAAAGTTTGAAGTGAATTCGAGTTTATAAAATTGAGAACATTTTAATTAGTGGAGATAAAGAGATGTGATGTATCAATATTGTACGTAATGTTTAATTATATAAGACACCAATAAGATGGAGACTCAAACTAATAACTTAATACATATAGGCTACATACTTACAAGCACAATAACACTCGAGCTACCCTCAAGCTTTTTACAGAATCAAGCATAAAACTCTTTCATGGGAACAATATCTTATATTATTGAGAATCTGACTAATTTTTCGTTCAATGATATTTTGAGGACTTTTTTAAATTTCCAAGGTAAAATCCGAAATGGAGATTTATACATATATTAAACATACTAGAAATAAAATCTCAATGTGGGACGTGACTTAATTAAAGCAGTCAACTTGTGCCACGTGTATAACAAAAATTTATCAAATTATTGATAATATTATTTGAAAAGAAAAATGAGAAAACAAATATTCTTAGGGTTGATATTTTTATTTAAATAAAATTGCTAAACTCGTATATATATATATACATACATTGCAGATGACGTGTAAAGATATTGATAATGATCGAAATCAAGTTTAAGTCGTAAAGATATCATGATGCAAAGTTGCCAACATGTTACTATTTTAAAAGAAGACATTGTGGGGTGCCACGTATTCGCCACGTGTCTTGTGATATATGGATGAATAGTAGGATATTTCTCATCAGCCGCTTATTTTTTTTTCATGATGTATTTATAGGTAGAAAAAAAGATAATTAAAATATAATATTGTAATTCCGTTTTGCATGAGTTAGTCATTATCACGTGTGATGTCACATGCCGTTAAATGATGCATATATTATCAATTCAAAAGTCAGCAAAAGATGCAAAGTGTGAACCTAAAGCCATTTAAATCATGTTGGAGTCTTAAAATATGTTTTTATACTCATTAATTTAGATTATAAATATTAAAATTTATATTATTTGGCATGAGTAAAGAAAAACCCTAATTTTTTTTAAGTCGTTTGTTTCTTATCTTTTATAGTAATCAGCAGTAATATCAGCCTTCGAGTTAGTTATTACTTATATTTTTCCTCTCTCATCAATCATTTCTTTTTTTATTCTTCTCATTTATTACATATATCTTTACAAGTTGTAATGGATAGATGACGGTGCCCGTCGTTCACTAAAACTCTGGCCACCAGTAATTTTTTTTGAAAATTTGGTGACTTTTCGTCAACTTCTTAATCTGTTTTTGTTTTGAAAGTATTTTAGAATAATAAATGATTTCACGTGTTGATTTAGACCCGTGTTATCTTAAATTTTATATGTTTTTTGTTTGTTTTTCTATTATTTAATAAGTCTTCAATTTTATAAGTTTTTGTCTATTCTTATAGTACGTTTTTTAGTCTTGCTTGTTATGCATATAATAGTAGTTTTACGAGTGATTTTAAGAATTAATATCAAGTAAATTGAAGTTGAATTAATATATTTAATTTTATTTTAATTATATACATGGAATTAGTTTTAACATTAAACTTCTTATATTTATGTAATTTTGTCAAATATCCGTACTATATACTTTTGAAAATTTTCCGTCAAAAGGAAAAGGAAAATTTTTGTTTAATTATAGTATTATTTCTAACTTGACAACATTAGAGTCTAAAGATGGCTAAATGTTAGACTTAGAGTGAGTTTGGATAAGCGGTAGGGTGCAGTCTGGTGCATTTAATTTACTTTTTTACTAACTGTAAGTAAACGTAACGTCCATGTAAACCCACCCTTATTATTTTTCTTAAATTACCTTTCACCTGTGAGTGATAACGAAATTTTATGTTTTATATTTAATATTTAAACATAATTATATTTTAAAAATGTTTAAACAATAATTATTAACTTTATTCTAAGATTAATTTAGTTATATCTCTACAATAAAAAGAGTTGTTGGATACATTCACCGAAAGCATTGAGTAATTGGGATTTTACTATCCCTAATGGGGATGGAGTAGGAAACAAAGAAAGAAGAAAAAGAAAGGCGTCCAAATGAACCAAACCTACTACTGGCGTTGCGGTTGCGTAGCAGCCGCTGTTGCTGCTATACAGTCTGTTGGGCACCGAAGCTATCAACAAATGGCTTCACAGCAACGTGTCTTATGACTATAATTATACCTTACAATAAAAATTATTTTACAAACTCGACGCTGCTGCCTGCTTTCAAATCTACATATTCGTGTTGAATCAATCAATGATCGGTCCAAACTTTCAATTTTTATACATTTCAGATCGTTTCAGACTCCCAACATTAATTATTCTACGCACACTGTCGGAATATTCATGGAAAAGATAATTCAAACGCCCAATTTCCTTTAATTTCAACTCTGAAATCAATTTCATATGCATGCATAGGGTAAATTCTACAAAATTTTATTAAATAAATTGTAATTATGATTTATGTAGCATGTATATTATACTCTATTAAATTACATTATTATCTTATAATATATATTATTAAGGGTTGAATTTGAGGTTGAATATACATGAATTTAATCGAACCCGAATATGAAAATTGATAAATGTAATTAATCAATAAATTTAAATTTAAAAAATAAAAATGTGCTAGCTTCCAAATATCAAACTTCATTACACTCCTAAATAAGCAGTAAAATACGTTGGATTTTCACTCGCCGGGATTACAAATTACGGAAAACATGCATGAGTTAGAGGCTATAGAGGGTATAGCTTAACTTAGCTCATATGGGGTACGCAAATTATGGCAAAAATCAAACATTGCCTTAAATTGATGGGGTTGTTTGTTTCGATTTAACTGAGGAAACAAATACAAATTAAAAGGGTTGAAGGTGGTGAATGGTGATGGGGGGCCGCCTCACTGTTTCCTGGTTTTCTAGCTTTTTGGTCTCGCACTTCATTGGTTTCCTCTACCCCAATCCTTACCTTTTTTTTTTTTGGCTTCTTCTTTCTGCACTTTCAAAGCAAAAAATAAAAGCAATTTTTTTTTTACCTACGCATTCACTATTCCTTTGACCGAATCTCATGTAAATCTAAGTGTCCAACTTAGTGTTTTCATTTTCTATTCTCCCCCACTTTTACTTTTACTTTCTCAGTTTTGGCTTTTCTTAGTGCTTACTATGTTATTTACTGTATTCTTATGTTATGTATACAATTAGCTTTCTTTGTAATATTGTAACTGTAACGGTTAATTTTATTGTAAAATTGATTTATTTTTTATATGAAAAATTATCTATTAATAATATTTTATCAAATTTAAATTATTTCCATCTAAATAAAAAGAATAGTAAGATTAGATAATTAAATATAATCTAGATAGAAATAATTTATTAAAAATATTATCTAGATATTAGTAATTAATGTTATTGATATATTATAATTTCAAACTTGAAAATGGAAAAAAATAAAATATAATCTAAAATTCCAACAATGTTATAAATATATAATCATCATCTCTCTATAATATCCATAATTTTAAGTGTTATTATAAAAAGAGTTGAGTGTATCATATAAAAAATATAATTTTAATAACTTCCCTATTTCCTTGACAATTTACTTAAATATAATAACCAAAATATTTATTTCAAAACAAATTTGAACCATTTTATTTTAAATTTCATCTCCATATTGCGTGGTGGAACATCTCTTCGATTTATCTTCTACGTTCAAGCTTTCGTCATTTTCACCTTTATCTTTATCCTTTACTTTTTATTTTTTTTTTCCTTTTTCCATTTGTTGGGTATTTTATGATTTGATTAAATTCTTTTGTTAATTCTTCTTTCTTTTGCCAATTGGGACGTAAAAAGACTTGGAAAAAGAGTCATAGTTTTGGGCGCGCCATGGCACGAGAGACAAACTTTTTTTCTTTTTCCAATCAAAAGCTTTAGAGTGGAAAAAAAATTGTAAATAAAGAAATAAATAATGTTTTTTATACATTCCAACTATGCTTAATAATATTAATTTTAACTAAATATAGAAATTTTTTCCCCAAAATTTAATTCAAATAACATGAATGTAGACATGTTTGTCTTACACATTCTTTTGTTATAAATATTTTAATTTAGGGTAAAATTTATATTTTAATATTTTAATTATAATTAAAAATGGATTTTATTTTCGTGGATAATAAATTTAGATATATTTTATGGAACTAAATATTAGAAAAAAGAAATGAAGGGAGAATAAATACATAAACCTAACCGACCCTTTAAGAAACAGCCAATGGGTAATAAAAGGTTGGGAAACAAAGCTGCATGTCGGACAAGTGTGTAAAATCGAGAACATTACATTGCATTAAATAAACCCCTCACTTACCTTTTATTAATTAATTAATTAAAATATATAATCTCTTTCCAAATAATACAAACGAAAAAAATTAAAAAAAAATATTAACCCTAAAAAATTCTAACCCACCTAGCCCGGATCTTTCGCGACGCTGTTCCAGACAAATTTTCTTCACCGCGCAGAGCTAAAAGTCACCCCTCACATTGCCTCTTATTATTTATTTTTTTCGATTTTTTTAATTTTTGGGGTATAATTTTGTTTTGAATCCTTATAATTTTTAATTCTTTTTATATTCAATCTCCTTGTTAAATTTAAAAATTAAGGTCGGATCGATAACACTGTTAACTGACTTCTTTAAATTTGAATGTGTATTATCAATTGAGTTTTAATATTTCTAACTCATTATTTGGAATATTAAAATACCACATATTTTAATTTAACAGAAATTTATTAAAAGTTTTAATAATTAAGACTTTAATTTTTACATAAGCCAAGTAAAATAATTAGTTAAGTTTAGTCGGTTAGTTTAGTTTAAGTTATTCAATTTAGTGTTTGTAATAATTAACTTAGTCGACAAAGGACTAAATTAAAAAAATTCAAAGAGTACAAGGTATTTTGGAAAATCAAACCTATATTTCTATTTTAAAAAATCACTCAAACAAGTTCCTTTTGAATGCGGCTTCTCTCTGGTTGGCATTAATAGTTTTGCCCTTTATTCTCTCTTTCTCGATCCCTTTAAAAACCCAAACACCTCTTCTCTCTATTTTCCTTTTTCCTAGTTTCCTTTCTCCCTTAACCGAAAGGCTAAACCAATTTCAAAGAAATCCCAGACCGGTTCTGCATGCATTTAACCCTCTTTTTAAGCTTTTGGAAAAGATTTTTTTACCCATTTTTCTTAGTTTTAAGCTTCGTGATTAACGTAAAGGGGGGCAGTTTTTAAGTAACGATTAAGTACATGATCAGTTTTATTTTCTCAGCTTATGATTCGAGTTTAAAAAAGTTTGAGATAGTTTTTTTTTTGTTTGTTTCCTGAGAAAAAAAACAGTTTTGGTTTTTAGTGTTGGTTTTTTACAAGTATTAAATGGCACCAGCAACAGTGAGTAACTGGCTTTCATTTTCACTATCCCCGATAGAGATGTTGAGGTCTTCATCTGAGCCTCAGTTTGTGTCATATGAAGGATCCTCAGCTGCTACTGCTTCTGCTGCTTCTCCTCATTACTTGATCGATAACTTCTATGCCAATGGTAATCTTTTCTTTCTTTCTTTCTTTCTTTCTTTCTTTCTTTTCTTTTCATGGTTTCTGTTTGGTTGCCGAGAAAATATAGGGTGTTGTTTACTGTTACATATAAAATAAACCCAGAAAGACATACTGAGTTGACTCGTTTTATGTGCATTTTTGGTTTTTTTTTTAAATAGACTGGACGAATCCAAAACATCAAACTCAACAACCAGCCATGGCGGCCGATGAGTCACCCATTCTCTCAAGCTTTCACCATCATCAAGTTCCGAAACTCGAAGATTTCCTCGGAGATTCCTCGTCAATCGTTAGATATTCAGATAATAGCCAAACCGAAACTCAGGACTCGTCCTTAACTCATTTAACTCAAATCTACGATCACCACAACGTCGGTGCTTCTGCTTACTTCAACGACCACCAAGATCTCAAAGCCATTACTGGGTTTCAAGCGTTTTCGACTAACTCGGGGTCTGAAGTTGATGACTCAGCTTCAATGGGACGAACTCAGTTAGCTGCTGTTGAGTTTCCTGGCCACTCAAATTGTCCCACCGCCGGTTCCTTATCCCTAGGTGTTAACCAAACCTCCGAAATCAACACCACCACCACCACCAATAAAGCCGTCGTTTCAGTTGACTCCGATTGTTCAAAGAAAATCGTTGATACTTTTGGTCAGCGAACTTCAATTTACAGGGGTGTCACCAGGTATACAACATCATTTTACTATTTTTTCCCGAGAAATTTTTAATTTTTTTTTAATGGGGGTTACTTACATGGCAATGGTAAATACAGACACCGATGGACGGGTAGATACGAAGCTCATCTATGGGATAACAGCTGTAGGAGAGAAGGTCAAGCTCGGAAAGGGCGTCAAGGTACATAAATACATACATATATGGTTATATATACACTGTTTGACAGTGAAAAGAAACTTGCATGCATTCAAATGATAGCCATTTGTTGTCAGCTTTTTTTTTTTTGATGATTGAATGACTGATGTTATATATAATGTACAAATGTTACTTTTTCTTTACAGCCAAACAAAACACATTTTTATTTTTTATTTTTTCCTTCTTTGATTGATTTGATCAGATATGCCGCCATTTTAGCATCCTGTGTTTGAAACGTCCCACACTCACACACCCACTGGTTCAGTCCCCAGGGTCTGTGAGAGAGAGGGTCTGGGTTTGACCAAACCACCCATTGGGTTTATTTTATATGAAAGATTAAAAAAAAAAAAAAAAAGTATGTGTGGAACCCCCACTTTTATAGCCTAAACTTATTGACACTGCCTCTTGGCTAAAAAAGCTGATAATGTGGGCTAGGTTCTGGTTCGCAGTCAAGCTTAATAATCTAGCCATAGTTGTAATTTTATTTTAATATTTAACCTAATGTAATTTTTGAAGTTTAATTAAAGGGTAAATAATAGTGAAGTGCAAGGATTGAACAGTATAAAAAAATGATTGTTATATTTTGGCTTTGCATTGCTTTGTCTGAATGATTGGAAGCAGAAAATTTGACTAAATTTATTGCCCGATATTGACAATTCTTTGCTACTTTTTTGCATGAAAATGCGGGATCGTGGCCGATATTTGTTTTCAACAGTGTACTTAGGTAAGAAAACTCAATACAGTTTCATATTTTGTTGTATTTAGTTTTAAGTTTGTAGGCTGATAATGTGAGATTTTGTAATTTTCCTCAGGTGGATATGATAAAGAAGAAAAGGCAGCTCGGGCTTACGATTTAGCTGCGCTGAAATACTGGGGTCCTACTGCAACCACCAACTTTCCGGTATATATGATTTGAAGGTCCTTTTTGTTGCTGAATGATATTTTATGTGTTAGCTCGTTTAATTGTTGGAACTTATGCTTGGTTTAGATTACAAACTATTCGAAAGAGTTGGAGGAGATGAAACATGTGACAAAGCAAGAATTTATTGCTTCTTTAAGGAGGTAAAAGCATAGTATTCTTAATCAGTTTGTGATTCCTTATTTTCTTGGTTAATTGTGGTGATTTAATGTATCCTTCGTCTCGATTGAAATTTAATAGGAAGAGCAGCGGATTTTCGAGGGGAGCATCAATTTACAGAGGTGTCACGAGGTTGGATTTTGAATTATGCGCTCTGGATTGTTTTCGATTATTACAAACCAAGACTAATGCTTGAATTATCAACTTAATTTTGGCAGGCATCATCAACAAGGTCGATGGCAAGCAAGGATCGGTCGTGTTGCTGGAAACAAGGACCTTTACCTGGGGACTTTTGGTAAGGCTGCAAATGCGTGTGATGATCCGATGCCTTATTTTAAGGGTAACTATTGATGGCTAATAATAATTGTCTTATGTATGATGACAGCTACCGAAGAGGAGGCAGCAGAGGCCTACGATATCGCGGCCATCAAGTTTAGGGGCATTAATGCGGTGACCAACTTCGAGATGAGCCGCTACGACATCGAAGCAATCGCCAAGAGTTCTCTCCCCATCGGTGGAGCGGCTAAGCGGCTAAAGATCTCACTCGAGTCGGAGCAAAAACCAGTAGTAGTAAACCACGAACAACAACCCCAGTGCAGCTCTAACAGCAACATAAGTTTTGCCCCCATGCAGCAGTCGATATCTACTATCCCTTGCGGAATCCCGTTTGATGCAGCGGCATTTTATCAGCAGAATCTCTACCACCACCTTCAGGCTTCCAATATCAGCATCTCCGATCTCCCGGGTTCTTCCTCAACGATGACCACAACTCCAACGACCTTAATGTCGCAACCAACAGCGGATCAGTTTTTCTTATGGACTCACCAGTCTTACTGAAATGACCCTTAAATCAGGTTTTTTTTTTAATTTAACAAGGAGTAGTTTTGCAATTCAGCTAACATTAGTAGCAAGAAGCAACCATGTTTCCCAGCTGACCCCATAATCTAACCATCACCAATCTGATCTACCTTTTGGGTTGAGGGTTTTTTTTTTTTCTGGTTTTGAAGGCTGGATTTTGTAAAGTATCTTATCTTCATATGTTAGAGATGAGAGACATGCTGAAATAGGCAAAATCAATTCCATTTTCTTGCGAAAAAGTGTTTTCCGATGTTTTCATCAAAGTCCAACCACTGGCTCCAAGGTTCAAATTTTGCGGATGAGTAGTCATGGAAGTCCTCATATACGGGGAAGAAATGGATATGAAGGATATTTTAATCATAAAAAAATTACAGGCCATTCGAGGACTCAAAAAAAAATGAAGAATGCCACATTAAATATCAAATGAAATTTAGTAGTTTAACGTTTAGGGATGGCAATGGAGAAAACTAGGATGGGTGTTGTGAAATCTTTCAGTGCTTCACAACGAGCCTTTTTTTTCTCCATCTCCTGTCTTGTTTCGCTATTTTTGTTGACGCTTCACATTATTCCAGTATTATTTTTTTATTTTTTAAAAATAGGTGAATATTTAAATATAATTTTTAAAAAAAAGATTTGAACATAAAACTGTGATTTTTTATAATATTTTCTTACATTATTAATTTTTAATTATAACAATTATCACAATTATTTTATATCTTTGGATACAATTACTTTGTATTTATTATCCAAAAAGTAATCCATTTTGCTCCTCTCGGTAAAAATTCACTCCAACCAAAATAACTCGATTCAATTTCTGATATCCCTATCATGAAGTAAAAATCTCAGTTGCCAATTCCATAATCTTTTTCATTCATTACTTGGTCTCTAATGGGAACATGGATGTTTGATTTTGTACCTAATCATCTGAACTTGGAGCAGGTAAGCTGAAAAGGAGGATTAATTAATCTTTGTTTAAACATATATGATTAATTAATTGGCTTTTTGGTTGTAGGCTTACAGCAAAAGTGAGTGAGGACCAAAGGGATTTAAAGACATGACAAGTCTGAAAAGAATGGGGCTAAAAAGCAGCAGAAGGTGCACATTTCCAACTTTTCTGCCCCTTTCAATTTTGACTATTTGTACCCTTGTGTCCTTAATCCTTTTGTTCTTTTTGAGATTCTATATTTTAAATTTTGGTATTCGTATCCAACACTTACCAAGTATTAAAACTTTATTTTGGAAATGCAGATGGATTTTATGTTATGGAGCCTTTTAAAGCGACCGGATAGGATCCTGTCTTTTACGGGGTTGGGCTGGACCCAGAACTTATTTATACGGCTTATGGTGTCAATGGTGACGCCGCTTGAATCTTTAACTCAGTTTAAGCTTACAAGCTTGTGCACGAACTTGTCACTAAAACTCTACTCCAAAGGATTGAGGAAGATTATGAAAACAAGTCAGCTTTATTATTGATAATATTTTGATTGCTAAAAAAATTATGAAATGACTGTTAAGGTTGATTTTGAGATGACTACGATTCGTTTATCTTCTTTAGCTTCGCCCTTGAGGGTGTCCCACATGAATATTAGTATCGATTATGCAAAAAGGTGTTGAAAACAAGTTTACATGCCATGAGGGATTGTCAAATAGCTCTGTCTTTTTGGATTTGTGTAGTGACATTATTAGGTAGAGCTTTCCTATCATATAAACAATGGTTCCATTTAATAATCTGATATCATATCAAATTATTATTTTTTTCTTAAAAAAAAAAACTTCTTCCCTCACCCTTCACGTCTCTCCATCATACCAATTCCATTCATCCATATTCTGCTAGGGGAAAAATTGGCTATGGAAGATATATTTATATATATATATTCCTTTATGAATTTTGATCCAATATATAATGTTATAATTCAATTTAATTTTCGTAAATTATTAATATAACAATCGATATAATATCATGAAACAATAACTTTAACCAATATCAATTTATTATTACAATCTCTTATTTATCGTTCAATAGTTAAAAATAGTACACTCTTCTACTATTTCAATATTTAAAATTAATATACTGGCTTAAAATAAAAAATTTTTCATTTAAATATTTTATAATTTATAAAATTTTAAATTAGTAATGGTAAAATTATACTTTATCCCCGAAAATGATAGAAATTTGATTTAATCTTTTAAAATTTATAAAGATATAGATTATTAAAATGATGAAATTGTATTTTTACTATCATAAAAATATACAATTTAATTCCGACCCTTAGAATAAATTTTCTAGCTCCGTCACTGTATACTGCCCTACAACTCAATCACATTAATCATCATTCTAATTTTTTTTATAAACAAATTGTAGTACTAATAAATAATATTTATAAATAAATTAATAAACATATGACATAATAATAAAAGAAAATGAAATTCGTACCCGATTCGAGTTTGACCCAGACAAAATATGGTAACGATACGAATTACATTTTGTTGTTGTTGGTGCTGCGACAATCTTATATGCTAGGTGTTACATTCTTTGAGAAACAAGAACTAATTATTTTTTTTTAGAAAAGAAAAATGAGTACAATATTTGGACCTCATTGCATATGGATTTTTCTGATATAATTTTCTTCTGAGATCATTGCTGGTTTCTCAAATGGTTGTTTTTGAAGAATTAAAAGCCAGTTTTATAGTAAAAGCTGAAAGAAAAAAAATATCCTGAAGAACACTGTTTTTTATCGACGAGGCCGACAGTATACTCTCTACGGCACGGAAATTTTTCTCACACAAACAACTAACAAAAAAATTAGTAGCAGCAGCAACATCAATCATTGCTTACTCCATAACCAGCTGCATATGACGATTTAAGTCATTTTGGTAGCTGGTTCGATTATAAGCTTGGGAGTCACAGTTGTCTATGATCATCGCTTTTTCTCCGAATGACTTAGGTTGATACTCTAAAAGACCTTGTTCTCCGTTTTTAAGCATATCTACGACCTGAAAAAAAAAAAAAAAAAAAAAAAAAAAAAACAAGGTAATCGGCGTGAATTTCCGGGTGGGAGATATCGAACAACTTGTTAGTATCGATTTTATGTTTACCTTCATCATGCTCGGTCGCATGGTGGATAAGTGGCTAATGCAGAGGGAGGCTGTTAGCATTGCTCTTTTTAGTTCAGTTGGATTATAATTGTCTCCAAGTCTAGGATCTACTAATTCTTCGACATTATTTGATTCAAGAAGTGGTTTTGCCTGTTACAAGATAATGAGATTAAGTTCGTTTGTTTATGTATCGTGTTTTGAAGATATTTTAAGTGGAGAAGGTGTACCCAAATGACAAGACTTTGTCTCGACGATGAATCGACGGCACGGCGACCTGTTAATATCTCCAATAATAAAACTCCAAACGCGAATACATCGGTTTTTTCATCGACAATTCCGTGCATGAAATACTCTGGAGCTAAATACCTGAAGGCAACGTTATGAGTATGATGACCAAAGTTAACTGAAGAATTTAAAAGACGATGGATGGTATTACCCGAATGTTCCTTCGATGGGGTGGACAACATGGTGTTCCCAGTTCTCCGGGAGCCATTTCGCAAGACCGAAATCGGATATCTATAAATGAAATGCCAATGTGAGCCAATTGAATGAAAAATAATCATCAAGTGCATGTCGGAAGTACCTGAGCTTGGTAATCTTCGGTGAGCAATATGTTGGACGCTTTGATGTCTCGATGAATAATCCGTCTCGGACATTCATGATGCAGGTATTTCAATCCTTCGGCTATCCCCAGAACAACCTTAAACCTTCTCTTCCAATCAAGGGACTGCTCAATTGAACCTGCAAATGCATCAACAATATCCTCATTAGTATCCAACAGAGCTTGGCAATAGCAATGGTAATCACAGATGGTTACCAAAAAGCACAGAAGCAAGGCTGCCATGAGGCGAAAACTCGAGGACTAAAATCAAGCCGCGATCGATGCTATAACCGATCAAATGAGCGGCATTCGGATGATTAATATGCGTAATAATCCCGAGTTCCGATAATAAATCACCGGCTCTCTCTTCAGTTTCCTTGTCATTTTTAATAAACTTCTTCACTGCCACAACTTTACCATCAGACAATATCCCTTTATACACTTCAGCACTTCCACCTTCTCCAAGCAAATTCTCTATAATATAAAAAACAAAAACAGGGATTAATCATTAATTAATGATGTAAATGAATTAAAATAGCTTACTTTGACTGAAATTATCAGTAGCAGAAGCTAGGTCAGCGTAAGAAAAATTCTTCCATGAAGGTTTAACTTGTGGGATACAATCATCATCGTCCTCAGAACCATAAAGTTTAGCAATTTTCTTCATAAAATTCTTCCTAGAAATCTCATAACTAGTAACCAAAGGGAAGATTGAGAAACTTATGGGGGATTTTTTCTTGATAGTCCCAAATATACTCTTCCATTGTAAACCATTGAAATCCAGGTTGTTCTTATTGGATGTAGAAGAAGAAGAAGATAAAGAAGGAACTGGTTTCTCTTGTAAACTCAAGCTTGAGCTGCTGCTGCTGCAAGTGCTGCTATCTGAATCTGATCCAACCCCAGGGCTTTCCAATACACCCCTTGGAGATTCCTTGTCTGATTTTATCCCTGCATTTAAAAAAAGAAAAATAAAATATTTATCCAAAAAGAACACATTTTTTTATTAAAAAAAGAGCAAATTTGAATACCTTCAGCAGCCATTATTGTTATTATTATCCAAGGCTTTTCAAGTTCCTAAAAAGAAAGAAGAAAAAAGTTTGGGTTTTTTATGAATTTTTTTGGGTTTTGATTGTTTTTTTTTTTTTTTCAATTCCTCTTCAACATTGAACTTGAAAAGTTCTTGGATAATTAAAAAAAAAGGTTAGAAAATTATTCCACCTCCCCACAATAGAATGAATCAACTAAAGTTCTTCCATATTCATGTTTTGAGGGTGGAGATTTACAAATCCCAATCCCCAATTTTTTTTACAAAAGAATGATTATTAGCCAATGGAATTTTAGATATACAGAGTGGATATGAAGAAAAATAATGGTTTATCTTTGGAAATTGGTTATTCTTAGGGAAGATCAAAGCAATTGCTAACAACCAGGTTCATGAAATTGTTTTGGAATTTCTCCTATATTTATACACTCTCTTTTCTTTTCCTTCTAAATTTCCATTAAATTAAAAATTACTAAATTTGATTCTTGTTTTAACTAAAACAATTAATAATTCTAGATGTTTGTACTAACGATATTAGAAAAAGAAGTAAAATGATTAAACTATGTTAAATTAAAGTATAAAGACTAAATAATTAATCATATTCGAATGCGGCATGTGTTGATGAAATCTTGACCGTTGGTTTTTGGCGCTCGAGATTTATACGCAACTAACGCTTTACGCTTATGAAAAGCAGAGTAACGAACCGACCAACGGTAGGTAATTTGTAAACTTATTTGAGGGTAATTTAGGTATTATAGAATTTAGGAATTTTTTAATTTGCTGAGGATTCCATATCCCGTAAAAGATGGATAAAATTGATATTTTTGTTAATTTCTTTTTTTTGTCGTTAAAAATTAATGTAGTTAATAAGGTAATTAAATAATTACACGTTGTGTGTCATGTGTATTTTATTTTGACGTATATAAATTAATTTTTAATATTAAAAATAGATAATTTTTAATAAAATAATCAATTTACTAATTTTTTTAATAAAAAAATTAAATTATAATTCATCTCTTAATATAAAAACTTCTATAATAATTTATCAAGTATAATAATTTTAGCCAAACTCAATTCAAACGTAGAGAATAATATTTTGCACTAAAATAAGCACACTACAGAATGTTTTTTGAGCCTATCTCTTTTTAAGTAATTTCCTTCTGACTTTCTTTTTATTGTTAAATGTAAGTTTAAAGTTAAAGAAGAAAAAGGTCAGAGATTTCCAGTTAAGTACGGATAGTAGTCTGGAAATCTCAACTGGCGCCTGTAGCTCAGTGGATAGAGCGTCTGTTTCCTAAGCAGAAGGCCGTAGGTTCGACCCCTACCTGGCGCGTAAACTTTTGGATATGATTAAAAAAAATTATGTAATTAAATTTTGAGTTAATTGCACCAAATATTTTTAAATTATGATTTTTATTTTAAATTGATTTTTAAAATTATTAATAATATATCAATTAAGTCACATGTTTTATTTTTAAAAGTAAAAATTTAAAAAATAAAATAAAACTTTAACACGAAAACTTTAAAACTAAGATTTTGAAAACATTTACTTTTATAATTTTTAGTTTTATTTTTTATTTAAAATTATGACACGAAATGTATTATTTAATAGTCAATTAACGATTTTAATAATAAAATAATCTTTTTGATATATACAATTAAAATTATTCAAAGTTATTGAACCAACTTAAAATGATGTCATAGTTGAGGGACGTTTAGAGTAATTAACTCTATACTTTTGGAACATTTCAGCTTGATCATACGCAGAAATGCAGCTGCTTGATATTCTAATAATATGTATTATTATTTAATTCTATGATTAAATTGATGTCATGAATAAATCAATATTAATTTAATTAGGAAAAATATAAAAATATCTTTTCATATTTAAAATAAGCCATATTATTCAAAGGTATTTTAATCTCTTTATTTAAAAAAAAATAAAGATTATATATATTGGTAAACCTTTAAATTTAAAAGATTATATATATTGGTAAACCTTTAAATTTATCACTTAAAGATTTACTTTAATTTTTACATTCATTTAAATAATGTTATTATTAAGGTTAATATTTAATACACTAAGAGTGTACGATTTTTATTCTACAAACAACATTAGAAAAATATTTTTTTATTATTTTAAATATTTTATTATATTCCTAGAAGATACTTGTCAACATATTAACCCTACTTGTAAAATCTAAAAACTTTATTGGCAATTCCCTATTATTAATGGGTAATTATACTATCCACTACAAGTAAAAAAACTCCACAAGCCAGTCAAAAATGATGCCAAGTGTCTTTTTAAATATTTAATTATTATTTTATTATGAAAAATATTTGACACACTGACAATAGAGTTTTTAAACTCCATAAATAAGGTTAGAGGTTAAAAAAATACCCTATCAGAGAATAAAAGATATTAAAAGAATATTTTAGAAAAATCATGCTAATTTTTTAAAACTGCTTGTGGAATAAAAAAAACACAATCATATCATATATATATATATATATATATATATATATATATATATAAAGCAACTGAAAATTATTCTTATAATATTCGAATTTAAAAATAATGAATGCCATCTAATAAATGTTTCACGATTAAGATAAAACAACTAAAACAAAACACACACTATATGAAAAAAATGAACATAAACATAGACAAGAATACACAATTGTGTCAAAACCTATTTAACAAAAATCATTCATGTCAATATTTTCTATAATGAACACTTTAAATATGATGATGATAAAAAAGCATCACAAACATGAAACATGACATAAATTGCCAGATATATTCCATAACCATAGACATCACTATTTTTTGGCCATTAACCTAAAAAATCATAATTAAATTTGAGTTATACATGCCTTTGACTAACATTGTTTACAAAACCAACTCTATTTTCATCATGTCTGCATATGAAGTGAAGCAGTCTGTACTAAAATGCAAAAGAGTCATCGGAAGAATAAACAAATAGTTGATCTTTGGGACTTAATAATTTTGAGCAGTATGCACATAAAATACAAACTTTTGGTTGTTAGAAAATAGAAATCAACCTTTGAACATATATAAAAGTGAAGAAGAACTTACATTAACTAAATAAATCAACAAAATTTTAGTATTTGATTACGTGGTGGCGCAACCAAAGTTCGTAAATAACCATGTGGAATGCATCGAACTTTACCGGCGGGGTATTCCATTGGAAATGCTTCTGAACCTGGTAAAAGAAGATAACTAGCATCAGAAATTCTCATCAATGAGTACTGCTGCAAATTGTTATTTACATGAACTTCGATATTAGTGAGAAAAAAAAAGAACTAGTATTGCAGAAAGGACGGCTACCTTAACCAAGTTGTTATGTAGTGAAACAAATTCCTCGTGGGATATACTCTTCAGGATCTGCTTCAGCTGGTAAACATCACTCTCCCTAAGGATGACAGCAAATTTTTGCCAATCGAGAATGTCATTGAATGGCAGGTCATAATAGTTGGATAATATTACTGCAACAAAAGCAGCCAAAAAGGTTAAGGGAAACATTTTTAATCATTTCTCTCTCTCTGGTTCAGCTGTTGACATGGAAAATAAAAATGCACAGCAGTGTGCAAAAACTTGTGCCTCAAAATGAGGATCCGTAGAAAATACTAAAGCCCTTACTCCAAACTAATTCTTAAGTTTCACAAATCTTCCCAGAATAAATTATTGATAACAGACGATGCATCTCGTGTTCTGATAGATATGATACAGTCAAGGTATAGTTATGGATAAAATCTTATGTCCAAATCTTAAGAAAATTAAAATCCAGGAGATATTAAAGCTGCTGAAAACTAGGTAAGATTGAATCTAACTCATACTTTGTGACAGCCTACAGAATCGCCAGACTCGGATTATGCTGGGAAGCTACCAAGTTTCACACTATCTCTGAAAGTAACAGAGATATTCCCAAGTTTTTATGTGAATAAAAATGTAATGCTTTTTCTGCACTCCAAAGGGGTGCCTAAAAGAAGCACACCTTCTTACATATGTCCAGCCTTTAAGAGCAATCCTGTCACTAGTATATCTGGAATCTATGTCATGAAATTGGAGTCTCATAGCCTCCTCTAAAGCATAGCTAATAGCCAATTTGATAAGCTTATTCAGTTTGTGTATTTTGTTTAAAAACAATTACTCTTATTTTTATTTGTAGTTCTAGGATTGTCCTTTCTATTATTGCTAGCATATCCTATAACTTAGCAGTCCACATAAACCACTAACCAAACAAAAGAAACAAATGAAATAGAAATTCTTAAAACGTTGTTCATTGTATCAATCACAAGAAGTCGACACTTGAGAATGCTTACCAGGAACACATCCATAATGGATTGAATCAGTTATGCGAGCACTGTTGACCTGGGAGCCACCAGGGCATATGCAGAATTTAGTTCTATAAAACCTCTTCTGGTACACTAAATGTCCAGTAGCCCTGCTTATTCTATTATTTGAAATGTCAAGCTCAGTATCATTCTCCCACACACGAGCCAGTATCACCCTAATCTTCGAGTTCCTATGACCAGCCCAAAAACCAAGCGACGTCCTACAAAAACATGCCTCTTAGTCATCATGAAGCTACAAACTTATATTCCCAACAATTAAAACAAAAGGGTTTCCCTAACAAGTGCGTATTTATAACCACTGAATACAAGCTATTCTACAAAATAACAACGCATTGAATCTAACATCCATATATAAAAACAGAGGATTTCAGTTCCACCTATTTTCAACATCATTTCCACCAGCAGGAAGAGCAAAGGGCTGCAAAACTTGAGGGAGAGCAACATCTTTATGTGGAATAAACCCAACATCATAGCTCGGAGAACAAACAACACGAATGGCGTTCTTTACAAGAAATGGAACCCCTTCCGTTGCACGAACACCGACATCATGACAAGTAACGAAGAAATGATCGGCACCTAGTGTTCTATTCCAATAAGGATATTTAGCTATCAAACGATCTAGATAATTCTGAACAATTATTGTCATATTCTCATACGACGTTCCCTGCATTAATAATTTCAATGAAAAAAAAAGTTTCTGAATTAACTAATTTGTGTAGATCTAATTTAAAAAAAAAAAGAGAAGAAGATAATGTATACCTTGCCGCGCATTTTGTGACAAGAGATTGGGATAAAGAAGAGGTGAGCTTGATCTGGATCTTCCGTACGAAACCGACTCTCGCGAATATTCTGGAAAAAGTAACCTTCGCTGGCGTATTTACCGGTCAGTTTCCGGGGAGTTTGGTAGAAAGTTTTCGGATCGCCGTCGGGGTAAATGTAGATCTTGAATTTCTTCTCCATTTCTTCGAAATTCATCTTGAAAAGCTTCGGAGAGTGATAAATATCGGTAAAAAAATCGTCGTCGTTGTCTTCTTGTTCTTCGCCGACATTGCCTTCTTTACTCTCGGCGACAATACGAGGCTGAGAAGGAGTTGTGGTGTTGGTGCCGGTGGCGGTGGCGGAGGAAGGGAGGAGAGTGATCTGAGGAGTGGGAGGGGAGAAAGGAAGAGGAGGACGAAGGGATTTGAAGGAGAAGTAAGTGAATGAAATTAGGGTCAGAATAGAGAGAGTGAGAACGGATCCCTTTAAAGAAAACAGCTGAGATTGCTGTAACGGTGGCTTTCCGGCTATCATCGCCGGTGAGTTGCGGTGGATTCCGGCGACGCGAATATTTTTCTTTATCTTTCGTTCTTTTTTTCTAGCGTGACGATGACGGTACGGTGGAGCGTGGCGGACTTGAGTGAATCAGATATTATGGAGGGGGGAAAATTATGACCTGAAAAAACTGTACTCTGTACCGACCATAAAACTAGAAAATTATTATTTTCTTATACTAATATTCTATGTAGTATTTTTTTCTTTTCTTTTCTTTTTGAGTGTTTTATAAATACTAAAAAAATTATTACATATGCGTGTAAAAATTAAGTATTTAAAATATAAAGTTATTTTTAAAATGATATATAATAAATAATAAAAATATAATTTAAAATTATTATTAGTAACACATGAAATATGTACGGCACTAAAATAAAAGAAAACATATTAAATTATGAGTAAAATGAAATTTAAATCCAAAAACATGTCAAATTAAGAATATTTAAGGTAATGTTTGAAAAGCCACCGAGTAATTAGATTTGGGTGTAATTGTTTGTAATTACACAAGATGGTATATTTAGGTAAGATTGGTTCTACTGAATTGGGTGTAATTAGAGCATCCTAATTACACTCAAAGCTAAATTTAAAAAAATATATTTTTATATTTAAAAATTATATTATAAAGATGAATATGTATAAATGTTCGAGATAATTATGACAAAAAATTTTCTTGCATTATAAGTCTTAAAAATTATACTATTTAAATCTCAAAAAATTTCTGAAGTTATAGTTAAAAAGTTTATTATAAAAAATTAATTTACATATTATAAAAATATTATAATATATTTATTTATTAAAAAATATAGGTTAAGAAGTATAAATATAATTTAATTATGTGTCCATACTATACATTGTAAAAATAATATAGTCATTCATAAAAATTATTATGATTTTTTATCATAATTTATTTATAAAAAATAATTTTTTAAATTATGAAAAAATATATATTATTCATAAAAAGTGTGATGAAAGTTATTATACAATTTATAATTTTTTATAAAGTTTATATTATTTTTTATTTAGTTTACTTATTATAAAATATAATTTTATT
Organism: Gossypium anomalum; assembly: GCA_025698475.1. NCBI lineage: Eukaryota > Viridiplantae > Streptophyta > Magnoliopsida > Malvales > Malvaceae > Gossypium > Gossypium anomalum. Next base: position 4,484,074 of record CM046957.1, on the reverse strand, counting down.
TATAAATCGATAATAATCTTCAATGGATTTCTCAAATTTCAATTCAAATGGTATCGTGGTTGTTACACACCAATCTATAAATCATGAGCTAAAACACAATTAAGGACGTGATACCTTTATGTTAAGAATTGAAAAGTTATGAATAATTTAGAAATTGTATAAAAGGAATTACCGTCTTAAAAAGTTATTACAAATAATTTAAATTTTGTATAAAAAAAATAATGCACACTTTTTTTAAATAAAATTTCAGAATTAGAATGGTGATCGAATTAACTATGCCATCAGTTCATTTATTTCACTGATTCGATTAGTTCATTCAATTCTATTAAATAAATTACTAAAAAATTCATAAAAAATAAAAATATTAAAAATGTGATTCAACTAGTCTATAACAACTGATTTAATACACTTTTCTAAACTGATACCCGGATCGATTTCACCGATTCAATCAACCTTATTTTTTTAAAAGAATGCTCACTATTTTTTTTACCAATACTTTCATTCTAAAATTGTTTTTCTTTTACATAAGTTGGTACTAGCCAGAAAATTTTTTTAGGAGGGCCGGATAAAATTTTAATTTTTTATAGTTTATATCTTTATAATTTGTAAAGGATTAAATTGAATTTTTATAATTTTAAGGGGGGCTAAAGTGAAATTTTATCTTTACTAATTTAAATTTTTTAAAAAAATTTAAGGACCTAAAATACAATTTTACATTTTAGGGGGCCTGGGGCCCATGCCAGCTCCCCTGGCTATGCCCCTGGTTGGTACAGCGAGCGATAAAATCCAGATAGTTATAGTGATCTTTGCGAACAAAAATCTTCGACCCCTTTTGCTTGCCATTAGTTGTGCCCCACCAATTATATTGAGGAGAGTGAATGGGCAATGCTGGTGTTGGCTGATTATCAAGTTAAAAGGCAATAGAAGTTCACTATGTATGGATTTGGAGAAAGTGAAGGTACATAGGGATCTTAGTCTTGGGTTATAACTAGTGCTTATGTTGGAGAAGCCTATTGTCAGTCATGTTTTCACTTCAGGTTCTACTCTTGATACTATCGGTATTGATGGTAATTCTTTTTAAGTTTCGTTATTTGAAACATGCCTACTCTTTTTGGAGCACCTTTAATTTGAACCCTTTTCTGATTAAGTTTTTTTCAATAATTTTAGTAATTGCTTGATTAATATAAAACATCAGTATGGTCAAATTGTCAATTCATTTAATCAGATGTTCAGACTGTAATTTTAAGTAACAATCTCATGAATGTAAAGGCTCCACTAAATGTGTGGGCTTGTAAAAGGAAAAAGGTATAGAAAGAGGCAAATTTGGTTGAGTTTTTGAAATTCAAAACTAAAAACTTATCGCAGAAGTTAAAAGAAACATTTTTCGATGATAAAAGTAAATGAAACTTTAGGAGGAAATTTTTTTTTCACAGTGTTAACATAAAATTCAAACTTAAAGTTAATCTTACACGTGAATCACTAATATTAGTGGGTACAAATTGGACGAAGTACAAGTAGGGGTGTTCATTGGTTAACTAAACTGAATTAATATTAACCAAATTAATTGAATTTTTAAAATCCTTAATCGTTAATCAAACCGAATTATTTCAGTTAATTCGGTCGGTTAACTTAATTAACCAAAGTTTTTATATTTTTTAAATCGATTAATATTTAATCACAAAACAAAATATCACTCAGAAAAATAAACAAAACCCAAAAAAATAAATAGAAAAAGGGACCAAAATCTAAAAAGAAGCAAAGCAAAGGGGTGTCATCAAAGAGAGAGAAAAAGAGTGTTTTGTTTGTAGAAAAAAGCAAACAAGCAAGATGAAATAAAATATAAAATAAAAGGGAAACTTAGAGGGATAACGCGTACGAATGATGATGGGGTTATTGTTTATATTAGATACATCAACCTAATTTTGCTTATATAATGAAAGATCTTCCTCTCTCTTTTGCTCAAAGAAACAAATCTCCATGAATTGACGATGAAGAATGAAGATGAATGAGAATTGTTATGGCCCAAAATTGCCCGGCCCAAACCATTAAAAAAAATTAAACATATAAGCAAAAATAAAACCCAATTACAATAGGCCCAAACCTGAAACCCAATCCAAACACCTAACCCTAGCCCAAAATTCTAGCTCAAAACCTTAACATTTTTTGAACAAACCCTAGTCTATCTAAAAGTCTCAGCCGCCGCATGCCTCCCTCGCGCACCAAACGCCACCTCCGTGTCGTACGCTCCTCCACCAAGCCACGTCAGAGACGTGCTCAGTCACGAACCTACAAATAAGCGCAAAAAGAGCAGCAAAGAAGTTTTTTTTTTTTTTCACTTGGCTATAAAACCAAATCAAACAGAATGTAAAAATGGCTTTTTTTTAGGGACGAATAGATTTGGACACAAAAGCAAAGAATACACAAAAGCAATAGATCAATAGAAATCAGAATACAAGGGTTTTTATATATACTTTTGACCATTTTTTTTGTTTTCCTACTTTTTTTACTACTATTGTTTTATTTTTACCATATATTTTATAAAATTAAAAAAAAGAGAAAATTTTTTACCTTTGTCGCCACCGTGTGTGGCAGCACAGGTGCCGGTGGATGGCGGCGCGTGTGGTGGCCCAACGGCCAAGGCCAGGGCCGAAGTTTGGCCTAAAGGGAAGGCTTGAGAGAGTTTTTGGGAAAGGTTTAGTTTTTTTGGTTTTTAAGAAGGAAAATGAGTTTTTTTTTTGCAAAAATTTGGCTTTTATAAGGCCTCTATACGGCGCCGTTTTGGTGATTAGCTTTAGAGGCCAAAACGACCTCTGACCCGAAAACCCGACCCATGGTAGCCTAGGATCCAAGTGTTTTTGGACTGAGAGTCTATTTGTGCCCTCAGTCCTTCCGCTTTTGAGGCTGATTCATATGGGTCCTATTTTCATTTTCCTTACCTTCGATTTTTGCTAGAAACTTTCATTTCGTTTTAATTTAACCCTTAAATCATTTTTTTGCCAGTGCCTTATACGACGAGTTTGGAGAAGGGGAATAATTTCCAATCAAGCCCCTCTCCTTTTCGTGCATGTTACAATTTAGGCCCGTGCCCTTATTTTATTTTGATTTTTCCCTTTCAATTCTGTTTAGTTTTCAATTTAAACCTTTCTTTATTTTATTTTATTTTTATGCTATTTCTAAAATTTTATACTTTGTTCAGTATTATATTTATTTGTTTATTTATTTTCATTTTTATATCAAACGTATATTTTTGATTAATTAAGTCGGCATGTTTCATTTTTATTCTACGCTTTTATATCATTTCTATTTTATTATTTATTAATTTATTACTTTACTTCCATTTTTTTATTATTACTATTATTTCCTATTAATATCATTATCTCAATCTCTATTATTTTATTACTATTAGTATTATTTTTACTATTACGATTATTTTCTATAATTACTGTTTTTACCTTTATTATTATTATTATTATTATTGTTATAGCATTATTATCATCATTATTATTTTTGCTATTCTTATTTTTTTTTAAAAATAATTTTTTTTTCTTCAAAGTTTCCTTATTTCTATGTTATGTGTTCATCCCCGTTTTAAATTAAACTCTTCACTAGATTTTTTTTTTTTTGCTATCTCAGTTATTATTCCTTTATTATTTTACCTATGTCAATTTGATGGTGTTTTGTTCTCATTGTTATCTTTTAATATATTTATTTGCTCATTTATTTATTTATGTCTTCGTATACTTGCAAGTTTATGTTATTCATTATTATTTTATTTACATTATTATTAATCGCCAAGTACGACCACTTTCACGTTTTAACCAATTTTCGATTTTAATCGTTACGTAGATTGTATCCCTTTATCCAAATTCATTCTTTAAAAAAACTAAAACGTGGCAATATTTCGTGTTTGGGGAGTTTGAGAGATCATGCCCAATCGTGCTGGGTTTCGATTTTTCATTCGACTAAAATATGGAATATCCTTTTTGAAATTTTATCCATGTTTTCTTAAACTAAAACGAGGCAATATTTCGTGTTTGAAAGTTTGAGAGATCGTGCCCAATCATGCTGGGTTTCGATTTTTCATTCGACTAAGATACGAAATATCCTTTTGACATTTCATCCATGTTTTTCTTAAATTAAAATGAGGCAATATTTCGTATTTGGAAATTCGATAAATCGTGCCCAATCGTGCTGGGTTACGATTTACGGTTTGGCTAAATAACCAAATATCCTTTTGAAATCTCAAATGCATGAATTTTGGAAATTACGAAACGATCTTGTATTGAGGGTTTGAGATATTGTATCCAATCGTGCTGGACATAATATTTTATTCCTTCTGAACGAGAGAATCTCGACATTCAATTCATGTTATCCAAACGTTTTTGAAAGATGGTATTTCAAAATCTTTTCAAAATTTCAACATTAGGACATCAATTGATCAATACGGTACCAATTTTGGGCGTTGCAAGGGTGCTGATCCTTCCTCGCGTGTAAACGACTCCCGAATCCGTCTTCAAGTTTTTCGTAGACCAAAAACGTTGTTTTAATAAAACCAAAATGCTTTATTAAAATGATCGACCATAGGGTGACCCGATCACACCTAAACAAAAAGGATTGGTGGCTACTCGATACCTCGTTTTAAAGTTGACCTCCGTTTTTTCAAAATAAAATGGTTTCGACAGCTTGGCGACTCCACTTGGGACCAATAAGAGAGTCAAGGCGTAAAATTGATTATTTTCTGTCTTTTTGTCGGAAATCTAAAATTTGGTTTTAACATACGAGATCTTTTCATTGCATTTTATTGGTTTTATGGTTCATCTTTTTATTCATGTTTCGTATTTTGAGTTTATATCCCCTTGCATTATCTTGCATGACCTTGTGGTCGCACCTCTTAAGTGGAAGTGACTATTTCCTTCGTGAGGTTTTCACCTCCGTGCAGGATAGTGAATCACCTTCGGGATACATCCGTACCTATGTCTTCGTAAGGTTTTCACCTCTGTGCAGCCATAGGGAAATGTATTCCCCTAAACTGAACTCGATTTATATGAGCTTATAATGGGTAAGGATCAAGGAATCTGCTAGTCTAGGTACCTTTTCTTTAGAATCAAACCACATATAGTGAGCCTCAAGAGCTTATCTTAGGTAGAACTACTCTAAACCTTGGTGCTTGATTATTTCTTTCCATTTACTTTGACTTTTATATTTGGTATATAATACTGACTTGTTGTGTTTTATTCTGGCTATGATTGCATGTCATTTCATTTTAGAGAGATGTCGATTCACGTTCGATTACTAATTTAGGGAGCTTGTCATGGAGAACGAATTTCTTGATAAAGTAGAAGATAATGCGGCTGTCCGTATATGGTCAGAGAAAACACAATTAGAGAAAGGAGACAGTCTGATTGAGGGGTATACATCAGAATTGTGTGAGTACACCCGCGTTAGTGTGACGCAAAATGATCTTCAAGAATTAAAGGAGATATGAGACCAGTAGGATGAAGAGACCAAGCGGTTGTTATATGGTAGTTACGGGGATCTGCCTTACTTAGTTGACATCAAGGTAGATGAACATTTATTCCGGGCCCTCGCTCAGTATTGGAATCCTGTCTACCATTGTTTCACCTTTGGGAAGGTAGACTTGGTACCTACCATAGAAGAATATACAACTTTACTTCATTTTTCGAAGGTTCAAGTCGATAGAGCTTATTCTAAGGCTGCTAATGCCTTGCCTTTAGTAAAGAAATTAACGAATGTTACAGGGATGAGTGAACAGTAGATTGCAGCAAGGGTTAAGCAAAAGGAGGAATGTAAGTGTATCCCATGGAGGAGTTTGAGGGAATTGATCCTAATGCATCATGATACGAAGATAAGAGTTGACGTTTTTACTTTGAGCATCTATGGTTTAATGATTTTTCCTAGGGCATTAGGGTATGTAGATGAGACGGTCTCGGATCTTTTTGATTGACTTGACAAAGGAGTCACACCTGTGCCAGAAATCTTGGCTGAGACATTTAGATCTTTAAATGTATGCAGGAGAGCTGGAGAAGGCAGATTTGTAGGGTGCGCGCAGTTATTATTAGCTTGGTTCCATCGTCATTTCTGGAAGGTGGGTAAAGTTTCTTATCGGGTTTTCTCCGAGAATTACTCCCCATTAAAGGGGATAGCGATTTCGCCCAAAAGAGATGACATATCAGAGGAGAATTGAAATGCACTTATTCGAAATCTCCAAGAGGAGGATGTTGAGTGGAGAGCTCCTTGGTTGGTTCCCGATGAGATCCTCTATCGTTGTGAGAGTTTTGATTGGGTACCTCTACCTTGAATTTGAGGAGCCGTTGGATATGCTCCTTTGCTCGTACTAAGGCAATACAGATCGAGACAATTTGTACTGGCAACGCATGGGCTAGCTCAATTTGAATTTACGTGTGGAGGAGTTAATTACAATAGAAAGATTAAGGAAATTTCTAGTGCTTGGAGCCAAATTCATCGAATGAAAAGAGTTGCTGTAGGGCCAATGACGACCTCCAAATATGACAGTTGGCGGGGTAGGAGAGTTAATGATCTCCAAACTAGGGCAAGAAGGCACATGATCGATGCAAGAATACCTGTGAGTAATCCCCTCCGAGTTAGAAATCATAAAACAAGACTTCGAAAAGAGATATTTAGAGTTAGGGAAAAAGATAGAACAATTGGAGGAGGAAAAGATGCACTTGAGGTTAGATGCCGATGTGCAAAAACTTAAGGCCGAGAAGTTAAGGAAGGGGAAGAGGAAGGACGAAGAGGACTTAGACAGTTTGAAGGCTGACTACAAGAAGCTACGTATGTCGATGAGAACAATCGGATTGAGAAAGACATCGGAGCAGTGGTGACAAGAGGTTCAAGAGGAGAAAGCCAGAGCTGATCAGTGGGAGAAGAGATTCCATGATACTTGAGCACGCGAAAACGCCTTGAAGAAGAGCTTGGTCGAGGGCCAATGTGAGAAGCAGATATTAGTAGCTCGGGTAGCGGAGTTAGAAAAGTCACTGCACCAGAGTCGTGGTCATAACTTTGATATTGAACTAAGGGCTAGCCTGAGCAGAATCGAGGATTTGAAAGGCAGGGTAGAAGAACTTGAGGCTGCGCTACAGCACTGTAAGCTTCAAATTGAATTCTTTGAGTTGAATAATGAGCAGTGGAGGAAACAGCTCCGTTGGTCACAAGACCAAGTCAAGGATAGGGATTACGTCATGGGCGAAGCTATAGCTCAGATACGAGAAGTGGCTGATCATTTACAGACTTTAGCAGTTGAGGCTGATATGTTAAGTGTAAAATATGAGTTAGAGTCAGACCGGGGTCGTGAGCTGGCTTGTCTCCTTAAGAGAATTAAAACTTTGGGCATTAAGGCCAAGCCGTATATATGATCTGTTTTATGTAAAGTTTTTTTGTTTTCTAATAAAGCTTTCTAAATGAAATTGAATCAGAATCGATGTCTCTTTAGTCTTGCATTCATCTCATGCATTTGCATTACATTGCATCATGTTCATTGAACTTTACAAAGGAACCCTAATTAACTAGTAATTATATTATAGTTACCCTGGAACATCAATACTACACGCGCAAAAAAACCAAAGCTATGGATCAAAGGCTGGAGAAGTTAGAACAAATGCAGAAAGAGATGCAAGAACAGATGCAAGCGCAAATGCAAGAACAATTGGCCAAGATTCAGTAAAATATGAAAGATCAAATGCTAGAATCTCAAAAGGATATGATGAACCAATTGACCTGGTTATTAGCCGGAAGACCGAAAGAAGGGAAGAGTCCCATAACCAATGCTGAGGATGATAGCGAGATCCTTGCTTACCCTCCAGGCTTCACCCCAGAAAATACCCCACCACAAAGGGTGTCTATCAGCATCAAACCTCAAAATCAGGCTAGTATCTCGGCACCGATAAATTTTTTGACGAGTTCGTATTCTAAACCCGAAGAAAATCTTGCAAATCCTACAGTCCCTGACTTCGACGAGGTAGCGGAGGCAGAAAAATCAAGAGCAAAATTTCCCAAGCAACTAGAGGACCAATATAAATGGTTGGTGGAGAAATTCAAGGTGTTGAAAAGCGTTGATAATTACTGCGGAATGGATGCCAAAGAGTTGAGCCTGGTCCCAGATTTGGTACTCCCTCCCAAGTTCAAAATGCCAGAATTTGAAAAATACAACGGAATTAGTTACTTTAAGGCTCACATCACGATGTTTTGTCCGAGGATGACTGGTCATGTCAATAATGATCAGTTATTAATTCACTGTTTTCAAGACAGTTTGGCTGGGGCTGCGGCCAAATAGTATAATCAGTTTAGTTGTACCCAAGTTAAATCATGGAAAGATTTAGCACAGGTATTCATGAAGTAATATGGCCATATGACAGACATAGCACCTGACAGGATCACATTACAAAACATGGAGAAGAAGTCAAATGAGAGTTTCAGGCAATATGCTCGGAGGTGGAGAGAAGTTACTACACAAGTCCAACCTCTACTGTTGGAAAAATAAATAACTATGCTTTTTATCAATACCTTAAAAGCACCTTTTATTAATCACATGCTAGGAAGCACAACTAAGAGTTTTGCAAACATAGTTATATCCAGAGAAATGATAGAGAATGCAATAAGGTACGGAAAGATAGAGGCTGGAGAAGGCACCGAAAAAGAGAGAAAATGAAGTCAGCAATATAAGCATGGGTTATACGAAACCAATCACGGTAAATCAACCGAAGGCAATGGCCACGGGTCCACAAGCGTCGGTAAGGCAAGAGCTCAATACAAAGCAGAATACGGAAAGGCCCCAGTTTACTCCTATTCTAATAACGTATCGGAAGCTATACAAAAACTTTTTCGATGCACACATTGTATCCCCGTTCTACTTAAAATCGTTGCAGCCCTCATACCCCAAGTGGTATGATGCAAGTGCCCAATGTGAATATCATGCGGGCATCGCGAGACACTCGATAGAGAACTGCACCTCCTTTAAAAGAGTAGTCGAAAGGCTCATCAACATGGGTGTTGTAAAATTTGATGATACACCTGGGGTAAGAAACCCGTTACCCAATCATACTGCTAATGGGGTAAACGCCGTAGTCGAAGATATAGAAAGAAGAATTAAGTTGGATGTAGCGGAAGTGAAAACCCCGATGAGGAAGGTTTTGAAAAAGATGGTAGAGAGAGGTCTAATCATGCAAGACTTTGGGAGCAAATCCCAAGAAGCAGAGAACTATTGTAAGTTCCACGGAGAAGAGGACCATGAGATTGAAACATGTGATGAATTCAGGGCCTTGGTACAAGGTCTAATAGACAACAATGAGCTGGAGTTCTTTGAGTTCGCTGAGGAAAAATATGTGTGCGCCTCAGAGGAGGGGCTAATAAAGAGGGTCTGTGAGGTCAATCACCTAGTGGTGATCATTTCACAACAGAGAATAAATGAAGTTGGAGTAATAACGACCCCAAAAGTGGTGATTCAGAAATCAGTGGCTTTACAAGGATAAGAAAAGGGTGCATTGGAATTATAATTGTAATGTGATGTCACCAGGAGAAGGGAGGCTGGTTAGCACGCCAGGTACGAAAGCCGATCCTATAAAAGAGAAATCTTTTATGGTTGAACAAGGGGAAGAGAAGACAAAACCACGGGTTAATGAATCGGTAATAGCGGATGAAGCTAAAGAATTTCTGAAGTTCTTGAAACACAGTGAGTATAGTGTTGTGGAGCAGTTGCACAAGCAGCCAGCTCGCACCTCGGTACTAGCTTTACTCCAAAATTCAGAGGCACACCGCAATGCGTTGATGAAAGTGTTGAATGAAACCTATGTCGCTGAAGACATTTCAGTGAACAAGCTTGATCGTCTCGTCAGCAATATTAGTGCTGCTAACTTCATTTCTTTCAACGATGATGAGATACCGCCAGGGAGCATGGGGTCCACCAAGGCTCTGCACATCACTACCCGATGCAAAGTGTATACACTACTGGGGGTATTGATTGACAATGGGTCGGCGCTGAATATCTTGGCCCTATCCACATTGAAGAGGTTACCCATGGATAGCTATCATATGAAGACATGCCAGAACATAGTGAGAGCATTTGATGGCACGGAGAGGAAAGTAATGGGTAGGATCGATATCCCCCTTCTAATCAGACCCAACACGTATAAGGTAGACTTTCTCGTGATGGACATCAGGCCCTCTTATAATTGTTTATTGGGGAGGCCCTGGATTCATTCAGCAGGAGTAGTACCGTCATCATTGCACCAGAAGCTGAAGTTAGTGACGGAGGGCCGGTTGATAACTGTACATGAAGAGGAAGACATTATCGCATCCGTTAGTAGTGATGCGCCATACATCGAGAGTAATGATGAAGTAATTGAGTATTCCTTCCGGTCATTAGAGTTAGTAAACGTAACTTTCATTATTGAAGGAGGCAAGATTCCAACACCAGAGATATCTGAAGTTACAAGGATGAGCTTACAACTGATGCTAGGAAAAGAAGCACTGCTCGAAAGGGGGCTCAGAAAATACCTCTACGGATGAGTCGAAGTACCAATTTTGGTAGGCAAACGGGATCATTTTGGCTTGAGACATAAGCTAGATGCCAAACGGAAGAAGGAAGAGTCAGAGAGGAAACAAGAGAGACAAAGAGCACGATTGAGTGGGGCAGAGGTCAAGTGGGAGCCAATGAACTTCCCCCATATATCCAATACGTTTGCGTCAGGAGGATCATTCATCTTGAATCAGAGATGACAAGAGGAGAGACAGCTGAAGATTTGATGGGAAGTTTAAGAATTAATGCCATATCAGAGGAGAGGGCGATGGAAGGAAACTTATTAGGCATCCGCCCTTATGAGCTTGGAAGTGTCTTGAATAACTGGATTACGGAGGAAATTCATATAGTTCTTAGAGCTAATACAGAGTAATATTTAGAACACACTTATTGTTTAAGCCTAGAAACAATAAGAATTTTTTGTGAAATAGGCTCATGTTCAAACACCTTTATTTTTAATAAGAAATGCATTTTTTGTGTCCCATTCTGGCCAAATCTTTTTGCATATTCTCACCACATTCATAATCATGCCATACAAATAAGCCACTCTTAGGTTTATTCTTTGGATATTTTTCTGTACTATAATAGGTCTTCAAATATCAACGTCACGAGCCACACTGTTACGGACTCAGAATCTCCTTTTGAGCAAGATATGTGTTTAGAGGAATCTTAAGATTTTGAGGATAACGAAGATTATGGGTTATCTCTGGGTTTGTTAAGGATGGTAGAACGAGAAGAGAAATAAATTCTACCCCATAAAGAGACAATCGAGAATGTGGCTTTGGAAGAAGGGAAAGAAGTGAAAATCAAAACTTGCATAACCGAAGAAGCAAGGTAAGACCTCGTTAAACTGCTACAAGAGTTCAAATATGTCTTCGCGTGGTCATATCAAGACATGCCTGGGTTAAGCGTTGACATTCCAGTACATCGAGTCCCCATAAAAGAAGAGTACAAGCCTGTTCAACAGAAGCTTCTAAGGATGAGACCTGATGTTGCAGTAAAATTAAGAGAAGAGGTGAGGAAGTAATTCGATATTGGGTTCTTGCAAGTGGTGAATTATTCGGAATGGGTTGCCAATGTCGTCCCTGTCCCTAAGAAGGATGAAAAAGTACGGATGTGTGTAGATTACAGAGACCTAAACAAGGCCAGCCCAAAGGACAATTTTTCGTTGCCCCCATATCGACACGCTAGTGGATAACACTGCAAGTTACTCGTTATTCTCTTTCATGGATGGTTTTTCTATATACAATCAGATAAAGATGCATCCTGCAGATATGGAAAAAACCACATTCATAACATTGTGGGAAACATTTTGCTATAAGGTGATGCCATTTGGGTTAAAAAATGCGGAAGTAACGTATCAAAGAGCCATGGTGACCTTGTTTCACGACATGATGCATAAGGAGATTAAGGTTTACGTCAACGATATGATTGTAAAATCTCGAACAGAGAAAGAGCACATACAGGTCTTAAGGAAATTGTTCTTGAGGCTGAGAAAGTTCTAGCTAAAGCTCAATCCAACAAAATGTACTTTCAGGGTTAGATCAGGAAAGTTATTCAATTTCGTCGTTACTGAAAATTGAACCGAGGTTGACCCCGAGGAAGTCAAGGCTATACAGCAATTGCCCCTGCCACGCACTCAGAAGGAAGTTCGAGGTTTTCTGGGAAGACTGAATTACATTGCTCGGTTTATTTCGCAACTAACTGAGAAATGTGACCCCATATTTTGTCTTCCTAAGAAACACAATCCGGGCGTATGGGATGAAGAGTGCTAGACGACCTTTGACAGAGTTAAACAATATTTTTCTAATTCCCCAGTGTTAACACCTCCTAGCCCGGGTAGACTATTAATATTGTATTTGACAGTATTTGACTACTCAATGGGATGTGTGCTTGGTCAACATGATGAAACAGGAAAGAAAGAAAAGGCAATATACTACCTCAGTAAAAAATTCACTGAGTGTGAGATGATATATTTGCCAATCGAGAAGCTATGTTGTACTTTGGTCTAGACAACTCGGAGATTAATGCATTACATGTTGTACTATACGACTTGGTTAATCTCGAAGTTAGATCCTCTAAAGTACATGATGGAGTCAGTCGCTTTGAATGGAAGGATGATCCGATGGCAAATTCTGCTTTCTAAATTCGACATAATTTATGTGAACCAGAAGGCTGTAAAAGGGAGTGCAATAGCAGATTTTCTAGCCAGTAGAGCTCTGGCCCTATTTCACAAAAACTCAGATATCTTATAAAATATAAAACCTTTACCTATTTTGCTTATTCCATATGAAAATAGACACAATGAGTTTTAATTTCATATATTATTCACCATCAAACCATGTCTCTACGATTTTTAGTGATTTTTCAAAGTCACATTATTTCTGATACTTAAATCCGTTTTTAAGTTACTTTCACATTTTTCATAGTTTTCATGTGATAGTTACTGCTTAATCATACATACTATTAAACATGTATATCATCAGCCATTCTATTAGCTAATCACTAGCAAGTATTTACACATCATTCATTGATCTTTAGAAGATTACGAGCCTTTGAACTTTGATTTTCCCAATGAAGATCTAATGTGTGTGGCAACTACGCAAGAAGACACTCCAGAAGATCATCCTTGGAAACTGAATTTTGACGGAGCATCAAACGCCGCTGGAAATGGAATTGGGGCAGTCTTGATATCCCCAAATGGAGATCACTATCCATTTACTTACAAATTGGATTTTGATTGCATAGATAATATGACAGAGTACGAAGCATGTATCATGAGCATCCGTGTAGCCGTAGAGCGCAAAATCAAGGTGTTAGAGGTGTATGGGATTCCGCATTAGTGATCTATCAGCTCAAGAGTGAATGGGAAACAAGAGATTCAAAGTTAATAATTACCGAGAGCTGGTTCTGGACTTAATCAAGGTGTTTGATGATATCACTTTTCATTACCTCCCGCGTAATGAAAATCAGATAGCTGATGCCCTGGCTACGTTAGCCTCTTTGATCATAGCAAATAAACAAGAGGATATGAAGCCGATCCAGATAAGTATTTGTGATGCTCCAGCTTATTGCTGTAATATCGACGAAGATGAGAAAAAGGATGATCATCTTTGGTATCAGAATATTTTACGATATGTGAAAAATCGTATGTATCCTGATCAGGCAACTAAAAATGATAAAAGAACATTAAGGAGGCTGGCCGGTGACTATGTCTTGGATGATGAAATCTTGTATAAAAGAAAGAAAGACCAAGTGCTGCTAAGATATGTTAATGTTGTTAAAGCAAAGAAAATCTTAGAAGAAGTCCATGAAGGGGTTTGTTGGACGCATGCCAACAGGTTCACAATGGCCAGAGAAATCATGAGATTCGGGTATTACTGGTCTACCATGGAAGGAGATTGCATCAATTATGCCAAGAAATATCATAAGTGCCAAATTTATGGTGACAAGACCCATGTGCCTCCTTCACCTCTTCATGTCATGACTTTCCCATGGCCTTTCTCAATGTAGGGCATGGACGTCATTGGACCAATTTTGCTGAAGGCTTCTAACGGATATCGTTTTATCTTTGTGGTCATCGATTATTTCACCAAGTGGGTGGAGGCTGCCTCGTATGCCAACGTCACGAAGTCGACGGTCAGCAAGTTCTTGAAGAAGGAAATCATATGTCGATACGGCATGCTAGAGAGGATCATATTTGACAACGCGTTAAATTTAAATAACAACGTGATAGTGGAGGTCTACAGTCAATTCAAAATTAAACACCACAACTCGTCACCGTATTACTCGAAAATGAATGGGGCAGTTGAGCCAGCTAATAAAAATATAAAAAGTATCGTGGGGAAAATGGCTGAGACCTACATTGATTGGCATGAAAAACTGCTGTTTGCCCTCTATGCCTATCGAACGTCGGTCAGAACTTCTACCGGGGCAACACATTTCTCGTTGGTTTATGGGATGGAGGCAGTTTTGCCTATTGAAGTCGAGATTTCTTCTCTACGGGTTTTATCTGATTTGAAGCTAGATGAAGCGGAATGGGTCTAATCCCGGTATGATCAGCTGAACTTGATTGAAGAAAAGAGGCTAAGAGCTATCTGTCATTGTCAAATGTACCAGAAGCGAATGATGCAAGCTTACAACAAGAAAGTTCACCCGAGAGTATTCCAAGAAGGGGACTTGGTATTGAAAAGATTCTCCTTATGCAAAAGGATTTTAAAGGGAAATAGATGTCAAACTGGGAAGGACCTTATGTAGTGAAGAAGGCTTTTTTTGGAGGGGCACTGATATTAACAGAAATAGACGGCAAAAGCTTTCCTAACCCGGTAAATTCAGATTCGGTTAAGAAGTACTTCACTTGAAAAAGAAGGGGCCAAGGCGAAAACTCGTAAAGGGCGCTTTGAGACCAAATGGGTTTTGAGTTGAAAACTCGGAAAAGGGCAGCTTAAATTTTGACCAAGGATGGGGCATGTTGCGACCTTGTTCTACCAGAATTAACAAGGAGGAGGAGCACTACATCTTGGAGGCATCAATGAAATATCTCGGACCTCCTAAACACACATCTGGCTCCCAAAGGTTTTCAAACAGTCCGAATAGAGAAGCTCACGCTGCGATATCTAGGGTACCTTCCTTTTTCATCTCATACATTTTTGTACTTTAGCCAAATATGTTATTTTGATTAATTTCCTACCTTGAGCTTCGCTCTCAATAAAGTTTCACTTTATCTATTTTGGATAATCTTTTTTTTCCCTTTAAGCATTTCTTGTTGAAATATTTGGTTAATGGGCTAATAACATTTTCATAAAAGGAGTTCTACATATTACTCTAGAAGCTTCTAAGTAGTGCAAGAACTTGAAACATGTCAATTATTCAGAACCCACCAAGCTTAAGGGTTAGAGTTACTGGAGAAGTAAAAAGTTTAAGTGAAGACTATTGCTTCAGATGCGTGTCAGTTAAATGAGAAGAAATACGTCAAGAACAAACGGCGAGCAATAACAACTTAAACGTTAAAAAAAGACATTTCTCATGACATTCTGCATTCATACTAATGTCATTCATAGTACATCTAGCTAGGAGCATTTGATTCATTTTGATCATAGCATCCTAATTATTTGATATAAGTATCACATTTAGTTAGGAGAATTTGATTCGTTTCGATCATTGCATCCTAATTACTTGGCATAAGCATAGATACATGAAACCGAGTCTACAGGACATGTCCCAAAGGACAGTGTAGCATCATTGGTGAAGTCAGTCTTATCTTCCTGAAGTTGTAAGAAGCAGACTGAAAATTTACAGATCTTATCTTCATGTATCGGCTATGGAGTAGATTAGAAATGGCGAGTTTTATCTCTATGTATCGGCTATGGAGCGGGTTTTAGCCACCAGTCTTATCTTTCTGAGGTAGCAAGAAAGCAGGTTGAAGATACAAGTCTTATCTTCCTGAAGTTGCAGGAAGCAGACTGAAAATTTACAGATCTTATCTCCATGTATCGACTATGGAGCAGATCGCAAATGACGAGTCTTATCTCTATGTATCGGCTATGGAGCAGATTTTAGCCACCAGTTTTATCTCTCTGAGGTAGTAAGAGAGCAGGTTGAAGATACCTGAAGTTGCAGGAAGCAGATTGAAAATTTACAAATCTTATCTCCATGTATCGGCTATGGAGCAGATCGAAAATGGCGAGTCTTATCTCTATGTATCGGCTATGGAGCAGATTTTAGCCACTAGCCTTATCTCTCTGAGGTAGCAGGAAAGCAGGTTGAAGATATAAACCTTAACCCCCTAAGCAGTAGGGTAACAGGCTGGAAAATACAGATCTCCCCTAAACAGTAGTGGGGCAGATCGAAGACAGCAAGTCTTAACCCCCTAAGCAGTAGGGTAACAGGCTGGAAAATACAGATCTCCCCTAGACAGTAGTGGAACAGATCGAAGACAGTGAGCCTTAACCCTCTAAGCAGTAGGGTAACAGGCTGGAAAATGTAGATCTCCCCTAAACAGTAGTGAGGCAGATAGAAAACAGCAAGCCTTAATCCCTTAAGCAGTAGGGTAACAGGCTGGGAAATACAGATCTCCCCTAAATAGTAGTGGAGCATATCGAAGACAGCAAGCCTTAATCCCCTAAGTAGTAGGGTAACAGGCTGGAAAATACAGATCTCCCCTAAACAGTAGTAGAGTAGATCGAAGAAGGTGAACCTTAACCCCCTAAGTAATAGGGTAACAAGCTAAAATTACAGATCTTATCTCCCTAAACAGTAGTGGAGCAGATCAAAGATGAGTTCCCAAACTCCTAAGGATGCAGTGGGTTAAAGAGAGGTTACATGAAGAAAGAGAGCATCACAAAGTCAAACCTTGGCAAGACCGGGCAAAATTGACCCATTTGAAGTCTTTGCTTTATTCTCGTTACACGATAACGAGCAAAGAGGGGCAGCTGTTATGGCCCAAAATTGCCCGACCCAAACCATTAAAAAAAATTAAACATACAAGTAAAAATAAAACCCAATTACAATTAGAGCTGATCATGGGTCATGGCCCGGCCGGCTCAAGGCCCGCCCAAAAAATGGGAGGTTTGGGTAAAAATATAGGTCGAAAAATGGGCTTGGGCAAAAACGAGGCCCGTTTAGAAAAATGGGCGGGCTCTAAGAGTTTTTTTTGCCCGGCCCTACTACCAATTATATATTAATATATATTTTTATTTTATTTTTAATTATTTTAAATTTTTAATGTAATTATTTTTATTATATTGTTAATTTGTGTATTGTTTTAAGAATTGTTTTAGTATTATTTTTATTTGTTTTAATATTTATTTTTATGTTTTTAAATATATTTGATTTATTATATTTTTAAATTTTTTATTTAATGAAATAAGGAAAAAAAAATTTAATATGGTTTGCAGGTAGGCTCAGGCTTAGTAATTTTATTTGGGGTAGGCTTGGGCAAAATTTTATGCCCATATTTCGGGCCGGGCCGGGCCCGGGACTAGTAGACGGGCCTAAAATTTTGTTTGAGCCCGGCCCGAACCCGGCCCGAACCCGGCCCGGCCCGGCCCGGCCCATGATCACCTCTAATTACAATAGGCCTAAACCTGAAACCCAATCCAAACACCTAACCCTAACCCAAAATTCCAGCCCAAAACCTTAACATTTTTTGAAAAAACCCTAGTCTACCTAAAAGTCTCAGCCGCCGCACGCCTCCCTCGCGCACCAAACGTCACCTCCGTGTCGTACGCTTCTCTACCAAGCTACGTCAGAGACGTGCTCAGTCATGAACCTGCAAATAAGAGCAAAAAGAGCAACGAATAAGTTTTTTTTTGTTTTTTCACTCGGCTATAAAACCGAATTAAACCGAATGTAAAAAAGGGCTTTTTTTGGGGGGGGACGAATAGATTTGGACACAAAAGCAAAGAATACACAAAAGCAATAGATCAATAGAAATCAGAATACAATGTTTTTTATATATATTTTTGACCATTTTTTTTGTTTTCCTACTTTTTTTACTACTATTGTTTTATTTTTTACCATATATTTTATAAAATTAAAAAAAAAAGGGAAATTTTTTACCTTTGTCACCACCGTGTGCGGTGACGCCGGTGACGGCGGATGACGGCGCGTGTGGTGGCCCAACGGCCAAGGCCAGGGTTGGAGTTTGGCCTAAAAGGAAGGCTTGAGAGAGTTTTTGGGAAAGTTTTAGTTTTTTTGGTTTTTAAGAAGGAAAATAAGTTTTTTTTTTTTTTTTTGCAAAAATTTGGCTTTTATAAGGCCCCTATACGACGCCGTTTTGGTGATTAGCTTTGGAGGCCAAAACGATGTTGTTTTGGCCTCTGACCCGAAAACCCGACCCATGGTAGCCTAGGATCCGCGTGTTTTGAGGCTAATTCATATGGGTCCTATTTTCATTTTCCTTACCTTCGATTTTTGCCACAAACTTTCATTTCGTTTTAATTTAACCCTTAAATCATTTTTTTTGCCAATGCCTGATACAGCGAGTCTGGAGAAGGGGAATAATTTTCAATCAAGCCCCTCTCCTTTTCGTGCATGTTACAATTTAGGCCCATGGCCTTATTTCATTTTGATTTTTCCCCTTCAGTTTTGTTTAGTTTTCAATTTATCCCTTTCTTTATTTTATTTTATTTTTATGCTATTTCTAAAATTTTATACTCTGTTCAGTATTATATTTATTTGTTTATTTATTTTCATTTTTATATCAAATGTATATTTTTGATTAATTAGGTAGGCATGTTTCATTTTTATTCTACGCTTTTATATCATTTCTATTTTATTATTTATTAATTTATTACTTTACTTCCATTTTTTTATTATTACTATTATTTCCTATTAATATCATTATCTCAATCTCTATTATTTTATTACTATCAGTATTATTTTTAGTATTACAATTATTTTCTATAATTACTGTTTTTACGTTTATTATTATTATTATTATTATTATTATTATTATTATTATTATTATTATTATTATTATTTCTATTATAGTATTATTATCATCATTATTATTTTTCCTATTCTTATTTTTAAAAAAAAAAAAAACATTTTTTTCAAATTTTTCCTATTTCTATGTTATGTGCTCATCCCCGTTTTAAATTAAACTCTTCACTAGATTTTTTTTTTTTTTTTTTTTGCTATCTCAGTTATTATTCATTTATTATGTTACCTATGTCAATTTGATGGTGTTTTGTTCTCATTGTTATCTTTTAATATATTTATTTGCTCATTTATTTATTTATGTCTTCGTATACTTGCAAGTTTATGTTATTCATTATTATTTTATTTGCATTATTATTAATCGCCAAGTACGACCACTTTCGCGTTTTAAAAAATTTTCGATTTTAATCGTTACGTAGATTGTATCCCTTTACCCAAATTCATTCTTTAAAAAAACTAAAATGAGGCAATATTTCGTGTTTGGGGAGTTTGAGAAATCGTGCCCAATCGTGCTGGGTTTCGATTTTTCATTCGACTAAAATATGGAATATCCTTTTTGAAATTTTATCCATGTTTTCTTAAACTAAAACGAGGCAATATTTCGTGTTTGGAAGTTTGAGAGTGTAACGCCCCCACGCCCGAGACCGTCGCCGGAGTCGAGTATGAGGTGTTACTAAGCTTAATTTAACATTTTTAGAACTTTGGATTATTTGTTTCTACATTCACAGTTTTTAAGCTACTTGTGTCACAGTCACAAGAAAAATCATATCTCAAGTTACAAAACTCGAAATTAAGATCCGTAAATTTTCCTTGAATCTAGACTCATATACCTATCTACTAATTTTTTTCTAGAATTTTTGGTTGAGCCAATTAGTACAGTTTATTAGTTAAAGTTACCCCTGTTTCAGGACTTGACTGGTTTGACCTCTGTTTACTACGAACCATATTTCTCTCTGTACAAAATTCATATGGCTATGAGGTTTGTTTCTACTAAAACTAGACTCAATAAGGATTCTGAGGATATAAAATAAACCACCTAATTATATCTTTAAAATTTATAGTGAATTTCTAAAGTTGGAACAGGGGATTTAGAAACTGTTACGACCCTGTTTCACTAAAATTCAAATATCTTTTAACATATAATTCCTTTACCTATTTCATTTGTTTCATGTGAAACTAGACATAATAAGCTTCAATTTGATGTATATTCCATCACCATATTCAATTTCTATGATTTTTAGTAAATTTTCAAACTCGGGTCAGTGTTGCTGCAGTATTCTGTTTATGGCAAATTTCATCCCTTTTATGAGTTTTTATGCACTAAGTATCTTAATAATTTTCCTTAACATCAAACATAATCTAAACTAACCATTTTCATAATTTATCATTGTCAAACATTTTCTCAACCATTCCATCACCATATCATAAGATCATTTACACAAAATAGGTATATTGCTATACATGCCATACTTAAATTTACAAACCATTTACCAAAAGTCTTAGGATAGTGTGGTGAGCCTTCGACCTATCCCGACTCTGAGCTGGCTTGTCCAAAACTACAATGAGTAAGAAGGAGGGAGTAAGCATAAATGCTTAGTAAGTTCATATGCAAATAATAAGTAACATAACAAACAATCCATACCAATCAACATTAGCATGCATCACTAAAACACATATCACATTTCTAATCATTTTTCATCATCTTATTACCTTATCGTGATTGTATCAATACTCAACCCGAGGGTTAAATACATACCTGTCCAAAATATCCATTTCACATCACTTACCAATACGTCTCTTTACATCTCGAATATTCCTCCAATTGAGTAGAACTTTACCCGTTGAACACATCGGAATATAATTTGGATACATGGATAACTTGCACATAAGTGCCATATATGAAATCAAGCAATCATGTAACCCGCCCATAAGCGAACTCGGACTCAACTCAACGAGCTCGGGCGTTCGCATCCATAAGTGAACTCGGACTCAACTCAACGAGCTCGGATGCCTAGTTACATCTCTCGAACTCGGACTCAACTCAACGAGTTCGAACATTCGCATCCATAAGTGAACTCGGACTCAACTCAACGAGTTCGGATGCTCAACCATCCTAGTGACATGTCACTTGTATCCTAATCTATTCCTAAGGTTCAAACGGGATTTTTCTCGAACACATATCCTTGCCATCTTCCGTAAAATACCGAAACCAATACTCTGGTAGCACTTTATATTTAACAAATAATACAAATAATTTGCATTTTATTCAAAATAACCACAAAGCATATATCTCATAATAAAAATCAGCATATCATATAATTAACATCAATAATTTACAAATAACAATTATACTACATTATTTACACATGAACTTACCTTGGTACCAAAATACAAAGATTTTGCAATTTAGTCCACAATCTTTTCTTTTCCTCGATTGAGGTCGATTCCACGTCTTTCTTGATCTAAAATAACACATTTAGCTTATTTAATACTCACATTATCAATTTAATCCTTAACTCAAATTTTGGCAAAATTACAATTTTACCCCTAAACTTTTACATATTTACATTTTTGCCCCTAGGCTCGGGATTAAACTTTATTCCTTATTCTTATGTTTTACAACATGCTGATCACTTTTCTCTTCTATGGAAACATCAAATTCTCACTCTAACATGTACTTGTGACTATTAGGTATTTTTACCGATTAAGCCCTTTTACTCGTTTTTGCTTAAAATCGAGTAGTACAAGTTATCTAACATAATTTAAAACTTCATATTCTATCATAAAACATCAAAATACACAAATTTCACCTATGGGTATTTTTCCAAATATAAACCCTAGGTTAAATTATTGCTAACATAAGCTTAATCGAGTTATCGGGATCTCAAAAACGTAAAGAACATTAAAAGCGGGCTTGGAATCACTTACTATGGAGCTTGGAAGCTTGAAACAAACCCTAGCTATGGAGAACCCTTGAAATTTCGGCCTAATGAAGAAGATGGACAAAAATTGGCTTTTAATTTTGTTTTTAATTCATTTTAATAACTAAATGACCAAAATGCCCTTACTACTAAACTTTCCAAAATTCCTTCCATGTCCTAATTTTGTCCATGAACTTAAAATTGGTCAAATTGCTATTTAAGACCTCTTAATTAATATTTCAATGCAATTTCATACTAAAAACTTCTAGAATGCAAGTTTTGCAAATTATTCGATTTAGTCCCTACTTTCAAATTAAGTATTTTATGCATAGAATTTCTTCACGAAATTTTCACACAATCATGTAATCATATCATAAACCTCAAAATAATTATAAAATAATTATTTCTATCTCGAATTTGTGGTCACGAAACCACTATTCCGATTAGGCCCTAATTCGGGATATTACAACTCTCCCCCCCTTTAAGGATTTTCGTCCTCGAAAATCTTACCCGGTAAACAGATGTGGGTATTGATTTCTCATAGTTTCTTCTGATTCCCATGTAGCTTCTTTTATTCCATGCCTTTGCCACAACACCTTCACAAGTGCAACATTTTTATTCCTTAGTTGTTTGACCTCTCGAGCTAAAATCTTAATCGGTTCTTCTTCGTAGGTCATATCTGGTTGTAGTTCAATTTCTGTTGGTGAAACTACATGTGAAGGATCCGAACGATACCGACGTAACATAGATACGTGGAACACATCATGAATCTTCTCTAATTCAGGTGGTAATGCTAGCCGATATGCTACCGGTCTAACTTTTTCAATTACTTCATACGCCCAATAAAACGGACTTAATTTGCCCTTCCGCCCAAATCTAAGGACTTTCTTCCACTGAGACACCTTTAAAAATACTTTATCACCAACTTGAAATTCAATGTCTTTTCGTTTTAGATCTCGCATAAGATTTACGTCTATCTCAAGCGACTTTCAAACAATCTCGAATTACTTTCACTTTTCTTGATTTCTTTTATTAGATCAACTCCATAAATCTGATTTTCCTTGAGTTCACCCAATACAAAGGCGTTTCGACACTTACGACCATACAATGCTTCATAAGGTGCCATTTTCAAGCTCGTTTGATAACTATTGTTGTAAGCAAATTCTACCAACGGCAAATATCTTTCCCAACTTCCTTGAAATTCCAATACACAACATCCGAGCATGTCTTCAAGAATGAATTACTCTCTACGATTGTCCATCGGTTTGTGGATGAAAGGCAAGATCTGAAATTTAACTTTGTACCTAACGCATCTTGCATTTTTGCCAAAACCGCGAGGTAAACCTTGGATCTCTATCCGAAATAATCGACAATGGTATTCCATGTAATCTAACAATTTCTCTAATATACTGATTCAGCCAACTTGTTAAGAGAATAATCCGTACGCACTCTTAGGAATAAAATGAGTGACTTAGTTAATCTATCAACTATTACCCAGATGGCATCTTTCTTTCCCGGAGTCAATGGCAATCCTCGAAACAAAATCCATAGTAATCCGATCCCATTTCCATTCAGAACCATAATAGGTCAAGTAATCCCGAAGGTACTTGGTGTTGACTTTCACTGTTGACAAATTAAGCATTTGGACACAAACTCGATATATCTCTTTTCATTCCATTCCACCAATACATTTTCTTCAAGTCATTATACATTTTCGCATACTACCGGATGAATCGAGAAATAACTACTATGTGCTTCTTGTAAGATCTTTTGAATCAATTCCTCATTCTTTGGTACACAAATCCGATCTTTAAACATTAAGCACCCATCGAACCAATTAGAAATCGACTCAGTATCAACTTCACATTTTTTCTTGGCTTGCAAATCTTGATCATCTTTTTGAGCTTCAGAAATCTCTTGTAAAACTTCGGTTTTACTCTTAGCTCTGCTAGAATCGAACCATCATCCGACACTTTCAACCGAGTGTTCATAACTCTCAAAGCAAACAACAACTTTCTGCTCAAAGCATCAAAGAACCACATTCGCTTTTCTCCGGATGATAATCAATAACAAGCTCGTAATCTTTCAATAACTCCAACCATCTTATTTGTCTTAAATTCAAGTCTTTTTGTGACATCAGTACTTAAGACTTTTATGGCTCAGATATACCCAAGCACTTTTCACCATACAAATAATGTCGCCAAATTTTCAAAGCAAACACCACTGCAGCCAATTCCAAATCGTGAGTAGGATAATTCCTCTCATGAGGTTTTAATCGCCTCGAAGCATATGCCACCACTTTTCCTTCTTGCATGAGCACACACCCCAAACCATTTAGAGAAGCATCACTATACACCACAAATTCTTTACCCGATTGAGGTTTGTACTAACACTGGTGCCTCTGTTAATAATTTTAATTCTTCAAAACTCCGTTGACATTCTTCCGTCCATTCAAATTTAACATCCTTTGAGAGTAACTTAGTTATAGGAGCAGCAATTATAGAAAATCCATTTACAAACCGCCGATAATACCAGCTAGCCCCAAGAAACTTCTAACTTGAGTTACATTTTTGGTGGCTTCCAATCAACAATGGCTGAAATTTTACTAGGATCAACCCGTATACCATCACGAAACAATATGACCCAAGAATCCAACTTCCCGTAGCCAAAATTCACTTTTACTAAACTTAGCATACAATCGCTTATCTCTCAAAGTTTGCAAAACTATCCTCAAATGCTCGGCATGCTCTGTATCATCTTTTGAATAAATTAAAATATCATCTATAAACACCACAACAAATTTGTCCAAGTATGGTCGGAATATGCGATTCATTAAATCCATAAACACAAAGAGAGCATTTGTCAACTCGAATGGCATAACTAAAAATTCGTAATGACCATACCTTGTTCTAAAAGCGATTTTAGGCACATCCGACTTTTTTACCCATGATTGGTAATACCTGATCTCAAGTCAATCTTTGAAAACCATGTCGCTCCTTTTAGCTGATCAAACAAATCATCAATTCTTGGCAACGGATATTTGTTTTTGATTGTCACCTTGTTTAACTGGCGATAATCAACACACAACCTCATAGAACCATCCTTCTTTTTCACAAATAACACGGGAGCACCCCAAGGTGAAAAACTCGGTCTCACAAAACCTTTATCAGTCAACTCTTGCAACTGTGACTTTAATTCCTTCAACTCTGCTGGTGCCATTCTATAAGGAGCAATCGAAATCGGAGCTGTTCCCGGTATCAAATCAATACCAAATTCTACTTCCCTGACTGGAGGCAAACCCGGCAATTCTTCTGGAAATACGTCCGTAAAGTCGCACACAACCGGCACTGATTCAACTTTCTTTTCAACTTCTTTTGTATTAATTACATACGCCAAATAAGCTTCATAACCCTTTCTCAAATATCTCTGAGCCAACATCAAAGAAATCACACTAGACAATACCTCTGATTTATCTGATTCAACCCTCAGAGTTTCACCGTTTTCACACTTTAATTCTATAACCTTTTCTTTGCAATTTACTATAGCATCATGCAATGTCAACCAATCCATACCCAAAATAACATCAAATTCATCAAACGGCAGCAACATCAAGTCGGCCGGAAAGTAATGATCCCGAATCATTAAAGGACATTTCTTACATACTTTATCAATATGATCACACATTTGCCTAACGGATTCGACACTCTAATCATAAATTACGTGTTCTCAACGGTATATTCATACTAGACACCAATTTCATGCACACATATGAATGAGTAGAACGGGATCAATCAAAGCAATAACATTAACATTATAGAGAGAAAATGTACCGATAATCACATCAGGTGAGGAAGCATCTTCACGCGCTTTAATAGCATAAGTTCTAGCCGGAGCCCTTCCTTCAGTCTAACTGGTGCATCCTCGGCTACATTCTTACCGCTTGCTTCGCTCCCCACTTTTCTTGGATATCTTCCTCTCGAATCCGCCCACTTATTTTTGTATTCTCAAATTTTTCTTTTCACTCTCTCTGGGCGATCTCTAATAAAATGATCCAGGAGAACCACATCGAAAACATTCATTTGCTCTACACGGACCAAAATGATTTCTACCACACACTGCACTGCTTTTCGAGTTTAACAAATCTCGAGTTCCCTACACTTTGTCGGCAAGTAGTAGTCGAGATTTAGGACCCACATTTTGCTTCTTATAATTCCCATATGATTGCCCAGTGAAGCTTGGGAACGAGATTCATATTCCTTGACTTTCCAGGTTCTTTGTGAAAATGAAGCGCTCATCGGTCTTTTCTTCCAATTTCTAGTCTCGGCCTCTACCTTTTTCTTTTCTTTAAGCAATTCTTGACCTTACAAGCTCGATCAACCAATACTACCATTTCTTTTAATTCAAGAATTCCAACAAATACCTTGATGTCTTCGTTGAGCCCGTCTTCAAATCGTCGGCACATCTTGGCCTCTGTGAGGAACATACTCTACTGCATACTTACTTAATCGAACAAACTCTCTTTCATATTCTCAGAATCGTCATATTACCTTGCTTGACTCAAGAAATTCTTTACGCTTCGATCAATAAATCTTTCACTAATATATTTCTTCCGAAACTCTTCTTGAAAGAATTCCCAAGTTATTTTCTCTTTGGTACCACGAAATCAAAGTCTTCCACCAATTATAAGCTGAATCCTCAACAAAGATATAGCGCATTTCAAACATTCTTTGAGTGTACAAGATAATTCGTCAAATACCGGATAGAATTTTCAAGCGTAACTCGCTTTCTCGGCATCATCATCAATATTTGCTTTAAATTCTTTACCCCTTGCTTGCGAATTCTATCAACCGGAGTTCTGTGAAATTTCATCAGATCCATACCTTGAGGCGTCGGGTAGTGCAGGTTGAGGAATTGGGGAGGTGGGGAGGTTGTACATTTGGGTTCGTGACGAACGAACTCGGTGTACCATGCACTCATCATTTGGAGAAAGGCTTCCCGACCCCTTTCCTCCTCCTCCCGACCAACAGTAGGAGGTGGATTTTCAGTCGTCGTGCTTTGCTCCTTCAGCGGAGCTGGCGCATTACTCTCTACTTCATCCGCCACGGCTGGATCGGGATCCATTTACTATAAAAAAATCATTTAAAAGGTGGAAGTCGTCACACTATCACAATTTATACATATGGCATGTATAGCAAAATCCATTACATACAACACGTAGTCCGAGAGAACCGACTAAACCTGCTCTGATACCACTAAATGTAACGCCCCACGCCCGAGACCGTCGCTGAGTCGAGTATGAGGTGTTACTAAGCTTAATTTAACATTTTTAGAACTTTGGATTATTTGTTTCTACATTCACAGTTTTAAGCTACTTGTGTCACAGTCACAAGAAAAATCATATCTCAAGTTACAAAACTCGAAATTAAGATCCGTAAATTTTCCTTGAATCTAGACTCATATACCTATCTACTAATTTTTTTCTAGAATTTTTGGTTGAGCCAATTAGTACAGTTTATTAGTTAAAGTTACCCCTGTTTCAGGACTTGACTGGTTTGACCTCTGTTTACTACGAACCATATTTCTCTCTGTACAAAATTCATATGGCTATGAGGTTTGTTTCTACTAAAACTAGACTCAATAAGGATTCTGAGGATATAAAATAAACCACCTAATTATATCTTTAAAATTTATAGTGAATTTCTAAAGTTGGAACAGGGATTTAGAAACTGTTACGACCCTGTTTCACTAAAATTCAAATATCTTTTAACATATAATTCCTTTACCTATTTCATTTGTTTCATGTGAAACTAGACATAATAAGCTTCAATTTGATGTATATTCCATCACCATATTCAATTTCTATGATTTTTAGTAAATTTTCAAACTCAGGTCAGTGTTGCTGCAGTATTCTGTTTATGGCAAATTTCATCCCTTTTATGAGTTTTTATGCACTAAGTATCTTAATAATTTTCCTTAACATCAAACATAATCTAAACTAACCATTTTCATAATTTATCATTGTCAAACATTTTCTCAACCATTCCATCACCATATCATAAGATCATTTACACAAAATAGGTATATTGCTATACATGCCATACTTAAATTTACAAACCATTTACCAAAAGTCTTAGGATAGTGTGTGTGGTGAGCCTTCGACCTATCCCGACTCCTGAGCTGGCTTGTCCAAAACTACAATGAGTAAGAAGGAGGGAGTAAGCATAAATGCTTAGTAAGTTCATATGCAAATAATAAGTAACATAACAAACAGTCATACCAATCAACATTAGCATGCATCACTAAAACACATATCACATTTCTAATCATTTTTCATCATCTTATTACCTTATCGTGATTGTATCAATACTCAACCCGAGGGTTAAATACATACCTGTCCAAAATATCCATTTCACATCACTTACCAATACGTCTCTTTACATCTCGAATATTCCTCCAATTGAGTAGAACTTTACCCGTTGAACACATCGGAATATAATTTGGATACATGGATAACTTGCACATAAGTGCCATATATGAAATCAAGCAATCATGTAACCCGCCCATAAGCGAACTCGGACTCAACTCAACGAGCTCGGGCGTTCGCATCCATAAGTGAACTCGGACTCAACTCAACGAGCTCGGATGCCTAGTTACATCTCTCGAACTCGGACTCAACTCAACGAGTTCGAACATTCGCATCCATAAGTGAACCCGGACTCAACTCAACGAGTTCGAATGCTCAACCATCCTAGTGACATGTCACTTGTATCCTAATCTATTCCTAAGGTTCAAGCGGGATTTTCCTCGAACACATATCCTTGCCATCTTCGTAAAATACGAAACCAATACTCGGTAGCACTTTATATTTAACAAATAATACAAATAATTTGCATTTTATTCGAAAATAACCACAAAGCATATATCTCATAATAAAAATCAGCATATCATATAATTAACATCAATAATTTACAAATAACAATTATACTACATTATTTACACATGAACTTACCTTGGTACCAAAATACAAAGATTTTGCAATTTAGTCCACAATCTTTTCTTTTCCTCGATTGAGGTCGATTCCACGTCTTTCTTGATCTAAAATAACACATTTAGCTTATTTAATACTCACATTATCAATTTAATCCTTAACTCAAATTTTGGCAAAATTACAATTTTACCCCTAAACTTTTACATATTTACATTTTTGCCCCTAGGCTCGGGATTAAACTTTATTCCTTATTCTTATGTTTTACAACATGCTGATCACTTTTCTCTTCTATGGAAACATCAAATTCTCACTCTAACATGTACTTGTGACTATTAGGTATTTTTACCGATTAAGCCCTTTTACTCGTTTTGCTTAAAATCGAGTAGTACAAGTTATCTAACATAATTTAAAACTTCATATTCTATCATAAAACATCAAAATACACAAATTTCACCTATGGGTATTTTTCCAAATATAAACCCTAGGTTAAATTATTGCTAACATAAGCTTAATCGAGTTATCGGGATCTCAAAAACGTAAAGAACATTAAAAGCGGGGCTTGGAATCACTTACTATGGAGCTTGGAAGCTTGAAACAAACCCTAGCTATGGAGAACCCTTGAAATTTCGGCCTAATGAAGAAGATGGACAAAAATTGGCTTTTAATTTTGTTTTTAATTCATTTTAATAACTAAATGACCAAAATGCCCTTACTACTAAACTTTCCAAAAATTCCTTCCATGTCCTAATTTTGTCCATGAACTTAAAATTGGTCAAATTGCTATTTAAGACCTCTTAATTAATATTTCAATGCAATTTCATACTAAAAACTTCTAGAATGCAAGTTTTGCAAATTATTCGATTTAGTCCCTACTTTCAAATTAAGTATTTTATGCATAGAATTTCTTCACGAAATTTTCACACAATCATGTAATCATATCATAAACCTCAAAATAATTATAAAATAATTATTTCTATCTCGAATTTGTGGTCACGAAACCACTATTCCGATTAGGCCCTAATTCGGGATATTACAGAGAGATCGTGCCCAATCGTGCTGGGTTTCGATTTTTCATTCGACTAAGATACGGAATATCCTTTTGACATTTCATCCATGTTTTTCTTAAATTAAAATGAGGCAATATTTCGTATTTGAAAATTTGATAAATCGTGCCCAATCGTGCTGGGTTGCGATTTACCGTTTGGCCAAATAACCAAATATCCTTTTGAAATCTCAAATGCATGAGTTTTGGAAATTACGAAACGATCTTGTATTGAGGGTTTGAGATATTGTATCCAATCGTGCTGGACATGATATTTTATTCCTTCTGAACGATAGAATCTCGACATCCAATTCAAGTTATCCAAACGATTTTGAAAGATGGTATTTGAAAATCTTTTCAAATTTTCAACATTAGGACATCAATTGATCAATATGGTACCAATTTTGGGCATTGCAAGGGTGCTGATCCTTCCTCACACGTAACCGACTCCCGAATCCGTCTTTAAATTTTTCGTAGACCAAAAACGTTGTTTTAATAAACCAAAATACTTTATTAAAATGATCGACCATAGGGTGACCCGATCACACCTAAACAAAAAGGATTGGTAGCGACTCCATACCTCGTTTTAAAGTCGACCTCCATTTTTCAAAATAAAATGGTTTCGACAAGAATGAGTTTCAATTTATAGATTAGTGATTAGGGTTATAGGATTGGGGATTTTTGTGTTATTTATTATTTTTGGTTAGGGATTTTCAGGTTGGTTAAGTTTATTGGATTAGGGTTAGTAGGTTATGGATTTTTAATATTGGATTGGGTTTATTGGGTGGGCTAGCTAAGCCTAATATATATAATCTTTTAATATTAGTTTTTTGAAAGTTCGGTAAATTTGATTAATTGTCTGATTTTGAACCGAATTAATCGATAATCAAACTTTCAAAAAACCATTAACCGACCTCCGATCGAATTAGATCGATTAACCGACCAATTAACAAAATTAGTTCAATTTAACCAGTTAATTCAGTTTTAACCGAAATTTAAACAGCCTAAATAAAAGGGGTAGAAATTTTTTGTTCTAACTTGGTGATTATTATAATAAGATATAATAATATGATATGTTTATTTAATATGTAAAATATAGTAATAATAATAATTGTTATGAACGCTATTAAGTGGATGTTCATTATACTCAATCTTTCACCTTTTATCTTTCATCTTTCTTAACTCTTCATCTTTTATCTCTTTGTAACCCCTTTCCTATTTATGTATTAAAAAAATGAGGAGTCTAATATATATAGGAATATACTGTTGCTGCTGATGATGAAAAATAATAGAATGCAATAGAAATCTCCCTATTCTCATACCTATCTTTTATATATTATTCTTGTTTTGTAATACATTATGAGCACGGACACTTAAATCCAAGAGTCTTCCAATTTTTGTTAGTTTGGATCAATGTATGTTTGCATTGTTAAAAGTTCCACTAACCCTGTAATTTTTTAAAATTTCTAACATAGTCAAATTACTTGTAATTTATTTTGTGACTAAATTATTGTAATCGCCTGAGTACTCTTTTGTTATGTTATGCTTGAAAGTTTGTTAAGGGACTACTTGTGCTTATATTAAATTTACATTGTAGTTGTATCATCAATGTCAAACCTTGCAAAACTTAAATTTGTGGCTCTTGGTATTACTAGAAAGAATTATTTATCCTAGATGTTTGTAACAACCCGATTTTGGGTCCAGTCAGAATAGTGCTTTTGGGACCACAAATTCGACGTAGTAAAACTTATTTTTATTATATTTTTATGGTTTAAAGTTTTATGAAATGATTTCTTGAAAAATTCGTTTGAAAATTTTGACGTTTGAGCACTCAATTTAGTTAAAAGGACTAAATTGCAAAGAGTGTAAAACTTGAGTTCTATATGCTAGAAGTGTCTAATTGCTATGGAATTTTAAATAAGGTCCTTAGATGGTTATTAGACCATTTGTTAAGTTAGTGGACAAAAATGGACATGAGGTAAGATAAATTTTATGTTTTAAGTTAGGGGCATTTTGGTCATTTAGTAATTAAATGAATAAAAAGCCAAAAATCAAGCCAAAATCTTGTCCATTTTCTCCCACTTGTGCCAAAATTTATAAGGAAGACATAGCTAGGGTTTTCCAACTTTCAAGCTTGATTGTAAGTCCGTTCTTGTTCCGTTTTTAATACTTTTTACATTTTTGAAGTCGTTATCACTCGATCTACCTATTTCTACCACTAATTTGAGAAATGATTAAGGTATAGGGTTTGAACCATGTTATAATGTATGTATTCTGATGTTTAATGGTAGATTATGTAAGTTTGATGTTTGATAAACGACTTTTGCTAAGTGATTTTCGATGAAAATGCCTAAAAGGACCTATGTGCAAAAAGTTATAAAATGAATAGTAAAAATGTGAAAGAATGGAAAATGTAGGCTGTTATAAGCATGAAGGAGGTTCGGCTAGGCTTGGGAATTGAAGAAATTTAATCCATTTCATTTTACGAGCCTAGGGACCAAAGTGTAAAAATGTCAAAGTTTAGGGGAAAAAACGTAATTTTCTCCATAATGTAATTTTTTGGGCTGAATTGAAAATGTGAATATTAAATGAGTTAAATTTGTTATTATAGATCAAGAGAAACGAGGTTCGAACCTAGATCGAGGGAAAAACAAAGTGTTTGACGATTAGGTCTCATTTCTATTATTTTTGTACCGAGGTAAGTTCGTATGTAAATAATGCATTGTTTTAATTATGTTTTAAATGATTTATTATATGAATTGTGATTGACCCTTGGACGTATTCGATAAAGTTTCGACAAGCGTGAAATCTTAGTTGAACCTTAGGAATAGATAAGATACAAATGTCAAGACTTAGGGTTACTGAGATTACGTGTAAGACCATATCTAGGATATGGCATCGATATGAGACTTCGTGTAAAACCATAACTAGGCTATTGGCATCGATACGAGATTACATGTAAGACCATATTTAGGATATGACATTGGTATGGTACCATGTGTATGGGACTCCCGAGTATCCTTTAGTATTTCAAGTGGTTCAACGGGTAATTTAACGAGTATATCAAAGATGAATTGTGTGTAAATCCAATTCGATATGACTTAGGTATGTACGTAAAACTCATACGTAATGAGTTCGTTATGTGATGAGCCCTCGATAAGGTTATGATTGAGTAAGTTATGATTATAAGATCTTAATAATATTTATGCCAACTATCATCATGTTAATTGTATGTTAAATGTTTGGTTATGATAATTATTATTTGCATAGGAACTTACTAAGCTATTTAGCTTACTCCCCTTTCTTTTCCCTTGTCTTATAGTGTCACCAAGTTAGCTCGGGGATCGGAGACTGTCGAAGATCCACTCACACTATCAACTTATTATTTTGGGTACGAATGAATTCAATATTTTGAGTTATGGCATGTATAGGGACTTGGTCATTTTGTTATGTGTCATGATTGAATTGGCCTAATGTGTTGGCCTATATTGGTTGGTAATTCATCTTGTAAATGGCCAATTTGAAATTGGATAATATTGGTATATGTATATATGATGATACTTTTCATGGATGTGGGAATTTGCATGTTTTGAATTGATATGTGTGTAAAGTTTGTGTATGATAAATGTTAGTATGTGAATGAGGGGTTAATGTTTTGGTTATAGCTGATTTGGTTGTATGTATGTGCTTTGGATTGGTGTTGTATGTTGTTGTGTAGGTATGTGCATGGAAGGGTGACAAAATGGCTTGGTAAATAGCCTTATTTTTGTCTACACGGGCGTGTGTCTAGGCCATGTGTGACACATGGCTTGCCCCATAGGCGTGTGTTTTGGCCGTGTGTCCCCTGCACTCTAATTGTTTCAAAACAAAATGCTCAGAATAGAGTGCACGGGTAGAGACACGGGCGTGTGTCTCAGCCGTGTGGATGACATGGCCTCGAACACGGACATGTGCCCTGGCCATGTGAAATCTGCACCTATTTTAGGAAAATTAATTTTCCACACGGCCTAGCACACGGTCGTGTGACTTGGCGGTGTGAGCTTAATTTGGTCATGAGTTACAAGTCAGAGAGTTACACGGGGTAGGGACATGGGCGTGTGTGACCACACGGCCTGCCCACACAG
Source organism: Gossypium anomalum (assembly GCA_025698475.1). Taxonomy (NCBI): domain Eukaryota; kingdom Viridiplantae; phylum Streptophyta; class Magnoliopsida; order Malvales; family Malvaceae; genus Gossypium; species Gossypium anomalum. The sequence continues at coordinate 4,450,002 of CM046957.1, read as the reverse complement.
GCGTGTCCCAAGCCACACGGGCGTGTCCCAAGCCACACGGACGTGTGACCCCTGTTTAGTAAAATTTTTTCTAAAGTTCTCGGTTTAGTCCCAAATCGCTTCCAATGTATGTTTTGGGCCTCGTAGGTTCATTTTAGGGATGATATGAATGTATGTGAAAAGTTTTAAATTTGGATGGAAATTTACGTCTCGGTTTCTTATGATTGCTTGTGTATAAGTTTGGTAATGCCTCGTACCCTGTTCTGGCGTCGAATACGGGTAAGAGGTGTTACATTTAGTCGTATTAGAGCTACGGTTTAGTCGATTCTCGAACTAACGTAGTTTGTGTAAGAGTCTAACTATACATGCCATTAATGAACTGTGATAGTGTGATGACTCCTGATAATTTTAAATTATGTTTTCATATAGTAAATGGATCCCAATTGAGTTGAAGCTGATAATCTTGAAAGTAATGCGTCGGCTCCCGTTCAAAGGGCAGCGCCATCTGATAGTAGACCTCCAACGGTTGGTCAGGGAGAAGGGGCTAGGGAAGCCTTTCTCCACATGATGAACAAGTGGTATACAGAGTTTGTTCGAACAAATCCAAATGCCCAACCTCCTCCACCCCCACCTATTCCTCGACTGGTTCCTCTAGCTCCACAAGGTATGGAATTTGTAAGAATGAACAAGACCTCGGTAGATAAGATCCGAAAGCATGGGGCTGAAGATTTCAGAGCTAATGTGGATGATGATCCCGAGAGAGCCGAGTTTTGGCTTGAAAACTCCATTAGGGTATTTGATGAGTTGTCTTGCACATCGGATGAGTGTTTAAAGTTAATAAAGCTAACCGTTATTGTTTACTTATATAGAAATTTATCTTATTTGAGTTTTTTACTTATATAGAAATTAAATTGATCCATTTAATAGTAAAGAAATTAATTTGAATCAATCCCCATAACAAGAGAAACTAACAAGTACCTCAATATTTGGACCGACCAATCATTCTCGTCCACTATTAATGAATCCAATTACTTAATTAATTATTCAATTCTATACTTTTAATAATGAATTATAATTCAAGTTATTTAAAATATAAAAAAAAAATCAACCTTTCTTCTCCAATTTCTACCTTAATATCTTCTCCAATTTCTACCTTAATACTTTAAGGTTTTCTGTACAATAAGAAATTAGATTGCGATATGTTGTTATTGCATGTAACACGTTCTCTTGTTTAATACAATTGAGTCTATACCTTTCTCAACCACATAACCATTGCCACTTATATATTATCCTTATTAATAACAATTTCATTTATCTATCAAAATTTTGCGAAGTAAATATTATACATCTATAACAGTATGTTATAATATAGGAATAATTATAATAAACTTACAATAAATTTTATATCATGATTTTTCATCAAATAAAGAAAGTGGAAATTGTATTAAAAAATATAGGAATTAAATCAACAAAATTATTACTTTTATGCATATTTTATTTTATATTCTTTCACATGATTAATTATAAAATTCATAAATCTAACAAATTCAATTAATTGGGACGAGTTATTAAATTAAACTAATTAATTTATCATAAGTTCTTAAATTCAAGTAATCAATTTATAAATTTATAATATTTTAAATTCATAGCAGAATATTTAATAAGGGAACTTAATAGTTTATTGCATTAATATTTTTAATTTCACTCATTGAAGATAATTTTCATTTAATAAAAAAATAATTAATAATTTTTTCATGTGAAATATGAATATTTTATATTAAATAATATTTTAATTAAGATCATTTTTATTTAATAAATAAAATATTTCATAACTATTGTTGTTGTTGTTATAAGTGAATAATTGTTATAAATATTTAAACTAAAACATAAAAAATTGTATCTACGAAAAATTTAACTGTTATAATGAAATGCTGTTATATAGACACATATATACATATAATTGTTAATAGTGGGCCTTTTATTATTGTGTTTTTGACATTCAGCATTATAGTTCAGGAACTCAAAGTTGACACATTTACTAGAGGATGAGTCCAAAGAGTTTAGTGTTTGTGAAAATTGGCCCTAAACTTCGACACTTGTTTCTATGTGCATTATAACTGTTAGACCCAATGGACTTATAAACCCAACCAATAGCAAACCCCAACTTACTTAATTCAACTATCAGGCCCATATATTTAAACTATCCCATCGATTGATTGTTTTTTATACATAAACTAAAACGAAATTTTTGGATACCCAATGTTGTTTGAATTGGATTGGATCGTTTGATCAGATTAGAAATCGATTGAGGTATTGGTTTGAAGAAAGCTATTAGATCTATTGATTCGAAAATCGGTATGGATCGGACAAAAAACCAATTGAAACAAGTAGTTGAACATAATTTTTTATTTTTTTTAAATGTGTTTTCATTTTTTTTAATTTATAAAAATTTATTTAATCAAATTGGATAAATTTTTCAAACTGATTGGATCGACAAACCGATGAGTTGATTGATTCAACTACAAAATTGATTTTGAATAGGGATGGCAACGGAGCGTGGCGAGACAGATTTTTGCCTGCTCTGACCCTGACCCAAAGCTTGATCAATTCGCCCTGACCTCGATTTTTAAGAAAAAAAATCTACCTCGAACTCGAAATTTAATAGGAGACCCGACTCCAACCCAAATTTAGTTTAATTATTTTATTTTTTATTGGCTTGAGGGTGTAAAAATCCCTCAAACTTTTTCAAAAAAAGCAATTAAGCCCTTTTTTTTGTTACACTCAATTAGGTACTTGAACTTTCAAAATGCACAAAAAAGACCCTAAAACTTTTTCCAAAAAAAAAAAGCAATTAAGCCCCTACTTTTTTTTCCACTCAATTAGGTACTTGAACTACCAAAATGCATTAAAAATGCCCGCAAACTTTTCAAAAAAAGCAATTAAGCCTTTTTTTTTTGTACTCAATTGAATACTTGAATTACCAAAATGCATCAAAAAGGCTATGGGTCGATCTAGGGGGCTAGCGGGGACCTCGACCCACCCTAAAATAGAAAATTTTCCATTTAAGCCCTTTATAATTTATAAAATTTTAAATTAGCAATGGTAAAATTGCACTTTGGCCCCTTCAAATGATAAAAGTTTGATTTAATCTTCTAAAAGTTATAAAGATTTAGACTATTAAAATGATGAAATTACATTTTTACTATCATAAAAATATATAATTTAATTCTGCCCCCTAAATATTTCTGACTTTGCCCCTACCCCCTAAGTCGTATTTCTGGATTCGCCACTAAAAGAGCCATTTGATCGTTTAGAAAATTTATTAAAATGCTTTTTTTGGAATGATAAGTTTTATAAGTTTTTACGAATTTTGTATTTCTTTTCATTTTTCTAATTTTCTTACGACTTTATAAAATTTTATAAATTTTTTTCTGCATTTCTATATATTTTGTATATTTTTGTTTACGATTTTTATAAAATTTTACAATTTTTTATAAATTTTGTACTATTTTTAATAAAATTTATATTTTTTATTAAAATTTAATAATTTTTATTGATTTTTATTTTTTTATCATTTTTTGTCACATGTAACTTCATGATTGTGACACGTGGTGACTTTAATTAAAAAAAATTAGGGGCAGCTAACTTTAATAGTCAATAGTTAAAGTTAATGGTCAAAGGACTTTTTTCAGTGGCAGATCCAAAAATATGACTTAGGGGGGCCAGAGGTGAAGTTAGAAAATTTTTTTTTGGGGTAGAATTAAATTATATATTTTTATGATAGTAAAAATGCAATTTCAGCATTCTAATAGCCTATATCTTTATAATTTTTAGAGGATTAAATCAAATTTTTTATGATTTGGGGGGGGGCAAAGTGCAATTTTATCATTACTAATTTAAAATTTTATAAATTATAAATGGTCTAAATAGAAAATTTTCCATTGTAGGAGGGTTAGGGCCCCTGTCAACCCCCTTAGATTTGCCCCAGGCCTTTTTGATGCATTTGGGATGTCCAAGTACCCAATTATTGCAAAAAAGGAGCAAGGGTTTAATTGTATTTTTTGAAAAATTTTGAGGGTCCTTTTAATGCATTTTGGCAGTTCAAATACCCAATTGAGTGCAAAAAAGAAGAAGAAGAAGAAGAAGAAGAAGAAGAAACAGGGGCTTAATTGCTTTTTTGAGAAAGTTTGAGGGCCTTTTTGATGCATTTTGAAAGTTTAAGTACCTAATTGAATACAAAAAAAAAGGGGCTTAATTGATTTTGTTTGAAAAATTTTTAGGGCTTTTTACACCCTTAACCATTCTTATTTGAAGCAAATAAGATTATTATTTTTAAGGACATTTTTGTAAATATCTTGGAACAGTTGAGACAAATTTACCTCAAATCTAACCACAACCCGACTGAACTATTTCTTTAATTTTACCCAAACCAATTCACCTAAACTCGATTTTTCCAAAAATTCAACCTTAAAAAATTAGGTCAAATTGAAACCTATTAAATTTTAGTTTTTTACCATCCCTAATTCTGAAAACCATAACAATACATTTCATGAATATCCCTATCTCAAGGGCTACTCAATGGTTGAAAGTTGAAACCCTCTTTATGATGGCTTTGCCAAATTTTTTCATATTTCTCTTACCCTCCCCAATTTAAGGATCCAAATGGGCACCAAAAATCAAACTATAGATGATTTCTCTTTTTAACGTCAGGTTATCTATCTAAATTTAAAGATTAGTTTGATATTTAAGTGGTTTTAGATAAAATATCAAATTAAAAAATGAATATTAAAAAAATAAATATATTTAAATTATGGTCAGCTTAGATTTTAAAATTCAAAGCACTAAGTCCTACTCAACACCTTTTTCAATTTCATAATATATTATTTTTTATTTTATATATCATGTAATTTATATTATAAATTAAATATAAAATATTATAATGTAAATATTAATATTGTGTAAATAAAATTGGATTGTTCAAACAATTCGATCGAATCAGGAATTAATCAATATATGAGTCCGAACAAAAAGAATAGACTGAATTTAGAGCGAATCGCTCGCAATCAGGATTGAACTGTAAATTATGAACTGTTTTTAAAAAAAATATTTTTAGTGGAAATTGATGACCCAATTCAAGGTAAAAAATTCAACCGGTCCAACCCATACAAATACTATAAAATGATTGAAAATAAGAAAAAAGAGAAAAAATAACTTAAATCAAAGTGAATAATTGACGTTTATGTCATTATTGTTATTTATTTGTGTTTATAATTTTTTATTTTTTAAATCTCCCTTATTTTTACTTTTTTTTAGAATTGTTCTTTTTTTTTAGATCAATGACTTGACTGATGTGACTATCAATTTGATTTCAAAGATATTGCTAAATATAAAAAAAAACTTAAATAATTTATATTCAAAAATTCGAATATACATTTTTTTATATTGACATTAATACCTATGTCAATCGAGTTAAGTCTCAATTAGAAAAAAAAAAAGACAAATCTAAATGACTTGAATTAGCCTTTACAAATATAAATATATTTTGACAAATTTTGAGATCCATATTTCAAACTAAACTAAATTTAAGTAATTATGCATGACGACAATGCCATATATAAACTCAACTTATTTTAATACTTATCCGTTTCTTTTTTTGACAAAATATTTATTTTTAGTCATAACTCATCGTTAATCCTTGAAATGAAAAAAAATCCCCATATATAAACATATTCAAATTTATATCCTTTTAATTGCTACCATAACAATCGCACTGAATAATACTAATTACTTTCTTAGAGTATTATTTAACAGCAATGAAAAATCTTTTAGTACCTCCTCACCTTAAATTCCTCATTCGTCAAAAGCAGTCACCAATTAATGGATTCCATCAATGTTTCCGGGGAATATTTATCTCTGAATGACAAACAATTTGTACGTTAATATTCTTTCAAAAAAAGAGTAGGAATAGGAATATGAATATGAAACATATCTGGTTTTACTTTTTCTTTGATTATGGCAATCAACACCTAATTTGTTTTATTATTATTATTTTATGTTCTGGGTACAAGACAAACAGCTGGTTTATAATCATTACTTACGACAACAAAAATACTTTCTTTTCACCCCCCCCCCCCTTTTTGGTGGACTGTCAATTTCCAATACGGCATATCAGTAAGACTGAGCAAGAAATTAAAAAAAAGAAAAAAGAAATTGCACCCATAATAGTTAAATTATAATAAATTTAGATTTTAGTCGCTTAATTTAAAAAAATTACAATATTTAAAAGTTTTCTTTTAAGTTATTGAGCTGTTAAAATAATAACTATGTGGCCTTCTCTATTTGTATTGTTTGCACTAATCGAAAACTCTTCTTTCTTTTCTCTTCTACAATTTTAATTTTTTTCATAAAATAGTTTTGAATGTCATGAATCTGTGAACTAAAATCCATGCAACCTTTTTCTTCAATTTTTGACATTGACTATTAGATTGACTTGAATCTAATGTATGTTCTACTCGTTGATAGGTATTAATCCATCTTACTAGTCATCGAATCATTACTTGGAGATCGCTAACTAGGCTTAAAAAAAAAACTTAATAACCTAGTGTGTTAAATAAAAACTTTTGCATAGTTTAGTAATCATTTTGTAACTTTTTGAAATTGAGTGACCAAAACATAAATTTACTAATAGTTAAGTGACCTCGAGTACAATTTACCCAAAAAAATATTGATAATCGATTTGAAGTATAATGTTTAATTTGATTTTGTTAAATTTAGTTTGGTTATTACTTAAATATATTTGGCTAATTTGTGTTTCATAAGTTTAAAAACTGTATTTTTAAAAAAAGATTATAATTATTTTTATAATATAAAATCAAATATTTTATATTTAAATTAATGAAAAACTTCAAAATAATATAATAATATATTTGTTTTTTAAAAAATAAAATAATTATATCCAAAATGCTATAAATTTTATCCAAAACCAGTTCGAATTATTATCATCCCTACATATCATTACAACATCGACAGATGTTTTGGTTATGAATAGAAGAGGCAATATATATACACATTACTAATAGAATCTTTGATTAAGTTGGTGTCATGATTTAACTAAACATCATCTAGTTTGAAATAATTAAAAAATCAATATATTTTTTTAAATGTTGATCTAAACCTGATGATAATGGCAAGAAGCAAAATATGAGCAGAAGTGACAACAAAAGTGGACATTTTTGTAATAACTGCGACAACCACAATGAAAATAGGGAACAACAAAGATTTTCTGCGTTTGTGGAGACCAGCTCAGTGAGATGAATATACTATATTTGAAACATACAATTAGTGTTCCTAGTTCTAACACACACTAATGAAGAACCCTCACTTTTGTATTTCAAAAACTAAACCTTTCACCACTAAATTTTCCCATTGAGAATTTAGTTGTAAAACCAACAACAAAATATTTACTAACACAAATACACTCTCACAAATAATGTTCCTCAATGAAATGCTCACTACCTACTTCTAACTTACACAAGCTTCTAATATCTAAGATTTTAAGGCTTGCTAAGAAAAAGGTAAAGAACAATCAAGATCTCACTAAAATAGGCTTATAGAAAGGCTTTACAAATATACTCATACAGTCCAGAATAAATCAAAGATTTTTAATATAAATATTCAAATTAGGCTTGGTTCAATCTCCATACTTTACGAGATTCGATTTCTTGATTCGATTTGATCGAATCTTCAAAGATTTGTTGTTCCACAAGATGGATATTCAAATATGAGTCAACACACATCTACAAAATCATTTAAGTCATTGCTCAACTGTTTTGGTTGAAAAGATTTCTAACTCCAAATAAGGCAACTTATATTGCCCGTTCATGTGCTAGTGGAAGTGACCACTTCCATTGGCACATCAATGACAACTTGAAAAAAAAGCTTGCCCTAACAATAAAACCTTTTCAAGATTGAACAAGCCTTCCATATTTAGAATATCAGTCCATCTTCATAAGGTAACCTTTAATCTATTTTGATTTGCCCAAATCTAGTCAAATCAATTATCCTTAATATAAGGATACAAAAGATCATAAAGTCAACTTATATTTTCATGGATTGCATAACTCAATATATAAGGTAAGCAGACCATATTAGAATTAATGGAAAATAATCTTACTTGATTCAATCTCTTCTCCAATGATAAACACGAGATTGACTGTACAAGATCCTAAAAAGTATGCAAGCAAATCATCAAAATATTTTGGTCAAACATGCCAACAACTAAGGCAAGTTATGTGTCTAGTGCAATGATAGTGAAAGTGGCCGCTTTTATTGACACATAGACAACCACTTTAAAACTTGGGTCAATAAAAAAAATCTTATAAATGTATTAATAATTTTTGATAATTTTATAATTTTTTTAAATTAAAAACTTAAACTACAAATTTTAAAAAAAAAAAATCTTAAACTACAATTTTAAAAAAGTAATCTTAAAATAATGAATAGTTAAATTGGGGGATTTTAAAATTCTTTCTGTGAATTTAATATATATATATTTATATAATTCTCTTTTCCATTTTGAATGCTTTTATTGTTGATTTTAAGTGAGATTTTAAGGTTAATACATATAATGATTTCTTGATTTAATATATTAAATTTATGAGTAAAATGATAAATTGATATAAAATATTTGTTACATCCCTACCTTAAATTCCTTTACCAGATTGTTTAATGGTTATATAAATTCGACAAAGTGTAGCTTTATACATGGCGAAGCTTAGCCGCATACCCTCTCCATTAAAGCAATATACCTTCTCTAAGCATCCTCTTAAATCAAGTGAGCCCACATAATTCTCAGAAAATATATTGGGAAGAGTTCGTAATAACACCTATCAATATGGGAGAAGGGTGGAAGACCTTAGCTTGGCTAAGGCAACCAAAGGAGTCTGACGGTAAACGGGCACAGATAGTCCACCAGGATGTTAAACATAGGGATTATGTTGAGTCAGACCATGGTGGCATGTCGTTACAATATTAAGGAAAGTCCACCGAGACGGTAAATGTATAAAGGTCTGCCAATAATGATACAAAGTGGGCTAACAACACGTCAAGAGACCAAACTCTATTGGCCTAACATCATCAGTCTTAGGTTGATGGAAGGTCTGTTGGAAATTTGTAGGCAAAAGAGGTGGAAAAAGGTTGGTTGTTTAGAATAGTTCATCAGTAAAATATGGGAAATCGAGGTAACAACGAGTGATCAAGAGAAGCCGGATAGTAGGGATCTGCAGGTGAAGGTTCGCCAAGGGCGGAATAAGTCCGTTGACAACCTCGTGGAGAATAGTTCACCAAGAATAGTAGAGAATGAGTAAAAAGGTAGGGTTAGGGTAATGTAAAGCTAGGTCTGCCCTATCAAGTGAGCAATATCATTAAAGAATGCACTTATGTCTCATAATGATTTTGAGTCAAGGCAACAAGAAATTGTAAGTGAAATGAGAGACAACAACATCTCTAATGAAAACAATGATATACCAAAAGGAGATAGGGAGCCAAAATATCTGCTTAAACCTTATTTCTTTATGTTCTCTTGCTAGTTTGTTATGTTATGTCGTTTGGCTGATTCTCGCTAAGTTCATCGGAACTTATAGATTTTGTTGTTTAATTTTAGGACAAAGCATGACAAGAAATTCTAATGGAGGGACCAAGCTAACCATCGCTTATTCAATATTGTGTAGTAGAAGTTGTATGTGTATGTAGAGGGGCACTCGCAGAGGCCTTGCCTCGGGGGCTGAGGCAAATATAAGAATTGTAGAATCATATTCAAATAGTGAAACTGTAGAAACTAAGGTCATAGGAAGTCATTACGATGTTTCTTTAATGTATGAGATTAGTGGCAATTAGGCCTATGTTTTCAAGTTGTTCTTACATGTAACTGAATTGATTATGAATGCATAGTAAAATTAAATAGGTTCTTGTAGCATCCAGTACTCGGACCCAGGGATCGGTCGGGTATGGGGTGTTACAATTCCGCTTAGTAACTGAATTGATTATGAATGCATAGTAAAATTAAATAGGTTCTTGTAGCATCCGGTACTAGGACCCAGGGATCGGTCGGGTATGGGGTGTTACAATTCCGCTTAGTAACATAAGAAATCATTATGGTCTTTCTTTAGTGTATGAGATTAGTGGCAATTAGGCCTATGTTTTCAAGTCATTCTTACATGTAACTGAATTACTTATGAATGTATAGTAAAATTAAATGAGTTCTTGTAGCATCCGGTACCCAGACCTAACGACTGGGTCGGGTAGGGGGTGTTACAATTCCACTTATTAACCACAATATAATTCTTGCTTCATAAGAAATACATCATACAAAAGCCTTAGGATTATTAGAAAAATAAATAAAAGGAAAATTAAAGCAAGAAAAATAAAATAATGTTATTAAAATATAACGACTTAGAGACGTGTAGAACATTTTCCTTAAGACTTTTATAAGATAACCTTTTGTAAGGATATATCTTTTTAATGAGATACCATTTAATAGAATTGTGCTGTTTTACAAGACAACCTTACGTAAAATATGTTTATAAGATAACTTTATGTACACAAATTATGCCTTTACAGTACAACATTTATAGGATAACTATTGTTAAATTCATGATACAAAATTTCTTTTATTCTTTTCATTTGTTTTATTTTAATGTATATTTGGTATAATTTATATGATTCTAAATTCCAAAAGAAGATTTGCTAAGAATAGCATAACTATTGTGATTTGCTAATCAATCTTACTATCTTTGGACACAATGGGGCCCGAGGAATTGTGTTCTAGTATTGGAAAAAGTAAGATTGAAAACTTATCATTTGATTTCGTTAATTGGACTCATAACAAGGATTTATGTTTAATTTAAAATGTTAAATTGAATTTTGTCGTTTTTATACATTGTTCATTAATTACAAGAGTTATGATTAACAAGTGAGTTAAAAGTATTTAATTTAATAATATGTGTCACTTTACTATAAAAATAATAATATGTGTTACTTCTATATAACTTTTATAGAATTTGAAATTTCTTTTATGGTAAAAAAATCATTTCTCCCGAAATAAAAATTAACTTTTATTTTTGTTTTAATTTCTCTTTTATACTGAAATTTGTGTTCCAATCTTTCTATTTTAATTTATCATAATTTAATTTATTTATTTTTATGATGTTATTAATAGGTTCAAATTGATGATATGAACTTTTTTAATTAATTTTAAGAATTTAATTAACATGTAAATTTATTATATCGTCAAAGGATACTAATGATTATATTAATTTGGATCTACTAATGCAATTATAAAACAAAACAAAAAAAAAATATCTATGCAAAATCATTAAAAAAAAATAGCCAACTAAGTTGAAGTTTTGGTAACCTCGACACCCTTCCTCAAATGTGTAACCATAGAAAAACCAAAATTTTGGAACTAAGCCAGTAAAACTTCCTATTCTCGGTTTAGCTGGTTCAAATATAAATAAGCTATTAAAAACTCATGAAAATATTAAAACAAATTATAAAGCTTAGTTTGTACCATTTCGTGAGTCAATCAATTTTTTTCCATTGTTTTGGACTAGTGTACCAGCCGATTCCCATTTCAACCGGTTTGATTCGGTTTCAACAATTTTGAAAAAAACAAATAAAAAGATTAAATCTTAAATTTTAGACGGTAAAGGGACTAAAAACGTAATTAAACCTAAAAATCAATAAAAGGTAGTGTGGGGAGAGCATCAAAGGTGGTTGGGAATCAACACAGATAGTTTTCCAGCGTTGCAATGACTCATGAGCTTCTTGCATGTTTGTAAGTTGTAAAAATGACAGTTAGAAGCACCAACATCACCAAGTAATCTCTCTAACAAAACTTTTCTTTTCTATTTTATTTTTTCCCTCTCAAAAATGAGACTGTCACGTTAATCACGCTCCTTCATGTTCTTCATCAGTTTTTTTCTTCTTCTTCAGCCAACCATTTCTTTATCTGTCTCTCAACCACTATATATATAAGTAATATATACAACAGTTATTATTGGGTTAAATTATTATTTTGGGTTGAATTTGACAACTTTTTTTGTATTGGGGCTCAAGTTAAATATTGAACTTGACAATTGTTTCTTCATTGGGATCCGAACAAGACAATTGTTCTCATATTGAGGTTTAAATTTTTTTGTCCAAGTTAGTTTTGAATTTGACAATTGTTCCCGTATTGGGACCTGAACTAGGATAAAAAAAAATTCAAGCCCCAATGTAGAACAATTATCAAATTTAGGGTTTAACGTGGACAAAAATTGTTTAGACTCTAATATAAAAAAATTATCATATTTAAGTCCCAAAAGGTGATTTAATCCTTATTATTTGATTATTGTCATGTCATGGAGAAAAAAGAAAGGGGAAAATTCAGAAGAATAAAACAAATGGGTAAAATGATTGCTAAAAGCTTTTGGTGCATATGAGGAAAACATTGGTAGGGAAAAGGAGGAACATGATGTTAAAAGGTGGGATTGGGAGGGGTGGGGGACCTTGGCCCAAAAGCAAAATTGTTTTAAAAAAAAATAAAATTTTTGGGTGTCTTTTAGTCATGACCTTTGTTTAGGTTAACATAAGCCTATAGAATGTTGAAAATTTAATGTTTAATAAAAAGAGTGAAGAAAAAGGCAGACAAGTGATTAAATGGCCAAAAGTGTGTGTTTTTTCAAGGATGGTTTTATGTAATTACATATGATAATAGTTTGTAGCTATTATGTACCCCAAAGACAAATAGAAAATGAGACAGAATGGTGGCTTTAAAATCAATTACTTTTTAAGATAAAAATAGGGTTGCACATATTAATACTCAATTACATTAATAATTATTTTTTAAGGGTTTGGAAAACTTTAGATTAAAGAAATGAAAAGTGGAACTACTTGGTTAAAGGTGTTGCTTGTTACTTGATTGATGCATTAGAGGAAAAAAAGCTTAATGTTTTAGATATAAATATGTAGATGATTGGTTCATTGGGATATGAAAAAAATCATATTGGGAATGATTGTGATTATATAGGAAAAACAAGCTAGCCATTGAAAAAAAAGTAAATACGGGAATGACATCTTATTTTATAAAAATGATGTATCTCAACCCCAAATTTTAAATTTTCTTATTTCGATCAAGAAATTTAATATTTTTAAATAAATTTAAAATTTTAATATCGTGAAGTGAAAAAAAGAAAGAAAAGAGAAAACAACTCTATCAATTATTTAAGGATAACATCTCCCTGAAAATACCATAAAAAGCTTAAAACAAAGAATCTTCAAGTGTTGACAATCTTTTCATTCAATTCATTTTGAAGCCACCATTTTTTTCCCCTCAAACACCACCGAATTAGACCACACTGCAACTACTTACATCGATATCCGATAGAGTAAATTAATAAATTTAAGCTTTCTTCATTTAATTTTAAAAAGTTGTAAAATGGTATTGAATTATTTACGAAATAATTTTGCATGTCATGAATCTATTAGTCAAAATCTAAACAGCTTTATTTTATGTTCTTCTATTTGTTGATGAGTATTGATTCACTATACCGATTGTCAAGTCGTCGCTTGAAGCTCGCTTGTTAGACTTTAAAAAAAAATACTTAACATCCAAATAACTCAAATAAAAACTTTCAAATAGTTCAGTGACTTAAAAACAACTTTTGAATAGTTCAATGTCCATTTTATAACTTTTTAAAATTGAGTGACTAAAATATAAACTTACTAATAGTTTAGTGAACTTAATCTAGTTTACCCGTTGGGAAAGTGGAAACAGTGGCAGGCTTAAACACAACCAAGGCAAAGGCGAAGGAAGGTGAAGCCGGGGCTTGGCCAGCCTACTCCCAGTGGCCGTGGTGTTTCATTTATAAGGTGACAAACTGACAATGTCCAGTAGACCTGAACAGCCTGAAACACAGTTCCTTAATCTAGTAGCTAGAGATATCAAAGGAGACAGTACTGAAACACTGAGAGTTTTGGACACTGACTCAACATACCACAAATAAAACATATGCCATTAAATCCCCCAACATTCAATAACAATCCAAAATTACAGATCCCAAAGTGATTCGAGTTAAAATTTTGTAACCCATGTCAATTTCTTCAACACCAACAGTATCTAAAGAACAAATACAGAAAGCATATAGCAAACGCAAACTGACACAAAATATAAAGCGATTACTTGATATTCAAAGAAGAACAAAAAAAGAAAAAACAATATCTCTTTTTGTTGTACCTGATTCAACTTTTACATGTGAAAGAAAATCCAATGAAACATACTAAACAGATAATTAGCTAAATGGGTTTTTGTTTTGGAAAATATATTAGTTTTTACTTTTTTTTAATCTACCTTTTTAGGGCAACGTAGTGTACTGATTCAAATCATTCCATGGCTGAACTTGAACACCATTCCAGTTGCTTGTATTGTTATTATCATTGCCATTGCTGCTAGTGGTTGGAGTTGCATATGAATTCCCAAAGAACCATTCCTTTGCAGTTTCATTGCTTTTCCTTGGATTCCCCATTGTTGAAACGTTTTCAGGTTTTGAAACCTCTAGGTTTTGAAACAAAATAGGCAATGGCTTTTGTTGTTGTGCTTGGTTTTGCTCACCGCCATCAAAGAGCATAGTAGCCAACCTTTGTTGCTGCAACTTCCAGTGTAAATCTTGGTTTATGGAACTTAAAGACTCAATTGAAGAAGCAAGGTTGCTATTAACATTCAATGAAGAACCCATGTCTTGAATTGCACCAGTAAGGTTAGTAGTAACCGAAGGTAATGGTTGTGGATAATTACTAAACCCCATCAATGGAGAACCCACCGAGCTGTTATTGTTGCCATCTCCAAATGAAGCAAACTGGTTATAAATACCAGTTGCTGGTGATTGAAACGACAACCCACCGAGCTGAAAATCCATAGCTGGTGATATATCATGAAAGAACTTCAATCCACCACCCATTTCTGAAGTAGAGCCTTTAGGGTCACCTGATGACAGTCTTGAAGATGACTTCATCTTCTTGTTCTTACGGCAACCGCCGCCGATCGGCACGTTACGAAGAGCCCCACCTTTAGTCCAGTACCTCCGGCAAGTCTTGCAGAAATGCCTAGGCTGAGTGAGGCTGTAATTGTTGTAGTAACAGAACTTGGTGTTGGGCGAATCACATCTTGGACACTTTAGGGCTTGATCTTGTGTCCTTGTTGAACTTGTTTTCCGGCTGCCACCTTTTTGAGTTTCTTCTTTAGAACCACCACCACCTGGTTTTGCAGGAGGATTATCAAGAGACATCATGAAAATGAACTTGAAAAAAAAAAGTGAAAGGAAAAAAAGCTAATAAATTTCAATTTCCTTTTGCAGAGGCAATAGTGATACTCAATTGATTGGTTTCATGCATGGGTTAGATAGATAGAGAAAGAGAAAAATATGGGTTTGATTTGATGATCAAAGAAAGCTTTATATACATATATGCTACGGGGTAATCTCTTGAGGTTAGATCTGATGGAAAATGAGGAAAGAGTAGAGATATAAAGTCGAGGAAAACAAACTATAGACGATCTGAAACATTTGGCATAATATAGAGAGATACAAATTTGGATAGACTGCTTGATTTTTTTTTTTTCAAAAAAATTTCGGTATTTAAGTCGCACCCCTAAATATGAACAAAATTATTTCGTACCTGTTTTTTTTTTTTTTAATATATTTGAAAGGCTAATTTTTCAAAATTCATGATTATAAATTTCTTTTTTAATAATGTAGTGTATTTTACCACTGTAAAACAACACTTATTGGTCCTATAATTATTTGTCTTGGCAGTACTATTGCCTAGTCTATTTCATGGTACCAATTAAGACAAAGTGATGGCATTGAAACAAGAGCGCTAAAAGTAGGTTGGGAGCAGTATTAATCTAAAGTACTGTAATGAAAATGAAGCATATTTGGTTTTGTGAGAGGAAGTTACATAAAATCCACTCTCGGTTCCTTTGTGTCTTGTCTATTACCCTTAAGTGAACATACAATGGGTCAATCTGTTAACCCAAAATAGATATTCAGAAATACAATGAACTCAAAGTATTAGAAGTAGCTAGTCAGCTACAGTCATCACCTTATCACTTTCGATTTCATTTGTTCAGAACTATCTCTTCTGATTTATGACAAGGTTTCATAATTTAACCATTATAGAAATTACTATTTTAAGAATTCAGTCAGTCATTTATTTTGTTTAAAAATAAATCAATCATTGTACTCAAAATTCAATATTCCAACAAAAATGTTCTTTTATTGATTAAATGAATTTTAAATAAAAAAATAAATTTACGTTTTTTTTAATTATTATTTCATTTATTTTTATTAGATTCAATCTTTATATTCAATAATTTTAAAATAAGAAAAATCTAATTCATTATAAAAATAAAAATAATAAAAAGTTATTCCTTATAAAATAAAATCAATTTATAACAAGAATTTATCCCAACATAAATCATAATAAATCTATATAATTTCCAACCATAAACTGGAGTTAATCATTATCGAATGTAGTTGAGATGGGAAAGCGGGCATAGTAGAACCGACCAAAGAGCAAAGATGTTAAAGTAACAGTTACAAATTGGTAAGGAAAACGGTTCGATGGAAGGGTCCAGATAGACAAATAGCATCACTTGTCTGATATATACATATGAATATGAATGAAGAAACGAGAGAGAGAAAGAGACAGAGAGAAGGAAGAAGAAACATGTGATTGTTGAAGAGAGAGACCGAGAGGAGGTGGCTGGATTCCCGTGATTACCAAACCAGAAAACCCAACCTCTATACAAATACATACATATGCATGTTGATGTTAATAGTCGGGTCCGGTTGGATTTAATTGAGTATTAAAAAATTGGGTAAATTGTAAAATTAATTATCCAATTATTAGTATATATTTTTTTTGGCCACCAAATTTTAGTTAGTAACGTTTTAGATAATTTTTATTTTAGTTACTCTCCATTAAATAGTTAACGGAAGTGATGATGTGGCCTTTTTCTTACTGTTATAATAATATATTTAGTCATCAATACTTATACATTCTATTAATTTGAAAATTTTAATTTTCCACGTTTACAAATTCTATCAATTTATTTCTCGAACATATATAATTAAATATAAATTATTTATTATAAAAAGTACAAAAAAATATAATATTATTTATACTAGTTTTAAATCCTGTATAAGTGGGGATTTACAATTTGATTTTATAATTAAAGTTATTTTAAATTAAATTTATATAACTAACATATTATAGCATTTTAATCATGAAATTTATTTTATAAAAATAATTTGTGAGTAAATGTTGAGACCAATATTTTAAATACATAATTTAACATTGAAAATACTTTATCCTTTAATGGGTTATTTAATTAAGATGATGAATAAAATGAACTTATGAATTTTTAAATACATTATTAAGAAAATGAATTTTTGGATACAAACATGTATGATCATAAACTTACAAAAATTTATATAAAAAAATTATTGATGTGTAAAAATTTCTAAATTTTTCTTAAATGTAATATTGGAAAATAATTTAACACAATGATAATTTGAATATAAAAGATTATTAATATATTAAAAAATTATATTAGTCTATAACTATATATAAAAAGTAAGTACATAAACTTAAAAATAAAAATAATAACACACAACTACTTCTCTTTCTTTATTTTTCTATTCTTTTTTCTCTTTTTTTTTGTCAAATTACAATGGTGGTCCTTCTGTTATGCTCAATGTAGAAAGCCCAATTTACCCGGGCCCATGTGGAAAACAAAAACAAAACAAAACCAAATCCAATTAACAGTTCAGTCCAGTTAAAACCAATAACCAGCCCAAATCAGAAATCCCAAATACAAATATCCAAGTACCCCTCAAGCCCAAATCAACTAAATCCTAATGGCCCAACAGCCCATAACCTAAACTTCACAGGAATCGTAGCCCCATATGCCTTGCGCTGCTGCCCCCATACACTACCCTTGCCACGCACAGCCTCTGTACCCTCCGTACGCCTCCACGTCGCGTCTGTACTTGCAGAAAGGACACACAACATCACAAAATAGCAGCGAAAAGAAAAAAAAAACAAAAGGAAATTGTAATGGTTCGGCTATAAAAGTCATGAAAATGACATTGTATTTTTTTTACACGGAATATTAATCAAAAAACGAAAACCAAATCAAGAGTTTGAAAGGTGATCCCTTTTTATTTTGTTTTTTTTTTTTTCGAAAACGATAACTTGTAAATAATAATAGAAAAGTTTTACCTTTGATTCGTATTCTGTTGCCGTTGAGTGCCTTCGGAAACCCAAGCGTCATAGACCCCTTTTGGGTTCTGACGAGGGTCAGAGGTTCAGCGAAGACGAGAGTTTCCCCTTTGTGATCTTTTCCTTACATAGACCTAGGTTTAAAGAGTTTCTTTTCCCTTTTTTTTAAAAAAAAGGGGTTTGGAAAGGGTTTTTAAAAATCGATTTCGTGCGCCTCCAATAGCCGTTTATGGCGGGGCCGCGGCGGAGGGCCATCGGAGCCCTTTGCCGGAAATCAGAGAGAGAGGGGAGAGTTTTTAAAGGTTATTAGCCCTTTTTTTTTTTTAAAATGAGTTGGGGAAAATGAATTTTTTTGTAAAAAATTTGCCTTTTATAACTGTAACACCCCCTACCCGTATCCGTCGCCGAAATAGAGTACGAGACATTACCGAGGAGTACGAAACACTTACAGATACTTTAAATATATTTTCATAACAACTTGCCTCGATTTCATACTATTTAATATTTAAGCTTTATTCACCAAAGTATTTGAAATATCATCTTTATGCAAATAGCACACATGAGGTACATAATTCCATAATTATGAATGAACACATTTATCAAACATAATCCACATCCATATATCAATGTCTCATGTCTCCATATATCAATAACCGTAATTTTTCTTGTTTTTCAAATAATTATGTGTAACCATTCATAAGCATGCAATTCACTGTTTCTTCCTGTCAATCACAATTTCAAATGACAAATTCATGTAAATGAGCTCAACCTCATTAGGTGTTTAAATTCTGTCACTTTGATTCACGTACTCATAATTTACTAACATATCCTGTCAAACACAATCTTTGAATGACGAAATCACATAATTGAGCTCAATAATGATAATGATAACATTACTTACATTTCTTTTTCCACACGTTACATTTACGACTTACCAACTTGTCCATTCAAGGACGACTTACGGATTTGAGTACATCGTGATCTGAAGCTCGAAGTCTAGCTGAAGCACATAAGTGCTAAACGGAGGCGAAGAAGGATAATCAAGCACACAAGTGCTAAATGGAAGCCCGAAGGCTAACTGAAGCTCATCAGAGCTGAACTGAAACCCCAAAAGGGTTAACTGAAACTCATATGAGTTAACAAAAACTCATAGGAGCTAAATGGAAAATAAACACGAGAATTCGCAACAAATGCTGAATCTCGGTTTACTTGGGTAATTTACCGTCAATTCATCTTTTTCACTGAAAGATCGTACTCATTTCCTGCGTTCCGGTCCTCCGAAATACTCAGTTCAATTTCATAACTTTTGCACATAATTTACTTATTTTCAACAATTAACATACATAAATATTAATCACCATTCATAAAATAATATTGAAATTTAATAATATTAACAAATGGTCACTAAAATTTAGTTATATAAACTCATAAGCTCGATTTTTGTATTATAGCGATAATCATAATTTCATAATAAATATTCCAAATAAAACATTATATCATTTATAATTCAACATTTATCGATTATAATCAGGCACGTGATCAATTTATACACAAGTCATTCATACATATATGTATATTTTCCTCCTCCTCCTCTCCATCCACATCCTTAGTATAAATAACACACTTTTAAGTAATATTATCCATAATTTTCACTATTTACTTATGTGAATATTCAAGCTATCCATCCGTGTCATAATCACTAAGTTATTTTTATCTTGAGATACAGAACTCCAAATTAAGATCTACTAATTTTTGCTAAAACTAGACTCACATATCTTCTTATCATAAATTTTTTAGAATTTTTGGTTTAACCAATAAGTACAGTTTATTCTTTAAATTCACCCCTGATCTGTTGTCTGACAGTTCCTACCCTTCTTCACTAAAAATTAATTATCTCCTTTTACAGGATTCGAATGATATTATTGTTTGTTTCTCTTGAAAATAGACTCATTCAGGATTATAAACATATAAATTTAAGTGAATAATTATTTTTCTCCAATTTTTGATGATTTTATAAATTCAGAACAGGGGAACCCGAAATTATTCTGACATTATCTAACAAAACTTATTATATCTCATGATTTACAATTCCATTGCTTACACTATTTCTTCTATAAGAAACTACACTCAATAAGCTTTAATTTCATATTTTATTCATCCTCTAATTCGATTTCTAAAATTTTTGGTAATTTTTCAAAGTTAGACTATTGCTGCTGTCCAAAACTGTTTTAGTGCAAAATGTTGATTTTCATTTTGCCCCAAATTCCACAGTTCATACAATTTAGTCCTTTCTCAATTAACCCCTCAGTTAAGATAATTTTCTCAATTAATAATTTTACTAGACATTATAAGTTATTTCATAACTATTGAAATTCAGAATTTCCACATAAAACTCTAACTTCAAACTCTTTTACAATTTAGGTCCCAAACATTCACTTTCTATTCAATTCTTTCAATAAAATCAGCTTATAAATAATTTAAAGCTCTAATTCCATGCCAAATCATCATATTCTTCCAGCACATATTCATATCAACTTTCAATTTCTTTCATGGAATAAAAAAAACTAATGAATTCAACAAGTGGACCTAGTTGTAAAAGTCACAAAAACACAAAAAATTCAAGAAATAATCAAGAATTGAACTTACTTGCAGTAAAAATATGAAAAACCAGCTTAAGGGAACTCTTTCATGGTGTTTTTGCTGATGATAATGCAGAAAAATAAAGAGAAATCCAGATAATTCCACTTTAGTCCTAGTTTTATTAAGTAAATTTTACAATTTTATAATTTTGACCTTAATTCTCCTTATTTTCTTGCTGATTTCATGCACTTGGCGTCCAGCCCAAATAGACATTGGGTCTATTTGCCTTTTAAACCCTCTTTCTTTTATCATTTAAGCTATTTAATCATTTCTCACAATTTTACATTTGATACAATTTAGTCCTTTTTGTTCAATTAGCTATCAGTACTTTAAAATTTCTTGACGAAACTTTAATACTAACTTATTAACACTCCATAAATATTTATAAAAATATTTATGGCTCGATTTAAAATTCCCGAGGTCTCGATACCTTGTTTTCGATTCTAATTATTTTAATATATATATTTTTAGTACACTATTCACTATTTCAAAATTTTTCTTGACTTCACATTTAACTTATACTCAATAAATTAATAATATTTCCTACTCATTTGTCTGATTTAGTGATCTCTAATCACTATTCCGACACAACTAAAAATTAGGATGTTACAATAACACCCCCATAAGACGTCGTTTTGGGGCAAGCATTAGACGCCCAAAACGGCGTCGTTTTGAGCCTTACCCGTCTGACCCGACCCATAACCTCCTAGGATCCGCTTGTTTTTGGACTTAAGGTCCATTTGCGCCCTTAGTCTTTCCGTTTTTTAGGCTGTTTTTAATTTGGTTCCTATTTTAGCTTTCTTTTATCTTTTAAATTTACCCCAGAACTTTATTTTTATTTTATTTGGGTCCTATAGAGAATGGTGTCGTTTTGGGAGCAGGGGATATTTTCCCATTTGGTCCTCGGCCTTTTCGCGCCTTTTGGTTTTAGTCCTCATTTGTTTATTTATCATAGTTTTTACCTTCAATTTCATTTTTATCTTGATTAAGTCCCGAATCTGTTTGATTTCAATTTATTTTTATAAATTTGTTATTTATTTATTTATTTTCAACCTTTTTCTCATATATTACTTATTTTAAATCGTTTTATTTTTGTTTTTTTTAAGTTTTTTACATTTTATGTATTTTAAACTATTTCAAACTATTATCCATTTTTAAAATTTTTATATATAATTTATTTAAAACTGTTATATATATATTGTTATTTATTTTGGATTGTTTGTATATATATCATTTATTCTTTTTAAATTGTTTTGTATATTATTTATTTTAAATTTCTTTTTACATATTATTTATTTTAAACGTTTTTATATATTATTTTAAATTGTCTTATGTATTATTTTTTTAAAATTGCTTTGTATATTATTTTTTTTCTCTTTTTTTTTAAAATTGCTTTACATATTATTTATTTTAAATTGTTTTATACTATTTACTCCAAATTTGTTTTTTTTTATAATCTATTTTAAACCCTTTTTATCATTTATTTAAAATTGTCTTGTTATTTGTTTTTAAATTATTTTATATCATTCGCTTCATTTTTCTTTGATTATTAATATTTGCATTCAAATGATGTATGTTGTGTGATTATGACCGTCATATGTACTATGAATTGTTCACTAGTGTTTTCATAATGTCGTCATCCATTAGCATACTGTTTTATTCATTTATCATTTTTCTAAATATTATAACAATTTTCACCCTAAAATTAAAAAAAAAAGGATTCTTTATTAAAGGCAATATTCTGTGTTTGGAAATTCAAGAGATCGTGCCCTAACGTACTGGGTTTCAATTTTTCTCGTTTGATCCAAATGACCGAATAACCTTTTAAAATTAAAACGCATGAGTGTTGAAAATCAAAAGACAAGCTTATTCTTGAGGGTTTAAAATGTCGTGTCCTAACGTACTGGATGTGGCATTTTATTACTTCGGGACAAGAAGGTCTTTAGCATCCGTTTCGATTTACTCAAGCAAATTCTTCGTAAAAATCAACATTAAAAAAGAGAGGATCGTATTTTTAATTCTTTTCGAGTTTTTAACTTTCGACGTTAAGACATTAATTAATCAATTAGGTACCAATTTTGGGCGTTACGAGGGTACTAGTCCTTCCTTGTGAGTAACCGACTCCCGAGCCCGTTTTTCGAACTTCGTGGACCAAAATTGTTGTTTTAGTAAATCAAAACGCTTTATAAAAACAATCAATCATAAGGTGACCCGATCACACCTAAAAAAAGAAAGGATTGGTGGCGACTCCCATGTTCGTTTTCATTTTCAAAATAAATGTCGGTCGTTTTAAAAAAAAAGGTTTCGACAGCTTGACAACTCCACTAGGGACTAAATAAGAGAGTCAAGTTGCAAATTGATTAATTTCTGTTTTTTCGTTGAAAATTGAAAAATTAAAATACGATCCTTTCATTGTATTTCGTTCGTCATTTTTTTGTGATCTTGGTTGTAATATGTGCTTTATTAGTTCGAGTCTTTAGATGTTTTTGCATATTACATTGCATGATCGGTCGATTTTACCCTTTAGTAAGAAACTATTCCTTCGTGAGGTCTTCACCTCCGTGTAGGATAGTAGATTGCTTTCGGGATACATCCGTACCTATGTCTTCATGAGATCTTCATCTCCATGTAGCGATAGGGAAATGTGTCCCCCTGAATCGAACTCAGTCTATATGAGCCTATAATGGGTGAGGATTGAGGAATCTGCTGGTTCAGGTACCTTTACTCTAGAACCGAATCACATATAGTGAGCCCTAAGAGCCTACCCTAGGTAGAACTATACCGAACCCTTAGTTATCACTGAATAGGTGCTCTCTTTATTATTTTCTTGCTTTAAGTTCTAGCTTTTGTACGAAATGTATTGACTGGTTTTGTTTTGTTTTAATTGTGATTGCATTGTATTTTTTATCATAAAAAAGGTGTTGACTCATGTTCGGTTGCTAAATAGAGAGTTTGTCATGAAAAATGAGTTTCTTGATAATGTGGAAAACAATACGACCGCGCGAATATGGTCCAAGAAAAGGCTGTGAGAGGGGCAGGTCAGAGATATGGACCACGTTATGAGCGAAGCTTTGGTCCGAGTACGAGAAGTGGCTGACCACTTGCAGACCCCCAGCTATTCAAAGTCTGAAATCCGAATCGAAATTGGATCGGGGCCGAGAATTACCTTTATTTCTTGGGAAAACTAAGGTTTTAAGGCGAGGTCGTATATGTATCCATTTTACGTAAAGAAACTTGCTTTCTAGTAAAGTTGTTCTAATGGACTTGAACTAGAATCAACGCCTTTTTGCATGCATCTTTTCCATTCATTAACATTACATTTTATTTCATGTAATAAATTTCATAAAATCCAAAAGTGCGTTAAGTTCAGAACTCTAGTACAGAGCCTGATGGATAATAAAGAGTCAGAATTCTTTGAAGACATCAAAGGTTCGGAAGGGAAATATGTTTGTTCCTTTTAAAAAAAACTATCAGAAATTTATTCCTACATCCTTGGGAGTGTTCTAAACAATTGGACTGTGGACGAGATCCCTGTAGCTTTAGGATCATTTCAGAGTAATATTCAGAACACACCTATTGCTCTGAGCTTGAGAGCAATAGGGATCATTTTATGAAAAAGGCACATGTCCATTATTTTTATTTCAATAAAAACAACGCATCTTTGTGTCCCACTTGGCAAACATTCTTCTGTTCTTTCCACTTCATTCATACTCGTACCATACAAATAATTATTCTTAGATTCTTCTGTTCTTTGGATCTTCATTCGTCCCTAATAAAGGTCTCCAGATATCAATGATATGAGCGAAGCTGCTACTGACTCAGAGTCTCTTTTTAAGCAAGATATGTGTCTAGAGGAACCCCAAGACTTTGAAGATGAGTGAGATTGTAACCTATCTCCTGATTTGTTAAGAATGGGCGAACAAGATAAGAAACGATTCCTTCCTCACAAAGAGTCAGTAGAAATTGTGAGTTTAGGAGATGGAAAAGAGGTAAAGATTGGAGCTGGTAGCACTGCAAAGATAAAGCGAGACCTCATTGAATTACTCTAAGAATTCAAGGATGTCTTCGCATGGTCATATCAAGACATGCCCGAGCTAAGCACTGATATCGTGGTGCACCGCCTCACTATAAAAGAAGAGTGCAAGACCCACTAAAGTGTATGATGGAGTCGAATGCTTAGAATGGAGGAATCCGCCAAATTTTAGTTAGTAACGTTTTAGATAATTTCTATTTTGGTTACTCTCCATTAGATAGTTAACGAAAGTGATGATGTGGCCTTTTTCTTACTTTTATAATAATATATTTTTTTCTCTATACTTATACATTCTATTAATTTGAAAATTTTAATTTTCCACGTTTACAAATTTCTATCAATTTATTTCTTGGACATATATAATTAAATATAAATTATTTATTATAAAAAGTACAAAATATAATATTATTTATACTAGTTTTAAATCCTGTATAAGTGGGGATTTACAATTTGATTAAATTAAATTTATATAACTAACATATTATAGCATTTTAATCATGAAATTTATATTATAAAAATAATTTAAAATCAATTAATAATTTGTGAGTAAATGTTGAGATCAATATTTTAAATACATAATTTAACATTGAAAATACTTTATCCTTTAATGAGTTATTTAATTAAGTGGATGGATAAAATGAACTTATGAATTTTTAAATACATCATTAAGAAAATGAATTTTTGGATACAAACATGTATGATCATAAACTTACAAAAATTTATATAAAAAAATTATTGATGTGTAAAAATTTCTAAATTTTTCTTAGATGTAATATAGGAAAGTAATTTAACACAATGTTAATTTGAATATAAAAGATTATTGACATAATTTAGTCTTTTGTTTTTATAATAATGTTTATTACTTCATATAGCTAACAATTTGAACTATTCTTGTTAAAATAATGTTGTGTATCATTTCTTAAAAACACCTCTTCTAATTATATCATGGCTTAATAACCTTTTAATTAATCATACTAACATTTAAATTTGTTTTTTTTGTTGGAATAATAATTTTAAGAAAAAATCCACTTCAAAAATTCAACTGAAATTGTTAATAGCGTTAATTATTTTGACTAACTAATTATATTATAAAATGACGTTAACAAATTGTATCAAATTAAGTTACAAGGACTAAATCTCAAACTTGAGTATAATAAAAGGACCAAAAGCACAGTTTGACATTATGTTTTTCTTTCTTTCCGTTCCCGCAAATCCCTTCTCTTCTCTCACCCAATGCCCAACCCAACTAGTTAAGGTTTTTTTATCCTAGATTGGTACTTAAAGTTTTTTTGTCTCAAATTGGTACCTGAACTTTTTCTCCATCAACTAGTTAGGTAATTTTCTGTAACATCGTTAAGTGCAAGATCGGTGAAAAAATAAGATTGTGACACATGACATTAATGACATCATGATGATGTCATAATTTAAAAATATATTTAAAATCAATAAAAATATTTTAAATACCATAATTCATTTATTTTTAAAATTTAAAAAATATATAAAAATGATAAACTAAAAAAAGTCTTTCTTAAATTTTCTCAATAGGATTCAAATAAGCCATTTCGATTAAATTTGTTCCATTTCCCTTTGCTTGCTTCGCGTTTCATCTCTTGCTCTATTTCTTTGCCTTACATAGCTTTTATTATTTGTTTTCCGTTTGAATTGGATGTGTTTAATCAACCTGGGTTTTTATCGATTTTATTTCCATCGAGTGTTTCTCTTTCATGTTAAAGAAGAGCATGTTTTGAGAATTTATGAGATTTTGCAAATAAATTTGAAGAAAGTTGGAGAACATTCATTAATAACCCAGTAATCCTTGACTCAAGATAACAAATAATTCAAATTGAAGGGTGATATAAAATCAGTCTATTTTTGATATCATATCCATAGTTAACGCATTCATCATAGTTAGAAGCCCCAGCTCCTTATCAAGGTCACGATCAATAGCGTCACTAGCATCAATATCGTCACAATCATCAATATCGATATCATCAATAAGAAAACCTTTAAGCTTGTTATCCAGGAACTTGTTCAGAAATATTGTATTGAAAGGAACATAGGGGTTTGTCACAGACATGCAAACAAATAAAATAAAATTAAATGAATACTTGAAATGGATATTCAACAAAAAAAGGGAAAACATGACTCATTTAATCCCAAAATCAATTAGAATATCAAGAAACAAAACAAAACAAAAAATAACTCAAATTTGGAATTGTGAAAAAAGAAAACCTTAAATCTGCAACAATTTTGTTTGCTTACAAGAAACTACAACAATGGGATCTAAGGTACTTGAACCATCAACTCCTAACCCTCATCAACCAAACCTTCAATCATTCATAATACCAAGACCCTCAAACCCCATGCTTGCAAAAAGTGATTTAGTAAAGGGCTAAATACCAACCACTATGGCTGTAATAGTCAACACATCAAACACAAGAAACCCAGTGTTTCAGAATTTTAAGGTCAATTTTTTTGAAACCTATTTGAGAGATCTAAGCTATGAAGAAGTTCATCTTACCAATGAGAAGTTATAGTCAAAGTTACAAGATGGTTCAACGGTCGGATATTTAGATCGACGTTAGAAAAGTTTAAAAGTTTTAAGGCATTTTTGTGGCTTTTGGTAAAATTTCCAAGAAATCTAATTGGAGCTTTCAAAATGGGGATCGGAGAGAAGCAATAAAGTGCCATTTTCAGGCTAGAAAAGCAGCCAATCATGTTGGTGTGGGCTAGGGTTGAGGGAGGAAGAAAGGGAAAAGAAGAAGATGAGGAGAAATGGGAGAAAGGAAAGAAAAGAAATCTAAGAAAGAAAAGAAACGAGGCAGTATCATTTTTATTATTTTTGTATATATTTTTAAATTTATTAATAATTTTTAACTTCATTTTTAGATGATGACATCATTCTGATATCACTAATGACACATGTCGTTGTTTGATATTGCCACCTATTTGAGACTTAATGATGTTAAAAGAAGTACTAAACTAGTTGATGGAGAAAAAGTTCGGGTACCAATCTGGGACAAAACAACCTTAAGTACCAATATGAGAGAAGTGGACAAATTCAGAAACCAAATTTATATTTAATCCTAAATTAAATACAAAATGCTAGGTGTTAAACTGTGGAATAATAACTTCTACAATGCCTAATATGTATTAATTTTTATATATGTTATGGATATATTTATATAGATAATATTATATATGTTTATATTTAATTATAGCTATAATGATTAAATATGCATATAGCCCCGAATTTTACACATTCTCTCAAGTTGTTACTTATGATTATTTTCAAGTTGGTATCCAAAATTTTATTTCGTCAAGGGTTTTGGTACTTCTTTGTAATTGTGTTAAATATAGGACACATGTCACTTTTAGGTTGTGACATGTGGCATTAATGATGCCGTAATCTATTTTTTATAAGCATATCTAAAATCTTAAAAGAAAATATATAAAAAATGTCTAAAATTTTAAAATATAAAAGAAATTATAAATTATAAATATATATGTAACTAAAAAAATAAAAAAACATTACAAAATAAAAATATAAAAAAATTCAAGTTAGATTGAAACCCCCAAGAAGTACATCTTAATAAAATTTATGCTTAGAGATAGGTGCAAATTATTATAGGATTCTTTAAGTTTACAAGAATGTAAAATATTATGATTTGAAAAAGGCTTATACAAAGCTTTTTCATTTTATTTGTTAATTATTTGTTAGGTTTCATAAAAAAATTAGGCTTATATGTTGAGAATGTTATTAGCATGATCTTGGATGAAGTTTATAAAAATAATAAATTTATTGAGTTTTGGAGGGTTCTGAGTTTTTGAGTTTATCAAAATTACAAATTTACGTATAATTTTCATAAACAACTTTTATATCTTTAAAGTATCTACATTCCAATTGCTCAAAGATTTTGAGCTTTATTAAACTTCTAACTCAAATATAGCAAGTTTTGTTGCACTTTAAAGATAAATTGTAATGGATACTACTAAGTGTCACTTAGAACATTACTTCCCAACTTGCCTCAATAGAATGCATAAATCTATACCATACATTTTGAATAAAAAATGAAAATGAAAATTAATTTATAACATTTTGCTGATTTGAAAAGTGTGTGTATATATATGTGATACAACTAAATGTAGCACTTCATATTCGATCCGATCGTCAGGTCAAAATTATGTGATACCATATTCGTTGCCAAAACAACTACGATCTCAATTCCAATTCAATACTACAATTTATACATACTATTAAGTTCAATATGTAATCACAACATGTTATATAATCAACTACGGGGTTTAAACGAGCTCGCAAAAGCTCTTTTGATAACCCAAGACTTGTCGAGGACTAAAATGAAACATTTTCACATGTTCTGAGTTGATGTCATGCCTACGAAAGAATCAAGTTGCTACTTCTAGGGTGGTACTGCAACTTCAATAGTGTAGTATCACAATTCCGAAAACATATTGTTGATGTCGCGACCTCAATAGGGGATGTCGCGACGTTGGGGACTGATGTCACAACTCTGGCTCCAAGATTCGAATTAATTGTGATCGTGAAAGGGAAAGTTGAGTTTAGACTTTAAATAAGCACTTCTTAAGAGGCAACCCGAGTGTTTAAAGTTTTGTTTTCCTTAATTTGGTTGCATGTTTAGTATGTAAAAGAAAAGCCATACAGTCGTGTGGATACAGAAGCTAATTTTTCCAATTTTATTTTGACACACACAGAAACAGAGAGTTACGTGGTTTGGAGACATGGTCGTGTGCGACACACGGGCATGTGGTAGACCGTGTGACCCACACGACCTATCACACGGGCGTGTGAGAAGCGAAGAATCATCACATACGGCCTGACGCATGGCTGTGTGCTACACGACCTAGACACACATACATGTCCTAGGCCGTGTGGATACTGAGCACATTTTTCTTTTTATTTTGAAGCATCACATGGGCTAAAAGGGGCCACATGGCCTGGCGACATGACTGTGTGTCACGGCTTTGACACACGGCGTGTCCAAGGCCATGTGAACCCTGGGCAAGATTTTTTTTTCGATTTTAAATGGACACATGGCCTGGAAGGGCACACACGGGCGTGCGACATGGACGTTTGACCCAACATGGGGCCTAACACGATCGTGCCCCTAAATTTAACCTAAACTCTAATTTGTTCATTACTTTTTCTTTGTCTTTTTCCCTTAACCCCATCTCAATGCCATTTGCCCTCAACTAAGCACCGATTTCCATTCGACCACCGTGTCTCCTTGCACTATTGCATATTCCTCTATCGTCGACCACCGACTCACCATCTTCTTTAAAACCACCCCCGAGCCACATCTTTTTCACGTAGCAACCTCGCACACTCTGTCAACCGTTCCTCACACCTATCCAACCACCACAAGTTTTATTACACTCGTCGGCTAGTCCCTTCGTAGCCACCCTTGCTCGACCGAACTCTTCCTCCTAACCCTCTCCTTTTTCCTCCGTCCCCCTCACTGACTGCTCTCCATGTCCTCTTTCACCACCCATTCCTTCGAAACACCACCAAAATCACTATCCTTCCTCCTTCCCGAGTCCACTGCGCACAACTACCTGTGCCTTCCTTTCCTTTTTTCCACCGTCAACAACACCCCAACCACATACCTACTTGAACACCACAATCCCTATTCCGCTTGTCGACTAGTCCCTTCGTAGCCACCCTAACTTGACCGAATTCTTCCCCCCACCCTCTATTTTTTCCTTAGTCTCCCTCACTGACCGCGCTCTCCGTCCCCTTTCACCGTCCCTTCCTTCGAAACACCACCAAAATCACTGTCCCTCCTTCTCCCTGAATCCACCACGTACAACCACCCGTGCCTCCTTTTTTTTATTTCCACTGTCAACAACACCCCAACCTCACACCTATCCTACCACCACAAGCCCTATGTAACACCCCTATCCTGTACCCGTCGCCAAATTAGGGTTATGAGGTATTACCGACTAACATATAACTCGGATCAACTTTTTTCATAAATTATCAAGTATAATATTAAATCAACTATCATGCTTCAATTTAATACTGCACATGAATATAGAATTAAATAATCAAATAATGCCAACAAAAAATCATGAAACATTTTTTTTTCAAATATGTAAGTTTTAACTTTTACAACTTTTGTACAGTATATGTGTAAAATGTATTATAGTTATGCAAGTATCATACACATACTACGTGTAAGCAACCACACATTATTATCTTACAAATAATAAAATGTTCTATAATAGTCTTGTTAATCTGCTTCGGACATTTACATATCTTGAATAAATATTCGTAACAATAGCTCAAACAATTAAACTACTCAAGTAACCCAAAAATGTTATAATAATATATCATTAGAGATCAGTACAAAGCCATATTTACTTTTCATCTAACTAGCTAACATAGATTTCCTTTGCCGAAACACAAGTAAAAATAAGCATAACACATATATATATTTTTGGAAGCACATACAAGTATATTATAATGTCACATTATAATTCAAAATATTATCCTGACAACTATCAAGTCATAAGGCAAGTCATTTCATCATAAGCAAAAATAGTTATACCAGAAGGTACCAAATCTCAAGTTAGCTAAAACCATTTGATCCAAACTTATCTTATAACCGAATGTACCAATACATTAATGAAATAGTCTTCAAGACTAATCATATAACAAATCATACCTCATAAGCATAAGTCTTTGACCACATTTAGACCTATACAAAATATAAATCTTACATGTCATATAATAAACATACCAAGACAACATAACTCATGTTCGAATATGACCAAATAACATTTAATGCCAAACCACATATTAAAATCTTAATTGAGCATAATTACCAAATCCTCTCGCATATATTATCTTATTATGAATCATGTTCAAAACAACCCAACATATCTAAGTTTATTTATTAAAGCCAACATATGCAACCGTCATCCAGGTCATTATTCGGATTCAATGCCCAAAACAGATATCACAAGAATGATTCAATCATTGCACCTAATATTAAAACCAAAAATAAACACAAACCATAATTAACATAACCGATTTCAAGCAAGGTGGCTAAGCCATTTTAGCATGGCTTATAATATACTTAACCAAAATCCAACATTACAAAAATATTTTCCAGCCTATATATGCCATAATTTAAATTTAGCTAATACAATACCAAAACAGTAGATAGTGTAATGAGCTTGGCTGACAGTTCCCGAGCTTGTAGCTTGACTTCAAAATCTAAAAATATGAAACACATATAAAACAGAGAGTAAGCTTTTGAAGCTTACTAAGTTATAAGCAAACAAGCAAATCAATAATATAATCAACTTAGGTTAACCAACCAAATTTCAATGACATTATCAAGTTTATTCTTAACTTACAACTCCAGTAAAAATATACCCAACACATATCTCTATTAGCTTGGCCGAATGTTTACAAAACTAAAATCATCAAATCTTAGTTAAATTTTCAAAAGCCAAAATATCTTAATATAATCATACATACACATACACAATTATAAAAGTTCAAAAACCATAATTAAATATCATATACTTATACCACTTATATGGCCGTCCATACATATTTATTTATATAACCATATTCAAAAATCAATTTCATACTATACATACCATTTGTTCAAAACCGAATACACTTGTTTAATTCATGTATATTTAACCGTGCATCACATATAACTTATTAACTTTCAAGTCACAAACATACCTTATTATCGATAGCTAACAAGCTAAATCATACCTGGCCTTTTAGCCCACTTTACACATTTGATCACGATTTACCTTTGCCCGATAAACCATTCAGAATTGGATAAGACACTCGGATAATCACATAAGTTGTACAATGCCAACGTCACAGACGTGGTCTTACGTGTAGCCACATAACAATGCCACTGTCCCAGATAGGGTCTTACTCGTAACCATATATCAGAATCACAAATCGAGGCCATGGACTTACTCATACACATATATCGGGATCCTATGTCATGACATATGTATCCTAGCTATTCCTAAGGTTCATTCGGGACTTTGGGACGTCGTATCTCAGTCGAATCGAACTCGGAAGTGTCGTAGCCAAATTTAAACATATTCGGCCATAACATATTTTAATTCTAACATTTCATAACAGCATGTAAATATAACATTGAATTACCAATAAACACATTTAATTGCTTATAAACTTACCCCGGACAATGAAAAATCGGTACGGATCGACTAGTCGACAACTTTCGATTTCCCCGGTCCAAATCTGATTTCTTTGGTTTTTGATCTAAACATATTCAAATTAAGCTCATTCAAACATATTTTCATTAAATTTAGTCCAAAAACACATAAATGGGAAAATTCCCATTTTACCCTTGACATTTACGATTTTTACAATTTAGTTCCTATTGCACAAAACACAAAACACACAAAATTTCAAAGTACCCATGTTAGGCTGAATGGTACCCATACCTATACAAGCCCATATATCTCCTAAATTTCACATTTTAGTCCCTCAATTTATTATTTTTGCAATTAAGTCCTAATTACTCAAAATCATCAAAAACTCCAATACAAAATATGTTATTCGAAAACATATCTTTCATTTTTTATCATCAAACAACAAAAATCACAAGCTATCAACAATGTCACAACTCAAAATATTTATCAAAATAAAAAATTCAAGCAAGGGTTTTGTAGTACTCGAAGCAACGATCTCAAAAACGTAGAAATTATCAAAAACCGAGCTAGTTTCATACCTTGATTGAGCTCCAAAACCACCCGAACCCTAGCTTCCTTTATTTTCTTTTTCTTTGGTTTATATTCGGCAAGGTGATAAAATAATAAAAGATTGGTTTAGTTATCTTATAATATAACACATATATTAATATTTTATTATTATATGTTTTACATTTTTTTAACCTTATTTATCACATTATATAACCATTATATTATGGCCACTACAGTCCACTTCACTTAGAAATGGGCAAATTGCAACTGAAAGGCTTCCATTTAAAAAGCCAAGTGCAATCTAGCCCTTTTTAGAAATAACCACTGAATTTTCATTTTACGCGATTAAGTCTTTTTATTTAATCGGACACTCAAACGACAAAATTAAATCACGAAAATTTCACAGATATAAATTCACACATAATAAACACAGAAAATAATTTTAAAATATTTTTCTGACTCAGATTCATGGTCCTAAAACCACCACTTCGATTAGGGTCTAAATCGGGCTGTTACAACTCTCCCCCCTAGGGATTTTCGTCCCTGAAAATCTTACCGGTGAATAGGTTCGGATAACGTTCTTTCATTGTATCCTCTAGCTCCCATGTTGCTTCCTCAACTCCATGCTTATGCCACAATATTTTAACTAACGGAATCTTTTTATTCCGCAACTCTTTAACCTCACGAGTCAAAATGCGAATCGGTTCTTCTTCGTAGGTCATGTCAGGCTGAATTTCGATCTCAGAAGGACAAATCAGATGTGAAGGATCAGATCGATACCTCCGAAGCATTGAAACATGGAATACGTTGTGGATCTTTTCTAACTCAGGTGGCAACGATAATCTGTAAGCAACTGGCCCAATACGCTCTATTACCTCATACGGTCGAATAAACATTAGAATCAATTTGCCTTTACGACCGAATCTGAGTATTTTCTTCACGGTGAGACTTTCAAGAAGACTTTATCTCTGATCTGAAACTCTATATCTTTACGTTTCAAGTCCGCATAAGATTTCTGATGATCTGACGGTGCTTTCAAACTTTCACGGATCACTATCACTTTCTGTATCAGTTTCTCTGATCAAGTCGACCCCGTGTATCTTATTTTTACTGAGCTTAGACCAATACAATGGCGTACGGAATTTACGACCATACAAAGCCTCGTAAGGTGCCATTTTGATACTTGATTGATAGCTGTTATTATAATACATTCAATCAGAGGTAGGTATCATTCCCACGTACCTTCAAACTCGAGAATGCAACATCTCAACATATCCTTAAGTATCTAAATAATTTGCTCAGACTGACCATCTGTTTGCGGATGGAAAGCAGTACTGAAATGTAATTTCGTACTTACTGCATCTTACAGTTTCTTCCAAAACCGCGATGTAAACCTCGGATCTCTATATGAAACAATAGATATAGGCACACCATGTAATCTCACAATCTGAGAAACATACAATTTAGCCAACTTATCGAGTGAGAAGTTTGTACGTATCGGAATAAAATGAGCCGATTTGGTTAATCTATCAATGACAACCCAGATTGCATCTTTCTTGCTCGGTGTCAACGGTAAACCAGATACAAAATCCATCGTGACTCTATCCCATTTCCACTCAGGTATCATGATAGGCTGAAGTAATCCTGAAGGCACCTGATGTTTAGCTTTTACTTGTTGACAGACTAAACATCTTGCAACAAAGTCATAAATGTCTTGTTTCATACCATGCAACCAGTAAAGCTGTTTCAGATCATTATACATCTTTGTACTATCTGGGTGAACAGATAATCAACTGCTGTGAGCTTCATTCAAAATCATCTGAATCAACTCTGAATTCCTCAGAACGCATATTCGGTCTCTGTATCTCAAAAAGTCATCAGCATCAACTCTAAACTCTGAATCAGTATTCGACTCACACTGATCTTATTTTGAAATCATTTCATTATCAACCTTCTGGGCATCACATATTTGTTGAACAAATAATGGTCTTGCTTTCAATTCAGCCACTATCGAACCATCATCAGACATGGTCATATGCGTATTCATTGCTCGTAAAGCAAACAGTGATTTTCGGCTTAAAGCATCAGCAATAACATTAGCCTTTCCCGGGTGATAGTCAATCACAAGCTCGTAGTCTTTTAACAATTCTAACCATCGACGTTGTCTCAAATTAAAATCTTTCTGAGTCATCAAATATTTCAGGCTTTTATGATCAGAATAAACATGACATTTCTCATCAAACAGATAGTGACGCCAAATTTTCAATGCAAACACAATGGCTACCAGTTCTAGGTAGTGTGTCGGATAATTCTTTTCATGTGGCTTCAACTGTCTCGAGGCATAAGCTATAACTTTGCCTTCCTGCATCAGAACACAGCCTAAACCATTCAAAGATGCATCACTATAAATAACAAATTCTTTACCTGATTCTGACTAAACTAGCACTGGAGCTTCGGTCAAAAGGGCTTGCAACTGATCAAAACTTTTCTAGCACTTCTCTGACCACTCGAACTTTACATCTTTTTGCAATAGCTTTGTCATTGGGGCTACAATCATAGAGAAAACTTTCACGAACCGTCTATAATAACCAGTAAGTCCCAGAAAGCTCCGGACTTCAGAAACATTCCTCGGAGGTTTCCAATTAAGTATAGCTGAAATTTTGCTCGGATCAACCTGAATACCCGATGCTGATATCACATGACCCAAAAAACTGACTTCACTTAACCAGAACTCACATTTACTGAATTTCGCATACAACTGCTTATCTCGCAAGGTCTGCAACACAAGTCTCAAATGTTCGGCATGTTCAGCTTCATCATGAGAGTAGATCAAAATGTCATCTATAAACACAACCAGAAACCGGTCCAGATATGGTCTGAAGATCCGATTCATCAAATCTATGAAAATAGTAGGTGTATTAGTGAGTCCGAAAAGCATAACCAAAAACTCATAATGTCCATACCTAGTTCGAAAAGTAGTCTTTGGTATGTCTGAATCTTTAACCCGAAACTAATAGTAGCCAGGTTTCAAATCTATCTTTGAAAATACTATAGCTCCTTTCAACTAGTCAAATAGATTGTCGACCCGTGGCAACGAATATTTATTCTTTATAGTCACCTTACTGAGTTGTCTATAATCAATGCACATTCTCATAGTTCCATCTTTCTTTTTCACAAACAGTATTGGTACACCCCAAGGAGAGAAACTCGGTTGCATAAAACCTCTATCTGTCAACTCTTGCAACTGAGCTTTCAGTTTTTTTAATTCTTTCAGTACCATTCTATATAGAGCTATAGATATCAGAGTCGTCCCAGGCATTAACTTAATACCAAACTTTACCTCCCGAATAGGTGGTAAACCCAGTAATTCTTCAAGAAACACATTCGGATACTCGCACACAATAGGTATTGATTCAATGTTTCTTTCAGCCACTTTACTGTCAAGCACATAGGCAAAATAAGCTTCATACCCATTTCTCACATATTTCTGAGCCAACATCGAAGAAATTATGCTGGTAAACCATACAAATCACTAGATTCAATTTGAATAACCTCATCATTTTGACTCCATAGATCAATGGCATTTCTCTTGCAGTTCACAACAGCATCATGTAAAGTCAACCAATCCATCCCCAGAATTATGTCGAACTCATCAAATGGCAGCAACATCAAGTTGGCCGAAAAGCACAAATCTCGAACCATCAAAGGACAATTCTTACACACTTTGTCAACCATAACATACCGGCCCAATGGGTTTGACACTTTAATCACAAACTCAGTAGACTCAACAGGTAGAGTCTTGCTGAATACTAATGTCTCACAAACATAAGAATGAGTAGAACTAGGATCAATCAATGCAATTACATTAGTATCATAAAGAGTAAATGTACCAGTAATGACATCTGGGGATGAAGCCTCCTCTCGTGCGCGTATAGCATAGGCTCTGGCAGGTGCACGAGCCTCATATCTATTTGCTATATTTTTAATTCCTTTCTGACTGCCACTCGCATTACTCACATTTTTAGGTGGTCTTCCCCGAGTTGCAGTATTACCTGATCTCGTGTTCTACACTGGATTCTCTTCAGCTAACCTTGTTCTACACTGGATTCTCTTCAGCTAACCTTGGGCAATCTCAAATGAGATGATCTGTCGGTCCACATTTAGAACAAGCCCAATCATGCAATCTGCAACTGCCGGGATGTCGTTTACCACAATGCTCACACTCAGGTAGATTAGATCTAACATTACCCACACTGGCTATCGAGGTAGCTCTCGAACTAGTAGGTGGTCTATTCTGATCCCGCATGGAGTAACCCGAAGTGGCTCTAGAACGAGTGAAATCATCTCGGAACTTCTTTGGTGCCCACTAGAATGACTTACCGGATGTTCTTTTGCGTGTATCTCTAGCTTCAAAGTCAGCCTTTCTTTTTTCTTTCCCGAGCTCTTCAGCTTTGTAGGCTCACTCCACAAGTACCACAAACTCTTTTATCTCAAGTATGCCAACTAACAGTTTAATATCTTCATTTAGCCCATCTTCAAATCTTTTACACATTATGGCTTGAGTAGAAACACACTCTCGGGCATAACGACTGAGTCTCACGAATTTTCCCTCATACTCTGTCACTGTTATCCGACCCTGTTTCAGCTCTAGAAATTCTTTACGCTTCTGATCGATAAATCTCTGACTGATAAATTTCTTACGGAACTCAATCTGAAAGAATTCCCAGGTCACCTGCTCTCTCAGAACTACTGATACTAGGGTATTCCACCAGTGGTATGCTGTGTCTCGAAGTAAGGATATAGCACATTTTAAACA
Organism: Gossypium anomalum; assembly: GCA_025698475.1. NCBI lineage: Eukaryota > Viridiplantae > Streptophyta > Magnoliopsida > Malvales > Malvaceae > Gossypium > Gossypium anomalum. The sequence goes on along the minus strand of CM046957.1, from coordinate 4,411,468 downwards.
TTCATCAGGAGTACAAGACAACTCATCAAACACATGGATGGTATTATCAAGCTAGAACTCAGCCTGCTCAACATCATTATCATCAGTGGCTTTAAACTCTTCAGTTCCATGTTTTCTGATTTTATCAATAGGTGGTCTATTCAATCGCAACGGATTGGAGGTTGTTTTGCATCCGGGTTAGTCTGGATATATTGAGTGAACCAGTCATTCATCATTTAATAGAAGGCTTGTTTAGCCTCACTTTCTTGATTACTCGAAGTCGGTTGAGAATTAGCTTGCACTGTCCCTTGCGCGGGAGCAGGCGCTACACTCTCGACATCATCAGCTACAGCTCTGTTGGGATCCATTTACCATATGAAAACACATTTCAAATGTCAGAAGTCATCGCACTATCACAGAATAATATTATGGCAGGTATAGCTAGACTCACACACGCTACGTTAGTCCTAGAACCGATTAAACCGTAGCTCCGATACCAATAAAATGTAACACCCCTATCCCGTACCCATCACCGAATTAGGGTTATGAGGTATTACCGACTAACATATAATTCGGATCAACTTCTTTCATAAATTATCAAGTATAATATTAAATCAACTATCATGCTTCAATTTAATACTACACATGAATATAGAATTAAATAATCAAATAATGCCAACAAAAAATCATGAAACATTTTTTTTTTCAAATATGTAAGTTTTAACTTTTACAACTTTTGTACAGTATATGTGTAAAATGTATTATAATTATGCAAGTATCATACACATACTACGTGTAAGCAACCACACATTATTATCTTACAAATAATAAAATGTTCTATAATAGTCTTATTAATCTGCTTAGGACATTTACATATCTTGAATAAATATTCGTAACAATAGCTCAAACAATTAAACTACTCAAGTAACCCAAAAATGTTATAATAATATATCATTAGAGATCAATACAAAGCCATATTTACTTTTCATCTAATTAGCTAACATAGATTTCCTTTGCCGAAACACAAGTAAAAATAAGCATAACACATATATATATTTTTGGAAGTGCATAAAAGTATATTATAATGTCACATTATAGTTCAAAATATTATCCTGACAACTATCAAGTCATAAGGCAAGTCATTTCATCATAAGCAAAAATAGTTATACAAGCAAGTACCGAATTTCAAGTTAGCTAAAACCATTTCATCCAAACTTATCTTATAACCGAATATACCAATACATTAATGAAATAGTCTTCAAGACTAATCATATAACAAATCATACCTCATAAGTATAAGTCTTTGACCATATTTAGACCTATACAAAATCTAAATCTTACATGTCATATAATAAACATACCAAGACAACATAACTTATGTTCGACTATGACCAAATAACATTTAATGCCAAACCACATATAAAAATCTTAATTGAGCATAATTACCAAATCCTCTCGCATATATTATCTTATTATGAATCATGTTCAAAACAACCCAACATATCTAAGTTTATTTATTAAAGCCAACACATGCAAACCTCATCCAGGTCATTATTCAGATTCAATGCCCAAAACATATATCACAAGAATGATTCAATCATTGCACCTAATATTAAAACCAAAAATAAACACAAACCATAATTAACATAACCGATTTCAAGCAAGGTGGATAAGCCATTTTAGCATGGCTTATAATATACTTAACCAAAATCCAACATTACAAAAATATGTTCTAGCCTATACATGCCATAATTTAAGTTTAGCTAATACGATACTAAAACAGTAGATAGTGTAATAAGCTTGGCTGACAGTCCCCAAGCTTGTAGCTTGACTTCAAAATCTAAAAATATGAAACACATATAAAACAGAGAGTAAGCTTTTGAAGCTTACTAAGTTATAAGCAAACAAGCAAATCAATAATATAATCAACTTAGGTTAACCAACCAAATTTCAATGACATTAACAAGTTTATTCTTAACTTACAACTCCAGTAAAAATATACCCAACACATATCTCTATTAGCTTGGCCGAATGTTCACAAAATTAAAATCATCAAATCTTAGTTAAACTTTCAAAAGCCAAAATATCTTAATATAATCATACATACACTTACACAATTATACAAGTTCAAAAACCATAATTCAATATCATATACTTATACCACTTATATGGCTGTACATACATGTTCACTTATATTAGCATATTCAAAAATCAATTTCATAATATACATACCATTTGTTCAAAACCGAATACACTTGTTTAATTCATGTATATTTAACCGTGCATCACATATAACTTATTAACTTTCAAGTCACAAACATACCTTATTATCGATAGTTAACAAGCTAAATCATACTTGTCCTTTTAGCCCACTTTACACATTCGGTCACGGTTTACGTTTTCCCGATGAACCATTCAGAATTGGATAGAACACTCGGATAATCACATAAATCGTACAATGCCAACGTTCCAGACAGAGTCTTACTCGTAACCACATATCGGAATTACAAATCGAGGCTATGGACTTACTCGTACACATATATTGGGATCCTATGTCATGACATATGTATCCTAGCTATTCTTAAGGTTCACTCGGGACTTTTGGACGTCGTATCTCGGTCGAATCGAACTCGAAAGTGTCGTAGCCAAATTTAAACATATTTGGCCATAACATATTTTAATTCTAACATTTCATAACAGCATGTAAATATAACATTGAATTACCAATAAACACATTTAATTGCTTATAAACTTACCTCGGACAATGAAAAACCGGTACGGATCGACTAGTCGACAACTTTCAATTTCCCCTAGTCTAAATCTGATTTCTTTGGTTCTTGATCTAAACATATTCAAATTAAGCACATTCAAACATATTTTCATTAAATTTAGTCCAAAAACACATAAATGGGCAAATTACCATTTTACCCTTGACATTTACAATTTTTACAATTTAGTCCCTATTGCACAAAACACAAAATACACAAAATTTCAAAGTACCCATGTTAGGCCGAATGGTACCCATACCTATACAAGCCCATATATCTCATAAATTTCACATTTTAGTCCCTCAGTTTATTATTTTTGCAATTAAGTCCTAATTACTCAAAATCATCAAAAACTCCAATACAAAATATGTTATTCTAAAACATATATTTCATTTTTCATCATCAAACAACAAAAATCACAAGCTATCAACAATGGCACAACTCAAAATATTTATCAAAATAAAAAATTCAAGCATGGGTTTTGTAGTACTCGAAGCAACGATCTCAAAAACGTAGAAATTATCAAAAACCGAGCTAGTTTCATACCTTGATTGAGCTCCAAAACCACCCGAACCCTAGCTTCCTTTATTTTATTTTTCTTTGGTTTATATTCGGCAAGGTGATAAAATAATAAAAGATTGTTTTAGTTATCTTATAATATAACATATATACTAATATTTTACTATTATATGTTTTACATTTTTTTAACCTTATTTATCACATTATATAATCATTATATTATGGCCACTACCGTCCAATTCACTTAGAAATGGGAAAATTGCAACTTAAAGGCTTCCATTTGAAAAGCCAAGTGCAATCTAGCCCTTTTTAGAAATAACTACAGAATTTTCATTTTACGCGATTAAGTCTTTTTATTTAATCGGACACTCAAACGACAAAATTAAATCACGAAAATTTCACAGATATAAAGTCACACATAATAAACACAAAAAATATTTTTAAAATATTTTTCTGACTCAAATTTGTGGTCCTGAAACCACCATTCCGATTAGGGTCTAAATCGGGCTGTTACACCCTATTCCCCTAGTTGACTAGTCCCTTCGTAGCTACCCCTACTTGATTGAACTCTTTCTCCTCCCCCTCTCCTTTTTCTTTCGTCCCGCTCATCGACTGCGATTCTCGTCCCCTTTCTCTGTCCCTTCCTTTGAGACATCACCAAAATCACTGTCCCTTCTCCTCCTGAGTCCACCACGCACAACCACCCATGCCTTTCTTTTCTTATCCCATCGTCAACAACACCCTAACCACCCCTAGATCTACACCTTGCACAGCCCACTTCCCCCACCATTTCCTTTACCAGCCATTTCTACTAGCCCACCATTTGATCTTTCCTCTTCATCGACCATTACTGTTCGCGTCGACCACCACATCTCTGTCCATAATCACCGCCATTGTCTAACCATAACCCTGATCAGTCCTTTCATTTCCCTTATTATTATTATTATTATTATTATTATTATTATTATTATTATTATTATTATTATTATTATTATTATATTTTTTTGACTATTATTATTATCATCATCATCATCATCATCATCATCATCATCAATTTTATTTTTATTATCTTTAGTATAATACGTGAGCTTACTATTGCAATTAAAATTTTTAGGTTTAGTTATAATTTTATTGTTATTGTTGTTCCTATTTGATTCTAATTAGTATTAGTTCTAGTTGATATTAGGAGTAGACTCTTATTTTGGTTATGTGATTTGGCTTTCGTCATTGGTTGAGTTGGTTGCTGATGTGTTCTATTTTTTCATGCTGATTTGTCCATGTGCTATTTCATTTGTAGTGATGTTGCATTATTCGATTGTTATCTATTCTTGCAGGTACATTATGACTAATACCAGAGGTAAGACTAAGACCGCCGTCCCTGCTTCAAAAAAGCGGAAGACACTAGGGGCGATTTCGTCTTGGCCACTGATTCAGTCTCGAGACATCTGTGTCTCCAATCATTCTTAGGTTCACATAAGGACCAATATTAGTAGCTGAAGGTGTGACCATTGGGTTTAGGTCGTTGCCGACATTGGGAAGTATTAGAGGTGATCCATTTGGCTGACTGGGTTCAGGCTCTCATTAACACAGCTCCATGGGATTGATTTTTCACCATCGTTGAGCTGGCTTATTCAGAGCTCACACAAGAGTTATATTCTACATTTTTCCTTCAACATGCGATGTCGTAGTAGGACAGTTTAGGGCAGTTTCAGTTCTCTCCTGGTTAAAAATCATTCAACATATGAGCTTGGGGGTGTGACACAGAGTGTCCTGGGTTTTGAAGCCGCACTTGGGCTCTATTATGAGGAATTCATGAGTACCGAGGGGTTACCCACATTATACCAGCACATTCATCAGTTACTTTCTCTTTGTTAGATTGACAGTGCTGCGACTGTGACACCATATAACTCGAGTCAGTCGAAGGCAACTTCTCTACCTCCGGCACTACACTACATCCATGCCATTTTGGTGCACACATTGACCGATCAGAGGGAGAACATTGGGGTCATCGGTACTTATGTTGCATATTTTCTTTGGACCATGGCAATGTAACGTTCATTTGATCTTGCATACTTCATCGTCTTATCTTTTTGCCACCAGTCTGACCGTAGTAGGAAGGATCCTATCTGTTTGAGCCTTTACGTGACTCACCTAGTGAGGTATTTTGACTTTATTGATACTTCGGAGTTGACATCCTCCTTTACACTGGTTGGACAGATGATTTCGCAGGGATTATTGATTATGAGTCATATGAGGATGATTGAGCGACAATATAGAGTGGGTCCCTGTCGATATAGATTATCTCATTCTGATCGTCAAGATGAGCACGGGGAGTTTGTTGATGATGATCCTCCTTAGCATGAGGACCCACCTCATTATCCACCACTGAGTCACCTTACCACTGCTCTCGCTATTACACTCGAAGATCTCTCCGAACGATTTGACCGTTTTGATCAGCGATGCTTTGAGTGGTTTAACAGCATCGACGCAACTTTGCATCAGATTCATTAGCACCTTCATATCTCTCATTCTGATTATGCACTACACGATCTCGACTCCTTTTACGACGACGATCACTATTCTTTTGCTCGAAAACATGCACTTCATTTAGATTTTCCCACAACGTTGGTTTTTACTATTCTGACGATTTCATCCAAATTTAGGGCAATTTCAGTTCTCTCCCTATCTTTTGATATCGTGCTTATTCTGTGCTTATATCTGTTTATACATTGAGGACAATGTACATTTTAAGTGTGGGGAGGTTGTTTGTATATCTATGATAAAATCTCTGAATTATTTGTTGTGTTTAAGTAATTTTCTCATACCCTCCATTAGAGCGAATTATTTTATTTGAATTTTTTATTGATGTTGTTTTGGATTAATTTGTGGATTGTTATGTATTGGTTGATTTATACTTTAAGACATGAGAGAGTCGAGAATGATAAGTTTTTTTTCAGAAATAAAAATTTTATGTTGTCTCCCTGAACTGAAAAATTATTTTGAAATTTGAAATTGCAAGTTTGACATCAAAACCATAATTTTTTGTGAGCTTTTGAGCCTATAGAGCATATATTTTATTTTGTGCTCATTTTATTTTTGGTTGTGAGTATGCCAACTTTGATTTGTTATTTTAGAACGTACTTCGATTATGCATATCAAGACCACATTATTGATTTGATAAACTAAGATGATAGAGACACTTAGGATTTAACTCACTTAACCTGTAAAAAGCTTACCTATTGAATTAACCCTTAGTAAACCTTGTTAATCCTAACACATAATTTTTTCCTAACCCGTTAATGTTAATCCATAACTCATATATATGTTGTAAAATTATCATTTTTATTGACTCCCTTTTTGTCGATATTTGATTTGGTTAGTTGTCTAACTATGTTCCATTATTTGAATTGCTGAATTTTATTTTATTTTTTTTAAAAAATCAATAAAAATCAAAATAAAAAGGAGGAAAAAAAATCAAAAAGAAAAAAAAGAAAAAAAAATGATTGAACTTGAATAATTAGTTTCATATTTTGTTGAAAAGCTTAGTTCCATTTGTAATTATTCTTGTTGATGTAATTTCTTTTAATTTAGCAACTCATTTTTTTTTGTCTAGTTTGATAATTTATCAACTCGATCTCGATTATAACCAACTTTTTTGACCTTTTTCATACCCTTAATCTAAGCCCCATTACAACCATGTAAGACATCTTGATTGGTGTGTCATCTCATTTTATAGTGGTGGAGATTTGATTTTCAAGCAAGCATATGGTAATAATATTTCTCGTTTGATTGTTGAGTGCATATAACTTGAACCTTAAACACCTTGAGTACTTTGAGTGAACCTTAGTTAGGATGTCAGTTCTTGTTGAGTTTGAGTTTCAAGTAATTATTGAGATAGGGAAGGTGTCTATATTTTTATGTTTTAAAAATCGTTGCTTGGATTGCTTGTGTTCTTTAGTGACATTTTGGTTGAATTTCCAATGTATGATTATCTATAGGTTGTCCTAAAACATGATTGGTGAAAACAATGAATTAAGAAAAGTTAACTTGAATGTGGGTTGGGGATTTTGTTTGAGGACAAGCAAACACTTAAGTGTGGGGATATTTGATAAATGCCAAAAGTAACATGTTTTAGCCTCATTCTTAATGCATTTTTGGATGATTATTCGATTTAAAATGGTGAATTTTATACTTCTAATCCTTTAAATTCATATTTCTATACCTAGGAGAGCATTTGGAAGCAAAATGTCAAAATTTTTTAACTCTTAAAGGTCAAATTTTTTTTTACTAACTTTTAAGGACCTAAATTTTTTTTTATATAACTTTTAAGGAACTTAAAACCTTATTTTATTATTTTACCTAGGGCCTCAAAAATGTCAAGGACGGGCTTGGTTACCCCCTAGAGGTGACACATGTCCTTAGATGTCTTAGGGAGGATGTTGACGAGTAGGGAAGAGCGAGTAGGACATTGGTTATCTAGATTATACATTGTGGACTAAGATGAGTGACGAGCACGCGTGTACTTGATAAAAAAAAAAACTAGAAAACGGGCGAATCGGACAATGGTGAAAAGTCAAATCTCGAGTCAAACATTCGATATTTTATAGATAAATTGTAATTTAAATATTATACTGAAATTTTTTGATTCATTCTTTGAACGAGAGTCCATAGATATTTTATAGATATTAAACTGTCGTAATTACCATTAAAACATCCATTGTAACTGCTTATGGTATTGGGAGAGAATATACAATTAATTTATTGAGCATTAAATTGAAAGATATAAATGTTAACCCCAAATAGGAATTAGTTTAATAAGCATTAAATTCAAAGATATAAATGTAGAATAAAAATATTAACCACAAATAACACTAAACAATTAAGTATTCAGATTATAAATCCTATAAAATTCATAAATGATTAAACTTCATGAAAAGCTAAATATAACCCTGTTTTTAAGCTATAAAGTTGAAGCTTTTGAGAAAGAAATAACAAAAACAGATTCAAATTTTGAAGAATTTAATTCCAAAAATTAGAGATTCAAAAAATGACAAGATTGCCAGAAGAAGTGCACTCCAACAAGGCTTTTGGATGGGCAGCCAAAGATAGCTCTGGTGTTCTTTCTCCCTTCAATTTTTTCACAAGGTGTTTGTTATTTACTATATTTTATCATTAAATCTGCGTTTCTTCTTCTAAAGGGTGTTTTTTTAATGGTTAAATTCTATAAAATAATTTAGGTGTTGTGTATTTTTAGTGGATTTAGTCTGTTTATCCTAATTTAATAATTTTTAGAAAGAAGGTGTGATGATGTGACATATATATTTATTTGGATTTTTTTACACTCTTAAAATATAGAAAAAATAAAAAAAATTATCATATCGGTCAAATGTCAATATGTTTATGTAATATTAAAGTAGTTTTTATAAAATAAATCATTTCAAATTATTTGATTGAATTAATGGAAATGGATTTCTCTTATCTTGCAAAAAATTCATTTTATTATCCTGAGGTTGGCTCCTTTGATATCACCACCGTGCATGCAGCCAACAACCAGACCGACCTAGCGTACTCTAATACTAGTTCTCACAATTGGTGGCCATCACCAGCTTGACTGGTATGGCATTCTTTGTTTTCTCGATGACATTTGTGGCGGATGTCAGCATTGATGGCTCGCCGCTGCCTTGTTTGGTGGTTGGGAGTTTTGGTCGTTCTGGTGGGGCTCTTCCCATGATGGTGGGCTTCAATTTTCTGGATTCTTGTATTTTGTTCCTCATTGTGACCTTTATTTGGGTCTTGGCATGTTATTGGAGTTGACCCAGCATGCATATTCATGGTTGCATGTGCCGGTGCTCTTTAAATATTGGGTCTTCATCTAAAAGTTCATATTAACCAGCTGCAATGGAGGATCTTCGTGGAGAAGGGATCATACACATTTACTCGACTTCTTTGAATAAATGACTAAAACCTCATTGTATGATAATGATCCCTCCAACGTTTCAATTGTTTAAAAGGGGTGATGACACAGACACTTACTTTTTTCTTTAGGGTGTTCTCTTGGTGTTGATGTTACTTTTTTGGTTTTAGGATCTTTTTGTATTTCTTTTGATGAAATGAGTCTCGACTTTCAATGTGTCCAAAAAAAATTATCAAATAATAGTAGAAGGACTAAATATACTAAAACTACATAATACAAGGACCTTCGTTACAATTTTACCTTTTTTTCTATTGTTTGCTAAACAAAAATGATGTGAGATTTGCAGGGAAACAGGGGAAAAAGATGTGACTTTCAAGGTGCTTTATTGTGGGATATGCCATTCAGATCTTCATATGGTTAAGAATGAATGGGGGAATTCCATTTATCCTCTTGTCCCCGGGTAACTCCAATTGTTTCATTTCATATCTTTCGTGTTTGTTCTACTGTATATAAAAATTAATTTAAAATCAACTATCTATAAAAATTAATTTAAGATCGTAGTTGCTACTCTCAACAATATGTCTTCAAAGTTTAGAGCTATGTTCTCTCCCTGAAAATACAATGTCCCTTACCATTTTACCAGCACTTCTACCAACACTTGGTTCTGTTAACTCTTTTATCTTCGCACATTTTCGTTGCTAAGTTGCATTAGATTTTATGCAGGCATGAGATTGTTGGTGAAGTGACTGAAATTGGATGTAAGGTTCAAAAGTTCAAAGTTGGAGATAGAGTTGGAGTTGGCTGCATGGTTGGTTCATGCCATTCTTGCGACAATTGCATCAACAATCTTGAGAATTACTGTGCCAAAATGATTTTCACCTATGGGACAAAGTACCATGATGGAGCCGTTACACATGGAGGTTACTCCAATACTATGGTTGTCGATGAACACTTTGTCGTCAGCATTCCTGAGAACCTGCCTGTTGATGCTACTGCCCCTCTTCTTTGTGCCGGAATCACGGTGTATAGTCCGTTAAGATTCTATGGACTCGATAAGCCTGGTTTGCGTGTTGGTGTTGTTGGACTAGGAGGACTAGGCCACTTAGCTGTGAAATTTGCAAAGGCAATGGGAACCAATGTTACGGTGATCAGCACATCTCCTAGTAAGCAAAAGGAAGCATTGGAAAATCTCGGTGCCGATTCGTTTTTAGTCAGCCGAGACCAAGATCAGCTTCAGGTATGTATGGATTATAAAACCCGAGTCACTCTACGAATTTCACTTGAGACAATTTTAGTAAATTCTTCATCAATACAATCGTGGGACGGAGATGGATGAGGACATCTCAACCTCCGTCCTGTTTCTTTGTCATTCGTAGCCTTACCTTCTTTTTGCATGTTTAGGCTGCCATTGGCACATTGGATGGAATCATCGATACGGTATCTGCCCAACATCCATTGTTGCCATTGCTTGGGCTGTTGAAATCTCATGGGAAGCTTGTGATTCTTGGAATTCCAGGGAAACCATTTGAGTTGCAAGTATTTCCTTTGATTCAAGGTAATTTATATATCTTTAAATTTGAGTCGTGAAATGGTTAATTTCGATGTTAACGGTATAATTTCTGCATCACTAAATGGACAGGGAGGAAATTAATAGGAGGAAGCATGATTGGAGGAATGAAAGAAACTCAAGAAATGATTGATTTTGCAGCTGAACACAACATAAAAACAGACATTGAAGTTATAGCTATGGACTATGTGAATACCGCCATGGATCGCCTTCTCAAAGGTGATGTTAAATACAGATTTGTCATTGACATTGGTAACACATTGAGGACCTCCTCTTAAAGGTGTTTCCCGTCCATTTAGATATATAAACCATCGAGACCAGTCCCCGTAGTCTTAAATTCCGGTAGTTTTCATCTCCTTTACTATGTAATAAAATTTGTTTGAGTACTTGAGTTGTTTTAAAATTTTCATGTTCAATTCACTAAAAAAAATTCATTTTCAGATCGAGATAGCCTCTCTTTTTCAAGACTTTTATATGCATTAAATTTTTTTTTATGATATAATTATTTCTTAAAGTTATTCGTGATTAAAGATAAGCAAAAATTGATTTAAATTGACTTAATTGATTTAACCAATGACTTGGTTCAATCATCTCAAATGGCTAAATTGGTTTTTTTCGGTGGACATCAATTTTCATGACAAACTTAACCAACCAATGCTAAGTAGGTTTGTTGGTTGTTTTCAATTTTTTTAATTGAATTGTTTTTCTCTAATTGTGATAATTTCTACACTCAATCCTTGATTTGCTTTACGAAAATTATAGACCCTGTTTGGCAAATTGTTTGATAACTAATTACAGTGGCTGATTTGACCTGTTAATTGATTCTATTAATTGTTTATTTAAAAATATTTAGTAAAACTCAACTAATAATTGGAAGTTGATATGTAAAATGACAACTAAGAGTATGACAATTTATTGTTAAGTATTTATTTGTTTATAATATTTTAGTCTAGTGAAATTATTGAAATAAAACACTATTACCGAAGAATTAATACATCCGTTATGAAAATTAATTAGTGAATATTTTTAAAATTTTAAAGAAACAAATTTCTTAAATTCCTTATTTGCACAAGTATTTTTTATTTAAATAAACATTCATTATGAAAATTAATTAGTGAATAATTTTTTAGCAAGCATGATTAGAAATGTCTTTTCACATATGTTATTCCCAATTAGTTGAGAAAAAATTGTCTATCTCTGAGTTTTTTATTTTGAAGGTTTTAGCTCAAAAAGCTCTTACAAACCTCTATTCATCATACACCTCGATTATCAAAATTTTAATTTGTGTCCAAATTAATTAAAAAAAAGCTCAAAACTCTTGTTATCAAACACCCCATAATTTAATTCATAAAATTAATATTCGATATACAATTGAATGTTGCCAAAGTAATAGAAATCAAGGCTTGAATTACAATCATATTACCATCTAAAAAAGAATTTTAAAAAACAAAGAACAAATCACATTTGATACCATTAATTAATTCTTTAAACTATTAGGCCCTTCTAACCGAATGTAATCATACATAACAGCTACAAAGGAGTTGTCACTTCTTGTCTGAGTAAGATATATTGTGTTGCTCCCTTTAAGAAATCTATATCCAGGTACTTCAATGCTGTACAATCTGTACAATCCATGAATCCCGTGCCTTGGTACGGCGTTGTCGTAACCGATTCTTCTGGTTGTAAAATGAGGTCGATCGGAATTTGGATCGTTGAATCGAACCTGTAGATGCCAATTCATGAATAAGTGGTTGAAATAGTAAAATTAAGTGAAAAAGATAACTCTGATAAATGATGGAAATGTGAGATGAGATTTATGTACCTCTACTTCTGCAAAAGAAGCTGCTGCTATTGCCATTTGGAGAGTGTAGGTTCCTCTATTGTTTACATCTTGGAGATTGTATTTGATTTGCCATGTTGTTGGTCGGTACCTATCGTCCCCGATTTTCCTGTAATTGATAAGGATCAAAAAATGGATTAGACAATAGCGTAACATAGCATTAAGTTTTGGGGTTAAGAATTAAAAAAAAAAATTAGGGAGTTTAATTAATTTTCTTTTAAATTTTGAGAAAACTAATGAGAATTTTCAAAAATTTTAAAAGGTTTAATTAAATTTTCAAAATTTTCAAAGTCAAATTAAAATTTTCAAACTTTTTGAGGGGCTCTTAAGTTACATTCCTAAGAATAGACTAGCCAATTCTAATTTGAATTTAAAAAGTTTAGTCAAATAATTTGAATCCAAACTTAATCTAATCCGATTTTATTATAAAAGTCTGCACCTTAAACTTGATTAGCTCAAACTTAAAAATATCCAAATTAAGAATGGTTAGAACAAATGAGTTAAAATAATCTAAATTCTAGATGATTTGACCTAAATACTCGATTGGAGTTCAAACTTGAAATATCTCGTAAATTCTAAAATTCAAATTAATATGATACAAGTTCATCCTATCCAAAATTAAATCCAATGTCTAAATCAACCATGAAAAACATTCGAAGATGTTGATGAAATCAGTGAGTTAAAAAAAGGGCACCTTGGAACATGAGCAAAGAACCAATCCTTTGAATAGTTGCTTGTACCCACAGTGTAGACAAGGTCACTATCACGATAAATATCCGAGTATCGATCCCACAATCCATATTGCCTGAATCTGTTCATTGTAATAATAACATTAAATAGCAAGTTAATGAAAAATTGAAAATTCATGTTGAAATCTTAAGCAAAAAAAGGATTCGAATCTCGACCATGGTGTTAAGACATAAAGAGCTTACTTGTCTGCACCATCATTGGTAATTGAATTGACATATTGTGGGTATGGTTCAGGTATGAAGAACTCGGCCGCTGTCCTGTCTGGAATCCCAATTTCCCACAATGTTGGTCCATTTCTTGGTGGATCATATATAAGTGTATCCAATTCGATCTTATTTCCTGGTATTCAAATATTTGTTTAAGGAACCAATCTGTAATGAAAGTTATAATTCAAAGAGATCAATAATATATGAAATTAACCTGGTTGGATAGTGATATTGAGATCTAATTTGTAGCTTCCAATGAAACCATGGACCCAGGCATACAAATTATACACCCCTGGTCGGACATTTTTTATGTTGAAACGACCAATCTTGTCGGTTTGGGTCCAAAATTGGTAGCCCTGTAGACAAAACAATAACATGATAAAATCAGTTGAATCTTCATATTAAAGTAACGTTTCAATCAAGTCTTTTTTCGAGTCTAGCTATCGGTTTATATTTGACATAAGCTGGTAGACTAACTAAAGGACCTGACTAGAATAATACTTTAATTTGAGGGCGTACTTGGAAAGTTTTGAAATTTAAGGACTAATATGCAAAATTTGTTCATAATATTAACCTTTCCTTCTTTTTGCCATGAATCAGCTTCTCCAGGGGGGGCCAACCCCACAAAGGCAGATTTTGCCTGCATTAATTGCTTATCCATGTACCTAAACACCAAGAAAATTAAAGTAAAGATAAACTTGATGCAGTACTAAATTGAATTAGATGAAGAAATAGAAGGGCTAACTAAACAAATACCGGTCTTGCACTCGCAGTTGTCCATTAACTTGTCCTCGTTGTTGAGAGTGAGGAAAATCTTCCGATCGAGTGAAATTGTAAGGCCAACTTTCAATTTCTTCACTCAACTAATAGTAAAAAAAAATAAAAAATAAAGAGTTTAAATCGTTATTATAATTAAATATGGGACTGAAATTGTAAGGCCAACTTTCAATTTCTTCACTCTACTATGCTCATATTTGGTATAATTTGTGATTTGATTTGGTATAATTTGGTTTCTATAATAAAACATCATTAATTAAAGTATTAACTATTTTCACTGATTAATGAGAATATAAAAATAGAAAAACCAAAAATAGAGGAACTAAAACTAAAATTTAACTATTTAATATGTTGAAGAGAAAAAAAAAACAGGGACTGAAATTAAAATAGCGATGAAAAAACCTGTCTTTTAGCATCATTCCACAGGATCTTTCGGTGATCATCGTCCTTTGAAGAAGCAGAATTAAGATAGATCAAAACCGGACCAAAAACTTTTTTCCAAGCCTCTCCTTCCTTATAGAATGTGTCGATTTCAGTCCCGGTATAATGTGTACTAACAAACATCTAAATCATGAAAATTAAATCGAATCAAATTCTTTTTTTATGACAAACATTATAAAAAAATTGTTTGTGTTGGGCTTATAAATAAAATTACCGAAAGAGCAGTCGGACCAACATGAGAAGTAAGGTCCTGTTTATGCGGACCGCCGGTTCGAAACTCATTACTAGGGGTCATTATCCAAAAACCGACGGAATCGTGGTCTGATATCCAACCGTTAAGCTTGTTATCTTTATTCTCAGTAGAATATTGGTACTTATCGTCAACCTGTCCTTTTGAAGGCACTTAGTTAGGACATTATTTTGCATGCAATTTAATTGTTTTAAAAGGCTATTAGAAAATTATTACCTCTCCTTTAAGTTTTGGATTTGATGGATTTGTTAGTAAAACAGCTTCTTTGAAGTCAAGAGGCTTACTATGACCTTTGACCCGATCTTCACTTCGAGGCATGACTCGTTGTATCGTATCCGATAACGCCATGAATCGGAACCTAATTCAAAAAATAAAAAATGTCACATACACGTGTACCATATATATAGTTGTTATCAAGGTTTCATGTATTTTACTTGTCTTCCTTGAGCTTGAAAGCAATCCTTATTTGGTACATATGAGCTTTCGGAAAATTTTCCTGGCGCTCGAAAATACCGTACATGTAGACCCCTGAGATGCCGCGCCGGACTATGTACCTTTTTTGTATGTTCAAGGGAATTGTCTTGCCATGGTTTTTAGAATTCCATGTTTTGGTAAAGGAAAGCTCTACAATGTCATTAGTTTGTGTTATGACCTCGACATGTTTGGTTTCTAGTCTGTTATGAAACATTAAACAGTTAAAACAAGGGTTAATTCCACTTGACAATTTCAAATTATAGTTAAAATTTTAAATTAGTTCCTAAAACATGACAACCTCAAATTATCGTTAAAATTTTAAATTAGTTCCTAAAAAAATTGTTTTGATTTATAAATGAGGATAGAGTATGTCAAAAAAAAATTAAGAAAATTATTTGGGGTTTAAGAGCTTACTTGTCATAGGAATCACCATCCCACACAATGTCCCAGTACCTAAAACTTAAAATGTAAGTAATGGAAACAATAAAACAACAACGATAATATTACCTTGCGACCGTTATTTAAAACTCAAGAAAATTTGAATACCCTCTATTAGAAATGTGGTTTCTCCTTTCAAGTACATTTTGCATCTTTTTATATTTAATTCCTATCAAGTAACCAGATGGATTCTCGATAGTGACTTCAACAAGCCCATTATCAATAATCACCTGAAAAATAAAAAAAAAAACAAAAAAAAAAGTTAATCATAATAATGAAAAAAACAAAAAACAAAAACAAATTATAAGAACAGTGTAAGAATATGAATCTTACTTGGCGATCACTTATGTGTAACCGGACATCATTAGTGTTAATATCGTTGTCCTTTAGGAATTTTCTGCAATTAATCAAACATAATAATAATTTTTAAGTATATGAACAATTCTAAAAAAGGGAAAAAGAATGCAAATGTTGAACTTTAAATTGTTGTTGGAAAAGTATGACTAATGTATGCTATAATTCTCCAGCTGACGTTTCAAATGTCTTTATTAATATCTACACTTGAATTTGATTTCATCGGTTAAAGACATCATAAATAATACTAGAAAAATAATTTGTATTAAAAGATATTGTCGAATGGAACTGTTGAGATACCAACTCTATTACCAAGTTATGGTGGTAACCGGTAAGAATTTAATCTTGCTTTTGTGGTTTCGAGTAAGTGTGAAAAAGGCTATGATGTCCCTAAACCTATAGCCCGAAAACTCAATTCTTTGTGAAACAGACGAGAAAACAGCGATTTGGATTAAACCCAAAGTCGAGCAGGAGGCAAAACTCAAACTCGAACCCGAAACAGAAAGTGAAAATGTGTGGGTGGGGGGAGAAGAGATTAAGCAAGAACCTGGCATGGATTTCAGTAGAGAAAACAGAGAGAAACAGTGATAATTGAATCACCATTACCATCCACAAAACAAGTTTTCTTCTCCAATGGCTCATGTTTACCACCTTCTCCATTATTTACCTTCAATGGATTAATCCAACTGTACAACCACAAAATAAAAACATGCAAACCATGAAGACGAAGATTCCATTTTATATCATTTGTAAACCGAAACTAGTTAAGGAAATAACGCTTTACCAGAGTCAGCGTAAAACGAAAAACAAATCAATGAATTCTAATATCTGTATATGTATATTTATAGTTTTTAAATGGCGAAGGAACGACTCCTTGTTCGTTTAGTATTAGAATTATGATTGGTTTTTAATATATTTTTGGTTAGGTTGTTTGACCTTTGACTCATAACTACGTTTTAAACTAGAATTTTATATTCTAGATTCAATTGTAAAAATTAGACTAAATCGAATAAACTTTAAAACCTAAACTTGATGTCTCTAGGTGAACAATTAGATGAGTAAGACCAAGAGAAGAACCTATTAGAAACCAATTTGATTGTCCCAATTTAGTTTAGTGAAGTTAAGAGATAAACAGAACTAAATCGTCTAATTTGATAAAATGATTAATGAAAGGTGATAAAATGATTAATGAAAGGTAAAATTGGACCAATTAGGAGTGTGAACCCTTTAGATCCCTAATCCAAGAATTAATTAGAAACATGTACGTCAACCAACCACTTTAGCTCTTTGAATTGATTTTTGTGCATTGTTGATTGTTTTGCAATTTAGTCCTTCTAGGTACTAGACAACGTAATTAATCATTGATAATGATTTGTCGTATTATAATACTTAGTGAGTAACTGGTTAGACTTCTTATTTGCATGCATTCTCATTGTTAATCATCTTATCACCCGAATTCTTCGTGTTTTTTTGTAACATAAAAATACTACAACTGACCTTTCACACTTCTAGATAACCACTATATATATTTTTATTGTATTTGTGTTGATTCTCTTTCCCTCGGTGCATGCACGCCACTTGAAATTAATGCTAACAACAACCTGGTAATTAATTCTAACAACTTTAAGATCAAGCTGACAATGATTCAGATGATTCAATGCAACTTGCAATTTAAGAGCTCCATGAATGAGGATCCTAATAAACACCTTAAACGTTTTTTTTTTTGTAACACCTTTGACTCGTCTCCGTCATCAGATCAAGGTTATGAAGCATTACTGTACAAAATAGAATATTTAACATCGAAACAGAATTAACATGCAATTTATATATTAACATTTGATAACATAATTAAATTATAGCATAATTACTTTTTTGGGAGTAAACCTAAGAGGCCTTAAAAAAATAGTTTCGAAACAATCAGGGACTTATTCGAAACAAATAAGAAAATTTAGACCAAACTTGAGAATTTTCAAAATAAGGGTCACACGGCCGTGTGAGCATTCGAACGATGGGACACATGGTCGTGTCCTAGCCTGTGTGTCAAACCGTGCAACTCACTGACTTGGGTCACACGGCCGTATTGTTGGCCGTATGTCAGACTGTATGAAACTTGCACATAAATTAATATGACACACGGCCGTGTGTAGCAAAAAGTGCCCCTTAAACAAACCATTTCAAATTCAATTACTTGTATACCAATGCACACCATATCTAACCTATTTCATATGGTTAAAAGTACATTCAAAGCATACAAAACATGGCAAATTGTCATCCAACCTATGACTAACTAATATGTCATCAATAGACTCTCCAATTCACACTCCAATACCATTTGTGAACTAAATTACAATATCATATCTCAATCATATATCATGAATACAAAAATATCATTTCTTTTCAAATTATACCATCAAAACTTACCACTTTAGATAAGTAAAATTAAAATGACCATATCCATAAAAGTCTAAACATATACAAGCTAAACCAAACTATATATTTATACTACTAGACACAAGAAGAGCCAAAATACACCATGTGATCAAACTAAACAAGAACTTGTTACATGCCAAATCACATATATCATTTAATCACTTCAATGAACTAAACACATATCAATCAACCATTTCTTTCATAATTTCAAAAGGCCATGCCCAATCAGTAACAAAAGATATTAAAACATACCAAAGCTTGACACAACCCAAAGCATACCAATTTAACATACAACCCTATACATGCCATTTATAACCATAGGTTAAAACATTAAAAAAAAAACCAAAACAGATCGATGGATAGTGTGATCGTGCTCCGACGATGTTCCCAACTGATTAAGCTTTCTGATGACCTACAAAGAAATGAAATAACTAACATAAGCATTAAGTTTAATAAGCTCATATTGTTAGAATTTTAAATAATATCTAATATAAAATTAGAACTGTAAACCAGGATCTATCATGTCAAATCATCAAGAATAAATTAGAACATAACTAGATGCGGAAGCGTACCTAAATCCATGGATTCCTTGAAATTTTTTGGATCTTGGGGATTTGATCTTCCGAATTAGCACACAAGAAATTCAGAGAATATTTGCTCTCTCTTTCCTAATGATGGGATATTAGAAAAGATATCATGTGTATAATTTGAGGACCATAACCCTAATATTTATAACCTTAGCATATTAGTTCTAATCAAATTCTAATTAGCCCATCATTAATTAGAATTTGATTAGAAGATTATCTACACATATTTGACCCATACTTTATTTATTTAATAATTAAAAGCCCAATAAAATTCTAACCAAATTAGATCACTTTTAATTTGGGCTAACCTATCATGATAGTAAATAATAACATGTAATTATCCTTATTATATATGTGATGTCCAAATTTTCCAACACGTATAACATGAACTTAGTCTTACCGAACATACAAAATTTAAACCATTCAAACATGAATTCATTTATATGCCAATTGCACATCTTTCATTTCTATACCATTTCTATACACACATGTTTCAAAGGTTAGCAAATGAACTAATAAGACATATATATACAACCAATCTTGAACATGCGTAATAAGCTTTGCCTTCCAAATTCCATTCAACACTTAATTCACCATCATCAAATCCTATATCAATTCTTCACAACATTAATTTTCATTTTACAAATAATAACCATGTAACTTTTCATACATATATCTGTATTCATTCCATTAATCCTTGATTACCCAATGTACCTAATGAAATAACATTGAATACTTAGAAAATACTCATACATCTATTTTACTCTTTAAACCCAATGCAAACATAACTAATTAACATATTTAAAGACTCATGAAACATATAACTACAACAATGCATTTATATTCATCACCAAATTATACTAGTCAAACATTTATCTCATCTTCCTACTTGTGATACATATCTCACCTGAAACATGTTACCTGAATAGCGAATGATTGAAGGATGAGATATCGACCTTTTCGTTGATATCCTTTTCAACCTTTTCATTTATATCCTTTTCAACCTTCTTCAATGGATTGTTTATACATAATCAACATGGATCAATCTGTTATTGGCACCCAGTGCCTGACAGATAAACCGTAACAAAGTTTTGAGCCCAACGCTAGTCGAATAAACCGACAATAGATGTGCCCTGCACTAGTCGAATAAACCGGCAATGTTTTGCGCCCAGTGTTAGTTGGATAAACTGACGATATCAAATGTGTGCCCAACGCTAGTCAGATAAACTGACAATGTTTTGCTCCCAGCATTAGTCGGATAAACCGACGATATTAAATGTGTACCCAGCACTAGTCGGATAAACTGACAATGAGTTGCACCCAACACTAGTTAGATAAACCGACGATATCAAATGTGTGCCCAACACTAGTCGGATAAACCGCAAATGATTTGCGCCTAGCGCTAGTCAAATAAACCGAAAAATGCATACATAATTACATCATTCCACAATTCTTCAATTCATAATTTAAATCCTTTACATTAATCTTCTATATTAATTTTCTATATTTCATTCCATAACCATTTTCATATATATATATATATATATATATATATATATTTCCATAACATTACATTACATTTAAAATACTAATCATTTGAATACATATAATTGACTATCAAATTAACTAATAATCAAACTAATTAAATAAACAAAGTTCGAGTTTAAGGACTACAAACTTGAACTTAAAAATGACTTTTAACATGAACCGACTACTATTCCGCTACTTTGGCTTTTCCGCGATTTGTGTCCATTCAAGTTGTTTCTTGATCTAGATAAATATTTTTATTCAATTAGTCTCATTCAACATTTAAAATAATAAACTCATGCCTATAACCCTTATTTTTATGAATTTACTAAATTATCCCCAATATTTTAGCCTTTTTGCAATTTAGTCCTAAATCTTGAAATTCATGAATTATCCACATTTAATCAAAATACCAGCTAGCCCAATTTCATATGATTTATAATCAGCCCATATCCATTATCAATTCCCAATATTTACATGAAGTTTTAGTATTTTAAAAAATTAACCCTTAAATATTAAAATCATTAAAAATCACTTAATAAAATAAGCATATCTAACAATCAAGCTTCCAAAAAAACCAATTAGCATCAAAGACATTCAAAATCATCAATGGTAAATTTCTAAATATTTGATAGTTTCACAAATTAATCCTCAATTTAGCTAGATATCAAAACAACCATCACAAATACACAAATTCACGAAAAACAAGTAAAAAAAAATACTTACATGCAAAGAAAAATAGAAAACCCAAACCTCCCTGCTTCCTTCAATGGTGTTCGGCAAAGGAAATAAAAGAAAGAAGATGATGGATGCTTTTGGTTGTTTTATTTTATTACTTTAACTTTTGTTTAATTAATAAACATATATTAAATTATAAGTCTTTTTTCTTTTCAGTTCCTACATCCAGGCCATAATTCATTATTATGGTCTAATTTCAACATAAAACCCCCAAATTTAATTATCTAATTTATCTAGTTAAGAAAAATCTATAATATACAACTTTTTACCTTTTTAATTTAATTAAATAAACATATTTTAAATTTAAAAATTAAAAGCCAACCGCACTTACCAAATAATTATGGCTTAATTGCCACATTAACTCTTGTAACTTTAATAATTTACCAATTAGCTTTTTTTTAACGAATAAAACTCACTTTTGCAACATTTATGATTTAGTCCTTTTAATTAATTAACTATTTAAATGATAAAATCTCTTAAGCATACTATAATATGACCTTAATAACACTCCGTAAATATTTAATAAAATATTTATGAGCTTGACTTATAGAATCGAGGTCCCGAAACCTCTTTTTCTAAAATCACTTGACTTTAGGATTTACCACTTCAACTTACTTATTCGTTCAAGTAATATAAATTATCAAATAAAAATTTATTATAATACTATATTTGGCTCGTAATTATTAAATAATATTTACGAATCCACTTGTCGGATTTGTGGCTTTGAAATCACTGTTTCCTACACCATTGAAAAATGAGTTGTTACATTTTCTCTCTTTGTGATACATTTAAATATAACGGAGTATCCGATGACGATATATGTCTTTAGTTATTCCCTTTTTCTTTATGTGATGGCACATTTATGTGGTTGGATTTGTAGCCAGTGGACTACATCACCACTTGGAATGATCTCGTTAATCATTTCCTTCCTAAAGGTTTCCCTCTGAGCAAGAGCATGAAGTTATGGATGGACATTACCAATTTTCAGCAACTAGAAGGAGTCATCATATGAAGCATGGGGGCACTTCAAGTTAATGCTTCATAAGTTTCCATATCATGGTTTACAAGATTGACTTTAATTGCAAACATTCTATAATGGATTTGATGAGAATTTACAGTCGAGTTTAGAATAAGTGTTGATCTTCCGTAATTTGATTTGTCAAATTAGGCTCTCCAAAATACTTGAGAAGCTTATTTTCAAGCAATTTAAGTTTCTTTCCATATTTTTATTGATTTTTTCATTTTACCAATAATAATCGTTTTGGTTTAGGTTTACTCATTTTAAGCCCCAAACTGGCAAAATGGTGCCATGGGGAACCTAACAGTGTGTTTGAGTTAATGTAGGGAGACAACATTCAACATGGGTGTAGCAACAATGATGTTATGGATTTCTAATCTATTGTAATTCAGTGTAGCAGATTAAACTAGTTTTTGCATTTGAGGAGCTTGAATACAAGCACTTTTGTTATGTTTCAGTCAAGTTTTCATAATTTCATTTGCATTCAATAAAAAGTGTAATTTAAATATTTTATTAACCTTAGGGGCCGAATGTGGCCTATGGGTGAGCTAATATACTTTGATACTGGTTGTTATGTTGCAACATGGAGAGTTTGATGTCACAACATAGGGAGTAGAATAAAAGAATTCCAAGATTGCCTTTGGTGCCGCGATATTGGTCCTATATGGGAAGCACTTACGAGCCATGGGCATTTTGGTCTACACAATCAAATGTTTAACACAAGAACGTTAGCTGACTTATGGTTGTTGACGAAGACAACCCTAAATCTATAAATAGGCTTATTTAGCAGTTGTTATGGATGGCTTTTTGATATTATTAGCTTCCTTTGCAAAATTTAGTTTTTAGTTTAGTTTTCTTTCTGTCTTTCTTAGGGTTTTAGAATTTATTTTCAGTTGTTCTTTGTTTTCAAGATATCTGATTTGGGGAGATCATCAAACTTTGTGAATTCGCAATCAATTCTTAATACAATCAAGCTCTTTCGTAAACTCTATACTAACAATTTATTTAGCATGTTTGCTCTTTATACTGATTTTATATTGTCTATGAAAGCCATGAAGAAGTAATCCCTCTATGGGGGATTGGCGAGTGGAGGTATGATCTATTAACTATTTTGTAGGGTTGCTTTTGGGAAAGGAAGAACGTGAAACAAACCCTAGGCTTGAGAACCCGGGAAGTTAGTAAGGTGGGAATTAACTCAAAATTGGTATGGCCCATCCATGAACACCTTCACCCCAAACTAGTCTGGATTGTGAGCTCAAAAGATAAGTAGTCCTTGCTGACTCGTTATGTTAGTGGAAGATCGGAAGATCCTGCTAGGGTAATGACTAGTTTATTAACGAGGAACCTGAAAAGATAGTTGATGGGGATTACCGAAGCGATCTAACACGCATAATCAAGATTTACTTTACTCTTTTCTTTAGTCTCTTGAATTTTTATCGTTTTATGTTATTTTATTTTTATTATTATAAAAACCTTAAAAATCCTTTATTTATGTTTATTCGTAATATAGTTTATTTAAAGTACTAATTAGATCTATTGACGTTTAGATTAGAATTACTTTAGTACTAGCCTCTATTGGGTACGATCCTCGGGATACTTACGAAGTGTTTTGTTGTAAACAAACTATATTACAATCTGACCTGTATACTTGCAGACACTGCCTCAAATTCCATATATTTTGTAGCATTATTCACACTCCAGACGTTAGTACATTCGGAAGTGGTCAAGTTGTTGGCATCATTGCTAGGGAGGAGACGTTACTAAATTGATTTTAATTTTTACGTTTTAATAGAATAATTAGGAAATTTTTGAATTATAGATATAATTTTTATTTTTAATATTATTAATTTACTTTACTAACTTCTATGTTAATTTCAGTATATGCCTAAGAGGAGAGTAATACTTGTTTAGTCAATCACTGATCCATATGGACTAATATGAGAAAACCATTTAAATACGGATGAAACTGATTACATGTGGTTCAATGATAATTTGAACTTTGATGACGAAATATATGAGGAAGGAGTATATGAAGAATGGGAGATCGTGGAAAGTAAAAAATTGTTCATGATGGAGATGAGCCAACATGGAAACAAAGTCTCAACATATCGAGTAATGAACAAGATATTGATATAGTCGAACATCCATATGAGTTCACTGATAATTTATATAAGGCACTTGAAGAAGATCATGATATGCCCAAACATTCAAACAAGCCTTCCTGTGATTTGTATGATATGCCTTCATGTGAAACCACCAGGACGAACAACTCTGAGGTATTGTCACACATGTCAAATATGATTGCACAAATGATTAAAATGATGTAAGAAATATCTGAAGTGTTGCCTTCCAAGGAATAGGACATGTCTGACGCTCATAACTTGAATCAAGAGAACCCTTGTATTATCGATGACCATGATGAGAATTATGGTGAGATTCAACCGAAGCTTGTAACTGAAGATCATGGGGATGAGTTGAACATAGTTGAAACGATCTCTGATCCAATTGACATACCAGCAGAACTAACCATAAAGGTAGGAGTGGAAGACGAACAAACCACTAACATGGAGCTTAAACTAGCTGAAGAACTCAATGAGTTTGATCCATCGTCATCTGGTAAAAGCAATAAAGCTCAAAGGACTAAAACTTCACGCGACATGGAGGAGAGGAAGCTCGAGGAAATAATACCTCGAAAAATGATTTGGGGTTGGCTCAGATTTGGTACCAAATGGCTTGTAATGTGGATGTCGCATTGATAAAAAATAAGGCCTCATCGTTGGAATTGGCCGAAAGGTCTGGTTCATATACATCGGCAGAGGAACAAACGTCGGATCAAAGTGTTGAGAACCAGTTGGAAGTTCTTCTATGGTGGCAACACTGATCGTCCCATTTTTATAGAACTTTTATTTCCTGCTTTAAATTTTTTTAATTTTATTTAATTAATTAATTGTTTGTTTGTTTATTTTACTATTAATTTTAATTGTATTTAGTTTTTTTTCTAGTAGGTGTAAATATCATGGAGTGACAGAATCGAGAAAAAAATAAAAGAATCGAAGAAATAAGAAACTGGGCTCGATGTCATGACATCGCACCCTAATGTCGCAACATCCTAAACATAATGCACCTTGCAACATTGAAGGCCCAAGTTCATCCAAATATTTGTAGACGTTCTGTCATCCATTATCGACACTTTTTTTTCTTTTCTTTATATTATGTTTCATATTTATTTTTGTAGAATTTTTTTTAGGTACTCTTTGATGATCATTTTATGAACCACTAAACTAGACTACGATCACGACTAAGGCAAGCACACCTATCGAATGGTAGTATAGTTATGGTGAGTCCAGAGTATCATATCCACAAGGACTAAAAGTACTAGTATTAACTATTTTTCTATTTTTTAGCCTAAAATGTAAGAGATTTCTTTTAATCTAAAATTAACAACTAATTAACTAAGAACACGACAGAGGTAAAAGTTGGAAAATATTGTTGGAAAACTGATGGAGAAAATAATACCCAAGGAAGAATCCACCTAGATTTCACTTATTACTTTTGAATTAGACGATTTATTCACTTGACTTAATCCGTAGAAATCCCTAGCTTATGTTAATATCTCTCTCGAGACTAAAAACAACTGACTCTAGGTTGATTAATTGAAATCTCTTTCTAATTAAAACCCCTATTGTCGCATTAACTCGATATATGGATTCCCTTATTAGATTTGACTCTAATCCGGCATATTTACGTCATCCTATGTCTAGGATTGCATTCAACTCCGCTTAATTATGCTAGATCTACTCTTAAACATGGACTTTTGCTCCACTGAATAAACACATCGACTTGAATTAATATCCTGAAGTATTAAAACAAGAATTAAGAACGCACAATTAAGAATAAGAACAAGTATTTATCATATAGTTCAAATAGTAATAAGATCTGTCTTAGATTTTATCTCCCTTAGGTATTTAGGGAGTTTAGTTCATAACGATGAGGGAAAACATCTCAAAATTGGGAAAACAACAAAACATAAAGAAACCCAAAGAACTTCTAAGGAAATTGAATGGAGATATTTAGTCTTGAAGTAGATCCTACTTCCGAGCTGATTCCAATGGCTGTCTTCGAGTATTCTCTGCCTTATACTCTTCATGTCTCCCTTTTGATCCTCTTCTAAGGTGTTTATATAGACTTTGGAATGCCAAAGATATCCTAAAATTAGCCTTTTCCGAATAGAATTAGACCTGGGCTTGATAGAGACACGGCCGTGTGCCACGCCCGTGTAAAGGTGCTCAATCCGTGTGTAATTCTGAGTTGGTTTTTAGTCGACACGGCCATGACACACGGGTATGTGGCTTGCCCATGTGTCTCACACGGGCGTGTGGTTTACCCATATGAAAGTGCCTAGGCCGTGTGAAATACTGAGATAAGCCCATGTAGTCTGTTTTTGGCCCGTTTCTTGTTTTTTTTTTCACCTTCCTATGCTCACCTAAGTATAAAACATGAAATTAAAGGATTAGGAGCATCAAATTCACTAAATTTTATGATAAATCATCCAAAAATATGCCAAGCATGGGATTAAAATATGTTACTTTTGAGGTTTATCACTCTCCGTCCGCTTGAAGCACACAAACCTAGAGATTATCTTAACAACAAGGATTCGACCTACTCATGGAAGTTTTCTTGTTTGCACTTTTATTATTTTACACTAAGGGGAATGTATGTTCTAAAATGTTGGGGGAACTACATAGGATTACTTTTTTATGTGTTTTCATTTGTGTGTTTACTCTCTTTTAATTGATTATTTATTTACCAAAAAAATATTATTATTATTGTTTTTGTTGCATGGTGTTTGGATTATATTAATACTATGAATAGTTGTTGAAAATAATGAAGCATGTAATGATTTTTGTCAAACATGAATTTTTTTTATTGATATGAGATAATTTAATTATTTTTAAGGGAAATTGCTTAAGTTACCGAGTTAAATTGCATAATAGATTAGAAGTACCTAAGTAAGAATGTTTGATGATGCCAGATGAGATATAAATTTTATAGATAGTCGTAGAGACATGAATGCTTGAATTGATTATTATTCATTTGATTTAATTTGAAGCATGAAGAAAATTGTGTATGGTGGGATGCTTAAGGATGACCTAAGGCATTTTTTGAATAGTCAGTTCTCAAATGACTATACGCTAATGCTATGAATCCCTAGTCTCCTTATTTGAAACCTGGTAACTCCTTTTTGATGAACCTACAAAAATTGAAACCCAAAGACCATGTATAAATTGAAAACTTGAATTGTTCCCTATCCTTGGTCCTTTAATACATTACAAAATAAACGTCAGGCCATAGATATTGAGGGTTTAGGTAGATACATTATGGTGGTTTAAAAAAAAGAGTGAAAAAGGAAGAAACAATGTGATACAATGATTATAGGCCGAGCAAAAATGTGCTGAAAAGAAAAAAAATCTAGAAAAAGTCAAAAGTAAAAAACGAGTGGAAAAAGTATCGAACAAAAGCACTGTGACTGAGAAACGAGTAAAAAGTCAAAGAAACAAAACAAAAAGTCACAAAAGTGAGAAAACTCGGTCATCAGTACGCCAAAACTCGTTAAGCCGACCGGGGGAAGGTCATCAGTGACAAAAGGCGGTGAGCTTGGATGGGACATTAAGGGGGAAAAGAGGGAACAATGTCATGTGCCTAACTATTTCTAGTGTTTGAACTATTTTGAGCCATATTTTTCTTTGAACTCATACCGTTCAAAGCCTCAGAACATTACAAGCCTAGAAGACCAATGTGACTTAAGTGTTCTCTATGCATAATATTCCGGATTGCTAACAATTATACTCCATGAATATTTTTTTGATTCACATTATTGTGTTAACTATATATCTGTTTGATTTATGTTAATGATGATATTTTTAAATATTTGGTCATGTGAATTACTTCTAATTTGTTAGTAATGTAACTTTGTAAACTAATCTTGATTTGCTTTAAAAATTTTCAAGGCATCAAACTATCAAGATTAAGTTACTTGTGCGATAAAAATATTTGACAATCATGTTCTTAGTAGTAATAAAATCCAAGGGACATCTTCTTATTGCATGCTATGTGTCGAGACTTAGTTTGCTTGAGGACAAGCAAAAAGTTAAGTGTGGGGGAGTCTAGGTGTGAGGTTCTTATTTACATCCATCTTCACTAATACTAACTTGTTTAAAGAAAGAAAACAAGTCCATTTTTTATTTTTTATTTATGTTTTGTTATTTGGTCTACTTTTATTTACAACTAATTTTTTATTTTTGTTTTTATACCTTCTTTTTCATTTATCTTAATTATATGTTTACATTGCTTGGGGACAAGCAATGACTTAAGTGTGGAGGAGTTTGATCTGTTGTAATTCTATGTAGTAGATTAAACTAGTTTTCACATTTAAGGAGATTGAATACAAGCACTTTTGTTATGTTTTAGTCAAGTTTTCATAATTTCATTTACATCCAATAAAAAGCATAATTTGAGTCTTTTATTGACCTTATGGGGTCAATGAGACCTAAGGGTGAGCTAATATACTTTGTGAGTATGCAAGAGACCGTTAGAAGGCGTGCTAACTTGATAGGTTAGAATTACTTTAGTACTAGCCCCCCTTGGGTACGATCCTCGGGATACTTACAAAGTGTTTCGTTGTAAACAAACTATATTACAATCTGACCTGTATACTTGCAGACACTGCCTCAAATTCCATATATTTTGTAGTAGTATTCACACTCTGGACGTTAGTACGTTAGGAGGCGGTCAATGTCGAGACATCGAGTCCCTTTGCCTCGAGGGTGCAAGACTTCAACGAGAAATCAACTTGGAGCTGACTGTCAACAAAGTCATGACATTGAGGGAGTGGTGTTGTGACATCAAACCCAAAGTCGCGACATCGAGCTTCAAAGTTGCGATGTCACTAGAGGTTCTTGTAGTGAAGAAATCGTAAGCACCAATAGGGATGTCAACACCGGTTAGTAGATGTCACGACATCGAGAACCCTAGAGTAGTAAGTATGCCATTGCCGAAAGTGTCGCGACACTGAAGACTGGTGGTAACTACACTACTGCCTGAGAGGGTGAAAATTGCTGCAGGGATAGTCTTTTGTCCAATACCAACATAAGTCAACACACACATTTTAAAGGCAATTTTGTCATTTTTAGGGTTACATTTATTAGGTTTTAAAAGACTCTTTGGTTGTCAACTTAAAGGAGACAACTTTATTTGATCTTTTTAGCTTAGTTGTTAGCTTCTTCTCCATTTTTAGGTTTAGGCCGTTTACTTTTCTGAGCTTAGTTGTTTTAGTTGGTAATTTAGTTAGTTTTCTTACTGTAGCTTTTCCTCTATTTGCAATTTAGTACTCAAACCAACTAAGCTACAGTTAAAAAACTAACTAAATTACCAACTAAATTGATTTCTTTTTAAATATTTTAGTATATCTCAGTTTGGTTTATTTTCAAAAGCGTAAAAATCTGAACTTTAATTGTGTTTTCACCTCCATTATTGTTGGTAAGCTTCTTCTAACCTTGTTTTTCTGCTTATTTTAATGAACCATTTGTGCATGTGTTTTACTATTATTTGCATGATGATGATGAGTGGTAACTAAATTGATGGTGTTTGGTTGATGAAAATGTTGCTTGGTTAGTTTTTGGTGCAGGGAGTAAATCGTAAAAATTGGAATAAATAAAAAAAACCTCAAAAATTAGAATTTATGACTCTAGGTGAATATTTAGATAGGTGAAACCGAGAGGAGAGCCTATAGAGAATCAATTTGGTTGTCTCAATTTAGTTTGGTAAGGTAGAGAGATAAAATGAACTAAATCGCCTAATTTGGTAAAATGGTGACTGAGAGGTAAAATTGAGCCAATTAGAAGTTCAAGCCTTTTAGATCACTAATCCAAGAATTGATCAGCAACATGGAAGTCAACCAAATGCTTTTGTTCATTGAATTGTTAATTGTGTAATTTTAATTATTTTTCAATTTAGTCCTTTTTAGTTTTAGATAGTTAAATAGTGTGATTACCCATTGAATATGTTTTGTCGTAATATGATACTTATCGAGTAGCTAGCTAGACTTCCTATTTGCATGTGTTTTCCTTATTAATCATCTTATCACTCAAACTCTCTTGGGTTTGATCCTTAGAATGCTCGAAATGTTCGATTGTAACACTTAAAATTATTGTAATTTCTTGTCATAGTTGTAGTACATTGCTCGATTTTTAATTGTATTCATGTTGATTCATAGCCTCGACGCACGTGCGTCGAGACGCGATCAAGCTTTCGTGGGGGCGTTAATGTCTAAAACCTATGCTGAAGGTTGTTAACTCATCAAGGACATGTTAATGAATTCGTATATGTAGCCGAATGAGTTTACATATTGAGCTAAACCACTTATCGTCAATGCAGTTAGTGGTAAGGTTAAGTTTCAACAAATCCTCGAGAGGCTTAATAACCTCAAACTTAACTCTAATCGACTTCATATTCCCACCCAACCTCATCTCACGGGAGCTCACGTAGGTAATAAGAATGAAGGTGCTAGTTGGGGCAACCATCAAGAAAGTAGCTATGTCGAGGTTAACTATATGGAGAATAGAGAGGTGTAACACCTTATACTCGACCCCATCACCAGATCTAAGCTATAGGATGCCACATCGATTGTCAGAGAAATTATGATTCAATTTTCCCTTTATATAAGCTACTAACCATATTAATCAATATCAATATCATATTCTATCATTTCCAGATCTTTTACGAGCTTACGAAAGCTCTTTTGCTAATATGAGGTCAAATTAGGACTAAATTGTAAAGTTGACCACCTTCAGACGTACTAACGTCTAGAGTGTGAATACTGTAATAAAATATAGAAAGACAAGGCAGTTTTCGCAAGCATACGGGTGGAGTTGTAATATAGATTTACAACGAAGTAGGTGAGTGCTCCAAGGATCGTACCTAAGGGAGGCGAGTGCCAGATCAATTCTAACCTAATCACTAAAAGATCTAATTAGTACTTTTAAATTAGTTATAGTAAGAAACTATAAAATAAAGGATTTTTTGGGTTTTTATAATAAAGACAAAGTAACATAAAAGAAATAGACTTCAAGAGATACAAAATGGAGAATAAATCAAATCTTGATTTTGGGTGATTAGCTCGCTTCAGTAATCTCCATCAATTGTCGTTTTGAGTTCCTCATCAATAAACTAGTCACTACCTTTGCAGGATCTTCTGATCTTCCACTAACATAACAAGTCAGCAAGAACTACTCATCGTTTGACCTCACAGTCCAGACTGGCTAGGGGTAAAGGTGTTCATGGGTAGGCCATACCAATTTTGGGTTAGTTCTCACCTTGATGACTTTCTAGGGTTGTCAGGCCTAGGGTTTGTTTCACGTTCTTCCTTTCCTAAACAACTAATCCGTGGAGTAACCCTACGAAATAGTTGACATATCATAACTCCACTCACTAATCCCCCATAGAGGGATTAGTTCCTTATGGCTTTCATAGACAACATAGAATCGATGTAAAGAGAAAGCATGCTAATTAAATCGAAAAGATAGAGTAAATGAAAGAGCCTAATTGTCTTGAGATTAATCGTGAATCCACAAAGTTTGAATGCTTCCACAATTCAAATCTCTTGAAATCAACAAGAACAACTAAAACAAATTTAAAACCTAAGAATGAAAGAAAATACTAAACTAAATTTTACACAGAGAATCTAGGACAAAGGAATGGTGCCCATAGCATGTGCCAAATGAGCTTATTTATAGATTTTAGTGGCTGTCGTCCTTAACCCTAGGTTAGCTGATTTCCTTGAGTTTTAAGTTTGATTGTGTGGACAAAAATGCCCCTTAGATCGTGTTTTATCTCGTTCAGAGTCGATGTCGCGACACACTAGGGCCTGTGTCACGACATAGCAGTCAGTGTACTCCTCTTGGGATATCTCTAGGGGTTTGTCGCAACACCTTTTGGCTATGCCACGACACTAAAGGCAATCTTAAGGTTTCTCCATTCTACTCCCTATGTTGCAATATTAAATATCCCGTATTGCAACATAGTAATCAGTATCAGTTTAGTACGCCTTTTAAAGGTCTCTTGCACACTCACAAATTGTGCTAGCTCTCCTTTAAGCCTCATTCAGCACCTAAGGTCAATAAAAAGACTCAATTTGCACATTTTATTGAATATAAAAAAAACTAAGAAAACTTAACTCAAACATAAAGAAAATGCTTGTATTCAAGCTCTTTAAATGCGAAAACTAGTTTAATCTGCTACTCCCAATTGTGGCAGATCAAAAGTTTTCAAAATATCGGGTTGACATTGCAACTTTTGGGGATCCTCGTTGTGATGCAACATATTGACTAGGCTCGTCGTGATGTTAAGGGCCCGACGTTGGGATGTGACCTTTGTTCCCAACAAGGTCTAATTTGGTACCTAATCAAACCATACCAACACCTAACCAATTGTTCAATTCAACCACTGAATTTGCAACAAATGTTAGATCTCATAATAACATGTAAAATCCCTAATCAAATGCGCGTAAAACCCTAGTGGCATGTTATACATATCCTAACATTTTACTAGGTTCACACTAACATCATTTTCATATATATGTCATTACCAATCCCTGTACATGATTTTATATTTCATTTACGAGTCTTGTAATCAATCAATATTCATATTTGTACCCTGTACTATTTCAATATAGCCAATATTCACAAGACTTTTCAATTCAATCCATTTTAAGTCATATGTGCCAAAATCACTAAATTATACTTAATTCATATGACCTTACCCTTTCAATTTAGTCTATTTTCAAACATAATTCATACATAAAATAAAATAGGGTGGTAAGTTTCACATGGCCTTACCCTTTCAAAATATGTAAAGTGGATACTTCAGGGGCTAATCCACAATTTTAACTTTTTCCCGATCAACTCCACTCCACTTCGATTCGATTATTATTTTAAACAATCTTTCTGTATCATCAATCAATACCAAAAATCTCTATACTATGCTATGATACGCATGAAACTTTATAAACTTGATTTTTTGTTTTCCTTAAAGTTTTACATTTTATTCAATTTAGTCCCTAAACTCGGGTTAGTCATAACTTTAAATTCCTATCTTCATATTAAAATCTAATTTCATATATTCTCATTAGGGACTTTAAAATTTCTATTTTCAACATAATTTCATTAAAATTTTTACATTTATTCAATTTGGTCCTTAATGTAACAAAGGTAACAAATAATCTAAATTAACTTTACAATCTAGTCCTTTTTATATTCTAAGCTTAAAATCTATCAATTTCAAACTTAATTCTTCAAGAAATAAATAATGGAAACTTTATAAAACTTTAATATTTTTGCAAATCGGTACATGAGCTATCTAAATCAAGCCTTCATGACCTCAAATTCATAAAAATGACAAGAAAAGGACTTGATTTCAATACCTAATTAATGGTCGAAATTTTGAAACCCTTGAAGATATCTTATTTTCTTTTCTTATGGTGGACGATCACTAGCTTGAAGAAAAATAGAAAATTTTCTTTTTCCACCATACTTGTATTTATACTTTAATTAATGTTTAATTTATCTTAACTAATTATATATAATTAATATTAATCATGCTTAATAATTATAGCACCACCGTCAACTACAAATTATTTGGAAATGGTTTATTTTACCAATTTATACCTTTGTTTAATTGCCATGTAGGTCCTCAAGCTTTTGGTCAATTAAAAACTTATAGCGAATGGACCCTATGATTTAGTCCCTAAACCTTAATTAACTATTAATTCGAAGAAATTTCTTGACCAAAATTTGATGTAAAAATATTAGACACGTAAATATTAATATTTAATATTTATAAACTCGATTTTTGGAAATGGAGTTTCAAAATCGTAATTATTGATGCCACTAAAAATCAAGTACCAAAAAAATGAGTCGTTACAGGATTATACCCTGTAATTATTCATATTTACATATCCATACCCTGTAATCATTTACATTTACTTGTCGTACGCTGTAATTAGTCACGTTTACATTTTCATATCCTACGCACTGTATTATCACATAACTATCATTTATCACATTTTAATTCAATCCAATTCATATATATAATATCACATTCAATTTCACAAATTCATTCAAATTCATCATCAATACAAAATTAACACAAAATTAACTCATATCATATAACTTATTCAATTCATTATCATATTATATATCATATTCCCAACAAGTCATACTACTTTCCATTTCATTCAATTCTATCCACTATCTCAAAAATCAATATCAATCATAGCAAACCAATTTATATGATCATTTATAACTCATTTTGATATTCAATAATAAAATATGACATAGATATGCAAAGAAAATGGAATTAAATTAATTGGCCTGTGAATTCATTGAATGTAGAAAAATTAAATATATTTTCTCATAAATTCTTTTACGGTAAAGTTGTCATGATTTTAACAGAATTAGAATCAATTTGAAAAAAGTATTTAATCGGGAAATTAATTAATTAATTATGTTTATTTTGGAAAATACAAAAACATGTATTGGGTTGGATCGAATTATAAAGTGTTGGGTTAAAAGTCTAGGAAGCACTTCTAATTGGATACAATACGAGAGTGGCCCAAAAGCCCATCATGTTGGATATATGGGACGACAAACCCTAGTATTTTTAACTAGGGTTGCCACTGTAATAGGCCGATTTTAGCTAAATCAGAACAATGGTTTCAGAACCACAAATCCAGGGTCAAAAAATTATTTTAATATTATTTTGTGTTTACAACATGATAGCATGTATGTGTGAAAGTTTCGTGATTTAATTTTATCGTTTGGATGTTTAATTTGTGAAAAGGACTTAATCGCGTAAAATGCAAAAGTGGCATTCTATATGTTAAATGTGTTTAATTACTATGATTTATTAAATGAAAGGTCCGTATGATGTTATTAGACCATTGATAATGGAATTTGACATAAATGGGCATTAATATGATGATTTTAAATGGTTTAGTAAAGGTTAATTTAGTAAAAATGATAATATACATGAAATAAATAAAATAAAGTTAAAGTAACCCTTGATATATCATCATCTTCACCGAAAATTTGAAGAGAAAAGAATCCATGGGAGAACATTAGGGTTAGGCACACATTTGGCTTGATTAAGGTACAGTTTGAGCTTAGTTTTTGATGATTTCTATGTTTTTATGATCGTTTCTTTGAGTACTAGCTAGCCCGTGCCCTGATTTTTGAGTTTGTTGGTGATTTTGTAAAATTCCATTGATGAATCCATGAGATTTGTGATAGTTTATGATGAAAAATGACAAATAAATGAGAGATTTCCATGTTTTATCAAGTGATTTTTGAAGAAAATATAAGTTAAGGATTAAATTGTGAATTTTATAAATTGGGTGGTTGAAATGTGAAATAAATAAAAGTTTTGGACTGCTAGGGACTATTATGAAATTCAGCCAAGCATGAATATTGTTAAATTGTGTGAATTTTGTGTATTTGTGAAAGAAAGATGCAATTTGGGTTGTTGTTGACCGATTGACGAAATTAGCTCATTTCATTCCTGTACGTACGAATTTCTCGCTTGATAAGTTAGCTGAGTTGTATATCTCTGAGGTTGTGAGATTGCATGGGGTATATATTTCCATTGTTTCAAATCGAGATCCGAGGTTCATATTGCTGTTTTGGAAGAAACTGCAATAAGCACTAGGTATAAAGCTACATTTCAGTACCGCGTTTCACCCGCAGACGGATGGTCAATCCGAGCGAGTTATTCAGATACTCGAGGATATGTTACGTTGCTGCATTCTTGAGTTTGAAGGTACGTGGGAAAAATATTTGTCGTTGATTGAATTTTCTTATAATAATAGCTTTCAATCGAGTATTAAAATGGCACTGTACGAGGCTCTATATGGACATAAATGTCGAACACCGTTGTACTGGACGGAGCTTAGAGAAAATAAGATTCACGGGGTTGATTTGATCAGAGAGACTGAAGAAAAAGTGAAAGTAATTCGCGATAATTTGAAAGCAGTATCGGATCGACAGAATTCTTATGCAGACTTGAAACGGAAAGATATGTAGTTTTAGATTGGAGATAGAGTATTCTTGAAAGTTTCACCGTGGAAGAAAATACTCAGATTTGGTAGAAAAGGAAAGTTGAGCCTGAGATTCATCGAACCGTATGAGATTACTGAGCGAATTGGGTCTGATCCTTCGCATGTCATTTCCCCAATTAAAGTTGAAATTTAGCCTGATATGTCTTATGATGAAGAACTGATACAGGTTTTAGCTCGTGAGATCAAACAGTTGAGAAATAAGAGAATTTCATTAGTGAAAGTATTATGGCATCGACTCGAGGTTCAAGAAGCTACGTGGAAACTCGAGGATGCCATGAGAAAATAATACTCGAACCTATTCACTGGTAAGATTTTCGGGGACGAAAATCCCTAAGAGGGGGAGAGTTGTAACAGGCCGGTTTTAGCTAAATTGGAACAGTGGTTTTAAAACCACAAATATGAGGTCAAAAAATTTTTTTAATATTATTTTATGTGTTTACAACATGATAGCATGTATATGTGAAATTTTCGTGATTTAATTTTATCGTTTGGATGTTTAATTTGAGAAAAGGACTTAATCGCGTAAAATGCAAAAGTGACATTCTATATGTTAAATGTGTTTAATTGCTATGATTTTTTAAATGAAAGGTCCTTATGATGTTATTAGACCATTGATAATGGAATTTGACATAAATGGGCATTAATATGATGAGTTTAAATGGTTTAGTAAAGGTTAATTTAGTAAAAATGATAATATACATGAAATAAATAAAACAAAGTTAAAATAAGCCTTGATATATCATCATCTTCCCCGAAAATTTGAAGAGAAAAGAATCCATGGGAGAACATTTGTAACAGCCCGATTTAGGGCCTAGTCAGGACAGTGGTCTCGGGACCACAAATTCGAAGTTAGAAAAAAATTATTTTATTATTTTTATGAGGTTATAGTATGATGTTATTGTGCATGAAAATTTGGTAAGCTAATTTTAATGTTTTCCAGCCCGATTTTGAAAAAAGATTGAATCGCATAAATGGTAAAAGTTACTTTTTAGTACCCAAATGTGTTATATAGCTAGAGAATTAAAATTTAGGGTCTTTAAAAGGCAATTAGACCCTTGTGATATAGCATAGCCGGCCATGGGGAGACAAATTGAGGAGAAGGTCAAAATTAGGTGAAGATGAGGTCATCAAATTTGACTAGTTTTAAATTAAATAAAACAAAAAGCCATTTCTTCTCTCCACATATTTTTATCAGCCATTGTTGGGGTTTTGAGCTTCAAAAATTTGCAGCAACATTAAGCCTCTCAAGTAAGTGACTTTGATAGTTTCTTTTAGCGGTTTTTGTATTTTTGAGACCCTTGAAGCATGAGCTTTCAAATGAGGGTGATATCTTGCAAAATGGTCAAGAGTTTAAGATTTTTCCATGGATGTTTTTGAGATGTTTATTGAGTTTTTGTGGAAGAATATGAGTCCCAGTTGGGTTATAAATAACTTTTGTAAAAGGTGTTAGCATGAAAACACCTAAATGGACTATTTTGCATAAGTTGTAAAATAGTTAATAAGTATGTGAAATAGTGAAAATTTAATGTTTCTATAAGAGTAAAAATAGTTCAGTTAGGCTTATGATACAAAGAAATGCGATGAAAATCGATTTTCGGGCATAGGGATAAAATGGTCCTTTTGTCAAAGTCTAGGGGCAAAATGGTCATTTTACCAAAGATTTGAATTTATGATTACTTAATCCTAATTAGTGACTAAATGAGTGCATATTTTCATTATAGATCAAGATTTACCAAATCCGAACCTAGATCGGGGGAAGGCCAAGCAAACTGACTAAACCTAATAGTCAAGTACTTTTTTTTTGTAAACCGAGGTAAGTTGTATCTGTTAATACTTGTATTCCTATCGCAATAATACAACTACACTGTTAATACTTGTATTCCTATCGCCATTGAATTGATATTGTATGAGTTGTTAAGTCATGAATTGAGAATGCACAGTAATATTTGAGATAATAGAAGTATCCCGTTGAAACATTAGGGTACGAACTGGATATCTGTGCCAAGGCATTGGGTGATTTGTGTGCCAGTGTAAGACATGTCTGGGACATGCTTCGCCACATTACGAGAGCGATGTAAGACCATATGCGGGACATGGCATCGGCTTCTAGACGAAGGCTAGTGTAAGACATGTCTGGGAGATGCATCAGCCATACAGAGATAGCCAGTGTAAGACCATGCTTGGGACATGGCATCGACACAGAGATGAGTGCCAGTGTAAGACATGTCTGGGACATGCATCGACCTTGATAGAGATAGCCAGTGTAAGACGTGTTTGGGACACGTATCGGCTAAGAGTTGTGCTAGTGTAAGACATGTCTGGTACATGCATCAGTACGCATATATGAGAGCCAGTGTAAGACCATGTCTGGGACATGGCATCGGCAATATATCCCATGTTGAAGGTTCATAGAATATCCAGTAGTATTCCAAACGTTTCAATGGTGAGAGTTAGAGATCAATTTTGATAAAGAAAGAATAATCATGTTGTGAGTGTTACAGGAACCTATATGGTAAGAATGAGTAACGAGCTTAATTTAGAAAATGTGACTCGAGTAGAGGATAATGAGTAAGTTAAATTATGTTTATCTTTGAGCTATAAGTAAGACGACTACTGGTGAGAATGTTGTTGTATATTTATTTATATGCAACTTACTAAGCTTTATGCTTACCCTCTTTCTTTTCCTTCTTCTTTCAATGTCGCCAAGCTAGCTTAAGGATCCCTTAAAGTCAGAGATATCGATCACACTATCGTCCATAACATTCGGTATAGTTTAATTTATATTTTTGAAGGTGGCATGTATAGGGCTAGACTAGGATGTTACATCATGAGAATTGTTTATGTATTTTGTCTTAAGTCAGAAGGCCTTTATTTTGTATCAAGCCTAGAATAATGGCTATTATTCATTTTGATGAATGCATATGATGTTCTTTCTATGGATGAATTAGTGTCCATTGTGATGAGATTTGTATATTGAAATGACCTTATGTAAGCTGTGCAAAAAGGGTGACAAATGGGCTTGGGAAATAGCCTAGTTTGCCCACATGGCTAAGACACACGGGCGTGTGTCTAGGCCGTGTGTGATACACGGCTCACGCCCATGGGTGTGTGTTATGGCCATGCGTCCCCTACACTTAAAATTTTGAATTCATTTTAGCACACAGGCAGGGCACTCGGGCATGTGTCCATGCCGTGTCATAAAGTCAGTATGCATGCTAGTAGTACACGGGCAAGAGACACGACCATATGTCTCGCCCATGTGAAGGACACAGTTATAGGACACGGGTGTGTGCTTGGGCCGTGTGGTTTCGGCAGAATGCCCATGTTTTCTGCACATGTGTGCAGGACATGGCGTGTCCCAAGCACCTGATCGTGTTCTATACCCACACGGGCGTGTAGAGCTTTGTTGCATGAAATTTTTCTAGGTTTTAAATGAGTTCTCAGTTGGTCTCTGAACCACCCTGGATGTATATTTTGGGTCTCGTAAGCCCATGTTTGGGACAGATTACATGAGAAAGGATAAGTTTTTAAATTGTTTGAGATTTCATGGCCCGGTTTTATATAGTGGTTGAGTTTAAGTCAGGTAATACCTCGAACCTTATTTCGGCGTCAGATATGGGCGAGGGGTGTTACAGCATTAGGGTTAGGCATACATTTGGCCTGATTAAGGCTCGGTTCTTGTTGGTTTCTATGTTTTTGTGATCGTTGCTTTGAGTACTAGCTAGCCCGTGCCCTAAATTTTGAGGTTTTTTGGTGATTTTTTAAAATTCCATTGATGAATCCATGAGTTTTGTGATAGTTTATGATGAAAAATGACAAATAAATGATAGATTTCCATGTTTTATCAAGTGATTTTTGAAGAAAATATAAGATAGGGATTAAATTATGAATTTTGTAAATTGGATGGTTAAAATGTGAAATAAATGAAATTTTTGGACTTCTAGGGACTATTATGAAATCCGTCCAAGCATGAGTATTGTTAAATTGTGTGAATTTTGTGTATTTGTGAATAGGGACTAAATTGTAAAAATGTGGAACTTTTGGGGCTAAAGTGTAAAAATGCCTAAATATGTGTTTGTGGACTGAATTGAATGATTTAATGAATAAATGAGTTAATTTTGAATGTATATAGATCAAGAACGAAAGAAATCAGATTTA
Source organism: Gossypium anomalum (assembly GCA_025698475.1). Classification (NCBI taxonomy): domain Eukaryota; kingdom Viridiplantae; phylum Streptophyta; class Magnoliopsida; order Malvales; family Malvaceae; genus Gossypium; species Gossypium anomalum. The sequence goes on along the minus strand of CM046957.1, from coordinate 4,370,566 downwards.
GATCGGGGAAAATCAAAGGTTATCGAATAGTCGATCCAGTCCGTTTATCCTGAATACAAGGTAAGTTCATATGCAAATAAATGTCTTTAAATTGAATTATATATGTTTAATTGTCATTGAACTACTTTGAATGATGATCAAATACGAGCAAGAATTGACAGGGTTACAATATCCAAAAGTCTCGTACGAACCTTAGGAATAATATAGCATACGAATGTCATGACATTAGGATTAACGAAATGTGATTATGTGTAAGACCATGTCTGGGACATTGGCATCATTATGTGATTACGTGCAAGACCATGTCTGGGACATTAGCATCGTTATTTGATTTCGTGTAAGACCATAGCTGGGCTATCGGCATCGATATGTGATAACATGTAAGACCATATCTAGGATATGGCATTGTACGAGATATATGTGATTTTTGAGTATCCTTAACGATTTTGAATGGTTCAATGTGCAAAGTCAAGTCGAGAAAGAATGTGTGAATAAGTTAAGTGACTCAGGTACGTACGAGATTCATACGAGTATTGAAAAGAGAAGTATTTGATGAGTTCACTTATGATATTGAATATGTGTACAATGGGAAAGGTTTGTGAAATTATATGTGCATACTCATAGTTTGCCTATTGATGGAAATGATGTTGATACATGTGGTAATTTTATTTGTATATGGCTTACTTGGTAATTTTATTTGTATATGGATTACAAAGTTTTTAAAGCTTACTTTGTGTGTTCTTTCCCTATTTTATAGATAATTGAAGCTAGCTCAGACTCGGGGATTGTCGGGAAACGTCATCACACTATTGATCACTTAGTTGGTACTTTTGAAGCATTGTAAATATGTTATATGGCATGTATAGGCTAGTGTCATTATGGTATATTTTGAGTTGTGGATTTAGCCATGTGAGTTGGCTTGATAATAATGTTGATGATGGAATGGTATTTGGCTTATAGTATGAATTACAATATAGCATGTGATGTATATATGTATGCCTTCTGAATTTGGTGATATTCGTATGGTTTTGAGATGCACAAATGACTATTTGTTATGGTGTATAATGGCATGATTGGAAATGATGTTTTTAGTTAGTTAAATGTTTGATGTTTGGATGTCATATGGTTAAGCAAAGATTGATAAATTGATATGGAATTGGTATTGAATTTGGTTGAAATAGATATGGTATGAATTGTGTAATTGATGGATGATTTTGGCTGCATATTGTATGATGAAATGGTACCATTTTGGTTGCTTAGGTGTGCATGAGAAAGGGTGGAAAATTGGCCTTGCAAATGGCCTATTTTTGTCCATACGGGCAGGGACACGGGCATGTGTCTCAGCCGTGTGTGACACACGGTCATGCTACACAGTCATGTGTCCCTTGGTGTTGAAATTGAATTGAAGTTAGCATGCTCCACATGGCCTCACACACGGGCATGTGACTGGTCGTGTGGCACAAGTCAGTATACCCCCTAAATGGCACACGGCCTAGCACATGGGCGTGTGACTTGGCCGTGTTGCACAATTCAGTATACCCTACAGGATTGACATGGCCTTGAACACGGCTTGGTACACGGGCGTGTGTGGCCATTTCGAAGGGCACACGGGCTAGACACATGGGCGTGCGGTCGGCCGTCTGACCCAAGGCAGTATGTACGCCTTGTTTTCAAAGGGCCTGTGACATGGGCGTGTCTGAAGCCGTGTGAGGCACACGGCCTGTTCACACAAGCGTGTGGCCCTTATATGTTTGAAAAAAAATTCTAAGTTTTTGTAAGAATTTTGTATGTTATCGGTTTAGTCCCGAACCACTTCTAAAGCATGTTTAAGGCCTTGTAGGCCTTCATAAGGGACAATGAGATTGTAATGAATGATATTTGATTATGAATGCATAATGAATGAGTTATGTTTGATAAATGACGTGTATCGATCGGTAATACCTCATAACACTATTCTGGCGACGGATACGTGTTAGGGGTGTTATATTTATTGGTATTAGAGCTACGGTTTAGTCGATTCTAGGACTAACGTAGCGTGTGTGAGAGTCTAGCTATACATGCCATATATACTCTGCGATAGTGTGATGATTCCTGACAACTTAAATTGTGTTTTCATTTAGTAATGGATCCCGAAAGAGCTATAGCTGACGGTGTAGAGAGTAACGAGCCCGTTCCTGCTTAAAGGGCAGTGTAAACTGACTCTAGGCCTGTATCTAGTAGCCATGAGAGAGAGGCTAAATAAGCCTTTTTCCATATGATGAGTGAGTGGTTCACAGAGTTCGTTCGAACGAATCCAGCTGCTCAACAACCTCCACCCCCACCTGTTCCTCAATAAATCCCGGTTGTTCCTCAAGATATGGATCTGATACGAATGAACAAACCGCCAATAGATAAGATTTGGAAACATGGGGCTGAAGAGTTTCGGGCTACTGTTGATGATGATGCGAAGAGAGCTGAGTTCTGGCTTAAAATCACCATTCGAGTATTCTATGAATTATCTTGTACTCCCAATGAATGTATTAAATGCATTGTATCTTTGCTGAGAGATAATGTGTATCATTGTGGAAAACATTGATATCTGTGGTTCCTAGAGAACGGGTTACTTGGGAGTTCTTTCAATCCGAATTTCGAAAGAAGTACATAAGTCAACGATTTCTCGACCAGAAGCATAAAGAGTTTCTAGAGTTGAAACAAGGCCGGATGATTGTCACTGAGTACGAAAGAGAATTCGTACGTTTAAGCAAACATGCTCGAGAGTATGTGTCTACTGAGGAAATCATGTGTAAACGGTTCGTTGACGGATTGAACGAAGATATAAAACTGTTAGTCGGGATTCTTGAATTGAAAGAAATTGTTGTTCTGGTTGAAAGGGCTTGTAAAGCCAAGGATCTCAGTAAAGAAAATAGAAAAGTAGACTCAGAAGCTAGAGACTCGAGAAAAAGATCAATGACTAAACCATATCAATCTTCATCGAAGAAATTTCGAGACTCATTCAATCGTTCCAATGCATCGATGAGATATTCAAGCAGGGATCGTGAAAAGTAACGTATGAGTTCTAAAGCTCAAGCTACATCTATTGCTAGTGTTAACAGTGTGAGACAAAATTGACCTGAGTGTAAACATTGTGGAAAACTGCATATCGGTGATTGTAGATTGAATGATCGGGCCTATTTTAAATGTGGATCATTAGATCATTTCATTCGTAACTGTCCTGAGTTGGTTGAGCAAGATACAGTACAAAACACGAGGCCGAGTGGTAGCCAGAGAGCAACTAAAGATTCTGTTGTGAGGTCAGAGGCCAGAGCACCTGCACAAGCCTACACTATTCGCGCTCGCGAAGAAACGTCATCTCCAGATGTTATCACCGATACTTTTACTCTCTATGATGCTAATGTGATTGTATTAATAAAGTCAGGATCAACTCATTCGTATATATGTGTGAATTTGGTATCTAGTAAGACTTAGCTTGTAGAGTCTACTAAATTTGTGATTAGAGTATTGAACCCCTTAGGCAAGTGTGTTTTGGTTGATAAAGTGTGCAAGAATTGTCCATTGATGATTCGGGATTTATGTTTTTCAGCTGATCTGATGTTGTTGTGATTTTATGAATTTGATATAATTCTGGGTATGGATTGGCTAACGTTGCATGATGCTATAGTAAACTGTAAATGAAAGACAATTGATTTGAGATGTCAGAATAATGAGATTATCCAGATTGATTTAGATGATTTGAATGGTTTACCAGCGGTGATTTCATCGATGTTAGCTTAAAAATATGTGAGAAAGGGTTGCAAAGTTTATTTTGCTTATGTGCTTGATATGAAAGTGACTGAAAAGAATATAGAATTAGTGTCAGTTTTGTGTGAGTATACGGATGTGTTTCCTGAAGAGTTACCAGGTTTACTACCTATCAGAGAGGTTGAGTTTGGTATTGAATTAGTACCGAGTACAACGCCGATATCATAGCTCCGTACAAAATGACACCGACAGAGTTAAAAGAATTGAAAGCTCAGTTGCAAGAATTGACAAATAAAGGTTTTGCTAGACCGAGTTTTTAGCCTTGTGGTGCTCCCGTGTTTTTTGTGAAAAAGAAAGCCGGCACTATGAGAATGTGTATAGATTATAGACAGCTCAACTGTAATGGCCTAAATTCAAGGTTATCAGAATAGTGGTTTCATAACTACGAATCCGATTTAAAGAGAAATTATTTTAAAAAATTATTATTTCATGAATATTAATATAATAGGAAAATAATATGAAAATATCGATAGAAAAATTTTACCGATTTAGTGGTTAGTTAGAAAAAGGAATTGAAGGAATTGGGTAAAAACAAGGTATCGAGACCTTGATCTCGTAAAATTGAGTAGGAAATATTTTTATAAATATTTATAAATTGTTAGTAATGTGGTATTAAAATTTCGTTAGAAAATTTTAACATTTGTGTAGGCAATTAAATAAAAAGGGCTAAATTGAAAAGGGTGTAAAAGTTGTTAGAATGATTAAATAGCTTAAGTGTCTAATGAGAAAGGATTTAAAAGGAAATTAGACTCAAAATTTATTTGGGCTGGACGGCAAGGGCATGAAATCAGCAGGAAAATTGATGTTTTAAGGGCAAAATTGAAATATTGCATAATTAACTAAATAAAGATAGGACTAAATAGGAAATATCTAGATTTCTCTTCATTTTTCTTCATTCTCATCAGCCAAAACACCATAAGAGGGGTTATTTAAGCTATTATTTCATAATTTTTGCACCAAGTGAGTTAATCCTTGCCTTTTTCTTGTAATTTTTGTGTTTCTAAGACTTTTACAACTAGGTCCTACTATTAAATCCATCAATTTTTGATTTCATGGATGAAATTGAAAGTTACCATGGTTGAGTATTGTAAGTTTATGATGAAAATCATGAATTTAAGCTTTAATTTGTTTATAAGATGATTTTATTAGGTAATTTCAATAGAAATTGATTTTTAGGACCTAATTGTGAAAATGTGGGGAATTAAAGTCTATTGCTGAAATTTTGATTCCTAAAGGTTATAAATTAGTTTAAAGTGATAGAATAAAGTGTTAACTGAGAAAAATTAGTTCAATTGAAAGGCTAATTGAGTAGGGACGAAATTATTATTTATTAAAAGCTTACAGGAAAAATGGTAATAAACAACTTGCACTAAAACAGTTTTGGACAGTAGCAGTAGACTAACTTTGAAAAATTCCCATACATTTTATAAATCGAATTAGAAGATTAAGAAAATATGATATTAAAGCTTGTTGAGTCTAGTTTCTCATAGAAGAAACGGTGTAAGCAATAGATTTGTAAATCATGAGATATAATGAATTTTGTGAGATATGGTCAGAATGAATTCGGATTCCCCTATTCTGAATTTGAAAATTCATAAATAATTTAAGAAAAATAATTATGGGCTTAAATTTATATGTTTATAATATTGAATGAGTCTATTTTCAAGTGAAATAAACGAGAACATCATTTGAATCTTGTATGAAGAGATAATTAATTTTTAGTGAAGAAGGGTCAGAACTGTCAGACAGCAGAACAGGGGTGACTTTCAAGAATAAACTGTACTTATTGGCTAAACCAAAAATTCTGAAAATTTTATGGTAAGAAGATATGTGAGCCTAGTTTCAAGGAAAATTTTCGGATCCTAATTTGAGGTTCGGTATCTTAAGATAAAAATAATTTAGTGACTATGACTCAAGTAAACAACTTTGAATGAACTATAAATAATAATGAAATTATAGAGAATGTTGCATATGAACATGAAATGTATTAAATTGATAATTAAATTTATTTATTTAGATCCAGAAGATTCAAATACAAACTAGATCGAATAAAGGAAAAAGTTCGGGATTGGTAGATTTTTGTAAAAAAGTTCGGGATTAGTAGATTTTTGTACACGAACAAGTATCAAGGTAAGTTCGTGTAACTTGAATTATATTCTTAAATGCTTGAAATGTATGTTTTTTATATGAATATGATTTGAATGTTCTTTGTATGAAAATTGATGAAATATTGATATATTTGATAAAAATGGGAAGAAATCCCGGTTGAATGAAAGGAAAATTCGATGGATTTCTAAAAAAGAATTGTCGGTAAAAAGGATCTAGCCCTGACGGGTGATCCTATCCTGATATAGCCCTCCCGAAGAATATGTGGAAAATGGATTTAGCCCGGACGGTAATCCGAATTAGGGTCCGAATTTAGCTTTGGATCTGTAATTCAGATCCAAGCTCATTAAAGTAATTGTCGTTGCAAGGGATTTAGCCTGGATTGGTAATCCCGACAATACTCTATGAGTTTATATTACAGGGGATTTAGCCTAGACTGGTAATCCCGCTGTAAGAATGAGGTTCGCGGGAGTGTGCTCTCTGAAATGAAAATGTGCGCACATGAATATGAATTGACGGTCCCAGAATTGTACACTAAAAGTGTACCTCTGAAAAATCCATCAAAATTTCGAGAAATTCAACGAGATAAATATGGAAAAATAACAAGGGAATGAAAATCATGGTATTGATGAGCTGATCAATCATGGTATATAATATATTGACACATGGAAATTATTGTACTAACTTGAATATTGAGTTTGTGCATGTTAGGGTAATAATGCATGGAATGGATATATGAATGTTTATTGCATTGTATTGAAAATATTAGGTAAGTATAATTCTTGTTACATGAGCTTACTAAGCATAAAGTGCTTACCTTGTTTCCTGTTTCCCTGTTTTGTAGTGTTAAGAGCTCGGAGGTCGGATTCGGTCGGAGACACATCACACTATCAACCTCAAGATTTCGGTATATAAAGAAACGTTATTTTGGAAATCAATGGCATGTATAAGCTAATAAAGTAAATGATACTGTAAAATGAATGTAAGGTCAGCCATTGGTATAGCTAACAAGTCTTGGTTTTGGTATGTGATGATGTTATCTTATAAATATGCATGAATTTATCTTGAAATATGTTGAATTGGATTGGTTGATATGGATTGTTCTCGGTTTAAAATTGCAGGGAAGGTTGGATATCTATAAAGGGGTTATATTAAGTTTAAAAAAAATTAACTTGTAAACTCTAGTAATGCCTCGTGCCCTATTCTGGCAACGAATACGGGTAGAGGGTGTTACATTTTTAGAGAAATGTAACGACCTGAATTTTAAGGTTAACAGAAAAATGTATTTTCGGATCTCCGTTTCTGAAAAATGGATTAATAAATAATTATTAAAAATATTTATGAAGTTAGTCGAGTGGTTAATTAGAGTTTAATTGAGTGAATTTAGCTTAATTAAGAGTAACTAAGAAAAAAGACTAAATTGAATAAGGGGTAAAAGTTAAATTATAGATTAATAGAAAATAAAAAGGACCAAATAGGCAATTATGCCTATCTCATTAGATGAGGCGGCATAGCATGATAAAATCCTAGATTTTTTTTAGATTATATTATTATTTTATTGCAAATTATGTTAATTATATTATAACATTATTTTGACAATTGCATGGTAAATAAAATAAATGAAATAAATAAAAGAAAGAAAGACAAGTGTATGAAAATGATTTGATATAAGTGTATAAATAAAAATATACACATTTGTAATACAAGTATTTGATAATAAATAGATATTTATTTAAATATTAAATTATTGTTATAATTATTAATTATTATTAATATTATATTATGAAGTAAATTAAAATAGTGACAAATGTGTGGTAATTATAAAATACATGTGTAATAAATTGAATACATACATTTGTAATATGTATATTTAATTATTAGTAGATATTTATTATTCATAAAAGATATTTATTAATTAAATAATTATATTATAATATTTTTATAAAGGTATGACAAATGTATGGTAATAAGTGAATACATATGTACTAATAATATACACATGTGTAATTAATAAATAAATATTACTTATTATTTAAGTATAAATAATGTTATATTATATATAGATATAAAACAAAACAAAAAGAAAGAAAAGAAACAGAATAGGCAAACGTGAAGCAGGGGAAGGAAAGAAAGAAAGGAGAAAAGAAAGAAAAAAAGGGAAAATGGAAGGTTTGAAGCTTTAAAGTTTATTTAGTAAGTCAATTTAGCCCTTTTTACTTAATTTTGATGTTTTAGAAGCTTTGGAACAAGATTTTGATGAAATTAAGTTGATATTTTGAAATTTATTAGATTTCTAGATAATGTTCATGTTGAGTAAAATGATGAAATAAGGGCTAAATTGATAAATTAGAAATGAAATAAGGATTGAAATGTAAAGTAATTCATAAGTTTTATGTTGAAAGGTTAATTTCAGAAAATTTCGAAACTAGTGAAATAAGCTGAAAATTTGGTAGTTAAATTTGAGTTTGGATGGAACTTGAATAGAAATAGAGAATGAATTAAATTAGTAAAGTGAATGAATTAGTTAGGACCTAATTCAAAATAAGGTGTAAATTGAATAGAAATTCAATTATTTGTTATAATGAGTGCTAAAAATTAATGGTATAATTATTTTAATTCCTGTAGCTAATGTTGTCTCAGGAAATCTCGGCTAAGTAAGGAAAAAGACAAAGACAACGGGAGTTAGCTCAGAAATTAAGGTTTGTATTTCTATAATTCGAACTTAATACTTAAATTGTTAGATTTATTATTTAATATATATATAGTAGGTGTTTTGAGATGATTATTTGAATTGGATTGAATATTAATTATATTGAATTGATTTATGAATATATGTGAATGTTTGAATTGAAATGAATATTGATGTGGAAATTGAATAATAAATATTTGTTATATTGGACAGAGCTCAGTGAAAAGAAAATACATGGGGTTGATTTGATCCGGGAAACAGAAGAAAAAGTAAAGGTTATTCGGGATAGTCTAAAAGCAGCTTCCGATCGTCAAAAATCATATGTCGATCTTAAACGAAAAGAGATTGAATTTTAGGTCGGTGACAAGGTATTCCTGAAAGTGTCTCCTTGGAAGAAAATTCTTCGGTTCGGTCAAAAGGGTAAATTGAGTCCAAGATTTATCGGGCCATATAAAATCGTGGAAAGAATTGGATCGGTCGCTTATCGATTGGCATTACCACTGGAACTTGATAGAATCCATAATGTTTTTCATGTGTCTATGCTACGACTGTACCGATCGGATCATTCACATGTTATTTCTCCAACAGAAGTGGAGATTCAATCAGATATGACTTATAGTGAAGAACCGGTCCAGATATTGGCACGGGAAACAAAGGAGCTTAGAAATAAAAAGATAAATTTGGTGAAAATATTGTGGCAAAAGCAGGGGATTGAGGAGGCGACATGGGAACTGGAGGAGGCAATGAGGAAACAATACCCAAACCTCTTTACTGGTAAGATTTTTTAGGACGAAAATCCTTATAGGGGGGAGAGTTGTAATGGCCTAAATTCAAGGTTATCGGAACAGTGGTTTCGTAACCACGAATTCGATTTAAAGAGAAATTATTTTAAAATTTTATTATTGCATGAATATTAATATAATAGGAAAATAATATGAAAATATCGATAGAAAAATTTTACCGATTTAGTGGTTAGTTAGAAAAACGAATTGAAGGAATTGGGTAAAAATAAGGTATCGAGACCTTGATCTCGTAAAATTGAGTAGGAAATATTTTTATAAATATTTATAAAATTTTAGTAATGTGGTATTAAAATTTCGTTAGAAAATTTTAACGTTTGGGTAGGCAATTAAAAAAAAAGGACTAAATTGAAAAGGGTGTAAAAGTGGTTAGAATGATTAAATAGCTTAAGTGTCTAATGAGAAAGATTTAAAAGGAAATTAGACCCAAAATTTATTTGGGCTGGACGGCAAGGGCATGAAATCAGCAGGAAAATTGATGTTTTAAAGGCAAAATTGGAATATTGCATAATTAACTAAATAAAGATAAGACTAAATAGGAAATATCTAGATTTCTCTTCATTTTTCTTCATTCTCATCAGACAAAATGCCATAGGAGGGGTTCTCTAAGCTGTTATTTCATAGTTTTTGCACCAAGTGAGTTAATACTTGCCTTTTTCTTGTAATTTTTGTGTTTCTAAGACTTTTACAACTAGGTCCTACTATTAAATCCATTAGTTTTTGATTTCATGGATGAAATTGAAAGTTACCATGGTTGAGTATTGTAAGTTTATGATGAAATAGCATGAAATTTAAGCTTTAATTTGTTTATAAGATGATTTTATTAGGTAATTTCAATAGAAATTGATTTTTAGGACCTAATTGTGAAAGTCTTAGAAACACAAAAATTACAAGAAAAAGGTAAGGATTAACTCACTTGGTGCAAAAATTATGAAATACCAGCTTAAAGAACCCCTCCTATGGCGTTTTGGCTGTTGAGAGTGAAGAAAAATGAAGAGAAATTTAGATATTTCCTATTTAGTCCTATCTTTATTTAGTTAATTATGCAATATTCCAATTTTGCCCTTAAAACATCAATTTTCCTGCTGATTTCATGCTCTTGCCGTCCAGACCAAATAAATTTTTGGTCTAACTTCCTTTTAAATCCTTTCTCATTAGACACTTAAGCTATTTAATCATTTTAACAACTTTTACACCCTTTTCAATTTAGTCCTTTCTATGTAATTGCCTACCCAAACGTTAAAATTTTCTAACGAAAGTTTAATACCACATTACTAACATTTTATAAATATTTATAAAAATATTTCCTACTCAATATTTCGAGATCAAGGTCTTGATTCCTTGTTTTTACCCAATTCCTTCAATTCCATTTTCTAACTAACCACTAAATCGGTAAAATTTTTCTATCGATATTTTCATATTATTTTCCTATTATATTAATATTCATGCAATAATAAATTTTTAAAATATTTTCTCTTTAAATCGGATTCGTGGTTACAAAACCACTGTTCCGATAACCTTGAATTTAGGCCATTACAACTCTCTCTCTATAAGGATTTTCGTCCTCAAAAATCTTACCAGTAAAGAGGTTTGGGTATTGTTTCCTCATTGCCTCCTCCGGTTCCCATGTCGCCTCCTCAATCCCCTACTTTTGTCACAATATTTTCACCAAATTTATCTTTTTATTTCTGAGCTCCTTTGTTTCCCGTGCCAATATCTTGACCGGTTCTTTACTGTAAGTCATATCTGGTTGAATCTCCACTTCTGCCGGAGAAATAACATGTGAAGGATCCGATTGATACCGTCGTAGCATAGACACATGAAAAACATTATGGATTCTATCAAGTTCCGGTGGTAATGCCAATCGATAAGCGACCGGTCCAATTCTTTCTACGATTTTATATGGCCCGATAAATCTTGGACTCAATTTACCCTTTCGACCGAACCAAAGAATTTTCTTCTAAGGAGACACTTTCAGGAATACCTTGTCACCGACCTGAAATTCAATCTCTTTTCGTTTAAGATCGGCATATGATTTTTGACGATCGGAAGCTGCTTTTAGACTATCCCGAATAACCTTTACTTTTTCTTCTGTTTCCCGAATCAAATCAACCCCATGTATTTTCTTTTCACTGAGCTCTGTCCAATATAACAAATATTTATTATTCAATTTCCACATCAATATTCATTTCAATTCAAACATTCACATATATTCATAAATCAATTCAATATAATCAATATTCAATCCAATTCAAATAATCATCTCAAAACACCTACTATATATATATATATATATATATATATATATATATATATATATATATATATATTAAATAATAAATCTAACAATTTAAGTATTAAGTTCGGATTATAGAAATACAAATCGTAATTTTAGAGCTAACTCCTATTGTCTTTGTCTTTTTCCTTACTTAGCCGAGATTTCCCAAGACAACATTAGCTACGGGAATTAAAATAATTATACCATTAATTTTCAGCACTCATTATAACAAATAATTGAATTTCTATTCAATTTACACCTTATTTTGAATTAGGTCCTAACTAATTCATTCACTTTATTAACTTAATTCATACTGCATTTCTATTCAAGTTCCATCCAAACTCAAATTTAACTACTAAATTTTCAGCTTATTTCACTAGTTTCAAAATTTCCTCAAATTAGCCCTTAAACATAAAACTTATGAATTACTTTACAATTCAATCCTTATTTCATTTCTAACTTGAATTTCTATCAATTTAGCCCTTATTTCATCATTTTACTCAACATGAACATTATCTAGAAATCTAATAAATTTCAAAATATCAACTTAATTTCATCAAAATCTTGTTCCAAAGCTTCTAAAACATCAAAATTAAGTAAAAAAGGCTAAATTGACTTACCTAATAATCTTTAAAGCTTCAAACCTTCCATTTTCCCTTTTTTTCTTTCTTTTCTCCTTTCTTTCTTTCCTTCCCCTGCTTCACGTTTGCCTATTCTGTTTCTTTTCTTTCTTTTTGTTTTTTTTATATCTATATATAATATAACATTATTTATACTTAAATAATAAGTAATATTTGTCGAAACCATTTTTAAATCGAGTTTTAGAAAATGGGAATCGACTTTAAGAAAAACGAAAACAGGAGTCGCCACCAATCTTTTTAGGTGTGATTGGATCACCTTATAAAATGTTTTGTTTTAAAACATTAATTTTGGTTTACGAAAGTCGAGAAAACGGTTTCGGGAGTCAGTTACGTACAAGGAAGGGTTAGCACCCTCGTAACGCCCAAAAATTGGGACCTAATTGATTATCAAGTGTCCTTAATGTCGGAAATTTGAAAATTTTAAGATGCAAACCTCTTTTAATTAGAATGTCTCAATTTTGAAAATTAAGGCTCACTTATTTCAAAAGAGTCAAAACATCACATCCAGTAAGTTAGGACGCAACATTTTAAAACCTTCGAAACTAAGCTCGTCTTTCGAAAATTTCTATCTCGAAACAACAAAACGTCATATCCAGTAAGTTAGGACACTATGTTTTGAAATCTCGAAATAATTATTTAAGTTTTGAAAACTCAAAATCACTTAGAAGGGTGCTTTGACTACTCGAATTCAACGAGAAAAGTCGCAACCTTGAGAAGTTAGGCACTACCTTTCTCGAAGTTTCCAAACATCAAGCATTGCCTTTTATTTTTTTTAAAAAACCTTAGAATATTATTTTAAATGACGTTTTAGGATAACATATTAATGCATCATGAAGCATAGATGTACAAAATATTCTAACATTTCCATACAAACATAAATAATATCATTAAGACAAAACTAAATAACATGAACATACGTTTAATAAAAATAATCATACTTGGGTAAATATAAGATAATAAACAAATAAAAACATGAGTAAACTAAAAGAAAAACATAATACATGTAAAAATTATACAACAATATATATCATAAAATAGCACATAATAGAAATAATTAAACATAGCATATAAAAAAATGAAACTATGCACAAATAAGATAAATGACATACACTAAAAAAATGAATAAATAAAACATTTACAAATTATAAAAATATAATGCAATAGTTCAAAATACATGAAATGATAATATAATATATATACATGCATAGAAAATATATATTTGAAAATAAACTATATAAAAAGGTTAAATATTATAACATATAAAATACATAATCAAATGTATAAAAGATAGGAATAAATATACATATTTGAAAAATGAAGAAATTAAAATAAAAAAGGTTGAAAAACTAAGATAGATGAAGAATAAAATAAGAACAAACCACAGAGAGTAAGAACGCAAGAGGGAGAGAAATTTGAGTGAATGCTCTCAAGAATTTTTATTGCTTCCCAAAACTCAAGTTGTCAAGTTCTTTTACAATGAGGGGAGAGGCCTCTATTTATAGTTGAGCCTCCCCAAATCCAACGGTACAGATCAATTACATCAACGGTTAAGATTAAAGGATATCTACAAATTAAATCTCCAAGATTATAAGATCATATCTTCAAGATTGCATATCATATCTAAGATTGCAATCATATCTAAGATTGTATCATATCTAAGATTGCATATCACATCTAAGATTGCATATCATTGAAGATTATATTCCATATGAGTCAAGCTTGTAAATGGACCTTAAATCTTTTCAAGTAATGGGCCATTCCGATTGGGCCAAATTATATGTTTGTAATTCTGGACTGAACTTTGGACTTCGTTTTTTTTTAGGGTTTATTATTTTAAATACTAAAATGGGCCGAGCAAAAATGGGCTATTACAATATTTATTTATTAATTACACATGTGTATATTATTAGTACATATGTATTCACTTATCACCATACATTTGTCATACCTTTATAAAAATATTATAATATAATTATTTAATTAATAAATATCTTTTATAAATAATAAATATCTACTAATAATTAAATATACATATTACAAATGTATGTATTCAATTTATTACACATGTATTTTATAATTACCACACATTTGTCACTATTTTAATTTACTTCATAATATTATATTAATAATTATTAATAATTATAACAATAATTTAATATTTAAATAAATATCTTTTTATTATTAAATACTTGTATTACAAATGTGTATATTTTTATTTACACACTTATATCAAATCATTTTCATACACTTGTTTTCTTTTATTTATTTCATTTATTTTATTTACCATGCAATTGTCAAAATAATATTATAATATAATTAACATAATTTACAATAAAATAATAATATAATCTAAAAAAATCTAGGATTTTATCATGCTATGCCGCCTCATCTAATGAGATAGGCATAATTGCCTATTTGGTCCTTTTTATTTTCTATTAATCTATAATTTAACTTTTACCCCTTATTCAATTTAGTCCTTTTTCTTAGTTACTCTTAATGAAGTTAAATTCACTCAATTAAACTCTAATTAACCACTAGACTAACTTTATAAATATTTTTAATAATTATTTACTAATCCATTTTTTAGAAACGGAGACCTGAAAATATATTTTTCTGTTAACCTTAAAATTCGGGTCGTTACATCAACAAAGTGACGATCAAGAACAAATACCCTTTGCCTAGAATAGATGATTTGTTCGATCAGTTGAAAGGGGCTACATTGTTTTTGAAGATAAATTTGAAATCGGGTTATTATCAGTTGAGAGTTAAAGACTCTGATGTGCCAAAGACTGCATTTAGAACGAGGTATGGTCACTATGAATTTTTGGTTATGCCTTTCGGACTAACAAATGCACCTGCTGTCTTTATGAACTTGATGAACCGGATTTTTAGACCCTACCAAGATCGATTTGTAGTTGTGTTCATTGATGACATTTTGATTTATTCACGTGATGAATCCGAGCATGCCAAGCATATAAGAATTGTACTACAGACTCTGTGAGATAAGCAGTTATTTGCAAAGTTTAACAAATGTGAATTTTGGTTAAGAGAGGTTGGTTTTCTGGGTCATATAGTGTCAGCCGCGGGTATCCGAGTTGATCCGAGTAAGATATCTGCAATTATAGATTGGAAGCCTCTGAAAAATGTTTCTGAGATCCGCGGTTTTCTGGGACTAGTGGGATATTATAGACAGTTTGTAAAAGGCTTTTCGATGATTGCAACTCCGATGACAAGATTGCTTCAAAAAGATGTTAAGTTTGAGTGGACAGATAAATGTCAGAAAAGTTTTGAGCAATTAAAAGCATTGTTGACAGAAGCACTAGTGTTAATTCAGCCTGGATTGGGTAAAGAGTTCGTAGTGTACAGTGATGCATCGTTGAACGGTTTAGGTTGTGTGCTAATGCAGGAAGGCAAAGTTATAGCTTACGCCTTGAGACAGTTGAAGCCGCATAAAAATAATTATCTGACTCATGATCTTGAGTTAACCGCGATTGTGTTTGCGTTGAAACTATGGCGTCTCTATTTGTTAGGTGAGAAATGCCACGTCTTTACTGATCACAAAAGTTTGAAATATTTGATGACTCAGAAAGATCTGAATTTGCGATAACGGAGATGGCTTGAATTGCTAAAAGATTTTGAGTTAGTGATTGATTATCATCTAGGAAAAGCAAATGTTGTTGCTGATGCTCTGAGCCAAAAGTTATTATTTGCTCTACGTGCGATGAATACTCAGTTAGCTCTATTTGACGACGATTCGATTGTAGCCGAGTTGAAAGCAAGACCATTGCTTCTGCAGCAGATTTGTGAAGCCCAGAAAAGCGATAATGAAATGTTAGCAAAATGAGCTCATTTCATTCCTCTATGTTCGGATTTCTCACTTGATAAGTTAGCTGAGTTATATATCTTTGAGGTTGTGAGATTGCACGGGGCACCTATTTCCATTGTTTTGGATCGAGATCCGAGGTTCACATCACTGTTTTAGAAGAAACTGCAAGAAGCACTAGATACGTGTTAGGGGTGTTACAGGCACCTCTCTTGTAACAGCCTGTTTTCAGTGATATCGGAATAGTGGTTTCAGGACCATAATTCTGACGAGTAAGTTATTATTTTATGATGATGTTAATTTTTACGGGATTATATTTAGGTCGTATTAGAATTTCGTTAAGAAATGTTGATGTTTAAGTAGTTAATTACGTAAAAAAGACTAAATTGTGTAGAAGTTGAGTTCTATTAGTTAAAAGGGTCAAATAGCTATGAAACCTTAAACTAAAGGACTTGAATGGTAAATAGACCAATTGAGGTGATAGTGGATGTTTATGAACATGGTTTTGATGAAATTATTATAGTTTTTAAAGGTTAAAATAGTAATTAGGTAAATTAAGCTTAAACTAAATAAAACAAAATTGTTTCATTTTTCCCATTCAACATCTTGAATCAATTTTAGCCATTAAAGGAGGAGAATTCGGCCAAGCTTATTTCCTTTGCATGGTATGGTTTTGAGCCCCGTTTTTAATGATTTTCATGTTTTCGAGTTTGTTTTAGCTTAATCTAGCTAGCCTGAAGGTCAATTTATGAAACTGTTAAAGGTTGAGGGTTATGCCATGGATGTTTTTGAGTGGGCTGTGATGTTAAATGATAGATTATGAACTCTTTGTTGAAAAATAAATAAGTTTTGTAAAGTGATTTTTGTTGAATTTTGGAATTAGGGACTAATTGGTTAAAGGTATAAATTATAGGGTTTTATTCTAAAATAATGGTAAATATGAGTTGTTTCAGGTCCCTTGCATGTTTGTTTAACATGGAATTAGATTAAAATAGTTAGATTTTAAATTATAAACTTAAGGACCAAATTATGAAAAAGTTAAAATGTTAGGGGCAATTTGGTAATTTTTCATAAATATGAAATGTGGATTGAATTGAATGTTTGAGGTTAATTGAAGTACTTAATTGAATATAATTATCTATTTAGATCAAGATAAAACATGTACGGATCTAGATAGAGGAAAAGCAAAAGCTTCGGATTAGTTCGATCAAACTACTATGCCCCTAGTTATCGAGGTAAATTCGTATGAATGTTTATTGTGTTATTGTTACTTAAATTGAATGATTTGCTATGTTAATCTTAATGTAATGGATCGATATATATATAAACATATCAATGTTATGATGAATTAACAGTTATTAAGTCCTTGTTGAACCTTATGAATTCTTAGGATACGAATGATATGTCATTAGGGATTTCATGTTTCGGGTGTTGGTCTTGAATGCCCTACCGATAGTTGAGGTCCTAAATTTGTAGCGGATACTCCATAGCTCGTGTGAGCAGCATTGTGTAGCTTACATTCTGACCCACAGCTCGTGTGAGCAAGCCCGTTTCACAGCTTGTATGAGCAATGATGTAAAAGAAAAGTTATGGTTATATGTACACGCACACTTTGTGTGAGCTTTCCCTTGTATCCGATGTAATTCTATATGGTTCAACGAGTAAGAAAAAAGAGAGGAAAGGTTAGTGTAAAAGCCCATTTTTGCCTAGGCCCAACAAAAAAAATCAGAAATAAAAAAAAGGGAAACAAAAACCAAAATAAAAATAATTAAATAATCCAAAGTCCAAATGTCCATTTACAAACAGCCAAATTTACCAGGCCCTTGACCCAATAGTGGCCCAATATGTCCCAAAAACTAAACATTTTCAGCAAAAGAAAAGAGAGGCAGAAACCCTAGCCTCTAGCGCTACACATCAGCATGCGTCTAACACCTCTGCCACCACCGCCATCGGCCACCCCACTGCTCTGTTGCCTGCAAAAAATTGAATGCAACAGTAGAAAGGAACATGCGAGCAACCGTGGTAGTAAATAGAAAAAAGACAAAATAATAGAGGTTAATAGTTTGTAACTCGGCTATAAAAGCCGAAATATTTCCTTTGTAATTTTTTTACGCACATATACGAGATATCAAATAAAAGGAACAGAGAAATTTGGTTCAGTCAAAAAAGGAGCTTCCTTTGTATTTTCTTTTTTTGTTTTTCTCAAAATAAAAAAGTAAATAAATAAAAAAATTTTACCTGTCTTTTCGTCCTTATCGCCGCCGACGGAGGATGCTCTGGTCTGGAGGGTGGCCGAGTCAATGGGCCCGCCAAAAACTCCCTCCAGTAGCACTAGGGAACCGAAAGGTCCCTCATTTTTCTCATTTTGTTTCCCTCTTCTTTTAAATATTGGTGGTTTTTTTGGGTATTTTGACCTTAAATCGGGATTTAGGGTGAAAAAAGTCAAAAACCCACCGTCCCCGGTGGCCATGGCGGATGAACGGAGGTTCGATGGTAGGAGAAAGGGTGAGTCGGTGAGAGATTGAGAGGTTTTTTTTCGAATTTTCTTTAAAGTATAAGGCTAAAATGAATTTTTTTTTTAAAAAAACTTGGGTTTAAATAGCAACCATTAAATGGCGTTGTTTTGAAAGTTAAGTTAAGAGGCCGAAACTGAACATCAGGTATCATCAGGTCTGTTGCAACCGATTATAATTCCGGAATAGAAATGGGATCGAGTGACCATGGATTTTGTATCGAGTTTGCCCTTGTCTCCGAGAAAGAAAGATGCAATCTGGGTTGTAGTTGACATATTGACGAAGTCAGCTCATTTTATTTTGATTCGATCTGATTATTCACTCGATAAACTAGCTGAGTTATACATTTCCGATATCGTAAGGTTACATAGTGTACCATTGTCGATAGTATCAGATAGAGATCTGAGATTTACATCGTGATTCTGGAGGAAATTGCAAGATGCTCTGGGTACTAAATTGCATTTCAGCACTGCTTTCCATCCACAAACAGATGGTCAATCTGAGCGGATTATTCAGATACTCGAGAATATGTTGAGATGTTGCATTCTTGAATTCGAAGGTACGTGGGAACAATATCTACCCTTGATTGAATTCGCTTATAATAATAGTTTTCAATCGAGCATTAAAATGGCACCGAATGAAGCCTTATACGGTAGAAAGTGTAGAACTTCGTTATACTGGTCTGAGCTTAGTGAGAATAAGATTTACGGTGTTGATCTGATAAAAAAAACAAAACAGAAAGTGAAAATAATCTGAGATAGTCTGAAAGCTGCCTCTGATCATCAGAAGTCTTATGCAGATTTAAAACGAAAGGATATCGAATATGAGACCGGTGATAAAGTGTTTTTGAAGGTATCTCCGTGGAAGAAACTGTTCCGATTTGGTAAAAAGGGCAAGTTGAGTCCGAGGTTCATCGGACCGTATGAAATCATTGAGCGAATTAGGCCGGTTGCTTATAGATTAAGGTTACCGTCTGAGTTAGAAAAGATTCATAATGTATTTTATGTATCGATGCTTTGACGATACAGATCTGATCCTTCGCATGTGATTTCTCCGTCTGATATTGAAATTCATTCTGATATGACTTATGAAGAAAAGCCGATTCGTATTTTGCCACGTGAGATTAAAGAATTACGTAATAAGAGAATTCCATTAGTCAAAGTATTGTGGCATAGACACGGAGTAGAAGAGGCTACGTGGGAGCCTGAAAATGCAATGAAACAGCAATATTCGAATCTGTTTAACGATAAGATTTTCGAGGACGAAAATCCCTAAGGAGGGAGATTTGTAACAATCCGATTTAGACCCTAGTAGGAATAGTGGCTTCGGGACCACAAATCTGAGTCTAAAAAAATATTTTAATATTATTTTTTGTGTCTGTGATATATGAATTTATATCTATGATTTAATTTGTCTATTTCTGTGTTTAATTATGAAAAAGGACTTAATCGCGTAACATGCAAAAGTTGTATGCTAATTGTTAAAGTGCTTATTTGGCTTGGCTTTGTAAATGAGAAGCCCTTATAATACAATAATACCATTGGAATAACGCATGGACCATTATGGACATTAGTGGGTGGAATTTTTATTTATTAATTAAAGGGCAAAATTGAAAAATGGCTTATAATGGATAATTAAATAAAAATTAAACATGAAATGTGTTCATAATGGGTGGTGTTTGCCGAAAATCAAAGGAAAATAAAAAGATGAAAGCCATTTAGGGTTTCGGCTAGCTTAATCCTTGATTAAAGTACAAATTTTCGTCTGTTTTTGATAATTTCTACATTTCTGTGATCGTTGCTTCGTGTTCTTCAAAGCCCATGTCTGAATTTCTGTTTCTGTTAAAGATTTCATGAAATTCCATTGTTGATATCATGAGTTTTTTGATGTTCTTGGATGAATTATGAAGGCTTGGTAGATAATTTATAAGTTTTGTCTTTGAATTTTGATGAAATAGAGCTATTTGGGCTAATATGTGAAAATGAGGTTTTGAAGGACTAAATTGTGAATTAAATGTGTTATTAGGGCTTTTATGGAAGCCATATATATTTTTCCAAGCTATAGTTTTGGTAAATTGTGCATATTTGTGATTTGGTGAAAAATGGACTAAATTGTCAAAGTGTGAAAATGTAAGGGTTAAAGTGAAAAGTGCCCAAAATATGTGTTCATGGATTATTTTGAATGAAATGAATGATTGAATGGTTGAATTTGAATTGTATTAGATCAAGAACAAAGAAAGTCGAACTTAGATCGAGGGAAGTCTAAAGTAGTTGAATAGTTGACTCGGTTCGTCCGAAACTCGTACGGGGTAAGTCAAACTACACTTACGAGTTAAGTTGATTAAATTCTGTGTATATAAACTATGATCTGCATTGGATGGCCTTGAGAGCCTAATGAATAAACTCTGATAATATGCTGGTGTATAAGAAGCTCTATAAGTTCCTGGAAGAACGTTGACATTGATCTGAGATATCGTGTAGGACCGTGTCTGGGACACAGGCCTCGATTTGAGATTTCGTGTAAGACCCTGTCTGGGACAGAGGCTTCAATATCGAATTACATGTAAGACCACGTCTAAGACGTCGGTATTGTACTCGTCTGTAAATCTCCATTCTGTTTCTGAATTGCCCGATGATAAAATGTGAGATATGGAATAATTATATGGAATGTATAATTCATACAGGTACGTTTGTATCGTACTAGAATTTTGAATAGAAAAGGTTATGTTTCTGTGAAGTAAAGAAATATTCTATGAGATGATTGTGAATTCTAGTCATTAACTATTACTTATATGCTATACTAGTTGAGTAATCGTATTTGACTTACTAAGCTCTTTGTAGCTTACTCTGTGTGATTTCTATTTATTTTACAGTTATCGTAGCTAATGAAAGCTCGGGATAGTCGAGGATTGTCATCACACTGTCGATCTCATTTTGGTACTTTTGGAAATGTACATATTTAAGTGTGGCATGTATAGGCTAGAAAGTTTAAGATTATAAGCTTGATACGTATATATGTTATGCCATGTCAATTGGCTAAGCAAATGATAAGTTTGTGCATAGTTTTGGTGTATGTTTGTAAAGTGCTATGTTCTAACGTGAATTGGTCATCTTTAAGCAAAGAATTGGTTGAAAATGTTGATTTGAATGTTGTATATTATTGCTTGTAGGATTGGACCCATAAGGGGTGGCAAATTGACTTAAACCAAGCCTGCTTTGTGCCACACGGTCAGGGAACACGGGCGTGCCTTGTGGCCGTGTGAAAAAGTTAGTAGCTAGCTAAATTTTACACGGTCATGGCACATGGCCCTGTCTATTGGCAGTGTGAAAAAGTCAGTATAGGACTTATTTTTGGCACGGTTGGATCATATGGGCATGCCTGATGCCCGTGAGAGTCACACGGTCTTGTCATACGGGCGTGTGACTTTGTTAGTTTTAAAAAGTTTATATAAGTTTTGAAAATTTTGAATGTGTTCGGTTTAGTCTCGACCTTTCTTAAATGTATGTTGTTGGTCTTGTAGACCATCTTATTGGATGAATTGTGATGATTGCCTATGTATTAATGTTGTTTATGATATCTGTGATTCTGTGTTGTTCGAAATTCCTCTGTTCGTCCGGTGATGCCCCTTACGTATTCCAGCGATGGTCACGAGATAGGGGAGTTACACCTTCATTCCTATAACAGGTCTCCAGCTATCAATGATATGAGTGACGCCGCTAATGACTCAAACTCTCCTTTTGAGCAACATATGTGTATGGAGGATTCTCAAGATTTTGAAGATGATCGAGACTGTAACCTATTTCCTAATTTGTTAAGGATGGTAGAACAAGATGAGAAACAAATCTTACCTTACAAAGAGTCAGCGGAAATTATGAGTTTAGGAGAGGGAAAAGAGGTGAAGATTGGAGCTTGTATCGCCAAAGAGACAAGGTAAAACCTTATCGAGTTACTCCAATAATTCAAAGATTTCTTCGCATGGTCATATCAAGACATGCCCTAGTTAAGCACTGATATCGTGGTACATCGGCTCCCCATAAAGAAGGAGTGTAAGTCAATTCAACAGAAGCTCCGAAGGATGAGACTCGATTTTTTTTGAAAATAAAAGAGGAGGTTAAGAAGTAATTCGATGCCGATTTCTTACAAGTGGTTAAATACTCAGAATGGGTAGCTAATATAGTCCCCGTTCCTAGGAAATATGGGAAAGTGCGGATGTGCGTAGACTATAGGGATTTGAACAAAGCCAGCCTGAAAGACAACTTCTCGTTGCCTCACATTGATACCTTAGTGGACAACACGGTGGGTTACTCACTTTTCTCTTTCATGGATGGCTTCTCGGGATACAACCAGAAAAAGATGCATCCTAAAGACATGGAAAAAACTACATTCATAACCATGTGGGGAATGTTTTGTTATAAAATGATGCCATTTGGACTGAAAAATATGGGTGCAACGTATTAGAGAGCCATGGTAACCCTATTCTATGATATGATGCACAAAGAGATCGAAGTTTATGTCGATGATATGATTGCAAAATCTAGAACAGAAAAGGAGCACGTGCAAGTCCTAAGGAAACTATGCTTAAGGTTAAGAAAGTTTCCAGCTAAAGCTCAATCCAGAAAAATGCAGCTTCGAGGCTAGGTCAGGAAAGTTGCTAGGATTCGTAGTCAGTGAAAAGGGGATTGAGATTTACCTAGACAAAGTCAAGGCTATAAAGGAGCTACCTCCGCTGCGTACCTAAAAATAAGTTTGAGGTTTCTTAGGGAGGTTAAATTACATCGCTCGTTTTATTTCACAACTAAAGGAGAAATGTGACCCTATATTCCGTCTCCTTAAGAAACACAATCCAAGTGTATGGGATGAGGGGTGACAGAAAAATTTTGACAAGGTCAAACATTACTCATCTAATGTCTTTGTGCTAATGCCACCTAGCCCAGATAGGCCATTGATATTGTACTTGGCAGTATTTGAAAATTCCATGGTGTAGCACCCCTTACCCATATTCATTGCCGAAATAGGGTACGAGGCATTACCGGAGTTTTCGAATTAAATTTTTTTTAAAAAAACTCAATATAACCCCTTTATAGATATTTAACCTTCCCTGCAATTTTAAACCGGGACCAATCCACATCAACATATTTTCAAGACAGATTCACGCATATTTTTAAGATAGTCTCATCACATACCAAAACCGAGATTTGTTAGCCATACCAATGGCTGACCTTACATTCATTTCACATTAACATTACTTTATTAGCTTATACATGCCATTGATTTCCAAAATAAAGTTTCTTGATATACCAAAATGTTGAGGTTGATAGTGTGATGTGTCTTCCACCGAATCCGACCTCCGAAATCTTAACACTACAAAACAGGGGAAAAAGAAACAGGGTAAGCACTTTGTGCTTAGTAAGCTCATGTAACAAGAATTATACTTACCTAATATTTTCAATACAATGCAATAAACATTCATATATCCATTCAATGCATTATTACCCTAACATGCACAAACTTAACATTTAAGTTAGTATAATAATTTCCATGTATCAATAATATATATCATGATTGATGAGCTCATCAATACCATGATTTCTATTTCCTTGTTATTTTTTCATATTTATCCCGTTGAATTTCTCAGAATTTCAATGGATTTTATGAGGTACACTTTTAGTGTACAATTCTGGGTCCGTCAATTCATATTCATGTGTGCACATTTCCATTTCAGAGAGCACACTCCCGTGAACCTCAACCTTGCAGCAGGATTACCAGTCCATGCTAAATCCCCTACAATATAAACTCATAGAGTATTATCGGGATTACCAGTTCAGGCTAAATCCCTTGTAACGACAATTACTCTAATGAGCTTCGATCTGAATTACCAGTCCAGGCTAAATTCATACCCTAATTCAGATTACCCGTCCGGGCTAAATCCATTTACACATATTCTTTGGGAGGGCTATATCAAGATAGGATCACTCGTCCGGGCTAGATCCTTTTTACCGTCAATTCCTTTTCAGAGATCCATCGAATTTTCCTTCCATTCAATAGGGATTTTTTCCCCTTTTTTTTTATCAAATATATCAATGTTTCATCAATTTTCATACAATGAACATTCAAATCATATTCACATCAATAACATACATTTCAAGCATTTAAGAATATAATTCAAGTTACACGAACTTACCTCAATACTTGTTCGTATACAAAAATCTACTAATCCCGAACTTTTTCATTTCTATGATCTAGCTTCGTATTTGAATCTTCTAGATCTAAATAAATAAGTTTAATTATCAATTTAATACATTTCATGTTCATATGCAACATTCTCTATAATTTCATTATTATTTATAGTTCATTCAAAGTTGTCTACTTGAGTCATAGTCACTAAATTATTTTTATCTTAAGATAGAGAACTTCAAATTAGGATCCACTAATTTTCCATGAAACTAGACTCACATATATTCTTACCATAAAATTTTTAGAATTTTTGATTTATCCAATAAGTACAGTTTATTCTTTAAAATCACCCTTGTTCTGCTGTCTGACAGTTCTGACCCTTCTTCACTAAAATTTAATTATCTCTTCATACAGGATTCAGATGATGTTTCTATTTGTTTATCTTGATAATATACTCATTCAGTATTCTAAACATATAAATTTAAGCCCCTAATTATTTTTCTTCAATTTTTTATGAGTTTTCAAAGTCAGAACAGGGGAACCTGAATTCATTCTAACCTTGTCTCACAAAATTCATTATATCTCATGATTTACAGATCCATTGCTTACACCGTTTCTTCTATGAGAAACTAGACTCAATAAAATTTATTTTTATATTTTTTTAATCTCTAATTCAATTTCTATAATTTATGGTGATTTTTCAAAGTTAGTCTACTGCTGCTGTCCAAAACTATTTTAGTGCAAGCTGTTTATTACCATTTTTCCCCTAAGCTTTTAATAAATAATAATTTCGTCCCTACTCAATTAGCCTCTCAATTGAGCTGATTTTTCTCAATTAACACTTTATTATATCACTTTAAACTACTTTATGACCTTTAGGAATCAGAATTTCAGCAATAGACTTTAATTCCACACATTTTCACAATTAGGTCCTAAAAATCAATTTCTATTGAAATTACCTAATAAAATCATCTTATAAACAAATTAAAGCTTAAATTTAATTCTATTTCATCATAAACTTACAGTACTCAACCACGGTGACTTTCAGTTTTATCCATGAAATAAAAAACTAATGAATTTAATAGTAGGACCTAGTTGTAAAAGTCTTAGAAACACAAAGATTACAATAATAGGTAAGGATTAACTCACTTGGTACAAAAATTATGAAATACCAGCTTAGAAAACCCTCCTATGGCCTTTTTGGCTGATGAGAATGAAGAAAAATGAAGAGATTTCTAGATATTCCAAATTAGTCCTACTTTTATTTAGTAAATTTTGTTATTTTCCCATTTTGCCCTTATTTCAGTAATTCTCCTATTTTTTCTCAGCTTATTCCACCCAAAATATCTCCTTTGGACTTATTTACTCTTTAGGTCCCTCCTCATTTGACAATTGAGCTATTTAATTCTTTTAGTAACTTTTACACCCTTTTTAATTTAGTCATTTTCATTTAACTACCTACCCAAACGTTAAAATTTTCTAACGAAATTTTAATACCACATTACTAACATTTTATAAATATTTATAAAAATATTTCCTACTCATTTTTACGAGATCAAGGTCTCGATACCTTGTTTTTACCCAATTCCTTCAATAATTCCTTTTTCTAACTAACCACTAAATCGGTAAAATTTTTCTATCGATATTTTAATACGATTTTCCTATTATATTAATATTGATGCAATAATTTTTAAAATATTTTCTCTTTAAATCAGATTTGTGGTTACGAAACTACTATTCCAATAACCTTGAATTTAGGCCATTACACATAGGATGTGTGCTCGGCCAACATGACGAGTTAGGAAAAAAAAGAAACAGCAATATACTATCTCAGTAAGAAATTCACTGAATGTGAGACAAGATATTCGTCAATCGAGAAGTTATATTGCGCTTTGATTTGGACAACCTGAAGACTGAGACAGTACATGTTGTACCACACAACTTGGCTCATCTCAAAACTGGGCCCTCTAAAGTACATGATGGAGTCAACTGCTTTGAATGGAATAATGACCGAGTGGCAAATTCTACTTTTCGAGTTCGATATAGTCTATGTGAACCAAAAGGCAGTAAAAGGGAGCGCAATAGCAGATTTTCTAGCTAGTAGAGCTCTAGAAGATTACTAGCCTTTGAATTTTTATTTCCCAAATGAAGATCTGATGTATGTTGCAACCACTGAAGAAGGTGCTCAAGAAGAACATCCCTGGAAACTGAACTTTGATGGGGCCTCTAACGTTGTGGGTAGCGATATCGGGGCGATCCTAGTATCCCCAAACGGAGATCATTATCCTTTTACTAGTAAATTGGATTTTGATTGCACAAACAACATGAAAGAATACGAAGCATGCATCATGGGCATCCGTGCAGCCATAGAATGCAAGATCAAAGTACTAGAGGTATATGGGGATTCTGCATTAGCGATCTATCAGCCCAAAGGTGAATGAGAGACGAGAGACCCCAAATTAATCAATTACCGAAGACTGGTTCTTGAGTTAATTGAGGAGTTTGACGTTATCACCTTCTATTACCTCCTACGAGATGAAAACTAGATGGTTGATGCCTTGGCTACTTTAGCTTCTATGATCAAAGTGAACAAACAAGAGGATGTGAAATCAATCCAGATGAGTATTTATGAGGTTCCGACTCATTGTTACAACAGTGAAGAAGAAGAAAAGGATGATCAGCCTTGGTACCACGATATACGGTGATATGTGAGGAATTGTGAATACCATGACCAAGCAACTGAGAATGATAAGAGAACGTTTAGAAGGTTAGCCAGTGATTATGTCTCAGACGGGGAGATCCTATATAAAAGAAGAAAGGATTAGGTGCTACTGAGGTGTGTGGACGCTTTTAAGGCTAAGAAAATATTGGAAGAAGTCCATGAGGGTGTTTGTGGAACGCATGCTAATGGTTTTACGATGGCCAGATAAATCATGAGATTCGGATATTATTGGTCCACCACGGAAGGAGATTGCATCAGTTATGCCAAAAAATGCCATAAGTGCCAAATTTATGGAGACAAAATTCATGTGCCTCATTCATTGATTCATGTCATGACTTCTCTGTGGCCTTTCTCTATGTGGGGCATGGATGTCATTGGGCCGATCTCATCAAAAGCTTCTAATGGGCATCGATTCATCTTTGTGGTCATCGATTACTTTATCAAGTGGGTAGAGGCCACTTCTTATGCCAATGTCACAAAGTCGACAGTCAGTAAGATCTTAAAGAAGGAGATCATATGTCGATATAGAATGCCCGAAAGGATCATATCTGACAATACATTGAATTTGAACAATAGCACGATAGCAGATGTCTGTAGCCAATTCAAGATCAAACACCATAACTCGTCACCATATAGCCCAAAAATGAATGGTGCGGTGGAGGCAGCCAATAAGAACATCAAGAAGATCGTGGGGAAAATGACTAAGACTCATAAAGATAGGCACGAGAAGTTACCATTTTCCCTTTATGCTTATCGAACGTCTGTCAGGACCTCCACTGGGGCAACGCCTTTCTTTTTTGTTTATGGAATGGAGGCGGTTCTGCCTATTGTGGTTGAGATTCCCTCACTACGAGTTTTGTTAGAACTAAAGTTAGATGAAGCAGAATGGATCCAATCTCGATATAATCAGCTGAACTGGATTGAAGAAAAGAGGCTCAAAGCTATCCGTCATGGTCAGATGTACCAAAAGTGAATGACGCGAGCTTATGACAAGAAGGTTCACCCCAGAGAATTTCATGAGGGAGATTTGGTATTGAAAAAGATCTTGCCCATACAAAAGGATTTCAAAGGGAAATGGATGCCAAATTGGGAAGGACCTTATGTGGTAAAGAAGGCATTTTTCAGATAAGCGCTGATTTTGACCGAGATGGATGGCAAGAACTTGCCTAACCCAGTGAATTCAGATTCAGTCAAGAGGTACTTCACCTGAAAAAAGGGGGGAGAGGCCAAGGCGAAAACCCGCAAAAGGGCGCTTTGAGACGAAAAGGGTTTTGAATTGAAAACCCAAAAATTCTACTGTCGTAACCATTTTTTTGGTAAACAGGAATCGACTTGGATTTTGAAAATGAAAACGAAAAACTGGGAGTCGCCACCAATCTTTTTTGATGAGGTGTGATCGGATCACCTTAAATTAATCATTTTAATAAAAGTTAAGATTTACTAAAACGATAATTTTTGGTCTACGAAAATCAGAAAATGAGTTCGGGAGTCGGTTACGCACGAGGAAGGGTTAGCACCCTCGATACGCCCAAAATTGGTACCTAGTTGATTAATTAGTGTCTTAGTGTCGAAACTTTTAAAAAACTTGAAAGAATTTAAAATATGGTCCCTCTTTGTATTAATGCTAATTTAAAAATGATTGAATAAATTAAGTGGATGTTAAGGACTCTCTCATCTCGAAGTAATAAAATATCATGCCCAGTAAGTTAAGACACGACATCTCGAACTTTGAGACTGAGCTTGCCTTTTATTTAAAATTAACGTATTTTAACTTCTTTTAAAAGGATATTCAGTTAGTTAGAGTGAATGAGAAAAATTGAAACCCAGAAAGTTAGGGCACGTTTTCTTGAATTTTCGAACACCGAACATTGCCTGTATTTGCAAAAGCTCTTATTTGGAGGTACAGAATGTCATACCTAGTAAGTTAGCACCACACCTCGTATCTTCGAAAATAAGCATTTTTAAGACTTGGATTGTGATTAAAAAGAATGTTCCGTTATTTAGGTTAAATGAGAAAAGTCGAAACCCAGTAAGTTAGGGCACGATTATCTCGAATTACCTAATACGAGATATTACTTTTATGAAAGAATTGTTTTTAATATATTAAGTAAAAACGTGATTTATAGTAAAACATAAAGCAAATTAGGGTATTAATATGTATAATAACATAATGATAGGTGTGATAGTATAAAAAAAAAACAATAACATGAGCAGTTATAAGTGATGAAATAATAGAAAGGTTAGTAATATGTAAATATAAACAAATGCATGAGGAAAATAAAACGATCGAATACATGAATAAATAAATAAGAATGAATAAAACATGGCAAAATAAAAATGGCGATGATGACGTAGACGATAATAATAGCAATAACATAAATAATAATAATGTAAAACGACGCATAAATATATACATAGATGTATTAAGATATATACGCAACATGTATGGTATTAAAAATAGTATTAAAAACATAATACATACATATAAGTGTTGATAAAAATAATGCTAATGCTAATAAATAATAGATATAGTGTAATAATGGAAATATAAATAGATAAGAACATAATAGATGAATAATAAGAAAATGGAAATATCATAATAATTATAATACAATGGTAATAGTAATTACAAAGAAGATGATAATAATATTAAAATAAAAATAAATAATAATACTTTATATAAATATATATATACATAAAAGTGTACATTAATATAATAATAGTAATAATAATAATAATGTTAAAATGCAAAAAGTAAATATAATATAATAGTAATATTAAAATAAAGTAATTAAAATAATACTATACATATAAAAAATGTATATACGTACATATGCAATAAAGCATACATTAATAGTAATAGTAATAACCATATAAGTGATAATAATAACGGTAATAATATTTAAAATATACGTATATGAAGAATAATAATAAAAAGATATGTATATATATAACAATAATAGTAATAATATTTTCAAAAAATAGTGATATAATAAGATGGTAATAAGAAAAGAATAACAATATGTTAGATAGTGAGTATTAAAAGTAACAAGAAATGATAATAGTGAAATAATACTAACACTATACACTAATAATAGCAATAATATGAAAAAAGAGAAATAACCATACACAAATGGTAATGGATGGCTATGATAATGGTAGATATTGATGATGATGATAATAATAATAATAATAATAATAATAATAATAATAATAATAATAATAAATATAGTAGCAATAAAAAGTAGAGCAACAAGTAATAATAATACCTTAATAAAAATAATAAGGATATAGTAGTAATGATAATATAATGGATTAATAATGAAATGAAAAATAAAATATAGTGTAATTATAATAATATTATTAATAAAATAATAATAATAATAATAATAATAATAACCAAAGCAATGAAAAGGACGAAATTGAAGTTGAAATGGAAGTTTTTGGGAGCAAATCGAAATAAAACGCAAACACGGGGCCCAAATGTAACGCGCACAAAGGAGCAAGGACTTTGAGGATAAATTTTCCAACTCCCTGAACGACGTCGTTCGTTGGTTTGAGTATGGAGAAGTTTGAGGATTAAATTGAAATAGATAAACAAACCGTGGCCAAAATTATAAAAACAAAAGTGACCAGATTCAAACATCCCCAGAAAGCGGAAGGACCGTGCGCGCAATTATCCCATACGGTAGAAACATGCGGATCCTCAGGCATCGGGTCGGGTCTCGCACGGGTCATGTGAAACGGCGTCGTTTTGGCGCTGTGAATTGAGGCCTAAAACGGCGCCGTATTATGTTCTTATATAAACCCAAAAAAATTTTAAAATCACTCATTCTTTTGCTGTTTCAGAAAAAAAAAAGGGAAGAGTTCTCCCTTTCTCTCTGGGAAAACCCCAGATTTCGGCCAGGAGGGCCACCACACACCCCTGCCGTCGCCGATCTGCCACCACCAGCCACCACGTGCGGTGGCCGGAACTCCGAAGGTATATATTTTTTTCTCTTTTTTTTTTGCGTTTTAAATGGGTGTTTGATCTTCTTGTTTTTTTATATTTGATGCATGTATGAATATAAGCGTGAATAAATTCGTAAATGAAATGAAAACGGAAAAACTAAATCACCTTAGTCTCGCCATAATAACTTTGGTATTTGGTTGCTGGATTTAGTGCTAAACTCGTGCTTTTGATGTTATTGAGACCACTGTTTTGTATTTTAGTCTATTGATATTAAAAGGTTGCCGAGAGAAAAAAATCGATCTTTACTTGGCTTTTATAGCCAAGTTTCTTTACAACTTGCTTCTTAATTGACTACTCTACTCTTCTTACAGGTACACGGGCGGTGGACGTGACATGGGCGGTGGCTGCAGGCGTTGGCTGGTCAAAGGTCCCTAGGTGCGGTACACCTAGGGTTTGTTTATTATTTTTCTAATTTTAGGTAGTGAGCTAACTGGGCTAGGGTTAGGCATTGGGTCTTGATTGGGTTTTGGGGGTCATTTGGGTTAGTTTGGCCTGCAAATTGGGCTTGTACAGCTACATCTTGGGGCATCAACAAAGTACTCTAGGTCTTCTGAACACATATCGAGTTCAAAGGGTCCTCGAGAAATTTTGAGCAACATAGCTCATGCTACGATATCTGGGGCACCTATTCTTATCTTATTCATTTTGTATCTTAGCAAAATTTGCTGCCTTGATTAATTTATTCATATTCGAGATTTGCTATCAATAAAATTCCATCTTCTCCATTGTGATAATTTTTTTCAAGCCTTTTTTTTTTGAAACAATGATTATTGGACTGATAATATTCACGTAAAAGAAGTTCTGCATATTGCTCTGAAAAGCTTCTAAATAGTACAAAGACCTGAAACAAGACTACTAGTTAGAACTGACCAAATTCAAGAGTTGGAAACATTGAGGAAAGAATAGCCCAAATTGTGATTATTCTTCGGGTTTTATGTCAGAAATACCAGCAGAAGAAAAAGATAGTAATATGGTAATGATAAAACCTAGGTGAACAATGAGTAATGACAACCCAAACTCTAAACGAGGGATTTGTATAAAAAATTGACATTTTGCATTCATGCAAACATCATACATACATATCTAGTTAGGAGCATTTGATTCATTCTGATCATAACATCCTAATCACTCGGCATAAAGATAGGCCCATTAAATGGATTCTACAGGTCATGTTCCTCAGAGAACGGTGCAACAGATTAGTGAAATCACAAATCCTATACCCTTGAAGTTACAGTGGGAGGGATTAAAGTCATCGCGGTGAATATGATCTCCCTGAAGTTGCAGTGGAGTAGATTAAAGCCACAAGTCTTATCTCTCTGAAGTTGCAGTGGAGCAGACTGAAGATAGCGAATCTTATTTCCCTGAAGTTGCAGTGGAATAGATTAAGGCTTCAAATTACGAATCTGATCTCCCTGAAGTTGCAGTGGAGCAAATTAAATTATTTCCCTGAGGTTGCAGTGGAGCAGATTAAAGGAAACAAGTCTTATCTCCCTGAAGTTACAGTGGAGCAGACTGAAGATAGAGAATCTTATTTCCCTGAAGTTGCAATGGAACAGATTAAGGCTACAAACTACAAATCTGATCTCCCTGAAGTTGCAGTGGAGCAGATTAAAGAAAGCAAATCTTATCTTTTTGAAGATAGCGAATCTTATTTCCCTGAAGTTGCAGTGGAACAGATTAAAGCTACAAACCACAAATCTTATATTCCTGAAGTTGCAGTGAAGAAGATTGAAGATACGAGTCTCATCTCTCTGAAGTTGTAGTGGAGCAGATTGAAGCTACAAGTCTTATCCTCCTGAAATTGCAGTGGAGTGGATTGAAGCAACAACTTTTACACCCATGAAGTTGCAGTGGGTTAGAACGAGGCTGTAATGATCCAAAATTTACAGGCATCGAAAAATACATTATTGGGCCTCCATCTTAACAAAATGGGTTCTTAAATAATTATTAGGAGTAATTATGAGTCTATTAATGTGTCTAATTAAGTTTTAATTAGATGAATTTAGTTTAATTAAGAGAAATTAGCAAAAAAAGGACTAAATTGAGTAAAGGGTAAAAATTTAATTATGGATTAAAAGAAAATAGTAGGGATCAAATGGGCAATTAAGCCTATTCTAATGAATGAGGCGGCAAAGCATAAAATCTTTGATTTTTATGATTGTTTAATTATAAAATATATTGTTATTGTTATTATTTTATTATATTATAAATTAAATTGATTATATTATTACATTATGAAATAAATTAAGAAAAGACAAGTGTAAGGTAAAAATAAAATACAAGTGTCTTAATTTAAATGAGTACATTTGTATTATTTATATATAATTAGTAAAAATATATTTTATTATTTACTATTAATTAGTAAAAGTTTTTATATGATAAATAAATTGAAATTATGATAAGTGGATGGTGAAAACAAAATACAAATGTAAAATATATATGTGTACATTTGTAATATTTATATTTGTTATTACATAAATATTTAATAATTATTATTATTTAATTGATATTATATTATTAGATAAATGAATAAATTAATAAGTTGACAAATGTATGGTGATAGTAAAGTACAAGTGTAATAAATCATATACATACAATTGTAAAATACATATTTATTTACTTATTATTTAAGAAATAATTATTATTATTAAGTTAGTATAATAATATAATAAACTAAAGTAAAAATAAAAGATAAAACAAACAAAATAAAACAAGAAAAGAAACACAACCATTCGAAAACAGAGAAGGGAAAGAAGAAAAGAAAGAAAAAGGGGAAATAGGGAATTTGAAGCTTGGAGTTTAATTGGTAAGCTTAATTAAGTCCTTTTCTCTTAATTTTGATGTTTTGGAATTCTTAAAACAAGGTTTTGATAAATTTAAGTTGAGGTTTTAGAAGTTTTTAGGTTTTTGAACATAGTTCATGTTGAACAAAATAATTAATTAGGAGTTTAATTAAATGAATTTTAAGTTAGAATTGATTAAAGGATTAAATTGTAAACTAGGCTATAAATTTTGTGTTGTAAGGATTAAATTGAAAGAATTTTTAAATTAGGGTTTTATTATGAACATTAGATAGTTAAGTAGAATATGGAAGGAATTTGAATAAGAATGAAGTATAAATTAAGTTAGTAAAGTGAATGAGTTAGTAAGGACCTAATTGAAAGTAAGGTAGAAATTGAATAAAAATTCAATTTTTCATTATAAATTAGTGTTGTATTAATAGTATAAATTATTTTTATTTTTATTTTCATAGTTAACAAAGAACTCGAGACATCGACAAAGAAAGGAAAAGAGAAGGTTGATGAAGAATAATCCGAGAATTACGGTTTGTATTTCTATAAACCGAACTTAATATTTAAATTGTTGATTTTATTATTTGATGTGTATGGAAAGATATTAAGGTAAGTATTAGTGTTTTGATATTGAATTGAATGTATGTGAATTTGTGATTATTGTGAAATGGATATTGAAATAATTAATTACTGTGAATTGAGAAATGAATTGAATACCCTATTAACTGTATCAGACTGAGTCGGAAATAATTGGCATGCCATAGGATTGGAAGTGTTCAGGGATACTTCGACCTTGAGTCGATGAGGCACTATAAGTGTCATACTATTACTTCGACTTCAAGTCGATGAGGCACCTTGCGTCGCATCTTTTATTCTTATTCTTTATTACTTCGGTTTAATCCGATGAGGTACCAAGTACCATCATATCAAGCATTTACTTCGACAAAACCGATGAGGCTCAATGTGTCGTACTAGTGTGTTGGTTGGATCCGTGTATCCGTCTAAGTCCGGGTTATGTTAATAGGGGTAAACTATTGCATTGAATAATTGAATGACTGTATTACTGGACTGAATAACTGATTGTTATTGATCGTTTGATACTGAATAACTGATTGTTTTTGAATAACAATAATCAAATAATTGTTATTGAAAAATAATGATTGATATTGAGTTTGAATTAAAATAGAACACTGGATTGAAAGTTGAATATTTAAATAGTTATTGAATTTGAGTAGTGTTATATATGTATTTTATAATTATTTAAGTGTTGGCTTATAGAAATACCACTGAGTGCATACTCAGTGTACAGTTTGTTTCCGTGCGCAGGTTAGGTACTAAAGTGATTAACGACTCAGCATCAAAGCCAATCCCGTGGTTTTCTCTTTTGAAAATGGCATGTACCTAGGTTGTAATTTGTTGTTACTTTGATACATAAATATAAATAATAAATGATGGTAATGGTTGTTCCATATAATTACATATGTCTTAAACATAGTCTATATCATAGTTTTGGGCAATTTTGTTAAATGATAATCTAAATGAATCAATTAGACATTTTATGTTAGATTGTTATAAACATA
This sequence comes from Gossypium anomalum, assembly GCA_025698475.1. Lineage (NCBI taxonomy): Eukaryota > Viridiplantae > Streptophyta > Magnoliopsida > Malvales > Malvaceae > Gossypium > Gossypium anomalum. The sequence continues at coordinate 4,334,638 of CM046957.1, read as the reverse complement.
AAAATGTTAGAACTTTATATTATTATTAGTTTGTTATAATTAGAGATGTACAAATTCATGAATTGATTTATTTGGATTGGTCTTGATTTGAATTTGCAGGGAAGGTTAGATATTTATAAAGGGGTTATGTTGAGTTCACAAAGAAAAAAACTAATGATAAAATAATAAAATAAAATAAAATCGGAGTTCCGGAATAAGTTCCGATTCGATTCTAACATGTGAATTGGACCTCGAGGGTCCATTATAGGGACTTTATAATTAAATCTAGTTATGTATGTCATTTATTTTGAATTAATTGTAAATTTTCTGATAGGTCCGGTAATGCTCCGTAGCCCTGTTCCGGCGATGATTTGGGGTTAGGGGTGTTATAGAGGCTACTTGAAAAAGAGGAGCACCAAAAAGGTCGAGATTCGGCAAAATCAGGCAAAATTTGTCTTTCTTAAAAGTCTTTGCTTCGTTCTCGTTACACGACAACGAGCAAAGAGGGACAGCTATAAAAGCTCATTTTTGCCCGGGCTCAACAAACAAAATCAAAAATAAAAAAAGGGGAAACAAAAACCAAAATAAAAATAATTAAATAATCCAAAGTCCAAATGTTCATTTACAAACAGCCCAATTTACCATGCCCTTGACCCAAAATACAAAAAACCCTAGTGGCCCAATATGGCCCAAAAACTAAACATTTTCAGCAAAAGAAAAAAGAGGCAGAAACCCTAGCCTCTAGCGCTGCACATCAGCATGCGTCTGACACCTCTGCCACCCCCGCCATCGCTACCCCACTGCTCTGTCGCCTGCAAAAAAATTGAATGCAACAACAGAAAGGAACACGCGAGCAACAGTGGTAGTAAATAGCAAAGAGACAAAAAAATAGAGGCTAACAGTTTGTAACTCGGCTATAAAAGCCGAAATATTTCCTTTGTAATTTTTTTTTACGCACACATACGAGATATCAAATAAAAGGAACGGAGAAATTTGGTTCGATCATAAACGGTACTGCCTTTTTATGTTCTTTTTTTTTTTGTTTTTTTTCAAAATAAACAAGTAAATAAATAAAAGAATTTTACCTGTTAGGTCTGGAGGGTGGCCGAGTCAGTGGGCCCGTCGAAAACTCCCTCCGGTAGCACTAGAGAACCGAAAGGTCCCTCCCTTTTCTCATTTTGTTTCCCTCTTCTTTTAAATATTGGTGGTTTTTTGGGTATTTTGACCTTAAATTGGGATTTAAGGTGAAAAAGTCAAAAAACCACCATCGTCAGCAGCCATGGCGGATGAACGGAGGTCTGATGGTCGGAGAAAGGGTGACTGGATGAGAGATTGAGAGGTTTTTTTTTTTTTTGGATTTTCTTTAAAGTATAAGGCTGAAAAGAAATTTTTTAAAAAAAGTTAGGCTTAAATAGCAACCATTTGCCCTCAGGATCCGCGTGTTTTTGCGGTGAATGGGCTATTTGTGCTACGAGTCCTTCTATTTTTTCACTTATTTTCAATGTGGTCCTGTTCTTTCTTTTGCCATTTTAAATTTGCCCACATAATTTTATTTTCGTTATAGTTCAGCCCCCCATGAAACGGTGCATTTTGAGGACTGGGAATAATTTCCCATTAGGTCCTTGTCCCTTTGTGCATGTTTTATTAGGGCCCCTATTTTCTTTTTCTTTTTTTAAATTTGGCCATTCGATTTTGTTTTGTTTTTAGATTGGTCCCTCGAGCTGTCAGGCTGAACGTTGTATAGGGAACTTAGGGAATATTTTCCCATCTAGTCCCCGCTTGTTTTTAGCACGTTTTATTTTGATCCTTGTTAGCCTTTTTTTATTATTTACGATTTGTACCCCAATTTTCATTTCGATTTCAATTCCATCCTTAGTCTACTTAGTATATTTATTAATTTATCTATTTAAAAAAAAAAACCTTTTCTAATATCCTTTATTTTATTTTATTTATTTATTTATTTGATTTCTTTTTTAAATCAAGTTTATATTAGCTCTTATTTATTTATTCATTCATCCTTTTTTTTAAACTGGCTTGTTTATTTTATTTTTGCCATATCATTGTTATTTTATTCCATTATTTATTCATTTGCTACTTTTCATGTACTTTCAAATTTTAGATTTATTATTATTATTACTATTATTGTTGTTGTTATCATTATTGTTATTATATATATTATCATTTGCATCATTATTCTTATTATTGTTTATGCATGTTAACATTAGGATTCGTTAATATCAATGCTATATATGTTATATTTTATTATGCATATTATGTCATTGTTATTTCAAATGTATGTTGCATTATCATTATTAGTCGTGAATGACCCTTTTTACGTCTTAAACAATTTCTTTTTAAACATGATTGAATAAACTACACATTTATCATTTTTAAATATTTCATCAACTTTCACCCAAATTCATAAGAAGGAAATTTTTTTTTAAATCGGTAATATTTCACATTTTGGAGATTCGAGAAATCATACCCTAACTTACGGGGTTTCGATTTTCTCGTTAAACCTAAATAGCCAAATATTCTTTTAATTTTTAAAAATACGCGAATTTTAAATAAAAATTAAAGGCAAGCTTATGCTCGAAGGTTCAAAGTATTGTGTCCTAACTTACAAGATGTGATATTTTGATATTTCGAGACGAGAGAGTCCTTAACAATCATTTCGATTTATTCAAGTTTTTTAAATCTGACATTAATAAAAAGGGATCTTTTTTTAACTCCTTTCAAATTTTCAACGTTCGACGTTAAGACATTAATTAATCAATTAGGTACCAATTTTGGGTGTTACGAGGGTGCTAATCTTTCCTCGTACGTAACTGACTCCTGAATCTATTTTCTCGAATTTCGTAGACCAAAATCATTATTTTAGTAAAATCGAAATGTTTTATTAAAACAGTCAAATTGCGAGGTGACCCAAGGCGACTCCCATTTTCATTTTCAAAATAAAAAGTTGACCGATTTCAAAAAATGGTTTCGAAAGTAAGTATGCAATTGGATTGAATCACAACATTATGGAACATTGAGGGTGTAAAATGTTATGTTTATACATGATGAATCACATATCCTATAGATGATTTCATATATATATGAATAAGGGTACTAACTTGTGAACTTAATGTTGTTGTTAGGCTTATGTCAAGCTTATGGTTATGGTTGATTTTATGCTTATGCTTATATTATGCAATTGATATGGTAAGTTAAGTTTGGTGTATACGAGCTTAATAAGTATCCTTTGCTTACGTAGTTGTTTTTCCTTTGTTTTATAGATTATCGGAAGCTCGATCGGTTTGGAAGCTCGTCGGAGATCTATCACACTATCTAGAAATCTTTTCAGTAGTTTTTAAACATTTTGGGCAATGGTTTATAATGGCATGTATAGGGTGGCTTGTAATGATATTTTGACGAGTGAAATATTGGTGCTTTGGCATGTTTAAACCTTTGGAAGTTATGTTGATTTGGTACTACTTGATGCCTTGTCATTTTGTGTCATTTTGGTTACCTTATTATGTATGTTTATGCGAATTTTATGGTATATTTGATATGGTATGATAATGATCAAGTTTGTGGCATGTTTTGATAAGTTTTGAACTAGGATGTGATGCTTGAAATGTGGTAGCATTGGCATGTTTAGGTTTGGTATTGTTTGTATGAAATTGAGGTGAATTTGAATGGCACATTGGTTAGTTGATTTAGGATCTTGAAATGGTACTTGTCATGCAAGTTTGAATGATGCTTAAGTACCTTGAATGTAGGCTTAAATAGGTTGAATGTTATGCATGAAATGGTAATGCAATGGCTTGATTTTAGGTATATTTTGAGTCCACGCGGTCTAAGACACGGGCGTGTGACTCATTCGTGTTAGACACATGGCCTAGTGACATGGTCATGTTTCATATGAGGATTCCTTTGTATGCAAGTCTCTGAGTTACACGGCTTGGCACAGGGGCTTGTGACACGGTCTTGTGACCCTACTCAGAGAGTTACACGGGTGAGGATGCGAGCTGGGACACGGTCGTGTGTCCCTAGTTCAAAGGTTACACGGCCTGAGACACAAGCATGTGTCTCAACCGTGTGAAGCACACGGCCTGGCAACACGGCAGTGTGACCCTTGTTTTGCAAATTTTACATCTTTTTCCTAACCTTTTCAAATTGTTTCCAACTAGTTCCGATTTGTTTCTATAGTATTTTTAGGGCCTCGAGGGCTCGATTTAGGAACGATATGTACGTGTTTGAATGGTTGATAATATATTTACGTTATTGATTGATATGATGGTTTGCATGTGTGAACTCCTTATAATATAATACAAACATTTATCACAAAATATGAAAGATAAAGTAAGAAACTTACACTCAGGACTTAGATTGGGTGTTTTAGACCAACCTAAGCTCTCGTTTAACACAATGGTTCGTGCATACCAGTGGCGACCCCCAAACACTCACCAGTTCGCAAAAAAGCTTAAGTAAGTTTCACCTTGTTGGTTGAAGGTTTAGTTAAATCTGTAGCTTCACAGATACATCACGCAACAGACAGAAGTTACTAACAATCAAAACACACTAAAGTTCATACGTAAACATAACAAATCCTAAGTTCACACAGACCAAAATCCTTATTGGAGTTTAATGAGCTTGCTGTGAACTTACCTCTAAACTTCATGACACTATGGAGAAATAGAGTCTTACCTTAAATCTTAAGAGATATGATCTGGGTTCTTGATTTCTTAAAAACTTGACAAGAAGAGAAAGAAGTAATCAATGAAGAAATTTGAGAGAGTTTTGCCGCTCAAAAGAATATGAAATTTCAATGAAAAGAGCTTAATTTATAGGCACCAAGTGTTTTGATGTTCTTAGGATGCCCTAGTAGCAAAAGAAATAGAAAAGAATCACATGCATAATTGCCCAAACTCCTAAGCCTTATTGCGAGGTGTTAGAATTTTCCTCTAAAAAAAATTTCATCCTCAAAATTCACCTTAGTCAAACAAATGAGGATACTGACGCTTCATTGCTTCCTCAGTTTCTCAAAGTTGCATTGCTGCTTTTATGGTTTCGCAATTTTCACTAGAGGAATTCTCTTGTTACCTCAATTTCTTCCACTGTCACAATTTGTAAATTTTTTTATTAAACTGTCGTAATTACCATTAAAACATCCGTTGTAACAGCTTATGGTATTGGGAGAGAATCTGCAATTAATTTATTGAGCATTAAATTGAAAGATATAAATGTTAACCTCAAATAGCAATTAGTTTAATAAGCATTAAGTTCAAAGATATAAATGTAGAATAAAAGTATTAACCTTAAATAACACTACACAATTAAGTATTCAGACTATAAATCCTATAAAATTCATAAATGATTAAACTTCATGAAATATAAAGCCTGTTTTTAAGCTATAAAGTTGAAGCTTTTGAGAAAGAAAGAACAAAAACAGATTCAAATTTCGAAGAATTTAATTCCAAAAACTAGAGATTCAAACAATGACAAGATTGCCAGAAGAAGTGCACTCCAACAAGGCTTTTGGATGGGCACCCAAAGATAGCTCTGGTCTTTCTCCCTTCAATTTTTTCACTAGGTGTTTGTTATTTACTATATTTTATCATTAAATCTGCGTTTCTTCCTTTAAAGGGTGTTTTTTTTAATGGTTAAATTCTATAAAATAATTTAGGTATTGTGTATTTTTAGTAGATTTAGTCCGTTTATTCTAATTTAATAATTTTTTTAAAAAAAGGTGTAATGATGTGACATATATATTTATTTGGATATTTTTTACACTCTTAAAACATAGAAAAAAAAATTATCATATCGGTCAAATGTCAATATGTTTATGTAATATTAAAGTAGTTTTTATAAAATAAATCATTTCAAATTATTTGATTGAATTAATGGAAATGAATCTCTAATCTTGCAAAAAATTCATTTTGTTATCCCGAGGTTGGCTCCTCTGGTATCACCACCGTGCATGCAGCCAACAACCAGACCGACCTAGCGTACTCTAATACTAGTTCTCAAAATTGGTGGCCATCACCAGCTTCTTTCTCTATCTTTGCAATTGAATGGCATTCTTTGTTTTCTCGATGACATTTGTGGCGGACGTAGGCATTGATGGCTCACCGGTGCCTTGTTTAGTGGTTGGGAGTTTGGTCGTTCTGGTGGGGCTCTTCCCATGATGGTGGGCTTCAATTTTCTGGATTTTTGTATTTTGTTCCTCATTGTGACTTTTATTTGGGTCTTGGCATGTTATTGGATTTGACCCAGTATGCATATTCATGGTTGCATGTGCCGGTGCTCTTTAAATATTGGGTCTTCATCTAAAGTTCATATTAACCAGCTGAAATGGAGGATCTTAGAAGGGATCATACACGTTTACTCGACTTCTTTGAATAAATGATTAAAGCCTCATTGTATGATAATGATCCCTCCAACATTTCAATTGTTTAAAAGGAGTGATGACACTTACTTTTCTCTTTAGGGTGTTCTCTTGGTGTTGATGTTGCTTTTTTGGTTTTAGGATCTTTTTGTATTTCTTTTGATGGAATGAGTCTCGTCTTTCAATGTGTCCAAAAAAAATTATCAAATAATAGTAGAAGGACCAAATATACTAAAACTATATAATACAAGGACCTTCGCTAAATTAATACAAGGACCTTCGCTAAATTTTACCCTTTTTCTATTTGTTTGCTAAACAAAAATGATGTGAGATTTGCAGGGAAATAGGGGAAAAAGATGTGATTTTCAAGGTGCTTTATTGTGGGATATGCTATTCAGGTCTTCATATGGTTAAGAATGAATGGGGAAATTCCATTTATCCTCTTATCCCCGGGTAACTCCAGTTATCTCCATTCATATCTTTTGTGTTTATTCTACTGTCTATAAAAATTGATTCAAAATCATAGTTCCTACTCTCAACAATATGTCTTCAACAATATGTCTTCAAAGTTTGGAGCCGTGTTCTCTCCCTGAAAATACAATGTCCCTTACCATTGTCCCAGCACTTCTACCAACACTTGGTTCTGTTAACTCTTTTATCTTCGCACATTTTTGTTGCTAAGTTGCATTAGATTTTATGCAGGCATGAGATTGTTGGTGAAGTGACTGAAATTGGATGTAAGGTTCAAAAGTTCAAAGTTGGAGATAGAGTTGGAGTTGGCTACATGGTTGGTTCATGCCGTTGTTGCGACAATTGCATCAACAATCTTGAGAATTACTGTCCCAAAATGATTTTCACCTATGGGACAAAGTACCATGATGGAGCTGTTACACATGGAGGTTACTCCAACACTATGGTTGTCGATGAACACTTTGTCGTCAGCATTCCTGAAAACCTGCCTCTTGATGCTACTGTCCCTCTTCTTTGTGCCGGAATCACGGTGAATAGTCCATTGAGATTCTATGGACTCGATAAGCCTGGTTTGCGTGTTGGTGTTACTGGACTAGGAGGACTAGGCCACTTAGCTGTGAAATTTGCAAAGGCAATGGGAACCAATGTTACGGTGATCAGCACATCTCCTAGTAAGCAAAAGGAAGCATTGGAAAATCTCGGTGCCGATTCGTTTTTAGTCAGCCGAGACCAAGATCATCTTCAAGTATGTATGGATTATAAAACCCAAGTCACTCTACGAATTTCACTTGAGACATTTTAGTAAATTCTTCATCAATACAATCGTGGGACAGAGATGGATGAGGACTTCTCAACCTCCGTCCTGTTTCTTTGTCATTCGTAGCCTTACCTTCTTTTTGCATGTTTAGCTGCCATTGGCATATTAGATGAAATCATCGATACGGTATCCACCCAACATCCATTGTTGCCATTGCTTAGGCTGTTGAAATCTCATGGGAAGCTTGTGATTCTTGGAAATCCAGGGAAACCATTTGAGTTACAAGTATTTCCTTTGATTCAAGGTAATTTATATATCTTTAAATTTGAGTCGTGAAATGGTTCATTTCGATGTTAAGTATAATTTCTGCATCACTAAATAGACAGGGAGGAAATTAATAGGAGGAAGCATGATTGGGGGAATGAAAGAAACTCAAGAAATGATTGATTTTGCAGCTGAACACAACATAAAAACCGACATTGAAGTTATAGCTATGGACTATGTGAATACCGCCATGGATTGCCTTCTCAAAGGTGATGTTAAATACAGATTTGTCTGTAAAACCCAAATTTTGCCCGGCCCATTAAACCAAATAATAAACCCATTAAAATTCCAGTCCATATTATAATCCAAATCAAAGCCCAAACCCTAAATAGGCCCAAAACTAAAAAACCCTAATAGCCCACGCCCGAATACCTAAACTAAGTTTTAGTAAATCAGAAAACCCTAGGTCCCTATGTGCCGCTACCCATGTGCGCCATACCAACAACCTCCGCACCTTCTGCTTCCCCCACGTGCATTGTCGGAGCATCCAACGCCCGAGGACTGACCATTTTTTGCCTTGTCCCATTACTTTCGTCTAGACCTACAAACTAAACAAGAAAAAGAGCAGAACAGAGGCAATACAAACATGCAAACTGTACGAAAAAATAGTAGAATGAAATAATGTATTTCGGCTGTAAAGCCATGACAAAACGATTGTAAAAAGGGGGGGGTTTTTTTTTAAATACAAAAAAAAACATTGTAATACACGCACATGAGAAAATAAAAAAAAGCAGAATAGAAAGAAAAGGTTTGGTTTTAATCTTTTGTCTCTTCATTTTCTTGTTTTTCTTTTCATTTTTCTACAATCTATTTTAAATAAAAAGACGAAAATAAAAGAAGAAGAAAAAAAAACTTACCTGAATCCTCACAGCCCCGTCGTCGGAGACCTCTTCTCCGTCGTCAGATTCGGCCTAAAGAAGTCGTGGGGATCCCTTTTCTTTTGATATTTTTTGGTCTAGGAAGCCCTCACCGTCGAGTTCGTTTTAAAAAAGGTTAAAAACCCGATTTCATGCGGCCCTGACCACCTTCTACGGTGGAAGCCAAGGTGGCTTCAAAGAGGTATGACGACGGCAGCGGTGAGGGTCTTCAAACCCTAGTAGAGAGTTGAGAGAAAGTGGGAGGGAGTTCTTTGAGTTTATTTTTTAAAATCAGGTAAAAGTGATTTTTTTTTTTAAAAAAAATTGACTTAAGTAAGAAGAAGTAAATGGTGCCATTTGGATGATTGGGTTCAGAGGCCAAAATGATGTCGTTTTGGGCCTCTGACCCGCGCGACCCGACCCGAACCAGGAAGGGATCCGCCTGTTTCCAACCATGGGATATTTGTGCGTCAAAACCCTCCGCATTTTCTATTTTTCTAATTCCAGTTTTCCTTTTATTTTGGTTTTTGCCTTTGGATTTTATTTCACTTTCAATATGGTCCATTTGAACGGTGTCGTTTTGGAGGAGTGGGTAAATCTCCGGTGTGGTCCCTCCTTATATGCGCGCGTCTCAATCTGGTTTTTTTATCCCTTTTTTATTTTCACAAATTCGGCCCTTCAATTTTGTTTCATTTTTATTTTAGTCCGTCACCTTTCCGAAAGAAACATTGCGCATAAGGTTCAGGACTAATTTCCTGATCAGTCCCTTGGCATTTTTCGCGCATTCAATTAGATCCCGACCTGTGTTTTATTAAGTTTTGCAATTTTTTGATTCACGCTCTAATCTTATTCTGATTTGCAATTCGATCCTCAGCCTTTAACTTTAAATCATTTTATATGTTATTTGTTTCAAGTTATCTCATATACTATTTATTTTTAAATCTTTATATGTTATTTAGTTTATGCCGTTTTGTTGTTATTTATTTTAAGATTCCATATATTATTTATATTGACTGTTTTGTACTTTTATATTATTTATTTTTAAATTTCTTTTTACGCATTATTTATTCTAAACTTTTTATATGCTATCTTAAATTGTTTTTTTTGTTTTTACATATATTATTTTATTTTAGATTCTTTTGTATACTAACCATGTTAATTGCCTTTTATAATATCTATTTTAAACTCATGTTTTTATCATTTATTTAAAATTGTATTATCACTTATCTTAAACTATTTTGTCTTTTATTTCATTTTTGTTTAATTATTAATATTGGCGCTTAAATAATGTATGTTGTCTAATTATTACCATCATATGTACCCTAATCTGCTCATTAGTATATTCGTATTGTTGTTATTCATTAGTGTAACCTTCATTTGTATATCTCTTTAAAAGTTTCATCATTTTTACCCAATTTGTAAGAAAAGGAAAGTCTTGAAAACAAAAGTAATATCTCGCTTTTTGGAAATTCGAGAAAATTGTGTCTCAACTTACGAGATTTCGATATTCATTTTAAACTTTAAGATACATGGGTTTTAAATAAAAATAAAGGCATCATTTCGTGTTTGGAAATTAGAAATATCATGCCCTAACGTATTGGGTTTCGATTTTTTCTCGTTTAACCCAAATGATCGAATGACCTTTGAAAATTAAAATGCATGAATTTTGAAAATAACAAGACAAGATTATTCTCGATAATTTAAAATGTCGTGCCCTAATGCAATGGATGTGGTATTTTATTACTTCGGGACAAGAAGGTCTTTAACATTGTAGCGACGTAAAAATTTTGGATTTCGGGTCGCTAATTGTGGCGATCTATTGAAAACTTGAAAACTTAAATTTTGATTTTTAAAATAAACAGGGAGTCGCCACCGATCCTTTTTCCTAGGTGTGATCGGACACCTATTAGATTTCTTTTTAAAATGAAAAGAAGGCTGAGTTTAGGGTCTACGTTAAAAGCCAGAGAAAAATTAGGGTTCGGGAGTCAGTTACGCACGAGGAAGGTATTAGCACCCTCGCGACGCCCAAAAATTGGTATCTCATAAACACATGTCGTCTTGATTTTCAAAAATGCGAGGTCAATGTAACATTTAATCGTGATCCAATCGGAACACGAGAGTTTTTAAAATGTCAGTTTCTTTTAAAAAGGGCGTTCCGTTTTTAACACGAGCCGATGATATTCACCCAACATAGCGATGAAATCAACGACTTGATGTTAAATCGGCATGTTGCCTTATTTGTTGAAATTAATTAAAAAGTATGAGTAAAACATTATTATAATAAGAATTCGTAAATAATGCAAACAATGATGCAATTAATATAAAAATATTAAGAACTAAGAATATTAAAACAACAATAACAATATTTATAGGAAAATAAAAATAATGTACTATTAATATAATAAGAAAAATAATGTATTTAACAATAATAGAAAATAACAATATATACATAATATATATATATATACATATACATATTAGAAATATTAATAACATAAGCAAAAAATATATTAATAATACTACATAAATGTGTGCATATATAAATACATAATAATATTAAAAGTATGTACATAAAATGACATAAAACATATACATAATAAAATGAAATACATGAATAATATAATATTAAATATATAAAAATATAATAAAAAAATAATGAAGAAGTGAGTAAAATAATATACATAATGATATAATGAGAAAATAATATATTTATAATAAATACTTAAAAAATCTATATGTATATATATGTAAAATAATGAAAATAATAAATATAATAATAGTGAAAATAATAAATATAATAATAGAAATGATAATACTATATAAAAAGTATATATATATATATAATAAAATATATACTAATATTAATATAATATCATAATACTAATAATAACAATATGAAATTAAAGTAACTAAAACTAATACTATATATAAATATATATACGTATGCATATATATAATGAAAATATACATTAACATATAAAAATAATAATAATAATAATAATATTGATAATATTAATAATATATTAGAAATAAGAATGATAATATTTAATAAAGAAACAAAAATAAATAGGAAAGGACTAATATGGAATTAATAACAAAGTTTTGGGGCAAATTTAAAAGGAAATAAAGATGAAAGGACTAAATTGCACGCGCAAACAAACAAGAGGGACTAGATCGGGCAATAAACCATTCGGCCTAAAGCTCTCAGCAGCAGAGGGACCGAAATGAAACAAAAACAAAATTTCTGAGCCAAATTAAAAATATGAAAAAAATTAAATTATAAAGCTATAAAAAGCGGAAGGGCTAAAAGTGCAATTAGCCCTTCCGTTAAAAACACGCGGACCCTAGGCCGGATCGGGTCGGATCGGGTCAGACATAATGTTTAAAGGGTGAAACGACGTCGTTTTGGCCATGGGGGTTAAGGCTCAAAACGACGTCGTTTTGATTCCTTATAAAAGTAAATTTTTGACCTTTTTTTTTTTATTTTTTGCTGCTGCTTCTAAAAAAAAAAGGAGAAAGCTCTCCTCTTTCTATGGCTCAGGCGATTTGTGCCATATGCCCAGAACAGCATTTCCAGCAACGTGCGCTGCGTCGTTCTCGTCGTGGCCACGCCACCGCACGCGATGGCCGAAAATTTAAAAAAGATAATTTTCTTCCCTTTTTTTTAATATTTCTTTTTTTATTTAAGTATTTATTATGAAAATATTTATTTTTAAAAAAAAATAAATAAAGAAAATAGATTCTAAAATACAAGAATGAAATATGTAAAAGAAAAATAATCACCTTAGATGCTCAATTTTTTGGTGTTGTTCGATTCACTTTTCTTGTATTTGAAAATATAATGTATGTATTAGAACTTGCTAAAAAAAAAAAGAAGAATATTTACAGTTTTTGATTTGGGTTTTTATAACCCTTTTACACATATTTTTTATTATATTTGTCTTGTCTTCTTTCTTACTTGCGTGTGGTGGTTGAACGGTCTTTGCAGAGAGGATGGTGGCCATAGTGGTGGTGGTGAGAGGGTGGTTGGGGGCAGAAGGCAAGTGGGGAGGCTGCTTGGGACAAGGTGGCTAGGGTTTTTTTGTTTCTGACAAAAAGTTGTGGGATAGTTAGTGGGTTAGGGTTTGTTTAATTTGGGCTGGTAGTTTAGGTTTGGGTTGTGGGTTATGTTGGGGTTTAATTGTAAATGGGTTTGGTATTAGTGGGCCAAAATTGGCCTACTACAGCTGCCCCTCTTTGCTCATTGTCGTGTAACGGGAATGGAGCAAAGACATAATGAAAGGCCAATTTTGCCTGTTCTTGCTGAGTCTTGACTTCATTGGTACTCTTCTTGTTCAGATAGTCTCCTTCCCGACCCATCGTATCTTGTAGCTTTGGTTCAATCCATCTGTATCTTTCGACATATGCCTTGCGGCTTGATCTTCTCCAATGTAACTTCAATTGTATGAGATTTTGTGGCTTGATCCGCTTCACTTGTAGCTTCGTAAAGATAAGATCTATAGCTTCGATCTCTCTTCTATCGTTTTAGTGAGATGAGGTTTGTGATATTCTCTTCTGTAACTTCAGAAAGGCAAGATTTGATATCTTTGATCAACCCCATTGCAACTTCAAGGAGACAAGACTTGCAACTTTGACCTGCTCCACTGTAGCTTCAGGGAGACCAAGTCTAGTGTCTACCATCAGCTCAAATCATTATTCTTTACTCAGCATGTGATCCTGAGCTCAACTCATTTCTCGCAATATGAGTTAGTTTTTGAAACTTGAAAGCAAATTTTGAAAATACCTCGACATGTGACCTGAGGCTCAACTCACCTCTCGCAATATGAGTTGATTTTTGAAAAATATAAATTGAAAGAACAGAAATTGGAAATACCTCAGTATGTGAACCAAGGCTCAACTCACCTCTTGCAATATGAGTTGAATTTTTAAAAATGGAAATTAAAAGGCTCAACTCACCTCTCGCAATATGAGTTGACTTTAAAAAATGGAAATTAAAAGGCTCAACTCACCTCTCGCAATATGAGTTGATTTTTGAAAAATAGAAATTAAAAGGCTCAACTCACCTCTCGCAATATGAGTTGATTTTGGCAAAGTAGAAATTAAAAACAGAGTTTGAACAACAGAATTTGAAAATACCTCGGCATGTGACCCGAGGCTCAACTCACCTCTCGCAATATGAGTTGATTTTTGAAAAATAGAATTTTAAAAAAATACCTTAGCGTGCCCCGAGGCCCGACTCACTTCTCGCAATATGAATTGATTCTTCGAAAAAACATAAACTGAAAACAGAAATTGAAAGTACCTCAGAGTGCCCCGAGGCTCAATTCACCTCTCGCAATACAAGTTGATTTTTGAAAAACAGAAATTAAAAGGCTCAACTCACCTCTCGCAATATGAGTTGATTTTTGAAACACAGAAATTAAAATACAAAAAGTGAAAATACCTCGGCGTGTCCCAAGGCTCAACTCACTTCTCGCAATATGAGTCGATCTTTGAAAAACAGAAATTAAGAGGCTCAACTCATCTCTTGCAATATGAGTCGATACACAGAAATTAAAAGGCTCAACTCATCTCTTGCAATATGAGTCGATTTTTGAAAAACAGAAATTAAGAGGCTCAACTCATCTCTTGCAATATGAGTCGATACACAGAAATTAAAAGGCTCAACTCATCTCTTGCAATATGAGTCGATTTTTGAAACACAAAAATTAAAAGGCTCAACTCACCTCTCGCAATATGAGTTGATTTTTGAAACACAGAAATTAAAATACAAAAAGTGAAAATACCTCGGCGTGTCTCGAGGCTCAACTCACTTCTCGCAATATGAGTCGATCTTTGAAAAACAGAAATTAAAAGGCTCAACTCATCTCTTGCAATATGAGTCGATTTTTGAAACACAGAAATTAAAAGGCTCAACTCACCTCTCGCAATATGAGTTGATTTTTGAAACACAGAAATTAAAATACAAAAATTAAAAATACCTCGGCGTGTCCCGAGGCTCAACTCACTTCTCGCAATATGAGTTGATTTTTGAAAAATAAATCGAAATTATCTCTACGTGTCTTGAGGCTCAACTCACTTCTTGCAATATGAGTTGATTTTTGAAACACAGAAATTAAAAGGCTCAACTCACCTCTCGCAATATGAGTTGATTTTTGAAAAACAGAAATTAAGAGGCTCAACTCATCTCTTGCAATATGAGTCGATACACATAAATTAAAAGGCTCAACTCATCTCTTGCAATATGAGTCGATTTTTGAAACACAAAAATTAAAAGGCTCAACTCACCTCTCGCAATATGAGTTGATTTTTGAAACATAGAAATTAAAATACAAAAAGTGAAAATACCTCGGCGTGTCCCGAGGCTCAACTCACTTCTCGCAATATGAGTCGATCTTTGAAAAACAGAAATTAAGAGGCTCAACTCATCTCTTGCAATATGAGTCGATACACAGAAATTAAAAGGCTCAACTTATCTCTTGCAATATGAGTCGATTTTTGAAACACAGAAATTAAAAGGCTCAACTCACCTCTCGCAATATGAGTTGATTTTTGAAACACAGAAATTAAAATACAAAATTGAAAATACCTCAGCGTGTCCCGAGGCTCAACTCACTTCTCGCAATATGAGTTGATTTTTGAAAAATAAATCAAAATTACCTCTACGTGTCTTGAGGCTCAACTCACTTCTCGCAATATGAGTTGATTTTTGAAACATAAATTGAAATTACCTCAACGTGTCTTGAGGCTCAACTCACTTCTCGCAATATGAGTTGATTTCTGAGAAATCAAAAATACCAAAACCTGTCATTTGGTAGAACTCAGGAGTCTTTTCTTTGATTCGGCATAGCTATCATCACGTCCTCTTGCTCAACTGGATTTCCTGTATATGTCATGCATGATGTCATCATGATATGCACATGTTTGTCTTAAATGCCTTTATGCTTACATGATTATGCAGTGCTCCTTAAGCATGTTTGTCGTATGTCCTTTTCGCCACGATTGTTGGGGATCTGCTTTCATTGCTTTGATTCTCGACTTTCTCTTCAGGCCTCGTACCTGTCTTCAAGCTTCACGAGTAATCGACGTTTCTCAGATATTACTCTTTTGCGCCAGGCTAAAATTTGTTCTTGCTTTGAGGCTCTTGTGCTTATCAAATTTTCATCCAGGTAATATTCAACATTTGTTTTGTTCAGAGTACGTCATTTCAAAATGCTTTCAAAGCATGAACTCTTCCACGTTCCTCGATCAAGAATCTTTTCGAGCATAGCTTCTTGCATAGAAGATTTCAAGCTTTCAGAGATGCTTCAAATACTGTAGTCTCACTGTTTGACTCACTGCTTGAATCGTTTGACTTCTTGGGTTCAAATCTGCTTCATTAGGACACCCTTTCAGATCTTTATCCTAATATATCTTCTTCCTCTTCTTCTTTTGTTTTGAAAAACTTAAGGCGTCATCACTCATTGTCTCTCAGGGCCCTATTACTGACATAGTACCCTATCCTATTGCTCGGCTGGTATCTCGACCTAAAATTTGAGGAAATAATCGCATTTTGCTTAACCAGCTTGCTCCGATGTAACTTCAAGGCCCACTGTAATTTGGGCACAAGGTTGGCATTATCTTTAAACCATTCCATTGCAATTCATGGCTATAGGATCTGTATCCTATTGTAACTCAAGAGTGTATGATCTGTAACTTATTCCCTCAACTGATATTTCTTAATAGAAAATCCAAGGAAATAAACTCAATTTGAGCTCAAATATTTCCAACCCTTACACTTGGTGAGCTCTTAAACAACCGACTGGTTTCAGATTCCTGTACTATTTAGAGGCTTTCAGAGTAATACGCGAAACTCTTTTTATGAAAGTATGATTAGTCCATTAATAATTATTTCAATGCGAATGTTTGAAAAAGATTATACTTATGGACAAGAAGAAAATTGTCTAAGAGCATAACTCGAAACAAACAAGTTAAACAATGAGAGCAAATGTGAGTTTATTTGAAGTGCATTTTGAAAAGAATAAGATAATCAAAGATAAATTCAGAAATGGGTAAAATGGAGAGCTAAGTGCCCCAAATATCGCAGCCTGAGCCTCTCGGTACAAACTCCTTTGAGACTATTTTGAGTTCAACATGTGTTTAGGGGACTCAGAGTACTTTGTCGAGCCCCAAGACGTAGCATACTTCTTCACTGTCAATTCAAGTATAGCAAGACTACCATGTGCCCCACCTTTGAACAAAATTTGAGCCGCCTTTTTCAGGTTTTCAACTCAAAACCCCTTTGGTCTCAAGGTGCCCTTTGTGGGTTTTCACCTTGACCTCTCTGTTTTCTTTTCCCTTTTTTTTTTTTGATTTTGAATGAATGAAGGTCATAAGGCGCCCTTTACGGGTTTTCACCTTGGCCACTCCTTTTCAAATATTTCTGGATTTAATCCGAATTTAGGATTAGATCAGTGTTCTTTCGGGGAAAGCCTCATTGACCTCATAAAATTCTTAAGCATCCATTTCCCTTTGAAATCCTTTCGTATAGGAAGGATCTTCTGCAATACCAAGTTCCTACTATGAAATTCCATTGGGTGAACCATTTCTGTCATAACTCAGCATCATACGCGTTTGACCTTCAAACCCTTTTCTGCAGTCGAGTTTAATGAAGACATTTTACTTCATCCAATTCTTGATTCAATCAAAGCTTGGAGAAAAAGAATCTTAATTTCCATGGACAAGACCAACTCTAATGCCCCAATGAAGGTCCTAGTCAACTTTAATAAGCACAAAGAGTAAAAGGTAGCTTCTTATGCCAATATTTACAAGTCTCGGTCACCTTTCATAACTTTTCTTTATTTTTGTATTTTTCTTTTGGCAACCTTTGTTGCGTTGTGATATGACATTGTACAGTTGCGCATTAAAACATTATTTTTTCTGGCATTTGATCTCTCTTTTTGTTTTTTTCTTATTTTTGTTTTTTTTCTCTTCTTTTCATGACTATTGTCTTTATAATATTGGTATACGAAGCAACATTCACCCTCTTAGTGAAGTAATTGACGACCATGACGATGATGTAAACTACAAGCTTTTGACGAGATTATCCCCCAGAACATCTATGCCCTACGTATTGATAAGTTTGTGAAGAAATGGAAGAAGCACGTGACTCTTGACGATATGACTGATGCCATTCCCTTCCCATGGTGGACCAACAATATCCGATCCTTATTGATTAGCCTTATTTCTGCGGTGGGCTAGGTTTCGATCTTCATCTTTTCCTAAGCTCACAATGTCAGCTGACCCTTTGTAAGTTAGGGTCTGTCTTTTGTCTCATTCTGTCATCCTTCACGAATCGTAAGATAGACACAACCTCTATCATTTTCAAAGTCCAGAGATCCTTCTAGACACATATCTTGCTCCAAAGGGAGTTAGTAACAGCGTTGCTCGTGACATTGATATTTGGGGACCTGCTGTGGGTGCAAAGGCAAATTCCAAATAATAAATGATTCCAAGGATGATTATTTGTATAAGATGACCATGAATGTAAAATAAAAAATCCAAATAATAAAAGAATCTATAAATAGAAGAAAATTTACTTAAAAAGATGCATTTCATTGAAATAATAATCTTGGACTGAAACCTATTTCTCAAAAGAAGACTTATCACCTCTAGGTCTTAAGGCAATAAGTATGTTTTGAATATTACTCTAGATTAGCTTTAAAAGTACACGGATCTCTTCCACTGTCCCATTGTTCAAACACTCTCAAGTATGTAAAATTTGGAGATGTATCGAGGTCACGGTTGAGTTGGGTACGAATTAGAAGTATAGTGGCTTCCCATTCCCACCACATGGGTTTCTGGCTCTTTTTTCTTCATGGGTGCTGCCCTTTTGAGCTCTCGGGGCCTTCCATCCTTCCATATTTGATGGCACTCTCTATAAGTTCCCCGGATATCACAATGTCCGCAAAGTCTTTCGTAGCACTTCCTACCAACTTATCGTAAAATGGCGCTTTCAAAGTGTTGATGAAAAGAACCGCTATTTCAGATTTTGGTTAAAGGGGTTCTACTTGTGCCGAGATGTCCCTCCATCTCTCTGCGCGTCGCATCTTGATTTCCGTCGACTTCTTTTCCATCATCTGCAGAGTCAACCGATCGGGCACCATGTCGGACACATGCTTGTACTTTGTTCACAAAATGCGATGCTAAGTCTTTCCATGATCGGATCCTTTCTCTACTAAGTTGATTATACCATCGAAGAGCCGATCCGACCAAGCTGTCTTGGAAACAGTGTATTAGCAACTTATCTTTATTCACATGACTCGTCATTTTTCGGCAAAACATGACAAGATGTGTTCTTGGACATCTCGTTCCGTCGTATTTTTCAAAATCTGGTGCCTTAAACTTCAGAGGTAGAACCAGATCGGGCACCAGACTGAGCTCTTTGGCACTTAATGCAGAGAAGACTTTAGTGTCTTCGATTGCCTTGAGCCTTTCTTCCAAACTCCTATACTTGTCCCAAACATCATGATCGTCTAATTTCAACTTAGCTGTCTCTACTGGGTCATCCAAGTCTGGAATATTGGGATCAACAGGATTAACTCCAGGGTTTGATACTGATATACCTTGCCCTGGATGAGTATGTGGTACAGGTCGTTGCTCCAGGCCTACAGGTTCCCTTTGAGGACATCCTCTTTGTGTTACATGAACGTGAGGTGGGGTGAATCTTGGGGGATAAGACGGATCCTGATCATGATTAACTCTCGACCGAGGTTCTATAACGTCAGATCTCTGCATAAGTCCCTTCTCTTTAACTAAAGCTGACATCATCTCTATCATTTTGGCCATTTGATCCCTTTGCTCGAGTGATTCCTCTCAAGATCTTACCATCAGATCTCTCGTTTCCTGCTGAGATTTAGCCAACTATTCTTGTAATTCTCTTTGGATTCTTTCTATCCTCTCAATCCTTTTGCCAAATTCAGCCTCCATTACTCTAGCTTGTCGGCGCGTTTTATACGAATGGCGTAGTTCCAAATTTGTGGTATTACAACTGCGAATTATATGTTTTAACCTCAGCGAACGAGTACGGGATATGTAATGAATGAATGAATGCATGGATGAATGCATAAATGTCAAATGAATGCTAGTCATGAATGAATATGCAAAAATTTGGTGTTAATTTCAAGATAGCCCCTATTTAGGCATTTCTTTAATCAAAAGAGTCCATTACACAATGTTTCGATTACTCGTGTAATTGACTCCTCCATCAGAAACCCGTTTTTGGCAACCAATATCTAATCAACACCTTCCTAACAAGATGCCTATGATGCATGATAAAAAATAGAAATACAGACAAACAACCTTGGTTAGAACAGCACATATGAACAGAGAGAAAACTGTGGAAAATCTAACAAATTAAGCTACTTGGTTCAATGGACTCGATTCCCTTGCATAGAAAGCGTAAATGTAAAAGAAACAGAAGGTAAGATGTGTTTTTCCCGTGTACTTATTTCGGTGACTAGTAAACGGACAAAGGTTAGGCATGGCTCTAGTTGGATGGCTCGTATGGTTCACTATATGCGGTTTTGGTTCTAGATGGGTACTCGAATCATCTGTACTGTCATCTACTAAGATTAGTACAGAGCCTCGGTCATGGCCCATCATAGGCTTACGAGATCAATTCGAGGGATTACATTTACTTATGCCTATGCGGAGGGACGAGTTAACTCACGAAAGCATAAGTTATATGTAACCCAAAAGTATTCACTAGCCTGTGCGGAGGAACGAGTTAACTCATGAAGGCGTAGCGTTTACTTTCACTTAAAAGGGACAGAGCCCGGGTATAGAGCTCATCTTATGCAAAATGCAAGTGCACAGTGTGTGGGGAAAAACTCACAAACCTTTCGTTTTATTAAATAAACTAAACTAAAGACTAACTATAAAACTTAGAGCTGAAAAATAACAAGATAAAACAAGTTAGAAAAATATTTACAACATGATACGAATGCATGACTTTTTGAAAACAAAAATTTGAGGATCACGACTAAATGTTAATTTGAGCAAGGAACTTTGAAAATTTTGACAACGCGAGTTTAATTCCAGACACGACTCTCAAAAAGGTCCCCAGTGGAGTCGCCAGCTGTAGCGACGTAAAAATTTTGGATTTCGGGTCGCTAATTGTGGCGATCTATTGAAAACTTGAAAACTTAAATTTTAATTTTTAAAATAAACAGGGAGTCGCCACCGATCCTTTTTCCTAGGTGTGATCGGACACCTATTAGATTTCTTTTTAAAATGAAAAGAAGGCTGAGTTTAGGGTCTACGTTAAAAGCCAGAGAAAAATTAGGGTTCGGGAGTCAGTTACGCGCGAGGAAGGTATTAGCACCCTCGCGACGCCCAAAAATTGGTATCTCATAAACACATGTCGTCTTGATTTTCAAAAATGCGAGGTCAATGTAACATTTAATCGTGATCCAATCGGAACACGAGAATTTTTAAAATGTCAGTTTCTTTTAAAAAGGGCGTTCCGTTTTTAACACGAGCCGATGATATTCACCCAACATAGCGATGAAATCAACGACTTGATGTTAAATCGGCATGTTGCCTTATTTGTTGAAATTAATTAAAAGTATGAGTAAAACATTATTATAATAAGAATTAAGTAAATAATGCAAACAATGATGCAATTAATATAAAAATATTAAGAACTAAGAATATTAAAACAACAATAACAATATTTATAAGAAAATAAAAATAATGTACTATTAATATAATAAGAAAAATAATGTATTTAACAATAATAGAAAATAACAATATATACATAATATATATATATATATATATATACATATACATATTAGAAATACTAATAACATAAGCAAAAATATATTAATAATACTACATAAATGTGTACATATATAAATACATAATAATATTAAAAGTATGTACATAAAATGACATAAAACATATACATAATAAAATGAAATACATGAATAATATAATATTAAATATATAAAAATATAATAAAAAATAATGAAGAAGTGAGTAAAATAATATACATAATGATATAATGAGAAAATAATATATTTATAATAAATACTTAAAAAATCTATATGTATATATATGTATAATAATGAAAATAATAAATATAATAATAGTGAAAATAATAAATATAATAATAGAAATGATAATACTATATAAAAAGTATATATATATATATAATAAAATATATACTAATATTAATATAATATCATAATACTAATAATAACAATATGAAATTAAAGTAACTAAAACTAATACTATATATAAATATATATACGTATGCATATATATAATGAAAATATACATTAACATATAAAAATAATAATAATAATAATAATATTAATATTAATAATATTAATAATATATTAGAAATAATAATGATAATATTTAATAAAGAAACAAAAATAAATAGGAAAGGACTAATATGGAATTAATAACAAAGTTTTGGGGCAAATTTAAAAGGAAATAAAGATGAAAGGACTAAATTGCACGCGCAAACAAACAAGAGGGACTAGATCGGGCAATAAACCATTCGGTCTAAAGCTCTCAGCAGCAGAGGGACCGAAATGAAACAAAAACAAAATTTCTGAGCCAAATTAAAAATATGAAAAAAATTAAATTATAAAGCTATAAAAAGCGGATGGGCTAAAAGTGCAATTAGCCCTTCCGTTAAAAACACACGGATCCTAGGCCGGATCGGGTCGGATTGGGTCGGACATAATGTTTAAAGGGTGAAACGACGTCGTTTTGGCCATGGGGGTTAAGGTTCAAAACGACGTCGTTTTGATTCCTTATAAAAGTAAAATTTTGACCTTTTTTTTTTATTTTTTGCTGCTGCTTCTAAAAAAAAAGGGAGAAAGCTCTCCTCTTTCTATGGCCTGGGCGATTTCAGGCCATGCTCCGGCCAGACTTCCAGCGACGTGCCGCCGCCGTTCTCCGTCGCCGACCACCGCACGCGGTGGCCGGAAATTTAAAAAAGGTAATTTTCTTCCCTTTTTTTTTAATATTTCTTTTTTTATTTAAGTATTTATTATGAAAATATTTATTTTTAAAAAAATGAATAAAGAAAACAGATTCTAAAATACAAGAATGAAATATGTAAAAGAAAAATAATCACCTTAGATGCTCAATTTTTTGGTGTTGTTCGATTCACTGTTCTTGTATTTGAAAATATAGTGTATGTATTAGAACTTGCTGAAAAAAAAAAAAGAAGAAGATTTACAGTTTTTGATTTGGGTTTTTATAACCCTTTTACACATATTTTTTATTATATTTGTCTTGTCTTCTTTCTTGCTTGCAGGGTGGTTGAACGGTGCTGCAGAGGGATGGTGGCCATAGTGGTGGTGACAGAGGGTGGTTGGGGGCAGAAGGCAAGTGGGGAGGCTGCTTGGGACAAGGTGGCTAGGGTTTTTTTGTTTCTGACAAAAAGTTGTGGGATAGTTAGTGGGTTAGGGTTTGTTTAATTTGGGCTGGTAGTTTAGGTTTGGGTTGTGGGTTATGTTGGGGTTTAATTGTAAATGGATTTGGTATTAGTGGGCCAAAATTGGCCTACTACAAACATCCGTTTCGATTTACGCAAGCAAATTTTTTGTAAAAATCAACATTAAAAAAGAGAGGATCGTATTTTTAATTCTTTTCGAGTTTTTAAATTTCGACATTAAGACATTAATTAATCAATTAGGTACTAATTTTGGGCGTTACGAGAGTGATAATCCTTCCTCGTACGTAATTGACTACCGAACCCGTTTTCTCAAATTTCGTAGACCAAAATTGTTGTTTTAGTAAATCGAAATATTTTATTAAAATGATCAAATTTCTAGGTGATTCGATCACACCTAAATAAAAAGGATTGGTGGCGACTCCCAATTTAAGTTTTCTTTTCAAAATATAAAGTCGACCTGTTTTCAAAAAAAATGGTTTCGACATTGTCATTGACATTGGTAACACATTGAGGCCCTCCTCTTAAAGGTGTTTCCCTTCTATTCACTACAGGAGAACAGACTTTTAGCGGCGTTTTTAAGTGCCACTAAAACTATTAGCGGCGTTTTCACAAGCACCGCAAAAAACGCCGCTATATCAGGCGCCGCAAAAATTTGTGGCGTTTATTTAAAAAAACGCCGCTAAAGACCATGACCTTTAGCGGCACTTTTCTCACAAACGCCGCTAAAAATCATGAACTTTAAAAAAATTATTTTATTTTAATTAAATAGTATTTATTTCTATGTTAAATATTATATTATGTTTAATTTTTGAAATTTGAACTTTAAACAAATTTGAACTTTTAAGGATAAATAAAAAATATTAATTAAATTAAATTTTCCATTAAAATTTAAACTTCAAAACTAAATATAAAAATTAATGAAATTAAATTTAATACATAAACATTGATTCAATATGTAATTTAATACATAAAAAAACACACACACACAGAAACACACAAAGTATTACAATTTCTAAAACAAAATTCATCCTGGTGAGAATATAATGCCAAATCATCATCACCTCTCATTGCAATGCCTGCATATATAACTTAGTGAAGTACTTTGATCTTGATCTTGGTTAAGACTTGTTCCAGCAATAAAGAAAATTGTTAAACGGAATCTCGGTCACTGATCGAGCAAAACAAGGAAATTAGCTATACCATCTCATGTAATGAAAGTGAAATCAGTAAAAAGTAAACCCATAATAAAAAAAGCGATGCTAGGCTAATCGTAATGCTACTCAGAGTGAAAGTGAAATACGAAATTATACATAATTGCTACATGTTTTGATCCAGACGAAATGTTGTCCTCCTATATGTATGTGCAGGACCAATTACCAGCGGTGATGCTCAATTATGCTAGACGCTAGATTTGAAGCTTCAATACAAGAGAGACTATCTATTGTATGGATATTAAAATGTGGCCAGAGATAACTTACGTAGCACCGAGGAAGAAAGTAAGGGTAAGATTGAAGTGAACAGAAACACTAAAACAACAAGCAGTGAGAAGCATTGCCACCTGAAGTAGAATAGACTGTACCACATTGAATAGACAATGGAACTTCAATGAAGGATTCAAAATGGTTACTAATATGCTATGAATGTACCATTTGATCCCTTTTATCACTTCTCCGAATAGGCTGATGTTTACTTTATGTTAAAAAGTTAATTTGCATAAGGTTTGATCCATCGAAATAATTTTAGTTTCGAGTGTGGTTAAATAATTCACTGGACACGTGGAGTATATCATTAGGAAGCCACAAAGTCATTCCTTAGCTTCAATTTCTTTCGAGGAGGCTTCTAGTATGCAACTAAAGATTCTTAAAATATTATTAAACCGCATACCACTTAGCAGGTTGCAGCAACGTTGTAAATAGTATAATCAAAAGACAGAAGATGACATTCTTGCTCAATAAAATAAATCACCTTACTTACAGTGTTTCAAAAGAAGAAAAGCTGGATATTACATATAGTGGAAGCAGAGGAATAAACAAGTAACCCAATCAACTTAAGAAAGAGAAGCAACTTCCTTCATTATGCCATGCAAATGCATGAACATTCATGATAACCATGACATGCCTAACAAGTTTCTTAAAAATCAGAGAGATGGATGTAAATGCAGACAAATCAATGATTGACTAACATGAAATTTTGGGTCATATCTTACCTTCACAATATTTTCTGCATATTTCATTACCATTGATACAGCAATTCCACTGCAAATGAAACAAATATAAGCATATTTCAGAAAGCAAAATATGGAAATTAAAAGGTCTTTAAAATAGTACTTCACTAGGAAAACATTAGCAAGCTTTGCAAGCGATCAACAAAGCATCTTGAACTCTAGCAACTGGTAAGTGTTTGAAGTTAAATACATTAGCTTAAGCCATCAATATTTTTGAGGTATTGAGAAGGAAATAAAAGGAAAGCTTTCAATGGTGCAAACACTAACAATGAAAATGAAGGAGGCCATATAACAATGATTTTAGGAAGACTTAAAAAAAAACTTTCTTTATAAAATGATTTTCAGAAATAATTCAATATAAAATGATTAAACGATTTTCAATCATTTAGGTTGTTCCTTGACAGCAAGTTTAGAGAGTTAAGAGGAAATAATTGACTAAGGGTGGAAATGCTATGAAATATAAGAATGTCACATGATGCATCCTAATAGGCTTCATATGTCTGGGTTTCAAGTATCAAAGTGGACAAAAAAAATGATATAATTAACTAATTAAGGGTCAAACCATCAATAAAGCCTAGAAGTTAAGATTCAATCTAATATCTTTTGTCATTTGCTGTTCAAATACATTCATTATTATCATTAACAGGTGTAAGGAATGCTTTATAACATCCTATCAAAAGGCTCACAGACAACTTGTAATGCCAAACTTAACCAAACCAAAAGCATTATTGCAATTAAGGATGAAATGTGTTTTGACTGAAGCACTTGGGTTTTAGAGTTGATATGTAAACTAAATAATAACCCATTTTGATATATATATTTTTAAAATAATAATTTATATTTATCTTATTTAGATTTATATTATAAAAAAATCCAAGATACACAAGTTAAGTAGTTCATTATATTTACCCCTAAACCCTAACCCTTAAATCCAAAACCCTAAATCATAAATCCTAGACCATAAACCCCAAACATTAACCTATCATTTAAACTATAATCATAATTTTAATATATTAAAATTAATCTTATCTCTTTTACAATTATATAATAAATTATTTAATATATAATTTAGAAAACATTAATTAGTCTAAGCCTTAAACCCCTAATCCTTACCCCCTAAACCTTAAATCATAAACCTTAAAATAGTAACTCATAAACATTAAACCCTTAACCAAATACCGTAAAACCTAAACTATAATGATAATAATTCAATATTTTAAAATTAATATTATCTCTTTTACAATTATATAAGAAAATATTTAACATATAAATTAAAAAACAATTACTCATATACCAAAAATCTTTAAAATATAAACTAAACCCTAAACTCTTAATCCTTAATCCCTAGACCCTAAATCCTAAATCCTAAAATATAAACTCTTAATCCTAGACCCCTAACCCTTAAACCATAATCCCTAAACCCATAATCCATAAAACTTAAAATAGTAACTCGTAAACCTTAAACCTTTAACCATATGCCCTAAATCATAAACCTTAAACTATAATGATAATTAATTCAATATTTTAAAATTAATACTATCTCTTTTACAATTATATAAGAAAATATTTAACATATGATGTACATCAACATCCATGTGATGTTTTTGGGGGTTTAGTATTTTAAGGGTTATAGTTTAGGGTTTAAGATTTTTTAGGGTTTAGGAGTTTAGTGTTTTAAGGATTATAGATTAGTGTTTATGATTTTTTGGGGGGGTTTAGGTTTTAGGGGTTATATGACTTTTAGCGGCGTTTTACCAAAAGCGCCGCTAATGCTCTGGTTTTTAGCGGCGTTTCTTGCTCTATGTTTTACAATTTTTGTGGCGCTTTTTGATAAAACGCCGCTAAAAACGCCGCTAAAGCCCTGTTTTCCTGTAGTGATTTAGATATAAAAACCATCGAGACCAGTCCCCGTAGTCTTAAATTCCGGTAGTTTTCATCTCCTTTACCATGTAATAAAATTTGTTTGAGTACTTGAATTGTTTTAAAATTTTCATGTTCAGTTATGGATTGAGATAGCCTCTCTTTTTCTAGACATTTATGTGCATTAAAAAAATTCTTATGATATAATTATTTCATAAGGTTAATCGTGATTAGAGATGAGTAAAAGTCGATTCAAACTAATTTCATTGATTTAATCAATGGATTGCTTCAACCATCTCAATTATGATGGATAAGGTGGTTTTTGCAATGGTTAAAATAGGTTTCATCGGCATGTTATCTCAATTGGAGGGTTTGATTACCCAATTTTCTATTTTTGTTCAAATAAACTAAAAAAGATTCAAAACTCTGTTTACCAAACACCTCATAATTTAATTTATAGAATTTATATTCAATATACAATTGAATGGTTGCTAAAATCATAGAAATCAAGGCTAGAATTACAATCATACTAAAATTAAATAAAAAAAATAAAAAGAACTAAAATCATAGAAATCAAGGCTAGAATTACAATCATACTAAAATTAAATAAAAAAAAATAAAAAGAACAAAAGAACCATCCTAAATTGCACATTTGATAACATTAACTAATCGTTTAAACTATTAGGCCCTTCTAATCGAATGTAATCATACATTACAGCTTCAAAAGGGTTGTCACTTCTTGTCTGAGTTAGATATATTGTGTTGCTCCCTTTACGAAATCTATATCCAGGTACTTCAATGCTGTACAATCTGTACAATCCGTGAATCCCGTGCCTTGGTACGGCGTTGTCGTAACCGATTCTTCTGGTTGTAAAATGAGGTCGATCGGAATTTGGATCGTTGAATCGAACCTGTAGATGTCAATTAGTGAATAAGTAGTTGAAATAGTGAAATTAAGTGAAAAAGATATCTCCGATAAATGATGGAAATGTGAGATGAGATTTATGTACCTCTACTTCTGCAAAAGAAGCTGCTGCTATTGCCATTTGGAGAGTGTAGGTTCCTCTATTGTTTACATCTTGGAGATTGTATTTGATTTGCCATGTTGTTGGTCGGTACCTATCGTCCCCGGTTTTCCTGTAATTGACAAGGATCAAAAACGGATTAGACAGTGACGTAATACAGCATTAAGTTTTGGGGTTAAGAAAAATTTTTAAAATAACTTAGGGAGTCTAATTAATTTTCTTTTAAAATTTTAAGAAAACTAATTGGAATTTTCAAGAATTTTAAAAGGTTCAATTAAAATTTTCAAAGATTTCAAAGACAAATTAAAATTTTCAAAAATTTTTAGGGGCTCTTAAGTTACATCCTTAGGATTAGACTTGTAAATTTTAATCTGAACTTAAAAAGTTTAGTTAAGTAATTTGGATCCAAACTTAATCTAACCCTATTTTATTATAAAAGTTCGTACCTTAAACTTGATTAGCTCAAACTTAAAAATGATCCAAATTAAAAATGATTAGAACTAATGACTTAAAATGATCCAAATTCTAAATGATTCGGCCTAAATACTAGATTGAAATTCAAACTTGAATTAATTAGTAAATTTTAAAACTTAAATTAATCTAATACAAACTGATCCAATCCAAAATTAAACCCAATATATCTAAATCAACTATGAAAAACATTCGAAGATGTTGATGAATTAGTGAGTTAAAAAAAAGGGCACCTTGGAACATGAGCAAAGAACCAATCCTTTGAATAGTTGCTTGCACCCACAGTGTAGACAAGGTCACTATCACGATAAATATTCGAGTATCGATCCCACAATCCATATTGCCTGAATCTGTTCATTGTAATAATAACATTAAATAGTAAGTTAATGAAAAATTAAAAATTCATGTTGAAATCTTAGGCAAAAAAAGGATTCGAATCTCGACCATGGTGTTAAGACATAAAGAGCTTACTTGTCTGCACCATCATTGGTAATTGAATTGACATATTGTGGGTATGGTTCAGGTATGAAGAACTCGGCCGCTGTCCTGTCTGGAATCCCAATTTCCCACAATGTTGGTCCATTTCTTGGTGGATCATATATAAGTGTACCCAATTCGATCTTATTTCCTGGTATGCAAACATTTGTTTAAGGAACCAACCTCTAATGAAAGTTATAATTGAAAGAGACCAATAATATAAGAAATTAACCTGGTTGGATAGTGATATTGAGATCTAATTTGTAGCTTCCAATGAAACCATGGACCCAAGCATACAAATTATACACCCCTGGTCGGACATTCTTTATGTTGAAACGACCAATCTTGTCGGTTTGAGTCCAAAATTGGTAGCCCTGTAGACAAAACAATAACATGATAAAATCAGTTGAATCTTCATATTAAAGTAACGTTTCAATCAAGTCTTTTTGCGAGTCTAGCTATCGGTTTATATTTGACATAAGCTGGTAGACTAACTGAAGGACCTGATTAGAATAATACTTAAGTTTGAGGGTGTACTTGGAAACTTTTAAAATTTAGGATTAATATGCAAAATTTGTTCATAATATTAACCTTTCCTTCTTTTTGCCATGAATCAACCTCTCCAGGGGGGCCCAACCCAACAAAGGCAGATTTTGCCTGCATTAATTGCTTATCCATGTACCTAAACACCAAGAAAATTAAAGTAAAGATAAGATTTATGCAATACTAAGTTGAATTAGATGAAGAAATAGAAGGGCTAACTAAACAAATACCGGTCTTGCACTAGCAGTTGTCCATTAACTTGTCCTCGTTGTTGAGAGTGAGGAAAATCTTCTGATCGAGTAAAATTGTAAGGCCAACTTTCAATTTCTTCACTCAACTAAAAGTAAAAATAAAAATAAAAATTAGAGTTTAAATTGTTATTATAATTAAATATGACAATTTTTGTATTGATCCCTCTACTATGCTCATATTTAGGGTTTACTTGTGATTTGATTTGCTATAATTTGGTCTCTATAATAAAACCTTTAACGTATTAACTATTTTGACTAACTACGGATTGTATAAAAGTAAAAAAACAAAAAACGGAGGAACCAAAACTAAAATTTAACTATTTAATATGTTAATAAAAAAGAGGAAAACAGGGACTGAAATTAAAATAGCAATAAGAAAACCTGTCTTTGAGCATCATTCCACAGGATCTTGCGGTGATCATCGTCCTTTGAAGAAGCAGAATTAAGATAGATCAAAACCGGACCAAAAACTTTTTTCCAAGCCTCTCCTTCCTTATAGAATGTGTCGATTTCGGTTCCGGTATAATGCGTACTAACAAACATCTAAATCATGAAAATTAATCCAATCAAATTGATTTTATGACAAACATTATAAAAAAAAGTTTGTGTTAGACTTATGAATAGAATTACCGAAAGAGCAGTCGGACCGACATGAGAAGTAAGGTCCTGTTTATGTGGACCACCGGTTCGAAACTCATTACTAGGGGTCATTATCCAAAAACCGACAGCATCATGGTCCGATATCCAACCGTTAAGCTTGTTATCTTTATTCTCAGTAGAATATTGATACTTATCATCAACCTGTGCTTGTTAAGGCACTTAGTTAAAACATTATTCTACATGCGATTTAATTGTTTTAAAAGACTATAAGAAAATTTTTACCTCCCCTTTAAGATTTGGATTTGATGGATTTGTCAATAAAACAGCTTCTTTGAAGTCAAGAGGCTTACTATGACCTTTGACCCGATCTTCACTTTGAGGCATGACCCGTTGTATCGTGTCTGATATCGCCATGAACCGGAACCTAATTCAAAAAATAAATAATGTCACATACACATGGACCATATATATATAATTGTCATCAAGGGTTCATGTATTTTACTTGTCTTCCTTGAGCTTGAAAGCAATCCTTATTTGGTACATATGAGCTTCCGGAAAATCTTTCTGGCGCTCGAAAATGCCGTACATGTAGACCCCCGAGATGCCACGCCGGACTATGTACCTTTTTTGTATGTTCAGGGGAAGTGTCTTTCCATGGTTTTTAGAATCCCATGTTTTAGTAAAGGAAAGCTCTACAATGTCATTAGTTTGTGTTATGACCTGGACGTGTTTGGTTTCCAGTCTGTTATGGAACATTAAACAGTTAATATGAGGGTTAATTTCACTTGATAACCTCAAATTATAGTTAAAATTTTAAATTAGTTCCTAAAACAAATGTTTTAATTTCTAAATGAGGATAGTGTATGTAAAAAAATATATATTATTTGGGGTTTAAGAACTTACTTGTCATAGGCATCATCATCCCACACAATGTCCCAGTACCTAAAACATAAAATGTAAGTAATGGAAACAATAAAAAAAAACGATAATTATTTAAAACTCAAGAAAATTTAAATACCCTCTATTGGAATTATGGTTTCTCCTTTCAAGTACATTTTCCATCTCTTTATATTTAATTCCTATCAAGTAACCAGATGGATTCTCGATAGTGACTTCAACAAGTCCATTATCAATAATCACCTGAAAAATAAAAAAAATTTAATCATAATAATGAAAAAAAAAACAAAAAACAAAATATAAGAACGTTGTAAGAATATGAATCTTACTTGGCGATCACTTATGTGTAACCGGACATCCTTAGTGTTAATGTCGTTGTCCTTTAGGAGTTTTCTGCAATTAATCGAACATAATAATAATTTTTAAGTATATGAACAATTCTAAAAAGGGGAAAAAAGAATGGGAAAGTTTTAACTTTAATTTTTTGTTGGAAAAGTATGACTAACGTATGCTATAATTCTCCAGCTCTTTTATTTTACTTAAACTATTATGACGTTTCAAATGTCTGTATTCATATCTACACTTGAATTTGATATCATCGGTTAAAGACCATAAATAATACTGGAAAAATAAATTCTATTAAAAGGAATTGTCAAAGGGAGGATGTGGAACTGTTGAGATACCAACTCTATTACCAAGTTATGGTGGTAACCGGTAAGAATTTAATCTTGCCTTTGTGGTTTAGATTAAGTGTGAAAAAAGGCTATGATGCCCCTAAACCTATAGCCCGAAAACTCAATACTTTGTGAAACAGATGAGAAAACAACGATTTGGATTAAACCCAAAGTCGAGCAGGAGGCAAAACTCAAACTCGAACCCGAAGCAGAAAGTGAAAATGTGTGGGTGGGGGGGAAGAGATTAAGGAAGAACCTGGCATGGATTTCAGTAGAGGAAACAGAACGAAACAGTGATAATTGAATCACCATTATCATCCACAA
This sequence comes from Gossypium anomalum, assembly GCA_025698475.1. NCBI lineage: Eukaryota > Viridiplantae > Streptophyta > Magnoliopsida > Malvales > Malvaceae > Gossypium > Gossypium anomalum. Next base: position 4,302,070 of record CM046957.1, on the reverse strand, counting down.
AACAAGCTTTCTTCTCCAATGGCTCATGTTTACTACCTTCTCCATAATGGATTAATCCAACTGTACAACCACAAAATAAAAACATGCAAACCATGAAGACGAAGATTTCATTATATACCATTTATAAAGGAGAAACTGTTAAGGAAATAACGCCTTACCAGAGTCAGCATAAAACGAAAAACAAATCAATGAATTCTAATATCTGTGTATGTATATTTATAGTTTTTTAATGGCGAAAGAACGACTCCTTGTTGGTTTAGTATTAGAATTATGACTGGTTTGTAATTTCTTTTTTGTTAGGTTGTTTGACCCTGGACTCACAACTACGTTCTTAACCAGAATTGGTCTATTTTATATTACTTTTCTTATAAATAAAATTTATATGAAATTAAATAATAATAAATATGAATGTAAAAACATATTTATTCTCCTTTATGGTTTTAATTAAAAAGGGATTTATGAGTCATCAATGTAGAATAAGTCATAAGAGGAACCTCATGATAAAGGAAATTTAAGCATCGCATGGGACTACATATAATATTCAATGTTATTTGTTCTTCGGCTTTGACTATAAGTGTTTTTCGTTCACCAAAATTTAGGTCTAGAAACAACATTTTGATCCAAGGACGAAATTGAATGGAATGTGAAAATAGGAAAAAGAAAAAGAAGTCAATTATCAAACTATAAATGTGAAAATAGGGGTTTTTTTTTTTTTTTTTTTTTTTTTTTTGCCTATTGGGAGTTAAATGAAAGAAGTTACTGATCACTAATATTAGACCACAAATTATGGAAAAAAAGTTATTGGTCCATAGATTTGATATTGAATTGAACTATACTTTCAAATTTTAGTTTGATGAATTTTGATGTTAATTCTTCTAATCAAGTTATTTTTTTCTTCACCACTGCCTAAATTTAAGGAATTAATTTGTAGATTAATAATTACTTAAAACAACTTGTTTGTTTTTCCTCTTCCTTGCCTTTTTAGTCATTTTGATTTCGATTAGCCATAATTGGATATGGAATTACTTGCTAATGGACTACGAATTGCAGTCAAGACCGTGAAGAGATTGTTTTCCCAAAATTAATGATCTTCTAAGGAATGATGTATTTGGAAAATTTTCAGGTTTTGGATTTAGCTTAATTCTTTTTTTTTAATAAGTTTTTAACTATTATAATTACAGTATAAATTACAAGGGCGAAATCAAAACTTTTTATTTGAAGGCTCGAATTTGAATTTTATAATTTTAGAAGAAAGCATACCATAATTTTAGCACTTTTACGCTCGCAGCCTTGTTTAACACTTTATTTATATTTTATTTAATAATTATTGATTCTGTCATTAAAAAATATAATGATATTAAATTTAATTTTCAATATTTACCTTTTATGTTAATTTGGTCTTTATTTTTTTAGCTAAATTTCTCTATTAATCTTTCATAATCAGTCAAATTATTATTTTAACAAAAATATTCATTAAAACATTAATCTTTTAACGATGTTGGCATGGGAACTCGAATGACAGTCCATGTATACTTTATACTAATATGACACTACTTATATTATTTGTCACACCAACAAATAATTTAAATTTTATAAAAAATATAAAATTTCAAAAAAATTAATATGAAGTACAAATGGATTGCCATAAGGGTTACCATGTTTAAAATTTTATCATTTTACTCAATTTTTTATTTAAAAAAATATAAATTTAGCTCTTTTTGAAAAATTAATAGTTAAATTCGACTATTTTTAAAATGTTAAGGTCAAATTTAACTTAAAAAATAATAAGAATCAAATTGATAAAAGATATAAATATTAATAATTAAATTTGTTGTTATCCCTGAAAAAAAAAGAAAATGAAATTTCAAATGTAGTAAATTTGGCAACCAACCCCGCGGCGCGTGGATGTGTGCTGCCGTGACAATTACGATGCCATGGCGCGGTCGTGCCGCACACGCCCAAAAGAAGTAAAAAAGATATTATCCTGGGCACCGAGCAGCTTCCATCTCCAGGGTCTTTTTCCCATGACAATTTTATGCCTTTTCCCCCACTACCAGAACCACGACTTTGACTATTTAATACTTCCATTTTTAAAACAATTCTCTAAAATTTTACAATTTTATTATCACACAAACATACGGTAAAATCGAATGGAAATAAAAATTTTGAATTAATTGAGTTAAAAAAATATAATTTAACATTTTATATTTTTTAAGATTTCGTAGTAACTTTTAATAAATTTAAATTTTTTGCATATATATTTATAAAATGTTGGAAAACATATTTTAGAAATATTTTGAATTTTTAGAAGATTATTTTGAAATTTTTGTAATTTTTTAGAGAGGGACCAATTTATACATTTTGAAACTGTCAGGGATCGAAGGGGTATTTACATCAATTTATTATTTCAAGTTTATTGAATTATTCGAATTGTAAAACTTGACTTATTCAAAAAATTTTGAGTTTATTCGAAAAAACCGAATAACTCATTTCAATTAACTCAAAATTCGAAACACTTTTTTTATTTTTTCGAGTTTTGCTCAGGTGTTATCAATATATATATAAATATATATTATTAATATATTAAAATTTATATAAATATATAAAATCTTTAAAACAATTATAATATCTATCTATACTATATTTAAATCTCCAACTATAGATGCCATGAGTTAATTGAATATCAATTAAATTAAAAAAATGACTGAATTTTTTAAAAAATAAATAAATATTATTATAATGATGTTTTTATCATTATATATATATATATATATATATATATATATATATATATATATATATATATATTTATAAAAATAGTGTTTACATGATTTTTTTCAACTCACATAATATATGTGCCATCATATAATTCTAAATTATGTGACATCCTTTGAAGAAATATTATATAAAAAATATAAAAATGAACACCAATGAAATTATATAAAAAATATAAAAATGAACACCAATGTCAAAGATTAAACTCGGACCCAAAAAATTTTAAATATATTAACTTTACCACTAATTTATTTTAAAATTATAGTTTAAGTTATGTAACTTTAATATATATATATAAAACTATTAAAACACATAAATAAACTTAATAATAAATTTTGTTTTTTTAATTTTTTTAATTAAATTAATGTAAAATTTTTCTTTTTGTAAATTACAATAAAAGGGCAAAACCCAAACAATCAACTCGACTAGCACAACTCAAACCTAGACCATACCTAGAGTAGTGAACACCTTTAACCATCAAACTATCACATGTATAATTAACTTTATAAGTAATATAGTATGAAACTGTAATTCCTAATCTAACAGCTCCACAAAATCAACATTAGACATTTCTTTTTAATTATTATGAAATTGATTGATTAATGTAAAAAAAAAAAAAAAGTTGGATTCCATCTTGACGATGACGTTGAATCAATGTTAAAGTCTGTTAATAATTCAAAATTGCGAGTTAGTTTATATATACAGTTTATAAGGTTTTTTTAATTATACTTAAATTTTTATTATTTATCTTATTAAATTATATCATAAGGTTATTAGACAATCCTTCTTAAAGTGGTATTCTTGATTATTTTATTCATTATATCCACATGCTAATGTCAATTACGATTAGTTAAAGTGGTTGAAATTTTTTGGGGGCCATATACGTCAAAAGGTCGTTAATCTAGTGGTTGAAACTAAAATTTATTTTCTTTAAAAAATTATTAAAATTTTGATTTGTTTCAATGGTTGAACTAAATCTTGAAACTTGAAAAAGCCTCCCTTTTGTTGTAGCATGGGTGAAAAACTTTAAATAGGATTGGATTAATTGATCGAATTAGAAATTAGTTAAGTGTAGAGAGAGGAATTAAACTAGCTAACTCGTTTCGGTTTTATTTATTTTTTAATAGAAAATTCATTATTTAATCCCTTATAAAATAATAAAACTATAAATTAATATACGATAAAATTATGTTTTGATCTCTCGAAACTTTACAATTAAATTTCAACCCCTTTAAAAAAAATCAAATTTATTCTTAAGTTGAATCAATCAAATTAAAAATCGATGATTTAATTAGTACAACTACCGATACGATTTTGAAATCTTTGGTGAAAAACAGGACATCAAATTTGATTTAAACCCAATTTTGTTTTAATATATAAACAAATTGGGGTATATTCACGTTCTCTATTCAAAACTATTGACAATTTAGGGCAAGTGTGCCGATCTTTCTAATTAGTTTATGCAATGTTTCACAAGTCAGTCATGCATCATTTGAAAATTTGATTGAAGATATTTTTGTTATTGAAATATCGTTTTATAATTATTTCTTTTATGTTAAAGTAAATAGATTTTCATTATTCATATCTTCTAGGAGCTTATTCTTTTTGACAAGTTTGTAGTTTATGAAAACTTAATTATGGCATATATGTATAACCATCTGCTCATTTTCAATTAATTGTACTACATATATTTTCATTATGTGTTCAATTAGTAAAGTAGTTTATTTATTAGACCAGCTCATCCTATAATCTTGATCATTAATTTTGTTAAGTTTTACTAAAAATGACATTTTATATTTTTTTTTATGATAAAGTGGAGGGACAAAATATTCTTTTAAGAAATAATTAAGAACGTGTTAAAAGATTCGTTGATTCTCCTTATCAGTAATATTATTCCCAAAATTTGAACTAATTTTTTAAAAAAAATACAATATACTTTATTATTAGATCCAATATTTATTTATATATACACACTACTTTACTATGCCTACTTCCATAATTACGAAATAGAGCTGCAAAAAACTACAACTCATCCTATTACTTTTCTTAATAAAATCTATGGATTGGACCGACTATAATTGAATAATCTGTTTCTCTAATTTAACAAATAAATAGACAATTTTGTACTTTTGATTTTTAAATTGATAATAGAATAATTTATTTATCTAGTTTAATAAATAAAATTTTAAAATGATAATGAAAATTTTAAAATTACAGAGTTAATTATTCTTATAAAAGGACATAAAGCATTTCATTTACGGTAAAAGTACCAAAGAGGCTCCTATA